>OY728155.1:1628088677-1630488677 GCA_963277665.1 Viscum album | reverse complement strand
ATAACAAGTTATTTAGTGTACTATAAGTTTTCAAGATAGATATGTTGATAACATATGTATTTTTTTTGTTTTTCTAATTTGATAAAAATCAAAAATGAAATTTCTCTAAGTATAACTTAAAGTTGGAACCAAGATTTTGGGAACATGATCTAAAAAATATATCTATGGGTTTGATAAATATAGTCATAATATATATATAAATATATATTAACAAATCATTGAAAAATACAAGTTGAAACAATTCAATACTAAATTTTTATTGGATTATAATATTTCCATTAGAACATGGATTAGAATAATAGGATATTATTGAGATTAAAATAATTTCAAATGTTCAATTTTAAAGAATTTATCTAATATGATATGATATTTACTAATTATTGAAATTTTTGATATATAATACATAATTTGTGTATATAAAATAGTTCAAAAATAATAGCATCAACACTCAGTTAAAACTCTCTAATAGTAATTGGAAAAGTAGAACTAGATGAGTCCCTCGTTTCTAGAGAAGTGGGAATAATAATGATAAAATTAATTGAACACTCATTATCACATAGTTAAATTTTAACTAGTATCATATAAATGGATAAGTTAATATGAAAGAAGAAATTTTTACCTCAATTGTTTTCCATATCTATAATAATCGAGTATGTTGTGTATTTTGATACAACATAAAGAGAGGTTTAGGAATGAACTATTCCTATTTTGGGTTATCCACAAATAATTTTTTTTATAATTATTCTGATAAGATCTAAATATGTAATTATTTAGGATGTTAAAATTTTTACACTAGACTAATAGGTGGATACTCGGTTATATCACTACTTGTGGGACTTTCTAAAGGTAGTAATGTTGTGCTCAGAATATTCACTATACAGACATGTGGGTTTACAAACCCTATCGATAGAATCATGGTAGGCCTTGAAACTATAGATATACATAGAAGAAGCATGCTTAACATGTGACAACTAACCATCATTAGTAGTTCGATCTAGTTCAAGTGGGAGTCTTGTGGTGTTGGTTCCCTTTGACCTACTACTTTGAACTTTAGATTACATGTATAATAAATCAACTGAATATTAATTTAAATATATTATCTAATATTGATTTTTTGTCTATATAACATTAATGTAACAATGTAATGGAGTATTTTTCATATTGAAAAGGCCATACAAGTACTCCATTATAATGAGAACCTTAAAATTCCATGATGATATTCTTAAACATAGTTATATAGTCATACAAAATTCTATGATGGGGTAAATAATATATTGAATTTTAGGTGTGAGTACTCGTATGTAGATGATTTTTTTTTATCATGAAGTCCATACTTAGTAATATATAAGGTGGAAAATTATGAGAATAAAACCATATGTAGGAATTACGCATGTTTTTATAATCATATATTCCCATCTACAAGAATGTGTAATGGTTATTGAACATTATGATTATTATTAATGCATGTCAGGATTTGTGAACTTAGATTCACTAACCAAAATGTGATTCCATATGATTGCGGGAAATATGGTACATTAGGTGTGTCTTGAATGACATGTTATGGATGAAGAAGTCAAGGAAGGAGTTATCCCTTACATATTTATATAAATTGTTATCTCAGGCCTTTCATTGAAATATAACTATCACATTAAATTCCATGTATATGGTATACCAACATTCAGTTCAGATAGTTAAATAAATACATATCAAGTACCTAGGTTGATGACATGTTTGTGTAACCTAAATAATGAGATATTGTGACAAAGGGATTATATTATATTGTTTTATTTTATGTGTGGTTTTCAACGTTACGACATTGACTTATTTCTCATGGGTGACTTGATCTGTTACCAGATAATAATCTTGGACTTTAAGGAAGCCTTCCTAATGCCAATGAGAAATAATCATAGAGGGCCACACACTATATATTTCCATTAATCTCAATTAAATTAAATTATTTTTTTTATTATTTGAATAAATGTTATTATCAAGAGTGAGGAATAATTTTTAACGATTTATTGATCAAAAATATATATTTAAAAATTAATAAATAAAGTATTTAATTACATGAATGTTTAATAAATATTTATTCATGTGACTCAGAATAAAATATTTATTTTATTTTTTAAATATTTAACAAAGATTTATTCATTATTATATGAATAAAATGTTTATTTTTTTCCAAATAATTACTTAATTTAATATTTATTAAGGTATTCTATAATGTAAAGGAAGATGATCAGACCAAGAATGTGTCTTTTGATAAATACTCATTTTCCAGCTGGTAAAATAATATTTATTATTTCACCTGTTTTCACATGATATGAAAATAATAATAATAATAATAATAATAATAATAATAATAATACATGGAATGTGGTTATATAAGGTTTAATATATTATTTTAGTGTCATTGTGCAATTAAATTATAATTTTAACCCTAACCCTATCTTTATTAATAAATGATTATATATATTGTGTAGTGGTTGATCGATATTGATCAAAATTAAGAATCATTAAGAAAAAATAAATATATATCTCTCTCTCACAACAAAATAATTATTTATAAATTATTCTCCAACCTTAATCCTCTCAAGAATGAGAGTACAATGACAATTATTAAAGCCCAAGGAAATTTCTGAAATGATCCAGAAAAACACCACAAGATGATCGATTCACGACTCTAGCACTCAGAAATCAATGAAAAATATATTTATATCAATGGATAATGTTTTTTTCAATTATAAATTAGTTACACACTTATATCCTATAAGCAGAATAATAGTAAACCAAAAAGGGTTTCAAATGATCAATAACATAATCAAAGAAAGATCCCAAGTGGGGTGTTATTTCTTTAAAATATTTTTAAATTAATTATATCATGAAATTTTATCCTCTTGGTTCTATTATATTACATTTTAAATATTATGTGGAAAAATTTCATTGGCTGTGATGTTCATGATATCTAAAATATGCTAATGATATATCAAATCTGATAATTTTTGAGTTGGTATCAGCCCCAAAAAAGAACTTCTACTACACCCAATACAATAAATAATATCATTACAATAGAATAATAATGATATTATTTTGATGATTTAATGATGGTGAACCAGATTTTATGTTTTTTAGCTAATGTATTAAAATATATACTAGAAACATAAAAAGATTCACTATGGAGGTGGTAATCCATATGTACGCATGATTAGCATTCCATTTTCTCAACTCATAAGAGGGGGGTGAAGGTGGATATTAAATTGACATCTCAAAATCATATTTATTTGAGATATATCATATTTATTCATCAATAAAACTATTAATAACATCTATAAATTTGGTAATAAAAAAGTACTTTACTTTATGGAGGCGTTAATCCACAAACATGCACTGATGATGATTATTTTTTTTCTTTATAGATAGAAGAGAAAAAATAATGGTTGTACAACTATTATAACAATATCGAAAAAAACATGTTATTCTATTGTTGTTATTACATTATGGTTATTTTTGGTTTAAAAGGGAATATTAAGAAATAAATGGTAAGAAAAATGTGATACCTTTATTGAGACCTTAAACTCTTTGTTGATGGAGGCCTTTGATTTGATGAACTTAGGATAATTTATGGTGACCAGGGGAATTAGGGTGTGTAATTGAATTCTAGGGCACCAAATTTGGGTAGGGGATCAAGGAAATTTTGAAATAGTATTGGGGAATTTAACAGGTTGAAGGGATTCCACTATTATATGTGAAGAGGATGGGCTATTCCATGGAAATGAATGTTAACTAAAGGTTAATAATAAAATAAAATGAAATTTAGGTGAGTTAGGTGAAGGATAATAGGTAAAACATGTTGATATGATATTAAAACCTAAAACAATATTTCTATATGGTAAAAAGGTGAAATTAATTTGGTTTAAATCAAGAAACCTTAGATTAGTCATTTATTTAAATATTACTTTTAAATAAACATTAATCAAGAAAATTAATTTATTAATAAAAATATAAGTAGACCCTTATAAAAAAATTTAAACATTATAATTCCTAATTTGGGATAAATTTAGGCTAATTATTTTAAAAAATATGAGAAATGATTATTTTAAATTAAACACACATAACACATAAAATTTTTTTCTTAAATTAGAGTATTTTTAAAATTTAAACTTATTTATAGGATAATTTTTTGATGGTTACTAATTTTCATGATAAAAATTGGTTTATTATAAAACAAATAAATTTTATGTTTCTTTAAAACTAATCCAAAATTGAATTTCACTAAGAAAAAGATTAATTAGAATAAATAAACAAAAACAAATTTTAAATTCTAATAAAATGTTTCTTAAGTCATAAAATATTAAAAATTAAATTTATAAGTTCAAAATAAAATTTTATATTTCATTTTTATACCCTTAAAATATATTTTTTATTAATTAAATGATTTAATTAATGTTTTGGCATTAAAAATATACTGACAATGTGATAAAATTCATCATTTTGGAAAAAACTCTATTTTCCCTATACATTAAAAAATAGATTATTTTGGAAAAAATATCAAGAATAAATCATATGATATTTTTAAAATGTTGGGGCCGAAGACTTAATTTATTATTTAAAGAAAATACCTCTTTCTAAGATTGGGTAGAGGGAGACCTATCACATATCCTGAAGGCCCAAGGCCAAGTGGCCTGAATACAAGGCTTGAAAGCCCATTTTGGGCCCAAAGAACCCCTCAGTGAACAATACTGCTACAGTATCTAATGCTGCTACATTACCTACTATAGTACCATCGCCGCTACAGTACCTACTACAGTGCCTTCACTGCTACAGTGTTATAGCATCTACAGTCCACCACTACTACAGTACTGCTATAGTCGCCACTACTATAAAACTGCTACAGTACCCAAAAATTCGTCCCTACCCTGATTTGATCATAGGTCTTTTGGATGCCAAGTTGAAGCCTCTACCACTTGGGTATAGGCTCGTTGGCAAGAATACATCATATGATGATTTTTCTACATGTAATTAAAAAATTAATTTTAATTTATCACATTTAAATTATAAAATTTAAAAACAAATATTTTTAAAAGAAAATATGTAATATGGAGAAAATTAATTTTATTAAAAATAACCTTTTAAATATTAACTCATATTAATTATCTATCTACTAAATATAACATCTATTAACGGTTTACAATCCCAGTTTTTATTATATATTTATTAATAATTTTTTCTTAATACGTTTTGGTTTGTTTAGATTGGGTGAAATGTGTGACACAATTTATATAATATTGTATGCATTTTAAAGGATCCAAAATTTGAGGTTGTTACATTCTACCCCCATTAAATAAATTTACTACTTTTAATTTTAATTATTTACCATTGTTGAAGGTTGGAACTGTTATTCTTAACATATTTATCATTCTATATTCAACTTCTAATATGAAATGCACCTTACTATATAAATCTAGATCAACACATTTTTCTTTCCTCAAACAACATTGATTGTTTATACCCTAATCATATACTCTCAAGAGTGTACCTTCCACAAAAAAACCAATGCATCTAAGTAATAAAACCAAATTTAAATCACATATTCCTCCAAAATAAATTCTATATTTAATCATAAATTATTATTATCTACTAGTTCATCAAATCAAACACTAGAGAATATATACCATAATCCAAAAAATTTGATAAATTTCACTTAAAATATCATGAATTATCATCACTCCCAAGGATATTGATAGTACATAACTTAAATTTTTAAAACTACCCAACACTTTTTTATCTATACTTTAATCATGAACTAAACCTAAATCTTATCCATCCCATAAAATTGTAATTATAAATAGTTATCCCCCAAAATATAACATTTCCATAAAATCATTCCTCAATTTTATTGATACCATTTAATAATGATTTCAAACCATTAATTAAAACCTACTAAAGAATGATCCTTAGATGTTTCACATAATACTCAATAACTTTTTTAATATACCAAAATTTCATTAATACATATCAATTTACTAATTAAAATATATAATATAATAAAGATTTAATTTCAATTAAGATTTGAACCTCATTACTTTAGGTAAGAATATAAAACTCACCTTTCCATAATAACATTCATATACTAATATTTATATATTTATTTATTCACCCTTATTTAGTTATAATACATCATGGTTTTTGGGATATATACCTTTGTTAACTTTATATTTGTGATCCTATTTCAACCTAATAATAAAAACATAATGGTTATGATAATATCATATAGAATCAAAGTATATGAATATGAAATCTCAATCCTAAGATGTATTCTCCAATGACACATTTATTTTACGCTTGGATATATTCATTTACACTATTTAATACTCAGTTAATCCTAAAACTCTCTTTTTATACCTTTCTTACTTTAAGTTGTGTTTCCTCATACTTATTAACCTAATACCTTAAGGTAATTATTAACTAAATTCTTTATAATGGATTATAAAGAGTATGAAATCAACAATTGAATATCCCTTTGGAGTGTCAAACTAAGTGTGTAGTTAAGCCTCATAATCCTGAACCATGTGATGATCAAGTTAATACCCAATCACCCCTTTCGTAGTTATTATAGATATTTACAAATGTTTTAGATCCTATACCTTCTTGTGGTATCATGATAGGTATGTCATTTTTAGGATAATCCCATAATCTATACTTTATAAATAATTCAGGATTGTATCTTGTATATATAACTAGCCCCAGGGTTTTCAATAATGTTTTATTATCATAATCTTCCAAATATTAAATATTAACTCAACTAACCTAAATGTTTATGTACACCATTGATGTTTGGGAAAACCTTAACTAATGGAATTTTTAGGACATTTCAAGCTCCAAAATTTTCCATAATAAAAAATATGATAATCTGCAAAGTTATGAAAACCCTAATTTTATTCCATTAATAGAATCTTAGACCTAATCATTTTGTAATTACAAGACTTAAAGAAAATATTTCAATATAATATATTCCCAATAAATTTTTGGTTTACAGTTTTTGAGAATTTGGATAATACATTAACCAAGAAAACTATTATCTTTTCCAACCGTTGGTCATTTGCACACTAGAAAAAATCTAATTAATCCCTAAAAAGTATTCAATATATCCCAAAACATATTCTCACAAGATACCCATCTAGAAACATCTTATGTATTAATTTTTTTCATAACCCATATAAATTAAATCATAATAAAGGGATGTGATAACATTATTAGTAAGGGTAAAAATAAGTGATAAAAATTGAATATCATAAGTGAACATAAAATGAGAATATGAGTAGAATCTAGGTACATAAGAAAATGTATACCTAAAAAATATTAGATAAAAAATCCTGCAATATGACTTGATATAACACAAGACATGAGTCAAAAGTGTGCATAAACAAGAGTAAAAAAATATGAAACATAAATAATTATCTATGGAACATCAGTATGAAAGTGGAACAATAATATACAAAGGATTTATTATCTTCTTTAACCTTACTACCTGCCAACTTATTCACTCATAATATTGTTTCTAGAGGTAAATTCCATCAAAATTAAACTTTTTTGAACCTATATACTTGCTATCCCATTCACATAGCTTTTCTATCTTAGGATATATAATCCTTTACCAATTTTATTATAGAGATATATAGGCTCCACCCATATCATAATCTATATATTTATGTTCCTATTGATGATAATCAGTACATCATAAAATAACCCATAGAAAGAATACAAGTTTCAAGAAGTTTACAAATCACTATTTAGAGAACCCATGAAAATAAAATGGGTTTTATATAAAATATGTATGTAAATAATTCAATTTTCATAACAAACCCACATAAATATTATGGGTTTCATAAACCAGCCAAATAATATCATGAATATTGATACTAAAAACTTAATCACCCAAAATAATCACATAATGAATGAATAATATATGATGAAACATGAAATATCACTCTAATGAAGATATACCATTTTCAATATAATAAAAAATAAATCAATAAATGATTTTTTAAATACATTATGTATTCACTATTTTTGATGTCAAATTTACATGTCTATTTTCAAAAATATCTTTGTTTTTAATAAAAATCAAAAATAAAACTTATCATGGAAATAAAATTAATTTAAAAACTCTTCCACCGGAAGTATAAAATAGAAAAAAAATTAAAATGGAAATCCTTGGAAAACTTAAATTCAAATAAGAAATTTTAAAGCTCAAAGAAAGGATTTTGAGTTATGAAGTCCTTTAAAAATGTGAGAATACTTGGATCAAGGGAAATATTAGACGTATTAAAACCTTATTATGAGGAGTTTTGAATAAAAAATCACTAAAAATACATAGAGGTTTAAAAAATTAAAATTTAAATGATTTAGAAACATTTACTTTTATAAGAATATTTAAAAATGGAGACTTAAAAAATATATAATGTTTTCAAAAAGGGAATTGAAAATACTTTGAAACATTTTACTTTTAATAATGTATTTAATTACAAAGACTTTTAAAATAATTTTTTTTCCAAAAAGGATAAGTTAAAATACTTAGAAAATATTTACTTTTAAAAATAATATTTAGTAACAATGCACTGAAAAATAAATGAAGTTTTCAATAGGCAGAAGTGATAATACTTAGAAACAATTTTTATTTTAAAAATAAAATTTAAAAAATAAAACATTGAAAATACATAATATTTTTCAATATAAGCTATGAAATTGATAATATAGACATTTATTTATAAAGGATGGAAAATCATTTTCAATAATTTGAAACAACCTTTTTGAAACCCCAAATCGTTAAAAGGATAAAAAAATTTCTTTAAGATCAAATAAGGGGAAAAAATATTTTTCAAAGATAAAAATGAGTTTATATTCTATTATTTACTAGATAAAATTATTTGGAAGTGAACATATGGAAGTTGAACAAAACTCTATTAAACATAAATGGAGTTATTCTTATGATAATTCATTTTAATGATCAATTAGAATCATTAAAGAATAATACATTGGAATGAAACATTATTTACCTATAAGATAATGTTTATATACAATATAGCATCATCATATGTTATATTAGATCAATCATAAAATATAATTGTCAAAGAATAGTGATTATGATCCAAGGAAAAGGGTAGAGCCATGAAGACCCCTTATAACATTTGTAACTTTTGAATAAGAAACCATGAGAGGTAGAACCCTAAATAGAGCATGAAATATCATTAATTATAACATAATAATGATAAAATTTAAAATTGAGTAATATTTACACCAATTATAAAGAATCATGGTGTATAGTATAAACATATCTTAATGGATTCAAATTTGGGATAGGGAAGCCCTTACATTGTTTCCTTGCTTAACTGATCACACTACAACCTCCTATAAAGGAAACATAACATTCCTAATATGCTATTTAAGAGACTTAATAAAAAATATTACCCTTTTATAATCCTTATTATAATTATTTATCATGAGTAAATTAATTTTTTAATCCATTATGATCATTGGGGGGTAATAACTTTAACTATTTTACGCATGCTTAATGATTTTGATACCATTACCCATCATTTGATACAAGGTTCATTATTTTTATATCATTTAAGATTCTATAATATATAACATATATTTATTTAAAATGTTTTATTTCCTTATATTTGTGTTTTTCCTATGTTATGTGAAAACCAAATTGATAATGACTTATTTTGGTAATTTAAGAGAACACAAATATTAAAATAATAATAAGTTAAATAATAAATATAATATTTCTATAAATATAAAATAATCATTATTTTATAAATATATTATAATAATATTAGTTTTTATTTTCTCAATTTCATGCATAATCATATTTTAAATCATTATTCATGTAGGTGGCTAAATTGAACCAAATTTGAACACACTTTTACTCAATTGTTGGGTATAGTTATGTGGGTGTTTCTTTTTATATGATATCATTATTATAGTTTAATAATGATATTATTTTGAGATTTTTTGTCAGTGAACCATATTTTATTATTTTTAGATTATTTATTGAAATCTATATGAAAAAAAAACATTTCATCACAGAGGCAATAATCTACACATACACTCAATTAACATTCCTGTTTCTCAACAAGTGAAAGGGGTAAACATTGATATTAAATTGAAATTTTGGAATCTAATTAATATGAGGTATATTATATTTATTCATCATTACCACTATTAATACTACCCATGAAATGAAGTGATGAAAAATAAATGACGTCGCTTTGTGGATGCAACAATCCACACACACACACACACTAACAATGAATATTTTTCTTCTCAGTAGATGGAAGAGAAGAAATAATGGTTGTACCATTTTTATTATAACATATAAAAAAATTAATTATTCTAATTTTATTATTATATTATGGTTATTTTTTGTTTAGATTTGAAATAAGAAAAAATAATTATCAGGAAAGATGTGAAACCTACTTTGAGAACTTGAACCTCCTCTTTATTTAATCCTTATATTTTAGGAACTTAGGATAATTAGTGATGAATAAGGGAATTAAGGAGTGAAAACTAATTCAAGGGGAGTAAAAGTGGGTAGGGGTTCAAGGAAATTTTGAAGTAGAAATGTATTATTGAAAGGGTGGAAGTGATATTCCTTTTATAAGAGAAGGTAAAAGCTTTTTTCCTAGAAAACAATGTTATGTAATGGGTAAGAATAGAATGAAATGAAGTTTTGATGATTTAGGTGAAGGAAGGTAGGTAAGACATTTTAGAAAGGCTTTAGAACCTAAAAATGATTTATAGAAGGTTAAAAGATCATGTTAATTTTTGAAAATTAGATCCACCTTTGATTAGTTGTTTAAACACTTATTACTATTAAATAAATATCAATCATATAGCAACAAAAGATTTACATACATAAATATTGCATCATTTTCGATGAATATTGAACACCTAAAAATACATTCTATGATAGAATCATATAGATTTAGTATCTTTGGAAAATTGGATATGTAAATAATTTGCTCTTAAAATATCTAAATCATCTCCATTTAAGTTCATCATAACTATAACCCTTATTAGACATATCATACATAAAACTTTTATTCATGATATGTGGAAAGGAAACATAAAAAATGTGATATCAGATTCTTTTTAAGGGTAAACAAAGTATATATCAAAGATAACATAATAATAACATGATAATAGGGTTACTATAACTTGATATTAACATTTTAAAAATATGTTAAGCATATCATAGATCATAATCTTGAATCATGGAATAAATATTGGCAGTTCATAAGGCATGAATCATAAAAGAATACAAGAATAAAAGCCATGAGAGAATAACATTGGAAAAAGATATAATTTTGTGTCATACTCATAAGCATATACAATCATTTATTATTTCAAGGATCAATTACAATACTATTTTTGTGGTTTGGGTTCACTCACCATTATATCATATCCTTAGTTAAGGTTCACTTCCAAGAGTATCATTATTGACAAAACCCCTTAATGATCTTTGTTTACTCCCCATTCTTGCCTTTATGAACTCAAGAGATATCAATATTTACCCAATGAATTGGAGGGATATATAATTAGTAGTCTACCCATAACATAATCAAAATTTATTCATATGTGTTCTACAATATCATAAACCATTCATCATATGTCATAACATGTGAAAATAAATGGGTTTCATATACATTTCAATAATTCAACATTACATAACCAATGGAAAATAAATTGGTTTCAAAAATATGTCATCATAATAATTATAAAAAAGATATAAAAATAATTAGTATGGTATCCTTGGATCGTATCCCTAGTTAATATTAAATAACAATAAGGGATGTTATCATAAATGAAAACACATTTAAAATAGCATTTGGAATATTTCTTAGGTAAAATTCCATATTCATTATAAAATCAAATATTTAAAATATAAAATTTTTACAAATATTAAGGTAAAACTTTTCTTTGAATATAACCTTGGAAACATGAATAATAAACTTCAAATCATGGATCTGTTATGATGGAAGAAAATTTACTTCATACTGTGTAGGAAAAACAAATATTCCTTTCACATCTTTAGTAAAAAGTACCTCATTTAAAAAATGGAATGAAAATTCCATTTATTTTTTTTCAAGTCAAATATTGGTGAATATTATTTTAAATAATTATTTTTTATTAGTTAAAACATCATTTTAAACATTTTTAGAAAACATGGGCGTTTAAGAAAAACAAATTTTGATCGAAGAGAAAACCAAATTCATATTTCATTGAAAACATTATTTTAGTCTATTGAGTTATTAAAGAGAGGAAAATTAATGGAAAACAAGTAATCTATATAAATAAACATAGGAGAAAAAAATTAATTATTTTATTTAGTGGTATATGATAAAATTTCATCATCAAAAAATTAATCATAAATAATATTGATGAACAATGAGATCGTGATATAAATCCCTCACCACTTCGGTAACTTTTGAATCATAAGAACCATTAAAGAATAACTTGAAACAAAACATTAAATATCATGAAAATAATGATAATTACAATATAACTTGTAAAAGGTATAGTATATATTCCTTATAAACAAAAATAGGTTCGCAATATCAAACAAGTCTCAATGAAACAATATTGTGGAAAAAACCCTTACCATAATAGTAAAATCTAAATAAAATACTAATTAAATATATAACCATACATGGATTTTTAAATAAAAATAATATTTATGATAATAATCATAAAATAAAAATATTGTAATTATATACAACATATAAAATAAAACAAGTGGTTACTATGGCACGTGTCTCACAAAAATAAAAGTGGGGCAAGAAATTCCTTACCATAAGTTTAAATTTATTCAAATATTTTATAACCTCCTTTATAATAAATTGAAATTTATTATAATTATAATTTAAAATAATTGACACACTTATAATATCATATATTATTTACTAATAACATTTTAACACCCATTTATTAACAGTTCCTTAATAAATCACTACTTCTAAATGTTATCCGTTTTATATTTCATGAGAATTTCTATTTGGTAGTTACAATATTTTTACTTTGATCATGGTTATATTATCTATAGAATTTTAATAATGATATAGATATCATATATATTCACAATATGTATATACCCAGTCATCTATAAAGTATAGAGATAGAAAAATTAATTACATCATTCATGGATAAGGTGAGTTATACTTACACATGAATACTGTTTAAACTTTTTGATAGATGGAAAGAAAGAAAGGTAGATAATAATTCACTATTACTATATTGTATACATCATTTATATTCACCAAATATATCCTTTCTACCATCCATTTAATGAAGAAATAAAAAATAACCACATCACTTTGTGGAGTTTGTAGTCTATACATCCACACGAGTGACATTATCACTTTCTATTAGTTTGGATGGTAAGAAGGTATTTATGCTATTATAATTTGATAAGCCTAGTTATTTCTTAAATATCATAAATATTCATTATTTTCATCTTTATAACCATCCATGTAAAATTATGATGAAAAATTAATTTCAGTTCTACGTGGATTTGGTAATCCATATTTGTGAAAGAGTGATGTTTTCTCTTTTTATAGGATAAAAAATAGATGGAAAATAGATATACCATAATGTTAATAACATATAATCATATTTATGATACTGAAGTTATTATTTTAGGATGGGTGAAAAAAATATTGGAATTAGAAGAAGAAAGAAATTTGAAAGAGTCGGTAAAGATGATTACCACTTCTTCGATATAATTTATTTAGATCCCTTCTTAAAGAAACTTGAAACTTTATTTTCAAAATTTAAGACCCTAATATTTTAAAATAATAACATTATTTTTGATATCATATATGACACACAACAATTATCTTTAATGAACTATGAAAATTATTATTTAAATAAGACCATTACAAATTTTCCATTAAAGTGGTGGGTATGAATAATATTATTTTCAATATGAAATATATATAAAGTTCACAATCAATATAAATTTATTGAAAAAATCTTATTAAATAATCACTAATTTTTTTACTAAATTCATCTTATTCTTATAAAATATGTTTTCTTCAAAATGGTTTTTATTTCTTTTTGTGAGAAAATATTTTAATTATTTATTGGGAATTTTATAAATTTTATTAGATAAACTGGATATACTTCTTGAAATCATCATATAAAAATTTTCTTTTGGTGGAATTTTAGGATTTTTATAAAAGGTGGTAGTTTTTAGTGAATAGCGAAAATTACATATTTTTCAAATATTATAATTTATTTTAATCAAATAATGAAATTTAAAACGTCAATTATATTTTGGATTTTCTATAAAAGTTAAATAATAAAGTTTTATTTATTATAATATAATTAATTTATTTTTAATCAATAATTTTCATTATTTTTATATAAGTTTGTTTTTAGGCTTAAATACACATTTTTACAGAAACTGTTTTTAAGTAAATAATGTTTCTCAATTTTAATTAATTAAAATAAACCATAATATGGAATGATTTATATTAAATTTATAGATTATATATATATATGAATTTAAATTCATGTAATGATTATTACTAGTTATACAAGTAATGTAAGACCATCTAATGCTTGGAAAATATATTTCTTAATTAACTATTTTTCAACATGTTTTATGGGTTCATTTTTAAATTAAATTCTACCACTTATACAAATTAAATTAGATAAAATGGATTACATATTTTTAATTAGAATTATTATTATCAGGAAATAAGTTCAACTTAATTTTTTATTCATAATGAATAGTAAAAATATTTAAAATTTTCACCATGCAAAAAAGGAAAATTGGGTTAACCTCAGTAAATACTAAATGATAAAGCCATAATTTTTCATCTAAATTCTTATTAAATGAATAGAGTTATACCCTGATAAAATTAGGGTCAAGATTAAATTATATATGGGATACTATTATAGGAATTTGACCTCTATAATAATTTATGTGAATAAAAAGACAAAATGCCACTCTATTTCATTTAAATATCTCTTGTATGTTCACATAGAGATAAAAATAAGTGGAACATGAATATTAAATTTTATTTTGTGTAATATTAAATTATTTGCATAATGTCAATTTAATTATAATTTTTAGTGGTTATATGGTTTCCCTAAAACCTCATACAATGCTGACACAATGCCTATGCAAACTATAACACCCTTAAATTCAAAATCAAGAACACTATATTCGATCGCATGTGGAACATGAAACCCAGACTCAAAATAAACCATAATATAGTACACCATTACAAAAATAACCATTAAATTTATGGGTATAAATATTAGTACCTAAATTAAGAAAATTATGGACCTTTATTGATTAGAAATAAAATAAGAATCACTTAAAATAAAGTGAATTGTTTTGTGAAAATGGTATTTTTTAAAGATAATTTAGTTGCACTTTGTGTAGATAATTTAAAAATATTGATTTTTTTTTGAAAATTTATTTCAAAAAATATACTTAATATTTAAATGATAATATCAAAATTATATTGTGAGGAATTTTTGGGATTTTTCAGAAATGTTTCATTTTTCAATAAATAGTGAAAATAGTGAATTTTATTTGAAAAATGCCTTTCTATTTAAATTATTTATAATGAGAAATTACATTTTTAATTTTTTATAAAGTTTTATTTGATAAAATATATATCTATTAATATAATTTAGGTCATTAGAATCAACTTTATAGAGAATTTTCATATAAAAACTTTGTAAACATTTGAATATTTTCCATTTAAAACACCAACTTTCTCATCACTAATAAAGGATTAATTTGAAATTAAAATTTCCCAATGTTTGGAGTGGAATTTTTAAAAATTGATTCAATATTTTTAATCAAAAAAATATTATATACTATGTTAAAATTAATTTCTACCAAAATTAATAGTGATAACAGTAAAAATTATTTACCACAGTCCAGGTAAAAATGGGTTTATCAGGGGGGTTAAACTGAAAATATGAAGGCTAAAATAACCTAATTTTTTTCTAAAATATATTATATAGAACTTTTTATACCCTAAAATGTCTAAGTCTATATATTAAACCATTTTACACTATTTTAGAATGTGAAAATCATAGGTACACCTTTTTATTTTCAAAAATAACAAGTGTGCCACTCACCTCACTTTGAAATAGCCACCCCTATTATTGCTTATTCAAACCATTAGAACCTTTTGGTTCTACCAAGACCTACTCAAATCAATTAAAAAATTCCATCCTAAATATATAAGCATTATCTTGGGCATAAATCCGACTTTGGAAGGATTCTATTTAAACCTAAGGAGGATACCCAAAGAAGAGGTAATGTTCTTCAATGACCATTTTTATTTTATTTCTTCCTCCACCAACATAAATTATTAATAAAAAATTATGAGATAATAACTATAGTATATTCTATATAATTATATTTTTTATGTTAATTTCATAACCAAAATCCATCTACACTTACATAAAATAGGGTATGAAATAATCATTCATGTGTATGATAGACTACCACCTTAGGAACTGATGCCATTCATCTTTCCATTATCACCCTTCATGGTAAAGTATAATGATGAATATAAAGTATGTACATTATATTTATAAAATAATTATACATATTTAGTAATTATATTGTAAATAGTTTTTTTACTATAAATTCTCTAGGAGATATGATAACATCGCTCGTGTGTACGGTGAACTACCGCCTCACGTGGAGTTAAGATTCATCTTTCACTAACATTTTACACAGAAAGTGATAATGATAAATTTAATGATTATACGAGATATACTCAAAATAATTATGATATTCATGAAATATTTAAAATTATTAAAAGATAATATATATATATATATATATATATGACAAACCTATATAAAATAATGGGAACTTTCATGACAAAACACGAATGAGAAAACAAGACAATTAACACCCGAAAAAATGTGAATAATAAAATATTATTAACAAATTGGTGATAATATTTTATAAAAAATCATATATAATATTATAAATATTAATATGTTTCTGTTATAATTAAATAAGATTTTAAAAACTACTATACATTATGTTCAAACATGTTCAATCAAAAGGAACTGTATGGTAAGGGACTTTGTCTCAATTTCCCTTAATTAAGGTATATTCTATTATTTTTCACCTATTTTATTTTAAATGATATGAATAATTCCCCTTTTATATGTAAAATAATTATTCCTTAACAATTCATGTTATTTTAAGCTTCAATTTTAATTATTTTATCAAATGGGATTTGAATTGAAAATTATGAAGTGGTAAAAGTTATTATACAATATTACATTCTTTTGTGATTATTAACATTATATTGAAAAAATCACTTAATTGTGATTATTTTTCATTGGAATTTTTATTTATATTAAATATCAATTTTATTATATGATGAATATGATTATTACCTAAACCATATACCATTTTTACATATAAAATTTACATCGAAATTTAATTGGTTAACTAGTTAAATATGGATAAATCCATATCCTTTACTCAATACAGATATTTTATGATAATCCAAATTGTTCATGAAATCAATTAAATTATTAGATATATGGGGAAATACATATATATGAATATATGTGTAGTTCTTATTTATAGATATCCCTTTGATGCATCTATAGGTCTCATGAGTCTAATCAGTTGACCAAAATAAATGAGTTTTTTACTTATAGTTTTAAACTGTCTTGATGAAATATATTTACGATTGAGGTATCATCTTCATGATACATTATTTATAATTAATAAGTATTACCTTCATTAAGAATATAGTCCTGATTTTATATGAGATTTTCAAAATGATATTATCTTTGGATGAATTTCATTCTCAGTTTATTGATTAAATGACATATGTTTTTAGTTATTTAACTTTCTATATTGATTATGCCCAATAATATCATGAAATTCAAGTCATTTAAATTGAATGTGTGTTAAATTATTTACCTTAAAATGTTTATTATGCTTATTTATTCAGGATAAATTATTCTTCACTTAACCCTTAAAAATTATTTGAGCTTACCGTTATTTTTCTTCCTTTCCCCAGGATATGAAGAAGAAATCATTAAATGAGTTTTCAATAATGCAGTTAATTTATTTTTTCTATGTATTATGTGTTATTTTCTATTCCCAATATAAAATGGGCATCATGTATGTATCTATTTCTCTAAAACTACAAAACTCATTCATCTTTTGGTATTCGACCCTTTGTATCTATGAAAATTTAATAAAGTTAGAACTATCTCCAAGTTACTGTAGTCAAGCTCATTACATTTGGTATTTGAGGAATATTAGTAGAAACATTAATAAATAGATTATATAAAAGATAGATTAGGGAACATAACCCTATTGTATACTTTGTGTGTAAGTATATAAGAACATCCTAATGTTTTGGTTTATGTGTTTTTTCTTAGAAATACATCCTTGTATGGATACTAAAAATGGACATGGTTCTCGCATTAAGGTACCTAGTGGAAATAACTATGAAAATGTTCATTTTCTTGACCTGATGATCACCTAGTGAATGAAAATAGGCCTTACTGCACACCTAGTCTGACACTCTCATGGAATATTCTTAGGATAATCTACATTTTCTTTATAAACAATTATGAAGGATTTGAAAATAAATATATCCCCAAAGAAACGATGTTTATGATTATGAGAATAAAAAAGAATAATTTATTAATTTATGTTAAGTGTTACACTATATTTAGAATTATAAATAATGAGTCATGATTTTATGATCGAATCCAGTATATTTCATTATTTAGAAATGTAACATGGAAGGAATAAGGGTATCAATACTGATGATTAATGTAGATATTTCCTTGCTAAGGAATCTAATTTAGCTGGGGTGGAACTGAAAAATTATGGATATTTTAGTCTAGATTAATCAAGATATGAAAAACAACCTTACTCAGATCGAGTAACCTATTACACAATAAGATTCTCACATGTTGGATCACTTTATTCCTCAATATCCCCCACCATTTTGTGGGACTACTAATCCAAGGGAAACTAAGAAATGGATTAAGTGTATGGGGAATTTATTTATGGGGTAGGATGTGGTGAAAATAAAAAGGTCACACTTACAGTATATTTTCTCAAATGAGACGCTAATAAATGGTGGTCATTGATCTAGAATACAAGGGTGTAATAGGAAATATAACTCATGGAAAAGAAATATTATAAGGATAAATTCTTCGATAAATATTTCTATTGAAAAAAACTAAAATGAATAAATAGTTCATTAGCATAAAGAAAAATTAAATCTACCTTTACAATATTTTCTAGGTATGATACAAATTATATACGCAACACAAATTGTATGATTTACTATTTCATTGACGAGATTAGGTGAAGTATTTTAAGGGAGGTGGTCTCTTAGAACTTTTATCAATATGATGAAATTGTTTTATGAGTTATTAGGATAGAGGAATAATTATCAATGTGTAATTTATTAGAAGGTAAGAAAGAGAATAAGAGGATGATAGATAAAAAATGGTTTAAGGGAAGAAGGGAAAGAAGTAATTTTCTATATGTGATAATTTTGGAAAGAAAAACCATGGTACATTATTAAAAGGATTGATATTTTCTATATGTGTGAAGAGAAAGTCCACCATAATCATGAATAGAAGGTAAATAAATATATTTTTAGTGTAAAATGATTCCACTATAAAGATATGGGGAACTAGAAAATGAATTCCCCAAGAATCAAAGGAATATAACTTAGAAGAAGGTAAGGGATCAAGGTCAATCTTATGATATTGATAAAAAAGTGGAATAATTAATGTGATTTTGAATTTTAATCCATGAAATATATTTTAAAGGTATTTTATTAATGATATTATCATTATAAGTATAATGAATCACATAAGGATTTTACTACATTACTTTTTCATTAATGATTTGAAAGCATATATCTAATGGCACCGATAAAAAAAGGAAATGATTCAGTGGAAAGTTGAACTTCTTGGATAACACATGATTGAGGAAAATATAACCACAAACATGTTCCTGATGTTGTGATAATGATGTTGGGATAAAAAGATGATTAATATGGATAAAGTAAATTTGATATTATTGACTACGTTGGAACTGATTAAGGATTTGTTAATAAAGTGGTTTATGATATCATTTATGGAGTTTATAGTACTTTAATATTTATGGAATATATCCAATAATCTATGATTTACTTAAGAAAAAAAGAAGAATGAATTTTTTTAATAATGTTTTATGTTAATTCAGGTTATTATCATGATTTAAGAGAATATATTATAAAGACATTGACATGTTTGGTATGTGATGACTAAGAGCTACTTTATATTTTTTTTGGGATATATGATAATTTAAATTTGTAAATTTAGTGACAATTATTTTAAACATGGTCAGACATATTTTAGACATTCTTAAAGGATAAATTTTTATAGAAGTGACTAAGTTGAACTTTGAGTGTTATTAAATAACTTTTACTAACCATTTTGGTTTTAATAAAGATAATAGGAATGTATTATTACAATTTTATGTATATTAAGATTCGTTAAAAATTAATTTCAATACTTCAGGCATAAAAAATTTTATTTTGGGATATTTGTTTTTTAGATTAATTTATGAAGTGGAAATTGATCAAAGACTATCCAAATGATAGAATTATTCCTATTAAATAAAAATATATAAAGTATATTTCTTTATATTCATAGAGAGTGAATTAAATCCTCAGATATATGAAAATTATCTTGAAACAAAAATTTTATCTTATTATCATTACTTTTTATGATATAAATAACCTTTTTCAGACCCTCATTTATAGCTTTGTGACCATTAAATTTCTCCAAACCACGTTCTCTATCAATCTCCATCAGTAATTTGGTGTTATTTTTCTCTTATATGTCTATGTTTTCACTTCCCACCTATGTTATCCTGTTTGGAAACCAAGTATTCCTTATTTCATATGACCTTGGTACTTCCCTTTACCTCTTATTAAGAATATGTTTTATTAACATTTTTTAATATTTATGTTTTCTATAAAGAAATTTTCAGATATAAAACTATGGATTTTAGATCACAAAATCAAACTGTGAGGATGCATTTTATTTAAGGTGGGGTGAATGTAACACACCGAAACTCTAAAATAAGAACATTGTACTTGATAGCTTGTGGAACATGCAACCACACGTCTAAATGAACCATAATATAGTATAATATTTTAACCTGGACAATAAAATTTTAGGTATGGATAGTAATACATAAATTATGAAAATTATGCTTATTTATTGATTATAAATAAAAAAATAATCATTTAAAAAATTTAAATGTTTTCAGAAAACATTATTTTTTCTGAAAGAATGTTCAGTCGCACTTTGGGTATAAAATTTAAAATTGAATTTTAAAAATTCTAGAAAATGAATTTGAAAAAATAAACTTTATTTTTTAAATAATCATATCAAAATTATCTTAGGGATACTTTTTTTTATTTTTCTAAAAGGATTCATTTTTCAATGAATAGAGAAAAATAATGAATTTTAATTGAAAATGGATATTTAATTCAAATTATTTATAAAATTAAATTTCATTTTGAATTAGTTTTAAAGAAAAATTACTTCAATAATATATGTATTAATCAAATTTAATTTCAATTTCATATTGATTTTTTATATAAAAACTTTGTAATCCTTTGAACATTTTATTTTTAAAAACCCACATTTTTATTGCAATTATAAGATTAATTAAAAATTAAAAATTTCCACTTATGTGAATATAATTTTAAAAAATATATTCCATATTTATAATAATCATAATTTATATTATCTAATAATGTGAAGTTAATTTTTGGAAAAAATTATTGGTGAAAAAAGTAAAAATTATTTGTTGTGGTTAAGATAAAATTGGGATTACTAGGGGTTAAAATAAAATGATAAGGGTTAAAATAACATAACAAATTTTATAAAATATATTTTATGGAAATATATAGACCATATAATGTGAAATGTTTGATAATAATCTATTTTGTACCCTTTTTAAATGTGAAAAACATAGGTACACCATTTTCTTTTCAAATATTACAAGTGTGCCCCTTACTTCACCTATAAAAGGCCACACCCTATCCTACCTTATTCAAACCTTCATACTATTTTGGTTCAAAAAATAACTACCAAAATTACTTCCCAAATTACCTTATCTCATATAATACTCCTTAGTTTTGTAATAAATCCATCCTAGGAATGATTTGGTGCAATCTTATAGAGGATACCTGAAGAATATGTAACATTCTTCAACGTGCGTTTTTATTTTTTTCTTCTTCAACTCCTTAAATTATTTTTGAAAAATGATTTTATAAAAATAAAATTATAATAAATATATTTATGTGTTTTTACGTTGATTTAATGACCTATAACCATCTCTAATTCCTTAAAATGAGTTACAAAATCCTTATTCGTGTGTACGACAGAGAACTGCCTCACGAGCTGGTGTCATTCATTTTTTCCATTGAAACCTTTCAAAGTTGGGTATGATGATGGATATAATATATATATATATATGATATTTATAACAAAAATATAACTATTTAGTAATTATATCATATATTACTTTTGCATTTTAATTTCTTAGGAGATATGATAATGTTGCTTGCGTGTACGACAAACTACCCCCCCGCGAAGCGATGTGATTCGTCATTCACCCAAGCGATTAAGAATGATTTTGCCTAGTGAAAATAAATAAAGTATTGGAAAAATTAGAATAACGCAAAGTAATAAAACAACACAAAAATAAAGAGTGTCCAACAACAACCAAATAACCTGCCCACGATTGAAACTCCTCGTGACTCTGAGAGTCGCTTACCAATCCATAACCAACTCTCTCCCACAGTGAGAAAGCTCAAGTCGAACCTGTAATAGAAACTAAAAACAGGAAAACACTATAGGAGTGAGTATTAAAACTCAATAGACTTCCCAAAAAACAATTCCCAATGTACTACCCTTAAATAAAGAATTTACTAATTCCATGTTTGAACTAAATTATATAAAATATGGGATTCTACACAAACACTTTAATTTCTAAAACAAGTAATATTCTATTGACTTTTTTAATTTAAAAACAAGTTTAATGTTTTAGAGGAACATGTGAATTTCATTTTAAAACATTTTTTATGAACAATTATAAATGCAAATTTTAGTTGTTAGTCAGGAGGAAAACCACACACAACATATAACACACATTAAGGGAAATGGAAAAAGTGGAACACATAGGCCAACAACTAAACTAGACCACTCCATCATCCACCACATACAAATAAACACTAAAGACAACATTGGTTAAACCTAGGAGCTCATTAACAATCCAGAACATATTATACATGTGACTCATCCGGAAGGCATGCCAACTCTCGATGACATCATAATGCCATAACACCCGACCGTCGCCCTACCTGGCCTGGTAGTGGGGCCCAATCCCATAGAAATAATAACAAAACACCTCTATTCTAGGGGACACTAGCCAGTTCATAATATAAACTAGTTAATAAATCATTCTTAGAAGATTCACTCAATATGTCAGGTTCCCATGTCAACACGTATAATAAAAAAGAAAGGAGTGAGTCAATAATGTAAATCCTGTAACCAATCACGAGGCACAATCATCACATGCAACTCACCCAATCGAGGTACACAATAAGACCACCCCTGAGTCACCCCAAAGAGGGTTATCAAAATATCTCATTTTCTTTAAGTGCCAAACACGCCTTAACTAACTTGTCAACACCAACCGATTTTCAAAAGAACCAACACACACCAACTCATTTCCAAATAATTAAAGGAATGCCACTTTCAATCCTAAAACCATTTGAAACCTCATTTAAGAAATCCTTATTAGAAAGCAGAACACATTTGCAACCCAGGCCATTCTTTAAAAGAAACAAAATTTACTTCTAAAGGCCAACCAAGCATTTTATCAACACTAATGATGCACATTTTAAAGAAAAAAATTTCAGGTAATTCAAAATAATAGAGAACCACTATCCTTTAAAATGAAAATTTATTCAAAAACTAATTATTTAATAATATTTACCATTAATCTACAAGAAATTAAAAAATTCTAAAAATAAAGGCAAGTATAGTAAGGACCTACCTCAACTCGCAGCATAAGCATGACAACGCGACATGCCTCACACAGGCGCACATACACGGACCAGACGGTGACCGCAGTATCACATGTTTTCCTCTCCAGTGCGCTGCGATAACAAAAAATAATTGATAACCCATAATGACTGACTTAGAATAATACAGACGAACAAAAAATGAAAAAAACCACGTCGACATACTTTCAAAACATAATTCTCATTGTTTATACTATATAATAAACCAATTTAAAAATTTATAAAGCAATTCCAAAGAGAAACCCATGACTTAACACACCCAAAACCTATTCAAAACCCTTCCTTATAGTTAAACACACACTCACAGCACACCAAATCATAATGCGCACCACTTGAACAGTTAAAATAACAAATTAAAAAACTCAATATAAATACTCCACAAGTCAAAAATCCATTTTTAAACCAAGAGCAGATCCAAAATTTTTCTAAAACATAATCTGCACCACATATAATATTAAATAGACAAGTTAAAAGTTTATAAAACAATTTTAAATAACACTTCAAGGGTTTTGCATCAAAAATCACCCAAAAACCCTCTCTTTAAGACCAACCTCAAACAAAGACTTTCAAATTGTGATTTTTAGTAGTTTCTTAATTTAATAACTTATTCAAAATTATAAGCTACATGTAGGAAATATAGGGGAAAAAACATTTCACACACATATTATACCAAATATGACATGGAAAATTCATTTTCAACCAATTTCACCTAAAATACATTATCATAGACATTGCAATTCACTAAATAATTTTCACAAACAAAGCGAAATACCTGAAATAAGTGAATATTAACTCAAGAAAATTTTTACAATGGGGAAACTCACCTCAATCGATGAATAACATCCCAAAAATGCTGTGAAACACTGATCACACCTCAACCGCACTAGTGACGAACCAAAACAACCCTAAAAAACAACCTTGGGCTATTAATTCTGGAGTTAATCCCTAGAATCTAAGAGTTGTGTAAAAAAAATAAAAATAAAAACTCCAAAAAAGGAGGGTGGAAGACTACTAGAGAGGAGGGGGATATTGCTGGGAGAAGCACTGCTGATAAGGGGGTAATGCTAGTGAGGAGAAGCTCGCTGGAGACCATGGGTCAGGGTGGCATGCCGAAAATGGGAGCAGGGGGGTCTCATGGGTCGTCTTACTACAAACCAGGAGAGGCCTCCAGGGAGATTTCATCTAGGGGGTGTGGCGAAGGGAGGGCGGCTAGCCATGGAATATCTCAACGGCAAGGGGATGGGAGGGTTTTGCGGGTTCCGCGTGCAAAGTAGGTCGGGAGAGGTGGGGGGGGGGGTCACACAGCTGGTAGGGGGGAAAGGGGTGGGGCACTTGGTAGATTAGGGCAATAAAAATGAAGAAAAAATATATAACAACAATAACAACAACAACAATAATAATAATAATAATAAAAACAATAATAAAATAACTTTAAAAATAATAATAATAAAAGATAAAAAAAATAATTTTAACCACAACAATTCATTAATAATTATAATAACATTAATGGATATTTGTTATAATAATAATAATAATAATAATAACGATAGAAATAAAAATTATAAGTATATTTTTTTCATTTTAATAATAATAATTAAACTTATTAACCATGAAAATTTTAAATAACGTAATAAATTACAAAATTTATTCATTTAAATTCTTCCGAAGACATGCAGACTGTGCCATTTCATGAGCGAAGCTATATGAGGCTTCCAAAACGTGCTCGTCCTGGGCGCTCAGTGATGTTAACCCAAAAATGCGTGTTTTTTTGAAAAAACTAGAAAATATTGTTCGGGATTCAACACGAACCTCAAAAAAAAATTAAAACCAATGAAACAAATAAAATTAAAATACTAGATAGGTCGAGGTGTGAAAATTCTCCAAAACATAACACTTTCCATCCCCGAAAATCCACGACAAGATCAATGCCCAATGATGAAAGTCCTTAAGTGTCACTCTCCCTCAAAAGTTTTCCTCCAGTTGATCGATCCAAATGAACACCGAACTCCCATGACATGCAACTTATCCTCAAAATAGAAACACTGTAAACACCACCAAAACAGAATGAAAACCATCCATTTCAACCAAGGAACAAACAAACATAAACTACCTCTGGCACTTATCCCTATAATATTAGTTCAACGAAACCATTGTGTGTACTTCAATCCCAATGTTTACTCAAAAGGAAGAACCTAAGATTAGGTGGTTTCGCACGAGACCACCTGCCACTAAACGATACTTGAAAAGAAACTCAGATACTGACACAGGGAGTCTTGAACAGACTCCCCACCATAAGGATCAGGCTAATACTAAACTAATTTGGGTGTAACTCTACGAGACCTATTGTGGGTCTACCCACCATAAGAACAGATGAGATTAACTAAATTTGAAAGATTTCTGCACGAACCAGAAATCCCCACCACAAGGGGAGAAATAAGGGAAGGGCGCAACTGAAAGAGCATCAAAACTACCACCATTGTCATATCATCAACGTCGCACCCTCAGAAGAATGTAAAACACGTCACACTAAGGGTTGAGATTAAACCAAGGAAAATTTTTCACCATTGGGGTTCTCCTAAATACGTGCTAGCATCACTCCGTGACTTATTATTGGAGCACTGATGATTGAAGCATATTCTGCCTCACACTCAGGCTTTAAAAATTTCCCAAACACCACACATGAACTTGAATTTTACCAAACAAACTTCTA
This sequence comes from Viscum album, assembly GCA_963277665.1. Lineage (NCBI taxonomy): Eukaryota > Viridiplantae > Streptophyta > Magnoliopsida > Santalales > Viscaceae > Viscum > Viscum album. The sequence continues at coordinate 1,630,461,764 of OY728155.1, read as the reverse complement.
TTAAAAATAAATGTTTCAAGGAGGTTCAAAAATAACCATTCTTTCAACTGGAGGAAAATGAACACCATAAAATGCCCCAGGTTAAGACTACTATATCCATGAAACACTATAAACAAAAACTCTCAAACTGATCCCCAAACATCGCCTGACCCTTGCTGATGGGATGAGGTGACCTTCAATGAGCCAGGTCTGGCTTCAACGCACTTCTTGGAAACACCTTGACATAATAGCTGAAAGTGACCCAGAAGTCCACAAGTGTGGTAGGGTCTCGGAGCACTTGGTCACGTCAGCCTCTTGTGACCCCACCTACCACACTGGTGACAGATCAATGACATTGGGCTCTGAAGAAGATGACTGAAGGTCTAAAGGCCTCTTGATTCTTCTACCAGTATCACCAGCATCAGGCTTCTTCCCATTATTCTTATCACTATCTACAACACTGCTTCCCAAGGCTGGAGAAGGATTGGCCACCCCATGTCTTACTGCTAACTCATCTTCGACGAGGAAAGCTTGTCTCACCACACCAGGGAAGGTGATTATGTTGAACTATCCCACCTTCGACTGTAGCTCTGGATGTAATCCGAGCTCAAAATGCCGAGATTTCATGGGATCATTCCCAATATACATCGATTCATAAGGATATAGGTCTAGGAAATGACGAAAGAATTCCAACACCGATCTAACACCTTGCTGAAGACCGCACATCTACATCCTATTCCACACTTTTGTTACCTCAAAGAAGTATCCCTAGATGAATGATGACTTAAAGAACTCCCAAGTGAGAACTTCTAGAGGCTTGCTTCAAGACACGGACTTCCACCATTTACAAGTTGTACCTTAAACCATAAAGGTAGCCAACTTCACCTTCAATGACTCATGCAACCTAATGAGATTGAAGCTCCTCTCAATCTTCCTCAACCACTCCTCCGCCTCAAGTAGATCTTCTTGTCCATAAAATAGGGGAGGGTTTAACTTCCGGAATTTCAGAACATAGTCTATAGGCTGATCAAATGGAAGATTTCCAAGGGGTGCACCACCTAAAGATGCACCTTTGGAATCCATCTAACCTTCGTGGGGGTGAACACTAAGGAAAAAGGAAACACAGAATAGAATCAAAATATGTCCATTTCATTTTTAATTTCAACTTTTCAAAATTTCCAAAATAAAAAACTGCAAAACAATTCTTAAAAGTAAAGAAGACCCAAATGAACCACAAGGAGAAACTAGTGTTAATGGGTGATTCAGACATATGGTTGGCAGCCATAATCCAGTCATGCCACCATCACAAGGAGCACTCTATGTTAATGTCCATGACCCCACATGGTTTTCTAGATGATGCAAGATCATGATAGTCACTTTCCTGGCTCCCATTTCATTCCTCAATACCAAACAAACCATAAGAATCAAAATACATCGAAAAACCAAACATACCATGGTAACCCGAGGTTCAGAACAAGAAAGGGTTCATGATATCCTTCCCGTTACAACACCTCAAGTCCCGACAACCCTTCTCCTTCTACCATGTCGCCCCAAATAACAATGGTCGCTCAAAAAAACAAGGTCCGCTCAAGAGCCGACCTGCTCTGATAACATTTTTATCATGAACCAACCCGGGTCGACACTGAACAGGTCACCCGAGCTGGTCTACGACATGGCCCGAGAGGTATTCCCGATCTTCCCGGGCTGACGAAAAGTGCTGTGGCATCAATAGAGGAAAATTGGGAATGATTTTTCCTATTGAAAATAAATAAAATAGTGGAAAAATTAGAATAACAGAAAGTAAATAAAAAACACGAAAAGTAGGAATGACCAACAACAACCAAAAAACCTACCCACGACCAAAAATCCTCGCAACTATGATAGTTGATCACCAATACACAACCAAATCTCTCCCACAAAGAGAAAACTCAAGTCAAATCTGAAACAGAAACTAAAAATAGGAAAACACTATAAGTGTGAGTATTAAAACTCGGTAGGCATTCCCAACAAACTATTCCCAATGCACTACCGTTAAATAAATAATTTACTAATTCCATGTTTGAACTAAATTATATAAAATATGAGTTTCTCCACGCACACTTTCATTTCTAAAACAAGTAACAGTCCATTTCCATTTTTAATTTAAAAACAAGTTTAATGTTTGAAAGGAATATGTGCATTGTATTTTAAGACATTTTTTTCAAACAATTTAGAAATCCAAATTTTAGTTGTTAGTCAAAATTAAAACCACACAAAACACACAAAACACACTAAGAGAAATGGAAAAGGTGTCACATTGGGGCCAACACCTCTCCATCGTCCGCCATATACAAATAAACACTAAAGACAACATGGGTCGAACCTAGGAGCTCGTGAACAATCCAGAACGTACTATAAACGTGACTCGTCCTGAAGTCATGACTACTCTTTATGACGTCATAACACTCTAATGCCTAACCTCCACCCTACCTAGCCTGGTTGAGGGGCCCAATCCCATAGAAATAATAACAAACACCTCTCTTCTATGGGCCTTTAGCCCGTACATAATATAAACTAGTGCAACAATAATTCTCAAAAGATTCACTCACTATGCCAGGTTACCATGTCAGCACATATAATAAAAAGGAAAGGGTTGAGTCCACAACTTAAATCAAGTAACCAATCATGATGCACAAACATCACACGCAACTCACATAATTGAGGTACACAATAAGACCACCCCTAAGTCACCCAAAGAGAGTTTTCAAAATATATCATTTCTTTAAAGTGACAAATGGGGATTAACTAACAACTCAACACCAACCTATTTTCAGAAGAACCAACACATGCTAACTCATTTCCAAAGAATCAAAGGAACACCACTTTTAATCCCAAAACCATTTGAAACATCATTTACGAAATCCATTTTAGAAAGCTGAACACATTTGCAACCCAATCCGTTCTTTAAAAGAAACACAATTTACGTATAAAGGAAAAAACAATCATTTTATCAATACTAATGATGAACATTTAAAAGATAACACTTTCAGGTAATTAAAAACAATAGAGAACCACTATCCTTCACAATGAACATTTATTCTAAAACTAATTATTTAATATTATTTACCATTAATTTATAATTTAATGAAATAACAAGAAATTAATAAATTATAAATATAAAGACTAGTGTAGTGGGGACCCACCTCAACTCGCAGCTCGCGCACGATAACGGGACACACCTCGTATAGGCGCACAAGCATGTGCAATCTGATGATAGTAGTATTGCATGTTTTCCTCACCAATGCGCTGCGAAAACGCAAAACAACTGAAAACCCATAACGACTGACTTAGAACAATCCAGACGAACAAAAAATGAAAAAAACCACCTCGACATACCTTCAAAACATAATTTGCATCATTTATACTATATAATAAACCACTTTAAAAATTTATGAAGCAATTCCAAAGAGAAACCCATGACTTTACACACCCAAAATCTGTTCAAAACCCCTCCATATAGTTAAAAGCGCACTTGCAACACCCCAAATCATAATGCGCACCACTTTCACAATTAAAATAACAAATTACAAAACTCAATAAAAATACTCCACATGTCAAAAATCCATTTTTAAACCAAGCGCACATCAAATTTTTTTCCAAAACATAATCCACACCACATATAATATTTAATAAACCAGTTAAAAGTTTATAAAACAATTTTAAATAACACTACAAGGATTTTACGTCAAAACTCACCCAAAAACCCACTCTTTAATCCCAACTTCAAACCAAGACTTTCAAACTGTGATTTACAACAGTTTCTTAATTTAATAATTTATTCTAAATTATAAACTACATATAAAAAATATAAGGAAATAAACTTTGCACACACATAATATAACAAATATGACATGGAAAATTAATTTTCAACCAATTACACCTAAAATACAATATCCTAGACATTTCAATTCAAGAAATAATTATCAAAAACAAAGAAAAATACATGAATAAAGTGAATACTAACTTAAGAAATGTTTTGCAAAGGGGAAACTCACCTCAATCGATGAAGAACATCCCAAAAAATGATGCGAAACACTGATCACACCTCAACCGCACCAGTGAGGAACGAAAAACCCTAAACAACAACCTTGTGCCATTAATTTTGGAATTAAACCTTAGAATCTATGATTTGGGTTAAAAAATAAAAATAAAAACTCCACCAAAGGAGGGTGGAAGACTACCATAGAGGAGGGGGATATCGCCGGGAGGAGCACTGCCGATGAGGGGGTAATCCTAGTGAAGAGCAGCTCGCCGGAGGCCATGGGTCAGGGTGGAATGCCAGACAGTGGGAGAAGGGGGGGGGGGTCTCATGATTCGGCTTGTTGCACACCGAGAGAGGCCGCCAGGGAGATTGCTTCTGGGGGGTGTGGCGACAAGAGGTCGGCTAGCCGTGGAATAGCTCACCGGCAAGGGGATGAGAGGGCTCTGCAGGTGCCGCGTGCAAAGCAGGTTAGGAGGGGGGGGGGGGGGTCGTGCAGCTGGTATGGGGGAAAGGGGTGGGGTACCAGGTAGGTTAGGGTAAAAAACAAAGAAAAAACAACAGAAGCAACAACAATAATAATAATAACCACAATAATAAAACAACTTTAATAATAATAATAAAAATAAATGATAAAAATAAATGATAAAAATAATAATTTTAACAATAAGAATTCATTAATAATTATAATAACATTAATGGAGCTTTTTAATAATAATGATAATAATAATATTGATAGAAATAAAAATGATAAAAATATTCATTTTTTAATAATAATAATTATAATTATTAACCTTAAAAATTTTAAATAACGCAATAAATTTCAAAATTTATTAATTTTAACTTTTTTGAAGACATGCGGACTGTGCCGTTTCATGGGAAAAGCCGTGCCGGGTTTCCAAAATGAGCTCCACTCAGGCGCGCAACGAGGTCAACCAAAAAACTCGTGTTTTTTTGAAAAAACTCAAAAACCCCATTCGGGATTCAACCTGAACCTCGAATTTTTTTTTAAAACCAAATAAAATAATAAAATAAAAATACTAGATAGGTTGGGGTGTGACAAAAACATCAAGAAATATGTTTGTAAGTAATAAAAATCTTGTATATTCTTTTTGATATGGAATCTTTCTCTAAATTGTATATATTTTCCTTAAACTCTTTTAAAAAATATTTTTAATAATAAATTTTTTTTATTGTAGATATTATTACCCATGTTTGAAATTTTATACAAAATGTTTTGAAATTAATGTTTATATCAATTTTCAAATAAGGTAATTTTTATATTCTTACAAAAGTGTGAAAGGAATGTTTTATTTTAACTTATACAACATGAATATAATTTCCTTCGATCATGAATGTTCAATTCTATAAATATTCCTTTACAAGTTTCCAAGATTGATTTCAAATAACTTTTTTCATTAAATTTTTTGAAATTTTTAGATTTTGAAGAAGTAATTTTAAAGTGAAACAAGTATTTTTATCAAGAAATATTCTATATGATCTTTTAAGATAATTTTCCTCAACGATGAAAACCATTGAGTTCTTGGATTGCTTCTGAATTCTGTATATATGTCTCTTACACATATATATATATATCCTTTTCCCTTCATTTAATGGGGTAATACATACCTTAAGTTCATTTATTATATGTTTTCTTTATGAAATATCCATTGATCATGACATGAAGCAAGATTATGAAACCCATTTGTTTCCATGGGAAATTATTATATTTATACCATAGGAATGATTCCATTTTTGGAATACATATGAGTGTATATTTTATGATGGGTGAACCAAGATAGTGCACCAATGAATTGTGTAATGTTTATAGTCTCAAGAGACGTTATTAATGGGATTAAAGAGTAAAACTAATCCATTATGGGACTTTTCCCACCATGTGATATTATATTGGAAGTAAGCCTTGAAACATGTTTATTTGATGTTATATATTTCTTCCACATTTCCTATATTTATATGATCTTATAATGAAATGTTCTATATGTTATACTTGCACATAATTACTCATGAGACTTCTCTTTTATGATAGTATGCTATACCTCTGAATCACATGCTATGTTTCGTTTTCATGTTTATTCCCTTACTCAGGTATTTAGGTCACCCATTATTTTATACATTCCCTATGTTATATTACCCAATTCTAGGATATCAAAGATATTTATGATCTCACTAAGGAGAATAAAATTAAATATTTTATATTATAGTTTCTTTTGATGTTTTACATACCCAGTCTTACACAAGAATTAGGCCTCACGATCTTTAGGCTGAAATTAATGGATGTTTATTTTAAAAAACATGTAATAATTTATGTAAAAGGGTTTGGACAAAATAGTTGGTACCAGATAAGAGTCTAGTTATTTTTTGAGATTGTTACAATAATACTTTATTTATAACTAAGGAGATAAGTCTAAATATATAATAACAACATAGAGTTTTGGTAAGGAAGAAATTATGTATATTCTAACAATACATCCCTTTTTGAATATTAAGAGTGGAAATGATTTTTGGAATAGATGAATCCAAGGGTAATAACCATAAAAATAATTGGTCAAGTATATCTCAAGAATAATTTTGATGCACGATGAATGCTACCTAACTAGGTACCTGATCTTATACTCCCATGGGATATTTTTGGGTTAGTTCACATTTTTTATATAAAACATCAAGAAGAATTAGGGAATAGAAAATTTTGAAACCTATGATATACCATATATATTTTGAAAAAACATCTTTTTTTGGTAAATAAGTAAAATGTTGATCATAAGTTTAAAGTAATAGATATAAATTTCAAGGTTTTATGTGGTGAATTTTTAAGATGATCAAGGATTTTATTTGGGATACATTTATTAGAATACAACACTTTGGTTAATATTTGTTTTTGTTGTTTAAGGTATAAGTATTTTATATTTTGTGTAAATAATTTTAATTAGAATAAAAAGATTTTTATTTAAATTGATCATTGATGTTAAGGTAATATTAGTCAATTAAGATTATTTGATTTTATTGGAAAACTTTATAAAATAATTTTGTGGTAAGAAACTAATTTTATGATTAATTTTATTTTGAGGATGTTAATCACATTTTTGGGAATGTTATAATAATTATATTAATATAGTTTTATAAAAATGAAATCCCACATGTCGAGCGACAACTCTTCGTTTCTAGAAAGGATATTGGGCTTAAACCCACAACCTAACTGTGACAGGGTTGAAAGGCTTATCAATAACCTATGTGCTATCATTATTAGCATGACATTATTTTTTCATAAACGATTTGAGGAATAAATATTATGTTTTCTTTGTGAATCATATTATTGGATAAATTATTTTTAATTTTTTTTGATTATGAGGTGATTGGTGAAATTTTGGGAAGTGATCCATTGGATTGAGGTATATATTACCCTAGAATATAACATGTGATTTAATTTGAAAGATTAGTTTAGAAGAACATAATTAATTTTTTTTATATCTTTAGCTGATTTGGGATATAGGGTTATTTAGTTTTTGAATAATCTAAGATGAACCTTTTGTGCAAATTTTGATGTAAAATGTATTATTTATTTATATAAAGGTTTATATATTTTTGTTATTATGTTATCTTATGGTAACCATTTTAGTTTGGATTAATATTTAAATATAGGAGGAATTTTTTTACTGTTTTATAGATACTATGATATATTTAAAGTTAATTTTATTATTTTAGGCATAAAAAATTATATTGGTATTCATTCATTGGATTGAGCGATGAGGTATAAATTGATTGAAGTAAAACAAAATGATGAAATTGTTCTAATAAAATATAAAGATATCAAGAAAGTATATTTCGTTATGTTCTTACTCTAGATGGTAAATGAATTCATCAAAATATAGGAAAAGGATCCTGAAAAAAAATTTATCCTATTATGATCATTTTTGATGAATTTATGGTCTTTTAACCCATCACTGATTTATGGTATTATAGTCACTAATATTCTCAAGAGCAGTCACTTTATTGTGATCAGTGATCTATGTCACTATCCGTAATTATTGGGGAATTATTTTTTCTCATGCCTATATTTTTACTTCCCACTATTTTTTTACTACATGGAAACCTAGTTATGTGTTATTCTCGTTGACCTTTGTTCTTCCCATTATCTCTTATGACGAGAATGTTTTATTAAACCAATGTATGATGTGAGATTTCATCAAAGGTAATTTCAGAGAGAAAACCTTTGATTATCAAGATCAAGTTCATATTTTAAGGATAAAATTTATTAATGGTGGAAAAAAACATACAACCTGAGATTTTAAATAAACATTATGTTCGATAGTGTATACAACATGCAACACCAATCCTAAACAAACCATGAAATATTATTATTTAAATATGAGCATTATAACCTATCCATTAAATTAGAAGGTATGGATAATATTAAGAAATTTATGAAATATATATAAAGGTCATAATAAATATATATTTATTGATAAATTATTATTAAATAATCTTTCAAATATTAAGTAAGGTCATTTTATTCTTCAAAAACACATTTTCTTCAAAATGGTTTTTATTGTTTTTTGTGATTAATAATTTTAATTAATTTTTGGAAATTTTAAAATTTTATTTGGTAAAATGGATATCATTTTTGAAATAATCATATCAGAATCATTTTATGATGAAGTTTTTATATTTTTATGAAAATTTTGATTTTTTAGTGAATAGTGAAAAGTTACGAATTTCAATTATTGTCATTTATCTTAATTAAATAAAATATTTTAAAAGTAATTTTTTTTATTTTTTATTAAAATTTAATATTAATCATTTGATTTATAATTATATAATTAATTTCATTTTAGGTATCAATTTTCATTATTTTGGTATAAGTTTATTTTTGGCTTAAAAAAGCATTTTTTTTAAAATGTTTTTACGTGCATAATGTTTCTCTATTTTAGTTAATCAAAATAGTCCATAATGAGGAATTATTTACATAAAAAATATATTAAATATTTTAATTAATTTAAAATCATATAATGATTATTATTAGTCATGGAGTTAATGTAAGATCATCTAATGATTGGAAATACATTTATGGAAAAATCATTTTTTGACACATTTTATGGGTTAATTTTTAAATAAAATTATTACATTTATATGAATTAAATTTTATAAAATTGATTATATATTTATAATCAGAACCATAATGTTATTTAATAAGTTAAACTTAATTTTTGGTCACTATAAATTGTAAAAATAGTATAAATCTCTCACAATTGTAAAAATGGAAATAAGGTTAACCTAGGATAAAACTAAGTGACAAGGCCAACATTTTTCTTATTGATTATTATTGTATAAATTTATTTATACCCTTATCACATTAGTATATATGTTAAATTATTTATGGGGAAATTTTCCTAGGAAGTGACAAATATAACAATTTAATTAAAGAAAAATAGAAAATATCACTCACTTGCCTTAAAATATCTATTATATGTTAAATTTGGTATAAAAATAAGAGTTGAAAAAATATTAATGGATATTTTTAGTTGAATGAAATTATTTTTATTATCTTAATTTATTTTCAATTTTTTTATTATATAGTTACTTTAAATGTTTATACAATGCCGACACAATGCTTTTACAGACATTGGAAAACTCAGGGTAAATAATCTTAAAAAGTTAAAAGTAATGTATTTGGGACGAGTTATGGTTATTTTTTTTATAATTAATAATTATGTATTAATATAGGTTAAATATTTTATATTTTGAATCACTTATTATCTTCATAAATTTAAATTCAAATTAAATGAATAGTGCTAGAAATGACATTATTGGTATTTTTTTGTTAAATAATATTTTATAAAATTATTTAAAATTATAAAAATAATTGAATAGAAAATGTAGTCTGAAAGATTTTCTAAGATTTTATCTCTTTTCCATTTATTACCCAATTTTTATATTATTTGTAAACCTTTAACCATTTCAGTTTAAAAAATTAATTATCACGGTTAAGGTTAAAATGAGTTTACCGAGGCTTAAACCAAAAGATAATGGTATTCTTGGAAAGTAAACTTGTTTAAATCTTATTTTTCATATATATATTTCAATATTATCCTATCCCAACATCTAATATATGGACATTTTTAAGTATATTTATTATTAATGACTATATCATTTTGTTTTCTTTTAAAAATTTCTTTGTGGGTCTTCACCTCCGCTTATAAAAGGAAACATCTTACCCTCTCCTATACACACTTCTAGATCCTGTTAGTTTAGAAAAAAAAAAAAAAAAAAAAATCCTTAAATCCATACCCATATACAATAGTTCTGGTTTGATCATAAAACTAACTTAGGGAATATTTTTGTGTAAACTTTAAGAAGTTGTCTAAGGAAGATGTACAATTCTTAATGTTGATTTTTTGTTTTCATCCTTCTACTACATCCATCAAATAATATTCAACCATGATGATATAATTGAACCAGTATCTACCAAGTAATATTATGTTATTATGTTAATGTAATAACCTAAATCCATATCCTCTATAATAAAATGGGAAACAAAACTATCAATCGCGTGAACAGTTGACTGCCACCTCACGAACCGAAGTACTTCATTTTCCATCATCAACTCTCCTAGATATTGATGATGATGGATTTAATATATATATATGATATTAATGAAATATTTATAATTATATAAAATTAATATATCATATATTTTCTTACCTCTCTATTCATATAAAAATGGTAACAACGTTTGTGCATATATGCGGATTAACACCTCTACAAAGCAATGTGATTCATTTTTAATTACAATTTCACATGGATGGTATATTTAATTGTGTTTAAAGAAATTATATGATATTTATGATATTTTTATAATTCTATAAATATAAAATAACACCTACCTTCTTCCCATCATGATCTTTGAAAAATGGAAATGTTACTAATGCATACGTATGACCAACCATCTTCATGATTGTAACATAGTTTATTTTTCATATCCATTTTAATGATTAGTTTTAAAATTATAATTTGTGTATGAAAATGAAAATTATGTTATAATTATTATTATATAGATAATGAAGCAATTATTCCTTTTACTATAAACAAGATACCAAAGTGACATATGAACCTAATATCATCAAAACATCTGAAATGAATGATATTGATAATATTTACACTATTTTATACCTATTTAAATTATTTGAACCCGAAAAATTTAATAATTTGATCTTATTTGTATCAATTTTTGATTTATAGAGTGTATTTTGAGAAAAATTAAAATTTCTTAATTCTCAAATTTTAACAGATTTTAATCACAATGATATTTTGGACACAACTTTTAAAATTTTATAGAAATTTGACTGAATATTTTTTTGGATTATTTGATTTATTTTATTGAAATTTATCTTCTTTTACCAATATTTTAATAAAAAAATTCCTGAAAAATTCAATCAAATTGAATAATTTTTCAGTTGGACAATGTAACACCCCAGGTAAATAAAGAATATGTCATCTTTATATTTATCCATATTTGTGAATCAAATATTAATATTACTTTAAAGGGTATTCTATGCTCGATGGCGTACCTAACACGCAACAACGAGTTTCTTGGGAATCTTACGTTGCACTCTAATAATAAAATAATATTATTTTAAATGGTAGTTAACATGTAGCCGTTGTATTGGCGGGAATGGATATAAATAACTAAAATATGATTACATATGTTTTTAAATGTTTTTACATTTACCCAATAAAAGATAAAGGCTTAAAATACGGAAAGAATTCAATTTTAGGCGTATATGCCCTAGTTTTCACTAAAGGTTCACTTATCGCCTTTTAATGGAGAACTGTCATTAAATATAGTTTTGATCACTCTTATACATTCTTTTGGACCAAATAAAACTCTTATTAAGAATCGGGACATCAAGTTTTACTTTGTGTAATGTTTTGGTATTTTTTCGATAAAGTTCATTTTTTAATGAATAATGTAAAATGTTGTGTTTTAATTCAAAACCTCTTTTTAATATAATTTATTTATATGATTAGATAATATTTTGAATTGGTTTTAAAGTGAAATTAGAAAATATTTTTACCATTAAATCCAATAGTGGTCGTTGGAATTAATTTCACTTTGAAATCAGACTTCAACTAGTGTCAATCTTTTGATACTTATTGTTTTATAAAAACACGCTATTTGCTCTGACAGCGGGAATTAATTATTAAATTAATTAATGTGACTTATATGTTTTGAATTTTGTAAAATAAACTTCATTTTTTAATTCGTAATATCAAATATAGCTTAGGGTGAATTTTTGGTAATTTTCTGAAAAACTTCAATTTTTGATGAATAGTGAAACCACTAAGTGGTACTTATAAAGACTGATTTCCCGTTTAAATGAAATTCTGCCATCATTGTGTTTTGAATTTCAAAAATCCGACATACATGGTTTTCATTAAGAAGTAAAATGTGGTTCAATGAGATTATAATAATTTTTTGGTGAATAGTAACTTATTAAGTTCTTAATCGCGATTAGAGGTAATTAGTGTAATTTAAGGTAAAAATGATATTATAAGAATGTGAAAGCACCGTGACACTTGTCCTACACCTATTGGGTGAGTCATGGCCGACCAAGACAAGCCATGGGCCAACTTGGAGACCCCATGAAGACACTTTGGTTGGGAAATGACATAAATAACTTTTTATTTAATGTTAAAATTAAATTGACACAAACATGAGTTGTTTTACTAAAACAATTTTTAAGTAGGGTTACACAGGTCCAAATTTTGATTATAAATAGTCATTGGAAAGATAAAAAGATTTCCTAAATCATAGTATTTTTGGTATAATTTTTAGACATTAAATAAATTAAATTATTTATGACATACTAATGATGCAGCGATGACATCATTATATGACGATTTAAATAAAATGGAAAGATAATGTAAAATCTATGGACTACACATGTCCAAAACTTATTGGCTGGGTGGATTTCGAACCCTTATCACCTTATCCACGAATTATATCAATGTGGGACCTTTTAAAACCGAAACACATTTTCAAATAAAGTAATATTTCTTTACTTTCCAAAAGTTCCCCTCCTCTCCTCTTATAAAAGGCCCCCACCTCTACCTCATTTGACACACTCCTCAAGCCTTTGGCTCGGCCAAACCCTGCCCATTTACTCTGTACACATCCCTCTCCTCATCCTAGATAATTCCCTTTGGGCAGAATCCTTTCAAAGGAATCCTTTAGGCTCAAATCAAAAGGAGTTACACTTTTAAATATAATTCATTCTCTCTTGTTCATTAGTTTTATTTTGCTTCTCCAACCCTCTAAACTCTTTTTATTTACTTCTTTTGTAACCAAAAAAGTATCTTCAATATAATAGTATGTTTTTATAATATTTATTCGAGCTACACTCTCACACAACTACATCAAATGGTTAAAGAACATACGGTTTCCATGGATGGCGAAATTCTGCCTCCCGAAACGATGATTGTTCAATACTCATTTAACACCTTCAAAGGTGGCCATTATGATGTCACTATTTTTATATATGATATATAATATGTTTATGTTTTCTTTAAGCTTATGTATTTTTCATTTTGGTCATACCTTTATGGTTTCCATTATGGGTAAACACGATATCTTCATTTAAGGAAGTGCGGACTACCGCCCCCTCAAAGTGATGTGATTCGTTAATGCCATATGTGGGACGTGTAAAGGATGGATTTAAAGTTATTATATATGATGTTATACTATAATTATAATATACCTCTATATCATTATTATTTCTTTCCATTAAAGTTTGATATATAAATGAAAGTATCGTTCATGCGTACGTACGGCTTACCGTCTCCATGAACGGTGCATTTCATTTCTTATCCCCAAATTTAATGTACTATTAAAAGTATATGTATATAATGGATATATATAATGAATGATACATCTAAATGATGAATATAATTCTGGAATTAAAATATACATACCTCTCATTTAATTTTAATTCCATTAATATGAGAAAGAAATGAAAGTAGCGTTCATGCGTACGTACGACTTACCGTCTCCATGAACGGTGCATTTCATTTCTTACCTCTAAATGATTATGTAATATTATAAATACATGTATATGCTGGATATATATGATATATATGATATCCAAATCAGGAATGTCATTCTGGATATAAAGAACCTTTGACCCCACGAACAACATGTAATTGTAAGAAGTACACTTTCGACTTAAGAACCAAATATCGACAAAACAAACATTATTAACTTAACTGGTTACATAATGTTTATAACATGGAAATAAGTGATATAAAATGAATAATGAACTCTAAAAAGGTTCTTAATCAAGTAGAAATTAACTCAAGTTTATTATTCAGGACGTTAAAGAACGATCGAGTCAAGTCGGACCCGAGGTAAGGGACTTCGTCTCAATCTCCTTTCATTGAGGCATATTTCGTTTTATACACAACTTTCTTTTATACGGTGTATAAACCCCTTTTGACTTTTACTTTTATACAAAAGGAATATTTTTCTATGAAGCGTTTTACAAAACGACAAAAAGGAATGTTTCTTTTAACGTACGCGGCGACAAAAACCTTTTCCGCCACCGCGAGTATTATTTGGTCTTTGGCTTCCTCAACAAGCCGTTATGTTTTTAAAATGAAATAAATACCATATACTCTTTTATGTATTTTGGTATTGAAAATGGTTTTGATAAAGGATTCTATTATGATATATTGTGATTGAAATGTGGAAATGTTATCATTCCTTTATATTGGTTTTATGTTTTATGATTTTATATTGGTACTTGGACATTTTAACGGGTGGTTACGTTATAAACAATATGACGGGTGGTGCCGTGAATACCAGGACGGGTGGTTACGTTATAACCTCCAATGCATTGGGTATGAAAGTCGGCCGTATGGATATTCCATTAAGTATGTATGGAAATTGGCCGTATGGCTATTCCATTAAGTGATATGTGTGGAAGTCGACCGTATGGTTATTCCACTTAAGTATGTTTATGTCCCAAGTTACCTTTATATTTGTTATGTGTTCTTTATATGGGTTTTATGGTAATACTTTGGTTACAAAAAGGTATGTAATGATATTTTATTTAGTGAAGAGTTTTTACTACTTCATAAAGGTGAAAAGTATTACCTTGATAATGTATACATGGTTTACTATTTGTTTTGATAAACTAACAGTTTTTATTCTTTGTGTATCCCTTACTGAGTTTTTATGCTCATCCCAAGTTTTTGAAATGTTTTTCATAGGACTTAGCATGGAATAGGGTCAAGGATGGGATCAAGGGAAAGCCATGCTACCTAAAACATGAAACTAGACATGTTTCTTTTTAGGAATTTTTATTTTATGGAAATTTAGTAGAAGAGACTACTTTGTAATCTGTTGAGATGTAATAGTTATGTCCTAATTCTCTAAAACTCTAAACCTGAAAAGATCCTCAATGTGAATTATTCATTTAATTCAATTTTAATTAAGGTTTAAGGCTGGGGCCTTATAGACAACGTGGACCAAACCTCTCTAACCTAAGCATAAATCTGGATACAGTCCTCTAGTTGAGGTGATTCAAAATGTATTTAAAATAAGACACCTAGAATCACTTTTTAAATTAATCATATGGAGTTTTTCACTAATTAAGGGGTTTAATTGGATATAATATGTTGGGGAAATAATTATGAGATTCCTAGTTAGAAAAAGTTATGCCCAATATTTAATCCATAATGTCTTATAAACATGTACAATAAATGTGTTTTTTTTGGAATGATTAAAAACATATTTTGGAACAACTTATTGAAATAAACCTATTAAAAATTATGACATTTAATGGGTCATTAACATTTAATATTTCAGAGTAAATATTTTGAGCTATAATTCTTCACCCATTCTCTTATATATATGATTCTCTTCTCCCATTTCAGATTTATCCATTTTAATGGGTTTTGTAATGAGAGAGATTGGGATAGTTGTATATTGATATCTTGATGATTATTCCATGAATTGATGATATAATAGATAATATGGAGGCTTACCATGTGATTTGATGCTAAGAAACAAGTGGTTGTGGATGATGTCACCTGACAGACACTCTCTTCCAAGTTTCATTCTTATTGTGTAATATATTTTTGAATTTATTTTGAATGTATATTTTTAAATGAATGTGGTTTTTTATATCATATATATATAACCATCAAAAAAATATATATGGGTTTTTATACTTTAATGTAAATTAATTTATTACACTATTTAAATTTATTCGGTGAGGTCTTTCCGTCGAGTATAATGATTTCAATTAGGTTTGATTTCTTTGAGGTCTTCAAGTAGTTGAATCACTTCTATAAGAAGTAAAATATCATATTTAGGTATTGATATGATATCTATATAAATTTTAGAGTTCACTTAGGGGTCCTTGGGGGGAATTTAGAAATTAAATTGAGAAATATTTTATATCAAGGAAGAGGGGAGTGTCTGAGAGGTTGAAGCATACCCTCAAGAACTGTTTTGATTCTAATTCCATACTCCTTTGATTTTCTATCATTTTTCTATCATAATATAAAAATTTATTAAACTTTAGATTATTTTTATATTTTTTATTAGAAATTTTAATCCAATCCCGAAATTTCTCTTCTTCTAAAAATAAGTAAAACAAAAGTGATAGTCTTGAATCTCAAATTGCAACCTCCTTGAGAGACAATACAAAAACTATTGTACTGCAATTTTCTAGAGGTTAAATATATTTATTGAGGTTTTCATGAAAAAAATCTCACATTTCCTGGTGATGTTTTTAGGGTGGTTTCCTAAGTTGATTTTTTATATGTTTTTTGCACTACCAAAAAGTCATACCCAAGATTGTTACCATTAGATTCTAAAGTTGATAAAACATTAAACTCTATGTTTATAGCTTCTAGAAATCACCCTTCTCCATGTTTTGAATCATTCACTAACAGAATTTTAAGGGACATAGTTGAAACTAAAATTCTAATGGATAAAAACATAACCTTAAAAGTATTAACTTTAACATATGATGAAAATAATAAAAATCCTATGGAATATTCTGACACACCTATTGGTTTTGAAATGAAATTTGGTTTCATCCACCAAATTATATATTTTAATGCATTTCCTGGTGAATATCCACATGAAAACCTTCCATAATTCAGTTGTCTTTTTCCCAACATGAAATCTCATGGATTTGATGCAGATCAAACGAAATTGAGTATATTTACTTTTTATTTAGAAGGAGTTTGTAAATAATGGTATTTCTACTCACATTCAACTTTTATTAGCTATTGGAATGAATTGAATATAATTTTCCTTGAATTGTTTTGCTACCACAAGAACTGTTACCATTCAGAAATTGATTTGTGGATGTAGGAAAACTCTAGGTGAAACATTGCATGAGTATTGGGAATGATTGAAAAGGACCAATTTTAGTTTACCCCACCATCAAATTAGTGGCCAATTCTTTATTCAAAAATTTTATGAGGGATTGTGTCTTTACGATAGAATCATGATTTATGCTTCAGTGGGATGGGATTTAGTCAACAAAACACTAGTTGTTACAAGGAAATTAGTATCAAACATGGCCCAAAATGATTCCAAATTTAAAATAGGAGACATTTTTAATGTGATATATGCAAAAGAATTACCCACTTCTAATCCTAAAAATAACATGATTATGCGTCAATTTTTTATCTTACCACCATGTTGAGGTCGAAGATGTTGTCTAAAAACCCACCCACACAACCCAAAACTAAAGAAACATTTAAAATTCAGGTATATTTTGGAATTTTATCTTTTAATGAAGATTTTAGTGATCAATTAACACAAATGAAAGATCCCTTTGATAACTGCAATGATATTTGTCCTAGAAAACCATTTCAAACAAACAAAGAAAGTCCAATTCAGGCCAACCAAAATCTCAATCAGGGCTAGAACAACTACTCTGATAAAAGACTTTGGTATCCAGTAAAACCTAGAAGCTTTTTACAAGGACAATAAAGTAAGTATAAACCAAGATATTTCATTGATAAAGACAATTATTATTCTGGAATAAACATTCAACCTACCCCTACCACTTATAAGATTGAGAGAAACATTGAAGAAGCAACTAGGAAAAAGAGTGGCAATGAGACAACAATAAGAATTCTCAAAACAATAGTAGAACATGATGAATAACATGATGAATGAAATGGGTAAACTTTCATCTATTGTTAGTTTCATGAAAAATAAATAGTAGAGGTTTACCATCATAACCTCAAGTGAATCCAACAGATAATGGGAAGGAAAATGCAAGTACATTTGAACTTAGGAGTGACACAAGATTTAATAACCCTCAAAAAGAGAAACTAAAGTGTACTTATAAAACTATTAAGGAAAATTCCACCACTGATGGAAATGATAGAAATTATGAATCTTAATTGAATTAAAACACAAAGTTAGGAGAAGATATTGTGTTTTAAAGAATGAAGAATGATTGGAATAAGATGTGTGGTGCTTTTTTTTCTTAATGAAGTGTTAAGAAAAAAATAGAAATAGTCAATCCACCCTTTCCTTTTTTGAGGAGTGAACCAACAATGAAGTCAAGTGTCTAAAAAGATTTGGATATGGAGTTTTTGCAGTCTTTCAAGAAATTTCAAGTCAAAATACTTTTGGTTAATGATTTGAAACAAATTACAAGGTATGATATGTTTTTATAAGAGATGTGTACCCACAAGAAAAAATTCAAAGGATGTTAAAAAGTCAACTTAAGAAGTAATGTTTCATCTATTATTAAACATTATTTTCTAGTAAAATTTAAAGACCTAATAACCTTTACCTTTCCCTGCACCATTGGTAAATGTGAATTCAAGGATGTTATTCTTGATTTAAGGGATTCCATCAATGTTATGTAACATTCTGCATACTCAACTCTTCAGGTTGGAGAATTTAAAAATTTCTAAACTATCATTCAACATACCAACTAAATTACTACCAATCCTACTAGAGTCATTGAGGATGTTATCATTCAGGTTAGAGGCATGATTTTTTATAGGGATTTCTATGTCTTGTATATAGAAGATGAAGAGTTTAGTACCCCTGAACCTATCATTCTAGGGAGAGCATTTAGGAAAAATGAAAAATTAATCATCAATGTTCACAAGGGAACTCTTTCACTAGAGTTTGGAAGAGATGTTGTTTATTTCCATATTTTTCAGTCCATAAAACACCCAGTTAAGGATCATTCATTACCCTAAGTAAACAAGTTTGATTGGGTTTCCACTGAGATGTTCCCTGATTTTTTCTATGATGAAAATCTATCTTTGGATTTAAAAGATTGAAATTTGGTTATTTCTGAATTAGATCAATAAGAGAGGAAGAAAGAATCTTGTGATGAGTCTTGGAATGTGGCGACTACTTTAAAAGGTTTTTTTGATATTAACATTGACGAAGATACGTTTATAGAAACCCATGAAAGTACTAGTGGTCTCCTTAGAGAAGTTTCCAATTTTTCACATGAAACATGTCTTGAGAAAATTGAAAGTGATCATCATGATAAATGTCTTTTAAAATATGATGCTTCTCTGAAAAAATAACACTTTTGAGTAGTGTTATTTGATTAATGACAATAACCCTCCTGAGTTAGAGTAGAATAAATTCTTTAGTATCTAAAATATTCTTTCTTAGGTGATAATGAAAAATTCCCTATCATCATTTCCGAATATTTTTCAAGGGACTATAAGAACCAACTATTAGGAGTCATCAAAAACCACAATAATGAAATAGGATGAAATATTTATAATTTAACTAGAATAAATCCCTATGTTTTCATGAATAGAATTTTGTTGGATGAAAATGATAAATTAATGAGACAATTTCCATGGATATGAACCCAACATTTTTGAAGGTCTTTTAAGAAATAAGTCACCATCCTGTTGGCTTCTGGAATTACTTTTCCCATATATGATAGTCAATGGGTTAGTCAAGCCCATGTTATTCACAAAAAGGTGGTTTTATAATCTCAAGGAATGAATTTGGTGAGATTAATGCTGTTAGGATTCTTAATAAATAGAGAATGTTAATTGATTATTGGAATATCAATTTTATTACAAGTAAATACCTCTTTTCATAGCCATTATTTAACAATGTTCTTGAAATACTAACTGGGAAAACACAATATTGTTTTATTAATGGATTATCTAGTTATTTCCAAATTCACATTTCACTAGAGGATCAAGAGAAAACCACTTTCACATGCCCCTTTATAACCTTTTCTTAAAAATGTATTCCCTCCAGGTTGTGTAATTCTCCTGAACATTTTCAAAGGTATATGATGAGATTTTTTTCTGAATTTATAGAAACATGGATGGATATTTTTCTAGACTACTTCAGTATTTATGTATCATCATTTGAATATTGTTTGAAGATTTTTTCTTAGGTTTTTGAAAATTTCATTAATACAAATCTTGTTCTCAATTATAGAAATTTCAAATTTATGGTGGGTTCTTGGTAATGTTGTGTCCCTCGATGGAATTCATGTTTAATAATATAAAGTTGAGGTAATTTTATCATTTGTATACCAAAATACATGGAGAGATGTGAGATCCTTCCTTGGTCATGCTGGATTTTATAAGAGATTCATAAATGATTTTAGTAAGGTTGCACTTCGATTTTCTAGATTTCTATAAAAATAAGCCCTATTTGTCTTTGATGAAAATTTTAAATATGTATTTTGGGAGTTGAAACAAAAAATGATAACCTCTCCCAATTTTCAACCTCCCAAATGGGACTTGCCCTTTGAAATCATGGAAAATGCATCTGAATGTTCTCTTGAAGATGTTTTAAGTAAAAGGATGGAAAATAAATCTCATGAAATTTACTATACCTCAATAACTTTATATCATTCCCTATAAAACTACACAAAAATTGAGAAGTAACTGTTGGATATTGTCATTTCATTGTAATAATTTATATGTTATCTTCTGGGATCTAATGTGTTTTTTTCATAGATCATTCTACAATAAATTATTTTTATGAAGAAATATAAAGAAAACCAAGACTTTTGAGATGGATATTTCTATTACAGTAGATTGATATTGAAATAAAGGATAAGAATAGAAATTAGTACCTTATTTATGATCATTTAATTAGGATACCATCTATTTTGAATGGGAAAATTCAAATCTGTCCACCAATTAAGGAAACTTTTCCAGATGAGGAGTTGTTTTTCTGTCAAGGTGAAATACTATAGTTAAATAATGTTTTGAATTATTTACCTATAAATGAAGTTCCCAACTTGTTTTCTAGGAATTTTTTTTCTAAACATGTGTGTGATTCAAAGAATTACATTTGGGATGACCCTTAATTGTGGCATATTGGTAGTGATCAAATGATTAGGAGATGCATTATAAATTCTGAATTTCAATCCATCCTTCATTTTTCTCACACTTTGAGATGTGGAGGACACTTTGGACCTTAAATAATTTAAATAAATTTTAATGGTTTTGGTTTGTAATGGACCACCATTTTTAGAAATTCCTTTTAATTTTTTAAAATTTGTAAAAATTTTCAATTTCAAGGGAGCATTGCCAAAAGAAATGAGATTCCAAAAGTAACTATTTTTTATTGAGATGTATTTGATCTATGGGTTATAGATTGTCACGACCCGTCCTCGGGGCCCGTGCCGTGACTACCCCAAGCCCGCCTTCCATAGGCCAGGGGCTGGCGACTAGCACCAAGGCGTAAAATCCCAGTAAACAGGGAAGGCATTGCCTTTATAAGTAACAACCACACAGAGTCAGCAAGCGGAAAGTAAAGTGCAGAAAAGTAAAGGGGGCCGGAAATACAAGCCCAACTGTAAAGTACAACTGAAAAGTAAAGTACAGCAACTGAAGAAAAGACGGCGGCCTCGTGTCGTCCACTGGCAATCCCACCTGAAGGGTGGGTACAGATAGCCTCCAGGCTCCTCGGGTCCCACGTCCGCTCCGAGCACGTCCCGCCCAGTGGTCCACCTCCAGGTACCGTCCTGCTCCACGCCCCAACCGTGATCAGCGCTGTCCGTCGTCTGCAACCAACACAACAAGGTGCGGGCATAGCCCATGCAGGGGTGAGTACAAGCTACTCAGTAAGGACCCCGAGACCCCCGAAGGTCTCCCGAAATCCACAAAGGATATAGCACAAAAGAAAGATGCAATCACGAAGTAACATCTGACTCGACTTAGGTATATGCCCATACATATACCTAAGTCCCCAAATCTAGCTCTGCTCACGAGCTTAAGAACAACTCAATCCACAAAGGAAAGCAAGACTCAAATCCACAAGGAGAGTAAATAGTAAATCCACATAGGATAGTTCAACACAATCCACAAAGGAGAGTAAACAGTAAATCCACATAGGATAGTTCAACACAATCCACAAAGGAGAGTAACATAAGATTCAGCTCAACCAGGATTTTCATTATCGAAACCGTAAATGTTGAAGAGCCCCATCTCTGAAGTGTACAGTGGTCCTGTCACGACTCCGAGGTACTGCTCACTAACCTAAGACTGCTGTAGTACTCCTCCTGTCGAGTACCGCGGGTCTGCTGCCAACTACCGGGCGCTCCGTCCGCTGAGGGTCTGCTGCCAAATACCGGGCGCTCACCCAGATAGCCTACTGAGGTACTCCTCCTGTCGAGTACCGCGGGTTTGCCGCCAACTACAAGGCGCTCCGTCCGCCGTGGGTCTGCTGCCAACTACTGGGCGCTCCGTCCACTGGGCTAGTCGACTCACTCCAAGTCGAGTCGGTCAAGCAGTCGTCAGGTCTCAGTCATTTACACGGTCTCCGTACTCCGCACGCACGTCTCCACCGTCGCGGGTCTGTCGCTACAACCAAGCGCACACACTCCGTAGAGTATCGCGGGTCCGCCGCTACAACCAAGCACCTCACCGCCAAGGGTCTGTTGCTGCATCCAAGCGCACCACCACTGTCAAGTACCACGGGTCCGCCGCTACACCCAAGCGCTCCACCGCTCAAGGTAAAAAGAAGATTCAGCTCACACAGGTTCGGTAGCACTGTTCCACGTAGGATCGCTGAGTGCAGTAGTCGACGCAGTCCACTGCGGATCTCTTGCACAGTCGTCGCCGCAGTCCACGAAGGATCTCTGCTCTGCCGTCGTCGCAGTCCACGGAGGATCTCTGCTCTGTCGTCGAAGCCACAGCCAGCACTAGGGTTCCCGCACTTAGCGAGCTCGTTTAGGAGGGTCCGCTCCACGAGCCGAGAGGCTGATACATCAACTGACACGTAGTCTGAAGTTGATGTATCCAAAAGTTCCGTATCGACAACAGGATCTCAACGCAACAGACGGCGCGTCAATCGGACGCCCGGTCTGAGAGTTATTGGCATTTTCGTCCCAGGGGCCCGGTTGGTTTTTAGGGAAAAACCAACCCGACCGTACTCCGCCTGTATCCGATCCTCGGGCGGAGTATGCCAAAAGTTCCGTCTCACTTAGAGGAATTCAACGAAACAGACGGCGCGTCAATCGGACGCCCGGTCTGTTAGTTATTGGCCTTTCCGTCTCACACCCACCCTGGGAAACTTCCCAGGAGGTCACCCATCCTGATCACTGCTCTAGGCCAAGCACGCTTAACTACGGAGTTTTAACTACGTAGGCTCCCGAAAAGGAAGGTGCACCTTGAGTATAGTATACCGAAACGACCGTCTCGATCCAAGGATCGCGTAGCCGCTGACGGTTCGTCAATCGGAGGTCCCAGGCCCAAGATATGGGCGAAAGACCGAAGAGGGCCCGAAACGGGGGTACTGGGCCCGGGGCGACCCGGCCCGACCCCCCCCCCCTGGGGTCGGCCGAACCGGGTCGGCCCGACCCGGCTAGGCCGGGTCCGGTCCGGCCTGGGCGCGGCCCGGCCGACCGGACCGGCCGGCTCGGCTTCGGCCGAGCGGCCGAAGGAAGGGCGCCGCGGGCTTGACCCGCGGCCCCGCGGGGGGCCGCCTGCCACGCGGACGCGGCCGGGCCGCCGCGTCCGTTCCCGGTTCCGCGCGGCAGCAAAACCGGCCGCCGCCGCCGCGGCTTCAGCCGCGGCGGATCTTCTCCACGGCGGCGCGCCGGGCGCCGCCGCCTCCGGTCGCCGGCGCCGCCTTGCCGGCGACCCGCGCCGCCGCCGCCTTCCGCGGGCCGCCGGAGTTGCTCTGGTGGCCCGTTTCGCCTCCCGTCTGCGCCGTTGCTTCTCCCGGGGGCCGACCTTCACTGCGGGATCACCAGATCACCCATGCCGCGCGGTTCATCGTCGTCCGTCATACCCGCACAACACAAGAACGGCGGAGGGTCGTCGGGCCGTGTTCGTTTGGCCCGCACCCTCCGCGTTAGAAATAAACAACCGGGAGAAAATAAAATGATCAACACATGATCGAACAATTTTCATTAAAATAAAATTGTTCGTTTGAAACCGGCTTTTTAAATTTTTCAAGAACGCTCATGAGAAAATTAAAAAGGGGTAATTCTCCGAAATAAATCCCTACCTCGAAGTCGTCGTCGGACGAGAGGTCGTCGCGGAATCGCTCGTCGCGGAAGAAGGAGATCGTCGCGTCGTCGCGGTATCCGGCGTCGCGTCGCCAATCTCCGGATCAAGAACAAACGGATTTAATTAATTAAATCCGTTGTTATTGAAATTAAGAAGGGAGAATTTAGAAGTTTCGATTCTCACCTTTAACCGCCGATCGCAGGTTCACCGCGGAAGAAGAGGCACCGAAGAAGAAGAAGGTCGCGGAAAAGCTGTTGACGTCGCGGATCGTGCGTCGTCGGATTCCGGTTCCGGTGTTCTTCGCGTTCTTCGCGTTCTTCGCGTTCTTCGCGTTCTTCGCGGAGAGGGTGGAGGCTCAGAGGAATAGCAATCCTCCAAAATAGACAAGTTTGTCTATTTTATTATTTTGCCAACAAACGCAAAACGCATAAGTAACGACCCATTTAATTCTTTGAATTAATTCAACGAATAAAACAGCCCATTTAATTCACGAAATAAACCGCCCAATTAAATGGTCTGTTAAGAAATTAAAGAAAACACGTCGGTTGACTTTTCAGTTACTTTGACGGGTTTTCGCGGGTGCGTTACTTAGCGAAAGAAACGGCGGGGCTCGTGCGGGCCCCACCTCACAAATATCCTACCAAGGGGGTAGGATATTTCCGGATAGCATCCTATCCAGTTCAACTCAGTTCAAGCCGCCTTTAAGTGACTTCAAGTGGCTTCCAAGCAGCTTAAGTGAAATAAAATAAAGTTGTCGCACAAACTTTATTTTATTTCTGACTTAAAGCCGCAAAATTTAAAAACCACGTCTGAGCAAACGCAACTCCGGAAGAGGCGTTTCTAAGCAAATACCGGCGCTGCGATTTCATCGGTGCCCTCAGAATTCGATTCCGGGCACCGGTTCAAAAGATAGAAAAACCCGCTCGTCCGTTCACTGAACGTACCTGAGCCAAACTTCGGAAATTGATTCCGGGCACACCGGGCCTCGGAATCAGGTGCCGTCTGAAGCTGCGCTCTTGAAAAATTCCAAAGAAAATTAAGAAAAAAAAATTTCCTTGAAATTTGCGGGTCTTTACATTACTCCCACCTCAGGACTTTACGTCCCCGTAAAGCTTCAACTCTCACTTAAGGGAAACAAAGTAGTACTGAGCACGCAACTGAGCTTTACGCTCCCATATGCTCACCTGAAGATCTCGTGCTACCCGAGAAGCACCCCAGAGGAAGCAACCGTTCACGTAGAACCTGCTCCTGTCGATCCTCGATCTCTACTAGGACCTCCGTGCTTGTCGCCCTGTCATCGACGTCCAAATCACCGGGGCCGATGACGTGTGAAGAAACATACACGTACCTCCACAGCTGAGACACGTGGTGGACATTAAGCACCCGGTGCGACTGAGGTGGTAGGGCCAAGCGGTAAACCTCCTCGCCTACCCTGCTGAAGATCAAAA
The DNA here is from genome assembly GCA_963277665.1 of Viscum album. Classification (NCBI taxonomy): domain Eukaryota; kingdom Viridiplantae; phylum Streptophyta; class Magnoliopsida; order Santalales; family Viscaceae; genus Viscum; species Viscum album. The sequence continues at coordinate 1,630,435,796 of OY728155.1, read as the reverse complement.
AGGGTCCACCGAACTTCGGAGATAACATGCCGCCTCGGCCACATCTCTGAAACCTCATCGGGTTGAGACCGTATAAGAACGTGTTCGTCACCCTCGAATTCAAGAGGTTTCCCTTTTTAGGTTAGAACTGAAACTCAAAACTCCTGCTGCCACAAGGGTAGGGTTGACCAACTCAAGAGTGATCGGCCACACCCTCTTATGCCTGAGTTTAACATGTGCTGCCCAGGGTTTCCTTTTCGCCGACCAAGGAAAACCCATTCCGACGTTTGCCTAAAACAGTCAACCGGGGTATGATTTGTGAATCATACCCAGATCAACGTCGTAAGGCCTCTACGCTGCCACCAAGAGATTCCAACCGAAACTCTCGCCTCGAGGTCAAATCACACCGTCGGCGTAAGTGTGATTATCGAGTCTCCTCCCAAGGGTATCTCCAGACGTGAGGGTCAAGTCTACGGCTTACCCGGAACCTCTAGGTCTGGGACATGATTCGTGGAAGGGTTGAATGATCGGTTCCTATGTCTATAGATATGGCAGCTCGTAGTAGACATAATTCGTACCCCGAATCATTCTTAGAGTTCCTGGGTCACACTCCTTGACCGCAATGCAGCTACTCTCCTCCCCAGCCCTCCTGCTCCCTGAGCCTGGCGGGGACTACTAAGTCGGGTGGTCGTAACATGTCGTAATGTACACCACCACATGCTGCTCTCTAAGCTCCGCTTCCACGTCTGCTACCCTGCAGATTCATCTGTCCTTAGCACTTCCTCCTCCTGAAACATTTTACACGCCCGAGTCTCTGAGACTGGCGCTAGTTTCCTGCCTTTCACTGCTAACGTTCACAACCACAAAGGTTCTCTCTAGCATCCTAGCATAGGTAGAAATGCATAGAGGAAAAGTAATGGTTTCCGATTTCCTTTAGACACACTTTTCTCAGAAGTTCGAGTCTAAGGAACTGATCACAACGTAACCAACGAGTACTAAGATTGATTGGTAAGCCACGATGAGTGCTCTGCTTCCGGCATGTCGTACTGTCGAAGCTGTATTAGCTCCAGAAAACCCACAACCACCTCCTCAAGCCAGTCCTCAGCCGCCTACGAGTCAGGCTCACCTCGAAACTTGAGGGATATCTGGTGCTAAAACATATGTAAGGCACTAAGCCTGTGATTCTCTGCTACCAGTACCGCCGGTAGTGTCTACTGACCAACAGGTAGTGACATAGCTGGCGCACTACCCGTAGGTACTATCCCAGGTATCGGTTCGCGTACCGAAGCCTCATTACTATAAGAACCAACCTCATGGTCATTCACTGGAAACAACAGAAGCTAAGATCATCATCCGCTCTACTAGTATCCAAGCTAGGCGTAGAACTCTAGCAACCGCCTCCATCCAGTCCACTGCTGCCTGGGAAATCTGTCTCGCCTCGTATCCTCAGAGGCCTCTACTGCTGGAACTCGTGCATCGCGCTCTGCTAGCGTCCACTGTCAGCTAGTGGCATCCTCTGCCTAATGGGTGGTGGTGCTGCTGGTACACCACCCGAAGGTGCCAACACTGAAAAAGGGCCCTGCACCGGAGTCTCGCTGCTCGGTGGGCCATCATCGAGAACTCTCTCGGAACTCCAGCTAACTATCTGCATGGTGACATCCTGAACAGTTGTGTCACGGTCAACGATTTATACCTGGTGAGCTGACCTGGTTTGAGATGACTTTAAACCTTTTGGGAAACACACACGCAATCAGTGTTTTCGTGCATTAAGTTGGAAATCAGAAGTCAGGGTCCTGGTGTACGGATACGTCGGCCGCCGCACCAACACTGGACTCCCTGGACTGATAACCACACTCAATATACTAAACACTATTGCTTCACATAGAAAAAAGACCAGAGTCTGCGGTAGAACCGAACTCCTCTGATACCAATTTGTCACGACCCGTCCTCGGGGCCCGTGCCGTGACTACCCCAAGCCCGCCTTCCATAGGCCAGGGGCTGGCGACTAGCACCAAGGCGTAAAATCCCAGTAAACAGGGAAGGCATTGCCTTTATAAGTAACAACCACACAGAGTCAGCAAGCGGAAAGTAAAGTGCAGAAAAGTAAAGGGGGCCGGAAATACAAGCCCAACTGTAAAGTACAACTGAAAAGTAAAGTACATCAACTGAAGAAAAGACGGCGGCCTCGTGTCGTCCACTGGCAATCCCACCTGAAGGGTGGGTACAGATAGCCTCCAGGCTCCTCGGGTCCCACGTCCGCTCCGAGCACGTCCCGCCCAGTGGTCCACCTCCAGGTACCGTCCTGCTCCACGCCCCAACCGTGATCAGCGCTGTCCGTCGTCTGCAACCAACACAACAAGGTGCGGGCATAGCCCGTGCAGGGGTGAGTACAAGCTACTCAGTAAGGACCCCGAGACCCCCGAAGGTCTCCCGAAATCCACAAAGGATATAGCACAAAAGAAAGATGCAATCACGAAGTAACATCTGACTCGACTTAGGTATATGCCCATACATATACCTAAGTCCCCAAATCTAGCTCTGCTCACGAGCTCAAGAACAACTCAATCCACAAAGGAAAGCAAGACTCAAATCCACAAGGAGAGTAAATAGTAAATCCACATAGGATAGATCAACACAATCCACAAAGGAGAGTAAACAGTAAATCCACATAGGATAGTTCAACACAATCCACAAAGGAGAGTAACATAAGATTCAGCTCAACCAGGATTTTCATTATCGAAACCGTAAATGTTGAAGAGCCCCATCTCTGAAGTGTACAGTGGTCCTGTCACGACTCCGAGGTACTGCTCACTAACCTAAGACTGCTGTAGTACTACTCCTGTCGAGTACCGCGGGTCTGCTGCCAACTACCGGGCGCTCCGTCCGCTGAGGGTCTGCTGCCAAATACCGGGCGCTCACCCAGATAGCCTACTGAGGTACTCCTCCTGTCGAGTACCGCGGGTTTGCCGCCAACTACCAGGCGCTCCATCCGCCGTGGGTCTGCTGCCAACTACTGGGCGCTCCGTCCACTGGGCTAGTCGACTCACTCCAAGTCGAGTCGGTCAAGCAGTCGTCAGGTCTCAGTCATTTACACGGTCTCCGTACTCCGCACGCACGTCTCCACCGTCGCGGGTCTGTCGCTACAACCAAGCGCACACACTCCGTAGAGTATCGCGGGTCCGCCGCTACAACCAAGCGCCTCACCGCCAAGGGTCTGCTGCTGCATCCAAGCGCACCACCACTGTCAAGTACCACGGGTCCGCCGCTACACCCAAGCGCTCCACCGCTCAAGGTAAAAAGAAGATTCAGCTCACACAGGTTCGGTAGCACTGTTCCACGTAGGATCGCTGAGTGCAGTAGTCGACGCAGTCCACTGCGGATCTCTTGCACAGTCGTCGCCGCAGTCCACGAAGGATCTCTGCTCTGCCGTCGTCGCAGTCCACGGAGGATCTCTGCTCTGTCGTCGTCACAGTCCACGGAGGATCTCTGCTCTGTCGTCGAAGCCACAGCCAGCACTAGGGTTCCCGCACTTAGCGAGCTCGTTTAGGAGGGTCCGCTCCACGAGCCGAGAGGCTGATACATCAACTGACACGTAGTCTGAAGTTGATGTATCCAAAAGTTCCGTATCGACAACAGGATCTCAACGCAACAGACGGCGCGTCAATCGGACGCCCGGTCTGAGAGTTATTGGCATTTTCGTCCCAGGGGCCCGGTTGGTTTTTAGGGCAAAACCAACCCGACCGTACTCCGCCGGTATCCGATCCTCGGGCGGAGTATGCCAAAAGTTCCGTCTCACTTAGAGGAATTCAACGAAACAGACGGCGCGTCAATCGGACGCCCGGTCTGTTAGTTATTGGCCTTTCCGTCTCACACCCACCCTGGGAAACTTCCCAGGAGGTCACCCATCCTGATCACTGCTCTAGGCCAAGCACGCTTAACTACGGAGTTTTAACTACGTAGGCTCCCGAAAAGGAAGGTGCACCTTGAGTATAGTATACCGAAACGACCGTCTCGATCCAAGGATCGCGTAGCCGCTGACGGTTCGTCAATCGGAGGTCCCAGGCCCAAGATATGGGCGAAAGACCGAAGAGGGCCCGAAACGGGGGTACTGGGCCCGGGGCGACCCGGCCCGAACCCCCCCCTGGGGTCGGCCGAACCGGGTCGGCCCGAACCGGGTCGACCCGACCCGGCCCGACCCGGCTAGGCCGGGTCCGGTCCGGCCTGGGCGCGGCCCGGCCGACCGGACCGGCCGGCTCGGCTTCGGCCGAGCGGCCGAAGGAAGGGCGCCGCGGGCTTGACCCGCGGCTGAAGCGAACGCGGCCCCGCGGGGGGCCGCCTGCCACGCGGACGCGGCCGGGCCGCCGCGTCCGTTCCCGGTTCCGCGCGGCCGCGGAACCGGACGCCGCCGCCGCGGCTTCAGCCGCGGCGGATCTTCTCCACGGCGGCGCGCCGGGCGCCGCCGCCTCCGGTCGCCGGCGCCGCCTTGCCGGCGACCCGCGCCGCCGCCGCCTTCCGCGGGCCGCCGGAGTTGCTCCGGTGGCCCGTTTCGCCTCCCGTCTGCGCCGTTGCTTCTCCCGGGGGCCGACCTTCACTGCGGGATCCCCAGATCGCCCATGCCGCGCGGTTCATCGTCGTCCGTCATACCCGCACAACACAAGAACGACGGAGGGTCGTCGGGCCGTGTTCGTTTGGCCCGCACCCTCCGCGTTAGAAATAAACAACCGGGAGAAAATAAAATGATCAACACATGATCGAACAATTTTAATTAAAATAAAATTGTTCGTTTGAAACCGGCTTTTTAAATTTTTCAAGAACGCTCATGAGAAAATTAAAAAGGGGTAATTCTCCGAAATAAATCCCTACCTCGAAGTCGTCGTCGGACGAGAGGTCGTCGCGGAATCGCTCGTCGCGGAAGAAGGAGATCGTCGCGTCGTCGCGGTATCCGGCGTCGCGTCGCCAATCTCCGGATCAAGAACAAACGGATTTAATTAATTAAATCCGTTGTTATTGAAATTAAGAAGGGAGAATTTAGAAGTTTCGATTCTCACCTTTAACCGCCGATCGCAGGTTCACCGCGGAAGAAGAGGCACCGAAGAAGAAGAAGGTCGCGGAAAAGCTGTTGACGTCGCGGATCGTGCGTCGTCGGATTCCGGTTCCGGTGTTCTTCGCGTTCTTCGCGTTCTTCGCGTTCTTCGCGTTCTTCGCGGAGAGGGTGGAGGCTCAGAGGAATAGCAATCCTCCAAAATAGACAAGTTTGTCTATTTTATTATTTTGCCAACAAACGCAAAACGCATAAGTAACGACCCATTTAATTCTTTGAATTAATTCAACGAATAAAACAACCCATTTAATTCACGAAATAAACCGCCCAATTAAATGGTCTGTTAAGAAATTAAAGAAAACGCGTCGGTTGACTTTTCAGTTACTTTGACAGGTTTTCGCGGGTGCGTTACTTAGCGAAAGAAACGGCGGGGCTCGTGCGGGCCCCACCTCACAAATATCCTACCAAGGGGGTAGGATATTTCCGGATAGCATCCTATCCAGTTCAACTCAGTTCAAGCCGCCTTTAAGTGACTTCAAGTGGCTTCCAAGCAGCTTAAGTGAAATAAAATAAAGTTGTCGCACAAACTTTATTTTATTTCTGACTTAAAGCCGCAAAATTTAAAAACCACGTCTGAGCAAACGCAACTCCGGAAGAGGCGTTTCTAAGAAAATACCGGCGCTGTGATTTCATCGGTGCCCTCAGAATTCGATTCCGGGCACCGGTTCAAAAGATAGAAAAACCCGCTCGTCCGTTCACTGAACGTACCCGAGCCAAACTTCGGAAATTGATTCCGGGCACACCGGGCCTCGGAATCAGGTGCCGTCTGAAGCTGCGCTCTTGAAAAATTCCAAAGAAAATTAAGAAAAAAAAATTTCCTTGAAATTTGCGGGTCTTTACATAGATTTCATGGGGAATTTTCCAAATTATTTTCTATATCCTTACATATTAATCCCTATTGATTATGTGTCAAAGTGGGTAGAGGCTATTCCCATTGGAACTGATGATGCCAAAATTATGTCCAAATTTTTGAAAGGAATTTTTTTTTCAAGGATTGGATTTACAAAGTTTTGGATTAAATATCAAGGTGCACACTTTTATAATTGGACATTGTAATCAATTTTGAATAAATATGGAGTTTATCATAGGTTCTCTACACCCTATCATCCTAAAAAAATAGAATGGATGAGTTTTCCAACAAATAAATCAAGAAAATTTTGGAAGAAACTGTAAACCCAAATAAAAAGGAATGGAGTTTAAGACTTGATGATGCACTATGGGCCTACAAGACTGAATTTGAAACATTAATATGTATGTCACCATTTAGATTAGTCTATGGGAAATCTTTTCACTAACCAGTTGAGTTAGAACACAAATATTTTTGAGCTGTTAAAACATGTTACAATAATCTATTTTTTTTTCTGGAATAGAAATAAAATTTTGTTTGGAAGAGATAGAGGAGATTAGAAATAATTCACATAATGATTCAGGTTGTGCAAGTAAAGAATTAAATAATTTAATGATGGGATTACTCTCAATAAAAAATTAAATTAAGGAGACAACATGTTATAGTTAGATTCTAGATTGAATCTATTCCAAGGTAAATCTCATTCTAAATGGTTAGGTACTTTTGTTGTTACTCATGTTTTTTATTTTGGTGAAATACATATGAAAAAACCAGAAAAATTGACACCATTAACTTTAAATGGTCATAGGTTGTAGTTTTTTAGAGATAATTTTCAAGATCCACTAGGGGATGAGATCCATCTTCATGAAGATGAATATAATTGAAGCTATGTTGTGTCTTTCCTTCTCCCTTATTTTTTGTTATGTCTTTAATTTCATAAATTCCATTCTCACATTAATTTTTTTGCACAATGAGAAAATTGGATAGGGTAATTGTGGGGGGATTCACATGATGTTTATATTAGGATTTTGTGTGCTTTCCTTTTAATTTTTTGTATTTTCACTTTTTTATTCAATTTTCAGTGTGTTTATTTTATTTTATTCTTTGTTCTAATTTTATTTGTTTTTCTATGAAACTAGTGATATTAAATGATGCTCATTTTCATTTTTAAAACAATTAAATGATTGAACTAATAGATACCATGAAAATGAACAAAAATGAATGCTGAAAATGACATCATTTCAAGTTCAACACTTCAGATATTTCAGGAAAATACCTCTTATTTTTAATCTCAACCCACATCTCACTGCCTTTATAATTAAAATTACCTTTCTGTGAGGATTATTAAACCATTCTATAATCTTATTCACATTCAACTCTTCTCTTGAGTGAACCAATCCATGCTTATTTAAAATAAAACATTATTTATTTCTTTCAAAACTTGAGGGATGGGGTAATTGTGATTTATAATTATTGAGGAATTTATTTGGATTTTGAATCCTAATTTTCATGTGAATACTATTTAATTTGTCCTTCCTAGTATATTTTATCTTCCTTGATCCCCTGGTATCCTTGTAAATCCTGTTAGGTTTGCCACATTAAAAGCCAATCTTTCATTTCCAACGTGTTCTGGAAGTATAAATGCATGGGAAATTTGAACATAAGTGTTGGAGGAAGATGAATTGTGACATGATAAATTACATGGTGTCTCTTTGTGTGGAGATTCAGATATTGAATAGATATTTTTTCTACTGAAAAATATTTTATTGAAATCTTTGCCTATTTGGTGCTCTCAAATGAAATGGAGATGTGACTGTCTAGAGCTCTCAATGGAAGGAAGTTGTTCCCTATCTGGAGATTTTAAAAAATATATATATATAGAAGAAAAAATGTCATTTTTTATATTGAAATATTGATAGAATGGGATGGTAAATAGATGATCAGAGTTGAGTTTTTTTAGAATAAATTAAGGAGGATACCGTACATGATTAAAAATTCGAATCAAGCATTTTTGATTACAAAAGATCCTGATCCACCTTATTTAACATCAAAATTCTTTATATTTGAAACACAACAACATTAATCTATTGAACAATAGTAAAAATTCTTAATGATAATAACATGTTCCTGACTCACATTGGGTGTATATGTATATATTTTTCAAGGCTATGGTGATTATTGCATGAGTTTGTATGAGAAATATTAGTTGAAAATCCATATTTGTTTGTTGAGAGAAAGATAATGTGAGTTAAGTGTGTTTTGTGCATGGGAGGAGAAAATAAGTGGGAATGATTTGAATTTGTTGAATTGAGAAATTAAAAAAACATTTTTTGATGAGGCATGATATCATTTGATTATTGGTGATTAATTGGTGCACTTCATTGTTATGTGTTTTGAATTATCATTGATTTGATTTTTGAGATCATTTATCTAGGAGTCCAAGTGATAAGTGTGGGGAAATTGATAGAGCCAATATTTTCACTATTTTTATGTCTATTTAAAATGATTTAAAGCCCAAGAATTTAACAAATTTATCTTATTTTTATCAATTTTGGTTTTATAGTGTTTTTTGTGATAAAAAAGTAAAAAAATGCTTAATTTTGGAATTTTAACATATTTTAATCACAAAGGTATTTTGGTCATAACTTTTAAAATACTATTTGAAATTGTGTTATTAATTTTTGGGATTCCTTTATTTTATTCATATTTTTCTTCTAAGCCAAGTGTTGATTTGAAAAACATAAGGGCTGAAAAAATCAATCAAGTTGAAAAATTGTTCAGGCAAACAACATGGATCCCACCTCTATAATTAAAGCATAAATAGGGATACACACCTATAATTGATGTGATTCTAAATGTATTTGAAATAGGAAAACTATATGTGGTTATAAAATTAATTTGATATAATTTTCTCACTAATTAAGGCGGTAATTGGATGTCACACATTGGATGAAAACTTCTATAATTATCATCCAGAAAAATTTATTCTTAATATTTAATCCATAAATTCCTCTAAACATGTCCAATCAATCTAAAATTTTGAGTACCGATGAAAAAATATTCTTGAACAACTTTTGTCAAGACACAATTTATAAATTATGATATTTAAATTTTCATTAATGGAGAAACTTTCAAATTAAATATTTTGAACTAGAATTCCTCACCCATTCTCCAATAAATACATGTCTCTTCTCTCATTTTAGATATTTCAATTTTTAAGGGGTTTGGCTTGAGAAAGAAAGGGAATGGTTGAGATTGAGATCCTAATGAAGATTCTATTCAATGATGCTATAGTATAAAATACGGAGGCTTGTCGAGTGATGCGAGGCTAAACACCAAGTTGTTGTGGACGACAACACCCAATGAACACTATATTCCAAGTTTTGTTCTTATTGTGTAATATCTTTTTTAATTTCTTATGAATGTATATTTTTTAATGAATGTGGGATTTTTTATGTATTTAATATATTTTCATAAATATTTCTGGAAGGTTATTCAGTCTATGAATTAAATTAATTGATTACAATTTTTAAATTTCTTTGGTGAGGTTTTTCCATTGAGTATAGTGATTTCAATTAGGTTTGATTACTTCAAGGTCTTCAAGTAGTTGAATCACTTCAATAGGAGGGAAAAATTCTATCAAGTTATTGATATGATATCTATATAAAATTGAGTGTTCAACTTGGTGTCCTTGGGGGGGGGGGAATTTATAAATTCAATTGGGAAATATTTTTAAACAAGGAATAGGTGAGTGTCCAAGAGGTTGAAGCATGCACACAACTACTGTTTTGATTCTCATCTCAAGCCCCTTTTATTTCCTATCAATTTTTATTTCATTATAAAATATTTTATCTCACTTTAGTATATATATATATTCTGTATTTTAACTTTTAATCAAATCTATAAATTTTTCTTCTTATAAAAATAAATAAAATGAAAGTGAAAGTCTTGCAACTCAAATTGCAACATCCTTGAGAGACAGTCCCGAAACTGCTATAATACATTTCTCTAGGGGATAAATTTTTTGATTTATATTTTCATGAAAAAAAATCTCACATCAATAAACATAATTAATTTATTAAATAAATAAAACATGGTAATAAATAAAATAAAATTTATAATAATGTCTAAAAAGGTTATTAAGAAAGTAAATAATTATCATAAGTTTATTATTCAAGAAGATAAAGTATGTATGTGATGAGTCGAACTCATGGTAAGGGGTTTCATAACATCAAATTATTTTCACTGGGTTATATTATTTCTTCATTCAATTTCATATTATAATATTATGTGTTTAATAACTTTTTATTAAGTTATGTTGTATTTTCACATATTTTATTTGGATTTAAATTTAATACACAAAATCAATTCATTGATTAATTCTCACTTCAATGGAATGATCTTTGTAAGGATTTTCATCTCAATATCTCTTTAGTAAGGTATATTTTAGCATTATGTGACTAATTTATTTTATATGGGGAATATATTGAAAATTACCCATATTATATCATGAATCTTTCATATTTCATGGTATTTTAAGTTAAATTTCATTTCAATTCTTCCAATGATAGTTGATTCTAAATTTAACAAAGCTGTAAATTATTTTTGTTACAATTTGTATAATTCCTGACACAAGTATCCACCTGATTAGTGTTACCAGGATGGGTTCCACTGGCCTTAGGTGTGCCTCACCAAATGAAAAAGTCTACTCACCAGCAGCGAGGGTGTGAAGAGTTATATAGGGGGGGCTATACCCTCAAGATAATGATAATATAATAGTCCTAGTATATAATATAACATGCAACGAAAATGAAATACTCCATAGACTCGAACCATAACCACAAATGGAGTATGTACAATCATTAGATAATAGTGTAAGAATATAAATAAACCGAAACAACATAAAATAAATGAGAATTACATCATACCACTTGCATCCCAAAACTAAATAAATCATGTATCTAAAAGTGGTCGTTCATGTCAATATTCATATGGTCATGCCCATGGAAGACCTAAATACAATATATATATATATACAAAGTAGTATGATAAAACTGAAATGGAAAACTAAATAGAAAACACTAGCTAAGGTAAGACCTCATGGTTCTTTCCAACATGCCATGCAAAGAAGAACTATGATCAATCTCTTGAGGTCGATCCTTTACCAAAAATATATAACATAAAGTCTAAATGCATCCTAAAGTTAATATTTAGGTTGTGAGAACATGTCTTAGTAGGATATCACCCAATTGTGCATACCGAATGTAAACTTTTTGATGGTATATAAATTAAATAAACAAGAAACACATGCGTAAAGTAAGCATGGACTTCCCTGGTGCTCAACAGCCACTAGGAAGACATCACCTTCATCGACCAAGGTCATAATACAAGAAGAGTTTATGGTCCTTGTACCATGGCCCAAGGTACCCATTATATAATATAGACCAAGTGAACCCTCATGTTCCACCTCAAGTAATGTAACCTGGCACCAGATTCCTCCTAACACATTGTTTATCAAATCAAACAATGATGTCCCGAAGGCATTACTAATCATGAAGTAACCTTGTCCCATGGATCCCTTATCAACATCACCAATTAGTACAAGGATAAATTCTTGGAGTAAGATTGATCTATGTCCTCACATATACCACCATCTACTCATAGTACAACATCCCAAGGAATGATGATGTTCATCCTTCAATATAAGTCCAGGCCCATGACCTCACGATGATGAGCCTCAACCCCTACAGGAACCCCCAAATATAATTCCCAAGACACACTACCATGTCATCTACCCACATGAGTAGTCAGAACCACCTCACCATAGAGTCAACATGTGTTCACTTGACTCAATTTGGCGTTTTGGACATAACATGTGAGCCAAAATCACGAAAATAGTTCCCAATCCATTCCATCACCAATAACTTATGCCTCTAGACCATGTTACTCAAGTTCGATGGATATTCCATCCAATATCATGGGCCATTCCCAATACCTGATGGACCCTCCACCTCAACTGATTTCCAAGACAGCCAATCATCCTATCATCAACACACAATACATATATATATACACATATATAATATAGTGGAAGACAAACCAAACGACCACACCACCACAATCCTGATGGCCATGCCATATCAACCTTGAGCCAAGATCATCATTAACCATTAAGTATCATCATATGAATATAAATAATTCAAGATTATCACAAGAAATAAAATATATATAATGCGACTCACTTCAAACAAGCAATTAGATATAAACAGGGAAATTCAATTTAATACAATTAAATTAAACAACTAGAAATCAATTAAACAATGCAATATAATTGAATTACACATCTCAATTAAAATTAAGAAATCTATATAAATATAATAATTCAATTTAAATGAAATTAACACACCTGGAGAGACCACCAATGGAGAGAAAACCTCTAACCCAAACTTTCTCAAGTGAAAAAGGTTAGGGCACACCCAGTAGAATCCCATAGGTCACACAGTCAATTTAATATGATGCAATAGGGGTCTCGCTCAATTATCCAAAGTCACGCTAAAATAAACACTCCCAAAATTAACACAAAAACAAAATGAAATGTTTTCACCACCAAACATGTACTTGTAGACATAATAATGTCCAATATCGAGCTCTATTTCCAAGAAGATTGGAAAAATATGAGTTTTGGTTGATCGCCCTGAAATTGGGGGAAAAGGATTAATGCTTATTTAATGCTTCATGTGGAAAAAGAAAGGAGAAGTGGAATAAAAGGAGAGGGAATCCTTACCTCTATGACCCCAATTACCCCAATGAATCTAAAATTGGATAAAAAATGGGGAATATGGATCAAAATCTAACGGTTAATAGAGAAGGGTTCCCCCACTACTATACATAGTGAAGAGAGGAGAAAAGGGAAGAAATAGAGAAAAAGAGAGGAGGAGGAAATAACATAATTTTAAATCTTTAATGATGTTGCATGGTTTAACCACCTAGTTTTCTAGACCATGTGACAACCATTTGACATCCAATACCCAATCCAAAGGGCTTCATGGTTACCCTTCATGGTTTTCCAAATCATGCACAAACTGTGTGGTAGCCCTCTATCAAGCATTGTAGAGGTGTACACATGACTGTTCACCCCTTCACAAAGTTTACCAAAACCATGTGGTAGTTCAAAATCAAGCCACATGTTTAGTTGGAAGAGGCCATTCCGTTTAACCTAAACTATGCGCCTTGACCCGAAACTCCAAAACTTGAGTTTCGAGACTCTGATGCTACCAAAACCCATTTGAACACCCGAGACATTTACCAAGCCTCTAAACCAAACCAAAAATACATTATAAATCTAAAAGAGATATCAGAATGGATTTTTGATGATGAAAAAAGATATGGACATACCCACTAATTGAAAAATTGAAAACGAGAGAGGTTTTTGACCCAGTTTGAAAACTTGGGATGTTACAATCTCCCACCTTAACAAAGATTATCCCAGATCTATCAATAGAATCCTAAACATGGTACCGAACATACCCATCCTTGTAATAAATATCCTGAACTTCCCTATTCTCAAGGGGACTGGTCATCTTACCTCATTGGGGCTCCCCACCATAGGAGTGACCTAACTATGTCCAACCTGACCAAAACTCAAATAAATCAATAGGTCCATCGACTGATCTAGTACTTAAATGTCCTTCCATGATGCATCATCACTCTTGCACCTCATCTGGTTCCCTCATGTCATTCCATACACCCAACCATATCCCAAACCACATTGGTTCCTTCCACATGCCCCTGTTACACAAGGCACCAATGGGGCCCCAAATCACCACAAATGCTTAGAATAGTCTAGGTTACTTGCAACTCAATCATGTACTACACCAAAATGATGCCAAGATGCCTCTCACCACATATAAACTACATCATCGATTCCCCGATATGAACACACCTCACAATATTTCATCCAACGATGACCAATACATAAAACCGGGTGCCTCGCTACACACACACACACACATTTAAATATAACACACCCAAGCCAGTTCCAACCCACTAACTAGCATCTGGTTAGTGAATATACAACCCATTCACCTTGTGCAAACCAAATAGACATGGCTCAATAGACCATTCCATGGAAAAAAAGTAATGACTATGACCATAGTGTACCTCTGACCATCGTCAGATCACTGACCTACTTAAAACCTGGTAGCTCTAGAGAATGAACCCATCCTGATGCTCAAATAACTGATGCTAGACCTCCTTATGGTGATCCACTATCCATTGGACACTAAACCCTCAACTAAGTCCCTCTATCTGTACCATACAATTCATGTACAAATGAACTACGACTACCATAACTTGGTATCGATCCTGAACCAATCCTAGATGCCTAATTCTGCAAAAATCCCTAAATTATGGATGTCTAATAAGGATTCATGTAGAACCTCTTGAGATTATTGACCTAACCACATGCCGAAAACTCTTTTGGAGGCTCCTTAAACCAATTATGGACAACTCTTGGCTACCCACAATGAATGTAAACCATAGAAGGCCCACTACGAGGTATTCTGGCTGAGTGTATATCCTAACAACCAAGATAAAACTCATCCTGAACTCACATACATACATCTAAAGTATCAAAAATGAAATCCACTAAATCCTATGCCCATATTGAGAAAGACCTGTCCGTCATGTCTTCCTCAGCTTTGAGAGCTTGGTTCAACACCTCATCCAATCTAAAGACATTTAGCTAATCCTAAATGGTGTGTCATAAACTATCCTTGAGGGACCTAACTCTTGTGGTTTCATCACTGACCATTCAAGGTGAAAAGAGAGAAAAATAAGTGAACATCATTGGATAGTACATGATAGACATGTCAACCTAATGAAGGATCATGAACTCTCGATATATCTCAACCATCAACATCTCAAGAAAAAAGTGCTTGAGGAACCTGACCTCAATGTTCTTCCAAGATAGTTATTCATGTTAACATGTATACACCTACACGTCCCACTAGTGCTTACCTAGTACTCTGAGCATATACAGAGCCAACTTGAACCTCTACCCTTGAATCATATCGAGTTACTCTAATATTATCTTCATACTCTCAATCTAGTTCTTAGCCCCATATAGACCACCATCACCCTGAAAAAGTGGCGGGTGATATGACTGAGACTCTCAAGTCAAGTATTCTATAGATAAATCTACTCCCTAAGCACCCTTATCAATACCCTGGAGAACACATACCATGATTGCTAAAAGATTATTTTCAAACAACAAAACAAAAAGAATTTAAATCTGATGGCTTCCCTACCTTCACCTGAATCTGAGCTTGTACCTAATCCTACCCCTAATCGTATACCTACTCTGTCTGACCTTTAGGGGTATAGACCTTATCATGCACCTATGACACTGAATCATCACCCACTTAATGCTTCATCTTAGCCATCTAGGAGGAACCCGATGAATACCATCAAATGATAAGACAACCCATATAACATATATGTGTAACAAAAAGACAGGTAAAGTAGTCATAGGTAGTGAATCCCTACTAGCCTTACCCTTTCCTATCAAAACCATGACACATGGTAACTGACCTCATTGACTCCTTAACCAACCTAAACAAGGCCAAATGTCAAAAGTACCCTGAGCCATAACCATCGAGAAAACCATTGTTGCCTCAATCTGATGACCAAGTCTCCCAACCTAGTTATCAAAATCCCCCTATTCCATAATAACATCCTACTCTTATAAAAGCAATATCCATTTCACATGTCAAATTAAATTCATATTTATATCACATGACATAAGAAATCACATATCACATTTCACATATCAAGGGCATTTTAAATTATAGACTTTCACATTTTACAAGGCATACATGCATTCATAAAACTAAAACACCCTATCATGTTTATAATCAAAGAAAAAGAAGACATTACACCATCCCTTACAAGGACAATGTCCAAATTCTCCCTTAACTTACTAGATCAATGGTCACATTCCATATCAAATAACATCACATTCAAAATAATACACCGGAGGTGGAAATCCTAAATATTGTAAGTGAGAAATAGAGAATAGAAAAACCCACCCTTGGTAACTTGGTCCACACCTCATACCTAGGGCTATAGGCACCCAAGAACAAGCTATAAACTCAGTTCTGACCACAACCAAATCCATGGTCTACAATAACCCAAATAGTAAGACCAACATAAAAGAAAAGAAATCATAATCTCATTAGTATCCTTCCAAACACTGCTACTAAATCCCAGTCAAGAATTGATATGATACCAATTTGAGTGTCCCCAACCTTAGTATACACTAGAATAATGCTACCAGGCCCAGTGCTACTGGCCTTAGGCACACATCCCTGAATTAAAAAGGATTCCAACTAGAAGTGAGGGAGTGAATAGGTATATCAGAAAGGCTATACCATATGGAGAATGACAATATACTAGTCTGAGTGTGAAATATAACATGTAGTAGAAATAAAAGATTCATCAGACTCGAACCAGAAATGTCAATTTAGGAAGCACAATCAGCAGATAATAGCAGAAGAATGTAAATAAACAGAGGTAGTGGAAAATAAATGAATATTCCAACATACCACTTGAATCACAAAACTAAACAAAGAATGCATCCAAAACTGATCACACAAATCAGTATTCGAACCATCATGATGAAACTGAAAACAAAAACTAAAAATAAATCTATAGCTACGGAAATACCTCAAGGTCTTAGCCAACATCCAATGAAAAAATGCATTACGATACATCTACTGAGGCTAATAATTTACCTGAATGAAATAATATAATTTCTACACATATCTAAACGGTCCCTTATAGGGTGTGAGAATGTGTCTCAGTAGGATATAACCCATGTGTGCATACCCAACATAATTATTTTAGCAGGATTGTAAAGTAAATAAACAAGAAGGAAATGAATTAAGTAATCATAGACATCCCTAGAGCTCAACATAAACCAGGAAGCCATCACCAAACCCATACAACACTGGAATACTAGAAGAGGAGAAGGACCTTGGCCCATTTCCCAAGGTACCCCTAATGTCATATATCCCAGGTGAACCCTTAGGTTTCATATCAAGTAATGTAATATGGCAACAGGTGCCTCCTGACACCTCATTTCTCAAATGAAACACCGATGTACCGAAGGCATGGCCAATCATAAAGTAACATGGTCCCACAAAACCCTCCTCAAAAGCACCTGTAATATCAAGGACTAATTATGGGAGTAATTTCAATCTATATCCTTAAATAAACCACTATATACACATCGACTGATAATCCGAAGAATGGTGATGTCTTTCTTTAAATATAATTGAAAGCCTATGGCCTCAATACGGTGATCCTCAGGCCCCAACCTATAGCTTCATTACTATCAACTAAAGGATACTTACATTATGTGTGGATTTATATGATAAGAAACTGAAAATAAAATTCCAAATATTCACTACTCGGGTCTCTACCCACAAGAGTTGTGAAAACCACCACATCACAAAGTTAACCTATGTGCAGATGACTCAATTCAGTAGTTGGGACATAATGTGTGAGTAGAAATCAAAAAAATATTTCCTAATCCTCACCATCACCGGTACCTCATTCCCCTGTGACCATGTCACTCAAGTATTGTGGCCATGAAATCCAATATCAAATGCCATGACTAATACTTGATGGATTTGTTGCCTCAATTGACATCCAAGATTTACAATCCTATGATCATCATCACTTAATATATATATAATCTAGTCCAATACCAACCATATGAAAAAATCACCTCAATCCTGAGGGCCATCCCATCTCAAACTTAGGATAAGCCCGTCATGACCCCTTGGGTATCATAACATGTATCTCAAGAATTAAAGCTTATCAAAAGAAAGAACATGTATATAAATAAACTCAATTCAAATAAGAAATTCTATATAAAAAGCCAATTAAATTTAATATGATTGAATTGAACAAATTGAAATCAATTAATGAATTCAATTTAATTGAATTGGGCATCTTGAATCAAATAAAAAAATCATGTTAAATATAAAAATTATGATTAGACGAAGTTAACACACCGACCAAACCACTCATGAAGTGACGACCTCTAACCAAGCCTAGCTGGAGTGAAAAAGTTTTGGGCATGCCCAATGAAATCCCATAGGCCATGAAATCAATTTAATATTATGAAACAAGTGTATCTATCAATAAAATAAATGCTCGCTAAAAGACACACCACAAAAAAACCACAAAAAACATGAAGAAAGGTATGTAGCTCTTACAGTTGACTCGTAGATGAAGGAATGTCTGATATCGAGCTCTAAATCTGATTATATTTTATGAAATATGAGTTTCCATTGATCGACTTGAAATTTAGGAAAAATTAATGAGATATATTTAGAATTCCATGAGGGAAAATCATGGATAAGAGGAAGTAGGGGTAATGGAGGCCTCACATATGCTTCCAACTTCACAAATGAATCTGAAATCATTGAAGAAATGAGGAATATGGACAAAAATCCAATAAACAATGAGATGAGGGTTCCTCCACCACTATACAGGGCTAATATAAGAGAAAATTGATGAAATATAGAAAAAAGGAGGAAGGTAAAAAATCAATTTTGCCTCTTTAAATAGGAAATATTGTTTACCCGCACAGTTTTCCAAACCATGAGATCACCACTACCCATATCCCTAGGCCTACACAGTTACCCAAAAAGGTTTTCCAAACTGTGTGGCATCCCTCTATCAAAAATTCCTGAGGTGGATGGACAACCGTGAAACCACTCATATAATTTACCGGAACCATGAGGAAATTCAAAATCAAGCCGTACAGTTAGTTGGAAGAGGATTCATAGTTGACGATAAACCTTGAGCCTTGACCTACAACACCAAAACTTGAGTTTTGTGCCTTTGACACTCCCAAAACCCATCTGAACACCCTAGTAACTCTAAAATCCTATTAACCAAACCAAAAAATGATATAAAGCTAATGTATCTCTCCTAATTGAATTCTATGGTCTAAATAGAAAAAGGCATAGCCACTAAATGAGAAATTTAAAATGAGATATGTTTTCAACCTGATTCAAAAACCTGAGACATTACACAATATCCATTATTTTCAAGATTGTATACATTCAAGTTTACTCTAGGTGGAACCATATTAAATTATTTTCTTAAACCAAATATCTATTATTATTTTCTGATTATGAAGATGGGTAACATTTTTGGCATCCATTTCTACTCTTATTGAATAAAAAATATTATGAAAGTTGTTTGAAAGTAATATAGATCTAATATATTCTTTTTAATCTAGAATATTTCTATCCCATATCTATAATTTCCTTAAAATATTTTAAATAAAATTTTTAATATTATCCTACGATTTATTAAACATATTTTAACCCATGTTTTTTTCATTTTTTTTACAAAATGGTTTAAAATAATCATTCTTTCATTTTCTAAACAAGGTACTTTTTGATATTTCTACCAAAGTGTAAAATGAATTCTTTATTTTAAATTATACAACATTAATGAAATTTCACACCATCATGAATGATAAATGATTTTAAGATTTCATTAGAAGTTCCCATGTTTCTTTTCATTATTTGTTTCTATAATATATTTAAATTTTTTATATTTTACAAAATGATTTCAAAGTGAAAAGGGTATTTTCATCAAGGAATATTCTATGTGATCTTATAAAGACATTTTAATTAATGAAAAAAAACCTTTGAGGTTTTATATTTCATCTAAATTATGTATATATGTCTCTTATAGATATTATTATCTCATTATACTTTCTTTTTATGGGGTAATACATGCCATAATTTAATTTATCAAATTTATTCTTTATGAAATCTCCTTTTATTACAATACGAGTCAAGACTATGCAACCCAGTTATTTTTATGGGTAATTCTTATCTTTATACCTTATAATTGATTTAATTTCTCTATCACACATAAGAATGTACATGTTATGATGGGTGTGACCATATAATAATAAAATGTAGTGGGAAATGTTTTTGGCCTTATGAGATGTTATGTATAAGATTAGGGAGTAAACCTAATCCATTACGGGACATTTCCCACTATGGGATATTGTCTCGGTAGCTAGCCATGACTCATGTGTATGTAATATTATATATTTTTCTACATTTTATATGTTTCTATGATCTTATGATACAATATTCTTTATGTTATTATTCAATATGAATACTCAAAAGCCATCTATTTTATGATATCATGTTATACCTTTGACTCACATGCTATGTTTCCCTATAACGTTTATTCACTTTTGGGGCCATTAAGCTCAGCCAATTCATTTATATATTCCCCAGGTAATCCTATATAGTTTTAGGAGCTCAAAAAGAATTAGTATCTCAACAAAGAGAATAAAAATATTTATGTTATGTTGTAGTTTATTTTGATGTTTTATGTACTGAGTATTCTAAAGACACTGGGCCTCACGATCTTTGGGTCATAATTAATGGATTTTTATGTTAAAAATCATGTAATAATATATAAAAAAGGCTTGTTACTCTATAGCAAAACCTCTATTTCATAGATAGTAAAGATTATAAAAGAATTGGATAGGTTTTGGTCAAAATATATAGAATAGGGTGGTGAAAAAAAAGATATAAGTGGGGTCCTTTTTTGTGGGAGGGAACGAACACAATTAAAATTATTAAAAATTTTAAAATATAATTAATTAATTCACAATAAAAATGCCAAAAAATAGATATATATTATAGAACAAAGAGGAAAAGGTCAAAATATCAACATCAAATGAAATTTAGATAGGTTTTGGGGTCCTTTTAAGCCTTATCTTTTAGTTTAGTCCTTTCTTCAACCAAATATAACTTTAACGACAATATCAGCCTTTTCAATCTTAAAGGGTTATAATTTTATTTATAAGTTAAAAACTACTTCATAAATGGCCATAGAATGAAATTTTTTGACAAATTATCATCATAAAAATTCTATTTTAATATTTTTATGATTTTTAAATAATTTAATATAATATTATTTAACAAAACATATCATTCATGTCATTTTTGACACTACTAATTTAATTTGACATTAAATATATGAATATAGTTTTTTTATTTTAATATAAACCATTCAAACATCACTAATATGTTATATGCCTCTAAAACGTTATTGTAATATAAATATTCACCCAAATTGTATTACTTTTCATATATTTTAAATTATTTATTTTACTTTTCTATTAATGGAATAAATACTATGTCGATGTTTCATAAATATTTAATGTAATTATTTCATCACTAAAAATTATAAATAAACAACCATGATAAAATAATAATTAATTTTAAAATAATCCATTAAAACTGAACTTATCCTCCTTATAACTTTATAATTTTTTAGGGATGTTAAAGTCAAAAGAGTGACATTTTTGTTATTTTCATTACTTAAAATAATATAAACATCATTATCAATGGAAAATTGCCTAAAATTCCATATATTTCAACTTGGTATTTCTATGGAAAAATTTATCTCATAAAAGTAAATAAAAGAAAGATTCGTGTTGATTTTAATATCTTATATAATGGTTTTAACCATGTTTTACCCATTTTACCCTTACTAGGGTCAGAAATATTTACAATAGTTACTATTTATGATAACCAAAAAATAAAAGGGACCTATTTACCAAATTTTAACCCCATAATTAAAAATATGTTATTTATTTTTCATGATTTCATCTATACATGTTCTTGAAATTAATTATAATTTAAATACAAAAAATGAAATGATTTTTTTAGAAAAAATAATTTTTAAGAGTAAAAATTAACTTAAATATAAATAATGAATATTAAAGAATAAAATGGAATTAATTAGTTTATTAAAAATAAAAACTATCATCTATTACATAACAAATAAATACAAAATATAATTGTAATTTTAAATTAATTTAATTAATGAATATAAATTAAAGTATTTTAAAAGTTGATATTTTTCACTATTCCTTGAAAAATAATTCATTTTTAAAAAATCCAAAAAAATTACCCTTATTAATTATGAAAAGATTATCTAATAAATGTTTTTCATTTTCTGGAATTTATTTTTAAAAATTTTAAAAAACTAATTATAATTTCCATGCACAAAATGAAATAAAAATCACTTTTTAAGAAAATCCATTTCTGGATCATAAAAAGACTTCACTAAAAAGTGAGTGATTAATTATTAAGGACTAATAAATACTTTTATATTTATTAATACCATTATACATTTATTTAATAATAATTTTACTCATATTCATACCCACCAATTGAATGATTAGTTTGTAACTATCACGTTTAAATAATAATATTTCTATAATATATATTAACATATTTAAATCTTGGAATAGTGTGTTATGAAATCTATAGATCATATTATTCTAAATTATTATGGTGTTGCATTAACACCATATTAAATAAATTGATCCCTCAAAATTTTACCTTTGTTATCAAGGGTTCAATATTTGAATATAACTTTTTTGAAAACCAACATCATATAGATGAATAATAAAACATCATTTGAGAAGTGGAAGTGGGAAACATAAGGTTAACCTCCAATAAAACATAAATGGTTTCCCAAATAAGAAGAAAATTGGTGGGAAGTTAATTTATATATAGGAAAAAAATATTGTCCAAGTACTAGTAGTGAGTGATATAGAACATTTAATGAGAAATTTAATGACCACAAAATCATAAATCAGTGGATGGAGAAAAGACCAAAAAATAATCACAAATGAATATAAATGAAGAAATTTTTTATTTAAATATCCATTTCCTTAATTTAAGTTATCATTCTACTATAAATATAGAGTACATGATAAAATTTAATTACTTGATTATTTTCAATTTTATAAGAACAATTCCTTCCCTTGGTTGCGATTTAATCAATTCCACTTCTACCTTTTCTCTTACTCTATGAAATGGATATTCATGATGATTTTCACGCCTAAAGTACTAAAATTAAATTTTAATGCATCATAAGATCCATAAATCATTATTTATACCTAAAAAAATTTACCGAAACCAAAATAGTTTGCATTAGTTATCCAATAAAATACATTAATCTCTTAAACCTCAATAACAACAATCAAAGTTTAAATTACTCCATTCAATAAATAGTAAATATTAAGGCTCATCTAGAATATGACTCAACAAATTAAATACCAAAAAATATCATATATTTGATTATTTATTTTTTCAAGATCAAATTTATCATTTATTCCTATAAAATATAAAGTGACTCATAATTTCACATACCAAATACATGAATACCTTGTTTCTCGTAAAACATTCCAACTACCAGAATCACCAAAAAACGTGAATGAAATCATATGTTATTACAAAAATTTACACTATGAATTTCACTAAAATAAAATTATATACTATTGAATAGTTTCCATACGTCCAAAAAATGAAATAAACTTCCTCAAATATGATCGAAACCACTTTTTCATCAAATCACTAACCAATTTCAAGGTTACTAATACTACCCTATTTACATCATCAATGCCAAACATTTCTTTATCCCAACTGAATATTATTAAATCAACATCAGACACATCTTAAAGGTTATGTTTCCCTCAATAATGTGTACTCTAAAAATAACACTTTACCCCCAAATCACTTTTCTTGGTTATCAGTACCATTCAACTCATGCGATGAGCATTGTTGCCTATAATCACAATAATATATTTGATTTAACTAAGTAAAGTGGATGACCTAGGATTTTCTCTTAAGGGGTAAGTTATTTAAAAATTACCTAATTAAAAATAATAAATAAAATATGTGAAAACAAAGATAATAATTAGGGGGGTTGGTTGAGTGATTTTTGAACAAAAAAAGGAAGTAATCAATGAAACAATTTCTCTATAAAACTAATATAATAATATGTTATTGATCTAATATTTACACTAACAATTAATTCTTAATTATATAACCTTTTTTAATCCATTAAATTATGATCCCATAACTTTTCAACCCCTGAAACCTATGGAAATTCACATGACCAAATATATTGGAATAAATGAACCCAAGGTTGACTTTGGGACTTCTAATTGTTTCACCCTACTTTTATTGTGATTCCAAATTCAACTTATGGACAATTTAAAATTAGGGTTGTTTCTCCTACTATTAAATTATAATTAACTGAGTTTAAGGATTATACTTTAACCCTACAATTGTATTCCAAGTTTATTAGATTTGGATATTAATGTTTCTCTATCAAGATTTACAAAAGTATAACGTCATGATTAATGTGAAAATAGATCAAGTTAAATAGAAATTGAAAATAAATTTATTCATCACAATTTATGAATTAATGTTTTTTCATGTATTCCAATAAAATTAATAGAGTATGTATTAGGTCAACTATGAATGAAATAAATCTTCTAAGGGTTGAGTTTTCATCGTAGAGATAATTTTCATAAGAAATAGATTGACATGGAAACACCAAATATCATATCACCTCTTATATTATAGAACCAAAAAAATAAGAAGAGAGAAAGGGAGAAACATAAAATTTTTATTGAATCAAAAGAAAGGTTACACCTAGAAAAGCAACGAAACACAAAGTAGAAGCGGGATATGAGTTCTTTCGATGATGAGATCCTTGATCAAAGGATTCCTTACTCAAAATGGTTAGGGAGTGTAATGGAACCAATTTTTTTTACAAACCTTCACCAAGCTTCTAAAAACCTTACCCAAGAGTGAAAATCTCATTTAAATAGAGTTTGTTAAGGTTGGGGGTTCAAAATAGAGAAAGGGAACATTCCAAATTGTACCTCCAAAATTTAATCCCTAATAAGATATTCATTTATTCAAGTTCCAATGTGATATAGATTTTACTCCAGTTTAATGAAATTATCATAATTTAATTACCTAATATATTGAAAACTTTTATCCCAATCCATGCATATATAAAAATGGTATTTCCCAAATAGTGAATCCTGGCCTAATTTGTCGAATCCATCCAAACTCTACATTAATTATAATTTTGACCATGTAGATACACGATACATCTTATATGCTATCAATGTAAACTGTATATAAATTCATGTAAATTGTGTTCATAAAATATTAAATCAAAATTTTGGCCCACATAAAATGTAATGAAAAAATCACTATGGTAAAATTTAGTGGAAAAAATAGAATTTTCATAGAATTTTAAATTTCAAGTTAAAAACCCAAATTTTTTTAAACCTTATAATAAATATCAATTAAATGAAATCATGTCAATTATTAAAAATACGATATTCAATAAAAACATGTCTTATCATCACCACCACTCTTACCCTTTTGAAATCTTGGAAAAAATCCATGTCATGTAATCCATAAAATGATGCGTATTGAAATTTCTCAATCCATGATGGTAATAATAACATAGAATAAAAAAGGTAAATCTAAAAAAAATTAAGAATACAATGTATAATAAATTATATCAACAAAAAATCCAGTGAGATCAATGAAACTAATCATGTGAAAACATCTAATGAGTCAACCGTGCCACAAATTCCCCATGTGTGTGTGCCTATAATTTCAAGCTTGTAACTCTACCCTTTATTGGGTATATTCAATTCATGTAAAAAATTTATTCTCAACTAATTATATTCCAATAAACCTATTAAAAATTATTTTAAATCAAATTCCAAAACCCACTCAATGATGAATTTCTATAAATAAAACATTAATATATTAACCTATATTTCCACATATGTTTTACATTTCATGTAGCATCCCTATACAAATTAGCCACCCTAACAGTGCTATTAAGCTAAGTTCCACTGGCCTTAAGTGCACCTCCCCAAACACAAAAGGATTCCATCTAGTAGGTAGTGTTTAAAGAGTTATAGTGGGGAGGATATACCCTCATGGAATGATAAAATAATGGTCTGAGTATATACATAACATGCAGTAGAGGGAGAAACAAAGACTCACTTGACTCGAACTAGACCCACCTATGGTGGAAGAACAATCAATATCTAATAAATATTATAAGAAATTAAAAAATATATTAAAAAAATAAACATCCCAACATAACACTTATATCAAGTAAAAAAAACAGAGAATTCAAAAAAAAGGTCATATGCACAACATCCAGAAGAGGGTCACCCATGAAATACCTCAGTACAATACATGTAAAAGTAGAATGCTGATACAAGATAGGAAAATAAAAATGAAACTAAAATATGAAACTCTATTTAAAGAAAGATATCAATTTACCATGCCAAAACCCCATTAAAACGATATTATAGTCTACCTCCTAAGCCTAAACCTTTAGTTGAACATAAAATAATAATATATACACGCGTCCCAAAGGCCCATGCAGGGTTTGAGAAAGAGTATCAGTAGGATACCACCAAAGTGTTCATACACAACATAAGTGTTTAATACGGTGTTAATTATAAATATAATTAAATATGTTAATGCAATTTAAATAAAAAAACCAAAATTTTTGGGTTTTCAATATACACTAGGAAGTTGTCAGCAACTTCAGAAAATGCCATAAAGTTTGAAAAAAAGTGGATCCTTAACCTACTGCCCAAGGTATACCCTAAAGTCATATAGCCCAGGTGAACCCCCAGTTTCCACCACAAAAGACACCATCACCTTATTCTAACAAGAAACCTCTTATCTAAGAAGAACCAATAACATCCCAAGTGATCGCAAAAGAAAATGTAACTGGTCTATTAAAAACCTAATCGAAAGAACATATCAACTCAAAGATCGACATCCAGAAGCCCAACAAAGTATTTACTCAAATAAAATCCACTATATCCTCATAAAACAACATATAAAAGAATGGTGATATCTATCCTTCAAAAATAGCCAGGCACAATGGACTCAATGCGGTGAGCCTCATCCCCCAATAGATAGCCTCAAGGATATCATCCAAAGGCTCTTGAACTTCCCCATGGATTTCGAAGATAAGAACCCACAAACAAAATTCCTAAGCCACACTACTGGGGACCTCTACCCACATGATTTCTCAAAACCACCTCAACATATGAGTCAATTTGTGTTTACTTGACTCCAATCAACACTTTGGCCATCATAGGCGGGACACAATCACCAAATTGTACATAAGAAACATCCAATCGGCACCTCGTTCCCCTGTAACCAAGTAGCTCAAGTCTGATGGTCATTCCATCCAATATCACAGGCCATGCCCTCAACCCGATGGCCTCACTGCCTTAATCTGATGCCTATGATTCCAAATCCCATGATCATTATCACTCAAATACCCATACATCTGGGAAAACCCCAATAGGAAGACCATGTTTTCTCATTCCCAATGTACATGCCATCCAAATTCCTTAGGTTGAGCCTATCACGATCCTATGGATCACATCACTTGTAATTTAATAAGTATATATATATATAAACCAATTAAATTGAACAACTAATTCAATATAATTGAATTTTATAATACCTTTTAAACAAAAAACTTGAATAAAAAAAGACCCCTTCTTAACTACCCAAGGTGGTCGACAACCTTTAATCCATCCTCACATGTGTGAATATTCTAACACCAAGATGCTTTTTTTAATGTAATATTTCCTTTAAATGATTTTTATTCTTTAGTGGCTTTATTTGCACACAATTGTGAGTTTAGAAGAACCATGAAATGAATTTATTATAAAATTATAGTTATATCATAGCCATTAAGTTATCAGGAATAATTATAACTAAATTATGAAGATAAATTATGAATTCATTGGGTATCAATTATTTATGAAAAATATAAACAAATTAGATATTTTTATTTTGAGTGAATTACTTTTGGTAATAAAAATAATGAGATATATATGTATTATATATTTAATAAAATATCTTCTATATTCATCTAATGGATATTTTAGTCATAAGTTATGAATAAAACCCTATTTGATGTATAAAAACCTGTTTTTTAAAAGGTTAAAGTTTCACCTTTGAATGGAGAACCCATTTTAAATTAAGATTTTGAGAAAATAATAATTTTCATATGACTAAATAAACTTTTTATTTGTAATCGAGATAAAAAAATTACTTTGGATAAATTTCTGATATTTTTCTAATAACTTTTATGTTTTGATGAAAAGTAAAAATATGCTAAATATTAATTAAATTTTTTTTTCATTGAGATAATTTACATGGTTAAATTATAATATTAAATGGTTTTAAAGTATTAATGGAATATATTTTTACTATTTAATATAAAAAATTTCATTGGAATAAACTTTACCTTTAATTCTTATTTAATAAAATTTCAATATTTTGCAATGTTTTAAGTTTTAAAAGACTCATTCCCTCATTTCAACAACCGGATTGATTTTAAATTAATTAATGAAACTTTTTTATTTTGAAATTTTAAAAATGGATTCCATATTTGGAATCAGTAGGCCCAAATTATGTTAGTAGGCTACTTCTATTTTTGGGAATTATGAATAATAACTTTGGTAATTATTTTTATTACCATGGTTATAGGTAAATCAGGTAATTAAGGGTGAAAATAATATTATAAATTACCTTAACACCTGTAAAAATCTTATTGGATGACTAAATTAGACCCTTATCATCTATTTTTCAAAATAGAATAACTTTATGGACACTTACCTATGAATATGACATAAATTTAATAAAAACTAATGAATGTGAAAAAATGTCCCAATCTCATTTTATATAAGTATATTAATTTTAATATATGGATAAATAAGAGATAATATAGACTATAAATAGTATATAAAAATATAAAATAATTACCTATATCATAGAAATTTATTTATAATTTTTCGATATTAAATAATTACCATTAATAATGACACAATGTTGATGTAGAAATTATTTTATTAATAGAAATATCAAATAAGTGATTTTAAAAATATTGAAAGAAATATCATATGAAATAATTAAAGTGATACACAATTTTTATAGGTGACTATGACATTTTAGGAGTGTATTAAATATTTTTTTCTAATTTATCTTCTGTTTTAATTTTATTTAATGTTAAATAAATGAATAGTGTCAAAATTGACATTATTGACATTTTATAAAAATAACATTTTATTAAATTATTTAGAAATCATGTAATTTTTTAAAAATTAAAAATTGATAATTATATGGTCTAAAATGTAATAAAATATCCTTTTATGGTTAATTAACACCATATAAGTAAATATTTATAACCATTAAATATTTAGAATGTTATTACGAGAATTAAAATTAAATAGAATGACAAAGTGTTAGTTAAAATGATAATGCTTAAATTGACATAAAAACTTGTCTAAAATTTATTTTTGGATGAGATTGAAACCCCATATCATCTTATATTCTAAATAGGGATATTTTTTTTGTGTATTTTAAGTGGTGTTTTATTTTATTATAAACTAATATTTATGAGGTTTCCAAAAGTGGCCCTCACCACAATTATAAAAGGGAACATCCTCCATCCCATATTAAATTAATTTTGAGCCTTAAATCTTGGAAACCCCCTGATATAATTTCTTCTAAAATTCACTATTTTCATTCTAAAGGTTCTTGTCTTTTTCAAAGACCAACACTAGTGCGCTAAGAGGAAATTTAAAAGAGGCACGTCGATGAAGAGGTAATCTATTCTACCAATTTGTTCAAATTTCATTATTATTATACTTACTCTTCATTATTTGTTTAGCTATAAAATAATAACATCAATATCA
Organism: Viscum album; assembly: GCA_963277665.1. Lineage (NCBI taxonomy): Eukaryota > Viridiplantae > Streptophyta > Magnoliopsida > Santalales > Viscaceae > Viscum > Viscum album. The sequence continues at coordinate 1,630,406,174 of OY728155.1, read as the reverse complement.
TTCATATACCGATATTTTATTGTAAATATGAAACAACTATATTTCACCTTCTATCCATCCTACGAAAAACAAAATCACCGCGTGTGCGTACGTACGACTTACCGTCTCCACATGGTGGTAAAATATGTTTTTCACCACCACCTTACTTGGTTTGATATAATGGTGGTAATAATAAATCTAAATGATTATTATAACATGATTCTAATTTTGAGAAATTATACACCGTCCACTTCAATACCATTCAACAATTATGGGAATGATATCGTCACGCTTGCATACGTATGGATTACCGTCTCCACGGTGGGATGTGATTCATTTTTCATAATCTTCATTAAAGAGTGATTCTATAAATGAATTAAATAAATAAATATTATATATATTATACTAATTCCATGATGTAAATTATATAACTGTAACCTAGAAATATGAATTAGAACTTATCCGACAAAACATGCATAAGAACATAAAATAGTTAATACCTGAATAATGTGTAACAATGAAATGTTACTATGGAACAGATAAAAAATTGATTATAAAACATTATTATGACTCTATAATGAATCAATAACATTATTTAAATCATTATACTAGATTTTTGGATACATATGAAGCATATCAGACCCAAGGTAAGGGATAAATTTTCTAATCTCCTTTTTATCTGATATTTTTTATTCATGAGTATTTACTAGGGGTTATTTATCATCCATGTCCTTGTTTCCAAAATATGTATTCGAAAATGTTATTTATATCCTTAAATAATTTTTTAATGTCAATTTTACCCATTGGAAAATTTTACTAAATAGTATGAATGAAATCTTTTGTCGTTTTCTGTATGAGGTACTTTTTGACTTTTTTAGCAAAAGTACGAGGATAATGTTTTTTTACTTGTACAACATGAATGGAGTTTTATGATTTCATAATTATTTATTTCCTTGAAGATTTCCCCACAATATTACATAGTTACTTTCCCATAAAATTATTTCTTATAAAATTGGGTGGTATTTTGAGGAAGGAAAACGTTTTTGATGAAGAAATGATTTTTTCCTCAAGAACGAAGCTCAAGTGATTAATAAAAATTATTTTCCATCTAAGATTACATAGTTTTATTTTTATATCCCTATTATTACTTTAATTTTACTGTGTAAATGATTGAATTATTTTTATGAAGTCCATTTATGGATTATGGTATAATGGAATAATGTTTAAGAAACCCATTTTATTTCATGGGTTATGCTATGATAAATGTTTTTTTGTTTTTGTGGCACATGAAAGAATATTTTTATTATGAGAAGGGGGGGGACCTATATATCACTATAATGCATTGGGTAAATATTTATATTTCATGAGATAGATATGACTGGAATGACAAGTAAATCTGGTTTAGAATACAGGGCTGGAACGAGGAGTGAACTCAGTTCGGTAATCGAGTTTTAAAACTATGATTGTCTTATAAATGAGAATTTACTAATATGTAATGATTTTTTATGCTTATGTGTGTATCACACATAACATCATGTCATATTTTATTAATATCGGGATTACATTTCTCTTTTATGATTTATCCCTTGACATGATATTATGATCTTTTATATGCAGGATAATATTTTCAAATCTTATGTTCTTATGAATATGATATGATTGATATTTACATTGTTTACCCTTACATAGAATTTGAGATCACCCATTCATATATTTCTTTTCCAAAGGTCATTAAGAAGGGTATTAAGTATGGTATGCCAAAAAGGTGTCTAGTTATGATGAAGTAAACAGAAGACAATGTAGATGTTTTAGGAAACAATTATTTTATGTTTACCAGTTTCTAAAGACACTATACCTATATAGTCCTGTCATGGTTTTGTTGTGTTTTGTAATGAATATTCTTCAATTATAAATTAATATCAATGTATGTAAATTATGGGTCTATAAAGTTGGTATTAGATCAAAGGTATAGTTAACCTTTGGAAACTAGGATGAGAAAGACTTAGTAAGAACCCTATGGATATGTATAAGTATTGGATATAATACAATTTTTTTAGAAATGAACATGAATAACCTAGGATAAAACCTAGTGTCCTAAATTTAAATTTTATTATTTATTATGTGGTTTTATTGTTATTATTAGTGTTTCTCACACTATGCTTCTTGGTTTTAGTCCATGGATGGAACCCAAAGGAACTGTGTTACTGCTGAATGAGACAAACAGTGTAATGATTGTTGCCCTTAACAACAAAATGTTATGGGAGATAGAATGAAAAATATTATAGTCAGGATCACACAAATTTCTCCAGCTATGAATCATGCAAGACTTCCAAACGGGAAAAGTATGTAGAAACATTTTTTTGAGTCCTTCATGAGACATCATCCACCTTTATTCAGTAGGTCATCTGATCCATTAGTGGATGAACAATGGATCAGTACCACTGAAAAGAGATTTTCAGTTCTACAATGTTCTGAACATGATAAAGTCATCTTAGTAGTATATCATTTGGAAGGTGAAGCTGATCAGTGATTGAATCTTATTAAGAATACGAGGCAAAGAGAAGAAATTGAGTCTATGGAATTGGATACGTTCAAGAACTTATTTTTCAATAAGTAATTTCCTTATATTCTTCAAAAAAATACGTAGAAGGAGTTCCTTGAACTTAAGCAAAAGGATAATGAATCTGTTGGTACCTACAAATATTTTTTTACAAGACTTGAAAGATATGATTTTGGAATTATTATCAAACCTGAGAGTAATATTTATTGATTAATTAGTGGCTTAAAACCATGTCTCTGAAGGGAATTATCCATAATGGACATCAATAGTTATGAGGAAATTATTCTATGTGCTCTCAAGGTTGAGATGGAGATTAGAGTAGCCCACTAGTCATATGGGTTTTATAAGAAGAGTAAAATGGAATTCAAAGGAAAATCTAAAGACCACACTAAAAAAATATGAGTTTTTCCTTATACTCAAAGTCTATAAAGAAACATGGCGGGAATTTTCTTAAAGGGATAATTAAATGTTTTAAGTGTTGAAAATATGGTCATTAGGAAACTGAATGCTGATGTAATGGGAAAAATATATCTAATGATGCGAACAAAGAAAAGGCTACAAAGAATGCACCTCTTATAATTTAATGTTACAAGTTCAAGGAAATGGGGAATTATTCCAGTGAATTATCTAATCCAAGGGTTATTGATGATGATCAACATCAAAAATGTTTTTAGGACAAAGACAAAGGAAAGTCAAATGAAATCACTATCGGCAACATGGAGTATAATAATGAAATGTTGAAAGGTAAACTAACCATCCACACTAAATCAAAAAATGTTTTATTTGATCCTTGATCCACCCACTTTTTTTTCTAAAGAATTCTCTAAGGGTATCATCGTATTACCTCAACAATTAGATGTTGAGTTAGCTATGAAAACTCCTAATAGAACAACATGCACATCAAAAGTTTATAATTATTCACTGATTGAAGTGTGTGGGTATTTTATTCTAGAAAATATTGTGATCCTTCATATAGTGTAATTTTATTTGATTCTTGGCATGGATTGGATTTATCTATATGGAGATCATATCAATTTCCTAGGAACGGAAGTCACATTTCATATTGAAGATCAATCTATGATCATCTATCAATGCAAGGATGTATATAATATTCCTGTAGAAATTTATTCCATTTTATGGTTCTTGATTATAATAAATGAATGTTATTTATCTCAAATGTTTGGGGAGAAACTCATGATTAATAATACACCCATTGTACAAGAGTTTTATGATGTCTTTAAGGAGGAATTTCCATGTTTTCCACCAAACCATGAAGTTGATTTTTTAATAGAACTCATACTGGGTGCTATGCATATTTCAAGGACACCTTAAAGAATGGACCCAATTTAGTTTCAATAATTAAAGAAGAAACTCCAAGAGAATATTGATAAAGGATTCATACACCCTAGTGCATCACTTTGGGGAGGACCTATTCTTTTTGTTAACAAGAAATATGGATCAATGCGACTCTTCATTGATTATCGAGAACTTAACAAGTTCAATATCATGAAAAAATATCCTCTTCCACACATTGATGAATTATTTGAACAACTAGGCAGAGCTCAATACATTTCCATGATTTATCTTGATTAAGGATATCTCTAATTAAGGTTCAAAAAGAGGATATACCAAATTAGACATTCCGAACAATGTATGGACACTATGAATTTATTGTGATGATTTTTGGTATTACTAATTCTCCCGCTATCTTCATGGATTTAATGAATAGAGTCTTTAGAGACTATCTTGATCATTTAGTGGTAGTCTTTATAGATGATATTCTTGTCTATTTAAAGATAAATTAAGAACAAGATGATCACTTGAAAATTGCACTGAAGTCCCCGAGAAAGGAGAAGCATTATTCCAAATTTACCATGTGTGAATTTTGGCTTCAAAAACATTAATTTTTGGGTTACATAATCTCAATAGAGGATATATATGTGGATCTATAAAATACAGAGGTTATTGAAAGATGGTTAAGAACTACAATAGTAACTGAGATCATATGTTTTCTTGGTTTGGATGGATATTATCGAATTTTTGTGAAATACTTTTCACAATTATATAATACACTCACCATGTTATCTCAAAAAGGATTTATTTTTGTTTGGATAGAGTAATGTGAAGATAATTTCCAAGATATAGAAAGAATGTTATCTAGTTCACCTGTGCTTACACTGCCATGTAGTAAAGAAAGGTTTTTGATCTACAGTGATTCATCCAAGAAGGGGCTCAGACGTGTTCTCATGAAAAATGATATTGGGATATCTTATGCCTCCTATCAGTTGAAAATCTGTGAGAAAAATTACACAACTCATGATTTGGAGTTAGATGGAGTAATATTTACATTAAAGATGCTGAGGCATTATATTTTTGGTGAAAGGTGTTATATTTAAACAAATCATAAATTATTAAAGTATATTTTCACAAAAAAGGAGTTGAATATGAACTAACTAAGATGATTGGAGTTGATTAAAGATTATGAATGATCAATTAATTACTAACCTGGGAAAGAGAACAAGGTGGAAGATTCTTTGAGTCCAAAAGACCGTGCTAGCTTATCCATGATGAGGATCACAAAAGATCTAATATTTATAGATCTGTAAAGGATGGATATTGAAATTTTAATGGAAGGGGAGAAATCTTATCTTTCTCAAATGAATATTCAACCATATATACAAGTAAATATTAAATAGGAATAGAAGGAAGATATAGAGTTATAAAAGAAGGTGTGGAATCTGCCTAAATTCAACCTTAATTGTGATGAAATAATAAGAATTAGGAACCAGGTTTGTATTTATACCATACCAGAATTAATGAAGGAGCTATTGGATGAGGCTCATAGTTCTTCATTAAATATTCACCTAAGAAGCAAAAATATGTACAAGGATCTGAATGAGTACTTTTGGTGGGATGGTATGAAAATAGATGTCGCTAAATATGTCTCTCAATGCATGATTATTCTGTAAGTTAAGGCTAAGAGATAGAAGTCTAAGAGGTTGTTACAACCATTACCCATACTAGAATGGATATCAGAAAACATCACTATGGACATTATCATCAAACTTCCCAAAACATCCAAAGTCTATAATGCTATCGGGGTTATAGTTGATCTTTTTACGAAGTCGACACACCTCATTTTTATTAGATAGGATTTCTCTCTTGATTATATTTCCATGATGTATGTAAATGAAGTGGTAAGACTGCATGGAGTAGAAATTTACATTATATTTGATCAGTATATGAGGTTTACCTTGATGTTCTAGAAAAGTCTTCCGCTTTCTCTAGATACAGAGATAAGTTTCAGCACTGCTTATCATCCATAGAAAAATGGTCACCATAGAGAGGAAAATTCAAACTCTAAAATATATGTTGAGAGCTTGCTCTATAGATTTCAAAGGTGGTAGGGATCAAAACCTAACATTGGTGGAATTTTCATGAAATAATATCTTTAACTCTAGTATTAAGATGGATCCTTATGAAGCCCTCTATGGAAATAAGTAAAGAACTCTAGCTTGCTGGGATTAAGTTGGGGAAAGAAAGATATTAAGACGTGATCTTGTTGATGAAATGGCAGAAAATGTTAGATCTATTCAACAAAAAGTAAGAGCATATCAAATTCGACAAAAACGTTATACTGATAATTGATGAAAATACCTAGAGGTTGAAGTGGGTGATAAGGTGTTCCTATGAATATCGCCCTTCACAAGAGTAATGCGATTTGGAGAGAAGGGAAAGCTGAGCCCTAGGTATATACGTCCTTTTGAAATTATACATCATGTTGGGAAGGTAGAATATCGATTGATGCTTCCACCGAATCTATCTCAACTTCATGATGTGTTCCATGTATCTCTCTTGAGAAATTAAATTCCTGATACTTCACATGTACTAAGCTCATAAGTCATACCGCTGGACCAAGATATTTATTATTAAGAATAACCGATAGAGATTCTGGATAGTAGCTGAAAACTGCTATGAAACCAGCCAATCGCTTGGTTAATGTTTTATATAAGAACCCCCAATTTGAAGAATCTACATGGGAACTTGATGATATAAGGAGGGAGAGTTATCCACATTTTTTTGTTTCCAAGTTATGAGTTCTGAGGGCGAAATTCAGTTTAAGGGGGGTAAAAAGTAACACCTGAATGCTTTTTTATGAAATATTTTGTTTAAATGAATTTTATTCTTCAGTTTCTTAATTTTCACACAATAGTGAGTTTAAACTAACCACAAGATTCTCTTATTATAAAATTACTTTTATATCTGAGCTTTTAGGTTAGAAAGAATAATTATAACTAACTTATGAAAATGCATTATGAATTCATTGAATATTAATTATTTATAAAAAATATAAATCAATTAGATATTTTTATTTTGAGTGAATTAATTTTGGTAAAGAAATTAATGAGATATATATGTATTATATATTTAATAAAATATATTTTATATTCATTCGATGAATATTTTAATTTTAGGTTATGAATAAAATCCTATTTGATGTATAAAAACCTATTTTTTTAAAAGGTTATCTTTATTCCTTTGAATGGGGAAACCATTTTAAATTAATATTTTCACACATTAATAATTTTTATATGAAAAAACCATGTTATTTTGATGTGGGATATAAAAATATAATTCAAATAAATTTTGGATATTTTTCTGATAACTTCCATATTTTGGTGAAGAGTAAAAATACCCTAAATTTTAATCCAAAACAAAATTTTTCATCGCGATAACTTATATTGATATATTATAATATTGAATGGTTTGAAATTATAAATAAAATATAATTTTACCATTTAATATAATTAAGCTCATTTAAATTAATTTTACACTATATTCATATGTAAAAACATTTAAATCTTTTTCAATGTTTTAACTTTTAAAAGACCCCTTCCCTCATTCCGACAACGAGATTTAATTTATATTAATTATTGCAACTTCTGTGTTTTAAAAGTTAAAAAATGGATTCCATATTTGGAATCATTAGGTCAAAATTATGTTAATATGCTACTTTTATTTTTGGGAATTATGAATAGTAACTTTTGAAATTATTTTCATTTCAATGGTTAAAGGAAAATCCGATAACTAAGGGTAAAAATAATATTATAAAATTACATTAAAACGTGTAAAAATAATATTGGGTTAATAAATTCGACCCTTATCATATATTTTCTGTAATTTAGAAACTTTATGGACACTTACCTATGAATATGACATGAGTGTAATAAAAACTAATGAATGTGAAAAAATGTCACAGTTTCATTTTATATAAGTATATTAATTTTAGTATATGGGTAATTAGGAGATAATATCGACTATATATATTATATTAAAATAAAAAAATATTACATACATCATAGAAGTTTATTTATAATTTTTAGAGATTAAATAATTACCATTAATGATGACACAATGGGAATGTATAAATTATTTTATTAATAGAAATATCAAATAAATAGTATTAAAAATAATAAAAGAAATATCATATGAACTAATTAAAGTTATAAATGAATTTTTAGGTGACTATGAAATTTTATGAGTTTAATAAATATTTTATTTTTTTTGAATTTATCTTCTATTTTTATTTTATTTAAAGCCTAATAAATGAATAGTGTCAAAATTGACACTATTGACATTTTTTAAGCACAACATTTTATTAAATTATTTAAAAATAATAAAAAAATTTATAAATTACAAAGTGATAATTATAAGGTCTAAAATATCATAAAATATCCATTTATGGTCAATTTACACAATATAAGTAAATATTTACAACCATTAAATATTTAGAATGTTATTACGACAATTAAAATTAAATAGAATAACAAAGTGTTAATTAAAATGATAATGCTTAAATTTACTTACACTTGTATAAAATTTATTGGTTGATGGTATTACAACCCTATCTCATAACATCTTCAAAATTGGGACATTTTGGAGTATTTTAAGTGGTGTTTTATTTTATTATAAAATGATATTTGTGAGGTTTCCAAAAGTACCCCTCACCCCAATTGTAAAAGGGAACATCCTCCCTCACCTATTAACTTCATTTTGAGACTTGAAGCTTGGAAAAAACATTCCATTTTTCCTTCTAAAATTCTTTATTTTCATTATAGAGGTTCTTTTATTCTTCAAAGACCAAATCAAGTGCCTTAAGAGGAAATTTAAAGGAGGCACGTTGAGGAAGAGGTAATATCTTCTACCGATTCTTTCAAATTTTGTTCTTCTTCCACTTCCTCTTCATTATTTGTTTCATTATAAATTAATAACTTCAGTATCACTCATATACTTATATTTTATTATGAATATGAAACAACTATATTTCACATTTATCCATCCAAAAAAAATTAAATCACTGCGTGTGCGTACGTACCACTTACCTTCTCCACGCCGTGGTGTAATCTGTTTTTCACCACCACCTTAAGTGGATGGATATAATTGTGAGAATAATAATTTTATATTATTATTATAAAATTATACTAATTCTGAGATATTATACACCATCCAATTAAATACCATTCAACAATTATGGTAACGATATCATCGCTCGTGCGTACATACGACTTACCATCAACAAAGTTCGATGTAATTCATTATACAAAATCTTAATTAAAGAATAATTATATAAATGAATTGAATGAATAAATATGATATATACTGTAATAATAGCATTCTATAAATTATATAACTATAACCTAAATATATGAATAAGAACTTATCCGATAAATCATGCATAAGAACATAAAGTTGTTAATAACCGAATAACGAGTAACAATGAAATGTTACAAAAAAATAGATAAAAATATGATCATAATAAAAATGATTATGTTTATGTTAAAAATTAGTAACATTATTTTAATCATTATATAGGTGGTTTAGATATATTTGAATCATATCATACCTAAGGTAAGGGAAAAAATTTTAAATCTCTTTTTTCTCTGAGATTGTTTATTTATAAGTATTTACTAGGGGTTATTTATCATCCATTTCCATGTTTCCTAAATATATATTTCAAAATATTCTTTATATAATTTAATAATTTTTTAAAGTTAGTTTTAACCATTTGTAAATTTGACTAAACAGTATGAATAGCCTCTTTTGTCATTTTCTGTATGAGGTTCTTTTTGACTTTTTCGGCAAAAGTACGAGAAGAATGTTTTTTTACTTGTACGACATGGAAGGATTTTTACACATTCATAATGATTTATTTCCTTGAAGATTCCCATATAATCTTAAAATTTTACTTTCCTATAAAATTATTTCTTCTAAAATTGTGTGGTATTTATAGGAAAAAAATGTTTTTGAAGAAGAAAGGATATTTTCCTTAGGAATGAAGCTCAAGTGATTTATCAAAATTATTTTCCATATTAGATTACAAAGGGTTATGTTTATATCCCAATTATTACTTTTATTTGATTGCGCAAATGATGGAATTATTTTTATGAAATCCATTTATGGATAATGTTATGATGGAATGATGTTTAGGAGGTTATGGTATGGTAAATGATTTTTTTATTTTTTTGAAGTACATGTAAGAATGGTTTAATTATGAGATGGGTGATACCTATATCTCCCTAAAATACATTTGTTAAAGATTTATATCTTATGAGATAGACATGAACAGAACAAAAAGTAAATATGGTTCCGTAATACAAGGCTGGAACAAAGAGTAAACTCGGTTTAGTAATGGACTTTGTCCACTATGATGGTCTTGGCAGTGATCCTTGACTTATATGAAATTATTTTCTATGATTATGTGGGTATAAAAAAAAAATTCATGTCTAATGTTATGAATATTGGGATTACATTTCACTTTTATGATTTATCCCATGATATGATATTATGATATTTTATATACAGGATAAGATTTTTAAATGTTATGTTCTTATGAATATGATATGATTGATATTTAATTTATTTACTCTTACTGATAATTTAGCTCACCCTTTCATATGTTTCTTTTACCCAGGTCATGAAGAAGGGTATTATGGATGATATTCCAAAAATGAGTCTAGTTATGATGAAATAAATGGGAGATAATGTAGATGTTTTATGAACCAGTTGTTTATGTTTCTCTATTTGTGAAGACACTATACCTATATGACCCAATCATGTTTTTTATATGTTGTAATTAATAAACATAAATTTTAAAGTAATATCAATGTATTTAAAGTTTTTTTTGCAATAAATATGGTGTGTGAATTCCCAATTACATCCCATAAGGTCATACCTTCAATTTTACATCAAGAAGTGTTTTTAAAAGGGGTCTTTCTCAAATACCCAATGAAATGATAATGTATATGCCCCCTAAACGTCTGAAAAAACAATATTAAAGGTATTAAAAACCTAAATTGGATTGTTATACATAGTCATGTAGAATAATATCTTCTAACTAAAAGTTATTTGGATGAAATTGATGATTCTATCAAACACCCTGAAAATAGTGTAAAACGAATCAAACAGATTTAGTGCTCCATGAGGTGAGAGGAACTGAGAGGAGAGGAATGGGTGATGGAATACTTATAAAAATTGTTCCAAAACACTATAGGGTTCTATCAACACAGCACCAATGGAAGAGGGAGATAAAGATAAAGGGAGGAAGGAATGGGGTCATCCCCCTATGCAGTGTACGACCAAGAAGGGAGAAAGAGGGAAGAAAAAGAAATAAATTATAAAAATAGAGGGAGGGATAGATTATTCAATTCAAAACTTTAATGAGGGATCTTGGTCAGCTCACATGGTTTGAAAAATGGTGTGCTAACCATGCTACACCCACTGTCCAAGACCATAGGCCCGCACAGTTTCCCCGCACGATTTTCCAAATCGTGCACAAACTGTGCATGAGACCTATGTAAAAAACTATAGACATGGATTAAAAGTCGTGTGCCTGACCCACACGATTTCTCTCAAACCACAATTAGTGTAAATATGGGTTTCATGATTAGCTCGAAGAGTCCATGAAATTTACCTTAAACTGTGCACCATGACATGCAACTCCAAAATAGTGTCTTCAGGCCTCCAAAACTCCCGAAACCCATTCCAAAAACTCGAGGATCTTTGAAAGAATTCAAAAAAATCCAATGAAATGATATGAGGAAAGAAAAACTCTCAAAAATGAGTTATGATGACTGAAGGAGAAATTGGCATAGCCAAAAATTCAAAAATTCAAAACGAGAGAGGTTTTCGACCTGATTCAAAAACCCGCGACATTACAATCTCCTCACCATATAATTTATCATCCCTAAGCTATAAAAAACCAAAATATCATGGAAAAAATTACCATCCTAGTAAAAATTAACTCAGACTACCCAAGTATCAAGAGTATATGTCAACAAACTCAAGGGGGGAGGGCTCCCTACTTTAGGAGTGACCTACCTCGGTCCATCATAACACAAACTCAAATCAAGGAAGTGGTCCATCAACCATATAACACACTCAAAAGTCCTATTATGATTCATTTTCAGTCCTAAACCTAATCAAGTGATCCTGTGTCATACCATACACCAATCAGAATCCCTCACTGCATCAGTGCCTACCTCGTACCCATGTCACACATGGAACCAATGGTGTTCAACATCTCAAAAGATGGTAAAAAAATCCAAGTTCATCACACCTCAATCACGGTCCACATCATAATAATGCCTAGATGACTAAAACCTCATTCAACTTTCATCTCCTTAATGTCCCAATGGAACCACATCTCAATAATCCTTCACCCAAAGATACTTAACCATAAAACATGGTGTCACACACCTCTTATATATATATCCCACACCTGATCTAGTTCTAACCTACTAAACGACATTTGGTTAGTCCATATACAACCTATGAATTTCATGAAATCAAAATTTACATGACTCATCCATCCATACCAAAGTAACAAAAATTGGAACCAGGCTATGCCCATGGAATACCTCTAACCATGACCATCTCACCAGCATGCTCAGAGCCTGTCAGCTCTACGACATGCACCTGGCCTGAAGCTCGACTTTTTGAAACATAACCTCCCTATGGTGGTTAAACTTCCACCAACCACTAACCCCACTACTGAGTCCCTCAATTCCTATAGAGACATTCATGTGTAGCTGAACCTCATCCACCATCACCCGAACCAACTCCTAAACTAACCTCAGAACAATGAGTCTACCCTAGTACCTAACTACCGAATGTCTAAGAAGTCTTCCTGAAAAACCTATCAAGATGACCGACCTTTCTACATGACATAAACTTATTTATATACCACCCAAAATGATATCAAACATGTTATACCTGCCCAGACTGAAAGAAAACTTTCAAATACCCCTACGAGGTGGTCGAGCTAATTCCTTGGCCTGAATACCATATTGGAACTCATCTCAACATCATTTTTTATATCTATAGTGTCACCACTGAAATCACCTGAATCCACATCCTAGATTGAGTAAGAAATATCCATCAGGTTCACTATGGCTATGAGCACTTGGTTCACCACCTATGAGAATGAGGCCAATCTAAATATGTTCACCTTCACCTGAATGGCATACCATAAACCATCCTCGAAGCACCCCACTCTTAAGGTGTCATAACACACCATACCATGTGCAATGTGAGATAATTTAGTGAAAATATTTCCATAATCCATGATGAAAATGTCACCAAATTGAAGGCTTAGGAAGTCCCAATCTATCTATGCCCTCAATATCTCTATGAAAAAGTGGTTAAAGAACATGGTCTTAATGTATATCAAGGCCGGTCCCTTGTGTCTGCCTACTTTCACCTTCATGTCCCACCAATTCATTTATAGTCCTATTATCATATACGTAGCCAATTTCACCCTCCACCCTAGAGGCATCTCAAGCTGTTTGAAGATCATCGACATACTTTTGATCCATTTCTCGGCCATTTGTGGACCACCCTCACCCTAATATGATATTCCATTGATGGATATTCACTCTAAGAACCCCTATTGATACCCTATATCACACATTCTAGTCTCCCTCTGTGCTTCTCATCAAGCGACGACAAAAAAATAATTGAAATCCAGGGGCTGCCCTGCCTGTACATGAACCTGAGTAAAACCTATCCCTATACCTGCTCTTCCGAACCCTCAGGAGCCTCAAATCACTCTTTCCATAATAAAACCCTATACTATCCTACCTAACACTCCATTTGTAATATCTATGTCATGACCCTTCCTCAAGGCCCGTGCCGTGACTACCCCAAGCCTGCCTTCCATAGGCCAGGGGATGGCAACTAGCACCAAGGCGTAAATCCCTGATAAAAAGGGAACACATTGCCTTTGTAAAGTAAACAAACACCACAGAGCAAGCAAGCAGTAGAAGTAAACACTAAGTAAAAGCTGGTACAAAAGTAAGTGCAAAAAAGTAAGTGGGCCAGTATACAAACCCAAAATGAAATTAAAGTACAACTGGAAGGGAAAAAAGCAACTAAAAAGTAAAGCTGCAATGCCGAGCTGTCCACTAGAAATCTCACCTGAAGGGTGAGTACAGATAGCCTCCTCTTCTCCTCAGGTCCAGACGACCGCTCCGAGTACGTCCCGTCCAGTGGTCCACCTCTAGGTACCGTCCTGCTCCGCAAGCCTCAACCACGACCAGCGCTGTCCATCGTCTGCAACCAACACAATGTAGTGCGGGCATAGCCCGTGCAGGGGTGAGTATAAGCTACTTAGTAGGGACCCCGAGACCCCCAAAGGTCTCCCAAAATCCATAAAGGATAATCCACAAAGGAAAGATGAAATCACGAAGTAACATCTGACACTGCTTAGGTATATGCCCATACATATACCTAAGTCATCAATTCTCGTTCGGCTCCAACATCCGAGCCCAAGTACAACACAGTCCACACAGGAAAGCAAAACGTAAATCCACACTGGATAGCACAACACAATCCACTTAGGAAAGCAAAACAAGATTCAGCTCACACAGGTATACTTCTTCGTATGATGATAGAGATGATCATATATATCCACTGATTCATCTAAGTCATCGGACCCACAAAGGATCGATAGGTACTAACCCCTGTAATGACCCACATTGGATCTGACCCACAAAGGATCGATAGTTAACTAACCCCCGCAAAGACCCACACAGGATCGGACCCACAAAGGATCTGTAGGTGCTGGCTCACACAGAACTGCTGAGCACTGACCCACACAGGATCGGACCCACACAGGATCGGTAGCACTGATCCACATTTGATCACTGAGTATTGCAGTCGTCACCGTCGAATCCATTAAGGATCTCTACACAGTCGTCGTCGTCACAGTCGAAAAAGCTGCCAGCACTAGGGTTCCCGCACACAGCAAGCTCGTTCGAGAGGGTCCGCTCCACGAGCCTAGAGGTTGATACATAAACTAACACATTGTCTAGAGTTGATGTATCCAAAAGTTCTGTATCGTCAACAGGAACTCAACGCCGCAGATGGTGCGTCAATCAGACGCCTAGTCTGAAAGTTATTGGCTTTTTCGTCCTAGGGGCCCGGTTGGTTTTTAGGTCAAAACCAACCCAAATGTACTCCACCTATGTCCAAACCTCGGTCGGAGTAAGCCAAAAGTTCTGTCTCACTAAGAAGAATCCAACAAAGTCAACGGCACGTCAATCGGACGTCCGAAGCTCAAGTTATGAGTGTTTCTGCTCCGAGGGCCCGGTTGGTTTCGTGTACGAACCAACTCAGACAAACCCAAAGTATTCCTAAACCTTGAGTGCGATATACCTAAATTACTATCTCGACCCAAGGATCACATTGCAACTAACGGTGCGTCGATCGGAGGCCCGTAGCACAAGTTATGGGCGTCCGACCGGAAAAGATTCGGTATTAAGGAGTTCGGGCCCGGTCCGACCTGGCCCGATACCCTCAGGGTCGACCCGAACCGGGTTCGGGTCCGGCCCGCTTGGGCGTGGCCCAGCCTGGCCTGGCGGACCGGCCAGGTAGCCGGGCTGGCCTAGGCGCAGCGCGCTGGGCGCGCTGGCCAGGCGCTCAGCCAAACGGCCAAGCCGTTTGAAGAGGGGGGGGGGGGGGGGGGGGGGGGTGGGCACCTGCCCCTGGCTTGTAACCACGGCCCCCAATTAAGGGGGGCCATTGAGCTGGCCGCCGAGGGTTAGAAACCCCCAGCCATCCCTTGTCCGGCCGGCCTGCTTGGCCGGTCGGCTTCCGCCGCCACGGGACCGGCAACGGCCGGTCCCCCCTGCTCCGACATCTGCAGCCTGGAACCGGCCACCGGTCACCCTGCTCCGCTGCGGCCCAGAACCGGCTGCGACCATGGTTCGTCTGGCGCTGCGCGATGGCACCACGCCCCTCAGCCGCGACCCCTCTTCGGTCGTGGTGTCTCGGTTTTCTCCGACGCGGCGCGACGGTGTCGCATCCTTGTTCGATTTCACGGTGCGGCACGACGGCACCCCACATTCCTTGCCGCACAATTCCGCGTGGTGCGACGACACCACGCCATTCACGTTTCAACCACAATAGAAACCAACATGGACAATGGAGGAGGGTCAGCCGTGTTTGTGTGGTCCGGTCCCCTCTCGTTAATCGATAGCAATTGGTCATATTCCACGAAGAACATCAAAGTAGTAATCATGAACAAAATAAATAAAATAACCTCTACCTCGAGCGTAGCTTGAACGGAGGATCGTCGAATGAGGATTCGTTGTGGAATATCCGTCACGGGAAGAGGCATCGCGGAAGGAGACATCGTGAAGGAGACGTCGACCTTCGAGGAATCCGGCGTTTTTCGCGTTCTTCATGTTCTTCGTGTTCTTCGACGAAGAGAATGAAGAAACTCAAGATTCCCTTAGCTCTTTCTCCCAAAGCTGTCAAGGCAACAAGACTCCAACCAAAAATAAAATAATACACTAACTTATTTAATTAACACAACATAAGGTTTGAAATTCAAAAGTTTGAATTAAACCACAAAATTAAATTACACAAGTTGTCATAATTTATGAAGGGTTATGGGAGGTTAGGGAAGGTGAAGGGGTAGGGTTCATGTGGGCCCCACCATGTTCATAACCTACAAATGGATGTTGGGTGGTTTTCCCCAACTTCCACCCAAAGCATAATCCACTTAAAGTAAAAATAAAAATTGTTGCATAATTTTTATTTTACCTTCCACATAAATTAACAACTTCTCTCGTGTAAACGCATCTCCGGAAATGGCGTTCCTAAGCTATTATCAGTGCTACGGATCCATTGGTGCCCTCAGAATTTGATTCTGAGCACCGGTTCAAAAGTTAGAAATTCCCGCTCGTTCGTTCACTAAACGTACCTGAGATAAACTTCGGATAGGAATTCCGGGCACACCGGGCCTCAGAATCACGTGCTGTCAGAAACTGCGTTCATGTTAAATCCCAAAGAAAATTTAGAAAAAAATTTCCTTGAATTTTATGGGTTTTTACATTACTCCCTCCTCAAGGATTTACATCCCCATAAAGATACATCTAAAACTGGGGAAACAAATGTGGGTACTGAGCACGCATCTGAGCCTCCCACTCCCAAGTGCTCTCCTGGAGATTTCCGTGCTTCCATCTGATGCACACTAGAGGAATCGACCGTCCACATAGGACCTGATCCTGTCGATCCTCGATCTCCACTGAGACCTCCGTAAAAGTCGCCCCATCATCAATGTCTAGCTCCCCATGGTCAATGATATGCGTCTGGTCGTGCACGTATCTCCTCAGCTGAGATACGTGGAAGACGTCGTGCACCTGGTGCAACTGAGGTGGTAGAGCCAGGCAATAATCACCTCACCAATCCTGCTGAGGACCTGGAATGGTCCGATGAAGCATGGAGATAACTTTCCGCCTCGGCCAAATCTTCGTAATCCACGTCGAGGTTAGAAACACAAGAAGACGTGGTCGCCATCCTCGAACACTAGTGGCCTCTACCTCCTGTCAGCAAAAGACTTATACTGGCTCTGAGCTATCCTCATCCGCTCCTAGATGACATGGACCTTCTCTTTCGTGGCCTGGACCATCTCCGGTCCCACAAGTGTTGACTCCCCAGGGTCTTCCCAACACAAAGGAGATCTGCAAGGTTGGCCGTAAAACGCCTCATATGGTGCCATCCTGATGGTGGAGTGGTAACTGTTGTTGTACGTAAACTCCACCAAGGGTAGGTGGTCCTCCCAGCTATGACCAAAGTTGAGGAAACATGCACAGAGCATGTCCTCGAGAGTCTGAATGGTCCTCTCCTTCTGACCATCTATCTGAGGGTGAAAGGCAGTGCTCAGATGTAGCTGCGTCCCGAATGCCTCCTGCAACCCCTTCCAAAGTTGGGAAGTAAAGAGAGCATATCAATAGGAGACGATAGATGATGGCACACAGTGAATCCATACAATCTCCTGAACGTAGAGACGTCCAACGCTCTCCACTGAGCCCTTCTCTCTGATGGGTAAGAAGTGAGCCGACTTGGTGAGTCGGTCGACAATCACCCAAATAGAGTCATGACCTCTAGAAGTACATGGAATTCCAGTCATGAAATCCATAGATATCCCATCCCACTTCCACTCTGGGACCTCCAAGGGCTGTGCCAAGCCTGGTGGTACTTGATGCTCTGCCTTCACCTGCTGGTAGGTGAGGCATTGAGAAACGAACTCCGCCACAACCTTCTTCATGCCTGACCACCAGTGCTATCGTCTGAGATCCTGGTACATCTTCGCCACTCCAGGATGTACCGCCAAGGGTGAAGTGTGAACTCTCTCAGCACCTCCTCTCGTAAAGAAACTGGTACCGAGGTACGTCCTCGGAAAAGGATGTCGTGATCTACTCCAAAGGAGAAACCATCATGTTCCTGTCCTGAGGATATCTGTACAGGCCGCGTCTCATAGTCAGCATCCCCATGTTGTACCTCTCTGACCCGCAGCAGTAGTGGATGGGTGACTGTGAGAGACTGAAGGAAGGCTACTCCATCTCTATCCATGAAGGATATCCGCAAAGAGGCTAGCTGTTCGGTTGCCTTCTCAAGTAGCTGAATGCCCGTCCTCCTGCTAAGAGCATCGACTACCACATTCCCCTTCACAAGAGTATAGACTATCTCAAAGTCATAGTCCTGGAGGAACTCAAGCCATCATCGCTGTCTCAGATTCAGGTCCTTCTGAGAGAAGATGTACCTGAGACTCTGATGGTCAGAAAAGACTGTAAAGTGCTCGCCCATCAGGTAGTGTCACCATGTCTTCAGAGCGAAGACCCCTGCTACTAACTCCAGGTCATGGGTAGCATAGTTTTGCTCATGTGGCCTCAACTGACATGATCCATAGGCGATCACTTCCTTCTCCTACATCAGGACACATCCAAGTCTGGTCCCTGATGCATCTTAGTAGACTACGTACCCTACTCCCTCATCAGGAAACCTCAAGATAGGTGCTCTGGTCAATCTCTGTCCCAGCTCCTGGAAGCTCTGCTGACATCTGTCTGACCACACAAAGGGTTTCCCCTTGTTCGTAAGAGCTGAGTGTGGTGCCACAACTCTGGAGAATTCTGGCACAAATCTATGATAGTATCCAGCTAGTCCCAAGAAACTCCGCACCTTCGTCACGCTCCTGGGTGGTTCCAAATATAGCACTGCCTCGATCATCACAGGATCCACTGCAACTCCCACCTCAGAGATGACGTGTCCCAAGAAGTGGACCTCACGTATCCATAACTGGCACTTTAAGAGCTTACCATAAAGCTGGTGCTCTCGGAGTGTGTCTAGTACAACCCGCAAGTGGTAGGCATGCTCCTCCTTAGTTGTCGAGTATATCAAAATGTCATCGATGAATACCACGACAAATCGATTGAGGTATGGCTGAAAGATCCTATTCATTAGGGCCATGAACACTGTTGGAGCATTGGTTATGACGAATGGCATAACAAAGAACTCATAGTGGCTATACCGACACCTGAAGGCCGTCTTTTGCACGTCCTCATCCCGAACTCTGAGCTGATGATAGCCTGAACTGAGGTCTATCTTTGAGAACCACTGTGATCCCTTGAGATGATTGAAGAGGTCATCAATCCTCGGTAGCGGATACTTGTTCCTCACTGTCACCTTGTTCAGGAGACGATATTCGATACAAAGTCGTAAGCTTTCGTACGCCTTCTTGGCGAACAAAATCGGGGAAGCCCAGGGTAAAACACTGGGTCGGATGAACCCCTTGCCCTGAAAGTCCTCCAACTGTACCCGTGGCTCTCAAAGCTCAGCGGGGGCCATCCGATATGCTGGAGTCAATGTCGGGGTTGTCCTGGGGTACATGTCAATATTAAATTCTACCTCTCTGTGAGGAGGTAGCCCTGGAACGTCATCGGGAAAGACGTACGCATACTGATCCACCACTATAGGAAAACTAGGACTCCGCACGTCAACTACACCTAGGATGAGGCTAGCCAACTGATGAGTGATGTGCTGTCCTCTCCTCTACAAGAGTCCATCCTGTGCTGCAAAGGCTCCCTTCTCACTGGTGATGGTGAACATGCTCCCGTCGGTATGTACCCATCGCACCTTGCGCCTAATATAGTCAATCTGTGCATGGATTGTAGAAAACCAATCCATGCCCAAGATGATGTTGTAAGGCCTCGACGCCACTACAAGAAGATCCCAGCCGAAGCTCTCACCTCCTAAAGTAAGCTCACACTGCCGACACTAGTGTGTAATCATCGAGTCTTCTCCCGTGGGAGTCTCTAGCCTTAAGGAAAGAGCCAACGGCTCTGTCGGATTCTCCGAGCTCTGAACAAGGGCAGCATCTATGAAATAGTGACTCACTCCTATGTCTATATGTACTGCATCAAGGGTGGAATAGACACAGATAGTACCTCAAATTATCTCAGGCGCACCGTGGTCGTAGGCCTCTACTGCCTGGAGTTATGCCTGTCTCTCCCCGCCAGCTCCCTGTGGCGGGGGTGGACCTCCTGGTGGTGGTGGTGGTAGAGCCTCAAAGCGTCGTCCACCACCTGTTGCTCGGACAGCTCCTCTGCCTTGTCTGCCTACTCCCTACGGACCGCCACTGTCGACCCTCTACCTCTACCTGGGTGGTCCCTCAACCGTCTGCTGCACCTCGGCATGACGGGTCGGGTAGTCACGAGCCATGTGGCCCTGCCCGCCGCATGAGTAGCACTGCCTGCCTCTCAAAAGACTGGCTCCGCGCTGTGTGCCCCGCATTGCTGAGCCAGTGTCCTGAGAACGTCTGCCTGAGGGTCTGGTCTTCCTGGACCCATGAGTCATCTTTCGACTGCCTACTGCAGAAGACTCTGCTACGTGCCGCCCCACGGTAGGTCTCGCTGCAGAAGAAGGCTCAACAAGAAAGCTCTCGATCAAAAGGACTCGCTCCAGTACTCCTGCATGAGTCAGAATGCTGAGGGAGATCAGCGATTCCCTGATATAGTGACTCAATCCCTGCTCAAAGGTCCGGGCCTGAAATAATGGGTCCTGTACCATGTATGTCGAGTAGCGTGAGAGATCGGTAAATCTCACCGAGTACTGGGCGACCATCAAGCTGCCCTGCCGCAGCTGAAGAATCTCCTAGATGCGCATCACACGGAGGGTGGCTGGGACGAACTCCGAGCGGAAGAGGCTCTCAAAGTCCGTCCCAAGGAGAGATGCCTCATCGTGCACCTGGAGCATCAAGCTCCACCATATTCCTGCTGCTGCATGCTGTAGGCTCGCTGCGAGGATCACCATGAGGTCTGCTGCTGTCCTCACTAACCTGAAAACCCGTACCACTGCCTCCAGCCTGTTCTCGGCTGCCTGGGGGTCCGTCTCCCCGAAAAACATGGGCGGTCGCTGGTGCTGGAACTCATGAAGTGCTAAAGAGACGTGCATCGTCAATGGATGGGGCTGGAAGCATCGGTGGCTCGGCGGGCAGAGGTACTGCCGGTGCCTCTGCTGTCAAAGGGCCCTGCACCGAGGCCTCGTCGCTCGGTGGGCTGTCGTCATGCTCAACTCTCGGAACCCTAGCTGGATGCTATTGTGGGGCCATCCTGAAAAGGAAACAGGTGTGCCACGGTCAGAACAATATACCTAGTGAGCTGACACAAAGTAATCACAAAAAAACCTTGAAACATACATGCAATCAATGTTTTCGTGCATTAAGTCGGAAATCAGAAGTCAGGGTCCTGGTGTACGGATACGTCGGCCGCCGCACCAACACTGGACTCCCTAGACTGATAACCACACCTAATATGCTTAACACTATTTCTTCACATAGAAAAAGATCAGAGTCCCAAATTCTGTGGTAGAACCGAACTCCTTTGATACCAATTTCTCATGACCCGTCCTCGGGGCCCATTCCGTGACTACCCCAAGCCCGCCTTCCATAGGACATGGGCTGGTGACTAGCCCCAAGGTGTAAATTCCCGATAAAAATGGAAGAAATTTCCTTTGTAAAGTAAACAAACACCACAGAGCAAGCAAGCAGTATAAGTAAACACTAAGTTAAAGCTGGTACAACAGTAAGTGGGGAAAAGTAAGTGGGCCAGTATACAAACCCAAACTGAAAGTAAAGTACAGCTGGAAGGGAAAACAAAAACTGAAAAGTAAAGCCGCAACGGCAAGCTGTCCACTGGAAATCCCACCTGAAGGGTGAGTACAGATAGCCTCCTCTGCTCCTCGGGTCTAGCTGACCGCTCCGAGTACATCCCGTCCAGTGGTCCACCTCCAGGTACCATCTTGCTCTGCAAGCCTCAACCATGATCAGCGTTGTCCATCATATGCAACCAACACAATGTAGTGCGGGAAAAGCCCATGTAGGGGTGAGTATAAGCTACTCAGTAGGGACCCCGAGACCCCCAAAGGTCTCCCAAAATCCACAAAGGATAATCCACAAAGGAAAGATGCAATCACGAAGTAACATCCGACACTGCTTAGGTATATGCCCATACATATACCTAAGTCATCAATTCTAATTAGGCTCCAACATCCGAGCCCAAGTACAACCCAGTCCACACAGGAAAGAAAAACGTAAATCCACACAGGATAGCACAACACATTCCACTTAGGGAAGCAAAACAGGATTCAACTCACACAGTTATACTTCTTCGTATGATGGTAGAGATGATCAGATATATCCACTGATTCATATAATCCATCGGACCCACAAAGGATCGATAGGTACTAACCCACACAATGACCCACATAGGATCTGACCCATAAAGGATCGATAGGTAACTAACCCCCGCAAAGACCCACACAGGATCAAACCCACACAGGATCTGTAGGAGCTGGCTCACACAGAACCGCTAAGCGCTGACCCACACATGATTGAACCCACACAGGATCGAACCCACACAGGATCATACCCACACATGATCGGTAGAACTGATCCACATAGGATCGCTGAGTGTTGTAGTCGTCGTCGTCGAATCCACTGAGGATCTCTGCACAGTCATCGTCGTCACAGTCGCAAACGCAGCCAGCACTAGGGTTCCTGCACACAGAAAGCTCGTTCGGGAGGATCCGCTCCACGAGCTAAGAGGCTGATACATCAACTAACACATTGTCCAATGTTGATGTACCCCAAAGTTCTATATCATCAACAGGAACTCAACGTCGCAGAGGGCGCATCAATCGGACGCCCGGTCTGAAAGTTATTGGATTTTTCATCCCAGGGGCCCGGTTGGTTTTTAAGTCAAAAACAACCCAACCGTACTCCACCTACATACAAAACTTGGGCGAAGTAAGCCAAAAGATCCGTCTCACTAAGAGGAATCCAACAAAGTCGATGGCACGTAAATCGGACGTCCGGAGCTCATGTTATGAGCGTTTCCGCTCTGAGGGCCCGGTTGGTTTCGTGTATGAACCAACTCGGCTGAACCCAAAGTATTCCGAAACCTTGAGTGTGATATACCGAAACGACCGCCTCGATCCAAGTATCACATTGAAACTGATGGTGCGTCGATCAGAGGCCCGCAACACATGTTATGGGCATCTGACCGGAAAAGATTCAGTATTAAGGGGTTCGGGCCCGGTCCGACCCGGCCTGATACCCCCAGGGTTGGCCCAAACTGGGTCAACCCAAACCGGGTCCGGGTCCGGCCCCCTTGGACGCGGCCTAGCATGGTCGGTGCAGGCTGGCCCGGCCTGGGCGCGGCGCGCTGGCCAGGCGCTCGACCAAACGGCCGAGCCGTTTGAAGAGGGGGGGGGGGGGGGGGCTGCCCCCCTGGCTTGTAAACGTGGCCCCCAATTAATGGGGGCCGTTGAGCTGGCCGCGGGGGTTCGAAACCCCCGGCCTTCCCTTGTCCGGCCGGCCCGCTTGGCCGGCCGGCTTCCGCCGCCACGGGACCGGCGCCGACCGGTCCCCCCTGCTTCGACACCAGCGGCCCGGAACTGGCCGCCGGTCACCCTGCTTTGTCGCGGCCCGGAACCGGTCGTGGCCTTGGTTCGTCCGGCGTGGTGCGACGATGCCGCTCCCCTCCACCGCGGCCCCGCTCCGGCCGCGGTGTCTTCGGTTTTCTCCGACGCGGCGCGACGACGTCGCGCCCTTGTTCAATTTCACGGCACAACGCGACGACGCCGTGCATTCCTTGTCGCATGATTCTGCGTGGTGCGACGACACTGCGCCATTCTCGTTTCAACCACAATAGAAACCAACATGGATAATGGAGGAGGGTCGGCCGTGTTTGTGCGGTCCGACCCCCTCTCATTAATCGATAGCAATTGGTCATATTCCACGAAGAACGTCAAAGTAGTAATCACGAAAAAAATAAATAAAATAACCCCTACCTCGAGCATAGCTTGAATAGAGGTTCGTCAAACGAGGATTCGTCACGGAATATCCATCATGGGAAGAGGCGTCGCGGAAGGAGACGTCGTGAAGGAGACTTCGACCTCTGAGGAATCCAGCGTTCTTCGCGTTCTTCGCATTCTTCGTGTTCTTCGACGAAGAGGATGAAGAAACTCAAGACTCCCTTAGCTCTTTCTCCCAAAGCTCTCAAGGCAACAAGACTCCAACCAAAAATAAAATAAGACACTAACTTATTTTATTAACACAACATAAGGTTTGAAATTCAAAAGTTTGAATTAAACCACAAAATTAAATTACACAAGTTGTCATAATTTATGAAGGGTTATGGGAGGTTAGGGAAGGTGAAGGGGTAGGGTTCTTGTGGCCCCCACCACCTTCATAACCTACAAATGGAAGTTGGGTGGTTTTCCCC
Source organism: Viscum album (assembly GCA_963277665.1). Classification (NCBI taxonomy): domain Eukaryota; kingdom Viridiplantae; phylum Streptophyta; class Magnoliopsida; order Santalales; family Viscaceae; genus Viscum; species Viscum album. Next base: position 1,630,381,508 of record OY728155.1, on the reverse strand, counting down.
AACTGCCACCCAAAGCTTAATCCACTTAAAGTAAAAATAAAAATTGTTGCATAATTTTTATTTTACCTTCCACATAAATTAAAAACTTCTCTCGTGTAAACACAACTCCGGAAATGGAGTTACTAAGAAATTACTGGCTCTATGGATCCATTGGTGCCCTCGGAATTCGATACCAAGAACTGGTTCAAAAGTTAGAAATTCTCGCTCATTCGTTCCCTGAACGTACCCGAGCTAAACTTCAGATAGGAATTCCGGGCACACCGGGCCTCGAAATCAAGTGCCGTCAGAAACTACGTTCATGTAAAATCCCAAAGAAAATTAATAAAAAAATTTCCTTGAACTTTACGGGTCTTTACAATCTAGGTGTTAAACTATTGAATACCATTGACATGGTTAGATAGCCCAAAAAAAACACACACACACACACACACATATATAACAGAGATAAGGAAAGTAGCAACATGCAACGTATCCCCACTGCCCTTAATCTACCCCATCAAAACCATACCACATGGAATCCTAGGATCATGGACTCCCTACCCACCCTCAATAAGGTGATGTATCAAAAGTACCTTGGTCCACGCTTGTTCTGATGAACTTTGTTGCCTCAATCTGACGACCACGTCACCCAAAAGGGTGATCAAAATCATCCCATGCCATAGTTTCTACCTACTCATATAAGAGACAAGAACATTATATATATATATATATATATATCACATGGACTATGCAAAATTTCATATCACATTTCACAAATAACCAAAAAATTTAACACATGAACATGTATATTCAAAATTCAATGCGTCCTAATTTGTGCCTAATTCAAGAATATACATGCATAACAAGAATACAACCCTTCACATACCAGTACAAGGGTAAAAAAACTCAATTTCTCTACTAGGAAAAGGATCATAATTTATAATTATTAACATTACATTCAAATTAAGCCACCTCAGGTGGAAATCATAACAATTTTAAAATGAGAAAAATATAACAACAATTTCCCCCCATGGTAACTTATTCCATCTCTCATACCTGGGGATGGAAGCACCTAAGAACAACTTATAAACCTAATTAAAACCACATAATAATAAATATTCTACCATATCCTAAATAGAAAGTCAATTAAAAACCAAAAAGAAATATATGAATCATTAGTATCCATCCAAAAAATGGAACTAAATTTTAGTCAAGAACTAATTTGATACAACTTATAAAATACACGACCTAATTATCCACCTGAAGAGTGATATCAGACTGAGTTCCATTGGGCTTAGGTTCACCTCCTTGAATAGAAAAGGTTTACTACTAGTTGTGAGAGTATAAAGAGGTATAATGGGGGTGACTATACACTTAGAGAATGATAAAATAACAGTCCAATTATATACATAACATGAAGCAGAAGGAGAAATAAATACTTAGTAGACACAAACCAGACCTACCAACGGAAGAATCATAATAAATATTTGATATATAGTGGATGAAATTAATAAATAAGTGGAAATAAATAAATATCCCAACATACCACTTGTAGGAACTAAAACAAAATAGAGCATGCCTAAAAAATAGTTAATACATATAATATCTAGAATAGGGACTCCCATGGATAACCTCAATAAAATACATGTATAAGTAGCATGCTGATAAAAGATAAGAAAAATCAAAAGGAAACTAAAATTGGAAACCCTTGGTATGGAAATACCTCAAGGTCCCATGCCATAATCTCATGCAAAATAGCAACTATGGTCTAACTCATGAGCCTAAAACTTTATTTGATCATAAAAGAATAAAGTTTACATACTTCTTGAATGGCCTATGTAGGTTGTCAGAATGAGTCTTAGTAGGATACCACCCAAGTGTGCTTATCCAACATAAGTGTTTAAGGAGATATGAATTATAAATAAAAGTAAATAAGATCATGCAATTTAAATAAAACAAACAAACACCCCTTGTTCTCAATAGTCATCAGGAAGTTGTCACCTGCTACAACCAATGCCAAAAAGGTTGAGGTGGAGTGGATTCATGTCCAATGGAACAAGGTATCCCCTGAACTCATATAGACCAGGTTAACCCTTAGTTTCCAACTCAAAATTCATTGGTGCCTCGTGCTAACCTGACACCGCATGCTAACCTAACACCTCATGTCCAAGAAGAACCACTAACATCCCAAATGATCATCCCCCAACCGATAGTCCAAGCCAAACATCCTTAATGTTATGAGCCTCATCCCCCAACCGATAGCCTCAATGCAATCATCTGAAGGTTCCTTACCTTCCTTGTGGATTTATATGGAAATAATCCCAAAACACAATTCATAAGATGCAATGGTAACATCCCAAACTAACAAACCCTTCATGTTTATTTACAAGAAGAATCAGATGTGTTTCTACCCATATTGTTAAACTGTCTTGATCGTATAATAGTTCATGTGCAAGATACATGATTTCTAATGATTAATCATTTCTTTCATTTAATATTCACTTATTAATTTCCATGATATTTTCTCTATGAAAAATTATATTGATTAATTTTCATTTTCAATTTATTTATGGCATGAATTTTTTGGTTATTTAAAATTCAATTATACTTTATTGACTTTGTTTCACTAATTATTGATTCACGTAACCCTTACTAAGCATTTAAGCTCACCCCTTTCATTTGATTTCCTTCCATAGTTTTTGTAGGTGAAACCATTGAATAATTTTCAAGGAATCATTTTTTTCTTTTTTTATGTTCTATATTTAATTACCAACTCAATGAGGAAATATTGTATATATCTAGTTTTTTTCAGACTAATAAAATGATCTATCCTTAGTGATGTGATATCCTATATCTTATGTGTTGTGTATGTATAATACCAATTTATGTTTAATATCATGAATATATTTATGTTCATGGTATTAAAAGTTTCATTTTAAGATTATTAATTTTATGGGTCATATGATTTCATTGATTAAAAATTGGAAAGGAATTCTCCCCAAACCTCCATTTTTCATTTGGGTTACACTTTCTCTCTCTTTACCCTAATCTAATTCATAATTATTCTTATTTAATCCTCATATATTATTTTTTGTATGTTTTAAATATATGTACCTATCCCAATTATTCTTTCTTTGATGGGAAATACATGTTTTATAAGTATCCATTTTTAATTCCTCCCGATAAGAAATCCCCATTAAAGGAAATTTCCATATTCCTTATGCATTTTTAAGTACCATAATTAATATGTTTAAACTATTAATATTTTTTTAAAAATCACTCAATTTATCATGAAAATATATATTTGTTCATTTCTAATTAAAAAAACAATTATGAATTTTTCTGTTTTAAATATTGTTTAATATTTTCCTTAAACCTCACTAAAGAGGCTCTTCTCAAAAGTTTCATAAAAACTATTTTTAAATGTTTTCACTTTAGTTAGACGTAATTTATCATGACATATGCCTATTTTTGTTTATGAATGTCCAAGTATGATTGAAACCAATTTTTTCATGGAAACCACTCTGATATTCTCTTTGGTTATGACTCATTCACCACTTATTCCTTACGTGTGGTGTATGTATTCTTCCCTTTAATTTATGATCAAAATTTATTTAAAATTACATTAAATATCCATATTTGTTGGATTTGATTATTTTACTATCCATATGATATTTTACATACAATTTTCTCTTGGATATTGTTATTTAATTGAATATATGTATGATAAATGATTTGGCCTTATAGTAATGGGTGGGGCCTAGTTATAAATATCCCCTAGATGAATCGACATGTCTTATGAGAAAAAAAATTTGGCGACATACCCTTAATGTTTATTTCCAAGAAGAATCAGATGTGTTTATACCCATATAGTTAAACTGTCTTGATAGTATAATGGTTCACGTGCGAGATACATGATTTCTAATGATTAATCATTTCCTCAATTTAATATTCAGTTATTGATTTCAATTATATTTTCTATATGAAAAATTATATGTATTCATTTTCATTTTCAATTTATTATGGCATGCATTTCTTACTTATTTAAATTTCTGTTATGCCTTATTGAAATTGTTTCACTTATTATTGATTCATGTTACACTTACTAAGAATTTAATCTCACCCATTTCATTTGTTTTATTCCCTAGGTTTTGTAAATGAAACCTTGGAATAATTGTCAAGGAATCATTTTATTTTATATTTTTATGTTCTATATTTAATTACCAGTGTAATGAGGAAATATTGTATGTATCTAGTTTTTTCAGGACTACTAAACTGAGCTATCCTTAGTGATGTGATATCATGTATCTATTCCTTTGTAATTAAACAACCACTGAATCTTTGATAGAATCAATGATATCATCCGAAGGTTCCTTACCTTCCTCGTGGATTTATATACAAAGAATCCCAAAACACAATTCCTAAGATTCACTTGTAACATCCAAAATTGGCTGAACTCTAAGGCAGTTACCAGATCGGTGGGTCGCATGATCCCAAGTGTGCATCCATGTATGCCAAATGCTTATGACTAGTAGCAAGGGTGTAAGAGGGTGACATTCGGGAGAATATACTCTCATGATCAGATTAGCACAGTGGTATAATAGATAATTCATTGAATATAACAACATAAGAAGTAATAGTTAAATGGTAGATTAGAAAATTAATAATATAATAACTGAGTTAAAGTGTAAAAAACCAATTTAAAATAATGAATATATTCAAGATTATTTTACAAGTTCATGTAGTAAAATTTACAAATAGAAATACAATAAATAATAGAATAATTTTCCAAATATTAGCTGCACAATAATCTCAAGCACTAGATCAGTCATCTTATCATAAATCCTAGGTACAAGAAAATCACAAATGGTCCCACAATTAGAATGTCTGCTCAAGTACCATACTGAAATGATGTTCTGATTAGGGTGCGAGATATAAATCTCAGTAGGCTAGCACCCCCACTGTCCAGCCTGATCAAGTCCCTGAATATAAATTAATATATTGTACATGTAATAATTATAATGAATGAAATATCAATAATTAAACAATATCCCACCGAAGTTCCTCCAGGAAACCTGGAGGCTATAACTTTTTTGGCTCATATATGGAATAAAATTCTAATGAATAACTATATATATTGTAATAATATATATAGTATAATTATATATTGCATCCAACTATATGAGCCAAGTGCTTGCCAACGCCTAATGGTCATATACCTATAATAATAGCTATGACTGAACCGAGGCATAAATCATAGACATCCATCTATAGAAGAAGCACTCATGGTCTATCCATTTCCCAACTCCAAGAGCTCTCAAGGGCTCTTGGAAATCAACATGGAAGATATCATGGTCTTCCTAAAAAAAGTATCTTATGGTCCTTTATAAATCATTATAGAAACTCACAAGATCTTCTTACACAAAGGCTCTCATGGTCCTTTGGAAATTAATATGGAACATGACATGGTCTTTCAACTTAAAGGCTCTCACTGTCATTTCAGGTCACATCATTAAAAACCAATTGATTTGTTTCACTTAAGGAAAATAATACCATCATTCATAAACTAACCCATGTGATCAATTACACTTAACTCATTCAATTCATTAAAACATTGAAACAGTATTTATAAGATCAATGAGGTTATATAGAGGGTTACATCGTCATTAATGAAATTTTATACTTGGGAAATCCCATTTTATAAATCAAAGGGAACTTAGAAGGTGCATTCGTTTAGACCATGATTTAAATAAAATGAGGGAAACTCCTTTTAAGGATATCAAAGAGGCCATGTACTATGTACACCTTACAAATAACAATGACATGAAGTATACAGTAATAAAAAATCATTAAAAAAACAAGATTTAAATCAAAAATTGACATTTTATACATTCAAAGACAACAAACCTCATCTGATGGGTTTTATTGTAAAAAATGACATTATTTATAAAACAATTCATTTAGAATAATTGAAAATTTATTCTAAAATTTATTCTAAAATTCATTGAGTAATAATAAAAAGTTAAGAAAGTGTAAAAGGTGAGAAATTAAATATTTATTAATTTTATAGGGGAAAAGGAAATAGAACCTACCTCAAAGGATTAAGCCAAGTAGAACACTTCAACAATTGATGATTTCATGGGAAACCACTAAAATCTGCTCTTACCCACCTCCAAGCATATGAAACTTCATATATATATAAGGACACTCATTCCATATATACATATTTTCTTGTCCATGAATATGTATAAAGGGATACTTACATATATTCTTATATGCATACACCTTTTTCCACTTACAACCGTATGATTTTTTCATATATATACATAAGAAAACCTATCCCCATATATATATATATATTCACAGCCATGAGTGAATATACATATAACAGGGGAACTTATATATAAATATTCCTAACTTTTCATACATGGTAAGTCTCCTTTGACTCTAGTGACTCGAACCCACCTCATGGATGACCAAAACACACTATAAGTATTATTAAGAACTCAAAATATTATAGAGAAACTAATTTAAAAAGGGTATAAAGGTAAAACAAGAGGAAACCAACCTCAAACCGGTGGCAGGTAAGCCCAAATGAAACAAACCAGTTAGCCTTTGAAATTCAGAATATAAACAAGGCTGGCCTAAGGGAGCCATAACATACACTAAAATGGGAGGAAAACACCAAAATCCGGATTAAACAAATTTCTAGGGTTTATCCAAGATAGGTAAGGTGATAAAAGATGTGGGAAACTCCCAATCAAGGGAGAATATAGTAATAAGAGGTTTACCTCAAAGTTTCCACCTAGGATATTCATGAAAATAAGAAAACAATGTCCTTAGAATGAGGAAGGTTGCACCATGGGGGTTCAGCTGAGGGTTGTCATGCCCACCATGGGAGAAAGAAAGGGGATCATTGTGTTATGGGGTTATAGGAGAGGTAGGTTATTTTTTAACATATTTTTTATATTATTTTTAATTTAATGAATTAATTTCTTAAATAAACATACTGCATTATTTGGGTCACACTATTAGCTAAACTATATGCCAACCATACAACAAACTCTATTTAGGAATCCTCCCCACATGGTTTATCCCACATGATTATCCTATCTGTGTGAAAACTGTATGGTGAATAGTACTTAGATACTTTCTAATTGCCATAAATCATGGGAGATAAGCACGTGGTTTGTATAACACCACAATATTTTACTATATGTATCCTCTTAAATATATTCAATTCATTAGATATCTTACATTTCACAAAAAATATCTCATATAGTATAAATCATATAAAACCACATATAAAACACCAAACAAACTCTATAAATGAAGAATGAATGAAATAAAAGGTTTTTTCTATAAATTGAAGAAAATATACCAATTTAATAGTAACTTGACCTTTGGAATAATAATGTGACGACTAGAAATAGTAATTCAACCAATAGAATAATAATATGACCTACGAAAGTATAAATAAAATTTATTCATCTTATAAATGAAAATATGATATAATTACATCATAGTATAGGTAATTAGATATTTTGGAAATGATAAATTAATTGTTGGTATTTTTATAAAAAATAAATGTTTTTTTACAATTTTATAATTAACACAATTATTTTTAAAAAATTTATTTTCATAAACAGGAATCAAAAATTAATATTTTTCTATCTTATTATTATTAGATAATATTATGAGATCTTAGTTAAAATTTCAATGTGTTATAAAATTAGTTATAATTTTAAAATTGGTTTTTTTCAAATAAATGATGTTTTTAATTAACAATTAAATTTATCAAATTTAGAAAATTATTTTCATAAAATAGAGTTCATTTTTTAATTCTTCATTTCGAAAAATGGTTTGCTTGAATTTTTGGTATTTTTATAAAATAGCATATTTTGTTTGTGAATACTGAAATACAACAATTTATTGTATAAGCTAAATACATGAATTATTGAGTAATAAATGATGTATGGATGATATAAGAACCATTTTCTTGAACTAAAATGAAATAGTTACTTTATTTATTCCCAAGAATCATCGCTTTTTCTTATATTGATTCAAAATAATAAAATAATAAATAAAATAATGAAAAAATACCCCTCTCCCCCACTATAAATACCACCCCTGACCACCTCTTCTCTTCACTAAAAAAATTGAAGCTTATCTAATTTCTTCCCAATCCTCTTAAAATGTATCTTTTAGAGGTCCAAGAGCCTTTGGTATAAATAAAATACCAAACCCAATTCCATTAAGAGGTTCTCATGGAGAATAATTCAAGAGGTAAAACCCTTAACCCTTACCATTCATTTTTCTTTTATTTTCTTTTCTGTTATTATAAATTCACAACCTACTATATCAGAACAAGCATGATAACTAAAATATATTATATATTCCATCATGTTATTATAATATTCCATCATTATTTCTCTTCCTCTCTTTTTTTTTCAAAAAATGAAAACATTGTATGTGAGGTGCTAATTTACCACCTTTATGGACGAAATGTTTCTTTTTCAATTCCGCCTTCTATGATTGTGATCAAACCATTTTTTATGGTCAAACCAGATTTTAATATATGTATTAAATCATATTTAATGTTCTGGAACCAGTATATATACATAATATTAATTAATAAAACTGAACTACTTTGTGGTAATTAAAAAACTCAAAATTAATCTAAACGATTATCACTAAAATTTTATCTATTTATTCATCCTCATTCGATATTAATTTATGAAATATATTTACATTTAATATTTTTGACGTTCATTAATAACATATAGTTTCAATTATCGAAACATATTCTCATTTTTCATGATTTCCACACATGTATATGAGTAAACAACCACGAAAACTAAGGAAACAAACGCTCTTAAATGATAAAAATGTATATTATAACTCATAAAAAAGGAAATAAATGATATTAATAAAATTATAATAAATAAAATACATGTATAAAATTTAATTAATTAATTAATTAATGGATTTAATTTTATTATTCAGGACATTAAGTGCAAGTGCAGAACACTTTTAATTATCAAAACCTTTTTCTTGTGTGTTGTGTATGTATAATACCAATTTATGTATAATATCATGAATATATTTATGTTTAGGGTATTAAAAGTTTCATTTTATGATTATCAATTGTATGGGTCATATGATTTGATTGATTACAAATTGGCAAGGAATTCTCCCCAAACCTCCATTTTTCATTTAGGTTACACTTTCAATCTCTTTACCCTAATTTAATTCATAATTATTATTATTTAATCCTCCTATATTATTTTTTTATGTTCCAAATATATGTAACTATCCAAATTATTGTTTCTTTGATGGGAAATACATGTTTTATAAGTATCCATTTTCAATTCCTCCTGATAAGAAACCCTGATTAAAGGAAACCTCTCAATTCCTTACGCATTTTCAAGTACCATACATAATATGTTTTAAGCTACTAATATTTTTATAAAATATCTCATTTTATTATGAAAATATATATTTTTTCATTTAAAATTAAAAAAACAATTATGACTTTTTCTGTTTTAAATATTGTTTAAAATTTTCCATAAACCGCATTGAACAGGCTTTCTCTATAGTTTCTTAAAAACACTTTTTAAAAGTTTTCACTTTAGTTAGACGTCATTTATCATTACATATGACTATTTTCCTTATCAATGTCCAAGAATGACATAAATCTAATTTTTCATGGAAACCACTATGATATTCTCTTTGGTTATGACTCATTAACCACTTATTCCTTATGTGTGGTGTATGTGTTATTCCCTTTTATTTATGATCAAAATTCATTTAAAATAAAATGTTATATCCATATTTAGTGGATATTATTATTTTATTATCCATATGCCATTTTACATATGGTTCTCTCTTGGATATTTTTATTTAATTGAATCTATGTTTGATAAATGCATTGGCCTTATAGTGATGGGTTGGGACAAGTTTTAAAGATCCCCTCGATGAATCGACATGTTTGATGAGAAAAAACATTTGGTGACAAACTCTTTATGTTCATTTCCAAGAAGAATGAGATGTGTTTCTAACAATATTGTTAAACTGTCTTGATAGTCTAATAGATCATGTGCAAGATACATGATTTCTAATGATTAATCATTTCCTTCATTTAATATCCAGTTATTAATTTCCATGATATTTTCTCTATGAAAAATTGTATGGATTAATTTTCATTTTCAATTTATTTATGGCATGCATTTTTCAGTTATTTAACTTTCCATTATGCCTTATTGACTTTGTTTCACTTATTATTGATTCACGTAACCCTTACTAAGAATTTAATCTCCCCCTTTCAATTATTTTTCTTCCCTAGGTTTTGTAGATGAAACCTTTGAATACTTTTCATGGAATCATTTTATTTTCTTTTGTTATGTTCTATATTTAATTACCAATGTAATGAGGAAATCTTGTATGTATCTAGTTTTTTAGGACTACTAAACTGATCTATCCTTAGTGATGTGATATCCTGTATCTATTTCGTTGTAATTAAATAACCACTAAATCTCAGATATTGGGGGCATGAGTTGTTACTGTTGGTATGAATTTTTTTTTGTAGAAACCTTAGGAACTATATTTATAAAACATTGTTTTTGGGACAAGGAACTATGATATAATTTAAGGATAAGCTTATAATAACATCATAGAATTTAGGTAAGGTGGATATTATGTGGGAATTTTTAGTAATATATCCCTTAATAGATAGTATAGGTGGACTTAGTTCTGGAATAAATGTACCTAGGGGTAACAACTCTGACGAGATGCATTAGGCCTGAATTGGTGAAATCTGGTATATAAAAATTGACAGTATTTCCCACCTAGATTGAAACTCCCAATGGATATTCTTAGGATAATTATAATTCCCTTTTCAAAAAAATATTAAGGATTTAAAAGTTAATATTTCCCCATAGAAACCATGTTTACAATTATAAGAGTAACTATATATAAATTTTCAATTTATTTTAAGTGATTTATAGTTTGAGAATTATTCATTATAATTAACAACCTAATTTATTATATTCTATTGTTTAGAAAGGAAACCTAATTAAAGGAAAGGAATCGATACTCATGGAAATTGTAGGGATTTAACCACTAATAAAGTCAACACAGTTAGTGTAAGAGTTGATAAAATCATGAATATATTAGGAAAAATTACTCAGGTTATGATAAATAACTATAGTACACCTATTTTGGATCATTTAATGAAAAAATCCTGCATTATTAGTGGGAATACTAATATAGTGGTAGCTGAACGGTGGATCAAATCTCTTGAAATAATATTTCTATCGTTGGGATGCAAGGAAAAAAGGCAGTATTGAAAATATATTGTCTTAAGGGAGATGATGATCAATAGTGGTTATTGATCCAAAATACTAAGGGGGAAGATGAAATGGAAGACATGTAAAAGAGAACTTTTAAAGAAACATTTTTTAAAAGATATTTCCCTCATGAGCAATGAGTTAGAATGATGAAAAAATTCATTATCTTAAACGAAAGGGTAGAAGAGAATGTTGTGAAGTTTGAGGAAACCTTTACCAGACCATCTAGGTATACTATAGATTACGTACATGATTTATAAGACAATATTGATCATTTATTTTAATGTCTTAAACCAAGTCTCCAAAGGGAACTATCTTCTTAAACATTTTTGTTATACAATAAAATAGTATTAAATATCATAAAATTAGAGAAAGAATTTTCTAGATCTTATTTTTTAAGGGAAATAAATATATGGAGAGGTCTTATGATAAACATGGGAAATGTGAAGAGTCATAGGAGAATAAGGTAATGAATAAAATTCCATCACACGAAAATTTTGTAAAGAATAATACTGGGAAATTCATGAAAGGAATGAGAGTTTGTTATAAGTGTGAAGCAAAGGGTAATCAAGAAAATGAATACAAGGGGAAGAAAAAATGATTTTCAATGATTAAACTATAGTGAAGTGGGTCATTATTCAAATCTATGTCCCAAGCATCAGGGGAATATACCACAAAAGTGGATAGGGGGTGATTTCTAAGATTATGTGATCACTACAGCTAAAGTAAAAGTACCCAATGTTATCGTGGCAGTTACAATAATATTAATCTTAAAATCTAGGTAGTGCTTTATTGGATTCTGTATCATTACACCCTTTTATATCTATCCAGTTTTACAAGGAAATTTGACACTTCCCTTTCAATTTAAAAATGGATTTGTCATTTAAAACATTTAAGGGATGAATCACTTAATCAAAAATGTGTTGCTTAATCCCCTTTAGGACACATAAACGTGCTTTAGTTACTGAACTTATCATCATACCCACATTTTACTTTGATATGATCCTCAGTATAGACTATATTTCAAAATATGATGCGATAATTTGTTGTAAGAAGAAGGAAATTACAATTTATGATGAATATGTAGAATCCATTATCTTTAGTTTAGAAACTTATTAATTTTATTCTTATCTGGATCCACCCACAACATCTCTAGTGAATGGAATTATGGGGGAGAAAAATCCAAAAACATCCAAGGATGAGGAAAATAATCTTCAAAATGAGATTGTACTAATTTTATAAGAATACATTCATGGATTTCCTAAATAATTACATGGACACCCCCAATGCATGAAGGTGAGTTTACCATTGATTCAATCACTAATGTAAGACCAATGTCAATGACTCCTTATAAAATGACCACCGTGGAATTATTGGATCTGAAGAAACAACTAGAGGAGCTAAGTAATAATGGATTTATTTAACCTAATGTTAGTCCTTGGGGAACCCCTATTCATTTTGTCAAGAAGGAAGATATATCCTTGAGGATATGAATTGAATATAGAGAAATCAATTCTATTAAAATAAATAAAAAGTATCCTATGACTTAAATCGACAATTTATTTGATCAACTCCATGGAGATCAATATTTTTCAAATATTGACCATCAATATAGATATCATAAATTTTGTGTGATGGAGGAAGATATTTTGAAGACAACATTTTGAACCAAGTATAGACATTACGAGTTTATAGTAATTCCATTTGGGCTGACAAATGCACCATATTTTTTATAGATATAATGAACAGAGTGTTCCAGAAATACCTTAATGCTTTTGGTCTGGTATTTATTAATGACATATTGATATATTCCAAAATATATGAGGACCATGAGAACCAATTTCATATTGTTTTAATGTATCTTAGATGAAAAGAGTTATATGGTATGTTTAGAAAGTGTGAATTATGGATTTGAATAGTTTATTTTCTTGGCCATACTGTCTCTAAGGATATAATCACAATTGACCCTATGGAGACAAAGGAAATCTAAGAATGGACTATTCAAATGAACATAACCGAGGTATGTAGTTTTTTTTCTAGTTTAGTAGGTTACTATCGGTGTTTTGTTCAGAATATTTCCAGATTGGATAATCTGCTAACCAATATCACACGCAAAGGGGTTATGTTTGTATAAAGAAAAGAATGTACAAAATGTTTTAAATAATTTATGATAAGATTAGGAAATTCTCTAATTTTTTCTCTTTCATTAAAAATTTATGGGTTTGTGATATACAATGATGTATCATTGAATGGATTGGGTTGCGTTCTTTTAAAAAAATATAGTTATTTCTGGTCCATCAAGGTAGTTGAAGTCTCATAAAGAAAATTATCCAACACATGATATTGCGTTAGCAGAATTAATTTTTTCTCTGAAGATATAGAGAACCTTTTTCTATGGTGAAATATGTGAGATATATATAGATCACAAGAGTTTGAAATAAATCTTTACATAGAAACAAATTAACATTAGGAAAAGAAGATGGATTGAGTTAATCCAAGATTATGATTTCTCAATACACTACCATCCAAGAAATTAAAACAAGGTAGAAAATTCATTAAGTAGGAATGATCATGGACTTCTTATACAAATGAGGATTGAGAAAGATCCTAAAATCAAGGAATTAGTAAATATGGATGTGGGGATTATTTAAGAAATGGAAACATCACTCATTTTCCAAATGATTTATAAATAATATTTACTAGGGAAGATATAAATATATAAATATGATGATAAGAATTTTAAAAAGAAAAATAATGCAGCTAAGGATGGATTATTGGAAGGCTTCATGTACGAAGATGTAGTTTGGAAATTTGGAAAGACATTATGTGTTACATTAATACCTAGGAAAAAAATGGAACTATTATATGTTAATCATGACTCAAATTTATCTATAAACCTTGGTAGTACCAAGATGTATATATATATGAAGGAACATTTTTGGGGGGATAACATGAAGCATGAAATTACTCACTATGGTCCAGGGTGTCTAGTTTGTCAATAAGTGAAGGATGAGAGACATTATCCTAGAGGAGTCATGGAACCTATACATATTCATATGTTGAAGTTGGATGACCTAACTATGGAATTTTTATAGGAATATGGAAGAAACCTTTAAGGAATGATTTAATATGGTCTATTATTGAACATATTAAATAATCAGTACATTTTATTACTATAAGAGAAGATTTACCTCTTGAGCACCTAAAAAGACTATATCTTAATGAACTTTTAAGGCATCATGGTGTACCAATTTCAATTGTGTCTTATCATGATCCATGATTCACATCATAATTATAGAGGAGAATTCAGAAGAATTTAGAAATAGGGTTTCATATTAGTATTTCTTATCACCCTCAAACAAATGGACAATATAAATGGACTATTAAATCATTGAAAGACATGTTGAGATCATGATCTCTTAACATTCATGGTATGTGGTATTTTTATTTACCTTTTCTTGAATTTTCCTCCAATAATAGTTTTTATTCTAGTATTCTAATGAATCCAAAAAAAGCATTATATGACAAGATATGTAGACTCTAACTTAATGGGATGAATTTGGTGAGTGGAAACTTATAGTCCCTTGACTTATTGAAGAGAAAAAAAATGTCAAAGACTATTTAGGATCATATTAATAAAGTTCAAAGTATCAAAACGAGTTATGCTAATAACCAGAGAAAGGATTTGTAATTTCAAGTGGGAGATCCTATCTTTTTGAAAGTATCTCCATGGAAGGGTGTCCTAGGTTTTGGTATAAAAGGTAAACTCATCCCCAAGTACATCATACCAATTGAAATTATGGAAATAATTGGATCTATTGATTAACGATTAGAAATTCCTCCAAGTCTCTCAAATTTCTATGATGTTTTCAACATATAATTGTTGAAGAAGTACATTCTAGACTCAACACAAGTAGTTACCTATGATGAAAAAGAACTAGAACTTTATTTGTGCTTCTGTGAAGCACCTATTGAGATTCTTGAAAGTAGAGAGTAAGTATTTGTAAAATAGAAGAAATTTAATAGAAAGTGTTCTTTGTATAATCCATAAAAAAAATAAGTAACTAGGAGACAAAGGATGAAATGAAGAAGAACCATACTCATCGGTTTAGATGGAAATATTCTTGAAAATATTTTTAGACGAAATTTATGTATAAGGGAAGAATATAACACCCCAAGATTTTATGGCATGTATCCATTTAAACAAATTCAATTCATTCGATAGATTACAGTGCCTAAAAAAGAATTTCATATAGTTTAAATCATATGAAATTACATATAGAACACAAAACAAACTCTATAAATAAAGAATAAATGAAATAAGAGGCTTTTTATAGAAATAAAGGAACATATACCAATGAAACAGTAACTTGAACTTGGAATAGAAATGTGACCATTAGGAATAGTAATTAGGCCAATAGGTTAGTAACCTCACCTAAATAATTATAAATAAAATTTACACATCTTAAAAATAAAAATATGATATTATTATATCATAGTATAAGTAAATAAATATTTTAAAAATGACTAGTTATTTTTTTATTAATTTTATAAAAAATAAATATTTATTTATAATTGTATAATAAATTTAATGATTTAAAGGAAAATTTATTTTCATAATATAGAATCGTAAATTAATATTTTATTGTCTTATATTTTGAAGAAAATTTTAGGAGATCTTGGTTAATTATTAATGTGTTATAAAATCATTTATAATTTTCAAATTGTCAATTTTCGAGTATATGATGATTTTAATTAAAAATTAAATTTCTCATATTTAGAAAATTAATTTCATAAAATGGAGTATATTGTTGAATTTTATATGTGGAAAAAGATTTAGGGTTATTTTTTTTGGAATTTTTCTAAAATAGTTGAATTTTTGGTGAATAGTGAAATACAGTAATTTACTGTATATGCTGAATGCCTAAATTATTTAGTAATAGATGAGGTATACATGATGTAAGAACAATTGTTTTTCACTCACATTCTCTATTTTCTGTATATATTAATAATAATCATCACTATTTCTTTTCATAAGAAAAAATAATAAAATAATGAATTGAATAATAAAAAAAACACCCCTCTCCGCCACTATAAATACCACCCCTCACCACCTCTTTTCCTGAAGCAAACAAATCCTTAAATTATTCACAATTTTTTTTCAAATACTCATTCAATGTTTATAACCCATGTATCGGAGCCTTTGGTCTAAATTAAATTCCAAACCCAAGTCCCTCAAGGAGGCTCTCAAAGAGAATAATTCAAGAGGTAAAACCCTTAATCAGTCCCTTTAATTTTATTTTATTCTTTTCTTATATTTATATCACCTATTATATGCAAACATGCATGAAAAATACATTATATTATATATACTATAATTTTATTATGTTAATGGAATAATATATAATCATTTTTCTTTCTATTCCTTTTTAAAAAAAATGAAATCATCGTCTGTGAGGTGCCAATTTACCACCTTCATGGACGATGTGTTTCAGTTTTTCAATTACACCATCAAGGCTGGTCATAAAACCAATTTTATGGTAAAAATAGTTTATAAAATATTTATTAAAACTTATTTAATGTTATGGAACTAGTATATATATATACATAATATTAATTAATAAATAAAAACTACTTCATGAAAATAATAAATGAAAAAATAATCTAAACGATTATCATTAACATTTTATATAATGACTCATCCTCATACCATATAACCGAATGAAATATATAAATTTTTTAATTCTATATATTTCAATTAATAACATATAATTTCAATTATAGAAAACTATTCTCCTTTTACATGATTTTTTGTACATGTATACAAGTAAACTTATCAGGAAAACCAAGGAGACAAATGCTTCCAAACGGTAAAAATGTATCTTCTAAATCATTAAAATGTATATAAATGATATTAATAAAATTATAATAATTAAAATAAATTTATAAAAGGTAATTAATTAATTAATTTATTAATTTAATCGTATTATCCAAGACATTAAGTGAAAGTTCACAACAGTTTTGTACATAAGTTTAGGGTTTTCTCATCTCACATTCATTTCTATGAGATATGACTTATTCAAAAATATTTCTTTTGTGTGGTGTCTTTATACTACCCATTTTTTTATAATATAATGAATCTATTTATAATAATTTTATTTAATGTTTCATTTTATTAATAATAATTTTCTGGGATATACAATTTGACTGATTACAAAGTGGAATGGGATTCTCTCTGAACGTCCATTTTTATTTGGGTTATGATTTCTATCACATTAACCCAATGTAATTATTAATTATTTTATTTAATTATTCTAAATTCTATTTTTTATGTTCCAAATATATGCAATAAACTCAATTATTCTTTCTTTGATGAGAAATGAATTTTGTATAAGTACCCCTTTTCAATTCCTACCAATTAGAAAGATTGATTAATGAAAAATTAGCAATTTCTTACCCATTTTCAAGTAAAATCCTTAATATACTCTAAGTGAAAACTATTTTTATAAAATAAATAAATTTATCATGAAAAAATAATTTCTTTCATTTATGGTTTTATACAAATAGTTATTTCTTTTTTCATTTTAAATATTCTTTAATAGTTTTTTTAAACCGAACTAAAGAGGGTCTTTTCTAAAGATTCTTAAAAACTATTTTCACATGTTTTCAATTTAGTTATACATCATTTATCATGATATATGACTAATGTTTCTTATGAATGTCCAAGGATGACTTAACTCCATTTTTTCATGGAAACTGGTATGACATTCCCTTTGGTTATGCCTTATTCAATACTTATTCCGTTCGTGTGGTGTATGCATAATTCTATTTTATTTATGATCATAATACAATGAAAATTTCATTAAATATCCATATTTATTAGATATGATTATTTTCTTACCTTTATACTAGTATTTAATGAAATTTTTCCTGGAATGTTTTTATTGAATTTCAACTATGCACGAAGAATGATTTGAACTTGAAATGATGTGTGGGGCCCGGTTATAGATAGCCCCTCGATGCATCGACAAGTTTCATGAGTCAAAATAGTTTTTGAAAAGCACTTTATGTTTATCTACAATAATAATTAGATAGATTTATACCAATAGAATTAAACTATATTGATGTTATTATAGTTCAAGTTCCACATACCTAACATCCAATTATTAAGCATTTCCTTCAATTACTATTCAATTATAACATACAATGATATTTTTTTCTATGAAAAAATCTATGAATTAATTTTCATTCTCAATTTATTATTCCTTATTAACTTTGTTTAAATTATTATAGATTCAAGTAACCCTTACGAAGTGTTAGAGCTCACCCCTTTCATTTGTTTTCCTTCCCTATGTTAGAAAGATGAATCCTTTGAATAAGTATTGAGGAGGTAGTTTATTTTCTTTTGTTATGTTCTATGTTTTATTACAAATATAATAAGGGAACCTTGTATGTATATAGTTTCTTCAAGACTGATAAACTGATCAATACTTGGTGATGTGATCTCTGGTTTCTATTCCATTATAATTAAACAACAAACGACTCTGGGATATTGGGGCCATGGTTGTTACAGTTTTGAAAAACCGTGCAAAGCCCGTGCGGGGCACATATACTCCTCTAATATAGGATATTATACTTTTTATATATGGATGCACGGTTTTAGAAAAACAATGAACCTCTGTCATACCCTTGAAATAATGATTTCTAGGGTCCAGTGCTCTCGAAATTAAATAACACATCCCAGGACCCCTCATGCCTTTACCCAAGCCCAAAAACATGACATTAAAGAACGCCAATTATTAGATGTAAGTTTCATAAATCATTTTTAAAATTGGGCTGTACAGTAATTGCCAAAACTCAAATTTCCTTGGAATTTCTATTTGACTCAAGACACAGATCATTACAACCTCCCCACCTTAGAACATCTCATCCCAAAGAAGCCTTTAGGAACAATGAAAACATAACCTGACCTGCTAGGGATGTGAATATTTATTGAAATGGTTAAGTTTTATTTCCAAACACCGAACACACATCAAATCATTTCTTAAGAATATGATTCTTATGCCATCATAACTCGATCCAATGCTGATTTTCCTACTGAAACACTAAAAGGACACTTACCTGATCCCATTAATTTAGAGACACGATCATGCCACCATCTCATTAATCATTCATCCAAAGGTGCTCCCCACATTAGGCTAGATCATTAGAAAGAGGACAATTATGAGCTACGGAGCCTCCACCATTAGAATTTCCTCACAAATCATGCCTCTATGTATTCTAGAAACACTCCTAGCTTTATTTTGAAATGTTCAAATAGTCGATTCCGCACTGACCACACTAAGACAGGTCAGTCCGACATTCCATAAAAGGCCCATGCCAAAACATACCACACTCATATTCACCCAAAAACATTCTATAAAATGATTCTTCACTAATTGTATACTTTTTATAGAATAAAAATGATTCAAGCCACTTCAGAAAACTTATGTCACAATGGTTGACTTAGAAGACTTATGTATTTCAAACTGAACTACAATGACTTCTCCCAAGGCACCTTGAATTTATCATATAAACATTCAATAAATCTAAAAGTAATCTTGTTGTGATGTTCCTTGTTCAAAAAATCACCAAACAATTTAATCTATCATTCCTCAACAAGAACAAGGGGTATCCCGGACCCAACCCACTAGAATCGTTTCACTTTTAAGCATTAATTTAGAGCCCAAAAAAAGTATGGGAAAACCTCTGAATGAACCAGGAGTTCCCAAGGAGATAACCCAAGATATCCCACACTCCACATTTAGAAATATATGTTGGTAAAAATATAAAAAATTCACAACAGATCAACAACTGAGCCAAGAGCTATATACACCTAGCAATCAAGTCAAAAGAAACATCTGGTTTCCAAGAGTCCATCCAAGTTGTTCCTACTTGGGAACCCAAGTATTACTTATGACAAAAAAAAAACACACATCCACCATGAAACATTGAAGAAACCACCAAAACAAACCCAAACACTTTTTAAACATTAGAACATAATAAGACTGACACTATCTTAGTGAATCAAGGATGATGTCCAGACACGGGACATGCTCCTTGATTAACAGAATAGATATAGAGTATTTTAATGGTTTTCTAGTCAATCATAACCAAATACTATAAAGAAGGAAAATCAAACAAAAACTGGTCAAATTCTCTTCAAATAAAATCATCTTCACCTACTGACACATGGTCTTCAACCAATCACTAGAATTTATCACCCTAAGGAACACTATGATCATTAAATCTTAACCACCAAAGTCCATCCGAGACCAATGATGTTTCCAAAGGGTTTCCTACACATCAAACCAAAACAACTTCATGCTATAAATAAAATACTGACATTTAAACAATCCAATACCCAATGAATTCTATGAAAAACTAACCAGTTCACAATGACCCACCTTGGTCGTGTTCCTTCTACTTGGAAGGACACATTCACAAGAACCGAAAAGATTATCCCTAACATAGGAGTTCTTGAGTCATCGAAATAAAGGGTAGACCATCCATTTATATGATCACTAGGTGATATTCACCTTAAAAGAATGTGTGACTCTCCTCCCAGCCAGACTCAAAAGCATCAAATTAATAGATGAGGAAACCAAAACCGAAGTAAAAGACGTGTAAAAACACTTGAGTCTCAAAAAAGTCCTCTTGTAAATTGGTATGAACTTTATTATTTAACCCTTAGGTTACACTACTTTGGAGACAACCCTGTACCATAAAAAACAACACATGACACAATGATTCAAAAATAACACACTGGTTTGTTACACAATTTAGCACTCAACAGGCACTGCGTACTACCCCGGGGATTCATGAGAAAACATCGCACCCTGAATACTACCCATAGTATTATCATCCATATGAATTCAAGTATCATATGGACCATACAAGATATTTATCCCATGTTCATATTGCCTCATATGACCATTAACCTAGATGATAACATACCAAGTCATCCATTACTGAGGAAGGAGAAAAGGGGTTAAAAGACCTACGAAGTAGCCGACCATGACCTAATAATTTGTAAACTTACTAAAATGATCATTACTTGATGCCTAATCCCATAAATGGTCAATGATACCATGAACAACCATCCTATAATGGGTGTCCCTAAACAATTAATCATCCGACAAGGGAAAATAAAACCCGAATGGACTAAAATGCCAAAAAACTCAAGTAATTTAACTAGGATTTGAAGCTATAAGGGTTATACCTACCACATGACAACCCATTATAAAGCACAAGCATCTACCCTATCACTAGGTCACACCAACTGAAGTCAATGAGATCAAAATAAGACCATCTAATCCAATTCTATAAAGATAATTCCTACAGAAAATACTTATGATTACATTCCAAGGAAACTCAAAAAGAAAAGATCAAACTACCATTACACAAGGTTTAAGAGAAGGAAACCTCTGAGGTTCCATTTTAATCCATGACATTGATTTACTTAAAAACTTTAAACATTTAAAAAATTTAAATTGAATACCATGTTCCAATTATTAACCACTTGGAACCTTTATTTAGCATACCATTTATGGAAAATAGGAATGTCATAGTAAAATTATTTTTCTTATGATTTTAACATTTATTGACATCATGTATGAAATATGAAATTTAGAATATAAATTATAATTGATTTATAATTGATAAGGTGACCTATGAGGGTCCTATTAAGCTATTCTGGCTTCGTCAAAATGAAACCCAATAACAATTGCTTAACCATTTAAATTATAAACACCTGAATAGGGTTCTATCATAAGAAACATACCCCAACTGTACTAATTAGGACAAATTGTGCATTTATATGTTAACCAATTTATTATAGATTAAAACTAAATATCATTCACATCGATAATCATCTTAAGATACTTAATGGGTTTAAAAAAAGAACTATTATATGGGTTTCCATTTCCAAATGCATGAATTGACCATATACATTATAAATTAAAAATTGGATCCTATTAATCAAAACCAATTAAATTTATAAATTGAAACTTAGTGAAATTTTACAATTTTAAAAACATCCTTTATATGTATATTTGAAGCTCAATATGGTTTGAGTACAAAATTTACCTTTTCACAATTATAAGATGCCCATACATCAAATAATTGAAAACTTTCCCTTGTTTTATCACGAAAAATAAATTTAGCCAGCACACCATATTTTTAACATCATAACTAGGCATGTTATAATATAATGTAACATAGAATAATTCTACTAATCATAGAATAATGGAATATGGATAAGGCATACTAGATTAAATAGGCAGCATGGCATATAAACACTAAAGCATATAGAAAAAACATGCATTACAATGAATACAATAATGGAATAACATATACAATGCATTCTAAGAAAATACCTAACTTGGAATTCAACATGAATCTTAATAAAAAAATGTTTCCATGTCACTAAAAGAGCATAATAAAATCATTAAGAAGCTCTAAAAATGAAACTATATAGCACAAAATAGGCATGACATGTTAATTTCTATTTTCCTATAATGATGCATAGGATGATTCTTCCTTTACATGCGATGACAAGGGAAATATTTCACAAATTCCACAAGTCCATATGTAGTGGAAAATACATAATTCACTCAAGGTATAATAATAATCAACTTTAATAGAAAACATAATGAACAATGCCTACCCGACCACTTGGTCATTTCCTGTACATGGGGTGATCATTCCCAAACACAACTATTTACCAAGTGCCAACACATTCTTAGGATTATGTCTAGAAACCCAAAATAGTTAGGAAAAGGAAAAATAAGGATCTGATACCACTTTGTAACATCCTGAAACCACTAACCTCTAATATGGTAGCTAGACCAATAGGTCCCACAACCTCAAGCATGCCTCCCCATATGCGAGAGGCTACCAACTAGAATCAAGGGTGTAATTATGTGATAGTTGGGAGACTATACCCACATGATTAGAGTAGAACAATGGTATAATAGATAATAAATAGAAAACAATAGAAGAATAAGTAATAGATAAATGATAAATCATCAAAAGAATGATATAATAATTGAATTAAAGTTGAAAACACCAATTTACAAAAATACATGTAGGGTGGATGATTCTACATGTAGTCGAAATAATATTTACAAATTCTAATACAAGAAATAAAGTATAAATGACCCCAAGACTAGATCCAAAAGTATCTCGATCACTATATCGGTTCTCTGCTCTTAACTCCCAAGTAAAATAAAATCATCCAAGGTCCTATAATCAAAATGTATACACGGGTACCCCTATATAATGGTGGCTTGAGAAGAGTGTGAGATATAAATCTTAGTAGGCTTGAACCCAAAGTGTCTAGCCCAATTAAGACTGTGAATATTAATTAAAGTAGTGTGAAGATAATAAAATGAATGATAAAAAGTCAAAATAATTAAACAATGTTCTTCCTAAGTTCTTCAGGGACACCTAGAATATTTTCCCAATTCAGATCATAGTTAGAATAAAATCCTAATCAGTAACTGTATATATAGTAATATATATATATAGTATAATTTTATATTTAATCCAATTATATGAGACACGTGTGTAACTTTTCTTAATAGACATATACCTAGAATAATAGTATTGGTTGGATCATGGAGTAACTCATAGACATCCATCACCAGGGGAAGTACTCATGGTCTATCCCATGGCCCAACTCCAAGTTCTCTCATGGTATCTTGGAAATCAACATGGAAGCTCTCACATTATTCCTACTCAAAGGATCTCATGGTCCTTTGGAAATAAATATGGAAGCTCACACAGTCTTCCTACGAAAAGGCTCTCATGGTCTATTGGAAATAAATATAAAAGCTCACACATTATTTCTAATCAATGGCTCTCCTAGTCCCTTGAGGTCACTTCATTAAAATCCAATTAATTCATTTCTTTTAAGGAACAACATACCATATTACATAATTCAACCCATGTGATCAATTACATTTAACTCATTCAATTAATTAAATCATGGAAACACCATTTATAATATCAAAGGGGTCACATAAAATGTGTTATGGTCATTAATGAAATTTCATACTTAGAAATTCCATTTTAAAAGTCAAAAGGGAATTAGAAAGTGCATTGGTTAAAACTACCATTTAAATATAAATAGAGAAAATCCATTTAATAATATCAAAGAGGACATTTAGTTTACATTACATACAACTAAAAAGTAAATCAAGCATATTGTGATAACAAATCATTAATCCAAACATGGTTTAAACCAAAAACCATCATTTTATACTTTCAAAGGCAACACACCTCATCTAAGGGGTTTGATTATAAAAAATCAACAATTTTTAAAAAATAGATGATTTAGATTAATTAAATATTTATTTAAAAATTCATTGAACACTAATTAAAATAATGTAATGTGTGAAATGATAGAAATTAAATCATTCTTAATTTTGAAGGGAAAAAGGAAAGGGATCCTACCTCAAAGGAGAGGGCCAATCCGAACACTTCAGCACTTGGCTCTTTCATGGACAACCACTCAATTATACTTTTACCCACATATGAGCATATGCACCTTCACATATATATAAGGGAACCTAACCCCTATGTACATATTCACATGTCCTTGAATATATATAAGGGGATATTTACATATATTCTTATTTGCATACACCCATTTCCCTTTACACCTGTATTAATTTTACATATAAATACATAAGAATACCCAGCCTTATATATATATATATATATTCACTACCATGGGTGAATGTACATATAACGGGGGAAAATACATATATTTTTCTACCTATGCATAAGTGGTAAGTCACCTTTGACTCTAGAGACTCGAACCCATCTCATGGATGATCAAAACACACTACAAAAATTATTTGGAACTCAAAAAATTATAATGACGCTAATTAAAAAATGGAAGGAAGGTACGATAGGAGGAAACCAATATCAAAGGAGTGGAGGGAAAGACTAAACAATATAAACCACTTACCCTTCAGTGGAGGATTCTGGAATATGAATAAGGATGATCTGATAGAGCCACCACATATCCTAATAATGGAGTAAAACACCAAAATAAATGTTAACCCAAACCATTGGGCTAGACCAAGTCAGATAGGGTGGATAAAGAAGTGAAAATGGCCAATAGATGGAGAAGTAAATAAGATGAGGCTTTCCTAAGACATTCCACCTATGATCCTCAAGAAAACTGGAGAAAAGAGACCCTATAAGGAGGAAGGTCATGCCATTGGGGTTCGTACGAGCTTTGTCATGCACACCATGGGAGAAATGAGGGGGTGTATTATATGATGGGGGTAAGGGGGGAGGTAGGTTAAGTTATAAATTATTTTTTATATTGATTTTAATTTAAAGAATTAATTTCTTAAAAAAAACATTCCAAATGGTTTGGGTCGCACAGTTGGACAAACTTTGCACCAACTGTGCATCACCCCCTATTTTGGAATCCACC
This sequence comes from Viscum album, assembly GCA_963277665.1. NCBI lineage: Eukaryota > Viridiplantae > Streptophyta > Magnoliopsida > Santalales > Viscaceae > Viscum > Viscum album. The sequence continues at coordinate 1,630,355,687 of OY728155.1, read as the reverse complement.
TCATATGGTTTATCACACAGGGTTATCCTTACCATGAAAAAACCATGTGGTGAATATTTATTCGATACTACCTATTTATCACTAATCATGTAGTCTATTTGAATAGTTTGGAAAAACTATGTGCATTCCGTGTGGGGCACATCTACTCCTCTAATCAAGGCCACATTGTTTTCAGTAGAGGGCCTCACAATTTCATACAAATAGAGTGCCTTTTTCAAAACCTAAAAAAACATTATTTCTTCGGTTTGTCCCTCCTAAAACTCAACAGGACATCTGATTAACCCCTTATTACATTAACCAAGTATGAAAATATCACATTGAAGTGTTCTAACTCTTTGAATTATTTTTTGAAGATTTTTTATAAAATAGATAGTCTTGTAATCTCTAAAATTCGAATTCCCTTTGAAATTTTCATTGACTTAAAACATGGATTGTTACAGAACTAATGAGGGCCTCTACCCACATGAGTTTTCAAAACCAATCAACATATGGGTCAACATCTATGAAAATGACTCCAATTGATGCTTTGGAAATAACACATGAGCGGAAATCACCAAATAGTACCTAAGACACATCCAAACAACACCTCATTACCCTAAAACTACGTCGCTCAAGTCCGATGGCCATTAAATCCAATATAATGAGACATTCCATCAACTTGATGTCATCAACACCTCAATTATACATCCAGGACTCCCAATCCTTTGATAATAATCACTCCAACACACATACATCCAGGCCAAGACCAACCAGGAGACCTTACCACCTCAATCATGATGGCTATTCCATCCTAATTCCTCAGGCCGAGCCCAACACGATCCCATGGATCATATCACATATAATTCAAGAATTATATACAAAAACCAATTCAGATAAACAACCAATTCATTATAATATAATTATACAATAAAAATTAAACAAAAAATAGGAATTAAATAAAAAACAAACCCCATCCTAACTATCCAAGGTGGTTAACATCCTCTAACCAGACCTCGCATGAGGGAATATGATTTGGGCATGGCCAATGACATACCATAAGTTCATTACATGAATTTAACATTAAGAATTATATTTAAAAGGGGTCTCACTTAGAATGGCCCAAAGGCCTTATTTTTATTTAAATTATAGATAATCCCCCTTTTTAGGGTTGAAGGGGAACCCGTACATGAACCGTAAGACAAAGGCACAAGGCCCGACATGACCCGAAATACATGACTCAAAGGACCATAGGAATACCACTCCCATACATGACCCGTAGGCCCAGCCCACTGAAACCCACACCCCCAACTGTCTATGAAATCATGAATAATGGTATGCACCACCTACCTTGGACTCATTGATGTAGGAACATTTGGTATTAGCCTCAAACTCATAGTGTTTTGGAATAAATAAACAATTCCATCGAACACCCTAAACATTCGGTAAAATGAATCAAATATATTTTGAACTCCATGAGGTGAGTGAAATGGAGAGAAGAGAAATGGGTGAGAGAATACTTACTAGCACAGTTCTAATGCACCTGACAGATATGAAAATGGAGCACTGATGAAGGAGGGATAGAAATATGAAATGAGGAAGGAACAATGTGAGCCCCTAGTGAAGCACATAACATAGAAAGGATAAAGTGGAAGGAAGAATAATGAAATAAGGAAACTATAGGGTGGGGAATTTTCATAAATTCTCACCTTCAATGAGGTTGCATAGTTAGCTCACAAGGTTTGAAAAACTATGCGATAACCATGTGACACCCATTGTCCAAAACCTCAAGCCCACACAGTTATCCAAACTATGAGAAAACCGTGTGTGAGCCCTCTATCAATTAATATTGAGATGGATGTGTGAACATGAACCCCACGAACACAATTTATCCTAAATTGTTCTTAGTGAAAATGTGGTTTGCACAATTAGATAGAAGAGGCCGCACAGTTTGCCCTAAACCCTATGCCATGACCTGTAACTCTAAAATAGGGTATTCAGGCCTATGATGCTGTTGAAATACATTTAAAACACATGATTCTTTCTAAAATACTCTAAAACCATCCAAAAACATGATATAATTCCATGTAATCGTTCTGAATTGAGTTATAATGATCGAAGAAGAACCTAGCATAACCACTAACTCAAAAATTCAAAACATGAGTGGGTTTCATCCTAATTCAGAAATCCAGGATGTTACATTTCATAAATCCCCTATATGTTTTATTTTTGGATTTTTTTATATTTTTTTATATATTTAAGGGATCACAATAGTCAAATACTAGGTACACACACATAGGTGAATCTGATATACTAATGGAACCGATCGAAAGATAAAAATATGTATGGAAAGACCATGTTATAAGATATAAGGGAAACTCGCCAATTATGATTATGTATAAAGTGTGTAGAGAAATTAAATTACGCAGTTTTCCCATAATATATCCCATAATGAATAATGTGAAAATATCAAAGGCTGCATATAGAAACAATCAAACATATCATTAAACACCTTCCATTTTCACACAAACAAATGGTATGTATGTATTTATGATTCTTAACATGCTTCCAATGAGGTTGGAAAAATAAAACATGAATTCTAAATAGGTTCCATGTATGTGATGATCATGTGGATTTTTTATTTTTTTATGAAAACGATAATAATTGAAAGAACAAAAACACAAAATGTAAAATCCTAACAAATTTAACCGAAATATCATACCATCCCTCAAACATAAAATGTTACATTTTACTTAATGTGGCTATATGTAATGATATAGGTGCATAGAAATGGATAATTAACATTATAAAAATATCTTAAAAAATTAGAGAGTAAGGGAGAACCTGATGTTTTCAAGCGATGATGGGCTCATGTAGTAGGATGATACCAAATTCATGTATGGGGAATACCTCATAATAATACTTAAACTATATCGCATTGACTATAAATATCCTTTATATAGCCTATTTTTTGATCTCCACTACATTATAAGGAAAAACCTGAGATACATTATAAGGTTATAACAATCTAGAATTAAAATTTTTAGACATCAACTTTAATTTGGAAATGTAGAGAAGTATTTTGTCTCGTTTATGAAACTCACTTTTTACATAATTTTATCATGAAATTATTCTGATATTTTTTTTAGATCCTTTGGTTCTCATATGATGGAAATAAAATCTCCTCAATCTCTTAAATTTATATCTTCCTATTATCTTGATCTTGATTTAAATCAATTTTTATTTCTTGATAGCCCAATATGCTCAATACTCAACCTCCACAGGAAGATGAAATGATCTCAAAAAAATGATCTGGTAGGGGGCATACTAATGGGAGTTTTGAATTTCTTCTTATAATCAAATAAAACATCATCCAATAACTTTATTAAATCATTTATATTTAGTTTCACTATTTTATATAATATCTAATTTAAACCATGATTAGAAAATTCAGTTTGACCATTATTTTTGGGGATGTATAATGATGATGTTTTGTGTGTCACCCAATACATCTGAAGGAGGGAAGCCAAATTCTATTTAAAAAAGTTTAACCCTATTGCACTGATGTTAGAATTTAGTACTCCAAACCTATATAAAATTTGAGCCTTGAGAAAATCAACTATAACAAGAGAATCATTACTCATAGTGGCCTTGGCCTCCCCGCAATTTATAAAATAATCAATAGTGTTAATAATTTACATGAAACCAGAAATATTGGAAAAGACCCATAAAATCAATTTCAAATAAATGTAAAATATCATGGTATAATAAGGGCTGTTTGGGCATCTCGTGTCCCCTAGAAATGTTTCTAGTGCGTTGGAAATATGAGAAAGACTTAAAAATAACATGTGAATCCTGGAACATGGTAAGATAATATAATCTAGAGTCTAATACATTCCTTACATTCCTATGGGCTCCAAAGTGTCAAATACAAGCAAGGTTAAGAAAAAAATAAAACATTTACTCAAACTTATGATTAGAAACACCAATCCGAATGACTTGGTCACTAAAAATACACCAAAGGTAATGATCATCCCACACATAATGCCAATATTAACTCTTCACAATTTAAACTTATTGTTTATTTAGGTTTTTAAGAATTTAAAAGAAAAATAATACATTCATTAAATCAATATACCAAGGATGTGTTCCTGGGATGGAATAAAGATGTTCATTAGTGTTAGTGTCCAGATGTGGTATCTAGTTTAGGGTATCAAAATCCAACATGTGAGTGATCCTACTTATGTGGTTGTCCATAAAATTCTCTGAACCCTTCTTATCTGATATCTAAATGTCAAATTCTTTAAGAAAGATCATACAAATAATAAGTCATGTTTTTGTATATGGATTCATTTGGAGGTACATCATACCTAAAATATTATAAAAAACCACCACATTAGATCCTAATAAATAATAGAAAAAACAATCAAATGAAAATATGATATCAATAAATCATTTTCCATTATGTTGTAATTGTTTATGATAAATAAAAATTCTTTTAAGCATGAAAAAGGACATGGGATTTCCTTTCCACCTTCTAATATAAGACTAATCCAACTATGAAGTTTTAAGAATCACATATAATCTCAAATGGGTTCTACCACCATGGGGGATACATGATTAGGTGTGTGGTAGGACTTTTCTTAATCTCATCAAAGAAAACCCAACAATAATCATAAAAAAAAAACCATAATCCTTTTGAATAATCCTTGAAAAGGGAAGATCAATATTACTAAAATCTATGATGAAAAATTGGTAATAGCCTACATACCCTAGGAAAGATCCAACATCTTGAACATATGATTTATATGTGAAGGAAGACGTAATATCTACCTATATTCTATCAAAATCTATCCAATATTTTGACACTACATTCCCTAAAATAATTCAGTGCTTCACCATGAAATGACATTTCTTTAAGTTAAATACATAATTCTTATCAATACAATGATGTAATACTTTTACCATAATAGAAAAGTCATTCAATAAATGAAGAACCATACATATTAAAATCACCCATAAAAACCTCCATGAAAGTATTAAGAAAATAATAAAAATTTACACCATGCATCTTCGGAGGGCACCTAGGGTGTTGTGAATTCCAAAAGTAATCCTTTAGTTGAAATATGTTCTCAATGGGAAATTGAATATAGTTTTCTAATAATTATTCAAAGAAATAGGAAAATAAAAATAAACATAAAATACATCCATGAAGTAATAGTGTGCCATTATATCAAGTATATCCAGAATTTGATCAATGAATGGATGGAGGAAATGGTTCTTGCAAGTGAATTGATTTAGTTTCATATAATCAATACCCATAAAAAACTACTTTTCACCCTCATTGGAACTAAATCCTACTTCTCATTTATAACTCTAGTGACACCACTTTTCTTAGTAACAAATTGATAATGACTAGCCTACTAGAGATATGAAATGTGATAAATTATACCTTCTTTAAGAAAGTTTTCAACTTATTTTTAAACCACTTCCAAAAGAGTTGGATGAAGTTGGCTTTGTGGATCCCTAATCATTTTATCCCCATCCCCCAATAGAATCATATGAATAAAAATTAAGTGGATAATAATTGATAATTAAGACAAGGATGACCTGATTTCACTAATATTCTATCTCAAAATGTTAATTAGTTTTTCTTTATGTTCAAAAGGGATATTGTTAAAAAAATATAATAGCTAATAAATCATCACTTAAAAGGTATGCGTATTTGAGATTTGGTTGAATCCTGGTGGACTACTAGGAACACTTTACTAATCTGTTTGCTTCCAACTCATTAATGTGATAGAAAAAAAATTCCCCTTGGGATTTTGAGTGGTTGGGTGTGAAGTTTTCTAGATATCATATTTACAATTTTATGGAGGGAGGGGGAAATCTGGTTTATTTTCATCTTTAAGTCCCTCAACTCCATACCTTGGCTCTTCATCTCATTCTGTTGATTAATATTTTTTTTCAAATGATCATCACTGATAGAATCTATCTTTTTATGGGGATTACCTTATGTTAAATTATTGATTCATGGGATTCAAATACCTTTTGGGGTTATTGAAAATCCTAAAAGTAAGGTGAAGGTGTCTAGAAGTTTTGTTGAAAAGGAGACCTTTTTTATTTTCCAGGTAAATACCTCACATCTGAGTGATCCTTCCATCATTGATTGTAAATTTTTATTAAGTAGTCATACTTATTTTGTTAGTGGTGTTTTTGTTCTTTAAATAGTTTCTCTATTAATACCACTACACAATCATCTATTTCTTATTGTTGTGGAAAAAAACTGGTAGGATCTTCTAGTCAGGTAAAAATTCCACCAAGAATTTATGGAGTGGGAGGAAAGGATTTTTTTTTCAAAGGAAATTCATCTCACTATTGTAGTGGACTCATACAAATTAGTATAAATTAAATAATTTTCATAAAAATAGGGACTTAACTGGTTTACGACTATATAGTTATTTTAACTAGATCAATGAATTTTTGGGTGTTTTTGTCCTTACTGTCTATAAATTCTCAAGAAACTATTGGGGTTTTTTCGACTAATGCTCCCCTTGATGCTGCATCCACCATGCTTCTCTCCATTGGAGTGAGACCTTCATATAAGTATTGGAAGATGATTTTCTCACTAAATTGGTGATGTGGGAAGCTTTCACATAACATATAGAACTACTATAAGAACTTGTACATTGAATCTTATTATGCTTTCCTGATTCAAGATATCTCCTTTTGAAATTCAATGGCTCTTGATACTAGAAATAATCTTTCCAATAGAATATGTTTTAAATAGTTAAAAGATATAACATATTCTTATTTTAGGTAATATATCCAATAATTTTCAGTTCCATAAAGTGAGAAACTTAATTCCCTTAATTTGGTTTAGTCTTCAAAGACATTCCATGGAATTCAGGTTGAGAAAACTATATTAAATTATTTGATATGTCTATTTGGATCCTCCCTAGAGAGGACATGAAATTTAAAAAGAAGATGAATTAACCCATATTGTTGATCATTGTATAATTAGAGAGTTGGATATTCAATTCATGTTGTTTGATAATTAATATCATGTTTATACATAAAAAATGGTTCTTTTAGATTCGTTGTTGTTTGTATCAATTTTTTGAAAATCATATTTTGATTAGCGTTTCCAAACATACTCTGAAAAATATTTGTGATTTAACTAAGTGAAGCATAGTAGATGAAATAGGTAATTATATTAAAGAGTAAGTGAATTTAAAAACCCATAATAATCTACAATAACAAAAAGTGGAGAAATACAAAATGAGGGGTGGGGGTGGTTGATTGATTTTTGACCGAAAAACACAACAAACAAACAAACGGAAGAAATCAAGGATATAATTTATTTAAGAACACTACTATGAGAATAAATTATCAATAAAATATACCAATTAAAAATTCATTAATCATTATAAAATGTGTTTAATATATATTAAATTATGACCCCCTACACTTTTTAACCCCAACCCCTATAGAAATTAACATTACAAAAAAGTTTCAAAGAAATGAACAATAGGTTTACTAAGAGACATACAAAAATAGAACCCTACTTTGATTGTGATAAAAATGAAACACATGTTAAATGATCAATTAGGTATTAATTTCCTCCTTATAAATTAGAATTAATTGATTTTGGGGATTATACTTGAACCCCACAATTCAATCCCAAGTTGATTAGATTTAGAAATTAATGTTTCTCTGTCAAAATTCATACAAGCTCAGCCCCACAGTCAAAGATAAAATTGGACAAGGACTTTATAAAATTAAAAATCAATTAATTTATAAAAATTTGTTAAATATAGGTTTTCGATGTACTCAAAATTAATTATTTAAGTAAGTAGGGATTAAATTGACAATGAATGAAGCCTGTCTTCCATGGGTGGAATTTTCATCATGAAGTCATTTTTCAGAAGCAATGTATTAAAAGGGAAACACCCAATCTATTATAGAATATTATATTGGAATAAATATAATAAAAATAAAAAAAATGAAAAGGGAATATTTTTTTTGAAGAAAATAGAGGTTATAATGAAAAAATAATATAAAAAAAGTTGAATTTGGAGAGAAGTGTCTTATTAGAAGAGATAATTGGATGAAGGATTCCATCTTGAAAGTAGTTAGGGAGTGAAATGGAAAGAATCATTTTTTAAAAAACATCCCAAATATTATATCAACCCTACTAAAGAGTGAAAATATCATTTAAATAGTGTGTATTAGGATTAGAGTTTCAAATTACAAGAAGGGTACAAATAGAATTATGCCTCCAAGATTTACTCCATATTGATCTACCTATTTGAACATTTTTAAACATGAACTATATTTTACTAAAATTTAATTAAATGTGTGAAATTTATTTCTATAATATAATTCAAAATTTCATCCCAATACATGCATAGATGATAAGGTTGTAGCCCAAATATTGAAGCAAAGTCCAATCTGTTGAATCTAACCCAACTCTTTATTGAATCTCATTTTTGACCCTCCAAATTTGCAATAAATATTTCATGGTATGAATAAAAAATGAATATAAATTAATTTATAATACATTCATAATATTTTAAAATTTAAATTAGTACCAAATAAAATATTATTAAAAATTACTAAGGGTAAATTAAAAATTCAAAAAATATAATTTTTATGTAATTTTCAATTTCATCCTCTACACATTAATTTCCATTAAATAATAAAATAAATCTAAACATGGAGAAATTATATAAATTATTATAAAAACAGTATTTAGAAAACACATATTATCAATATGTTTTCAATTCCTTAAAAAATCAATGTGAAATAATACATATATGTTTCATGATTTTTATAACCATATTATCATTGATATAAAACTTATATAACAAAATTCTTGAATCCCAATACCAAAAAAATTAAATACTTTCACTTAAACTATTGGTATATCATATATCCTTACTTTTTCATGGATTTAATCCTTATATTAGGGAATTAAGAGATATAATTCTCATATTACCCACATATAAGACATTAAATTATAAAAAAATTCCTTAATTCATGACATTCATTTCCACACAGAAAAATATTATCCTTCCTTTTTTAATATACACCTATATACTACTTCCCAAATTATTAACATGAATAAAATTTAATTTTATTTCTTATTTGGTTATTTAAATATAAACATCCATAAATTCCATATTCCTCTTAGGTGAAATGTTACGAAAATAAATGATGTTTACATTTTTAATCATATATCACAATAGATAATTAAAAATCATCACAGGGTTTCACATTATAGTTCCTATTTCATTAACTTTATTAAGATAAAAATCATCGTATTTCCCATTACATTCATTGCCCACTATATTCCTCTTGGTTCCAGTTATTGACTAAAGAAATCATAGTGTGAGAAACAATAATTATAGTAAAAATTCAAATAATCATGAAACATCAATTATATGATGTCCAAATATTGACACCATCTTTTCAATATATGAAATTTTAATTTTAATTTGGTTTATCAGGATCATAATATATTCAAATAATTTATAAATTCACATAAATAAAATATGAATTAAGACATTCGTATCCCCTTTGGAGTGTCAAAATAGATGTGTAATAAGGGAATACTCATTGTACATGATACCGATGGTAAATATATACTCGAACAACTCTTTTAAAATTTATTACTCTTATATTTATCTATGATAAAACCTCACCCACATATAGTATCCAAACCTAAATCTGTTTCTAGTAAAACCACATAATCTCCAGCTCACCAGAAATTTATGGTATTACCAAATATTTAGAATTATCGCTAGGGTTCTCACCATTGTTCTCTAATAAAAATCCCAAAATATTAATGAAACAATTCTCAAATAATAACTACTAAGACAAAATATTTACATATATAAATATTAGTTTAGTTTGATGTATATTCTATACATAATATTATGATCCATTCCATAATTATATAGGTTTAGTGTCTTTGGAAACTAGGATACATAAAAAAACTTGTTCATAAATGATCTACGTAATCCATTAATAAGAATATTATAACTATAACCCTTTTTAGAAATATCATATATAATCTTATATTCATGAAATAGGGAAAGGAAAGATAAAACATTTGTGTTGAGATACCAAGAATGGATAAATATGTGAGATATCATTGATCACTTAATAATAAAATGAATACAAGGGTATGAGAACCTGATATTAGAATTTGAAAAACCTACCCAGTATATCAAAAAAAATAATATTGAATCATTGAATAAATCTTGGAAGTTCACAAGACCTGAATCATATATGAATCTAATAAAATTATCCATGAAAGAATAACATTTTCATAAGATTTATGGTTTTGGAATAAACATAAGCATATAAAATCATTTCTTTAGTCAAGGATCACTAGGAATACTATCATAGTGGATTGGGTTTACCCCAATTCCTTCATATACTTAGTAAATTCACTCCTAAGACTATCATAGTGGAAACATTCTTTCACATGAACAAGTTTCACTCTATATTACGTCATATCATTTGTCAAGGATAACTACAAAGAATATTATAGTAGAAAAAGTCCCTTATTGACCATGTTTCTCTCCCCATTCAAGTTCTTATTATCTCTTGTGATATTAATCTTTACCCAATGCATTTGATGACTATATAATTTTAGGTCCACCAATCATATAATCATAAAGAATTTATATGGGTTCTATAAGATCATAAATCATTCATCATATATCATAACCCATGGATAAGAAATAGGTTTCATAAATATCTAATCATCATGACTATAAACTATACAGATAAGGAATAAGGATGATATCCCTGGATATTATCCCCAATAAATATAAGAAACATTAAAGGATTTTTTTATCAAAGAAATTTATTTTAAAATAACACTTGGAATTTCATTTTAAGAAGATACACTTTTAATTTTGAAATTAGTTATTTTAAATATAAAAAACATCAAAAATATTAAGAAAAAAGTTTTATTTGAAAATATCCTTGGAAAACTGTAAAGTAATCTTAAAAACATTAAGTGGTCATGATTGCGGGAAAATCCATTTAGGCCATATATGTAGAAACACTTATTCCATTAACATTTTTGGTAAAATGTAAAAACTACCACATTCATAAAACAAAAATAATATTATATTTATTTTAAAAATTAAAAACAAGGGTAAAAAATTATTAAGAGAATCATTTTATATTATTTAAAACATTATTGATAATAATTTTAGCAAACATGGACTTTGAAGTAAAAGGATTTTTTATCGAAGAGAAACGTAAAGTTAAATTTCCTTATAAAAATTATAGTAATCCCTAGAGTTATTAAAGAGATGGAAATTAAAGGGAAAAAATTTAATATATATAAATAAACAGATTAGTAGAAAAATAATGAGTTTATTGAGGGTTATATTATAAAATTTTATCATAAAAAACATAAATCCTTTACCACTTTGGTAACTTCTGAATCATAAGAACCATTAAATAATAAAATAAAATAAATCCTTAAACATCATTAAAATAAGGATAATCATGATATAAAATTTCTAAGTGGAAGTATATACCTATTAGAAATATAAATATGTTCATAACAATAAACATGTCTCAACAAAAAATTATTGAGCCTGAAAACCCTTACAGCTTTGGTAATGTCTAAACAAAGAAACAAGAAATAATTAAAATTATATAGATATGTAAATCCAAATAATTTCCACGAGAATCATCATAAAATAACCTCATGAGAATTATATACACTACATAAAATAAATAAGTGGTGAATATGTAATGTATCACACAAAAATAAAAGTGAGACGAGAAATTCGTTGCCTCAAGTTTGACTTGCATAGAATGTGTTCTAACATCATGTATAAAAAATTTAAATTTGTATACTTATATAAAAAATATTTTACATACTTATAATACCATATTATATCCAATTATCAAATTTCAACACCGATTTATTAATTATTATTTATTAAAATCATCATTCCAGGTGTTAACCACTTCATATTTCATGAAAAGTTTAGCGTGGTTTCTCTAGTGATTGCCCATTGTTCAGGGTTACATAATTTTTAAAATGTGAATCATGATATTAATATAAAATATATTCATTGTATATATATAGAGTCATCTATAAAGGTTATATATAGAAAATTTATTTACATCATCCACAGATATGGTATGTCATACATACACATGAACACGATTTTCAATTTTCAACAGATAGAAGGTAAGTAAGGTAAAAAATAATTGAAATTTATAGAATAATTGTTATATCATATATATAATATATATTCATTAAATCTACCTTTATTACCATCCATTTAAATAAGAAATGAAAAATTAATCACATTACTTTGTGGAGGTGGTAGTTCACATGAATGCACGGGTTATGCAATCACTTTCCAAGGGATTGAATGGTAAGATGGTTGATATGATATTATAGATAAAAAATAATAATTATGTAATAAATATGATATATATTCATTATTTATATCTTTATAACCATCTTTGTAAAATGTTGATGAAAATATTATTTTCATTTCTACATAGAGATGATAAGATATACATATGCACAAGCGATGTTTTCACTTTTTATAAGATGAAAAATAGATAGAATATGGTTATACCAAATTAATAAAAAATATAAGTATATTTATGATATAGGATATGTAAAGTCCTGGGCCTGGGTGCCACTCAACGGGTGCCCCGAACCCGGTTGGCCACATGACCTCAAGCGCATTTCCCCAAATGCCAGAGGCTGTAGACTAGTAGGGAGGGCCCAGGTCTGATAGTGGGGAAACTATGCCCTCATTTGTCAAAGTGTAGCGTAAAGGAATACAATATAAAAACATAAAACAACAATGGAATAAATAAACCATACACATTTAAAATGAACAACTACAGTAAAAAGATAACCAACAGTCATATAGATAATGATGCAACATGTCTCATGTTCTAAGAATACATCCAGAACTTGTTACACAGTAATATAGTACAATACAATACAGCTCCAGGTACAAGGTACAATAAAGCAAAAAATGCAGAGTAGAAAGAACGTAGTAGCATCGCAAGCCTAAGCTTGGTCCCATCATCTCACACTCCTCTATTACAGTCACATAACTGTATATGGACCCTTCCCTTATCCACATTTGCAGAAACGAAATCTGTTTGTGCTGAAGACATGGCCCAAATAGGGTGTGAGATATAAATCCCACCTGGCACCCACCAAAGGCCCATGCCCAACTGAAAGTGTAAATATTAAACAGTAGTGTGTAGTAGTAAAATGAAATAAACTGTGTAGTACTCAAAAAGAACTAACTTTACCAGTTATATTTCCATTTTAATGTTCATTTAATCCATTAAATATAATACATCACCTCAGTGAATGTTCTAAGTGGATAGTCAGTGTCGTCAGACATGTCAACTCTTAACCTCAGGTAAATAGAAACAAAACCCTCAGGTTACTGTCGTCAGACATAACAGATATTTCCCTGAAGCGTACGAAGTGTCACCCTCGGGCACATAAGTCACTTCCCTCAGGCATAAAAAGCGTTTCCCGTAGGCAGAATAGATCGTTTCCCTCAGGCTAAGCAGTACCTTGCCCTCAGGCTAAACAAACAATGCCCTCAGGCTAAAATAACACTTCCCTCAAGCACAAGTAACCAGACCGAGCCCAAAGCCTAAAAATGAAAATTATATACAATTACTCTCAAGGAAAAAGTAATGCACAATATAAACATGGCATACCCTCAGGTATCCTGACCAATCAACTAAACAGAGGACAGCACCCCCGGGTGGTCCTGGATCTAAGAAGCGATCCCAAACAGCAGTTTATTATCACATTTAATTACCTATACAATTCTAGGTATTCAAAAACATCCAAGGCCTCATCCACACGACACCCCAACATGGGTTCTTAGCAAAAATTTACACACAAACGCACAACCGTTGGAATTTAAACACCAAGTCACCTACCTCAATCGCCTCTGATTGGTATACGTAAATGACGCTCCTCAAATTTTCCACAAACAAAGTAGATATGAGGTAAAATAAAACCCATTGAAATGTAAATAACATTCCCTCGGGAAAGAATTTGTATGAACGGCTTAAGGAGAAGGGATGGATTACCCATACGGTTCCAACGAGATCGACAGAGGCAGAATTAGATTCTTGATGCTCGCTCAGGTGATCTCTAAAGTTCAGGCCATCTCTCCCTAGCCCTCCTTTGGTTCTAAGCCTTCCCTATGAACAGGGGAGGATACTACCCATTTTAAGCGAAAAAAAACTACACGGTGTGTACTACTAAGTACATAGAGTGTACTTTCCATTTTTTTAACTGTTCCTATGGCGGCTACTTTCAACCATGGCATTTTTCATCTGTCGACATGAGTACACGGTGTGTTTTACTGATTACATGGCGTGTACTGTCACTCAGCTGGCAGCTTCTTCCACCACCTTACTATTTTCCTGCCGACTAACTACATGATGTGTAAATACCCACTACACGGCGTGTAGTCAGGTTTTACACCTTTCATTGCTGATAGGGCTACACACCTTGTGTGCTCATCCCACATGACCAAAGTACACGACGTGTGGAAATGTACATGGCATGTACCCACAAAATTTGGGATTTTTCCCCATTTTCCTTATTTTCTCAAAAACACGTTAGGAAAAGAGAAAATAAGAAACCCGTACCTCAAGACTAAGAATAGGGTTCTTAAAAACTTCTCCCCTTAATGCAATTTATCCCCGAAATTCCTTTCTAAGGGTGGTGAATAAAAATCTGTGAACAACTCAGGCCACTGAGCACGTACATCGGTCTCCCGCTCCCAGGTTTCGTCCTGCACTCGGCCATGTTTCTATAACACCCGTACGAGAGGAACTGACTAGCCTTGGAGAACCTTCGTGCTCCTATCAATGATATGAATCAGATGCTCCTCAAAGGACACATCAATCTGAAGCACAACCTCCTCGGGTTGAAAGACGTGAGACAAGTCTGAATGATAATGGTACAACTGAGATACATAGAAGACGTCATGCATGGCCCAGTACCTCTATGGTAACTGCAACTGATAGGCAAGCGACCCGACTCTCTCTAGAATCTGAAACGACCCACATACCTCGATGAATCTTTACCCCGACTCCTGATCCACCTATGTCCCAAACTCATTGAAACACATAAGAAAACCCGATCCCCGACCATGAACTCTAAGGGTCATCTGTGGTGATCAGCATAAGATTTCTGTCAAGACTGTGTGGTAGCCATCCGATTCTGAATCAACTGGACCTGCTCAGAAGTCTCCTGTATAAGACATGGTCCCAACAAAGCTGCCTCACCAACCTCTAACCAGCACAAGGGTGATCGACATGTCCTACCATATAAATCCTCCTAAGGTGCCATCTCAATAGTTTCTGGAAAACTGTTATTATAGGAAAACTTTACTAGGGTTATATACTTCTCCCAGGAGCCCTCAAAGTCTAGGATTCATGCACACAGCATGTCCTCAAGCACTTGTATCGTACGCTCTCACTGGCCATTAGTCTGAGTGTTGTATGCTGTGATCAGAAGCACCTCTTTCCCCAATGCCCTCTGAAAACTCTGCCAGAAATGAGATGTAAAATGGGAATTCTTATCATAAACGATAGAATGAGGAACCCCATGAAGATGTAAAACCTCTTGGATATAAATCTTTCCAAGATAGTTAACACCGAAGGTCTACTTGATCAGCAAAAAGTGATCTACCTTCGTGTGTCTGTCCATAACAACCCACATGACATCATTGCCTCGAGGTGACCTCGGCAACCCAGTCACGAAGTCCATCATGACGTCATTCCATTTATACTATGGAATGGGTAACTACTGTAACAGTTTGACTGGCCTCTAATGCTCCGCCTTCACCTGCTGACAGGTGGAACATCTCATAACAAAACTTGCTACTTCTCTCTTCATACCCGGCCACCAGTACTGACATCTCAAGTCACGGTACATCATGGTAACTACAGGATGAACTTCCCAAGATAAAGAATTAAACTCCTGCATCAAATCCTCACATATATCCCCTAGAACCCACACTCTTACATGGAACCACAATTCCACATCACCGCTTATCATCCATCCAGGAGGAGGGTCCTCACTTTCCACTGACTCCCGTAGAACTAGGCCTTCGGAATCAGATAGATATCTCATCCTCACTCTATCCAAGAGGGTAGAAGTCACAACTAAAGATGAAATATAGTTCTGCCCCTGACTCTCGTGCACCTCCAAATGCATCTCAGAGAACAAAGCCATAAGCTGCCACTCACCAGTGACCTCATGAACCGCCTATGTCTAGTCTTCCTACTCCATGCATCAGCAACTGCATTACCCTTACCAGGTGTATAGGCAAGCTCAAAATTGAAGGACTGAAGTTATTCTGCCCACCTTCACTGCCTCAGATTCAAGTGATGCTGAGTAAAGATATAATTGAGAATTTTGTGGTCGGTGAAAACCAAAAAATTCTCTCCCAAGAGATAATGTCTCAAACATCGTAACACATGAAAAAATGTATCCAACTTGAGGTCATGCATCAGGTAATTCCTCTCACGTGGCCTCAACTGCCGAGACCCATACGCAACAACTTGATGGCCCTACATCAACATAGCTCCTAGACCAATACCTAATGCATCACAGTAAACTGTATAGCTCTTTCCCTACTCTGGGAGTATCAGGATTGGTGCTGATGTCAACTTTCCCTTCAACTTTGGGAAGGCTGTCTCACAAGCTTATGTCCAAACGAACATCACACCCTTCTTAGTCAATCCCGTCAATGACACTGCTAAGTGGGAGAAGTCCTGGATGAAGCATATGTAGTAACTATACAGCCCTAAGAAGCTCCGTATTTCAAACACGTTCTTAGGATGCTGCCAGGAAACTACTACTCTCACATTCTCTAGGTCTACTATAACTCCTACCTCTGAGATGATATGACCCAAGAAGTGAATCTGGTCCATTAAAAAGTGGAACTTTGAGAGCTTAGAATATAGCTGATGCTCTCTCAGTGTAATCAATATGATCTCAAGATGGATGGCTTGGTCGTGTTGAGTGTGAGAGTACACCAAGATATCGTCCATGAATACTACCACAAAAGAATCCAGATAAGAATGGAACACACAAGTCATCAGATCCATGAAAACTACTGGCGCGTTCGTGAGTCTGAACGATATAAACAAGTACTCATATAGACCATACCTACTTCTAAAGGCTGTGAGAGGTGTATTAGATGATCTAACACGCAAATGGTGATATCCTGATCTTAAGTCAATCTTTGAGAACACCCGTGAACCTCTAAGTTGATCAAAAACATCATCAATCCTCGGAAAGGGATATTGGTTCTTGACTATCAAATGGTTCAGCTTCCGATAGTCTGCACAGAGTCTGAGGGTACCATCCTACTTCTTCGCAAAAAGAACTGTAGAACCCCAAGGAGAAGTACTGGGTCAGATAAAACCCTTTGGCTGTAACTCCTTTAACTGTCTCTTGAGCTCCTGCAACTCAGGTGTAACCATCTTATAAGGAGAAATGGATACCAGTGATGCTCCTGGCACAATCTCAATAGAGAAATCCACCTCATGCTCTAGAGGTAGACCTGAAAAGTCGTCTGGGAATACATCCCTAGAATGATAAACCACTAGAGGGAAGTCCTTATGACAAGTCCCCTGATCATATAGATATAAACTTGCAATCTGGGTTGTGACTCCACCTCACCCATGTTGCTCTGGTCCAGCTCGAATTGCCTGAACATCCCACTCACATTTGTATAGAAACTCTCCGCCCTCTGGTGATGTGAAACACACCCTACAATGATAGCAGTCTACAAAGGCTCAGAATGGAATCGACTAGTCCATCCCGAGAATGAAATCATAGCTCTACATCTCCAAGACATAGAGGTCCCAATGAAAGTTACACACACCAACCTCAAGGGTGCACTCTTTGCACTGACGCACACCCACCATTCTAGTTCCCAATGGAGTGTCTAGCATAATAACATCAGAAGAACAAGAAATACAAATCCCAAGGCTCTCCACAACTGGCACAGATACAATGATATGTGTAGCACCCATATCTAAAAGTACTGAAAATAAGACAGAAGCTACTAGAATAGTACCTCTGACAATAGAAGGTCTGGGATCCAGCTCATGTTGGGTTTGTTAAACTGCATATGCCTATCCAGTGTCGCGACCCTACAACATAGACTAGATACCCTGAGCTATCCCACCCTGCTGCCTCTGAAATCCTGGTGTCTGGCTACCACGACCATGACCACCATCCCTGCCTGCATGCCCTGACGTATTCCAGTTTCCCGACTGGTAAGAAGCTGCTGGTCCTGCTCCCACACAGGGAGTCTATACAGAACCCCTCTCACTAGCAACTGGTAGAAATGCCCTGCAAAAGTGTTGTAGATGACCCATCTTTCTGCAAGATCGAAACTCCAATAGGTCTCATGGAAACTGAGGTGTCTTGTGCCCCTCTATACCACACTGGTAGAACATGATCAGGCCACCTGAAGTAATCGTCTGGCTAGTACTGCCACCATGAGAAAAACTCATTTGTCGCTTCCTTTTCCTGGTAGAAATAGTACCAGAAATTGGTGTCAAACTGCCCTGGCCAACACCAGTAGCTTCCCATAGATTCCGCTCAGTAATCAGTGTCTGGTTCACAATAGCATGCACGTTAGGCAACCTACAAACATTCCCCAGTTCACGGATGTCATTTTGAAGACCATCCTCAAAGCATCTATCTCTCAACGTCTCATCACCCCCCATAACGGGTGAAAAACGCTGAAGCTCGGTGAAACGAATAGAATAATCCATCACCGACATAGCGCCATGCTCCAGATTCATGAAATCTCGAGCTCTATCTGCCCTTATCATCTCTAGAAAGAATAATTCATAGAAAGCTGTGTGAAAATCTCCACACGCCATGGATCTGTGATGCTCTGACCGGGTGGTAACATCCCACCACCTCTTAGTGGAATCACGCATCTTATAAGTCGTGATCTTGACCCTCTTCCCTAGGGGCATCTCAAGATGCTCGAAAAAAGTATTCAATGAATTCATCCAAGACTCCACATCCTGTGGTCCGCCATCCTCTGAAAACATAGGCAGATGCTGCTGCTTGAAGATCCGTCTCAGCTCTACCATAGATGTGGTAGCCGACAGTGCTCCCTGAATGGTCTAAATGATCCGCATGAAGCCTTTACAGAACTGCGCATCCGCACCTATGTCCGGTATAACATCTGGTGCTGAATCTGGCTCTGCTGGAGGATCCACTAGTATCCCACTGCCTACCATCTCTGAGGTGTAATCATTGCCGCTCTCCTGGCGAACAACCTGTGGTTGTCTCGGCGACATGACTCTAGAAGGTCAAACACACACCTTAGATCAAGATTATCAAAGACCGAAAACAAGGAGATGGAGAAGAAAAGTTTTCAAACATTAAATTTTTTACTACACAGCGTGTATAGAACTACATGACGTGTTCTCACAAGCCTTTCACATGGGCATGTACCCCAGCTTAAACTGGCCGTGTAACACCCCAAACACACGGCGTACCTTCTAAATACACGGTGTGTACCTGAATCCTCCTTCCCTTCCTGAGTCCTTCTACATGGATAAGCCACACAAATCACTTGAACCAGACTACATAGCGTGTATGGAATCTACATGGCGTGTATGGTTTAATTTTCAACTGCCCGTGTCATTAGTGACACGACCTACTACTCAGCTAACACCACACGGCGTGTGACACCCGCACACGGCGTGTACACCACCCTGTTTCCCAAGACACACATCTAAGTCCACACAGTCACCCTCCAGTAAGGACTACATGACATGTCCCTTAGGTTCAAGAAATGTTCAAGAAGAGGTAACACCAACCCTTGATTATTAGCTACACAACTGGGTCCCCAAGCCAAACTACACAGCGTGTTCCAAGGTGGAAACGGCGTGTATGTCACAAGGTCTCCTCCGTCCGTGTTGTTATTTACACAGGCAGACTCCGGGTCAACAATACACAATGTGTACATCCGTTACATGATGTTTTTCCCCAAGACTTTCCCTACCTCGTGTACCCACCCACACGATCTATGACACGAGATGAGTGTACACGGCGTGTACTTAGGGTACACGGCGTGTACTCAAAAAGTTTTCATTTCTTCCTGAATAGAAGAACACACGGCGTGTTTCCGAGGAACTACACGGCATGTATCCTGGGTTTTCGAGAAAGTAAGCCTTATATACTACTACAGAACCCAGAAAATACTGAAAAATAACACCTAAGTGCCAAATTCAGATCTGTGAGGGCCCATACTCCCCGCAAATAAAAGTTTGACATCTTATACATGTTATACACAAGTAATCAAGTAAATGATTTACCAAATTCATTTCATTGAGGGACCATACTCCCCAAAATCCAAATTTTGGCATCCATCCTATCAACTGGATCACACCAAAATACCCTATCACATAGCAGGTATTTATCAAAACAGCTATCACAACAAAATGCTTTTCTAGCACAACGACTATCACAACAGCATGCAATTTCAAATGCGCCTACATGGCATGGAACTATGCATGGCATGTGATTTATAGTAGGTTACTAAATGATTAATGCGATGGCATACCCTCATCTCATTGGGTTGCAACTAAATAGAACCCAGGTATAACATATAAATATCACAACACAAGTGCGTCACCCAATGGTTAAAATCAAATCAACTGTAAAATTTACAAAATCAGAATAATTGAAAAAATACGAGGTAGACTGGATTTTCCCTATACATGGGTTAGCTACTCCAGGGCATAGTTTACTACCAACTACCATTTCCATCCTACCCCTAACTACGTCTCCAAATAGTAAGTCAAAGAAAAGAAACACCCTCTGATAACACTTTGTAACGTCTCGGGCCCGGGTGCCACTCAACGGTTTCCCCAAACCAGGTTGGTCACATTACCTTAAGCACATTTCCCCAAACCCCAGAGGCTACCGACTAGTAGCGAGGGATCAGGTCTGACAGTGCAGAAACTATGCCCTCATTTTTCAGAGTGTAGCATAGCGGAATAAAATATACAAATATACAACAACAACGGAAGCAATGAACCATACACATTTAAAATGAACAACTGCAGTAAAAAGATAACCAACCATCATATAGTTAATGATGCAACTTGTCTCATGTTCTAAGAAAATATCCAGTACATGTTACGTAAAAATACAGTACAATACAATACAACTCCAAGAACAAGGTACAGTAAAGAAAAACAAAGAAGAGTAGACATAATGTAGCAGCATCACAACCCTAAGGTTGGTCCTATGCTCTCCCACTCCTCTACTACAATCATGTAACTATATAGGGACCCTTTCCCTTATCCACACCTACAGAAATGAAATCTTTTTGGGCCGAAGACATGACCCAAACAGGGTGTGTGAAATAAATCCCAGAAGGCACCGACCAAAGGCCCGTGCCCAACTGACAGTGTAAATATTATACAATTGTGAATAGTAGTAAAATGCAATAAAATAAGTAGTACTCAAAAGGAAATAACTTTATCAATTATATTTCCATTTTAACATTCATTTAATACATTTAATATAAGACATAACCTCAGTGAATGTTCTAAGTAGATAGCCAGTGTCCTCAGACATGTCAATTCTTAACCTCTGGTAAATAGATACAAAACCCTCAAGTAAATTTCCTCAGAAATAACAGATATTTCCCTCAGGTGTACGAAGTGTCACCCTCGGGCACAAAATTCAATTCCCTTAGGCATAAGAAGCATTTAACTCAGGCAGAATAGAATGTCGCCCTCAGGCTAAGTAGTAACTTGCCCTCAGGCTAAACAAACAGGCCCTCAGGCTAAAAGAATACTACCTTCAGGCACAAGTAACCTGTCCAATCCCAAAGCATAAACACGCAAATTATATACAATTCCTCTCAAGGCAAAAGTAATGCACAATATAAACATGGCATACCCTCAGGTATCCTGGCCAATCAGTTAAACAGAGGAACGCACCCCCGGGTGGTCCTGGATCCAAGCAGTGATCCCAAACATCAGTTTATTATCACATTTAATTACCTAAACAATTCTAGGTATTCAAAAACATCCAAGGCCTTATCCACATGACACACCAACATGGGTTCGTAGAAAAAAGGTACACACAAACACACAACAGTTAGAATTTAAACACCAAGCCACCTACCTTAATCGCATCTGATCGGTATACGTGAATGATGCTTGTCGAATCATCCACGAATGACATAGATCTGAGGTAAAAGAAAACCCATTCAAAAGTAAATAACTTTCCCTCAGTAAAGAATTAGTAATAACGGCTAAAGGAGAAGGGAGGGATTACCCGTATGATTCCAACGAGATTGACAGAGGCAGAATCGGATTCACGGTGCTCGCTCGGGTGGTCTCCAAAGTTTCGATCATCTCTCCCTAGCCCGCCTTTGGTTCTAAGCCTTCCCTATAAACATGGGAGGATACTGGCCATTTTAAGAGAAAAAACAAACTACACGACGTGTACTACTAAGTACACGGGGTGTAATTTCCATTTTATTAAATGTTAGTCCAACGACGTCTTTCCCCCATGACACTGTTCATCTGTCGACATGCATACATGACGTGTTTTCATGATTACACGGCATGTACTGTAGCTCAGTAGTCGGCTGCTTACATCACCTTACTATTTTCTTACTAACTGACTACACGGTGTGTAAATACCCACTACACGACGTGTAGTCAGTTTTTAAACCTTTCATCACTGACAGGGCAACACGCCCTATGTACTCATCCCACACGGCCAAAGTACACAGCGTGTGGAAAACTACATGGCGTGTGAAAAAGTACACGGCGTGTACCACCAAAATTTGGGATTTTCTCATATTTTCCTTATTTTCTCAAAAACACATAAGGGAATGTGAAAAGAAGAAACTCGTACCTTAAGACTAAGAACTGGGTTCTTACATGATATATTATTTTATTATGGGTAAAATTTATTTAGAGGATGTATAACAATAAATAAATTTGATAGAGCTGATAAAGATGATTACCAATTCTTCGACATGATTCCTTTAAATATCTTCCTAAAGACCATTAGAATGATATTTTGAGAATTTGATAACCTATAATTAAGGGATAGGGAAGTTTATAAGAGAACTTTGTTTTCAATAAATATGGCCCAATGTGGTTTAATGGAAATAAAGGAGCTTCTTTTTATAAGGGGGGGGGGAGGACACACTTGGAATTGCAAAAAAGATTAAAATATAATTATGAAATTTATTAAGAAAAACACTTCCAAATGAACATAGATTTGAATAAAAACAGGATAAGGTGTAAATAAAAGTTTTAAATTAAATTTATAAGGGTTTTGTTTCATTTTAAACATTTAATTTTTGTTTAACCCATTAATTAACATATTATTACCTTTATAGAAGTAACAACATTTCAATCTTAAGAGGTCATAATTATACATATACATTAAAAAATAACTCATAATGGCCAATTGAAAACATATTAGACTATGTTTTGTCATGAATTTCCTATTTGAATATTTTTAAAATTTTAAATAATTTAATAAAATATTATATAACAAAAAGTGTCCTCAGTGTCATTTTTTGAAACTATTCATTTAATTTGATTTTGAAGACAAGAAGATAGTTATGAAATTACAATATAAAAATTTCACACATAAATAATAAGGTATATTTATTTATAAAATTATTTGAATAAATTTATTTTTCCAAATTTTATTGCTTTTAATAATCTTAAAATAATTTATTTCGGTTTTCCTATTAATTGAATATATACTATGTCAGAATTGCGTAAACATTTAATGTAATTATTTAATCACTAAAAATTTAAATTAACTAAAATAATAAAAAAATAAAATATTATTTAAAATAAAAATTTATAACTAAACTTATCCTATTTTTTTCATATGTAAAATTTTTTGAGATTCTAATGTAAAGAGAGAAACTTTTGAAATTTTCTATATGTAAAATAATATAAATAAAATTATCTAATAGAAAATAGAACCTAAAACTAAATATATTCAAATTTTATATGTATATGTATGAACATATATTATCTAATAAAATAAATTCAAGTTTTGGGTTGTTATGGAGACCTTATCTCTTAGTTTTAACCCAATTTTCCCAATTTTACCCTTATCGAGGTGACAAATATTTTCTACAGTTACTATTCAAAATCAACAAAACTAAAATGGAAATATTTTCCGAATTTAAACCTCCAAATTCAAAATATAGTATAAAATTTTAAATATTATATATATATAATTTTAAGAAATCATTTTTAATATAAATTTATAAAACATAAAGAAAAATAGTTTTTTTGATAAATCCATTTTAATCAGAAAAATTAACTTATATCAAAATTATGAATACTGTTGATTCAAATGAAATTAATTTGATTAATATTAATAAAATAGATAATATTTAAATTTAATACCAAATATGAAATGTAATGGTACCTTTAAAATATGTTATTTAAGGAAAATAAATAAGAGTATTTGACAAATTGGTATTTTTCACTATTCATTTAAAAAATCTTTCATTTTATAAAAATCCTGAAAATATGACCCTAAGATAATTTTCTATTAAAATATAATAAGATGATGTGATTTTTTTAAAAAAAAATTCTTAAAGTGTTTTAAATTTATTATAATTTACATGCACAAAATGAAATTAAAATCAGTTATGAAGAAAATGCATTTTTGAAACATGAAATGACTTCACTAAAAAACATGTAATTATTTATAACGTATTAATCAATATGATTGTATTGATTAATACCTTTATAAATTTATTTAACAATGATTTTACTCCTATTTTGAACATCCAATTCAATGGCTAGGTTATAATGGTAACATTTAAGTAATAATATTTTTATTATTTATGTGAACTTGATTATAGCTCGGTATTGCGTGTTAAGAAAGCTATTGAGATTATTATTCTCACGGAGTTCCAAATAATTTCAGTTATTATATTATAAAAAATATAAGTAGAATCTTTTTACAAATTTTTGATATTCTGTTTCCAAATTTGTGCTCCAATTAACCTAATCCATTAAAAAATACAAGAAAATATGATTTTAAATTAAACACACACAACACATAGAAAATGTGTTTTTAAAAGAAGTGTGTTTTTAAAAAATAAAATTTTGTATAAGAAATTTTTTTTATGGTAACCTATTTTCATGATATAAAATTATTTATTATAGAAAATAAAAGGTATGTGGCTTTAAAATCAATTCAAAATTGAATTTCACAATAAAAAAGTTCAATTAAAAAAAATGAAATAATATTTTAAATTCTAATAAAATGTTTCGTAATTCATTAAATATTAAAAATAGAAATTATAATTTCAAAATAAAATTTTAGATTTCATAATTTCACCCTCCAAATATATATTTTATAAATTAAAATATTTTTATAAACTTTTTGGTGTTGAAAATATACTAATAATATTATAAAGGTCATAATTTTTTAAAAAAACTGAATTTTTCACTATTAACCTAAAAAATGATTATTATATAAAAATATAAAAGATACATAATAGGATAATTTTTTATGTGCAATTGAAAAATTAATTTTAATTTATCACATTTAAATTCTAAAATCAATAAACATAATTTTTTAAAAGAAAATATATAATATAATGAAAATGAATTTTATTGAAAATAACTTTTCAAATATTAAATCATATTAATTATTTTCCTTATAAAGGTAACATCTATTAATATTTTACTACAATAGTGTTTATTATATATTTTTTAATAATGTATTCTTTATATGTTCTATCATATTTACATTATGTGTAGTATGTGACCTATGTTAAAGAACAAAGTATGTATTTTAAATGATCCAAAATATAGTGTGGTTAGAGGGTATTTGTAACCAACATTGTTCATGACCGGTTATATAGGTTTTCTGTTACTTATTCCCACAGATTTGCATGAAGAGGACATATGTGATGATGAGTTTGCTGATTTATAGAACAAAATAATCTAAAAATGATATTGTTGTCAATCTATCACCATTTATTTATGATTTTTAATTTTTTGGGGACCAATGTAATAGTATTTGATGCATACAACAAAAGATTAATTTATTTTTCTTGATATGATATTGTTCACTATAAATTAATTTCTTATATATAAAAACTTATATATATATAGATATATATAGTGTTAAGGTATATAAATATTTTTTAGTTTTCTAATATGGGACTTTATATCATTAACTAAATAATGGATGAAAGAAAACATATATGGTTCCTTAATTATTTTAGTTGGTTATCCTTATAAATTATTAAATAATTAATTTAAAAATTTACAAGATTATGATTTTCTGCATGACCATTGTGAGCTGAAGAGTATTATGAAATGGTGAAACACATTTATATATCACATGGAAAGAAATAATGTTATGTACAAAAGAAAGATAGAATAAATGTTCTATTTTATTTGATCTACCATATTGTATATTTTTTCATGTAAAATAAAAAATTGACACTATGAATGTTGAGGAAAAATTTAGGATATTCTAATTGGAATATTATTAAACATAAAAGGAAGATAAAATATGGATTGTAAGAAATATTGGACATAATAACAATTGGATTATGTTTGGAGGTTTGTCCCATAATAAAAAGAAATAGTATAGATTGGACTCTATATTATCACACATTAAGAAAGGGTGAGAAGATAATTTTTTCAATGATAAATTTGTATTAAAGTAACAAGTGGGTTTTCATTAAATATGAATTATTTGATGGCATTGATGGATTTAAATTTAATATATAAAAAATATTATTACTTTCATGTATTAATGCAACAAATGATATCAAATGCATTATGTGGCATATTGTTGATACCTATTAGAAATTCTATCATCAGGTTATGTTACCGTTTCAATTCAATTTGAAGAAAATTCATATATCTAGATTTGTTCTATGTGTTGGTGATTGAATCTGTCCTCATACTTTTTCAAATAGAAATTTATTTTCCACCATCATTTTTGGATATAATGGATTATTTTTTGATTCAATTGGCATGAGAGAAAAAATATTTTGGCCGGTTTATTTAATTTGGATGCATCCTTTTGAAAGAAATATGAAATTTTTTGATGGGATATGTTGAGAATCAATATTGAATAGTGTCCTGTATTATACAAAAATATATATCAAAATATGTAATTGAGTCTTGTACTAATTATTTTTCTGAAGTGAAGCATGTTGGTCTCCTCATATCTTGATATTTGATAGTTTATAGTTATTGTAAAGGGTTCTATAGCTTGAAGGTAAATTTAATTCCCCATGACGATGGGATGTATTAATATTTATATATTTTAAGCATTATTGGTGACTTTAAACCATATATATCATTACATATTAAGGATTAAAGGTATGAAATATGAGAAGAAATGAAAAGTGGTTTTAAAATGAAAATAAAAATGCATTTTTCAGGGTTTAAGTAGAAAATAAACAATGATTAATCCATAAAAAAAATTGAAGGGGACTATTTTTTAATATAATCAAATGGAATTGTTTTTATATTTATGAATACACAATTGAATCAAATAACTAGGACCATAAGAGTACCATTAAAAATAGCAGAGTAATGGTTTCTGTTGATACACTGCATTTTTCGAGTGACAAATATAGAAACCCAATTTATATATCAACATCATATTTTGGAGTTATTAAGGATATATTGGAGATTGATCATACTAAATTTTGGGCACCTATATTAATGTGTAACTGGTTTGAAAATAAATGTTTTGTGAAACATAATGAATATGTATTTACACTTATTGATTTGCAAATATTTAGTTGCAAGGAGGAATTATTTATCATGTTGATGCATGAAAAAAAATATTTTATGTTTTTAACCCATCAAAATATCAATGTTACATTGTTTTTCAAGGTAAAAATATCATTTGGTTGATGAGAATATTTATGAAGTTGAAGACTTATATGAAATTTATTCTTCTATAATATGATTACCCATTGATGTTAGTGACTAAAATGTGTATATTGTCCATGAAACACAAAATTATCACATAGACTAGTTGTAGGAAAAAACTCCATTACTCTCATAATTAATTAGGTAATTTGTTATTATTATAAAATTGAAATAGTTAAAAACATTATTTTTTAACTTTGATATTTAAATATTTAAATTTTTAGTATTCATGTCATTTTATTTACATTTTTTATTTTAATTATAGTCATATAATCATTTTGGGTTTTTCCCTAATAAATTTTATTACTATTATATTTATATTATATTTTTCCAGGTATATTCTTTTTTTTTCAAGGAATTATTTATAGTTGTCCTCTTATTATAAACAATTAGAATTTTTACTTATAACATTTATTTATTTCTAATCAAATACAGGATAAAAAGCTTCATTTTTTTATATTGTAGTCATTTATTTCATTTGTTTTTGTTAGTTTATAGATTAACTAGTTCTAGGTAGACATTTTTGGTTATGAAATACAACATTCAATGTTTTGTTTTCTATTATGAACAATCCATTTTTTTATTTATTTAAATTATTTAATTTTAATCAAATAATGGAACACATGATTTTTTTGAACAAGCATACATATTTCTAAATTTTAAAAACTAAGAAAGGGGAATCAAGATATTTACATATTTTCATTTAAATATATTAATATATATATTAATTAAATTATTTAATGAAATTAAAATTATATATCTAAAAATTATGTGAAACACTCCCTCCTTTCTATATAATATGGTACCTAAATACGGTAGGTGTAAAATTATACATTCACTAAAACACTCACTAATAAGTGGATATAAGAGGTTAATAATTAACTTTTATTAGAAGGACCACCCAACTGGTCCACATTCCATGTAGTCTTAGACTTGCCTTGCTAAATAAAGTCATTGTAAGATAAGTATTTTATTCCAATATTTGATGGGCATCAACGAGTTAGAAAAAGATATATTATGGGAGTACATAATAGTAAAATTTATAAACATATTTAATTAGTTTTAAAATGGTTTATATATTACACATTTCTTAATATTTTACCTATTCAATTATATATTATATTTTAATTTGAAGAGATAATAAAAATTAAAAAACCATTTTAGTCATTTTTGGAAATTAGCTGGAGATATTTTAATACAAATTTGATTATATTATATATTTTTTGTAAATAAACAAAATCAAGATCCATGGATTAATTATAGGTTCATGGTTACAGAGACTTGGCATATGTTTGTCTCTATTCGATTGGAGGAATCCTTTATAGTATGTTTTTATTATTTGTAAAATTTATTTTCTTAATAAATTTTAATGAATTGATGAACTATTTAGTTTTAATAACGTAACATGCCTCCAAGAAAACTAACTAAAAGATACAGTGTCAAAAGTATACCAACATATATTATAACATATAGGGTGTCCTTTTTCAGAGGAGAAAATAATTGCTGAAAACTTTTGATTGTTAAAATGTATGTCAGTAGTAGACCTAAAGAGGTTCCACGTGACCCTCCATGTCCTCCCATTTTCATGGAAAATTTAAACGGGTAAGAATAAAATTAGGTATATATTACACCGATCCAACAAAATAATTAGCAGATAAAATTATAAATAATTATTTTTTAATTCTCTTCAATATGATTATTTTGTAAATTTATGTCATTAAGATAAAAACTGAAAATATTAATTTAGGATTCCATTTAGGATAAAATGAAAGAGGACCTTTATCCTTGAGGGTAAGATGAATATTATTCTACTTTTTTTTAAAATCTAGAACCCTCAGGTTTCCTCAAAGGGTATAAGGAGGGTATCATTTTTTGAAATGTTTTTGGCCATGCCCCTAGTGTGGTATCGATGGGGGAAGAATATAAGGGTGAAATAGATTATATAAATAATTATCTATGAAACTCAAATGAATCGACTAAAGACAAAATTAACTCATCTATATCTGCTATTTTTGTAGAAGAGAAGACACAAATGCAACCTGCACAACCTACCTACATAGATCCGACACCTCCTAATTGAGACCTGACCATGTACTGCGCGTTTCATGATGGGGATCCACATTTATATTTTGAAGAATAAAATTTTTTATATCATATAGGGTATTATGTACATCATCATTTTATGAAGTTGGGTTAGAAAATTATAGTGGTAAATTATATTACTGATCCAACTACTCTAGTTATACTAGCTACCAAGTAGGTACCCATAGTTGGATAAAGTATTCATAACTTTTTTATATTGGAATGATAATATTTTACATTATCCAACATATGAGTTATGTGTTGTTTTTCATTTTTTAATGTTAATTCATAATTGCATACAATATTTTCTTACACTTACCTGATATAGAAGTATCTTGAATTATTGGAATCACTACAAAGGAAAAGAACATTTCTGGTTCCATCACCTTTAGAAATACCTTAGGATGTCGACAGGGTAACAAAGATAACAAATGAATTTTCTATATTAGATAATTATTATACATTTTAACAAGTGTTGATATATGTGGAATATGTTATACATTAATTTTTTTTAAATCAACATCATGGTTTTTGTAAAGGACAAAGAGCTTACTATAACTGTGTTATAGTTGTTTTCATTGTAGGTAAATTTCAATTATTAATATAATTTATTTAAGAGAACATATATTATACTGTCTTAATTAATTAATTTTATAATCAGGTATATCCAAACAATTTTCATATAATATGAATAAACATCTTTTTATGTTTTTATGAATACTAAATACATTCCAACAGCTTTGAAATACTTTAGACAATAAGAATTAAATATATATATATATAAATATTTATAAAATATTAAAAATAACATAGATTACATGTTGTTTTTTCATTCCTTGATTATAAAGAAAAAATATATAATTACAAACTACTATTCACTATACAATTGTTAATGTTGAATTTTTTATACTTTAGTGGACATTGGATGATATGCATATGTTTCACATATGAAGGTATATAATATTGGGAATGCTCTTTATTGGGTGGTGTTTGAATAATATCTAAAAAGCTGTTTAATGAGTAAATATTATTCTATTATTTTAGTTCTTTAATATTAATAATTTTATTTTACAGAAGTTTTGATAATTAATATTTGAAATTATAATAGGTCAGGGATTAAGTTCAGTAGGGATCACTATTCATTAGTGGATTAAAAAAAATTAAATATTTGAAATCTCAGGTATGTAACTTATATATCATTGAAGACAAATTTTTTCATACATATCCTATATTTTAATTTTTAAAATAATATCTAAAAAATGTAGTGTCGTCATCAATAAGGGAATTTTGAATGAAGGTATTATGTTTTCTGACTCACTTATGATATAATAAAAACCATAAAAAATATTTTCAAATGGTTAGTTTCATTATAATAATATTAATTCAAATAAATATGTTATATTTATAAATTCATAACATTTTATGTTGTATTTTCTGATTATTTTTCCATGTATTCATCAAACAACATGAAATTCATTCAAATTTTTTTAGACTACTTCATATGTTTAACTAATTTGAAGATTTAGTTTCATTTAGATATATATTTTTAAAGAGTGTTGTGAATTTTTTCAATGAGTCGTGATGATCCTTGCAAAACTGATGTTGAAAGCCTTCATACTCGATTTTCATAATGGTTATTTTTGAAAATTGTTATGGAAAGCTGAGTATGAAGGCTTTAAATGTCTCATTTTTAATAAAATATATGTTGAAAAATTCTTTTATATTTAATCATTTATAGTGGTTTTTAAAATTTGTTGTTATAAATTGACATTGAAAGTCACACTTTCTATATCACCTATATTAATGTTTCCTTATAACCAACATTAAAAGGAAAAAAATTGACATTATAGTTGTTTTTACACTTATTTTTGTTACTTCATAGAGTGTTGATAAGTTGTATCATGAATTTTAGAAACTGTATTAGTTTCATGGGTTGATGGACATGAAACATGTTGTTTCTCAATGCTTTACTAGTCAATAGGTTAAGGCTAAGAATCAACAACTCATAGGTCTTTTTCAGCCATTTTCCATTCTTTAGTGGATATAAGATGATGTGAGCCGGAAATTTGTTATAGTATATCTGAGTTTGTCTCAAAGTGTGATGTAATATGGGTTATATTGGACCAAAAGATAGAGGGTATACATATACTACTACTCAAGGATACATATACCGTTGATGATCTAGACTAGATATATGTTAAAGTGGTAGTGAATCAATATAATGTTCCTAAAAAATAATTTTTAATTAATAAACCATTTAATGTCATTCTATAGAAGGATACTATATAATTCTCCTAATACTTAGGTAAGCTTGAGTACTACTTTCCATCCTTATATTGACTGGTGGTATAAGCTTACTCTCTAGGTGTTGGAGGACATTCCATTTGAGTGTAACCATGAATTAAGTGGTTCGTAGGAGAATAATATATCACTTATAGTTTATAACAATAGTTTTAAGGAATTAATTCATATGGAACCTTTTGAGACGTCAAACTATAGGTTGCATTGAATGCCTATATATAGGTAAAAGGTAGGGGAGTTAGTGGTTATCAAGATGAGTTTCATGTATGTGACTTTAAATCATTCAGAATTCAATTGGAATGAGTTAGTGACAACTCAAAGTACGTAGAGATTATACATTTACTGAAAAACCATCCTAAGATGTTTGAGTTAGAGAATTAGTTTTTCTTAATATTGTGTTATTTTTTGTGGAACAATCATATTCGGAGTCATGGGAATTTAAAACACAATTTTTTGATGGATATTAGTGGGAGATATAATTCTATGCATTATTTGTTTCATGCATCTCAACATTAGAGATACTATCCCAACCCTTCACTTATGATTATCACTAACGAGTTTGAGATAGATTTTGACATGTCATTCAAGGATTGAATAGTTTTAATAGTTTATTAGAGTGAGAATACTTCATGTAGTAATATGGTCCCTATGGTACATACCTAGTGCAATCGTGATAATATTTAGTGAAACTTTGGGATAAGATGTTATATGGTGGGGGAGTTTGTAACAACCTTAATATGTGTTATGTAATAATTTAATATATTTTTTGTATATAAATATTGTATCTTTATATTTGGGGGTTATTTGAGGTGTTGATAGGGGATTTTGGTGTTGCTTTCAGAATATAGCCTTGGGTTCAGGATGAGATTCAAATATAGGAGGGTCATCATTTAGTAACATATATGGATTTTACCATGGAATGTGATGGATAATAATAACTATTTTTCTACAAAATAATAAGTTTTTATATAGGTGACTCGTTACATTAAATCCTAACTATTTTTCTCTAAATTTCTATTTTAGAGGGAGGTTTCATAATATAGTGGGGGAGGGATACCCACTGGTCACTTGAGGGATTGTGTTCTTAATTCTCAACAAGAGAAGTGTGTTATTCCATGAACATAATGTTTTCACCACAATTTGACCTTATTAATTATAATGTGTTGTTACCAATATTGTAATTCCACAACACATGATCTTGTGGTCTATGTTTGTAGACTTTAATTTTGTCCTCTTTTTTCTCTCAAAATATAAATTTGAATGTTTATGTTGATTTAAAGGATTAAAAATTTACCTAAATGGGGATTTTCCCTCACCCGATAACAATATGACCATTCTCCCCTCCCATACTACTTTATTCATTACTTCCAAAGCATGTATCTACTATGTCTATGGATTGTTTTAGGTATATTTCATCATAGAAAATCTTTATAGGTAAAAAATATAGTCTTCTTATATCCTTTGATGGATTCTATTAAGTGTATCTTCTATTATAGAACAATTTAATTATTTGTTATGGTTTTCAATTTTGATCAATTAAATCCAAATAATCTCCTTGTTTTAGATGAACATGAAAAAATTATACATTGGTATATATCTCCTTAGCTTCCCATTAGTACTCAATCACATGGAATGTGTCTATGAAATTTGGAATGTTATACTTTTTTAACATGTCATAGAAATTTATTTGTACTAAAATGATCATTTCTTATAGTATTAATCGAACTCGATGAACCTATGGGGTGTCCCTTGAGTTGTGTACATAGAAAACAAGGTCATATATATCAATTTTTATATGATTTTAAAATTGAAACAATGAATTTGGATCCATTATGGGTGATTATTCTTGATACTTTTCACTGTGATCCTCATGGGGTGTGCTATGATAAATATTTGTAAGGAATGACTTAAGAACTCAGTAGATCAAGGGTGGGCTATCCAATGTGAAACACATAGATTATTTTAGTTTCATAAGTAACATAACCCTTTTTTCATTAAATTATTTTAAATTCTATGAGAAATATTATAAGTAATTAATTTCTTATTATGATTATTTTTGGTGGTTCATTATCTAACCTAGATAATCCCATGGTAACTCATCCACCTAATGAGATGGGTTGGTGGTACCTCATCCACTTAGAGATGGTACATTGGTGGTACCCTTTTTAACTTGTGATATGAGATTATAGGTATTCCATCTAGTTTAAAAATATCTATGGTGGTATATCATACACATTTAGATCACTAAATTTGGTTCATCATCCACCCGAGAAATAATTTGGGTGGTATATTGTCCATCTATGGATGTAGTATGGGTGGAACTTCATCCACTTTGGGAATAGTGTTAGAGTTAATCACCCACATATATATTGATATTGTGTTATCCAATAGGACATGGATATTGGTGGTTTATCACCCACTCATGGATTTTAATATAGTAGTGCATCATCCATCTATGATGTGCTGTTTTGGTGTAGTAACTTTCACCTTAGTTTTTTAATGGTGGTATATCATCCAATTCTAGATGGGTAGTGATAGATGATCATCCACTTGAGATTTTTGATATCTTGTTCACTAAGAGATACCTTCTTTTCCATTGAATTTATATTAGTGATGGTTTTTTTACTTGGATGGGTTGTGATAGTGATTCATCCCTCATCTATCATTTTTTATGGTGATGGATCGTTAAACTATAATTTTGTGCAGGGAGTGATACATCATTCATCCTTGAGGTGTGTTCATATAATGGGTATATTATCTTATTCTAGAACTGACCAAAGAAGGTATATTCATACATTGATTTTAAGATGAATGCTATATGATGTGATAAGTTATTTTATATCGCATTATTATCATTTAATTTTGAGCATGAAAGGGTATTAATAGGATTAATAGAGACAATATTGGTAGT
Organism: Viscum album; assembly: GCA_963277665.1. Classification (NCBI taxonomy): domain Eukaryota; kingdom Viridiplantae; phylum Streptophyta; class Magnoliopsida; order Santalales; family Viscaceae; genus Viscum; species Viscum album. The sequence goes on along the minus strand of OY728155.1, from coordinate 1,630,320,388 downwards.
GTAAAACAGATTTGTAATCATACACTAGTCAAGTGTTGTGCTACCAAAATACACTTTTTCTATTAACCTGGTAAGAGCAAGGGTCCCATTTTTATGAATATCTATGTTTATAGAGCTTGATTTGGGTTTGGAGATGTGACCAATCAAGTAATTGGGACTAGTTTTATGGATACCTTCTTAACATTTTTCTTTTTTTGGACCCATTTTTATAAGATATGACTATGGGGGATAATTTTCATACCCTATAACAGTTATGACTTGTATGTTATATCATTGTTTAAGTATAACTAGATGGTTAATATTTATTTTCTCTTTAATTTATATTTTATGTTTATTTTAATGTTGTTCTTATATTGTGATAATTTTTTCTTGATATTGATTCCACTAAGTTTTATGTTTATATATACCCAAGGGTATATTCTCCACACTTGTTGTATTTAAAACCTTACTACTAGTCAACAACCTATAACACATGGGTATGAAACCTTGTGAATATGGTGACATATTTTTTTTCATAGTAGAGGTTAATAGAATTAGTGAAATTAAATAGGAAACTCATGAATTTAGAGAAATATATAATATATAAAAGATTATCAATATTCATGTCTAGTGATTAATCCCATTGTTAAGGATAAAGTAACTTCTCTAATAGCTATGTCATGAATTATATCACAGCTAACCCATTTTTAATTTGTGTGGGATTGATGTGTTCATTGATATCTATCATAGTTTATAATTATTAATGAGATTCATGATCATTTCTAATTTTAAAAAGGGCTATTGGAATTGCACATAAGATAATAAAAATCATACTATTTATACTAATGTTAATAGTCCACAGGTAAAAATGTTTTTATTTATTGTAATCACTAATAAGTTTTGTGTTTTATGGACTGAAAATATTTAATTATGAACATGTTATTTTATTAAAAAAGAAATGTGGAATTATAATACAAATATATTGTTATTTATATTGTTAATAGATAAACATGAGAGAATGAAAATTCCCAATTGATATTTGATCGTGGTGTGGGAGAAATGTTCTTTCAAGTCCCATTAAACATGGGGAATTTTTATGATCATGATTCAAAAGCTATATGACATAAGATGTATTATGCTATGAACCGTCATTTCTATGAATCAGATGCTAAACGAAGACCCGAAATCATTTAATTTGATTTATTGGATTAGGAAGGATGAAAAAAGTCAAAGGTGTAATGGATTATATGTGTTAAAGATAAACTTCTATAACTCTAAATCATGGGTTTTAGATATCATTTGTGCATCAGATATTTTTGGTAATTCACAAAAATTCAAATAAAAAAGGAAATTAATTAAGTGATAATTAGATATATAATCAGATAATGGATCAATAGTTACTACCTTATTTATGGAGATTGTAAATTTTCTTCTTCATAATATATCTTTATTATTTCTATAAGATTATTATCAAGATTTATCATTGAATAGAAATGATATTTATTTATTTTTCCAAGATACATTGACTTTTTTATTTTTAATAAAGAAAAAATATTTATCTATTTATATGGATGAATTCTGTAATAGTTATGAAAATATTGGTAATAAACTATATATATTGGATTTTGAAAATAATATCTATAATTAAAATAATAAGAATGTCAAAATTAATGATTTGAATTCAAATTATCTTTTTAATTATCTTATAGGTCATATAAATAAGTATCACATCCAAAAAATATATTATAAAGGATTACTTTGTTTGAATGATTCTGAATAATTTCATGTATATGAATCTTTTGTATTTTGAAAAATGATCTAATCACCATTTTAAGATAAATTAAAAATATCCAATAATTTATTAAAATTCATATATGTTGAGCTACGTGGTATTATAAGTAAAGTATCTCAAGGTATATTTTAATACATTATTAACATTATTGATGAATTCAATAGGTATGGGCATGTAAATCTTATGGAACACAATTAAAAAATTTTTATTGTTAAAAGTGATTCAAAATTATGTACAAAATAAACCTATAATAACTATTAAAATAATTCCGTATAATTTTAGTTGAGAATATTTGAGTCAATAATATTTTTATTATCTAGGAGATAATAGTATGGTATCATAACATACTTCACCTAGTACACCATAGTTAAATGGTTTATCTAAAAGGGAAAATAAAACTCAATTTATCATAAATTTTTCTAGGATGAGTTATAAAGAACTACCTATCATATTTTTGGGTTATTATATAAACACTTATTAATTTAATATAAATTTTATTTCATCAATAGATATCTAAAATACAACACATGACATGTGGACCAAGAATAATCCTAATTTTTATTTAATATATATTTGGTGCTTAGAGAAATATTTATGAGGTATCACATCTAGAAAAAAAGAAACCAAAAAATATAAATTTCTATATTTTAGTTATATGAAAGAGACATTATGTTATTACTTCTACAATCCATTAGATCAGAAAATATTTATGTCTTTATGTCACAACCGGACCTGAAACAACTCAAATATTTTAATTATTTTTTAGTCTCAATTTATTTCATTTTTATGGTTGATTTTTCTCTAAAACTATGAGTTTTGGGGCATATAGATCATGTCACACAGTTACAGTTCTTACTTTTCCAAAACCTGTATAAACCTTTTGACCACATCTATAATTTTCTATAGCCTTACTATATATTCAATTCTTCATTTTCTAAAATTTTTAGCCTACCCATTCATGGTTCTCCAAAATCCTAGTAGAGGGCACGCAATTGGCATATTGTTTTCCAAACCATGTGACCTACCTGAGCACCGTATATTGTTATTCAAAAAAATAAAAAAATTAAATATAAATACCAATTTTTACCTTAAGGAATTTAAACCTAGTTTTTATCCCTCACATGATCACCCTCACCCTATATCTCCCATTTGATGCACATGGGGATCCTTGGCCAAACTTGATCCTCCTCCCCCTATATTCATTGGTTAATTTCTTCTCCAATATTTGGTTTAATCATCTCTAGTTAACTATTATTTTTATTTTTCTCATCATTATTATATATCTATTTATTGGTATCTTTTCATCCCTTATGGTGAACATGACCAATGAGTAACCTTATCCAAATTGTGGGTGTTTTTTTGGTTTATTCTTCATCTCTATGGTTATTGAGGTTTAATTTTCGGTTGATTCTTATGATGTCTTTTTAAAGCGATAGATTCCACTCTATTTGAGGTATCTTACCCTATTTCCAAGACTTTATCTTGGAAAATGTGATCTATCTGTGGTTTTAAGGTGTGTTTTCATTATTATGTAGATTTTATATCTTATGAAAAATGTTTTAGATTATTGGAAATGGTTCCTCTCTTGTTTTTAATTTTTATATAAACATCTATCACAGGTTTCTATTGTTAGAATGTGTTTACATACTATTTTTGAATTTTAAAGAATAAAAAAAGATTAATTGGAATTTAAAATGATTTATACCCTAAAAAGTAGAAACTAGTTTTCATAAAGGTCTTCATGGAATGATTTTGTTTTTTTAAATCATTGAGGGTATTAACAATATTTTGTCTAGTTGAATGTGATTTATCAATACACACACACGCACACACGCACACACACACACGCCCAAATATATGGGTTCCCTCTTTGTGAATATTCTCTCAAGGTGGGTGGAATATATGCATTGGAAGAAGGGGTTCTTCAATATAAATCATGGTGTACAGGTAAAATGTGTGAAGTATTGTTTTTGTACTTGAATGATATGGGAAAAATTAGTCTTTAAAAATAGAAATGATTCTTTTAAATGAAATTTCTTGGTTGGAACTTTGAGAATATTCACAAAAATAAAAACCAGTCTTAAGGCATTCCCCTTGTATTGGAAATTTGGTTCAATAAATGTGTGATATGTGATGTATTCCTGATGAAAGAGGATTATTAATTGTTTATGTATCATATAAAGGAAAAATGGATATTCTTTAAAGGTAGATTTAATATGAGAAAGTTGATTGTTTTTTTATTTTTAAAATGTACGATATATATATATATATGGCAGTTTGGTAAAACTCACCACTATTTTTATATCATGGGAAGAATTGGGTAATTAGTAGGGAGTTGTAGTTATACGAGTTTCACTAGGTTATTATTATTCTCTAACTATTAGACCTAATATATATTTCTTCTATGTGTGGGATATGACCCGCGATCTGACTTGTGAGGGTGAGACCAAGTGTTGGGGTGAGTTGATTATGGGTAACTAGTGCTGATAGAGATTGATTATGTGAATTCTTATAAAGCTATTATATACCATATTAACTAGATCCTAAGATCCCATGGAACCCATTTACAAATAAACTATTATCCATTATTTTTTGGAAATTTTTTGAAATGGTTTGCGTTGTTATTTTTTCCTACTAAATCACATATTTTACCACATATTTCATTTTATAAATGGTTTACTAGAAATAATCCCTTTATTAAAATAATGTTTTGAAATTAAAAATGTAAAATGTTTTTTAGGAAGCATCATCTTATTATTTGTTATAAAAATAATGGAAAACATTATTTTTATAAATTCATATTTTTAATCTAGAAAGAAATGATTTTATTTTAAAGGTAAAAAAGGGTATGGTTACCCTTTTGGAATCCCCCTTGATCATCTCAATGTTCATTCCTAAATTATAATTTTTAGATATAGATATCAAATTTTATATTCTCACCCATGGGGAGTTATGGTTCTTTTGTTGGTTGGTGACTCATATAGTCATACAGAGGACATTAGGTTCATAGCTTAGTTTTATTTGAATATCCTTTATCACATTGGGCACTTAGTATTTTACTACTTTCTATGATTAGAGGTGTAGAAGAATTTTGTAGGTTTAAGATATAAATTTTGTGGGTGTCATTATCTTACTAGAGAGGGAGATTGTGGTTTATAGGGAGGTTTTTGGTGCTCTATACTATTTACCACTTTCATAGTTTGAAATTTGGTTTTTTAATTCTATTTATTTTTCACAGTCATAGACATTTGACTTATGGCCGGGATATGATAGAATTTTATTTTATTCACACTGAAAGTTTAATTATTTTTTATTTGGGATAATCATTCCCTTGTAGTGATTCCTTGATGCCCATACACTTATGCCAACCTATGGGGATTTTAAACACCCATAGGCCTTGTTGTTGACTTGTTTGAGCATCTAAAAAAGGGACATATCACATTATTTTATTTAAAAATTGGTTCAAAAGAGTTTATACCCTTTTATTTTGTATTTTATAGTAATTTGTAGCTAGGATTATCATAATTCAAGTGATAATTCATGGGTAGGTTCTTACCACCACCTATTTAAAAGGACAATTTAATTTACAGGGTGGTTCAGGATGTTTGTGTCTCAAATTTTATTTTTCTTATTAGATGTTTTCTAGGTTTTGGACCTTTACATGAGTGTTTATGATTGGAGTTGATGATTTATGGGTTTAGAAACTATAATGTTTGGAGTGAGTTCATATGGTTTTAGAGGGTTCATAGTTACTGTGTATAACCAGGAAAACTATTCATTGACAATGTGACCAGATTTATTGACCTCTAGTGAGCTTCATTTGGTTGGTGTATGGTCTTCCGAACTCTACATCCAAATCGTAAAAAATATACGTTCTTCTAAATTTGAGAGATTTTTACTCTTTCAGTTTTGGGGTTATTTTATTTTTGTTATTGGTGTATGTTGTTTTTTTGACGTTTCCCTTGAAATTGAAAATGATATTTTCATTATTAATTTAGGATTTACTGAATAAAACCCATTGGTTTTTTTAAAATAAAATGGAAATTTTTTTGGGATCTTGTAATTGCTTGTGAAATTTGGGATGGAAAGTGATTTAGAGACTTTAAAATGTTTTGTTTGCAAAAAAAGGGTGGCATACTATTTTATTGGAATTATATAAGAAATTACTTGAAATGGATTAATTTTTACATGACCCTTTGTATTACTTATGACTATTCACATATATGCATAAGTGTGTTGTAAGAGAATGTGTGTAAAAATATATGGGAATAAAATAAATAGTGGGTTTTTGAATGTGTGAAGCTTTATGGAATACCGTTAGAAAGTTCCTAACTTTTTATGATTATCTATTTTATATAAATTTGTTTCAAAATAAGTGTTTCAATGTTTTTAAATGGGATTTTTATTTGATGTTTCATTTTTTGTGTGTTGGTATTTCATGTTTTTTATGCTATGAGATTCATTGAAGAGGTTTTTTGAGTTTGGGTTATTGATTTGTATATGATATGTGGAGTTTTTTATATTTGTTTATTTAGTTTTGTGTTTCATGTTTATTTTTATAGTACAAACCCACTAAGATCTGAGGAATATTGAATAGAATCTATATGTGGGACTTTCACAGAAAGATGTTCAGTTGATCAACTATTTTTCTAGTTGTTTGGTTCTTTTATTTTGGATGTGGCATCTGGTGGTCCAAAGCCAACTGCTTTTTTATCATGAATTCATTCAAAAGTTTCAAAATTAAAATCCTCATCATTTGTTCAGACATTAAGAACTATGAGAGGCCAATGAATGGTTGTAATGTATTTAAGATGGTTTTATTTATCTTGATATTATTAATCCTCTAGAACTCATGTTTTCCACCTTTATGTTAGACGTTATGTATTGAAAATGGTGGAAGTCCTTTATTTAGACCAAACCACTCAAAGAGAGCTCACAAGGGAACTTTAAAGATCTATTTATCTAGTAGTACATCTATAAATCTATAAGTATGTTGCAGGATATTGGAATTTATAGTATCCAAAAAGGTGAATCAATAGGGTTAGAATATTCCAAGATATTCACTACGTCAGTTTTGTATCTTCCATACCTTTCCAAAGAAGAATCCTTGAAGGCCCAGTTATTTGAAAATGGTCTCTATCTGTATCTTATTCTAGTAGTGTCTTTTATCGATAATAATTTTTTAATATGTAGTGAATTATTATGTTTAGTCCAAATCCATACTAAATAGAGATCCAATGTTGGTTGATGTCTCACTTTTCCATGGGACCACTGGTGGTGGATCCAGTAAAAGGAAAGTGAAGAGTACTATTTATTACATGTAGAGAAGTTTTATTAAATGGTTGTTGTGTTTATTGTAACTATATTCTTCCATGAGTAATCTCTAGGTATCCCATCAGTGTGGGAAATCATGGCCTAATAATTATTCATTCCTAGTCCCACCAAATACATATCATACCTATGGATGCCTAGGTCATTTTCAGAGGTTCAATATAGGTGGTTCTAATAAGATAAGTGGAACTATATCAACACTAAAAAAATATAATATACCAATTTGGTTAACTTGGTGATGATACATGATATGTTTAAGGTTTATTATTTTGTAAATTTTATATTCTTGGATGTGGAATTTGGTGATGTTTCCTTTTGATTAGAAATAGAGGATGATGTTTTTTATATTCTATGGATCCTTTAGGAGTTCTATTTTAATATATGTTTTTCTAGTAAATTATAAATATTTTACTATAAATTTAGAGTGTTTATAATTCCTTCCATTATTTCCTATAGCTTTGGTTTTTTCTAGGACTTTCATGTTTGTTTCAGTATAGAAATAAATGTTCTAATAGAGTCCTCAAATGGTGGGGATACCACTATATAAATATGTCATGGTGACTTTTTTATTCAATCATTATTGATTTAGAAATTCTCTATCCCCACCCCACCTAACATTGATGAGTTTTTTTGGTGATTTCTAGGTTAAGGGTCCGGGTTTCCCATATTTTGGGTTTATGTTTAGAAATATGTGTCTCTCTTATCATGTTTCTATTTGATATATCAAGTTCCTTGGTATCATTCAATGATTATAATGTTTAGTTTTATTTTTATAATTCTCATTTAAATTACTTTTGGGTTGAGGAGTTGTTTATATTGATTGTAAATTGGGTATTAGTTATTGGTCCATGGATTTTGGAAGTCGTGTCTCTAGTGGTAGTTTTTCTTTTCCTAGTATCATGATCAACTAATCCTTTTGGGACTTTCTGGAGGAAGAATTTTTCATGGTGGGAAGAATTATCAATCCATTACCAAAAAAAACTCTAAGGTTTTATTTATTTTTGAGTCCCTATTTACATTATTTTTTATCCGGGTGATTTTTCATTGAAATCGAGAGTTTTTGGGAATCCCGAGCATGTCGCATGAATAAATCATATCATTTAAAAACCTTGAGAAATCCATGTAATAAACTCTATAATTTTATTGATACAAACTATATTATTAGCACATATTTTTACAATATTTGTGTTTTACCTGTGCATGGTTATCTAGAAAACTAATAGAGGGTCCATGGTTTTCACTTAGCTTTCCAAAATATTAGACCTACCAATGCACCAGATACCATTTTTTAAAAATAAAAGTAAAATAAATTTTTTACCTAGAGGAATTAAAACACCTAAAAGGTTTATCTCCTCCACATACTAACCATTACCCTCATTCTATCATTAAATTACTAGGGAGATCCTCATCGATTCCTCCTTTACCTCATCTCTTTCAATTTTTGGATCAATTTCTTCTTCTATCTTTAGTGAGATCATATCCAATTAGAATTTATCTTTTTCTTTATCCACCTTCTCTTCCAATTTCTTGGCTTATTTTCATCCCTTATGGTTCATGTGACCTAGGGTGAAACCTAACCTTATTTTTGGTGTTGTTTTTGTTAATTATTTTCCCCTAGGGTTCGTAAGGTTTGATTTGAGTCCTTTTATTGTGATTTCCATCGAAGGAAATGGATTCCACTATATTTGAGGAATATTACCCAATATATATTTCATTAATTGGAAAAATATTATCTCTTTGTAGTTTTAGAGTGTTTTTTCATTATTAAATAAAATTTATATGTTATAAAAAATGGTTGGGATACTTATAAATTGTTCTTCTACTGTTTTTTGTTGTATTATCGAAGTTCTGGCATGAGTTTCTTATATCGAATCATGTTTCCAAAATAGGGTTTGAAATAAAAAGCATCATAATTTATTAATGGGATTTTCAAATGATATTTACCCTGAAAAGTTGAAATTCACAAAGGTGATTTCTACTTATGAACGGTTTTCTTATAGGGAAAATTGATTGGTTTAGTCTTCATTTGAATCCTTAAAGAGATTTCTAATCTTTTGGCTTATTAAATATGAATGAAACATATATACATATAATGATTTAAATATTAATATATATATGGGTTCCTTATTTGTGAATATCAACTCATGATCAGTAGAATATGGGTGTTGAGAGATGAGAATCAAGGTGTATATGTTTTATGTGTGAAGTGAGATTTTGGAACATGAAAGATTTGGGAAAAAGTACTTTTTCTAAAGGGAATCATTTCCTTTAAATGACGTTTCTTGGTTGTCCCTTTGAAATGATTCACTAAAAAGAAAGAAACTCTTTAGGTATGCCCCTTTTATTGGTAATGTGGTGTGATAAATGTGTGATATGTGATGTATTCCTAGTGACAGGTGTTTATGTATTATTTATGAATCAAGGAAATAAATAAGGGGTTTTCTTAAAAGGGAGTTGGGATGTGAGAATGTGGTTTGTTTTTATTCTGAGAATTGTATGATATATATGTATATGATTGTTTGATAAAACTCGCCTCCATTTTTTTTCATGTTAATCCATTAGTATTTTGGATGGAGCTCTAGGAACACATACTACCATTTTTTAGTATCATGATTTAACTCATAGACCTAAGATAGACTCAGTATTATTAAGGGATATTCACCTTGACCAAAAAAGTGAGAGTAACTTATATTTTTAGGATGTGTTGACTGTGGGTAACCGAAATCAGTGGAAATTGTTTTTTTTTTCATTTTTATAGCTTTATCGAGGACCATGAAGACTAGATCCTTTAGTTCAATAACACCCAATTTACATATTCACTTCTATTCCCTATTTTATGGAAATTATATGAAATGGTATCATTGTTATGTTTTCCTACTAAAACTTTTATTGTGCTGCATATTTTAGTTTATAAATATCTTAATGGAAAACCTAAGTTTATTTGAAGAGTATTTTTTAATTTTTAAAGGGTTTTTTTAGATAACATCATCTTGTTACTTGTTTTAAATTGAAATGATTTTTTTATATTCATACTTTAAAACTGGCATTAAATGACTTTTTAATGTTCAGTCATAGGGTTTGGTTTCTCTTTCAGCATCCCTATGGAGAATCTCAATGATCAGACCCACATTATCTTTTTAGATGAAAGTATCAGCTTATATATTGACTTCTAAGGAGCATTGTGTTTATTTTATTTGGGGGTGACTTATATAGTCAAAAGGAATAATATAGGTTTGTAGTTTAGTTTTATTTCAGTCTTCTTTATTGAATTTTCGACATAGTATTTCAATAATTTATATGGATGGAGGTGTAGAGATATTCTAGTGGGAAATGACAGAAATTTGGTTTGTTTCTTTAATCTATAGGAGAGGGATACTGGGGTGGGAAGGGAGGTTTTTGGAACTCACTATTTTTTTACTTATTGTATAGTTTTATATTAGGTTATTTATTCTATTTAGTTTTACCAATGTGGATGTCTGACTTTTAGATGGGTGATTCCATAATTTTATTGAATTTTCACAAAATATTTAATTTTTTTATTAGGTGAAACCATTCCCAAGTGGTGACTCCTTGATGTACATGCAATTTTTCACCCTGGGGGGATCATGAAGTTCCCCCAAGACTTGGTGTGAACTTTTTTCAAGTATTCGATTAATGGGAAGACTATATTGGTTCATGATACTTGACATGAAATTTTTTATAAAGGTAAGTTATTTCCAAAATAATTAGTGGGTGTAAATTTAAACTTGATAAAGTTCATTAACAAAAGGATGATTCTATTCTTGAAGTGAAAGTATTTTTTTGAAAGAATACTGACCTGGATTATATACTTTCTATCTTCAAATCTCGATTTGTAGAAAAATGTTTTTTCAAATTATATTAATTTCTATAAATAATCATTTTCTATGGTGGATATAATGTAATATATTTTAATTAATTTATCCATAATAATATTATATTATGATTAGATATATCAAATGGATGTCATAATATAATTTATTTAATGGAATTTACATGAGGATTTATATATGATACAAATTAAGGTCTTTTAAGTCATAAGAAACAAAACAAAGTTTTATATACTACAATAATTCAATTATGGGTTGAATAAATATTCAATATTTTGGAAAAGTCATTTTATAAATACATTAAGGTATTTGAAATTATTAAAAATTGGGATAATCCTTATTTATATAAACTACTTTATGGGACAATTTATATATTTATGCTATTTTATATGGATGATATACTTCTCCTCAAAAATTAAATCCCAATGATAAAATCAATAAATTTTTTGGGTCATTTCATCTCAATAAAACTTCTTTATCAAACAACATATATAAAAGGTATGAATATCTATAGATATAGAGATAGATATAAATTAATGTTTAGTGTAATGACCTGAAAATTACTTCTATGATTAATAAAAGAACTACCTTTTTCATAATGATTATTTTATTATATTTCACCATGATATTACATAGAAATCATATTTCAAAAAATATTATATGTCATGCAATGATACCAATTACTACAACTAAGACTTATAAATGGGTATAAAAACCAAAGAACATCAACCATGCAATGGTATATTCTATAGGTTTAAACATTACCAAAATATTAATCCTTCCATGAAAACCATTAATACAAAAAGAAAAATTAGGTATATAACTGAAATTGTCAAAGGAATTATAAAGACTATTTGGAATTAAGTTAACATTTTGATAAATTTTGGATTATATATAGGGGATAAAATGAGTTATGGACATTGGGATATGATTGTTTCCTAATTGTTGGTCAATATGAACATTGGTAAATATGACTATTTGATATTATAAATGTTGGTAACAATGTTACTAATATAATTAGTGTTTAAGAAGGGTAATGAAAAATGAAAATTGATTCATAAAGGAGAAATCAAGTCCTCGACTAGTAGAGTCATTCCTTTTTATTCCCATTTGTTAGAAATTGGGATAAATATTGCATCATTAGGGTTCTCCCTTGACCAAGTCCAAGAAGATATTCGACAAGTGATTCTTGAATAAAACCACCTATGGTATAATTTTAAGTTAGGTGAGATTGAAACTAGGTCAACTCTAGATAGCCACCCAATTAAACTACCACCATCAAATAACTTACCCTTAGGGTGTATGATAGAGTAATAAGGGGTTTTGTATCTAGAACATGGAATCATAAAAGTGTAACATCCTTTTTATAAATGATGTTTTTTTAATCAATCCCATTTTAATTATTATGTTATTTAATTAAATACCCATGAATATAATATAATGTTTATAGATAGTTTTTTTATACAAATGAAACATAATTATATTTTTAGAAATTAAATACACCTTTATAATAAACAAAGTTATTTTAAGAAAAATTACTTTTAATAAATAATCTTATAATATAATATTTATTTAACAAAAAATTATAATTTAATTTAATAATATCCTAGTAGATTTTTATAAGTGCTAGAAAGTTAAATATGTCATAAAAACTATTAATTTTTTGAAAAATAATGATTTTTTATTTAAAAATTAATTTTCACATATTTATAGAATTATCATGATATTATTAACATTATATTTGAGATAAATATATCAAAAAAATTATGATTATATTTTAATAATTTTTAAAAATTTATTAATTTTTAGTGAATAATAAAAGTACAGTTTTGTGTTGTCAGTATTTATTAGGACTTTATATATAGGTAATAATAAATTAAATAGAATATACAAGATAAATATTTTATTATATTAATATTATGTATTATAATGTATTTAAATTAAATTCTAAACCTATAAATGAAATTCCAAATTTTAAAATAGAAATAAGGATTTTAAAAACTGTATTTTGGGGAAAAATTAATTTTCCATGTCAAAAATAATATAATAAAATGGATCTAGGTTATAATAGATTAAAATTTTATAAAAAATGGATTAAATTTGAAAAATGGTGATAAAAAACAAGAGGTAAACCAATGAATTTTCATTTTCCACAACCCTGAAATCCAAGACCTTTATTTAGAAATTATTTTTACAATTTCTCCTATTTTACTATAAATACCCTCCCATCAATATTTACTCCCAACTCCAAATTCATTACCCATGTTTTTTTGTCATTTTACTTTCAAATATTTCCTCCAAGGAGTCCTTATGATCTAAAGGTCCCATACTAGAATTTTGTGAAGAAACTTTTCAAGTTATGAAAACTATCTTCTTCTTCATTTCCATTCAAGTACCTATTTTGTGGTATGTATTAGAAATTAGGAATTTCATTCCATTTTAACACTTCTTTTTTTCCCATTAATACTGAAATGGTGTTTTACAAGGTATATATTTTCTACCCTCTGATTATTCCTTTTCCTTAATCGGCGTTGTATACCCAGGATGCTGCTGAAATTCATTTTTTGAATTTAAATATTTTTAATATAAAATTATTATATTTTTAATACCCTAAATTCATTTTATTCTATGGGTGTTAACCCATATGTATAAATTATTTATTAAATATGGATTTAGATATATTAAACCCACCTTCCCTTATGGTGGGTATAAAAATGATGAAATTTTCATGTCCTTAAACACTTATGCAATAAACAATTTTGTACGAAACATATTATTTTTATCTATCTATTATTGATGAAATGATATATTATGATCAATTTGGATCAAATTAATTAATATATATAAATGTTTGACCCCTATTTAAATCCAATTCATTGGATAAAGAACTAATCTCTAGAGAAGACATTTGTTACAATACCTTTTTGAATAAGCTCAATAATTATGTTTTATGACACCTTAGTTATATCCTTATTAATGTATCCTTTTTATATTATAGACAAATTTCAATTTTTTGATTAATTATCTTTAAATTATGATATGAATCATGTTTTTATGATCATTCCCAGTTGATATGACTCATGGTCCCACGATAAATATGTCGTTTGTTTATTCTCTTAACGGGCTTTATGCACACCACTTTATTTTAATGCATGTCCCTAGAATATGGTATAATATAAGAATGTATTGAGATAAACCTATTAATGATCATTTCAAGTGTAGTAGAATAATTTATATGATTTTCATGTATTACTATAACACCCAGGAAAAGTGAGTCTTTAAAGACCAAATGATACTACCCATTTCAACAAGGTGCACCTTTCTTTTTGGGAGCCTACCTGATTATAACTCTATAGTTTTGAATTATTGGATTGGGGTATTGATTATGATGGATTAACCCTTGTTAATTTTTATAGGGTGTGTGTGAGTGAGGAAAAACACAATAAATGAACATATTTTGGAAAGTGGGGACAATGAATTATCATATAAGTGACTGTAGAGGGTAATATCCTATTGTGTGATGGGAAGGAATCCATGGAATTAAAGGATACCAATGGGTTCATATGACCAGGTTCATGGAATGAGGATTGTCAAGTTATGAAAAATGGTATTAGGGACAATACCCCAGATTATTTTCCTAGTAACTACATAGGTTTGAGGTTTTGGGTCCACAACGATGGAATTTTACATTAAAGAGGTGGCGAGTGTGACACCCCTAGATATGTGAGAGTTAAAATACTAAATGATACTACCCATTTTACCAAGATAGACCTTTATTTTTAGGATTCTACCTGATTATAACTCCACATTTATGTATACATTCCATGGAGTATTGGCCATGATGGTTAACCTCCTGGGATATTTATGAGGGTGTATATGAGTGAGAAAAAATCACAATGAAAGAACATGTGTTAGACTGTGGGGATATTCAATATCCAGATAAGTTAACCAAGTGGGTAATAGCCTGTAGTGTGCTGGGAAAGAAACCAATGTATTATAGGAGACCAGTGGGGTTATATGACTAGGTTCACAACTTGTGGAAGGTTGGGTCACGATAATTACATCCCCAATTTTAAGGAAATTTAGCCTCAAAAGTTCATTTGTATTATCATGTTTTTATCATGAAATAATATTTTTTGTGTTAGAAAAAAATGTGGGATTTCATATTTATCCATGGTTAAAACACGCACATTGGTATAGTGTTAAGAAGTTCTATCATGAAAAACTCTAAAAAGGGTTATTACTAATGATACATGGTAATATTATTTTAAAAAAAACTAATATAAAAATCAATGAATATGAACACATGACTAAGACAAAATTATATTTGATAGTTATTATTAATAACATACACAACATTGTGTACACATCCTAATGAATTATATGTATTAAATAAGATGAGTAAATAATAGTAATATACAAGTTAAATTTATTAGTTAGTTGTAAAGAATATTTTTAGATAAATGTGATTGACTAAGAATGTATTTTTAGTCTTTGGTGGTGAGGAAGATAATATTTTTGGGGTTACATAGATTCTTATTTCTAAATAAAAATAATAATTTGGATTTTCGTTAGGGTTTTTAACTTAATGGTGGAGTTTTAATTTGGAAAAAATATATGAAACTGATATCTTGTGATTCTAAAATAGAAGTTGAATACATTGAAATATCTTATCTGGATAAAAACTCTCATTGGATAATGAATTTCATTACACAAAATAGAATTGTTTCAAGCACAATTCATCTAATTTAACTATACTATTATACTAATCAAGTGACTTCACAAGATAAAGAGACCACGTATTACCAAAAATCTAAACATATTATTCATCAATTTTAAAACATTTAAGATATTATTGATAGAGGTGAATATTAAGATATACAGAGTTCATATTTAGGAATATATTAATAAACTCTTAAAAAAACCCAATATGAAATAAAATATGCAAAGACATACTAGCTCCATTAGAATTAAATACATTCATGATAAGTTTTAGTGAAATTCATAGATTATTAATTCTTGTTTCCTAATGTTATTCATGTGTTGTTGGTTAAGGGATATTTTTTATTTTGTAATTTATATTATTGTAAATTATTGATCATTGTTTTTTGTTTATTACATAAAACACAGGATATATTATTATAACAGCCTTCCATGAAGATATTAATTAATAGGTTATCCCTGATTGATGATCATTTTATCAGTTTATGATAATATGTTAAGATCATTATGAGTAGGATCACTTTTATAAATAATTAATTGATCACTAATTGGATATATGTCAGTGAAATTTGTATTTGGATTGATATACATAAATTTCCCCAATGTATTTACATATATGTGTCAATGGGGATACATAATTTAACATTAGCTATGTATCCTTCAACTTGAGGCTCTAAAATTAGTTCTATAATTATTTTTAATAATTTGGTACTTACCAAAATTAATGTGATATTTTTTTAATAAAAAGTAATTTTTTATGAATCTA
Organism: Viscum album; assembly: GCA_963277665.1. NCBI lineage: Eukaryota > Viridiplantae > Streptophyta > Magnoliopsida > Santalales > Viscaceae > Viscum > Viscum album. Next base: position 1,630,303,950 of record OY728155.1, on the reverse strand, counting down.
ATCAAGTTGTTCGATTCTATTAACCGTGATAGGATGTGTCTAGACAATTGATGTGTTCTCAAATCATGGGCCACAATTGTGTTTTGAATACATAAGTGCATGTCTATACCAAGATAATTTGATGTGATTTAGTTATATAATATTTTTCAACTTAGGAACTGAGTAAAGAATATAATATATATAATATCCATCCTTTATTCACAATCTCTTTAAAATTATTCATATATCATGATAAATCTAAATAGAGAGGAAAATACAACGCAACTAACAAACATGTAGTGGATTAGATCACACAAAACCCATTTAATTTGGGTAGATATTATGTGTTTCAAGACAGGAATAATAGTTTATGATTATGAATGAGATTCATGACCATTTTTAAATTTATAATGTCCCCTTGGGGTCATAGACATGATCTTGCTAACTGATATTTTTAAACTAATTTTATTAGTACATGTATAAATTTTTGTATTCTTATTATAAATAGAAATATAATTTGGGTTTGAAAATTTGATATATTAAAGTGAATAATTATTATTTAATTTAATAATTAATGTTTTCCATAACAAAAATAATTATTCATTTATATTATTAATGAATAAACATGATTAAATAGAAAATCACAAATGATATTTAGGATTGGTATTTGGGTAATGGGATATCAAGGCCCATTACATTATGTTAAATCATAATCCCACCTAAATAAGAAATGTAATAACCTCCTTTAATAGTTTTAAAAAATTTAGAGGATCATAATAGCACCTCATAAGGTGGTTTATAACTTAATATATTTTACTAAATTACATTTTGAGAATTTTTATTAAACCAAATTTGATTATATATAAATATATTTCTTTGTATGGTATTGAATGTTCCTATAAATATAAATATAAGGGGTAAGGGGTGTATTATTCATCACATCGTGAGTAATAAAATGTTTCTCTTAACATTATTTATATTTAATTATATGCGAGATTCCTACTTTTCCTCATACAATAGCTTCTTTAGTTTTTTTGATCCTCTATTCTATCAATTTACTTTTAGAGTAATTGGTATCAATTTTATTAAAAGAATATCCAACCTAGGAGTTGGTGATTAATTTTATTAGTGGATATCAAATGAGGTATTAATTTATTAATTCAAGTGTGATTTATATATTTTATACCATTCTAAAAAGGTACTTTTTTATTTCCTTATTTTATTATCATGTGTTTTATTTAATAATTATGATCTTTGATGGGTTTTGTTATTACTTATAGTACATTTTTATTGTTTTCGTAATGAAACCCACTGTATGAGAGCATGACTTGTGGAATGTGTTGATCCCATTGTACATTCATTTCCATACTGAAAACTCTCAACATGTCTTCATGTTTCGGGATGGTCTTTTAAGATTGACCATATGTTTGAGGACTATAGGCCATGCTAATGTTTAACTTTGTGTCAGATTCATATTGAATATTCCTTATGAACATTGAGAAGAAACTTTCTTCTTTTTCATATATGTTCTAAATTAGTTCCCCATGTAGCCTGATCACTTCCTTGACATATATCTTTTCAAGTTAATCAAGTAAGAAAGCTTCCCAAATAGAGATCAGGTGTGTAATATGTAAAAGGTGATCCACCAAATACCATATGATTTTGTTTCCTTTAGATGTATTTGGAAAAATCATAAAAAAATACATGTTGATATTATTTCATTTCCATATAGGTATGGGTAACTGTTGCAACATCCCCGTTAACTTTTGATGCAATTCATTAGAACATTAGAATAATGATACCATTGAGTTGTAAAAATAAATGTCATTATTCATTTATTCTCACATAGAATGATGTAAATAATATCAATATATATTTGGAGTTCATAGATAGTGGAAAAAGGTGATTTATTTAAATAATATAATAAATCCTTCTTGATCATTGATATTGGTAGAATATATATTCCTATTCCAAATTTAATGTAACTACCAGTATCAATATTTAATTCATGAATATTCTCTTCCTTATAAGTATTTAAGTTTTTTATAGATCTATGAAATACCATTTTTAATCCTTCTGATAAGATCATGTGAGATATAAACATTCACCGGGGGGGGGGGTCATTCTATCATTACTAAAACACCATGTTTCAAAATGATTAGTCTTGTTCTTATTAAATATGGTATCTAGGAACGAATCCACATGATGATAAGTGAAAGAGAAATATAAAACCAAATGTCAACTACAATTTTTATAAGGTTCACACACACTTTTTATATAGTTTATAATTATTTTTTACCAATGGTTACAATATCACTTTCCACATATTTATATAACTATCAACATAGATAAACAATATAACTTTTAATATTTTCCTAAACTCTAAAAATAAGAATTATCTAAATGATAATAAAGAAGTTGAATAATCTTCCACTTCCCACCGTAAGTTCCCATAGTTTTTGGATAAAGTGTGAACTATTTTTATTATCCTCAATCCTAGTGAAATAATATTTAGATTTATAAAAAGAAAGTTTGTCCAACTATATTATTTTTGTCACACTTCTCTATACATGACTCTACACTTTGTGAAAACCAAATACGAATCATAATAAATTTTTTTATATTGTGTAATTATCATAAAATATAAAATATATGGATTATATATCACTTTCTAACTTTAAAAGTCCTCAAATATGTGAAAAAAAAATCACACAAGACTTGACTCTATGATGATATAACCATATCTCTTATGATATGAAAAGATTATCTTCTCATATATTCCATAGAAAATTTATGGAGTGGCCAACTAATTCTATGACATGGGGTTATTTCTTACAATAATAATTTCACTAAAAGGTTCAATGGAATAACTCTTTATGACATGTATTTTTCTATTTCAGTATAACAACACCACTTATGAAATCTCACAGTTGTTTATGACATAAAACCTCACACATAAAAACCAGGAATCAATATCATGATAAAATATTCACATAGGATAGACTATTGGATTACTAATATTAACATCATATAAAAACACATATGTATTTTGTCATAATTCTAATGTATGATTTTAAAACCCCTCTATATCAACCCATTTCAGCATAATTCATTCTCTATTACATCATTACTTTATCTTCTTTAATATATCTTCATTATTTTATAACTACTATACTCTAATTAATGTCAAACTCATCCATGAGAATGTTTTCAATAATTAAAACATGAAATCACCCTAAACAATCATTAATGAATTCAATCAATAAACATGTTATAGAAAGTTTCTAATATATAAGTAATATAAAAAACAAACCATTTTGATAAATAATGTTTTGAGAGTTATGGAACACTTTATTTAATGATCAATACTATACAGAAAAGGTTTCAATTGATATCTACACAAAATTCCCATTTTTTAAATTCACATAATGATAGTTCTTTAATATCTAGATGATCATAAATCACCCCCTGTGTTATAAATTCCCCCTTATTATTTATTTTCAACATGAAAAAAATACATGATTACATGAAAATTGAAGATTTCACTACCAATAACTCATGTCACCACCTATAAGAAAACTCAGATTCTCTTATCCCATTCATTATCAATTAATAAAATAAAAAATTAACCCCATTATAAAATTATGCCCATTAAATTACCCCCATTTATCATCAAATGTAATGTAATAATTGGGGTAGAATAAAATAATGAACTTAAAGAAATTTTGGGAGAGATTGTGCTCCAAAAAACACTCCCAATTACTAAAAGGAATCCTTAATTAGAGGATATCTCAATATATTCATAACATTATCCTTTATAAAAACATATTCCAAAAAATGATCTCTATATTACTCCTTTTCCATGATAAAATTGTACTTGATAATTATTGGTTAGTTTATATGATCTAACATATCCAATGTGATGATTCTCGAAAAATCTAAGGATTATTTTAAATAGGATTATACATTGAGTGAGTGATCAGATATATATTCATTAATTATTAGTTTATACATCATTATTATATTATAATTATCATTCATGATTTTTTTAAGATAAAATTTCACATTTATAAAACCATACATGAGAATAGTTTTAATTTTAATTGATCAATTCACTTATGAGGTTATTCTAACATAAATGATTTTTTAAAGTGAAAAACCTTACATATATTGATTTAATTCTGACAAAGTATATCAATGAAAGAGTTTACTCTTATATGAGGAAAATTAACTAAGCTAAAAATATTTTGCAATATGAATTTATTCATTTATAAATTATTAGAGTTTACTATTTTTATCATGTAACTTATTTTTTGGGTAATAAATATTCCTACACAACATATTATATTTTATAGATTAATATTCATTTATTCACATATAGATATCAGAATAGTGAAGTTTTTTTTATATGAGCTTATATATTTATATATTTCTATTATATGAATACATGAATTTTTATTATTGATATATGGTTTGATCTTACTGATATTTTCATGATGATTATAGTTAGTGACTTAAATAAACAATATTTACTCAACTTTGAAATGGTTTGTTAACAAGGATAAGATTTTAGGAGAAGCATGACAGATTTTATTTGTTATTTTTATTATGGATGATGAAAGTAATTTCTAACATGTATTGAGTCATCTATTTTCAACTTCAATATCTAGGAGAGATCCTGAATTGATATTATTTGAATCATTTATTGAATATATAATAAAAATTCCTTATTTTCTTAGATAAATTAAATGAATTATTTTATAACACATAAACGCACTTCTCTTGTACACTAACTATTATTCACTGCTATTTCTATGGATTTAGAATGTGACACCATTATTGATATACATACATTATGACTGGTTGAAAGAAAAGGAAATAATAATTTTACTGAGATTACTGTGAATTCTGATTATGATCTTATTCTTGATATACATTTATAATGATCAAGAGAATGAAAAACAAGGATAGGGATCATTCTTCTGATTATACGGTTTTATTAATATTATCATATGACATTGGACATTTTTAGTTTTTTATATTAAAAATATATAGTTTTCTAAATTATATCACCTACTATCAATTATGGTCCTACAATATTGTGTGGTTTTACTATCTATCAAATAATAAATCTTTTTCTATTTTTTGAGTGCACAATTGTTGCGATAATTGTGGTTGTGAGGCCATAGATGGTATTTACAGGCTATTCTAGTAAAATATATTATATTTTATAAGATACTATGTGTTAGTTTCTTTCAATTAGTTTTTAAGATTCATAGAAAAATGATTTTGAATAAAATCACTAAACCTATATTCAATATTATTGGAGTGGATTAAGGGATTATCATGGGGTCCCTAAACATCTATAAAAATCTTGGGGACAATGTTGACTAGCTACTTGAACAAATTTATGTTTCGATAATCATAAATATTTTTTGGTTAAATTTATATTAAAATTATTAATATATTTAACTTTGTAACTATACTTTTTATTTTATGTACTGATTGAAGTATTCTTAACCTTAATTATATCATAATATTTATTTATTTAACATATATATATATATTTAATTTTATGATTGTTCATAACATGTTCTAAAAGTTTCATATTGAGTACCTTGGATAAGTATGTCATTTGATACCTTTATATATCATTTAGACATATTTTTAACTATTCCCATAGATTCAAACCATGTAGAAAAAAATCTCAAGCAGCCAAAAAATGTATCCAAATATCCTACATAGAAAAACATAATATCCAAATTCCCCAACTCAGTTACCTTATATATTTTAGTTATAAAATATGATAAAGAACTCAAAATTGGGTGAATATTATTATGTTGGAATGAAAATATAATTATCATCACTTATAAGAATTTTTTTTCATGAATCTATATTTATAATGTCTGAAATTAGTCTGAAAATCACCATATGTTTTCAGTCTGGAATCTACAGTCTTTAGAGCTGATTTTGTACTACATTTTAATAATATCTTGTATATATAAGTAATATTATATTTATTATTAATTTTATTAAAATATAGTGAAATTTTATAAATATAATTCTACTGTAATAAAAGATAATTATTCTATTTAAATGGTCTGATATAGGTATTAAATTTGATAAGTAAGATGTTTACAGATTTCAGAATTTTTGAAATGTGAATTTAGATACATTGAATATATTGTACATGAATTAGGCTTTGTCAAATTCTAAATACATGAATTCAAACACAAGAATCGTTTGTATATATGAATTAATCTAAATAGAATATATTGTATATGTGAATTCTACTATGTGGAGAACTAATATATAGACAAATTCACTTATTTAGTGAAATTAATTTTCATTGTGTATTCAAGTACACAGATTTTTATTACATAGATATTTTTTACGTGGATATTTTTTCTATAAGACCAATTCACATTTTTGAAAATAAACTATGTATTAAAATACACCTATATGTTGATGATATTTTCTATAAGATGTTGTAAACATATATTTATGCTATGTTTTTCATATGCTTCATATTTCTGTATTCTATATGTTTATTATCAATATTCTTTTTGTTTTATTTATTATATTTTTTTCATTAATTTGTAGAATTTATATACATAGGTTTCATATTGTTTTAGGATAAATGAAATGATATCCACATGGGATTTAGAATGAATAGATATTCATGTTGAAATTTTTGAACTTGAGATATTCAGATTCAATACTGTTAAACCATGAAGATCTAGTCTCATATTTTTTGGGGAGTTTTCAAATATCATTAAAACTCTTTATTATAAATGTATTTACTATAATATTAAAAGTTATAATACGTTCCACTGTATAGTTTGTATCTATTTTACATAATATCCAAGAGGAATCATATGAATATTAAATTAAATTTGTGATATAAGTGCATGTGAATCACTTTTATGGGAAATTGACACAATATTTTTTGAACTACTTTATTGAAGTTACATGTACAAATATTTCTTCAAGAAAAATTAATATGAAATAATCTTCCAACATGAAAGGTTACATGCATAAAAAACACTATATTTATAGTTAACATAAACATTGTAAGTGATTTTTTTAAGTATATAAGAATTGTGAAGCACTGTTATTTTACTACACTTCATGAGATAATTATGGATCTAATCAATTTTCTGGACTTCATTATTTGAAATTAATTTACTAGAGTTATCCATACTTCCCCTACATTCACAAGATTTATTTGTGGAACTAGTTTCTATAGTTATATATTTCTTTTTACTCTTTTGTGCTAATGTGTGTGTGGGTTACACTACCCATTTAAAAGGATTGTGTGTACAGGTTGTGAATCTCTAATAAAATTTAGTGCGGGTTGTGCCTATAGGTGAAAGGGGATGGACTTTTTAGGTTGTGTACCCAAGTAGAGAAAGGTAGGCTAGTCTTTGTTTTAAGCCTCTAGTGGAAGAAGGCTTTATAATTTGGTTGTGGATATAACTATATCAATATTAGTGGAGGATTACATAGTAAGTGGGTTTCATCTCTCTCTATGTTTCTGAGGAATGAAAAGCAGATTAGGATAAATTTCATATGAACTACTATAATAATATCTTATACCTATTTATTTTATTTTAACTGCATTAACATTAAAATTTTGATATAATATTTTAATTTTTTTAAATTCTCACTTAAACCCTCTTGTGTATACTATTATATTTTCCTTTTATGTCCAATTATTGGTATTATAGGTATAACCTTTTTCAAATTTGTACTCTATTATTTTTTATCTCGATACAAAAAATTTGATTCAGAGCATAATCCATGACTCAATATATAATTTTATCTCTGCTAAAATTTTTATAAAATAACTATCAAGTGGAAAATATATTTTTTAAGATGGAATAAACAAGTTTGAATGATGGATGGATTCATAAATAACCACCTCATTTTGATGAAACTTACCATGGATACTAGCAATCTCATATGGAATAATTATTAAAACAACATACCATTGGTAATTAGAAAATAATGAAAAAATATATAAAACCCACTCGAAGGTGACCATAAATCATTAGTTTGTAATGATGTGGAAAATTATGTGTTTAATTAGAATGCGATGAATATTTTATATTTTTAAATAAATGTAAATTTTTATAATCATGTATCTGCATGTAAAACTGTACATGTCATTTGAAAAATCATACAAGTTTCACATATTGAATCAAATAATCTCCTTAGAACTATGTTAGGCATGTTATGAGATAAATATAAATAATTTAAAATCAATGAAGAAGAAACTATTAACTAAATATTCTGTATATTTACTAGTATCTTAAATGGAATGGGATATTTTGGAAAATTTATAGAAAACTATGTTCTTGTTAAAAGAGTTCTTATAGATATTCCCAATAAGTGGGAGAATAAAAATTTTCTATAGATAAAGGTAAAAACATCAAGTAAATATAATATTTATGAGGTTATTAGATCATTATTACAATATGGTCAAGGGATTAAAAATATTGTTGAATAATGCAATACGAAGAAGAAAATGTTTCTACGTAATCTTATATTTTTTAGTTGTAGAACAGTGACATGAATAATACAACATATGTCATAAAGGGAGGATATAAAAGAAAAATAGAGTATTAAATAATATTTAAAATAAATATCCTAAAGAACATTTCAAGGAAAATAGGAAAGGTAAATTTACGTCCAATTATTTACATGATATAATATGTTATGATTGAAGAAAAAGGGGGAAAATAAAACCTTATTTCCCATGATTAAAGAAGGGGAAAAAGAGGAATCAATTCATGGATGGAAATAAAAAAATGAAAGATATATGCAATTTCACTAAGGATAAAAATTCTGATGAAGAATCTAGTTTAAAAAATGATGTGTGAAATTTATGGTTAATGGATTCATCAAATGGAGTGAGTGGATCTAATTTTTAATCTTCATATGAATATTATCATGGGAACCCTTGTATAAAAGAAAATCTTAAAGTAGTTAAAATATTTGATCAAAATGTTGAAAAGATAACTAGTTTATTTATGAATCTTAAGTTTCATCATAAGTATTTTCTTCAGGAAAATTAATAAATGATGAAATCTATCCTGGAAGACTAAAAAACTACACATATAGATCTAAAATATTCTTAATAGAATCTAAAAACAACTTTTAATAAAAATTTAAAACTTAAAGAAATAAATTTACTTCATATCAAAATTCAATGAAGATGATTTAATGAATTTTGATATTGTTTTTAAAGAGAATGAAAAACTCAGAAATGAAATTGAGAGTATAAATTCATATTTTCCTCTTTTATTAATTCTAGATAAAAATATGATAAAATATTGATTTGAAATAAAATGATCCAAAATAGACAAAGTATTCATTATGAAAAAACATTACCTAAAATATAAAACACTTTCTTTATTAAGTGAACAAATGGAATTATATATATTACTACATGTTTTAGACATTAAATGAAATTTAATTCTGAAAATGAGTGCTCCTTGAGATTTAAATAATGTATTTGACATACTAAGGATTTTATTTATAAATACTTATATTCTAGATTACATATAAATAGGTTTTTCAAATCATATTCGGTTTCCAATAAATAATATTTTAATCCTGTTGGACCCAAATTTTTATGGATACCAAAAAATTCTTTAATATATTTTTGTAGGTAATGTGCCTTGGAGGAAAAAAAGGATTTTTGGTACATGGATAATTTATTCTCATAAGACATTAATGGTAATAGATCATACTTTATATCATTCAATAAATAGGATGGAGTTAATTTTAATTTTGGTGATAATTATAAAGGAGATGTGAACGGTTATAGGGAGGTCAGAATATCAAATAATGTTATTATTTATTATTTTTTTATGTTTAAGGATTGAATCAAAATTTTATAAGTATTTCGCAAAAAATGTGATGATGAAATGTCTTTTAAATTTAAAATAGATAAATGTATTATATTTAATGATAAATATAGTATTCTTAATAAAAATAAAAAATACAAAATTTATTCAATTACATTTTATAAATTAACTATTAATAATATAATATTATTATATGATATATGATATAAAAAATATTATGGAATATGAGGTTGATACATGATAACTTCTAGTTGATGTTTAAGCTATCCAAGGACCAAATAGTATAATAGTTTCCTAAACTTAATGAGGGAAACAACTTTTTTTGAATCCTTGTTGAAAGGTAAACAACAATGAATTATTTTTCAAATAAATTAAATAAGTAAAAAAAAATCAATTCATCTTGATCTTATTTATTTGGATTTATTAATACCTATTAAACCTTATAGAATGTGTTTTTATAATTTTTTTCATTAGTGATGATTTTATTAGATACACGTGGGTTTATTTTTCAACACTCCAATATGAAAATTTATATAATTTTATCTTTTTTTTAATTAGGTTAAAATTGAGAAAGTACACGTAATTAAATAAATTATAAGAGATCATTGTAATGAATTAAAAACTCAATAATTTATCTTGTTTTGTGAATAAAATGAGAATTTTTATAACTTTTATCTTCTACAACACCACAATTTTTTTTGTAGGAATAAAAAATAATAACATTAAGAAAAAATGACCATATTAAATGAGTTTAATGTAGCAATATTTTGTGCGTAGAATTTTTGAAATCATATGGTCACATTACAAATATAACTATATTAGTACCTTTGTCAAAAAATAAACATTTTGTGATTTGGAAGGGGAGAAAACCTAGAACTGGCCTTCTTAGAGTCATTGGGTGTAATGTTTTTATTCTTAATACTGAGGATGCTTTAGATAAATTTGATACAGAATCCGATGAAGGAATATTCACCAGATATTTATATAATTTTAGGGAATACGGAGTATACAATAAAAAAACCCTTATTTTTTAAGAATAGATTCATGTTATGTTTAATAAAAATACTTGGAATAAAAGGTATGCCGATATTGATCAACTTGAACATGAATTTAGAGATTTTAATTTTTATGAAGAATAAAATAAATATAAAGATAAAAATAGTGATATGGAGTATATTTATTATCAATATAATATTAATAATAATAGATATCATATGAATCATAGTGATTAACCTATAGATAATGTGATTGGAAATGCTGAGTCAAAGTTTAAAATTGAAATATGTTATGAATATTTATGCTTATCATTCATTCATTTAAGATTTTGTAACTAAAAATGTTTATGAATATTTAAATGATTCCATTGGATCTTAGATAGATAATATCTGTTAAATAAGTTCAGTATAATTAATGTAAAATCATTAGTTTTTTACCAAATGATTCTAATGTTATTATAACACAATTTATATTTCAAAACAACTTGATAAATATTGAAATATAGATAAAAATGAATCTAGATCATCTTTCAAGAACATTATGAAGAAAAAGGTATTGATTTTGAAGAATGTATTTCTCCTATTCCTAGATTAGAATTAATTATATTATTTTAACCTTATATTTATTTTCATGGATTTAAATTATTTCAAACAGATGTCAAAAGATCATTTCAAAATAGTTATATTTCTAAATAAGTATATGTCATGATTCTTATATGTTTTGAAAAATAAATGTTTATTTGTCATGTTCTGAAACTATATAAGGATTTATATGTTTTGAATAATGGTCCATAAAATTGGTATGAAAGGTTAACTAATTTTGTTTTTTAAAAGAATTTTGAGAAGGGAAAGGTTGATCCTACATTATTTATTATGAAAAATTTTAACAATATATTAAGTGATAAAATATATGTTGATGAAATTATTTTTAAATCATCATATAAAAAATGTAATTAATTTTTAGAATTAATGACTTTTGAATTTGGTGTGAGTATGATGGGAGAATTGAAATTCTTTCTTAAACATTAAATATTTGAATGAAATGATGGTATTTTTATAATTCAATATAAGTATTATAAATATATAGTTAAAATATTTGGTTTAGACTCTTCTAAAAGTGAAATTACTTTCATGATTACCTCTCGAAAATTAGATTTGGATAAATCAATAAAATACATTGATGTTAAAACTTCTTGGGGAATGATTGTAATTTTTAATATTTAACTGATTATATGACTTATTTTATGTTTCTCATTTTCATTTTTGTTATTTCCAAGTGATACTAAGGAAAGTCACATTAAATATGTTAAATGTATTATTAGATATGTTAATGGATCATTGAATCAAGGATTATATTACAAAGCTAGATCTTATTTTTATGTGGTAAGATTTTATGATTTTTTTGTTCATGGATGTAAGGTAGATAAAGAAAGAACTTTAGGTATGTTTCATTTACTTTTGAAATATTTAATTTACTAGGCTTCAATGAATAATTTGTTTTGGATATTTTAACTACTAAATATGAATACATTGTTGATGCATGTTATTGTTCTCAAACCTTTTAGATTAAGAAAACACATTATGATTTTGGTTTTGATTTTAATAATATTACAATATTATGTGATAATAATTTCTCTATTTCCTTTCCAAAAAATACCTTAAAAATATAAGAATAAATACATTGTTAATAAATTTAATTTAATTTTGTATCAAATTCAAAAAGGTAATATAATTCTTGAATTTATTTATATTGAAACATAGATCGCTAAAATATTTACTTATCCCTTTGAATTTTCTAATTTTGGGAAAATAATGTTTGAACCTGTTACGATGAAGACTTATGATTTTCTAGAATGATTTTTGGAAGAGTGCGAGTGTGTTTATATGTTTTAATTTTCATATTTACATTAAATTTTCAATAATATGTAATATATTTTTTAGTTTACCATATTTAATTTCTATACACATTAGCTTATTATGTTATTATTTTATATTTTCTCAAACATACTAATTGATTTATTCTTACTATTTAAAATTTTAGTTCGCATAAAAAGTTATTTTATAAAGTGTTTCTCAATAATTTTCACAATTTTTTTAAAACCATTTTACTATATAAAATCTATTTTATAACAATTGAAGGATTTATAATGGATCATTGACTCAAATTTTAAAATATTAAATATTAGACATGATTTATATAATATTTATATTCATTTTCATGTATTTTTATCTAGAAAATATATGTTTATAAAATACAATTAGTTTCCATTATCCAACCATGATTGAATTTAGGGGGAGTTAATTTATTACTCTCAAGATAAGAAAATTTAACATTGTGTAGAATAAATATGGGGATAAACATTATCATTTCGTTGAGAGAATTTTTGTATTGAAAAATTATCATTTTAATAATTTCAAAAAGGAAATTAAGTTTTGAAATTATCCATTATTTTGAAATTATTAAAAGGGTGATGCATGTTGAGTGACCCCTTGATCCATATAATGTTTTGATAATTAAAAATATTTATTTTATTATTTTATTTTAATGTCTTACTACTTTGAATTGTGTAAGTATTATTATAATATAATTTATTGATTGAAATATAATAATCCTTGATTATATGATAACATTTAATTTCTTAAAATATCATTATATTTCATGTTTCAATTTTTCAAAACATGTTGTACAAGTTTCAAATTGATTTTTTAGGATAAAATTATCATTTGGGACCTTAAAATACCATTTATTAATTTATTTTTAATATTTCCACATTTCCAAAATAGATAGCGTCATCTCCATATCCAAACCACATAAGTGAAATCTCCCACATAATGAAATTTTCAGATTCAGTTACATTCTTTATTTTTGTCATAACCTGAGTTATAGAAGTCCAAATTGAGTTATTATAATCAATTTGGAAATATTAGAAAATTATATATAATTAGTTATCATATATTAAATTCTGAATATATCATTATAATATCATAAAATAGGTTATAATATACCACATTTTTTTTCAAATTAAATAGTATTATATAACTTTTTTTGATACTATATTTTAATGATAACTTGTTTTATAGAAGTATGATTATGGTGAATATTGATTATTTAAAAATATAATAGAATTTTATAAATATAATTAAATAAGAAATAATGATTATTATACCATTATAATGTATGATTTAGGTATGAAATTATATTATTCAATTTATTTATAGATTTCATAATTTCAGATATGTGAATTTGGAAACATCGAATACTAGATTTGGGAATTCAACTATGTTTAATATTGGATACATGAATTGTTCCATATGAATAATTTAGATATATTATTTGTGTAGATAAAATATTATTTAAATGTGAATTATTTTACATAAAAATACACTATTTATATTGATACACTAAAACAGTTAAATTCACTTACATGGTATATTTGACTATATAAATTTTGGTTATATAGATATTTCAGTTATGTGGACACTTTTCTTATGAGATCAATTCACACGTGTGAAAATAACCTATATAGTCAAATTCACCTATGTGATTATGTGACTTTATATAGGGTGTTTCAAACCTTGAATTATGCTCTCTTATTCATATTTGTTATATATCAATACGACGATACTTTATTATGAATATTCTAAGTGTTTTATTTGTTCTAAAATTACTCCCTAATTATATATAATCTATGTGAAAATGTTTTTGATTATTTTTTTTATGAATTAAATGAGATCCGAATGGTATTAATCATGTATATATATTCACACTAATATTTTGAAACTTGATATATGAAAATTCAAACTAGTTAAACTATATATCGTTAGTTATGTATATTTATATAGTTTTTCAATAACATTAATACTCATTATTGTAAAATAATTTACTATAGTATGAAATTCTATAATGATTTCCACTATATATTTTAATTAATTTTATTGAATATCAAGGGGGACTCACATTAATATTATTTTTTATCTATAAAATTAATACACATGATGCATTTTATGGGAAATTAACACCAAAAAACATTGAAGTAGTTCATTAAAGTTACATAAAAAACTATTTCATTAGAAAAAAATGATAAAATGGTATTAAAATTTAAATGATACTCTTAATGAAAAACTATTTATATAAATTTTACAAAACTAGTTTATGGGAATGAATTGACAAGGATATAAGAACTTTTATGTTTTTTAATTTTACAATGATCCATTTTATCATTGTGTATCTGATCACTTTTTAAGATTTCATTATTCAACATTCATTTACTGGAGTGATTCATTCTGAATCAACATTCAAAAGCCTAATTTTTTCAACTCATTTCTATGGTGATTAAATTAATTTAATTCCTTTTTTATAAATCTTGTGTGGGTTATACTACCCTTTACAAGGTATATAGATGTGGGTTATGACTACCCAAAAAAGTCATTTTGACTTGCGCCTCTTGAGGAAAAGGAAGAACTATTCAGGTTTCACATCGAGGTATAAAAAGGTAGGTTAGTGTTGGGTTTAAGCCTATAGGGGGAAAAGGATTTGTCATTGGTTTGTGACTCTAGGTATAGAAAGGTTAGTGAGAGATTCTATAGTTAGTGGGTTCTATCTGTCTCAACACTTGAGATTTTTGAGGAGTGAATTGGGATGAATTTGATCTCAAATATATAATAATATCTTATGCATATTTATTTATTTTATACTCTATTATATTTAAAACACTAATATAATAAATAAATTAATTTATAAAAGAAAATTAACCCCCTCTCAGATATCCTGCTACGTTCCCTTTGGGACTAACATGTGTGCAGTATCCTTTGAATTTGTTTATAATATGTTGAAAATATAATTAGAAGTTAATAAAATCAAAAGAATTATTTTAAAAGGGGTGTTAAGTTTTTAATTATATTCATTAAATAACTCCATTAACAATCCTCTAGAGAATTTTTGATCTACAAAACCGGGATAACATAAGGCATCAAAGCAGTACTTTTATTTTCTCTAAACTAGTTAGTTAAATATTATTGATTTGTGTTTTGTTATTGTAATGTATGATCTGAAGGAAGGTATTTCAATTTTTAGAGAACATTATTTCATTAGAGGAACTGATGGATATGGAAAAATAATTATTATAATATATCATAGAAACTTTGATTGGAAATTCTATGAAAGTATTGAAATATTATAAGGTACATAGTAGTAATCCTTATTATTTTATTTCTAAAAAATTATATGAATAAGATCTTTATTTTAGAGATAGGAATTCTATCATATGTGGTTTTTATCATGATGATTTATTAGTTTCTAAATGTACTATAGAATATTATATGTGGGGAACCATTTATATTTCTTATGAAGCAACAAAACATTTGATATAATTAAGATACAATATAAATAAATAAATTTTTGAAATATTAAAAATATGTGAAAATGAAATCATTACTCAAATTAATGAAAAAATATTAAAAGTTCTCAATGATGTTACTTAATTGGGAGATTTAGTTATATAATATGACCAATAATTTTATATATTAAGAGCTTTCCCTACTAGATGGAGTGAAATATCAGATTTACTAAAATAATTTACTAAAATAATATATCTAAAAATGAGGAATATAATTGGAAATTTAATTAAATTTTAGTTTTAAATGTTAGTCGATCTATATGGTCTCAAATTAATTAATAAGGATAGCATATCTCCAAAATATACAACTCATGTGGATGAAAAATAAGGGACATGATATATTTTTTGACACACACAATGATGTATACTATAATAGTTCCAATTATGGTGATGAAATTTCTTAGTTGGTAAATATATTAAAGAAATTTTACAAACAATTAAAGGGATTAAATATATTTTTCAATAATATTTGAAATAATTATGTTAATTCCAAAAGAGTAAGATTATTTGAGGAAAAAATATGAGGTGTATCAACCCTGATTATCTTCAACACAGTGTGAAAAAGAATTCTAAAATAAAATTTCACAGAATATCTGACTATAAAAAGGTAATAAGAAAATAATGGAATATAATTTTAGTTATTTTTATGATTTGAGTAATATATCTAATTATGAATACAAGGATAATAAATGAAATCGACTTGAAAATATGTATTTTATAGATGTGACTAAAAACGTAAATTCTATTTTTTCACTAATTCTTGAATATAATGTTTTTGTTTTGATGATCATAATGAATATTGTTTCATTTTTACAAATATGTATGATTTACTTAAGAAAGAATGTAAAAATATTAGAAAATTTAATTATTGTATTATTGATGATAATAATATCTTTTCTCATTTACTTATAATGATTCTATTTAAATTTAATTAAGATGAATCAACTTATGTTATACATCATATTACAATAAATAATTTGTTATATGACTTTTCTAAATTGAAGCTATATATTATTAAGTTTATATAGGGATATGATTACCATTAAAATTATTCTTAGGATTCAAAATTGTACTATAGATAATGAATTTATTAGAATAAATCACCAAAGGCAAAAAATGTATCAAAATTATTTTTCTCAATCTTTTAGTATATAAAAAATATAAAAATTTTCTCATTTCAAAATTTCATCTATATAAATTATTATAGTGATTGTAATCTAAGGCTCTGATAAATTTGCGGCGATAAACATGCCTTTATTTATAAAGCTATATTTACTCTTAATACTTGAAATTTTTCTTAATCTAAGAATATTTAGATTCCAAAACCTCTAATTTAAAATCATTTTCTAAATATTATGATTCTCTTGAATTTTGAGTTGGAGTGAACCTACCTTATGTTAAGTGGAGTTCTCTCTGACTTTACCAATAATGTTTTAGGTTGTTCATTAGATGAGAGGTTGTGAGGTTTGGATCATATCACCTTTTTATGGGAATTATTTCATATTTTTGTACTCTTTTAACATTTTAAGATATTTTTGTGAATCAATTCCAGTAATAATACTAAAACCCATAAGAAATTTATTGACTTAGAATATGAAATTAAGATTACACTATACATGGGAGTTATTCTATATCTAATCTAATCGAAGTATTTGGTTACACAATATTTTGAAGCTTTATAGGTAAAAACTAAGAAATGTCTCACTATCCATGGAGGCATTGGGATATAGAAATTGTAGGTAGTATGCATTGTGGAGCAGGGGTTGGGCCTATGAAAGTGGATTCCTACATATGCCTATTAAGGGAATATGGAATCATATAGTTTGGTTCCATAAAATAGGAAATATAGTGTCTTTTTTGAAAGGAATAATGGATTTTTTATTAAGTTCATGCATCCTTGATCTCTTCCTAGAATCATAATATAAAAAAAACAAGACTATAATGTTAAAGGTACCTAACATGGGTTTCAATAGAAATAAAAAATCAAAATCCATTTCTGGTTCATCCTGTTTGCTGGTAACTCGATAGAAGAGGGTATGGTTGAGTCCTATACCTATAAAGAGGCCATTTCATAATCCTCATGTTGGGACATGGGGGAATATTATACACCTCACATTTTAAAATTAGAGATGGGTCATCTTATGCCTATCGAATAATAAATGATGGGTCATCCAATATTGATCACATTTGGGAATATTATTCATTTCAAATAATTTATTGGGTTTCTTATGCATACATAGGAAGAATACTAAATTTTTGGACACACTTCCTCTTGAGGGAGAGATATGATGGTAATGGTAATGGGATGTTGGGTTTTAATATAACAAATGTGTCTTATATATCCCGATGTATATGAATCAATTCTCATATAGTTATAGCTACAACATTTAAGGATGTGCGATATAATGAATCCATTTTTTAATGACTCTTGCTAAGGTATATATGCTATGTAGTTTAGTGATATAAAACTAGAACAACAAGGTGAAATGTTCCTAAAAATGGTTGGTGTGGGACTTATGGATGAACAATCCTTTTTAGTTCATCCTATTTGTTAGTACCTAAACTATATAAGGTATTGTTGGGATATAAAGTGAGTAAGTGGACCATGTGTGCTTATACACTTCATTTCCATTGTTAAATAGACTTGAAAATAAGGATGGGTTCATAAAAAATATATACCATTGATGATGGAACAAGTATTTCGCCTAGCAGAGGAACTCAGATATGTATTAGGGGCATTGTGATTGCACCTCATATAGGTTCCCTATATAACAAAGTTAACAAGAATCAAATACCACATAGTTTGATTTTAAAAATTTTAGGACATTTGTTAGGACTAGTCTATGATGTATAACATCTTGTAGTGAAGAGGTTTTTGTCATGAAATTGAAGACAATAAGACATTGGATTGGGAATCTTCCTTGATTTACCTTTCACATTTATCCTAGAATATGATTCAAGTGAAGGTACATTTTGGGATTAAACTAGATTTGATGTGTATTATAAGAGAAACTAAGATTATTATGTTGAATAAAGTCATTTTATGGATTCCATAAAAGAATATAGATTCAATTCAATCTAGGTTCTAAGAGGTGTATCTAAACTCAATATATATGAGGAAAACAAGAGAATTATCATAATTAAAAGAATATATGGTTTGTCTGCATTCCCAGGAAGGTGGTTAGGGTAAATATTTTCCTAGGTATGATATCTATGTGAATGTCACCTTAGTATAGAAGGACTCATTTGAAGTGGATCCCTAGTTCTAGAAACAAGCATAAAATAGAACCAAAGATTTTTCTTTGGGAGAAATGGAACACAATTACATAGATATAAGAGAAGATTATCCTATGTAGGAAGCTTGGGTGATGTTGTTCTCAGATGGGAGGCCTGTAAGAAGTGTTTCCCGAGTTGGAGGCATGGGGGAAGTGGTTACCTGGTAAGAGGCTTGAGTGAAGTGGAACCCAGTATCCCCATGCTCAAGTGTTGGATATCATGTATACTGAAACTCAGGTATGTTTTCACATGTATATTAACACTCATGTGTAGTATCTCAAGTATCTTATCACTTAGGTATTAGCATTAAATCATCAATACACCCATATGGTTAGGTGGCCATGTATTTCAGAACTTAGGTAGTATAGAACTTTGGTGACTAGGAACCCCGGTGTTTGAATAATCAAAAAATTTTATGCCCAAGAAGGAACTCCAATTATGGTAGCATATGCATGTAATTATTTTCCCCTCTTCATATTATCTAGTTTAGAAATCACCTTTTAGTGTCTCATGATGAATTAATGCACATTGAAATAATCTTTATGGGATAAGGTAATATAATTCCAACTTCCCTATAGAGATGGGATGAAGTGGATATTTTATTG
The DNA here is from genome assembly GCA_963277665.1 of Viscum album. Classification (NCBI taxonomy): domain Eukaryota; kingdom Viridiplantae; phylum Streptophyta; class Magnoliopsida; order Santalales; family Viscaceae; genus Viscum; species Viscum album. The sequence continues at coordinate 1,630,283,824 of OY728155.1, read as the reverse complement.
GAAATCCATTTATTGGGATCCTAGTTATGATAAAATCCTCCATGGGAACCCATGTGTGTATCAAGTTGCATATGTATACGTTTGGGAACATATGTGTAGTTCATCAGGGTGAACTATAGTATGGAATATATAGTAGGGAATGAGAGGCTAGGCATATAGAGTTAAACATGTGAAGTTCAGTAACTAGAAACGGAACATATGACTTATCTCCAAAATATAGTATATGAGTTTAGGGAACACCATAGATGATAACAATCTTGGACTACTTCCAGTATAAAATTTCAATGTTAGATGTTAATATATATTATTAATGAGTTTTTTTCCTCCATATGTAGAAAATTGATGCTTGTGAAATTAAATACAATTATAAGGATTAAAATACACCATATTATATGGTATATAATTATAAAAATGTCTACAAGACCCTAAAAATGGATTTTATTGTTCTGAAAACTATTTCGGTTATAAATGGATGAAATCCATTGCCTACCCCAAGTGGGAGGCTATCACCACAACATCAACATATTAGGAAATGTTTTTGGAGTGAATCCACCCATTGGTGTGTGGGAAATAATCCAACACATGTAGATCCCACTTATTTCTTATTCATACCTATAGAAAAAATTCTTCTCAAACTTCTGTTGGGTAACCTGAGTGAGGACCACATCATTGTTTCAATGGTAAAGTGTGTGTTACAAATATTTAAATTCAACACTAACATAGTTAGACCCAAAATTATAGGGTACAAAAACTCTTACTTGTTTGACATATTTGTAGGGATAGATTCCTAAATAGAACAATTAAAATTAGAAAAGATAAAAGGTTGTTCAAGTCACATGATTGGATTTTCTCTCAATTTACAATAGTTTTAAAAGATTTATGGTGGTTATAATAATTTTAAAGATAATGGAAAAGTTAAAATCATTGGTGTTAGATTTTTTTGAAACACTGAATATGTTCTTATAAAAAAATATGTCTATATTAAATAATTAAATCATAACTTGATATGTATTTCCCAACATTGTGAATATGGTTATTCTATTTATTTTTATAATTTTTTGTCATTTTATAAATGTAAATAATATGTATTGAAAGAACCTAGATTTGAAAACATATACACATTATAACTTGATTCTTTACGTAGATAGTATATAAATTGTTTGAATTTTAAAATTAATGAATCCTATATTTATAAAAGAAAACATGGATATTATAATTTTTATTCAAAAAGAAAAATTTTAAAGAAGTGTTAGAATTATAATTCTCATATACTAAAATTCAATGAATATAGGTTATGTGTATTGGTGTTATGTTTAATTGAAATATTTATTGTTAATGATTATAGAGTTTTTTTAGATTGTAAATATTAATCATTTGTATTTAAGAATCATTTATTTGAAAAATGTCAATACCTTAGATCATGAATATTTTCCTTATAGTACATAAATTGGTTGAATGTTCAAATTAATGAATCTTATATTTGGTATATAAGACTTGGATATTATAATGTTTGTTATATAATAAAGTGTTTTAATAAGAACTTGATTTCCGATTTTCCTTTACTAAAATTTAATGAATATAGGTTATGTGTGTATGTGTTATGGTTTATTTAAATCAAGATTACTAACAATTAGAGAGTCTATATGGATTATAAAGATAAATCATTTACAGTTAAATCACTTAGATCTGAAAATTTAAATATCTTAGATCCTTATTCTTTTTATTTGTATAGTATATAAATTGTTTGATTTTTAAAACTAATTAATATTTAATTTGAAAAAGTATAATTGGATATTGTAAAGTTTACTCTCTAAGAAATTTAATAATAATGTATTTGGTTTCAAATTTCCCAATACTGAAATTTGATAAAAATAAGTTATTTTTCTTAGTGATAGTTTGATTTAAATGAATTTTGTTAATGATTGGAGAGTTTATTCTGTTTTTAAAGATAAATCATTCATATTTAAAGAACATATAATTGAAAATTTGTATACCTTAGATCATGACTATTTATATAGATATTATATATATATATATTCTTAATTTTAAAATTTATCAATGGTGTTTTTGGAATAAAATATTTGGATATTGTAATTTTTATTCTTCTAGAAAGTTATTTAATAAGAATTTCATTTAGGATTTTTCCAAACAAATTTGTTTTTAAAATAGGTTATGTGTGCTAGTGTTAATTTTAATTGAAATTATTTTTGTAAATGATTTGGGAGTTTTTGTTTTTTAGTGTTATGGATTTTTCATTTTGGAAATTACAAATAAATTACATGTCCGATTAGTTAGAAATACCTCATATGATTAAACTAATTAATTATAATTTCTCATATCTTTGGTGAATCAAATTATTTTTATTCCATAAGAGTTTAGTGTTAATAATAGTTTTTATTTTTCTTAAAAAATAATTATGTAGCCAATATATTTTAGTTTTGGATAATTAGTATTTTTATAAAAATTTTCAATACCATACAAAAAATTTGAAGTTACTATAACATTTTGAATACATATAAAAAATTTTGTGTCATAAAATTATGTTTCAATGTCTTATAATTTTTTTGAAGTCATATACAATAATTTTTAAAGTATTATAATATACTTAGAAGTAAAAAAAAATACTAAAAATTTAAACAAAAAAAATTTAGAGATTATATTCCTTCTATGTCTGTATAAATCATTATTACATAGAATTTTTTCATGGTTATACTAAAACTGTTATTTATGTCATTATTACAAAGACAAGATTTATTCTTACACACAACTTGATTCATTTTTAAATAGGAGTAAATTTTAAGATTCTTGGTACATAGAGTGGAAAATGGTGGTTAAAAAATTTGTAAAATGATGGTGACATGGATATTTAAGTTATATTAATATCATATTATAATTATTCTAACACAAAATTTATACTTTCATTTCAAATTCATTAGAAAAGTATATATATATTTTTTATTTTTTATTAAATTGCTACACTGTGTGATTTGTTTTAATTATTTGAGTTTTTTTGTCAAATAAATATACAAGTTAATGATGTTATGAAATGTATTTTTAAAATTTTAGGTGATTTATTAAGTGAAATATATTTTAAAATATAGTTAAATAAAATTAACTTATTTTAATCATTTATATCTTGTGGTTTCTAGTGATCAGTTATCAAGAGACATTCACATGAAGATGATCACAGTGTCAATGAAAGGTTATTGACATTTGACTCTTTTGATCGAGGGAACATTATTAAAATAATCAATAAATAAAAATATAAAGAAGAAACCCAGATAATATGAAATAAAGATAAAATGTATTTTAGAAAGAGAATTATAAAGTGATGAATCTCTACCTTAAATAATTTTATATTATATGATAAAAAAGGAACATCAATGTTTGATTCCTGTATTGATGTGATCAACAACACATAAAAATTGCATCACCTACATATAATTTCTTATATTATGTATCTTCTTTTAAGTATCATAATTGTATCATTCATTATTTTTTTTTGTGATGAAAGAATCAGTCTATGAATTTCCATATAAACACAAGTTTGATATTTTTTATACCTAATAACCAAAAGGTACATCCTTTGGTTTTGAATATCAAACTAGAGGAAGGTTTTTGTTTTTTATTTTTTCAATTGAAATGAATATTAGACATTTTAGGTTTTACATCCATGTGAGAAAAAGGCAGTGTGTATAAGAGGTTGTGACACCTTTCAAATGTGAGGTCTTATTCTTGTGAGTACTATCCATCTCATTTAGTTATAAGGGATTGAATAGTATATCTTTGATAAATAATATCCAAAAAACTATACAAATTTTGTGTTCATTACCGTTATTTTCAACTACATCATACTATGAACACTATTTCACTGTATTGTTCTTTTTATGCATGTAACAAATTTACTCTTACATATTAAAATAAAATATAACTTAATATAACATTTTAATGTATTTGTAAAATTTTTTATTAACTGAATCTCTAGACTATTTTTGTAATACTAATATGGGTTAATAATTAGTATCTGAGTTTATTCCACTAGGATATAGGATCTGGTGTTTGTATTTTTCTTTATGATAAAATGAATATTTTAGACATAATAGTCTAAGGAAAATGATCTGTAATATAAAAATAATGAGATATAATGATGGTTGGATTCTAAAAAAGAAATCAAATTTTTATGAAAATGACTATAGTTATAAAAATGTTTAAATTGAGTCATACTTGAATCATTTGAGTATTTATCACAATGGGATAACTAGAAAACATTATAAGATACCAGATACCGATCTAGATGATTTTTTGGTCACAATATTTAAATATATGTTTTGAAATATAATGTAATGAATATATTATACTTTTTTGTAAGTCTAATGGTTTTATCCATGTCTCATCATGCAAGAAAATCCAAGATATATGGAAAATACTTCGATTCACACACCATAACCCTAACAAGATTAAAATAAAAAAACATTATATACTTTGTGATGAATACTATAATTTCAAGATGGGTGATTATGAATTCATGAAAATGATATTCCATATATTCAAAAGTATCATTCAAAAGATGAGGGATTTAAGAGAGGATTTGGATAAAATGGTAATAGTTGAAACAATGTTATGGTCAATAGATAAAAAGTTTCATATAAATAATGTTTTAATTTATGAGAGAAAAATTATTAAAGAGTATACTTTTGATGAAATAATTGGTTTTCTATTAAGGTATGAATAGATGAAAAATAATATTATAGAAGAGGATGTTCATAAAAATAAAGGAATTTATTTCAAATGTAATATTAATATTTCATTCAAATCTTTTGAATCTGAGTCATAGGGAAGTGATAAGGAGTTGGATCACTTGAAATAAGTATTTACAACTTTGAGAAAAATGGTAATGGATTCAAAAATCATCTTAAAAAGAAGAATATAAAATAATGTATGAAATATAATTGAAGAAAAAATAATGTGGTTTCAGAACTAAATTTATATAAATTAATAAAAAAAGGGATATATTAGAAATATCTATAAAAAACTAATACATTCAAATTAATATAAAGAAAATAAAAAAAAGGAGAATCAAACAATTTCTATAGGATAGACTTACACTGATCCTTATAACTCAAGTAGTGACTTGGGATGTGAAAGGGAGACTAAAAAATAAATTTGATAGATACATATTCCAAGGAACTTGTTTTTTAATATAGTTATTAAAAGATTTTTATGTTTTATACAATGATATTTTTGAAAAAAATAAAATTTTTCTCATGTTACTTGTTCTAAGTAGATTCCAGACTCTAAATATTCATATTTAATTTTTAATGAAAATAAGATATTAAAAGTAGTTTGATACTTATTGATCTATATAAATAATTATAAGGTAAAAATAAGAATATGGTAATAGAGTGGAAACTAAAAATATGGAGGTTTTTATCTCTAAGAATAGAGAAGATAAAATTGTTTGTCATTTACATATAGTAAAATATAAATATAAGAATGATAAGATTAATGATTTTTTTCATAATAAAAATGAATTTCATTAAATAAAATTTATCTTATTATTAGTTAAATTGAATAAAATTTAGAATGAAATTATGATGCTCAAGATATAAAATATAATACTATAAAATACTGAATCCCATTCATATTTAAAATCTTGTGCTGATTGGGAAGTTATTTAAAAATAAAATAAAAAATGAAAAATTGAAATTGAAATTTTGAAAAAGTACATATAAAAATATTGTTTAGGGAGAACAAAAATATAATTAAATATATTCTATGATTAAATGCAATAAAAAATGGTTTTGGTATTAAAATTAAACTATCAAGAATGAATAAAAAATTGCATGTAAGGAGTTAAAATAGAAGAATATCAGTTGTAACATGTCTTAAATATAGAATGAATGAGAATTATACCAATCAATATTTTTTAAAATATTTATAAAATTATTTGGTCACACTAAAACTTAAATTTCTGAATTTTTTTATGAAAGACCAAAAAAGAAATATTTTAAGTCTATTTGGTGCCTAATATTTTAGTTACAAACCCAGTTAGACAAAAGATATTGTGGGTACCCAAACAATCATTTAACTGATTGATTTAAAAAAAATTTACTTAATAGTCTCAAGGATTGATGGTAATTGGACAAAAAATATTATAGACACATTCTTGGTGATATGTCCAACTATATTATATTTAATTCACATAATGGATGTTTCTATCAAATTTAGAGACAACATATAAAGTCAAATTAAAGTATTTCTTAAAGTAAAAAATTCTAAAAAAAATTATTTATAATATTTTGTTTATTGAGGTTTTAAAACATAATTTATTAAGCATATAAAAACTTTGTGGTTATTGCATTTATGTAAAATTTGAAAATGATAAACATGTGGTTTTAAACAATGAAATTGTCTTAATTTCATATAGTAGAAAAATAATATATACTATTTGTTTCTCTAAACTAACAATAAAAAAATTTAAGTATTTATATTTTATATAAAAATGACTTTTTATGTAATATGAATCTTGAAAATGAAAATTTTTAGCTATTTTATAAAGTATCAAATTATATACAAGTTATAAAGTTACCAAATCTGAATGTATGTAAATATTTTATATATGCAACCCATGTTTAAAAGGTAAGAAACATAAGGAAAATTTTAAATTTTTTAACGATTCAAAAACTACTAGACCTCTTGGATTATTACATCTTGATTTTTTTCATCCTATAAAAATTTATTTTTTATGTGGAAAGATGAATATATCTTTTATTATTGATAATTATAGTAGATCAACTTGGAATTATTTCTTAACTCATAAAAGTGTAACATTAACTTAGTTTACTCATTTTTATACACTAATCCAAAATTATAATGAGAATTTTATTATATTTATTATAAGTTATAATAGTAAGGAGTATCTTAATATATATTTTGAGAAATTATGTATAGATAATTGATATTTACAAATTTTTTCAATTCTAAGAATGAAAAAACAAAACGGTGTGGTAAAAAGAAATAATAAGTCAAATAAAAAAATTCTTCAAAATATGATTAGTGAATTTAATTACCATAAATATTATTTGGATAAATCTATTTATAATTTTTTTTATTTTTAAAATTTATTTTGAATTAAAAAAACTATAAATAAAACCCATTTTGAATTTTTTATAGGTATTAAACTAAAATTTTAATACTGCAGGGTGTTTGTGTGTAGTTTTCTTATCTTAAATACAAAAGCTAATTTATATAAGTTTGGTTGTAAATGTTATGAATGAAGATTTCCATGATATTGTAATTCTAGTAAAGAATATATAGATTTGGATAAGAAAAAATTTGTTGTTAAATAATTAATTCATGTTACGTTTGTTGAAAATAAAAATATAATGAAGAATGAAAATTTAAATAATGATAAATAAGTTTTTAGGGAATTTATATTTTTTAAAGATGATACTCAGGATAATAATTTTAATATATTATTTTAATTAGATAAAATATCTTCTTAATATAATATAAAATTCTATAAGTCTCTTAAATATATTCCACATGAAATTGTTATTTGAAATGGTGCATCTTGAATTCAAACATGGATATTAACTTTGAACATTTTTAATAGTTCTACAGTTATTTTTGAATTTATAGTTAATATTTTACTAAATCATTGATTAATTTAGACTAGACTATTTCTATGTAAGATCAACATAATAAATTCTAAATAAATAACATTTAGAATTTGGTTTGAATTCCAAGATTTAAAAGATCTATGTGAACTAAATGGATTTTAAGAAGAAAGTACCAGTAGAAAAATATGATTTCTCATTAAAAATTTAATGTTGATTTTTTAAAACTGAAATTACAATAGAGGAAGAGATATTTTTTACATAGGTTTTTATAAAAACCAACAAAAAAATTTATTTAGTAAAAATGATAAAATTATATTTTTTAAAATTATGGGTTAGTTTTTATAAAAACATAAGAACTGAATGTTTCTTTTTTTAACCATTGAACAAAAGTTTTTTTTAAATTATAATGGGAATGTTTCATTTTTTTAAACTTTTTCTAACAGTTTTTACAAAAACCTGATGTGGAATGTTCTGAATTTTTTAAACTACGGGAATTTTGTTTTATAGAAAACCAATGATGAATGTTTGGATTTTTCTACTTTAAGCATCATGTTTTTAAAAAATGGAGTGAAAGGTGTTTCAAAAATACATCAAAACACGTTCTCCAACTCAATATTCCTTATTTGTTTTTCTTGAAACCCTAATACCCATGGCACTTAATGGTGACCCCAATTTATGTCTCTCTAACTTACCCATTCCATATTATTTTTTTCCTTCATTTTTCTTCTTCTACATTGTAACAGCCCAAGATTTTATAAAAAAATATTCTTTTTAATTTTATTAATGTCTTGTGTTGTACGCTACACCAAAAGGAGCTTGCACAACACACATCCTTGACTTGACTTGCATTACACGCAATCGCGACCTTCCTCGATAGCGTGTGTAGTACGCAATACCGAGTTTCACTAAACAACGATATGCTATAAAAATATTATTAAAACTAGCCGTTATGAATAGTAATAACCACTTTTTGAAATCCAGTAAATCTTATTTTTCAAAATGAACTTTATTTTTGGATTCGGAGTATCGAATTTAGCCTAAGGTGAAATTTTGGTACTTTTCGGATAACTTTCATATTCTGATGAATAGTGAAAATTACTAAATTATAATTAAAAACAACTTTTTTAATCGAAATAATTAATAGTGATAAATCATTAATTTGTGTGGTTTTAAAGTATATTTAGAATATATTTTTACAATTTAATACAATGTTGGTCATTGGATGTAATTTCACATTTAAACTAGACATAAACAAGTGTCAATCTTTTGATAGATATTGTTTCTTAAAAACACGCTATTTGTTTTAACAGCGGGATTTAATTATAAAATTAATTAATGAAACTTTTATGTTATGAATTTGGTAAAATAGACTTCATTTTTGAATTCGGAATATGAAATATAGCTTAGGATGAAATTTTGGCATTGTTCTGAAAAACATCAATTTTTTATGAATAGTGAAACTACTAAGTGGTAGGTTAAAAACTGAATTTTGCATAAAACTTAATTTTACCGCTTCTGTGAATGGAATTTCGAAAATCCGAGAGACACGGTTAATATCAAGGACTAAAATGTGGTTCAATGAGATGAAAATAAATTTTTGGTGAATAGTAACGTTTTACTTTTTTTACCACGGTTAATAGTAAATAAGGTAACTAAGGGTAAATATGATATTAATATTACCTTAACACATGTCCTAATTCTATTGGACAAGTGTAATTCGACCAAAAACAAACTTAGGAATAAAATATGACCATTTAGGCCCACTTGGATTAGATTAGGACATTTATTATTAATTTATTTAAAGAAGGGTTAAAATAGTTAAAATCAAAGTTTAATAAGTAAATCATTTTTAATATGGGGTTATACATAAGATAAATTCGACTATAAATATTCATTAGAAATCTAAAAAGATTTCCTAAATGATGGTATTTTATTTGTAAATTTTAGGCATCAAATAATTTATTTAATTTATGACACAAAGATGATGCAGTAATTATCTTATTTATGAAATATTGACATAATTGATGTTATAAACACAAAAATAAATGTAATTTGAGAATTTTTATGAATTCCACTAATTTTCTAGGTTACTATGATATATTAATTTTGATTTAATCAACTTGGTTCGAACATTTAATTCTGTTATGACTTTCACAAAAATCATATATCAAATAGTGTCAAAATTGACACAAAATAGTTTTTAAATCAAATATTATATTATTAATTGTTATTTTATTCCTAAAAATCTAAGGTTCGGCCAAATGACTTAGATAAGGATATATGTATTAATAATATACAATTTGGGGTTCGTTTGGCATGTTATAGTAAGTTTATTAACCATATAGTGAAAGAAAACAAAAAGACACGGTAAAAGTTAAATTATTTAACTTAGAGTTAAATCTAATTGATAAGGTTAAAATAATATCCTAAACTTGTCTAAATTCTATTGGTTGATATGATTTCGACCCATCCCCACTTTAGATTCGAAATAAGACCCTTTGGAACCATTATAAACCGATTTTGACTTTAATATAAAATAATATTTTGAGATATTCCTAAGGTGCCCCTCTCCTCCCTTATAAAAGGACACCTCCTCCCCCTCCTCCTCACACAAATTTGAGCATTCAAGCTCGGCCAACCCCTGCCAAAATCTCTTCTCCAATTCCCTAGAAACATCCTAGAGGTTCTGGTCTTCCTCAAAGACCAATTCTAGTGCCCTAAGAGGAGGTCTCAAAAAGGCGCTTCAAAGAAGAGGTAATTACCGTTACCAATTCTTTCATCTTTATTTCTTCTTCCACTTCTTCTTCTTAGGTTGTTTCATTATGAAGTAATAACATCAGTATCACTCATATACTGATATGTTATTATAAGTATGAAACAACCCTATTTCACCATCTATCCATCCTACGGAAAAAGAAATCACCGCGCGTGCGTACGTACGGAATACCGTCTCCACGCCGTGGTGTAATCTATTTTCCACCACCACCTTACATGGATGGGTATAATGGTGTAAAGAATAAATATACATAGTTATTACAACATCATATTGATTCTGATATATTGTATAACCCACTCCAATTCAATTCAATATTTATAGAAATGATATCATTGCTCGTGCGTACGTACGGAATACCGTCTCCACGACGTGATGAGATTCATTCTCCATGTTAACCATTCAAGAATGATTATAATGTATATATAAGAAATAATAATGAAATATATGACATTATAAAGCTACTGGATTTATGTATATATATACATATGTATGTCATCTACTTACTTCCATGTCAAGACAATAAGGAAAGGAAAACAGCGTTCATGCGTACGTACGGACTACCGTCTCCATGAACGGTGTTTTTCATTTTATTTATCTACCTATTATATATATATATATACTGAATATATATGATATATAAATCATATTTTATATTCTGGAAGTAAGTAAATCATGATATAAGTAATAATGATGTCAAGAACAACAAGTCAAAACACCTACTATAAATGAAACGATTTTACCCAAAACGCTTCTTTAACATGGAATTTACAAAAGAACGGGTAATATAATGTCATAAGTGAACCATATATGATATCATAACAATGAATATGATTCTGTAATAAGTCAATAACATGATTTAAATCATTATACAGGAGGCTCGGACACTTACAAAGCGAGTCGGACCTAAAGTAAGGGAAATATCACAATCTCATTTTTATCCGAGATTGTTTATTCGTGAGTATTTACTGGGGTGTATTTTATCATCCACATCCATGTTACCTAAATATGTAATATTGTTTCCATCCACTTAAAATAGTTTAAAGCCAATTTTACCCTTCGGTGAGTTTTTAGTAAAGAATATGAAAGGAATCTTTTGTCGCTTTTTCATACGAGGTACTTTTTGACTTTCCGACAAAAGTACGAAGAATGTTTTTTTTAACTTAAACGGCATGAATGGATTTTTACGGTTTTATAAAGCCTTATTTTCATGAAGCTTCCTCCAAAAGATTTCATGACTATTTTCAATAAAATCTATTTCTTTTAAAATTGCATGATGTTTTGTGAAAAGAAATTGATTTTGAAGAAAGAAAGGATATTTTCCTCAAGAATTCAATTCAAGTGTTTTATCAAAATTATTTTCCATATAAGATAATAAAGGGTTCTGTTTCTATCCATATTTTTACATTGATTTGACTATGTTGTGATGGAATTATGTTTATGAATTCCTTTATCTTATATGAATGGTTTTATGATGTCATGTTGTTTAAGAATCCCATTTTTATTACAAGGGTTATGCAATGATGTATGATTTATGATTTTGTGGCACACATAAGAAAGGATTTATTAAGAGATGGGTGGGACCTATATCTCCCTCCAATGCATTGGGTAAAGATTTTATATCTCATGAGATAGACATGGCTGGAATGGTAGGTTATACCGGTTCAGTGAAACAGGACTGAAACGAGGGTTACTCGATTCAGAAAGGGACTTTGTCCACTAAGATAGTCTTGGCAATGAGTCTTGACTAACAAGAAATGATTCTCTATGATTATGTGTGTATGCCACAAAGTTTCATGTTTTAAGTTATGATTATTGGGATTTCATTTCACTACCATGATTTATGCCATGTTATGAAATTATGCTCTCTTTTGCAGGTTATGATTTCCAAAATGTTATGTTCTTATGAATACGATGTGATTGATATTTCTTTTGTTTACCCTTACTGAGCATTTGAGCTCACCCTTTTATGTTTTCTTTTCCCCAGGATATACAGAAAGGTTTTAGTAAAAAAAAGAAGATCTTTATGGGAGATGTTGAAGATCTTTCCCCACGATTAGAAGATTACGTTCCGAGTTTCCAAAGACACTAAACTATTACGATCCTTTAGTGTGTGTTTTTGTTATGTACTAAGTATTCCGCAAAAGTAATGTAATGTCAATGTACGTCAGGCTTCGGGTCATTATAGTTGGTATCAGAGGAAAGGTTTAGTCAACCTTTGGAAACTAGGATGCGAGAACTTTAGTGAGATCCCTAGAGATATTTCTAAGGTATGTCTAGGGATGTCCCTAGGGATAAGTATACGTATAGGTTATAGTAATATAATTACGCTAACGATCATAGAATTAAACCTAAGATGTTGGATATTGAAGGTACTCCCCCTTTATTATGTTGTTTTCCCTAGCATGATTTTTGCCTCTCACACTATTCTTTTTGGGTTTTAGACGATGGCAGGAACCCGAAGGAACCGTGTTGATCAATGCAATGGACAATGCAATGATTGCCCTCCTGAACAAACAAATGTTATGGGAGATGGAGTGCAAAATCTTATTGCTATACTTACACAAGCTATGAATCATTCTGGACATCCAAATGAGCAGAGAAGGGAACAATATTCTATTGAGTCCTTCATGAGGCAACGTCCACCTTCTTTCAGTGGGTCTTCTGATCCACTTGTGGCTGAACAATGGATCAGTACTACTGAAAAGATATTTTCAGTTCTTCAATGTTCTGAACATGATAAAGTCATCTTAGCAGTATATCGTTTGGAAGGTGAAGCTGATCAATGGTGGAATCTTATCAAGAATACGAGGCCAAGAGATGAAATTGAGTCCATGGAATGGGACGAGTTCAAGAACTTGTTTTTCAGTAAGTACATCCCTCGTATTCTTCGAACAAAGATAGAGAAAGAGTTTCTTGAACTGAAGCAAAGGGACGATGAATCTGTTGGTACCTATGAAGCAAATTTTACAAGACTTGCAAGGTATGCTTCTGGAATTATCATCCAACCTGAAAGTAAAGTTGATCGATTTTTCAGTGGCTTAAAACCAAGTCTTCGAAGGGCATTAGCTATAAGAGACTTCAGTAGCTATGAAGAAATTGTGCGTTGTGCTATCAAGGTAGAAATGGAAGTTGGTGTTACATATCCATCTCATGGTTTTGACAAGAAACGAAAGATGGAGTTCAAGGAGAAATCTCAGAATAATGGTGAAAAGAAGATGAATGTTTCCTTATGCACAAAGTGTGGAAAGAAGCATGGTGGAGATTGTCTAAAAGGGACTAGAAAATGTTTTAAGTGTGGAAAAGAAGGTCATCGAGCAGCTGAGTGTCGAAGTAATGGAAAAAGGGTTTCTAATGATGTGAATAAAGCAAACACTGCAGAGAACGCACCGCCAACACTTCAATGCTTCAAGTGCAAGGAAATGGGGCATTATGCTAATAATTGCCCTAATCCAAGGGTTAGTGATGATCAACATGAGCAACCACTGAAGGCAAAGGACAAAGGGAAATCACATGCGATCACTATTGGCAATGTTGAATATGACAACGATGTGGTGGAATGATTAAGTGTTTATGTAATGGGATTCCAAAATAATGTTGTATCATTGAGTATTGCAATATTTATTGATGTGGTATTCAAAGTGATTGAGATATTTTTTGGAAATAAGATGATATGCGCATAATGAAGATGAGAAAATGAAATGTTTAATAGTATTCATGAGCTCATGATTGATATAAGGACTAAGTGATATCATGGTTTGAGTATATAGAATTTTGAGGATTTTGGTATGTGGAAAGTGTTAACTTTTAACTGCACTCATGTTTTCACTAAGGTATTCAAGAGAATACACTATTAAGGACTTTGAATGTTTGGAATGTGACCAACAAGACATATCTTATGATATGTGGGGATCAACGATAGTATTAAATCTCTGGTAATCGTTGTCACTATATTATGAGAGTGGACTGCAGTATTATAAGCCTAAAGATTAGACTGGATTATGTTGGACATAAGTTAGTATTGTTTAAGGATAGAAGATTTTCGATATTATTGATGGGATGTTATAGTAACGTAGTTTTAGAAAAAGGGACAACCTGCAGGACGGGCGACAACCCATCGCTTCGGACAAGGCTGTAGGAATCGAACCCACAACCAAAGTGCGACTGGCCTTTATCGCCTACCACTGACCTACAGGAAGTCCCTGTTTAGTAGAAACTAGTGTTATTATATTAAGCAGTATGATATATGAAGTATAAGCCCATTTTAGGAACCATATATGATTAATCCCACTATAGATCGACTTATGTATATAAATTTTGCTAACCTTTTGAGACAGATGGAATGACCCGTCATTCTATCACATGATCTGCTAACACTTCACGAATAACAAATTCAACTTCATTTATTTAAGAGATGAAGTGGAAATTGTTAAAGGCACGAACAATAGTGATATTGTATCAAAATAAAGTAAGTATTTATTCTAATTCAAATTTTCAACTTTAGGGAAATGATTTTGAAAACCAAAAATGTTGTCCTAGTGATCTTATACCTAATGAATCAGATGGTACCTTAGATCGTCACAAATTTATGGATTTGTGATTACTGGATTTTCCATAGCCATGTTCTCTACCACTCTCCATCAGAACATGATGGTTAGATTTCTCTTCCATATCCATATTTTCACCTATGTGGAAACCCAGTGATTAGTTTATTTGGGTAATCATTACATTTCATACTTTAGTTTTTAAAGCCAAGTTTTGGTATTCCCTTTTACGATGTGGGTTTCTATTAAATAAACTTTCAAATAGTATACCATTTATAACCCCGACGAATTTCGAGGGCGAAATTCATTTTAAGGGGGGTAGAATGTAACAACCCAAGATTTTATAAAAAAATATTCTTTTTAATTTTATTAATGTCTTGTGTTGTACGCTACACCAAAAGGAGCTTGCACAACACACATCCTTGACTTGACTTGCATTACACGCAATCGCGACCTTCCTCGATAGCGTGTGTAGTACGCAATACCGAGTTTCACTAAACAACGATATGCTATAAAAATATTATTAAAACTAGCCGTTATGAATAGTAATAACCACTTTTTGAAATCCAGTAAATCTTATTTTTCAAAATGAACTTTATTTTTGGATTCGGAGTATCGAATTTAGCCTAAGGTGAAATTTTGGTACTTTTCGGATAACTTTCATATTCTGATGAATAGTGAAAATTACTAAATTATAATTAAAAACAACTTTTTTAATCGAAATAATTAATAGTGATAAATCATTAATTTGAGTGGTTTTAAAGTATATTTAGAATATATTTTTACAATTTAATACAATGTTGGTCATTGGATGTAATTTCACATTTAAACTAGACATAAACAAGTGTCAATCTTTTGATAGATATTGTTTCTTAAAAACACGCTATTTGTTTTAACAGCGGGATTTAATTATAAAATTAATTAATGCAACTTTTATGTTATGAATTTGGTAAAATAGACTTCATTTTTGAATTTGGAATATGAAATATAGCTTAGGATGAAATTTTGGCATTGTTCTGAAAAACATCAATTTTTGATGAATAGTGAAACTACTAAGTGGTAGGTTAAAAACTGAATTTTGGATAAAACTTAATTTTACCGCTTCTGTGAATGGAATTTCGAAAATCCGAGAGACACGGTTAATATCAAGGACTAAAATGTGGTTCAATGAGATGAAAATAAATTTTTGGTGAATAGTAACTTTTTACTTTTTTTACCACGGTTAATAGTAAATAAGGTAACTAAGGGTAAATATGATATTAATATTACCCTAACACATGTCCTAATTCTATTGGACAAGTTTAATTCGACCAAAAACAAACTTAGGAATAAAATATGACCATTTAGGCCCACTTGGATTAGATTAGGACATTTATTATTAATTTATTTAAAGAAGGGTTAAAATAGTTAAAATCAAAGTTTAATAAGTAAATCATTTTTAATATGGGGTTATACATAAGATAAATTCGACTATAAATATTCATTAGAAATCTAAAAAGATTTCCTAAATGATGGTATTTTATTTGTAAATTTTAGACATCAAATAATTTAATTAATTTATGACACAATGATGATGCAGTAATTATCTTATTTATGAAATATTGACATAATTGATGTTATAAACACCACAATAAATGTAATTTGAGAATTTTTATGAATTCCACTAATTTTCTAGGTTACTATGATATATTAATGTTGATTTAATCAACTTGGTTCGAACAGTTAATTCTGTTATGACTTTCACAAAAATCATATATCAAATAGTGTCAAAATTGACATAAAATAGTTTTTAAATCAAATATTATATTATTAATTGTTATTTTATTCCTAAAAATCTAAGGTTCGGCCAAATGACTTAGATAAGGATATATGTATTAATAATATACAATTTGGGGTTCGTTTGGCATGTTATAGTAAGTTTATTAACCATATAGTGAAAGAAAACAAAAAGACACGGTAAAAGTTAAATTATTTAACTTAGAGTTAAATCTAATTGATAAGGTTAAAATAATATCCTAAACTTGTCTAAATTCTATTTGTTGATAGGATTTCGACCCATACCCACTTTAGCTTCGAAATAAGACCCTTTGGAACCATTATAAACCGATTTTGACTTTAATATAAAATAATATTTTGAGATATTCCTAAGGTGCCCCTCTCCTCCCTTATAAAAGGACACCTCCTCCCCCTCCTCCTCACACCAATTTGAGCATTCAAGCTCGGCCAACCCCTGCCAAAATCTCTTCTCCGCTTCCCTAGAAACATCCTAGAGGTTCTGGTCTTCCTCAAAGACCAATTCTAGTGCCCTAAGAGGAGGTCTCAAAAAGGCGCTTCAAAGAAGAGGTAATTACCGTTACCAATTCTTTCATCTTTATTTCTTCTTCCACTTATTCTTCTTAGGTTGTTTCATTATGAAGTAATAACATCAGTATCACTCATATACTGATATGTTATTATAAGTATGAAACAACCCTATTTCACCATCTATCCATCCTACGGAAAAAGAAATCACCGCGCGTGCGTACGTACGGAATACCGTCTCCACGCCGTGGTGTAATCTATTTTCCACCACCACCTTACATGGATGGGTATAATGGTGTAAAGAATAAATATACATAGTTATTACAACATCATATTGATTCTGATATATTGTATAACCCACTCCAATTCAATTCAATATTTATAGAAATGATATCATTGCTCGTGCGTACGTACGGAATACCGTCTCCACGACGCGATGAGATTCATTCTCCATGTTAACCATTTAAGAATGATTATAATGTATATATAAGAAATAATAATGAAATATATGACATTATAAAGCTACTGGATTTATGTATATATATACATATGTATGTCATCTACTTACTTCCATTTCAAGACAATAAGGAAAGGAAAACAGCGTTCATGCGTACGTACGGACTACCGTCTCCATGAACGGTGTTTTTCATTTTATTTATCTACCTATTATATATATATATATACTGAATATATATGATATATAAATCATATTTTATATTCTGGAAGTAAGTAAATCATGATATAAGTAATAATGATTTCAAGAACAACAAGTCAAAACACCTACTATAAATGAAACGATTTTACCCAAAACGCTTCTTTAACATGGAATTTACAAAAGAACGGGTAATATAATGTCATAAGTGAACAATATATGATATCATAACAATGAATATGATTCTGTAATAAGTCAATAACATGATTTAAATCATTATACAAGAGGTTCGAACACTTACAAAGCGAGTCGGACCTAAGGTAAGGGAAATATCACAATCTCATTTTTATCCGAGATTGTTTATTCGTGAGTATTTACTGGGGTGTATTTTATCATCCACATCCATGTTCCCTAAATATGTAATATTGTTTCCATCCACTTACAATAGTTTAAAGCCAATTTTACCCTTCGGTGAGTTTTTAGTAAAGAATATGAAAGGAATCTTTTGTCGCTTTTTCATACGAGGTACTTTTTGACTTTCCGACAAAAGTACGAAGAATGTTTTTTTTAACTTAAACGGCATGAACGGATTTTTACGGTTTTATAAAGCCTTATTTTCATGAATCTTCCTCCAAAAGATTTCATGACTATTTTCAATAAAATCTCTTTCTTTTAAAATTGCATGATGTTTTGTGAAAAGAAATTGATTTTGAAGAAAGAAAGGATATTTTCCTCAAGAATTCAATTCAAGTGTTTTATCAAAATTATTTTCCATATAAGATAATAAAGGGTTCTGTTTCTATCCATATTTTTACATTGATTTGACTATGTTGTGATGGAATTATGTTTATGAATTCCTTTATCTTATATGAATGGTTTTATGATGTCATGTTGTTTAAGAATCCCATTTTTATTACATGGGTTATGCAATGATGTATGATTTATGATTTTGTGGCACACATAAGAAAGGATTCATTAAGAGATGGGTGGGACCTATATCTCCCTCCAATGCATTGGGTAAAGATTTTATATCTCATGAGATAGACATGGCTGGAATGGTAGGTTATACCGGTTCTGTGAAACAGGACTGAAACGAGGGTTACTCGATTCAGAAAGGGACTTTGTCCACTAAGATAGTCTTGGCAATGAGTCTTGACTAACAAGAAATGATTCTCTATGATTATGTGTGTATGCCACAAAGTTTCATGTTTTAAGTTATGATTATTGGGATTTCATTTCACTACCATGATTTATCCCTTGTTATGAAATTATGCTCTCTTTTGCAGGTTATGATTTCCAAAATGTTATGTTCTTATGAATACGATGTGATTGATATTTCTTTTGTTTACCCTTACTGAGCATTTGAGCTCACCCTTTTATGTTTTCTTTTCCCCAGGATATAAAGAAAGGTTTTAGTAAAAAAAAAGAAGATCTTTATGGGAGATGTTGAAGATCTTTCCCCACGATTAGAAGATTACGTTCCGAGTTTCCAAAGACACTAAACTATTACGATCCTTTAGTGTGTGTTTTTGTTATGTACTAAGTATTCCGCAAAAGTAATGTAATGTCAATGTACGTCAGGCTTCGGGTCATTATATACATTCTTCAATCTTTATTTTTCCTCAAACCCTAACACACACGAAACTAGATATCCAACCAATTTCCGCTCACTTTATCATCATATTTTAATCTCATGTTTTCTTCATTTTCATAATTTTTCTTCTCCATTAAATCCTATCAGATCATTAATAGATTCATTCATCCCACCCATCAACATTTTACAAAACACTTATATGTGCATTGTGAAACTCTTGATCCTTCTTCATTATTTACATTTTATGTTCATCAATTGTAAATTTATATCTTTCATTAAAAAATTTTTCGTTCTAATCTCTATTTTTTAAGTAGAATATTTATTTTTTATTTTTAGAATTTTTATTTAATATTTTTTAGTTTTAAATTTTATAAATTCATTTATTTATATAAATTTATTTATATTATAAATTAATATAGTTATAATTTGTTTTAGAGTCAAAATTTATTTTTGATTATAAATTTATTATTTATTATGGTTTAACTTCTTTCTTATTGATATTATTTTTTTATATTTTTTATATTTATAAATGTTTTATAGTTAATTTTTTTAGTTAACCTTGTTTTTAATTAGATGATTAATGATAGATATGTTAATATTGAGTCAAAT
Source organism: Viscum album (assembly GCA_963277665.1). Lineage (NCBI taxonomy): Eukaryota > Viridiplantae > Streptophyta > Magnoliopsida > Santalales > Viscaceae > Viscum > Viscum album. Next base: position 1,630,263,729 of record OY728155.1, on the reverse strand, counting down.
TATTTGATATTAAGGAATATTCAATGTAATATTCCATTATTAAATATTAATTTATAAATTTTTATTTTTATTTAACATATTATATAAATTTATATTATTTTCCATAAAATAAACAGACATAATATTTTTTTTGTGATTTAATAATATAAATAAATAAATAAAATTAATTCAAATTACACAAAAACATATTTAGAATGAATAAATTAAAATAAACATGATTACATTATGGTTATTTTATGTCATTAATTATGGTAATTTCATTCAGTATTTGTTCATTGTTAGTTCATCTCATTTTAATCACTTATATATAAAATTTTCAATTATATGTTTTGATCATTTAGTCTACTAATTTTTTTGATAAAAGTTTTATCAGTAAATAGATAATATATTGTTATGATTATATTATTTTCTGTTTTAATTTTCTCTCTTTATATATATTTTTAAATGTTTATATTTATTTTAAAGTATTAACATTTTATATTATGACATTAGTTAATTAATGGATCACAATTGGATAAATTTATGAAGATCCACTAATGAATATGTAAATGGAGTTATGGGATTCTTGGAATTTTCTCGATGAAATATAGTAAAAAAAGATTGGATTTTCTGTCTATGCATGATGTGTTTGAATATAAGAAAGTTAAATTTCTGGGAAATCAAAGATAATTTAATTTTTTTGTTTTTAAATATAATTATAAACATTGGATATATAATGGTGAAATAACAAATAATTCAATAACTAATGTTGATGAAAATACTTAGCATGAGATGGAGGATCATATTTAATAATTGATTCATTACGTATTCATTGAAACTATAAAAACATCAATTATCCTTTCATTATATGTAGATATTCAGAAAAAAATATTCTTTGGTTGAAATAAATTTTCTATTATTATCAGTAGTTATGAGATTAGTTAACTTGAAATCATGAAATGGTCAGAGTGATAAAAGTTTCTCAAAATTGCTGGAACTTTTCAAAGAGGTACTTTCAGAAGGAAATAGGCTTATGAATTCGAATTATGAACAAATAAAATATTATGTCAAATGGGAATGTGGAATAAGCAATAATTTATTTCCCTAATTATTGTGTATTTAATAGGAAGGAATGTTAAAGTTTATTGAAATTTAAAAAATGTTGGATATCATGATATAAGATAGATACAAAATTAAACTCTCATTCATTCTCAGGAACTGGTTCCAAACTGATCATTAAATCAACTTATTATCTTCCAATAATTATTCATGTGAGGAATGTAATTGAATACTAATTATGATCTAAAAATGTTAAGATAACAAAAAAATGATTACATATCTGATGGAAATGTATTTCACCTTGGTCATTCAACATAATGGAAGATATTTGACAAAATGTTTACAAATTGTTTATGTGATGCTAGTAATATTAGAATTGGAATGTACACATTTGGAATTAATCCATATATGTGGTTTTGATTGATAAAATAGTACATGGATTTTTTTTAAGTTTTCAACTCATCCTAGAATATATTGAAAAAGAAATAATATGTTATGATGAGCTTGATCATTCGTAGACCAAAAAAATTGGGAAACAATATTGATGTTTATCTATTACCATTTTTTGATGATTTGAAATTTTTATGTGAGAAAGGTGTTAAATTTTTTTATGCACACGTGAAATATAATTCTTAGTGGCGTGATATGATAATTTTCACTATAATTTATTTTCCTACATATGTAATGTAATCTGGATATATTATTATGGGTAAAAATCATGTCTAATTTGTGAAGAAGAGACTTCATATTATCAATTTTGGAATTGAATAAAGATAGCATATATGGGAAATCATCATTATTTTTTGATATATCATCATTATCATAGATTGAAAATGAAATTTAATGGTTTTTAAGAATATAATACCCCCAATAACCTTTTTTAACTGGAGAATATTACCCTAAATTAAAACATATTGATTTTATATTTGGGATGAAAAGAGGTTCTGGTTATCAAAAAAATATATAGAAGAAAAAGTCTATCTTATTCAAACTACCTTATTAGTTATTTTTAGAGATTAAATATAACATTAACATTATACATGTTGAAGAAAAACATGTGACATATTTATTGGAACTTTTTTAGACATATAAGGATATAAAATAGATATAGTGATTGTTTGGACTTGATATAAATGGGGATATGTTAAGAGTTAGTTCCCACTATGAAAGTAAAATGAAAATATTTACCTCTTGATTTTTATACATTGATGAAGAAAGAGAAATTGAATTTTTTTCAATTTCGACATTGTGTTAAAGTACCCAGTGCATATTCTTAAAATTAAAAGAATTTTGTGTTATTTCAGAATTTTGAATTAATAGGTATGAAATAACATTATTGTCATGTATGGTATTAACAACTGCTACCAGTTTCCCTATGTGGTATATTTCTGATACCTATCAGAAAGTAAATCATATGGTTTTTTTATTTTTTCAAATCCATTTTTAGAAACGATATTGATCTAAAATTTTTATATTTGATATAGAATAAAGCTTCCCTTATACCTTTTAAACTATAAATTTTTATCCAAACAATGTTTTTTTAATATAATGGTTCATTTGGTGATTAATTTGGTGTTAGGGATAAGAATATTTTAGCCTGTTAATTTGAATTGGATGTATGCTTCTGAAGGATATATAAAAAAATTTAAAGGGATATCTTAAAAATCTCCATCGACTGAAGGTATTTATTCTTTATAAATAATCATCAAAATAGGAAAATAAGTTCTATACTAATTATTTATCAAGAGTGGAGAACACAGGTTAAAAAATATATCAACATTTTATAGTTGATAGTGAAGGTAGATGTATTCATTTTCAAAAGGTTATGTTCCTTACACGTGATGATGTGATTCTGGAACATTTATAAATTTTGAAAAAAATAGATGGGGTTCAACCATATATATCATCACATATTAATAGATTGAAGGCATGCTATCTTAAAAGAAATGAAATTTGGTTGATGATTGATTATAAGAAGAAATTTGTTTCATGGTTTAAATATAGATTCGACAAATATTTATCTGCATTATAAAAATTGAAAGGATTAGTAGGTGTACCATCTCTATTTGTGATACGATGGTCTGGTTTTGATATATTTGGAAACATAATTTAAAAAAAAAGTTGGATGAAAAGAGTATTATTCAAAATAGTGGAGAAATGGTCATTACTGAAGAATTTTATTTTTAAATTGGAAATGGTAAAAACCCCATTTCTTTATCAAAAAAATATTTTTGAGTTGTTAAAGATTTATAAGAAATTTACTAAACTAAATTTTAATTAACAATGTTTTTTTATGATAGGGTTGACAGAAATAGTGGTGTGAAACATGATTATTATAGATTTTCGGTAATTTATTTGAAAATATTTTGGTTTAAAGAGGTATAATATAACATGGAAACACATTAAAGGAAAATATTTTATGTTTCTGACCCATCGAATGATCAATGGTCCCTCATTTTCAAGGGAGAAGAATTCATTTGAATGATGAGGATTATGAAGATGTTTTTGATTTATGTTTGGTATTTTTATATATTACATGATTATTGGGTGATAATAATGACTATAATGTATACATAGTCCACAATTAATGAAATTATCATGTTAATGGGATTTTATAAAACACTATGTTCCTATCCTAATAATTTAGGAAAATATTTATATTTTATTTATTTTTTGAAATTTACACATTTAAAAACATTATTTATTAATTTTGTTGTTTAAATATAAATAAATAAATAAATATTGATTATTTATCTAATTTTTGTGATTAATTTAATATTCAATAGTTCTAGTTAAATATTTTTCAATTGAAAAACCTATTGTACATAATTTATTTTGGTTAAATTTATGCGTATAAAAACACATTTTCGTAATTGTGATAAATTTCAAAATATGTCGATAATTTCTATAATAATTTAATTAATGTTTATATTCATTAGATTAATGTACATATTCTTGGGTTAATAATCATGGAGTAATTTCTTTTGAAACATACACATTTATGAAACTATTTTTTTACTTACAAAATTTCAAATTCATTATTATTAGATATTCATTTTTCTAATAATATAATGGTACCAATAATATCATTACATTCGACTATTTAAATAAAAAACATAGAGTTAGAGGAATATTTACCATGGAATATGTTTGTTTTAATATTATTAAATATTAAATTATTATATTATTTAATGGAGGAATCTTTTAATTTGTCAAAAAGTATTTGTAGGACTGATAGTAAGCCTCCTACAGAATAATCTTCTTTTTATTCTATCTGGAGAATGATTACTAGAGTTGTTGAATGTGGGATTATTTTTTTATGAAAAATTTAAATTTATCAAGGAGAACATAGTATACATATGAACTTTTTGGATAATAATAAATCAACAAGCCCAAATGCAATGCAGTTTAGGAATTATATCACTATGCAGAGCTATTGCAGGATTAACATTTTATATCTTGATTTCAAATCTATTAAAAATAATATAAAAGGGGAGTTGTGGGAGATAATAATGGTAAAATATATCGATTGATTCAATATTATCTAATTCCACAAATATAATATATTTTATATGAATAATATTTAATTATTTTAATTAAAAATGAAATTTAAAATTCAGGAATGGAAAGAAATTAATAAAAACTGTCTATATGTGTCAAAGTTTTGATGTAGAGATTTTAATTTTTTTGGAAAAAATTATTTGTTTTTGGAAATTCATAAAATGAAACCTAATGCCTCAACTGTGAGTTTTTAGATACAGACATATGGACTAAAATTCTAACCAACTGAGTTGATGAAGTATTTATAGTATTATAATTATTTAATATTAAGAAATATATTATATATTAACTAATTATTAATTAATGTGATTTATATAAGAGGAATTTAAAAGATCTCACATAGGGATCCAGTTTTATAATGTACCCCCATACATTATCATGTGTAGGGTATCATTTACTAGAGTAGAAAATGATTTAAAAAAACACTAATACATTAATATATAAATATAGTAGTGGTTTATAATTGGTATACTTGGTCCCTTTATCTCCCACTCTCTCCATGAAAAATGGAATAGAGGAAGAATGAAAAATAATTCCATATAGATTAATCTAAAGGAGAAGATGATTGAATTGTAAGAAATTAATTTTATATTTTCTTAAGTGTTTATATTTTTAAATTAATAGGTATAATATATCATTTATATATGTAATTTTTGGATAAATTTAATAGAGAGTGATATAGGGGACTTCTATCCCTGAGGGTTGGATGGACACTGAATAAACTTCTTTATGAAATACAAAAAACTGTGGTACCCTAAGTGGAAATCAGGTGGGTTTCAGTATGAGGATAGTTTTTTGTAATCAATGTTAATAATTAAAAGATATAGAAATATATTCCTTAATTCATGATATGGAAGACCGAAAAAAACCATGTGTGATCAAATAAAGTCAATTCTACAGTCAATGTTTGAAAAAATGATAATACAATCATAGCCTAAATAACCTTCTTACATAAATCCTCAACCTCCTCATTCAGACCTGACCATATACTATATTCTTTATTCTAGGGATCCCCATGTTAATATTGTACAAATATATTCATACAAATTTTGGGGAATTCTATACATCTCCAGCATATGCAATTTGATTAGGTAAGAGTATTAGTACATGAAATTTTGAATTCAAATACATTAATCCAATTACCTACTTAGGAGGTTACAAGATTTTGAGAGAATGTGGATCATTTTTTACTCTATCTATCTATCCTTCTTTATAACCTCCCATTTTAGGTATTCATTTTTTTAAATATTATTTACATTTCATTGAAAATTACTTATATTTTTTCTTACATTTAACTTATATTGAAGTATATAAAATCCAACTAATTACTACAAAACAAAAAACTGTTAAAGAACCAACAAATTTGGATAGATATAATATTATTTTTGGGATAATAATATCAACCGATTTTTTTTTATTTCTTGGTTAATATTTTGGAGTTTTCGATGACGTTTGATATATGTGGAAGAGAGTATGCATTGAGGATATTCAAAAAAATAGTGATCTTTTTTTATGATCTCACAACATTTATGTTTTAGTTGTTTTCCATGTAAGTAAATTTACATTTTATTTTTTTCTTTATTTAAATTAATATGAATTCAAAGTTTCTTTATTTACTTATCATTTAATTTGGATACTACACATTATTTACATTCCTAATGATACCAATACCATTTATGGTTTTATGGATCCAAAATACTTTTCAATAATTATGAAATATCTGGATGTTAATGTTCTAGTTACATATATTTTTGATAGATTAGAAAATATAAAGATTAGTTTTGATTTTTTCAATTCCATAATGGTTAATAATACCAATATAAATTTGATCTAAAAGTCAATATATTTTCATTAATTGTAATTTTTTAAATTAAAGTGGTTGTTAGATATTAGGAATATTTTTCACACATGAATGAAAATTAGATTGTTTTTTATATTTATTATGTGGAGTTAATAAATTTTTTACATATTGTTAAAATATCAATGTTTATTATTATAGTTTTATGTTCTCTAATATTTATTTTTCTTGTTATACATGTTTTTTATTGTCGATATATGATAATACAGGTCTTGGGGAAGTCTTATAATGATATCTTTTTGATACAGGTTCCAAATTAAATTAATTAAATGAAGGTAAAGGTAAAAAAATTTTATATTAGATAATATTTCTTTTCATATATATATAATTTGGATTTTATTTTCAATTTAATGTTTCAATTGTACAATTTCGTCATAAAAAAATAAATGTGGATTATGGCTATTATGTATTAAGATAATTGTTTGATATCTTTCTAACTGGGGAGGTGACTGAATTTAATAAGTTTTGTTATATTAAAAATAATAGGTTTTATATGAAAATATTCAATTTTTTTTACATTATAACAATTTATGTTATTATAGATTTTTAATTATGTCACATCATATATGAATGAAGACCTTACCCACCATCAAATATATTTTTTCAAATTATTTTTTAGGTATGGTTAATTTAAAAATTGAGTAGAATGTTTTTATATTTTAATTTATGTTTAAAAATTGAGTATTTAGACAATTTTGTTGTTGTTTATATTGGTTTTTTCTATTTTTTGTACTGAATAATTTTTCGATGTTCTTGGAACATGAATTATGTTTTTTTTCAGAAAATATATTGAACTTTCCACATCAGTTTTTTTAAAAATCAATGTGGAATCTTAGAGATTAGTCTTTCAACATTTTACCCAAAAATAATGTCAAAATACACTTTAGGGATCAGTTTTTTTGGTTAAAACCGACATTAAAAGATATATAATCTTTTGGAATTTTGTCTTTCGATATCGATTTTTACCCAAAAATGATATCAAAAACCTTATCGATATCGGTTTTAGGTAAAAAAATGTTGACAGAATAAATTCAGATATAATTGAACTTATGTAGATATCAGTTTCTACACAAAATCTACATTTAAAGATACTTTGAATGATGATTTTGTGTAAAAACTAAACTCATTAGGCAAAATTCTGAAATAAAACTACACAACTTTTGACATCATTTTTTTACCTAAAACTGACAACAAATTCCCAAATTCCAAAAAGTACATATATTCCGACATATGTAATATCGTAAAATAAACATGGAAACTCATTTTTAACATCTATATTTTTAAAATTAACATCTATATTATGTTTTTAATGTCTTCTACATCAATATCAGTTAGAATCAGATGTTAGTGATTAAAAAAATAGATATTAAAATATCATTTTCTATTAGTGAAATTAGATGAACCCACTAATATAGTAAAAAATTAAACAATACTATTTTCTTAAGGATATTCTTAAGAATAAGTAATTTATTTTGAATAGTATTTTTCTCATGTTTTTAAAATATAAGAAATTAGTTCTTTATTATATATTTTTTAATATTTTAAATTTTATGAAATGGTTTTCAATAGTTAATTTTTAAATTTATTAATTTACGAACATGTGATTTTAAATAAACCCCATATTTTTAAACATGAGAAGTTTCCAAACCGTGCTTTAAATTTTATAAGTATTTATATGGTACAATGAATGCTTCTAGAGATTGGTATGATGGAATAACATTATTTATATTACAAAATTATTTAATAAAAGAAAGCTTTAACCAGACCTGTTTTTAATTATTTTTCATATGATAATTTTTTTTGTGAAATATAATTTAATGAATTTTTTTTTACAAATTAATTTATTATTAATGTATTTTTTAATATAATGTATTCTAAATTTGACATGATCCTAATGGGTGAATTGAAAATTTTCATGGTCTCCAAATATCTCAGAGAAAATATATTATATTTGTAAACCAATTTAACTATAATAAAGATCTAATTTGATGATTTTTCCATGATTCAAGTAAAACTATTAAAAAACATATGAGTACTAATATGAAGCTATATTTACCTCAATATAAAAAATATATTGATGTTAATATGTGTAGAGGCATGATAGGTAATTTTCATTATTTAACTACATCAAAACCTGATATAGCGTTTTTAGTTTGTTTTTCTACTATATTCGAGTCAAATACTTTGAACTTTCACAATATTTATATGAAAGGAATAATTATATATGTTAAAAAAGTATTAATATGAGTTTTTTCTCAAATAAAAACTCTCTTGACATGTTATCTTATTCTAATTATGATTTTGTAGGATGTAGGCTTGATAGAAAAAGTACATCAGTTACGTGTCATTTACTTGGTAAAATCTTAATTTATTGTATTTTTTAAAATCAATTATTTGTTATGTTATCAATAGATGAAAATGAGTATATTAATATTTTATTTGTTTGTTCAAAATGTATTTGGATTAAAAAAAATCTATGTCATTTTAGGACTTTTTTGATAAAATTAATATTTTATTAGATATTTATTATGAACTTATAGTTTTAAAAAATAATATACAAACTTTTATTACAAAATATATTGATGTTAGATTTAATTTTCTATGATATCTTGTTAACCTAAGAGATATTATTTTATAATTAGTTTCAATGGTAAAAAACTTACTGGCATATTTAGTAATCCCTAAGTTGCTATGATGTTTGAGAAAATAAAATTTGATTTTGGTATGATGGATATTTAACCAAAATTGTTAGAGTTTTCAATTTTTATTACTATTTACACATCACAATATATTTATTATATAGATGAGAATTAAATTTTTTATGAATGTATTTTATGTTTGAAGGATTAGTGCCTTAGTTTCTAATGAAATTATAAATTGGTATAATAGTTATAATTATTTTTATATGGACTATTGTTTTGGAAGTTATAGTATTTTTTGTTTCATACTATTGTTGATGTTTTTATGTAATCTGAAATAATAAAAAACTGAACAATTGGATTGAATAATTCTAGTATTGTCCTTATTGAATATACATTTTCTTTATTTTTTATATGAATTAATTTAGGGTGATATTAAATGTTTTTGTTTTCATAATTATTTAGGTGTGACTAGAATTTTAATTATTTACTTGTTTCTTCAAGATAAATTGATTTTTTAGAAAGGTGAGAGTTCTTTAATAAATATACTATATTCTTATCTTTTTTGAATTTCAAAAGGGAGGATTTTTTTATAATTTTTGGAAAATTTTATTTAGTAATATAATATCTAAAAAGGGGAATATTGTTAGTGTTAAGGTTGATTGAAATTAATATTTTTAACAATTGGGTGGTTTTTAATGATAAGTTTTATTTTCTTTTTATTTTAAATATTACAAATACCACTCATATTCCATTTTTTATAAATACTTAAAATGATAAATCTATATAATTATAATTATTTATAGATTTAATAATTTACATTATGATTATTATTTATGTTTTTAGTGTTTATAATATTTTAGAAATGATTATGTAGTCAATGGGTTTTAATTTTTAATTTTCAATGTTTTTCTAAATTTCTAAAAATTAATATGAATATTTTGAAGTCATTTTAAATTTTAAATTCAAACATAAATTTTAATGTTATAAAAAATATGTTTCAATGGAATATGAAATTTTTATGTCATAAGAAATAAGATTAAGATTCTTGAAATTTTTTTAAAAATCATATGGAATGTTTTAATGATGATGAAAAACTATATTAATTTTTATACTTGTGAAAATAATAAGATAATGGGTACATAAATTGTAAAATTGTGCTTATGAATAGTTTAAATAATGGTTACATATAAATTTAAAATTTTTCTATTCTAAAAGCAAAATGATTTTTAGACATAATTTACGTGTCAATTAAAAATTCATCATGATACTTTATTGTTATGTATTTTTATATTTATATTTATTATAAGTTTATATGAGTTTTTTGAACTATATTATTAATTTATACTATATATATATAATGTTTATGATATTATGAAAGTTATTTTTAATGTTTTTATCAAATAATTAATCATGGTATATTTAAAAATATCGATAAATTATAATTCAAAGTTTGTATTAATTTAAAATCATTGCTTCTACTTATTGGTTAAATATAACATTACATGAAAATAAGATATTGGTGTTAATGAAAAGTGATTATATGTTAATATTTTTAATTGAGGAAAATTAATTAAAAGGATCAACACTGATTATTCAAAAGAAGTTAGTGTGATAATATAAAACATAGACAAAAACTATTCAATAGAGAGAATTGTGAAGTGGTAAACATATTTTAAGACTATTATTACATCATTACAATAATAAAGGGTAATAAATATTTGATTCCTTTAATGAAGTTATCAAATCTATATCAATGTGTCATCATCATCATCCTCAAGTTTCTTTTGTTCTATTTTTTCAGCATTCCATCTTGTAATATTAATTTTTATTTTCTATTTTTGATATAAAGAGATATTTAATGCCATTATCAGTCATAAGTAAGCCTAGGTTTGGTTACACCTCCTAGAAAAATAGTAGGTACATGTTTTGTGACTTTTGAAAAAAGAAAGGTTTTTAGTTGGGCTTTATTATATAGAAAAATAGGTTAAATAACTGTGTCTTGACTATATTTGAGAAAAATGATATGTGTATTAAATTTTATCACACATTTCAAATGTGAGGTATTTTTATATTGAGTACCATTCCTTTCACTGAGTTTTAGGGGACTGAAAGTATATGTAGGATCAAGATGATCTGATCCATTATGAAAATCCTATATCCATTAAAGTTTTTCCAAAAAATTTTATCGTAAATATTATTCCATTGAACTAATATTGTTGTGAACATATAATATTCAATATTTCATATTAAAATAAAATTTATCTTAATAATATCTTTTAATGTTTTAATAAAAGTTATTTTTACCCCCTCTAGTCAATTGTTGTCATTTTACTTTGGGATCATAATGGGATGCATAATAAATGGGATGGCCCAAAAAATATTCTTTTAAATTAATGAGTTAGTTTATTACTTATATAAATTTAGAACCTATCTACAATTATTTTTTGGACTATCATGAACAAATAATGTTGTTGGAAATTTCTTTTTTTCTATGGTTGATGAATTTTCAAATTTTACATTGGATTACTTTTTGAGTATCTATAGTGAAGCTTATATTTCTTCCATGAATTTATTAAATATAGTTTTGTAAAAAAATGGTACCCAAATTTTTTCATTACGAAAATATCCTAGAGGATAGTTTGAATGTAAGGAGTTTACCTCATTCTATAGAAATCATGGTATTGAAAGAACAATTTGGTTTTCTTTGACCATAGATACCTAAAATTTTCATTGAAAGGGGATATAAGATATTACAAGAAATTTCCACAATAATGTTATGTGTTTATATTTACCTTACTCATTTTTGGGATAGAGAAATTAAAAATATATCTTGTGTAATATACTATGTTTTAAAGTCCTTTTTAGAATAAAAGACATTGTCTTATATAAATATAATTTAGCATCTATGAATCACATCAATGATTAGCATCTTCATCACATGTGCTACAGCCCTAGGAGTGTTACAAGATTCTCAAGGGTTGGTGTCTGGGATGAGGTGTCTTAGTTTTCTATTACGGAATTATTTTCCTACTTGAAATTAAACAATAATTATAATCTATTTTCCATATGGAATTTGAATGACACATTCATATAATGATAATTTTTAAAACACAATAACAACATGGACATAAAAATAATAAAAAAATAAACAACGAAATATTAATGAATTCAAACCTTATTAGGATAAGTCTCACGTAAAAAAACAAGTCAAAAAAGAGTCAAGTACAAATGAGTCTCGTGGAATTCCAAAACTAAAGAAAACTATATAAATAAAGGTGATGTCCTAAATAATCATCCAATATACCATACCACTAGATCCAACAATGAGTTATAGACCAAATCCACTCCTAAGGATAATATTTACAACAATATTTTGACATAATGTAATAACCCAAGTAACTAAAATTCATCCAATGAATCTATATTACCAATCGTGTTTCAATATACGGTGTGATCACATACTTACTCAGTAGGGATCCACAAACATGCGTTAAAATAATGGTGGATTAACATGTGCATGCAAGAACATATCAATGAATATAAGAAATATAATTAATAAATATAATAATTTTCTAATAACCCATGAAATGTAATGATAAATAGAAAATAAATTCATAGATAAATTCCATTTAAAAACAATGACCCCCAGAATAAAGATTATTTATACCTATATGTAACTTCATTAAGACTTATATCAATATCTTATATAGACAGGGTAGGGAAACCATGTCACTCATCCCATTTTAACAATCCCAATGGGATTGAAGTAACACACCCATCCTAAGGGGATATAAAGTTGTGTATACAAGTCCCAAGATAACTTATCACTTCTCAATCCTAGGGGATAGGTTATACGATATACTAGAGTCTGTGTTGTGAGAAATAACCACTTCATCCTATATAATTCCATAAAAGTTTATATTATATATCTAAGATAATACCCCTTCTTATATTATCATAAATACCCCCTCTAAATTTGTATCTATACTCAGAGAACATATACCACCCCAATAACGAATTCCATTATGAGCTGAAGTGAAATGTGACCTTAGGAATTCCTCCTCATACACTAGAGGTTACTGACTAGCAGTAAGGAAGTAGTCCTTACATGGGGAGACTAGTCCCTTGAATTAGAGTTATGTAATAATAGAAATAACCAAATAATCTATAACACATAATTGAAAAATTAATAATTAAGTTAACAAAATGATATATCATTATTTACCATGAAGAAGCATAAAGAACCACAATTATTCTATTATAAAACTCTAATCGACAACTAGTTAAATCATATATAAAAAATAAAAGATCAAAAATGCACAAACTAGACCTAATTCCATCACTGAGGAACACTAAAATATCTATATCTTGATACCATCATTCTTTCTCTCTCGATCCACTACAAGTCCAATGATGTAATTTAAAGTAGACAATATAGTTTTATGTGAACTAGTGTCTCTATGCACAGTGTAATAAATAAATCTTTTTAGGGTATCAAAAAGTTCCCTTAGTATACAACGTCATACACATTTGGAAAATAAAAATTCCACAAAAGTGTGTTGAATGATTTGTGATGACCAGGCTACAATTACTCCCTATAAATCCAGTCATCAAGTTATAACCTGAATACTGTAAAACATGATCATATATACTTTATTGTTGTGATGTCATATAATTGTCACCACATCAAGCCATAATATCTAATACCAAGAATGTACCTTAAGACTTAGGGTAGTGAGTCCTCTAAAAAGTGACCACTGCCCATCTCTAGGTAGGTTCCATTTATAATCATGGAGACCAAACCCTCTCCTTAGTATGGTCTCATATTCAATGACCAACCACTACCATCCCACTCATTGGGGGGGGGGGGTCTATTTATCCAATTTCGAGTCTCATCATAATAGGGAACCCATCTCACTCATGGAAGTCCCATAATTTGATCCTCGGGTCCAACCATCTTCCTCATGGATTTACCATTATATTGAAGATAACTATATCAATCATATATGACCCAAACATGTACCAACTCGACTATATTACTCATGATTAGACAACACCCGCACCATCTTAGTCATAATGAGACCATCGAAATCAATCCATACCATATCACTCATGTCTTGCCCATATATTATACACTATAAGGAATATATGTTAATAATGGTAGGAAATATAGTTCTATATCACTCATATAGATGACAAGACTCATGATTATCATCACCCACACTAGGATTCATTCCCTTTCACAATAACAAGCGACAAAAAAAGTGCTCGCAACCTATCACATATCTCACTAGATCATCAATGGGTAGATATTCAGTTAGAACATATTACCTCATCCTGAAGACATATTATCCCACCCATCAGGGCATCCACTAAGTTCCCAAAACTCATTATATTAACTAAAAATTTATATCATCCAGTATCTATCACCCAAAAGTGATAACATAGATTGAAGGATCCACTAACCTAGAACTCAAGGCCTGGTCAAACCTTATTACCCCTGGTCCAGATTACAAAGAACCATACTAAGGTAAATTTCTTTGATCCGTTCTTAACTTGATTCCATGTCCTCACTAATTCCCACAACCCATAACGATGTCCCTTAATATATCCCTTAAGGGATATCTCAACCCACTCTTGGAGAAAAACCCTATCTTCCACTCTATGTCTAGTCTTAGAGGAATAAATTCACTTACAAAATTCACCATAACATATTCCACTATGAAGAGGGTGTAAATCACTAGGAATGATATTTATGACCATCTCACCCTCCTCCACTAGGCTTATTCCAAATAAGCCTACCAAACAAAACCATAGGGAATCCGTCCTAGGCTACCCAAAACCTATCTATCACCCCATGACATGTCTGAGGTCTCTTGTAAACTCATAAGATACTCTCTCTAATTAAATACATATTTATTAGGTGATCCCCAAATTACATAATTGTTGAAGAGTATTTATTCAATTAATTAGATGCTAAACACTATCCTATCACTTCCTCCAAGGTGCGGTTTTTCCGTATCTATTTACCTATACCCATGAAATTAATAGAGGAAAGCTAATACATGAATAAAAAATCATATGAATTTATATTAACAGGTCTAAATACATTTTTAAAGGTGTTACCATCTTTTCTAAGCTCCACTGAGCCTCATCCAATCCCATCCATGCATTTTCAAAACTCATACCACCACCTGAGAACTTATATCATACCATAAAACTTACATAATTATTTGTAACATTTATAATTAATTTTTTAAATTAAACAAATAGGGATAATAGATAAAGGACACATGAGAATTTATTCATCACTAGAACCTTGACCAACTACACCCAGAAGATCTGTGATACATCCCCTCCACCATCCTGAGAAAAAGTTTTATCACATGGCACAAGATATATTGTCAAATAAATCCAAATTCATTAAAAATACAAAACAAATTATGGAAGTAACATTCCTTTGAAAAATTGATCAATGATGATGCATGATCATCCTTTTAGATCCTACTCTAGCCATTTCACATGAAACAAAAATCATTCTAACTTGATTCCACCATGTTCTGGTGGAATCAACCTAAAACTAGGCCCAGAAATCACATGAAATTAGTATAATTTCAAGGAAACCCAACAAAAAGGGAAAATAGAGGAGGAAACCTCTTATAAGACCTAATAAAATTGACAAAAACCCATCCCCTATCATGGGGATCAACAAGAGCAAGTGAGGGGGAGATCAAGATAGAATTTGACTCTCCTCACACCCCTAAACCCTTAAATAAAGATTCCCCTCAACCCAAAAAGTGGATATTTCTCCCAAATACTAGAATATACCTACGAAACATTTAATATATAAATAGGTGTTTCATGGTGTGAAACTTCTATCACCTAATAATTTCACAACTTGAAGCTTTGGTACACTTCCCGAACTGTGAAGATAGAGGGAACCTTCTTTATACCATCCCCATTTATGGTGTAAACCAGGGATCAAGAATTAAATAGATTTATGTGAGGTTACTTACCTCATAAATCCCTATTAAAGGTGTAAGTGAACCCTCACTATAATAATTAACTATATGATCTATGGTTCATGGCTAAACTATTATGGACTATTAAAATTCAACTCCCTGGTCACGCAACCATTCCACTAATGCTTTCCAAAGCACAAAAAAACCAACCAGGACTATTTATCTATCAAAAACCATCTCCTAGATATGTCCCAATTCTTGTATCCCTAATCCAAATCCCAATTAAAGAAACTTCCCCTGGTCCAGATCAAAAATAAGAACTTCCTCTAAAACACAATATCCTAAAAATCCATTGGCCATTAAAATCTGCACACTATAATGGTTATCATCTCCAGATGCTATAGTAGTCTCAAACAATCTATTTTAACCTATCATGATGATTAATTCATTGATAAATCACACATTATATCCACAAATTAGAAATTACCTTCCATTGTGTATCTCTGAACACCATGGGTACTGTTCATATGAAGTTAATCCAGCTACTCAATAAAAAATCCCACATTGAGATGATTCTGACTGCACCTGTCTACCTATATACACCATGGTTTCTTCATCCGAGAAATCTTTTGGCTTATGGTGCACCACCAAGGCTCCATTCGCGCATGCCAATTCCAATCCACGGTGTTACCCACTGTATGAATTTCATAAAAAAATTATATTCCAAGATTTTAATAGCTTTCTCAATTTGGTAGTCACCTCACCACATTTGATTCCCTGAAAAAATAATAGCCAGACCACCTTTTGCTGAAAATACTAAGATTTCTCAGTTTTTCTTGTTGATTTATTACATTAATAATAGATCAGGATACCCAAACCATTAAAGGAGTCCCAAAAACCTCCAGACACCCACAAAAAAGTCTAAAACCAATAAGTAGTTTAATTAAATTGTGGATCACCAACCTTCAAATATGGTTTTAATACTCTCACTCAAAGTACCGAAGACCAACGATCCATCTCACTGTCAGTTCACACTAAAACCACCTCAAGATAGATAAAAATTCATTGACACACTAGATATCGTATTTGAACATAGAATGTGGTATTTATTATTGAAACAAGTAATCAATTAATTTTCTTGTTAAATGACATCATAGTTTTACCCCTATCATCCATCAACTTTTCTATCATTATCTATGACCCTTCCGAAATGAAGTTCATTCATTCATGACTGATACAATGGTCCTCATAATATGAATATCACTATCAATTAACAAACAAACCTATGAATTGACCTCCATAACCTTGTATCTTTTTATTACATACATGTAATAACTAGATATAACTATCCTCCTCATGCCCATGGGAATTATAAAAACACTAATGATGACTGTCCCTAATCTAGTAGAAAATACATCCTTTAAATTCCAATGGTGTGTACCCCACCATGTACACTCCCTTGTGAATCTCTTTAATTATCAACCAAAATTTAACCCTTTACTATGTCTCTCTAATAACACCCCTATGTTGGAATAAATCCATAGGATGACCCTACTATGAGTGTCTCACCACTACACTACTATTATGACACTACTCAAGTTAATACAAAACATGAATAACACTCCATTGAACTAATTACATCTTACTACAACATTTTTAAACCCAATAGGCACCGTGCATACTGAGTACTCACCTTCACACACACAATGATACATTTCATGAAAATACAATCCAATGATCACTATACTCCTCCAAAGGTAGAGTGATCCACCATGAATCCTATCTTAGTCCCTCAATCGTGATCATACATAGGCTCACACTATTGAAATTTTTACAAAATAATGTACAAAAAAATTCACTCTTGGACTCATACTTCTATGAGTCACACCTCATCAATCCTAGACTCACATGAATAACCCTTTGACTATTATCCATAAAACATCATATTATCTAATAACCTGAGGCACTTCTATCTTATAAAGGATATCCGCACAACCTCCCACAACATGACAATTGTTCCACAACTGCAATACTTTTCTCATGATCATAATATATTCATAACTAATGGGATATTCATCCAACTGATCCTTCCCTTTCACCCAACTCCAATACCAAAAATCTAAAAGCTTTTTACACCCCAAATTCACAAGCCATTCAAATTCCTTCCCCAAATGTTCCTATTTAATAAAGTATAATTACACTAGGAATATGTTTGAAAACACATCATATATATTGTTGTTGACACATTGAGTAACTAAACCTACTTCCTTATGGAAACCCATGCCTATCCTCATATCATTCCTCAGACATCAAGTTCTTTTGTTAACACACTAATGGTCTCTATATTTCAATTACCTAAAGTGACCATATAATATAATTTTGGGAAAATACCACACCAAGATCCACAAAACATATCATAAGAGAAAATAAATTGGTTTATCTAAGTAAAATTACACCAATAAGTTAAACAGGAAAATATTATATATGTTGTTGTTGATACATTAAACAAATGAACCATCTTTACAAAATACAATCACACAAAAGAACATGTATTTCATGTGATTCTTACATTCCCAATATATGAATGAATAGAGGCCTCCTCCACGTAGATAAAGAGATAGAACCATAAATAATGACCTCCATTAAACCAATAATATTCAATAAATTACTCTAAATATCCTATGTGATGTTTTTCTAATTTTTTTTCTATTTGTTGAAAACTCACTTTTGTTAAAGTTTTTTATCAAGTCAGAAGAATATGAATGATGTTTTTTGAGAGGCTTTGTTAATAGATTTTAGTAATAATTTTCTCATGAGAGGTTTTTAGAGGAACTGAGGAAGTTAGGATGTTTCCTTAACTTTTTTAAGAAACATTCTTTACAAGTCAAATTATAGTATAGTCTTCATTCAAGGTTTAAAACATCATGGAAAACATCATAAAATGATCTCATTATAAAAGGTAGAGTGGATTTCTTTTGGAAAAACTGTTCTAGAAAACATTTCCTAGACATAGAAAATATAGGTTACCAGAAATGTTTTTTTGGAAGAATAAGAGAGTATTGATATTTTCTGAAGTTTTTACAAAGACATTAAACAAATAAAATGTAGATCACCACACAAAAAATTTGGATAAATAAAGTTGATGATATTTTTAAAATGTAAATTCTTCGCTATATTATTCTAGGAATATCATTATACGTACTTGAGATTGTTAGGTTTCTCATAAATGAGAGAGAAGTTAGAATTGGAAAAAATATTGAATTGGTTAAAGGAAAAGTTCAAAGAAAAAGTGTTTTCATTTAATATAAGCCTATAAAATTTAGATTATTATATCCAAACATATTCAGTGGGTCAATATAAATAAAATGAAAATGTAGTTTTGTTTTAATAGTGTCAAGAGAAATAAATAGGGGAAGATGAAGTTTCTAGAAAAATATTTTTTATTATGTTTGATGAGAAGAGTTTTGTTAAAAGCTTAGTGAAGTTAAAAATTTTAAATTCACGAAACATGATTTTAAAAGATGGAAATAAGAAAAATAAAAAGAAGAAACATGAGAATCATATAAACATTTTTGATATCATTATATAATATTTACTAAGAATAACGAACCAAGTGATATTTAGCTTTATATGTGTAAATTTGATCGTACATAGAAACACTGATTCACCAGAATATTTTATATCAATTAAAAAATACAAACTATTAAATTAAAATATTTTTAAGAGAAATAAGAAATCATATAAAAATGAATATTTTCATTTAAAGTCATTAGAAAAAAATCATCAAGTTAAAGAAAAGTGTATAAGTGGAGATTTACAATCTTATGAAATATTATTAAAATAATTATATCCATACATTTTTTAGATGATGTTTTTTAGATTATTTACATAACTTTAAAATTACTATATTTTTGATGATTTTTTACTGATATTTTAAAGTGTGTGATATCTTGAAAAATTCAAGGATGTTTTCAGATATCCTCAATGTTTGAATTTAAAGAAATTCGATGAAATATGGAAACATAGAAGAATTAAATATTATTACTAAATATTCTAGTTGAGTCGAGATGAATCATTTGAAATGCATTTGAGTAGGAAAGTAAAATTGGTTTCCTAAGTTTTCTATTTTAGGAAAACCTATAAATAGGTTTAGAAAATAGGATTATATTGTACATTATTCCTATGTACTAAAAAGATAAGAAACTCTATTATTATTTTTTCAATAAAAGTTTCTATCCGACTTTAACATTCATGGTGAATAGTGTTACTTGGTAGAGTTTCAATCAATGAATCAGATAGAGTTTCAGTTTAGGTAAACCAAATCATAGAATTAGACAGTATTTTTGAGTAGAGTTTTTTAAGGAACATTGGTTTTATTAAAACTAACTAAACACATAATATATATTTATAATATGTATTATTGAGGTGAAGAAGATGGATATTCACTTTATGTATAAAAGGGAATGTCAGATGGACTTTACTGGTCAAATAAATTAAACAAACATTCTATACAAAGATGTACACAGATCTGATTTTACAAGGTTTCATACACTATTTTGTGGCATAGTTTTTGTATGAAAAAATTGTAAACATATGAGAGTCATTATAATCATTCCTATCAAGAGATATTCAGATAATAATATGATTTTGGACACATTTTTATTCACTTACTTATAATAGTGAATTTCTCTGAACCCATGAGAGTTTCTTTGGAAAGGTTGTAGGTTCTCTCACCATGGAAAAACCTTATAAATATTTAATGCCTTCTTTACTTTATTGTATTTAGATTATTCTGAGATTTTTATAATATTGATAAGAATTAACAACTCTAATATTTTTTAGAGGACAAATTTTATAAAGTTATAAATTTCTAAAAAGACCACAACTTATTAAACCACCCTGATTTTCAGTGGGTAGATGATCCTTAAAAACATCAACTGTTATTAGAAAAAGGTTCCCCTATTATATCCTTATAATTAAAAATATCAACTTAGTAGATAGAAGAAGTATTCCTACCATTGGTGAAAAAAATTATAATGGTTGAAAAAATAGTATGATGACCTATATTATGTCTCTTGGTATGGATGTTATTGATGCTATAACAATTTGTTTTCCTCCTTTTGATAAAAACAATCCTTTGAATTTTTCTGATAATAAAAACATTAAGCTTCAAAGGAAATCTAGAAATTATATTATTATGTGTTTATTAGAATTTTTTTTCATTAAGGTTATGATTCTAAAAATAGCTAATGAAAATTTAAAAAATTGAAAGTATCTTGAAGGGTAACACATATGTGAAATAGGATAAGTTAAAAATACATAATAAAAAGTTTTAAGATATAAAAATGAGATATGAATAAACCATTGATGAAAAATTCACCATAGTTAACAATTTTGTTTTTAATATCACAGGTTTAAGAGATGTCTTTAAATATTCTACAATTATTAAGAAACTCATGAGAAAATTCCCTAATAGGTTTGACTGTAAAATTTATACCTTTGAAGATAAAGATGACTTATTTCTTGATAAATTGCATAAAATATTTACTTACTTATTATATCAAGAAAGATCCAATATTTAAAAACATGGTCAAGGATGAAATAGATTTTGAAGCTACGAGAAAGATGAAAATCCATGATAAATGGAATGTTTACCTCAACAATTTAGACTAAAAATAAGATAATGAGATAAATTAAAAGATCATAAATCTTATAACCAACAATTATCATTGAGATACAGTAAGGTATTGATGATACATTTTCATAAAAATGTTTTGAGTGTGGATAAAATGTTATTTTTACTATGAATTTCCCCAAGAATAATGTTGGTGAATATGAAGATAATTCTAAAGAAACATTTTGGTGGAATATGTGGAACAAAACTTCTAATAAAGATAATAATTAAATTTATTATTAGAAAAAGTTCACTAGAAACAAATGATTTATATGGATTAAGAAAATTAAATATGAACATATTGAAAATAATTTCATAAAAGATGGATGTTTTAAAAAATACAAAATCTTCTTTGAAAATGTTTCGAAAAGCGAATATTCATTAAACAATGTATAATAAGAAGGAATAAAATACACATATAGGGAATATAAGCTCAGATATGAATGTGTATCATGTCTTAAGAAAAAAAAAATTAAAAATGAAATCATAATGATGAATAGAGAAATTGGGAAGGATTTCAGAGGATGGAAAGAAGTACTCAAACAAAAACATGATTATATTCAAGTGATAATAAACATTAAATTGAAATTTTATGAACAAGGTTAGATGGAAGAATATATTAGTTAGAAACTTTCATCTAAGGAAGATGATTTTTTTAAAACCCAATCAATGTTTCTTGAAATTGAAATTATCTAAATAAATATGTATAGTAATATCAATAATACATTAGATGGGAAATATGAATCATCTCAGGGTACAAATAAAGCTCACACTAATAATTAAGTGAAATATTAACCCACTAAATGTAAATGTTCATATGTTTTTACTAACTATTTAGGTTTTTGAAAAAATAATAAGAAATCATTAATTTAGAAAGGATTTAAGAAATTTATCACAAAAAAAATGTTGAGAAAAAACTCCATAATAATGTTTCCTGACACTAGGAGGAAACAAAAATAGAAATATATTTTAAACATTGGAAAAATAATTACAGGGAAAGGGTATTTTGAATCAAATCATCTCCTTCCCACTGAAGTAATAGTGTATTTACCTCACCAATTGTGTGATATCTAAGCTATTGTTAAGTAGGTTTGTTTATTCATTACACATACATGTTAAAGTGGGAAGAATTGATCATTTAAATAAACCATGGAAGGATAATGGGAGTGATTACTCTAATAAATCACAACCACATAACTCAATATTCTCAAATAAAGAGGCACATCACACCTACTAAAATATTCATAGATGAATACAAAAAACTTTAGAAGAAGAATATTTAACAATGGACAGAGGAATCCTAAAAAGTTTTAAATTTAGGAATTATAATTTTTAACAATAGAATATGCTTATATAGTGTTATTGAAGAATAAATTTATAACACTTGATATAAACATGTTGTGTTAAAAAAACTAAAACCTTTCGCAAAAAAAATTCTTCATAATGTTTGAAAATAAGATTCCGTATAGGTATAGACAAAACTAAATAATTATATGGGTACACATCAATACCCATATTTGAGAAAACTCTTATTCATGATATATAAAAATATAACTTAAAATATTTCATTTATAATTATAAAAACATGCAAACATGATTTTTTTATAATTCAAAAATCAATAAAATAATTTTCCTAGGAATTTCTTGGAGATTCCCCTAATGTGTGGAAACCCCTTATCTTATCCATACAAGAGCATTATCCCATTATAATGATCACTGTGAAGACCCATAAAAGCACACACCAATAATTGATAAACAATTAACTCCACATAATCCATTATGATTAATTGATCACTAAAATAAAAAGGCAATGATCCTTACAAAAAATTAATTTCAAACACATAAAAAATAAACCCAATATCATAATAGATTAATACGTTAATCAAATCATCCAAATCAACCCTAAATTTTATTCAAAATCCTAAAACCCTAATAATTACCTACTCCCACATCACTTCCCATAAAAATAGTGATAAATTAAATGAAAAAAATCTATTAGAGCTTCATTTGGGCCAAATAAGATGAATCCCTATGTTTTTATTTCAGTTGACTATATCTCAGTGAAATCTTAAAAACAACTCCCAACAAAAATCAATGAAAATAGGAAATAAGATTTTATAATATAATAAGGGTATGGGATGATTAATCACCTTTTATTTGGTGAAATTACTCTCCTTAGATCACCCTCAAATAGTGTAGAATGGGATGAATATGGTATAAATGAGGTCTCATATTTTTGAATGAAATGAGGTTAATTGGGGGATGTATTTGGGAAAATATATTTTGGTGAAAATGATAAAAAATCATTTTTATAAATAAAACATGGAATGCACCTACTTGGTATATGAAGACACCATAAGGTTCCCCCAACCACTCCTATGATCATCATGAACCTGGTGAGCCTCCATAGGGTATAAAGTCTTGTCTGAAATAATTTTTTCTAGTGAAACCTCCATCCAGCCCACATAAATCCTAAAATCAATTTTTGAGCCATAAACCATGAAAAATGGCCTAATTACACCATTAAACTTAAAAATATATTAAAAATTCCTAAATAAAACCACCACACATTGTGAAACTAAAATTTAAAACATCCCATTATTCCACTATCTTAAATTCCCATAAAAACCAAAAATAATCTATAATTCTAATCACCAAGGAAAATAGTTTTAATAAGGTACCCACCAAGAGACTTCTCATCCTTAAGAAGTTCAAGGAGATAATCACCATAATTAACGATTACCCTATACAAACCCTGATCGACCATAGTTTATTGATGTGTATCCAAAGGTATCTTCAACACCCTAGATGTTGAATTCCAAATTTAAACCCAAATCACAGAATATCATAACATATCCACATCCACAATGTGTATTAGTAGCTACTATTCTACTATTAATTCCAAATCACTCATAAAACTATATGTATATTTTTTTCAAAAAAATAAATCAAGTCATTAATATTATAAGATTAGATTCATACCCATGATCAATCGTGACTCTAATGTTAAATTCATAATAAAACATTATTAGTTAGTCAGAAAGCATCACCAAGTCTTCATTTTAGGAATACTAAAACCATAATGAATCCCCACTAGATACCTTAAGATCCTAACAACCAAATTCCACGATACTATACCATAATTAATTGAAATACTAATTAAAAAACTTATAATATATCTTATGGTATACCCCCCATAAGAGTCACATATGACACGATATTCTTTCCATTCCACTAAATTAAGATTTTATAAAAAATAATCCTTGGTAAAATATTTTTACCAAAAAAAATTTTCCACTTCAAACCAAAGGATTAAATCATTTATGAACACTGAAAATTAAAAAATTAACTTATATCAAACACATTGTTTTTTGTGAAAATTGTTTCTTCCTTCCACCTTCCAATTTATTATTCAAGAAAATTAATTTTCATTTTTAAGGTCACTTCTGAGTTCCATTTTAAACAATCCCAATTATTCAAATATATTATAAAAATTTCTCTGCAAAAAATTATCTATTTTAATTTATAAAGATATAACCAATCGATATTAGATTCCTTATAGAAACATGTTTGGAAAGAACTCAATTGAAAACTAAAAAATGGTTCAAAATAGATATAATGAATCATTACTAACAATAATCTCATGAATAATAACATGTCAAAGAAAAACTATGCTACTAATAATAGCTTTCCAATAGGTGGAAGAAAATTAAATTCTTATAAAACTACATTATTACTATTTATATGGTATTTTTTTCAAAAAAAAGTAAAAATAGTGGTATTTAATTTATTTTGTAGTTCTAAAGCTTAGTATCAATAAAGAGTAAATAACATTCTGTTGTCATTTATTTTTACAAAGAAACTGAAATTCATACCTAAAATAGTAGAAGATAACATGATCGAGGGTAGGAATCACCATATAATCCAAATAATACTTTATGAACAAGATATATAAAATTAATAAAAGAATATAAATATACATTTTAGTTACATTAATTTATTTGATAATAAGTAATATAGAATGTGAGGAAACACTATTAAATTTATTAGCTATTATTTAGTTAATTATGTCTATTTACACATATATACTATAATAATACATTAATGTAAGTGACCAAATATACCACTAGAATATAATATGCTTGAAATAATATAGGAATTTCATCTTGAGAAATATTTATATTCTTCATGAGTTATACTTAATTTCACTTAAGAAAAATATAATGATCTTAATCAAAAATATATTTCCTACTCACTATCAATATAGCCATAGTTAAATTTATATTTTATTATAAATATAATGATCATGCTTGTTTATGGGTTACTTGTAATGTCCTGATAGTCCTAGCTTCTGTATAAGAAAAATTAAATTTTCAGTTACCCAACATTTGTCTCATAAAAATTTATAGAATATGTGACCCAGATACCATATCTATACCCATATTACATGTGATCCAATCCAAGGATAAATCCATGAATCTCAGGGGTCGGTTACTAGTATCACATATCTCATTTATTATTGGGTAAATAATTAACAGTTTCTAATTAAACAATATGTCATGATCGATTTCTTCAGAGGAGTTGACATGATACGTCTATAGATTGAGAAGTTATAGAAGACAATAATAAGCAAGAAATTAAAATAAACACAAAAAGATAAACCAATATATATATATGAATTCAATTAACCAATAAAAGGTGGAGTCGAAATCATAAAACAGTTCAAACAAAATTCTAGGAAATACAATGACTAATACTTGAAAAAAATAGTGAAAACTACTATGATATAAATGATATCCCCAAAAAATACTCAATTAAATTTAAACAAAAATACCAACATGGAGGTGGAGAAAAACTAGATATTTACTCTGTTATGTCCATAAATATTGATACTTCCAAATATCAACTTGTACCTGAAATAATTCCATAGAAGATACATGTCCATTATAGTGTCTATATAGGGTGTGATACTATACGTACATAGAAAGAAACCACAAATTTTAATATTTCTAATTTAGATGTGGCACTCGATGCATAGAGGTCACTCACCCATTAATTGTTGAATAGATGGGGAATTTATGTGCCTATCCCATTTTTGTTTGAAATTTATCCGCATTAGTTTTGAGCTAATGTGGATATAATTTCCAAAGTTAGGCGATCATTAGGGTTTTAGTAGAGACACTTCAGACATGGCATGTCAAAGAGGATGAGTTTTCATGATCATATCACCTTTTAGGGGGAAACTGTTTTCTACATTAAGAAACACTTATAGATTTATGATAAGTTTTTTAATCTTTCCCAAATCTCTGTTTGGTATCAGTTACTACTCTTTTAGTGTTTTTATCAAAACCATGAATCGATTTTAACATCTTCATATATCATACTTTACACATATTTCTATTATTAGTAAGTGGTTCTATATTATAGTCCATAAAACTAGGAATTCTAAAATTTATTTCCATCCAGGGAGGCAGTAGCTGTAGTTGAGTTGGGATCATGCCCATTATAGGGGTCCAAGTAAAGAGGAATAAATATGCAAGTGAACCATCATCTTGTGTGGTTTTTCTATTATACTATAGGTAAGAGATGGTTGAAGAGGTATTAAAGACCAATAAACCACTAAATAATATCCACAGAATGTATGCAAGAGAGTTGTTAATGTCCACCTATGGGAAATAAATATCATGGATCAACACCCAATATCACATTTTGATCTACAGTAAAAAAATAATATTATCATGGAATACTTTATCAAGACTGTGGATAAGGTAGACTAATACATTGATGACCTCATAATAGAAGAGCTAGAGAGGTGGGGATTTTACATTAATTTTATATTTTATATTTTACATGGAACTAACACATTTATAATTTTTATAGAATGGTGTAGTGATGTAATATGTAGCATAATTTCTACGTGATGTTTTTCGACGCGAGTTGTCACTCACCCTTAGAAAATTGATGTTGGTTAAAGTGTCAAAAATATTTGAGAGAGGTGCTTCCTAGATATCTTATTTTACAAGAATCAAATCCTGTATAGTTTTAATATCACAATATAGGTCAATCTAATAGGATAATTCCATTCAATTTAGCATCATGAAAAAAGAATATATGGTGTAATGTTTAAAGTCTTACAACATGGACAACTAAGAGAAAGATACATTAAAAAATCTTATATCAGTCTTATGGATGATATTTACTTTCTAGTTCAACTAAGAACTAGTATTTCCATTTTAGTAAGGATTTATTGTAGGGAGTGTGGCCCTTTTATTAAGGTTTAATGATAGGGAATATATCCCATGGATGTATAAAGGTATTTTAAAGAATATGACCCTTTAGATTAAATTGGATCACAAGGAATACGACCATTTGAGATGGGATTCACAAGGGATATGACCCCATGATGATGAGTTGGGGCATACTCAAGGGATTACCATGTGTTATATAGAAGAAAAAAATGATATATTTTAGTCTAACCCATATGTAATCCAGATATAACTCACTTTTTTGGTGACTCAAGTGAAGGTAGGTTTTGGGGGAATGCATATAGTATGAGGTACTTTTTAATATGGGTTAGGGAATTAAGCCTAACAATTGGCCAATGGTAGTTTTCCACGTACTATCAACTATTCTTTGGATAGAAGGATAACCCAACCAATTGGGTGTACGGATTCTTAGGGAAATAATTTAGGCTTAATCATATGTCGAACATATGTAGAGGTACCTAAATCACTAAAAATTCATAGTAATGAAAAAATCAATGTGAATATGACTTGGGATTATTCTAAATGTGTAAGATCATTCCTTCATGACTCATTGAGTGTACCATATTATCCAAGTCTACACTTGATCTTCCTGAATGAGAATCACAATCTAGGTAAGATTTCACATATTTATTGAAGATATGATCCCTTATTTTCAAGTTAACACATAATTATAAATTACCTAAGGGCCCTCTTAGTTAGATATCACAATAATGAAAAACCTTTAATTAATGGAATATATTATCTTTTGAGTGAAAGATAGTGTGAATGTCCATGTTAGGAATTTATGGAGGCCATTAAAGGGGACTAGATGAATAGTAGCCTTGATAGGGGACATAGGAAATGCTAGAATCTAGCTATATGTATTGGGTGTGGCCGTATCCTAGGAAGAAGACATGAGCATAAGGGGTTATCATGAATTAGAACATGAGAAAATGTTCCATGACTGGAATTTCGGCTATTTGTGAGGGGATCCCATCATAAAAACACTTTTGTGACGGGGGCCCATCGCAAATAGCCCATTGTGGAAAACGATATCCCAACTAGTATTTTTTTGTGATGGGCCTATCACAAATAATATTACTTGGGATGGGAAGTGGTCTGGTTGAAAATATCTCTCCTATTAAATACATTATATATGAAAGAACCTATTTCGATGGGATAAGGGCCCGTCAGAAATAGCCTTACGTTATAAACATGTTACGACGAGCCGTTCAGAAAAACCTTTTTTGCGACAGTAAAGTCACCCATCGTAAAAACTTTTAAAAAAAATATATATATATATAATCTCTTTTTGACGAGACCCTATTGTAAAAGGCCTCGCCACAAATACTTTAAAAAATAAAATAAAATAATATTATTATGAATAATGAAAAAAATAATATTAATATTATTAAAAAAATAAAAAAATAAAAAAAATTAAAATTCTCAATATTCACAAAATAATATAAAAAAATTATAAAATATTATTATAATAATTATTAGTAAAATAAAAAAAAATTAAAAAATATAATACAAATAATAAATAAAAAATTAAAAAAAAATATTAAAAATATTAAAAAATATATAAATTATGCAATATTCAAACCAATATAAAAGAAAAAAAATGTAAATAATTCATATTACAAAAAATTTCAATTCAAATGTTTTTTACTAAGCAAACAAATTACTAGGGTGTATAGTCTTCTGAAGGAGCTGGAGGAGATGGAGGAGATAGTGGAAGAAACTCAATCCCTAAACTACGAGTAAGACGATACATGTACTCCATCAACTCATGCTGCTGCTACCATCGACACATGTCCTTCTCGTGTTGTTGACGCATCTCTTCCTCTGACTTTTGTAAACTCTTTATAAGCTCAGTTCAAGCTTGAAAGTTCTCATGATACTGTGAGCCAGAAGATGTTGCTTCTCCATGAGCTCCTCTCGACCAGGACACCGACATCGTAGCAGTATCATAATAAGTCCTAGGAGTCAAATGAGAGATGATAACAACTACTATGCCCTTCTCAGAGGCATACTGGGTCACCTGCATCCATGCCGTCTCATCAAAATGGTGGGTACTTGTCTGATCAGGTGTCTCGGCCTGAATTTTATCCCGTGTCTGAGAGGTCAAAACCTCATATGACTATTTCAATTTAAATTTGAAATTAAAATAGTGAAAATATTATATGCAGTTAATTTTCAAACCAAAAAAGAAATAATACTGACCACAATCTGATGCCGGCGATCACCTCTAATCTCTCCGGTGGTTGGATCACTATACATCATCCAATAAACATTGTACATCGTAATATCGGGATGCCCAAAAGCCTATATGAATATAAAATATTCTTTTTATATTTAATGTTATATAAAATATTTAAAAAAGATACTTACCAGATGCACTCTATGCATACTGAATGTACAGATACCAGCTCGATGTGTAACCTTCTGTCTCCCATGGTTCTACTGGCCCAATTATGATCTCCTCTGAAATTCACCACTCAACCAGTGTGAACATAATCCATCTCAAACATTAGATGAAATGTACTCTGGTTGGTGGGCTCTTCATAACTCATCAAATACTATCACTCATGCTTTCATAATGGGTGTCCTTCTCAAATTGTTCAAAAACTGACAAAAATGCTCAAGCATAGACATCTCCCATTCTTTATGGATAACACTATGCATGATATCATCGATGGGATACCATAAATCCCATAAATAATTTATAATATCTAGTTATTTATGAAATAAATTTTTAAGTAAATATTATTTATGTATGTACCAGCGAATGTTTGAACATTCTAAGCCACACATCAATAGGAATCTGTTCCCAGGTGACCCATGGATGAGAAAAATAATTGTGCAAGATAGTGCTCCCCTTTCCAATATCAATATGTGCAAAATCATGAAAAAAATAACAAATAATCAAACAATTAGTATATAAATAAATTAATGAAAGCTAAATAAAATACACAGGTTACCATACCTCAGTCTGTGTGGATCAAAACGAAGATGTGGATGTTTCTCAGGGATAGGGTCAAGAATCATTAGTCGCAGAACACTATGCCCTCTCTATGTACCCCATGAACTTCCAGTATGCTGAGGGTTAGATGATCCCAAATCCTCCTCACCCAAAGGTAGCTCAACCTCCTCCAACTCATGAAATAGATCAGGGTCCATCTGAAACACAAAATGTAACACCCCAAGATTTTATGAGATATATTATTTTTAATTTCTTTGATGTCTTCTATTGTACACTCCACCAATATTAGCTTGTACTATATGCAATACCGTATTAGCTTGCAGTATACGCAACACTATTCTTGTCTCGTCTTACACACAATTTCATGTTCGTTTTGTGGAAATTATTCTATGAAACATTATGTATAGATTATGTTTAATGTATAAATGAAATAAGTTTTTATTATGTTATACGCAACACCAAAGGGAGCTTGCACTACACAAAACCCTGACATGGCTTGAATTACATGCAACCAATACCTTCCTCGATAGCGTGTGTAGTATGCAATACCGAGTTTCACTAAACAACGATATGTTATTAAAATATTATATAATCTATCCATTATGAATAGTAATACCCACTCTTTGAAATTTTATAAATTTTATCTTTAAAAATGGACTTCATTTTTGGATTCAGAATATCGAAATTATCCTATGGTGAATTTTTGGTATTTTTCTGAAAACTTTCAATTTTTGATGAATAGTGAAAACACTAAGTTATTTGTTAAAACCGAATTTTA
This sequence comes from Viscum album, assembly GCA_963277665.1. NCBI lineage: Eukaryota > Viridiplantae > Streptophyta > Magnoliopsida > Santalales > Viscaceae > Viscum > Viscum album. The sequence continues at coordinate 1,630,231,985 of OY728155.1, read as the reverse complement.
ATTTAAATAATCATTTAATTTATTTAAATTTATTTTAGGTCAAAATAGATACATAATACATATATATGTTCAATGTAATTCATTGGAGTCATTTTAAAATAATTTTAGATATATAAAGATTTTATTGAACTTTTTACCGTCTTTTACCCACCTCCTAGGAGCAATTGAAAATTTACATAAAACATAATTTTATCGCTTCTGTGAGTGGAATTTCAAAAAGCCGAGATACACAGTTAATATCAAGGAGTAAAATTTAGTTCAATAAGATAAAAATAATTTTTGGTGAATGGTAACCTTTTACTTTTATTTACCACGGTTAAAAGTAAATAGGGCAATTAAGTGTAAAAATGATATTATTATTACCCTAAAAAATGTCATAATTTTATTGGATAATTGTAATTCGTTGAAAAACAGCCTTAGGAATAAAATATTAACCTCTTTGTTCCACTTGGATTAGATTAGGACACTTATTATTATTTTATTTAAAGAATTGTTAAAATAGTTAAAATCAAAGTTTAATAACTAATTTTTTTTAATATTGGGTTATACATACGATACATATGACTATAAAAATTCATTAGAAATATAAAAATATTTCCAACATAATGGTATTTTATTTATATTTTTTAGACATCAAATAATTTAATTTATTTATGACACCATGATGATGAAGTAATTACCTTATTAATGAAATAATAACATAATTGATTTTATAAATACTCAAATAAATGTAATTTGAGACTTTTTTATGAATAAAACTAATTTATTAGGTTAATAAAAATATTATGGTTAGTTAGATGAATTCTTTTCGAACTAATAATGCTGTTATGAATTTGGAGAAACAAAATACTAAATAGTGTCAAAATTGACGTAAAAGAGGTTTTAAAACAAATATTATGTTATTAATTGATATAATGGTCCAAAAAATCAATGGTTCAGAAAAAAGACTTATATAATAATATATAGGACATTAATGAACCAATTGGGGTTCAATTGGAAGTTTATAGTATGTTTATTAACCATATAGTGTAAGAACACAAGAAGACATGGTAAAAGTTAAATTATTTAACTTAGAGTTAAATCTAAATTATAAGGTTAAAATGGTAACCTAAACTTGTCTAAAACATATTGGTAGAGATGATTTATACCCATACCAACCCTAACCTCGAAATAAGTCACTTTGGAGCCATTATAAATCGAATATGACTTTATTATAAAATAATATTTTAAATTTTTCCAAAGGTGCCCCTCACCCCTCTTATAAAAGGGAACTCCCTCCTCTCTCAACTTCACTCCACCCAAGCCATTTGGCTCATCCAAACCATGCCCAAATACCCTCTCAACTGTACTCCCTTCATCCTAGAGGGCCTTCTTTAGTCATGAAAGCCAACCTATGGATCCTATTGATCAATTCAAAAGGGAGAACCCAAAGGAGAGGTAAATATCTCACCACCTGTTTCAAGTTCCTTTTTTCTTCCACTTCCTCCTTCTTTTTTGATTCCATTATAAAATAATAATTCCAGTATCTTATATAAACTATGATGTTATTATAATTGTACAACCATATTAGTTATTTTATCCATCCTATGAATGAAAATATCACCACACGTGTGTATGTACGGCTTACCATCTCTACGTCGTACTGTAGTTTGTTATTCGAAAATTTCATCATTTGGATGAGTATAATATGGAGTATAAATGATATAAATAATAAATATAACATTATTAAGATTATTTATATATGATATACCATCCAATTATATATAATTTTAATATCAAAAGAATGATATCATTTCTCGTGCGTACGTACGGACTACCGTCTCCACGACGTGATGAGATTAATTCTCCATATTAACCATTAAAGAATGATTACAAAGTATATATAATGAATTAAAATGATATATATGACATAATAATGCTAATGGATTTATGTATATATTTATATTCCATCTACTTACTTCCATTCAAGTCAATAAGGAAAGGAAAACGGTGTTCATGCGTACGTACGACCTACCATCTCCATGAACGGTGTGTTTCATTTCATTTATCTATATTATATATTTATATATACTGAATATATATGATATATAAATCATGTTTTACATTCTGGAAGTAATTAAATCATTATATAAGTAATAATAATATCAAGATCAACAATTCCAAACCCGTACGATAAATGAAACGATTTTACCCAAAATGATGCTTTAACATGGAATTTACAGAAGAATGGGTAATATAATGTCGTAAGTGAATAATATATGATATCATAAATATTATTATAGTTCTGTTAAAAGTAAATAATTTTTTTAAATGCACTATACAGTATTTTAAGACACATATGGAAGAAATTGGACCTACGGTAAGGGATAACTTTTCCAATCTCTTTTTGCCCTGGATTGTTTATTTGTAAGTATTTACTGGGGGTATATTTATCATTCATTTCCATGTTTTCTAAAAATGATTTCATTTATTTTTAAAGTCATTATTATCCATTTTTGACATTTACTACATTTTATGTAAGGAATCTTTCTTTTTTTACCATACGAGGTACTTTTTGACTTTTCCAGCAAAAGTACAAGAAGAAAGTTTTTTTAACTTATACTGCATGAATGGATTTTTACAGTTTTATAATGAATTATTTTCATGAAGCTTACTCTACAATATTTCATGAATATTTTCAAAAAAAATCCTTTTCTTTTAAAATGGCATGGAATATTGTGAAAAGATAATGATTTTGAAGAAGAAAGGATATTTCCTCAATAATTCATTTCAAGTGTTTTATCAAAACCATTTTATATCTAAGATGACATTATTTTTATATGTGTATGTTTCAAGTATAATGTCTTTATGATTTACAGGGTTTCAATTTTCTTATTCTAAAATGATATCCAATTGTTTTATATGGATTATGTTATGATGGGATGATGTTTATGAAACCCATTTTATTATTTGGGTTATGATGAATGATTTATGTTTATGTTGTGGCACATGTAAGAATGATTTAATTATGAGATTAGTGGGACCTATACCTCCTTCCAATTCATTGGGTAATGATTTATATCTCATGAGATAGACATGGATGGAACGACAAGTTAATCAAGTTCAGTGATACAAGACTGGAATGAGGGGTTAACTCGATTCAGTAAAGGACTTTTTCCACTATGATGGTCTTTGCAGCAAAGCCATGGCTACTATGGAAATCAGAACATGTGCTTAATGGTTTCCACAATTACATGTTTTATTCCCACGCTATTTTATCATGGTTAATGTTCCTTTATGATCTATTCCTTACGCACTTTCAAGATTTATGTCATTACTCATGATTTTGATATTTTATGTTCATGTTCTTACGTTGAAATGTTTAGGGTTTGTTTTGTGTTCTCCATGTTTACCCTTACTGAGCATTTGAGCTCACCATTTTTATGTTTTCTTATCCTCAGGATATAAAGAATGGTTTTAGGTAAGAAAAAATGGGGAATATCTTTATTGGAGATGTTGAAGATCCTTCACCATGATTAGAAGATTATGTTCCGAGTTTCCAAAGAAACTAAACTAATACGGTCTTTGGGCATCTTTTTTTGTCATGTACTAAATATTCCACAAAAGTAATGTAATTTATATGTACGTTAAGCTTTGGGTATCTACCCAAAATGATTGTTGTTAGTAAATAATTAAAAATAACTATTATATATAGATATATATTAGTTTTGATTATAACCAACATTTAAATATCTCAATGTTCACTTTCATCAGCATCTTCATATCTGACGATGTCAATGTCTTCATATTCATCATCGGAATCATCAATATCTATTTTAGTTTTCATTTCATCATCTCTTGCAATTTCAAATTCATTTTTAACATCATTAAAATCATCGTCACCATTGACCATTAATTGTGGGGTGTCATCATAGATAATCATGTCTCATTGTGAAAAAGATGAATGTTGAGTAGTCTCTCGAAAAATCTCAATTCCTTGTACTTCATTGGAACCACATTCAGTTTATGTAAGATGAATTTTCAATGATTTCATTTTTATTATGCTCCACCAATCACTATAGTCTCTTAAAGTAGCATAGTTCTTTGTGTAATATATTCTATGTGTCTATTGATCCAGTAAAAATGGTTCATTTACTACAAGAAGAATTTTATATTTAATATATACAATTTCATGAATCAGATCAACATGCTAACATCTATCAGTATCCAACCACCAACATTTAAACATTGTTATGTAATTTTTCACTAGATAACACAGTTCAATAATTTCATCCAGCATTCCGTAAAAGTGAACATCATTTTCTCTATGATGTGATCCTCTCTAGAAAACTCCACTTTTCATTGTTTTTTTGATTCCCCATATGCACGTGTTTGAAATAAAAAACCATTCACCACATATGTATTATAGGATTTAACCATTTTTTATGGTGGATTACTCAATATACCCAGTTGCTTATCAATTTTATCAGAATTTTGAGACACATGGAAATTTGTAAAAAAATTATCAATATAATAAATAATAAAATGAATTAATATATTAAACCATCAATAATTTATGTTACCAGTTTTTGAAACCATTGAATTTTTTTAGCATTCTTCAAGAGAAACTTCTGTAATTGGTGGAAGATGTTTCTTGATATGATTATCATATAACCTACAAATTAAATAAGTTTACATACTATAACATAAATTATAGAATAAGTGATTGAATCACTCACAGTACAAATGATGTCATTTATTCATAGTTGAGCAGAACATATGTATGAGCTTTGGGATGTTCATCATCTGAAAGCCATCATTCATGAACTCCATTGAAGCTAAGCTATGGATGATTAAAAATTGATAATTGATTTTCCATTTCATCATCAATATTCAACTCATTCTATCCCATTTAGTTTTGTTTTGAGGGGTATTCAGATTCAAAATAATGATAGCAGAAAAAAGAAATTTCCTCTTGCAAATAAGCTTCAATAATTGAGCTTTCAACTGATGCTTTTTTATGAACTTTTTTTTTCATTTTTTGCATCTATTTCTTGAATGGGTACATCCATTGATCCAAACATCCCTAGTTGATCTTCTTTATTCTTTTATTGTCCACACGTGGGATAGTTATCCAACGATTCATTTTCATCGGAATATAAGATACAATCATTTGCACATGTATGAATCTTATGATAACTAAGGCCCATATTATGAACCATCATCTATCTCTCATAGTAATTTACAGGAAACACATTTACATTAGGTAATTGTGTTTCAACCAAAGAAAATATCTGATCAAAACTGTTGTTTGAAATTTCATTATCTAATTTAACGGCCATAAATTTTTCAACCGCTTCTAATTTTCTTATCTTGCAACTTGAATATAATGCATCATCAGCAGACCTTAATAACTTATAAAATATGGATGGTTCCAAATCAAGAGTTAAATCAATATCATCCTATGTTTCATTTTGTTTAATAAATGAACCTAAAACATCATGTACTAAATTTTGAAATTGTGTTGGATCAAAATGAAGTTTTTAGTATCTTATATGGAATTGTGTTCACCATGTGGATACCAAAAAACATAATCTGGTTGAAAACCAAACCGAAAGAGATGTCCCCCAACCTTTTCAAATGAGTTAAACGTTCTCAGAGCACATTTTTAAAAAGGACACTCAATTGTGACTTATAAAACAAATTATGGTTTTGATGACACAAATGATAAGAAAGATCCAACACCCTCAATATATATAGGATTTAAACCAGAACCATTTTGATTTCGGTGCTAATTTATCCAAGCGCGATCATCTTATAATGATTTTTATTGACTTCATTGTTATATATTTTTATAAAAAATACAATATCATTAATATTTTTGAATAATTTGAAATTAGAAATACACTATCCAAAAAAATAAGATAAATAATTTCAACTAATTCTTAATAATCACCATTTATTATGAGCAACACAATTTCCAATGGATTGATGACTAATCTTTTGTCTGACGACTCATTTACTTGCCACTTTCTCACACTGAAATTAGAATGAAGAATCTGCTCAGAGGTACACTTATTCATTATCATGCATACAAGAATGTATAAGTGTACCTCCAAGCTGATTCGTCATTGTGATTTATGTGTGAGAAAGATGCAAGTAAATGATCCATCGAAAGAAAGAGCCCCCTTTTCATCAATGAATCTTCTTCTTACAATTGTCATCGACTGAAAATATTATGAAAAATGTGGTCCAACGAATGCATATTCAAACTTGTGAATATGAGATTGGATATACATATGTAGAAGCATACTTTTCATAATGTTTTGAGTCGGTGAGAGTTGAAAGGAGAAAATCACCAAGAAAAGGAAGTATTGTCAATCCACTGGATATTATTCCATGTTATTAAAATTTATCACAATAAATTTTATTTTTAATTTTTCCTAATTATTCCTAATTAGTCATAATTATTTATAATTAATCTAAATTAAACATAATTATTGCTAATTATTGCTAATTATTTCTAATTATTACTTTTTATTACTATTTATTGCTATTTGTTTCTAATTATTTCTAATTATTACTAATTATTACTAATTATTAATAATTATCTCTAATTATTACTAATTATTACTAATTATTACAAATTAATACTAATTATTACTAATTATTACTAATTATTACTAATTATTACTAATTATTATTATTTATTACTAATTATGAGTAATGGTTACTAACTACTACTAATGATTACTAATGATTACTAATTATTACTAATTATTAGTAATTATTAGTAATTAACACTAATTATTACTAATTATTACTATTTATCACCATTTATTACTATTTATTACTATTTATTTCTAATTATTACTATAATTTAATTCTATTTATTAATTTTTTTAGTAATTATTACTAATTTTTACTTATTATAACTAATTATTACTAATTATTACTAATTATAACTAATTATTACAAATTATTATTAATTATTACTAATTAGTACTAATTATTACTAATTATTAATAATTATCAATAATTACTACTAATTATTACTAATTATTAGATTACTATTCATTAGATTACTAATTATTTGATTACGAATTATTAGATTACTCATTATTAGATTACTAATTATTATATTACTAATTATTATATTAATAATTATTATTGTATTATTTGTTATTATTTATTACTATTTATTACTAATTATTAGTAAATATGTGTAATTATACCTAATTATTACTAATTATTACTAAAAACAACTAATTATTACTAATTTTGACTAATTATTACTATTTGTTAATAATTATTACTAATTATTACTAATTATTACTAATTATTACTTATTATTACTAATTATTACTAGTTATGACTAATTATTACTAATTATGACTAATTATTACTAATTATGACTAATTATTACAAATTGTTACTAATTATAACCATTTATTACTATTTGTAACTATTTATTACTATTTATAACTATTTATTACTAATTATTTCTACTTATTACTAATTATTACTAATTATTTCTATTTATTACTGTTTATTACTATTTATTACTATTTATTACTCTTTATTACTAATTATTAATAATTATCCTTAATTATTATTAATTATTACTAATTATTACTAATTATTACTAATTATTACTAATTATTAATAAATATTACTAATTGTTACCATTTATTACTAATTATTACTAATTATTACTATTTATTACTTTTATTAATATTTATTACTAATTATTATAAATTATAACTAATTATTACTAATCATTACTAATTATTACTAATTATTACTAATTATTACTAATTATTTCTATTTATTACTAATTATTACTATTTATTAGTATTTATTAATATTTATTTGTATTTATTACTTATTATTACTATTTATTAGTATTTATTACTAATTATTACTAATTATTTCTATTTATTACTATTTATTAGTATTTATTACTAATTATTACTATATATTACTATATATTACCATTTATTACTATTTATTGCTATTTATTTATATTTATTACTATTTATTTCTATTTATTAGTATTTATTACCAATTATTACTATTTATTAGTATTTATTACTATTTATTACTATTTATTACAATTTATTAGTATTTATTAGTAAATATTAGCATTTATTCCTAATTATTACCAATTAATACTACTTACTACTAATTATAAATATTTATTACAATTTATTTCTAATTATTACTATTTTGTTCTAATTATTACAAATTAGTGTTAATTACAATTAATTACTGCAAAATATAGCTATTATTTACTAATTACTCTTATTTATATTCGTTACTAATTGTTGTTAATAATTATTAATTATTACTAATTACTAAGAATTAGTACTAATAATTTAATATTATAATTACAAATAAATACCGATAACAAAACAATTTATATCTAACATAATTACAACAAATCAACAATAATTAAGATTAATATAATGAAATGAAATAAATACTAAATTAAATAAAACATTAATACATTTAAACTTGATCTCTTATAATTGTAGACGACGTCAGAAATTTTTCATAAAAAAAACTAACTCTAAAAATGGAGTTTACAGAAGCAGAGGAAGAAGGAATTCATGAGGTGGGAAGAAAAAACAGATGTGAGGTATATATAGGTTAGATTAGTTGCGTCGAGACTATTTATGATGGGATTCTCGTCCCAAATAGTTCTTTTAGCGATGGGGCCTATCACAAATAACTTTGGACGCATTAATTACAGTCGTCGGTTAAAAGATTATTTGCGACGGGTCCCATCGTGAAAGGAAACCTGCCGACACACTATTTGAGACAGGATGTTTTCCCGTCGCAAACTGGTTTTTACAGCCGCAGGTTATTTGCGACGGGTCCCCCTGAAAATACCCTCTGGGGGTCGAACTAGTTTCGACGGGGGATCCCCCCATCGCAACTAGTTCATACTGTCTCCCAGTATTTGCGACGGGCAGTTCCTACCCGTTGTAAATACCCTTTCGCATGGATTGGCGCGATTTTCACACCAAACGTCGCAAAAGTTTTTTGTGATGGGGTGCCTATTCCCGTCATAAATAACCCATCACAAAAAACATTTTTTCCCGTAGTGTTCTCCCTAATGGGGTACCGTGGTGAAAGTTCTCCAAGTGTGGTACCTTGGAAACAATGGCAACCTAGTTGGAGGTAAGGAGAAGTAGTGTCCTGAGTATGGGGTTTGGGTGAATTGGTATCCCTATTACGGGTTAGCAAAAAATTTCACCCTCGTTGAGATGTATGGAGAATAAGAAGCCCTGGTATTAGGCCCATGTGAGGGATTTCCCTAGTGTATAGGTTTGGATGAGGGTACACCATAGTGATAAGAGGAAGGTCGAATACAGTTCCTAATTAACACTAGGCTGAGGGGTTCGTCCTAATTGAAGACCTAGGAAAGAGGATTCCTTAGTTGAAGACCAATGCATGGAGTCCGCACAATGAAGTGACCTAGAAAGTGTTTCTTATTTGTGAAGGGTTTTGGTTGAATTTTTTCACTAATTATAGTTTTTTGGGTCAATATCATTATCCATAGTCATTTAAGATCTAGGTTATGTGATATTTAATGAAGTTTATGACGTTTTAATCTTTTTTGTAACTTAACTTCCTTAACTTAAAATTATTTCATTTCATTTTTAGTATTATTTATCCTACATGAAGGGGGGGTCAGAAACTAGTGTTCATAGAGCTTCTCATGCATCTCTTTTCCTTCCAAAACTCTAAGTCATTTTTCCAAGGTACAAAATAGAGACCCATGAGGTATATTTATAGGAAAAATATAGTATTAGGGTGTACTAAGTATATTTATAGAAGCCAGTTCATATAGGTTTTCTAGGTTAATTATATAAACACACAATTTCACTCAGTCAAGTATGTTTCATGATAGAGTGAAGTGTAATAACACTTTTTTCAGACATGGTCTAAGGTACTCTTGGGTGGACCACCCTATGCACATGGTCGAGGAACTAGGATAAGTGACTTTGTAATATAAATAAACCCTAGTTTCTGTGACTTGGATTCCTCTATAGGGATTGTGATGCATGTTAACATATCTTTAATATAAATTTTTTATTTACTATATGATGTTTTCTCTCCTTTTAAAAAACTAAACACAAAAAAATCCCCCACTTATAATTCGATCCCATTGATAAATGAAAGATCTAATTCTGTGGTAAACATGGGAATGAAAATTGCTTCTATGGAAAAATATTGGCACGTAGGTTTTACTAGGGAATCAAATGGGAACACCTAGCCTTATATTCTTCTTGTATATATTGGTATCCAAGAGATACATGATAATCAAGGTTAAATTAAAACTGGGAAAATTTTTCAACACTTTCTATAGATAGTAGAGGCACCCCACACTACTTCACACATCACATACTCGAGAAAACTGTGAAGCTTCATGCTCTCTTATCTCCTATTTTATTCATTAACCTATGGTAATAATTAACCCTACTGATTTTATCGATCCCCATCATAATGGTGCTAGTCTTGAGAGAGCTTCTCACAGAGATTAGACATGGGTGAAGTTAATTTAGTGAAGTTGTTGGGAAAATCCACCATTATGAAGGCACCAAGTGATGATGCACGAGATGAGGATACCTAGGAGAAACAACATAGATGAACATACCTGGGTCAAATAATTACTTTTTTATATTTTTATACTAGTTGTTTTCACACTCGGATTTCCTTTTCATTTGATTATTTTTTTATTTAAATTCATTCGAGTAATAAAATATTAAATCCCTTGAAGGAAGAATATTTTTCTTAATTTAATCATTGTTTCAAATAGTGATGTCTTTTCCCATAGCAGAGAGATGGTGGAGGATATTTGAGAGGGTTTCCATCAATAGTTCACAATCTGTCTGCCATCCCTCATTGGGATTCTATGAAATAACCGCAAAGGGTGCCCCTTATCTAAATTTTTTCAACTACATGGGCATAGACTCGGGATAAAATTTATCATCCCATGACAAAAGAAAAACAGTTCTATACTCTGGGTTCTCCAAGTATATGAATTCAAGTAGATCCAATATCTCTTTGTAGGGTTTCTTTATATATTAGGGGGAACCTATAAAGCATTCATGTTACATCCCCAAAATACATTCACAGATAGATATTACCAAATACTATTTCCCCAACCTCATTAATTCCAATTAATATTCCACAATAGAACCACAAATACACTATATGAATGGAATGAAGATTGGGACTTATTCCTAAGAGGTGGGTTCAAACATGAATGAATGTAGGCATATTGGGTTTACATGAAATGTTTTGAATTCAAGGATGAGATGAAGTTGGTCTTAATATATGAATCCATATGGGATCAATGATGTATATTTACATGGACTCTTGATCCCCAAACAATCGAGTATTTATATCCTGTATAAAGACACATTTCATTTGATACACAATTTGGTTACTATCATTTTTTGAAATATCAAAAAGGTCTCTAAAAATCCAATTCTCATATTCATTTATGATAAATTACTCCAACAAAGGATATGAGAGGATATCTTAGGTGGATGGATTCATTGGTCAAGTAAATGATATCATAACTCAAGAATTCTATAAGGAAGGAACCCAATAAATGGAACGATGTCAACTTCTGAACAAGGATGAAAATCTTTTTGGTTCATCATAGTAATGGTCCAACCTACATATTCCATATGTAGTGAAAATTTATAAATAAATGGAAGTATTTATGAACATACACATTAGAGATAGAGTAAGGATAATATAAAGAATGGGGATTCAATGTCAACCTTGACATCTATCCTTAAACACGGTTGGTTGCATTTATAGATATGTGGATGAGAGACTACTTATTCTTGGACCATGAATCCCACAATGGCGTAAGGTCATGTTCATTAATCTTAGAGATGAAGCTAGAAGATGGGGATTCCATAGGTAAGGAATGGCTAGTTCAAGATAGGATCCCTTAGGGATTATTACAAATCAATAAATGAAAATATTCATATCATGTTTCAGGGAAATTCTAGGCACTTTTGTGGTGGATGGAGGAATATTTTAAAATACACAGACTCCATGGAGAGGTATACATCATAGAGTTTATATTCTACCTATTTATCCATGCCATCTTTAAAATTTGGTAATTATTCTAGAATAATGACGAGGTTCGCAAACTCATGAGTATATACTCAGATATTAACTTATTCCTTTATAGAGATCCTCGCATTAGAACGATAATCCATGGAACCGACAAAATGTATGAGGCATGGACATATATTATAGGAAAGAGGGTTTTCACCCTAGTGGAGATGGTTTACCATGATACTGGTTGTGGGTTATATGATCCTTATCAGTTTTCACATTGATTTCACTACTTTCAATATCTAATAGTGGTGTTACTGAAAGGAGTTAGGAAAAGGTTTCATTATATGGTGGTGCAATAGCTCTGTCTAATGATAGAATAAGAAATTACCGTGGGTGTGATTATTTTTTTCTTTCCTGGATTCCTTTTTCGAGAAGGCACTTAGGTATACCCATTTTTGGACATCTTTATTCCCTTAAGTAATGATATCAAAAAGTTTCCCTAGGGACACTATAGAGTTAGATTTGAAAAATGAGAGGTGGTATATATGAAAACCATATGAAAGACAGAAACCAGTGAGGCCATGATTCATCACATTAACCCCTTTGACAAGATCAATTAAAACTTATATTTTTGTAGCTGATGTGTCATGTGGTTAGTCTAAGATGGTCTTGATGAAAAAATAACGAGATGCCCCAACTAAGGGAATAATTCCAGGAAACAACTAAATTCAAAAGATATTGTGTCATCCTTACCGAATTAACAAGGATTGATTAATGAATCCTAGGACTACATATATCCCAAAAATACATGTTTATAATAAAAACAACACCTAGATATAGATCATATGAGTTTATGGGATACCCTCTTAGTGGTGTCCATATCCACATACTTGGAAACAATAAAAAACATTTAGAGTTTAAATTCATGAATCACCCCATTAAATATAAAAAATACATCCAATATTTAGAAATGAGAATATTTCCCATGAAAATTGGGATCCCCACCATGAAGAAGGATCTATATATCGTAAATGAGTGCATTGTTAATGGTTTCATCAACTGAAAAAAAAAACGATGAGTGGAAAACATTCATCAATCATTAAGTTGTAATTCAATGGTTTTTTGGGAGAACTATCCTTGACATTACCAACTAATTAATAATTTATACTCCCTACATTTCTTAAAATGAATAGTAATAATGACTATACTCATGAATTCACCAGAGTATATCATTGGTGGAACCCCAAAATGTGATGAGAGATTGAGCGCTCTATAGGAAGTGGAGATGTAATACAAGGAAAGGGTGAAGTGGGTAGTGGAGGTAATAAATCCATATCCCATATTCCCTCATTTTGGATCCATCCCCTAAGAGGAAAGGATAGATACTAATCTGTAGTATTTCTTTTATTGGTAGAGTATTTTCGATTGTGGCCAAACATATCTAGACTAGTGAGAGAGGTTAATTTTCAAGTCCCTTACCTTCTTCCATATTCTGTGAGTGTGTTCATATAATGACCTGACATTATAACTTTACATAATCAGGAATTAAATGAATAATTCACATAGATGATCTTTTAGGTTTATATTTTTAGAGAATTAGGAAATAACTATTACATCTCAAAAGATTACAAAGTAGACACTTTTACTAAGTTTCCATAAAATAAAAAATCTTAAAAAGAAACTGGTCTAGTTCCATGTTTTAGATAGCATGTCTTTCCTTGATCCCATCCTTGACATTATTCATCTTTAAGTCCTGTGGAAAACATTTCAAAAACTTGGGATGAGCATAAAAATACATGTAAAGGATACACAAAGAAGGAAAACTGTTAGTTTTTCAAAACAGCAAGTAAACCATTAATACATTATCAAAGTAATAATTTTTACCTTTATGAAGTTGTAAATACTCTTCACTAAATAAAATATCACTACTTATCCTTTTTTAACCAAAAGATTACCATAACCCCATATAAAGAACACCTAACATATTAAGGTAACTTGGGACATAAACATACTTAAATGGAATAACCATACAGTCGACTTCCACACATTTCACTACATGGAATAGCCATACGACCGACTTCCATACCCAATGCATTGGAGGTTATAACGTAACCATCTATCCTAGTATTCACAGCACCACCCGTCATATGGTTTATCACATAACCACCCGTCAAATTTCCAAGTACCATTATAAAATCATAACACGTAAAATAATTATAAAGGAAAGAAATCATTTCCACATTTCAATCACAATATATCACTTAAATATATTGACATAAAAAATACATTATCAAAACCATTTTCAACACCAAAATACATAAAATAGTATATAGTATTTATTTACTTTTAAAAACATTACGGCTTGTTGAGGAAGCCAAAGATCAAATAATACTCACAGTGGAAGAAAGGTCATTTTCATCGTGTATGTTAAAAAGAGACATAATTTTTGTCCTTTAGTAAAACAATTCATATAGAAAATATTCCATTTGAATAAATGTAAAAGTCAAAGGGGTTTATACACCATATAAAAGAAAGTTGTGTATAAATCAAAATATACCTCAATGAAAGGATATTGAGACGAAGTCCCGTTCAAAGACGATATCCTTAGATTAAGGATAAATCAATTACATAATTTTGTGTAACATATAAATACACCCAATATAAGTGGATATTAAGCATAAAACAATCATATTCATTCACACTTATTCATAGAATGACATATTCAAGGAGTACATGTTTAACCCAAATAATTGAAATTGAGTTAAGAAGTTCCTTTGCAAAAATTTGACAGCCTAACGGTGCCACTTTAAAATTCAGAAAATGATTTGATGAGAGATAAAATGGTATCTCATCACTTGGACATGAAAATTACATCAATAAGTATATATTAGATCATATCCCAATATAAAAATATGTAAATTTAAAGACCCCTAAAAAAGAAGTCTTTTAAAAAGTGGAGGGTGAAAGGTTCCCATACCGATTTGGGTAACTTTCGAAACGTACACCCCATGAAAGAAGAACTATACAAAATTGATGTAATTACCCATAAATGAATGTATATTACACAAAGAGTAGAATAATGGGCAGTACATACAACACTCAAAGGAAATGGTTGCAAGTGTAGCATAAATCTCACGAGAATAAAAGTGAGATGAAAAATCCATTGCAAAAACTCGGCAGCCTAACGGTGCCACATAAAACTTCCAAAAATTGATTTATAAGATAAAATAGGGTCTATCATAATGTGAAAATAAAAGTACAAAATGTGGAATATAAAAGGACAACTCCACACATAAAAAATTTGAGCATAAAAGAAATTACATAAAAGAGATTACTTAAAAAGTAAGAGAGAGGTAGGATCCCTTACCTCGTGTCCAACTTGACTTGATCGTTCTTTAATCTCATGAATAATAAACTAGAGTTAATTTATAATTTCTTAAGAGCCCTTTTTATGTTCATTATTTCTTTTATATCATTTATTACCATTTTATGAACATTATGAAATTATTTAAGTTAATAACGGTCATTTTTTCGATCATTGGTACTTGACTCAAAAATAAACTTCTTATAATTACAAGTTGTTCATGTGGTAAAATATCCATTATATTCAGAATTATATTCATGATTTAGATATCATATATATCATATATATCCAGTAAATACTTTCATTTATAATATTACATAACATTTAGAGGTAAGAAATGAAATGCACCATTCATTGAGACGGTAAGCCGTACGTACGCATGAACGCTACTTTCATTTCTATTTCGTATTTAATGAAATTAAAACTAAACGAGAGATATATATATATATTATAATTCAAGTATAATATATATGTTATTTAGGTCACATAACTTCATTAATTTCATTCTTTATACATTCCTTGTATTGCATGAACGAGCCACATCGCTTGAGGGGGCGGTAGTCCACACTTCCTCAAATGCAATTATCGCATTTGCACAACATGCAAAGAATAAAGAAATGTTTTAAATGTAAAATAAATAAGCATAGAGAGGAAATACATATAATATATATCATCAATAAATATATTTCTATCATAATGGACATCATGAGTGGTGGTAGGAGAAGATAGAACAATCATCATTTCGTGAGGCAGTAATTCACTATCCACGGAAACAGTATGTTATTTAACAATTAGATGGAGGTGTGTGTAAGTGTAGATCAAATAATTCTCATAAAAACATCATATTATATTTAAGATACTGGTTTTGTTACTAAATAATGGAATAAAAATAGTTTAGGGGGTTGGAGAAGAAAAATAAAACAAAATAACACAAGAGAGGACATTACCATTCAATCGGGTAACTCTTTTAGATTTGAGCTCAAATGATTCCTTGGAAAGACTTCTGCCCAAAGTGAGACTTCTAGGAGTAATATAGGGATGTGGAGAGACAATATTAGCAGTTTTTGGACGAGCCAAGGGCTTGGGAGGTTTGGGTAAGGAGGTATAGGTGGTGGCCTTTTATAAGAGGGAGGAGGGGCACTCTTAGAATGTCTTGAAAAGTTTCTTTATTATATAATGATTTTCGCATATTAAAGGTCCAAAAATTATATTTTTCTAGTATAAGGTGATAAAGGTTATATATACACCCATACAATAGGTTTTTGAAATGTTTAAGTCATAGATCATACCTAATATTCTCTTTTTATTTAAATCGTTCATGAATTAGGTAATCAATGCATCATCATGGTGTCATAAATAAATTTATTTATTTAATGTCTAAAAATTATAAAAAAAATATAATGATATATTAAATCTTTTTATATTTATAATTAATATTTATAGTTAAAAATATGACTTTTATAAGCTCATGTAAAAATTGTTTTAGTAAAAAAATACATGTCTGTGACATTTTTATTTTTACTTTAAATAAAAAGTTATTAAAGTCATTTTCAAACCAAAATGGCTCCATGGGGTCCCCAAGTTGAAACATAGATTGTATTGGTCGACCATGACTCATATAATAAGGGTATAAAATGTGTCAAGGTCATTTCATATTATTATAACATTATCTTTACCTTAAATTACACTAATTACCTTTAATCGTGATTAATAAAACTTAATAGTTACTATTCACCAAAAATTATTTTAATCCAATAGAACCACATTTTACATCTTAATGACAACTAGGTATGTCAGAATTATTTAAATTCAAATCATATAGGTGGTAAAATTTCATTTAAACAAAAAATCAGTTTTTAACTACCACTTAGTGGTTTCACTATTCGTCAAAAATTGACGTTTTTCCGAAAAATAACAAAAATTACCCCTAAGGTATATTTGATATTAAGAATAAAAAAATGATGTCTATTTTTAAAAAATTCAAAACGTATAAGTTGAAATAATCAATTTAATAATTTATTCCCATTGTCAAAACAAATAGCGTGTTTTTAAGAAACAAAATATATCAAAAGATTGACACTAGTTTAAGTCAAATTTCAAAGTAAAATTAATTCCAATGACCACCATTGGATTAAATGATAAAAATATATTTTAATTAAACTTTAAACCCAATTAAAATGATAATATATCCATATAAATAAATTAAATTTAAAGGAGGTTTTGAATTAAAATACAACATTTTCAATAAAAATGAACTTTATCGGAAAAATAACAAAAATTTACACAAAGTAAATTTTGATGTCCATATTTTAAGGAAGGATTTTATTTGGTCCAATATAACATATAAAATTATCAAAAAGTGTATTTAAAAAGGGTTCGCCATCATAAGGCGGTTAATCGACCTTTTAATGAATATTAGAATATTTACACTTAAAATTGGATTCATTCGCCTTTTAAGCCTGTAAAATTTATTGGATAAAAGTAAAAATATTTGACAAACATATATAATAATTTTGTAGTTAGTTCTATTCATTCTCTCCATTACAACGTCCAGGCATTAACTACCATTTAAAATAATATTATTTTATTATTAGAGTACAACGTAAGATTTCCAAGAAACTCGTTGTTGCATATTGGGTACGCCATCAAACCTAGAATCCCCTTTAAATTAATATTAATATTTTATTCAAAAATATTAATAAATATGAAAATGTAATATTCTTTATTTACCTAGGATATTACATCCTTCCCCCCTTTTGGGAATTGCATCCTCGCAATTTTAAAATTGGGCTTGGAAACTTCATTGAAATCCCCACATCGGAAAAGGAGTCAGTTAAACTATCACATTAAAAGAAAGAAAATGAAGTACAAAGGTCACTCAAGTTAACCCATACTAGGATTCCATGTAAGAAAACATGGACATTGAATAGAAAACAAAGGTTCATGTTCTAATGGAGAGTGATAGAAAACATGGTTAGGAGAAAGCTAACCACCATAAAATCACAAACTTGTGATGGGTTAAACGGTATTTGATTCCCCAGTAGGAAATGTTAACATACAAGTTTTTTGTTTTTAAGTTACTTTTCATTGAGGAATTTTATTTATGAGCTTAACTAAATCATAAGGAAGCATACTTACTTGTCATGTTGACTTTCAACTTTTACTATATTTCTTACACAAACTCATATTTTTTTCCAAAAGACGAGTATTTAGGAAGACTTGTTCACATTAAGAGTAATATAATCAAATTCTTGAGAATCACCTAATCCAAAAAAGAGAACTATATATTTCACATGTCTTTAGACCTTAACCAAAACCAAAACAAAAAAGGTTAGTACAAGATCAGATAATACCCAAAAAGGATAATCCTTTATAAAAAAAATCTATTCTTAATCACCAAATTTTTTCAAAAAAATACCCAAAGTTCAACAAAGACCATTAAATAAACATCTATCCATAAAATCCTTCAAAGTAATCAAAAATAAGATAAAAACACAAATCTCTCAAGGATTTAATCACACAGTCTTCTAAGATAAACCTTAACATTTATATCCAATCATCAGTTACTCTTAAAGTCTCATACTGAAAAGTAATTAACCTAATCACATATCCTCCCTAATAGGTTAATAATTTCCATAGATAACCCAAAATCAACTTATTCTAGATTCATAAGATCATATAACTAAAAAGAATTAGTCAAACTAACCAGGTACTTCACGTAGTCCAGTGGTAGGAGATAAATACCAGTCGCACTTTGGTTGTGGGTTTGATTCCTGCAGCTTCATCCGATGCGACAAGTTGTCACATGGTCTATGTGTTGTCCTTTTTCCAAAACTACATAATTCTTATTACATTCCACAAAAAGCGATAAAATCTTAAAAAATAACCATAACGTAATTTAACCTCTATTTTACCTCATGCCTTCCATCTTCTATCATATAGTAACCCATAGTTACCTCAAAAGTTAGGATCATATAAACCCTAATGGTTACCATTATAATTATTACCTGAACTTACACATTGAGTTGGTTCTCTCCTACATAATGCATCAGAGAAATCACCATGGTTCAAGTGGTTAATCATGAATCCTTGATAGTTGGTTTAGAATAACCTCGATATTCCTCATTGAATCCCCCATTTCATCCAGTCTCTTAATCAGAGAACCACCACAGTTTCGTTCAAACCCATTGCCACATTGGTGCCTGCTAGATCCATCCATTTACAAGAACCAAAAATGTCAGTGTGAGTATATCAAAAAAATTATTATGTACTAATGAGGAAGATAAAAACTAAGATCTACTTACTCATTCACATGATCTAAAACTATGACACTTTCTGAAATCCTAACCGTTATGGGAATGTCACTTATGCTTAGAGAATACCCTAAACTGTAAAGTTATCTAAACAGACCTCTAATACCAACTATAAAGACCCAACCTTATAACTTTACATAATCCAGAATTACATGAATAATTCACATAGAGGATCTTTTCAGGCTTAGAGTTTTACAGAATTAGTACATAACTATTACATCTCAAAAAATTACAAAGTAGACACTTTTACTACGTTTCCATAAAATAAAAACTCTTAAAAAGAAACATGTCTAGTCCCATGTTTTAGATAGAATGTCTTTCCTTGATTCCATCCTTGACACTATTCATCTTTAAGTCCTGTGGAAAACATTTCAAAAACTTGGGATGAGTATAAAAATCCTAGTAAAGGATACAGAAAAAAGGAAAACTGTTAGTTTTTCAAAACAAAAAGTAAACCATTAATACTTTATCAAAGTAATAATTTTTACCTTTATAAAGTATTAAATACTATTTACTGAATAAAAGATCACTAATTATCCTTCATTACCAAAATATTACCATAAACCCATATAAAGAACACATAACATATAAAGGTAACTTGGGACATAAACATACTTAAATGGAATAACCATACGGTCGACTTCCACACATATCACTACATGGAATAGCCATACGGCCAACTCATATACCCAATGCATTGGATTTTATAATGTAACCACCCATCTTGGTATTCTCAGAACCACCCTTTATATGGTTAATCACATAACCACCCATAAAATGTCCAAGTACCATTATAAAATCATAACACATAAAGTAATTATAACTGAAAGAAAACATTTCCACATTTCAATCACAATATATCACTTAAATATATTTACATAACAAATCCATTATCAAAACCATTTTCAATACCAAAATACCTAAAAGAGTATATGTTATTTATTAACTTTTAAAAATATTACGGCTTGTTGAGGAAGCCAAAGATCAAATAATACTCATGGTGGCGAAAAGTTCATTGTCACCGTGTACGTTAAAAAGAGACATACTTTTTGTCATTTAGTAAAACACTTCATATAGAAAAGATTCTTTTTGAATAAAAGTAAAATACAATGGGGTTTATACACCGTATAAAATAAAGTTGTGTGTAAAACAAAATATACCTCAATGAAAGGAGATTGAGACGATGTCCCGTTCAAAGATGTTGTCCTTAGATTAAGGAAAAATCAATTACATAATTATGTGTGAAAAATAAATACACCCAATATAAGAGGATATTAAGTGTAAAACAATCAGATTCATTCACACATATTCATAGAATAACATATTCCTAGAGTACAAGTTTAACCCAAAGAATTGAAATTGAGTTAAGAAGTTCCCTTGCAAAAATTCGACAGCCTAACGACATCACTTTAAAATTCAGAAAATGATTTGATGAGAGAGAAAATGGTATCTCATAACTTAGACATAAAATTTACATCAATAAGGATATATAAGAACATATCCCAACATAACAAAATGTAAATTAAAATACCCATAAAAAATAAGTCTTTTAAAAAGAGGAGGGTGAAGGGTTCCCTTACCGATTTGGGTAATATCTAAAACGTACACCCCATGAAAGAAGGACCATAAAAAAATGATGTAAATACGCATAAATGAAATTATATTACACAAAGAGTAGAATAATGGGAAGTAAATACACCACTCAAAGTAAATGGTGGAAAGTGTAGCATAAATCTCACGAGAATATAAGTGAGATGAAAAACCCCTTACGAAAACTCGGCAGCCTAACGACGCCCCTTAAAAATATCAAAAATTGATTTATGAGATCAGATAGGGTCTCTAATAATATGAACATAAAATTAAATAATGAGGAATATAAAATAACATCCCCAAACATAATATAGATGATCTTAAAATAAATGACATAAAAGAGAGTACTTAAAAAGAAAGAGAGAGGTAGGATCCCTTACCTCGTGCCCGACTTGAGTCGATCATTCTTTAATCTCCTAAATAATAAACTAGAGTTAATTTATACTATATTAAGAATAAATTTTAAGTTAATTATTACTTTTATATCATTTTTTACCATTTTATGAACATTATTTAATTATTTAAGTTAATAACAGTCATTTTGTCGATCATTGGTACTTGAGTCAAAAATAAACTTCTTATAATTACAAGTTGTTCATGTGGTAAAATATCCATTATATCAAGAATTATATTCATGATTTAGATATAATATATATCATATATATCCAGTAAATAATTTCATTTATAATATTACATAACATTTAGATGTATGAAATGAAATAAACCGTTCATGGAGACGGAAAGCCGTACGTACGCAAGAACGCTACATTCATTTCTATTTCGTATTTAATGAAATTAAAACTAAATGGGAGAGAGAGAGTGAGATATATATATATATATATATTATAATTCCAGTGTAATATATATGTTATTTAGGTCACATAAGTTCCTTAATTTCATTCATTATACATTCCATGTATTGCATGAATGAGTCACATCACTCGAGGGGGCGGTAGTCCACACTTCCCTAAATGAAATTATCGCATTTTCACAACATGAAAAGAATATAGGTATGCTTTAAATGTAAAATACAGAAGATTAGAGAGAAAATAAATATAATTTATATCATAAATAAATATATTTCCATCATAATGTCCACCATGAGAGGTGTTAGGAGAAGATAGAATAATCATCGTTCCGTGAGGCAGTAATTCGCCATCCACCGAAACAGTATGTTATTTAACCATTAGACGGAGGTGTGTATAAGTGTAGCTCGAATAATTCTCATAAAAACATCCTATTATATTTAAGATAATGGTTTTGTTACAAAATAAAGGAATAAAAAGAGTTTATTGGGTTGGAGAAGAAAAATAAAACAAAACAACATAAGAGAGGACATTACCTTTAAATCGGGTAACTCTTTTTTATTTGAGTTCAAAGGCTTCCTTGGAAAGAATTATTCCCAAAGTGAGGATTCTAGAAGTAAGATAGGTATTTGGAGAGATAGTATCAGCATAGTTTGGGAGAGACAAGGGCTTTATAGGTGTGGGTAAGGAGGTAGAGGTGGGGGCCTTTTATAAGAGGGAGGAGGGGCACTCTTGGGATGTCTTGAAAAGTGACATTATTAAAAATTATTTTCGGATATTAAAGGTCAAAAAATTGTATATTTAGAGTATAAGGTAATAAGGGTTCTAAATACACACATACAATAGGTTTTTTACAAGTTTAAGTCTTATATTTTACCTTATCTTCTCATTTTATCTATATCATTCATTAATGAGGTAATCACTGCATCATCATGGTGTCATAAATAAATTTTTTTATTTAATGTCTAGAAATTATAAAAAAAGTTCATGATGTAGGAAAAAGTTTTATATTTATAATGAATATTTATAGTAAAAAATATGACTTGTATAGCCTCATGTAAAAATTGTTTTAGTAAAAAAATACATGTTTGTGACATTTTTATTTTAACTTTAAATAAAAAGTTATTAATGTCATTTTTCTACCAAAGTGGATCCATGGGGTCCCCAAGTTTACCCATGGATTTTCTTGGTCGGCCGTGACTCATCCAATAATGGTAGGACATTTTTCAAGGTCATTTCATATTATTATAACATTATATTTACCTTAAATTACACTAATTACCATTAATCGTGATTAATAAAACTTAAATGTTACTATTCACCAAAAATTATTTTCATCCCATTGAACCACATTTTACATCCTAATTACAACCATGTATGTTGGATTTTTTGAAATTCAAATCACAGAGGTGGTAAAATGTCAATTAAACAAAAACTCAGTTTTTTAACTACCACTAGTGGTTTCACTATTCGTCAAAAATTGATGTTTTTCAGAAAAATATAAAAACATTCCTCCTAAGATATATCTGATATTCCGAATTCAAAATTGATGTCAATTTTAAAACAATTCAAAACATATAAGTTGAATTAATCAATTTTATAATTAATTCTCGTTGTCAAAACAAATAGCGTGTTTTTAAGAAACAAAATATATAAAAATATTGACCCTAGTTTAAGTCCAATTTCAAAGTGAAATTAATTCCAGTGACCACCATTGGATTAAATGATAAAAATATATTTTAATTAATATTTAAACAAAATTAAAATAATAATATATCCATATAAATAAATTATGTTAAAATGAGGTTTTGAATTAAAATACAACACTTTCACTAAAAAGGAACTTTATCAGAAAAATTACAAAAATTTACTCTAATTAAATTTTGATGTCCAGATTCTAAAGAAGGATTTTATTTGGTCTAATAACACATATAAAATTGTCAAAAAGTGTATTTAAAAATGGTTCTCCATCAAAAGGTGGTTAATCAACCTTTTAAAGAATATTAGAATATTTACGCTTAAAATTGGATTCATTCGCATTTTAAGACTCTAAAATTTATTGGATAAAAGTAAAAATATTTTACAAACATATATAATAATTTTGTAGTTAGTTATTCTCATTCCTACCATTATAATAGCTAGGCATTAACTACCATTTAAAATAATATTATTTTATTATTAGAGTGCAACTTAATATTTCCAAGAAACTCGTTGTTGCGTATTGGGTACACCATCAAACATAGCATCCCCTTTAAGGTAATATTAATATTTTATTCCCAAATATTAATAAATATGAAAATTTAATATTCTTTATTTACCTAGGATTTTACAGTTCATGTGTGTTTCTAAGTAGTGAAATCATGATTATTTGATAAAAATCTCAATTCTAAAAGAGGGATCATTTGGAGTAAATCAAAGTGGATATTAGTGGATAAACTCAGGATTAAGTCTCTCCTCATATAGGAAAAGGAGCTATGACTATTATGGATTTAGAATCAATAGTGTCAACTCTAACAGTCCTTTCTAATGAAAGAGCACAAGACATAGGTTTTATTACTGATTATATAAATCATAATTTATTCCACCATTCCAAATTTCTATTTCTTGGTAAGGATGAAGTCACTTTCAAATGCTGAAACTATAATAAAAAATATCTTTTTAGAAATAGATTTTTGTTCCTAGTTAGATTAATTCTATAATTTTACAAGGATATGGATGGGTGTACATATTCCTTTCTTACACTTGTTTAACTATTAGCCTACAATACATTATGATCAAAAACCCCATGATTATACAAATCAATCTATAGATAATATGTGAAAATTAATCCTGTAGTGGGAGATTAGGACCATTATATATCTACAATTGGAGGTATCCATGAATCCTGTGTTAAAATGTGTCTACACACTTGACCCACTCGATGCAGATCAAATATATATCCCTTAATTTATCCTTACTTGGAAATTCTAGACATTAAACTATTATTGAAGTAGTTGGGGGGAAATGCCTTTGGACCTAAAACATGACTAGGGAATTATAGGAGGTTATTAATTTCCTATAGTACTATATGATAAAATAGTATGGATAGATGAGGACTTGGTCATGGTTTCTAAATATGTTCTTATTCGGGTAGATCCCCAGGTAGCACTACCGGAATAAGTGGTAATGGATAAGAAGGTCACTGTGGTGGGAGTTGGTGATTACCATATAATGTCCTCGATTTTACTTTTGGTATTCACTTATTGATGTGTAAATTTATTTATCCACTCTTATTATTACCAAAACAAATTAAAGAGATCATGGTGAAAGATTTTGTCCCCACACCCCAAATTTTAAAGTGTGTAGAGATAGGGGTTGTCCCAGTGCCAATGAAATTATAGAGGGATTCTAATATTCTAACTCATAGGCTATTTGTATAAGAATATATATTATTCTATAAGAGAGACTCTGAACCAAACAATTATTCCCTATAATTTTAATGAATCACATGGAATCATGTACAAATGAATGTATGAAAACCTTTTTACATGATCTCGATAAAGGATCTGAGTTTAGATTTTCCCTAGATTAATAAAATATTGATGATTATTGGATAAGGGAGGTTAGATTAGAAAAAAATACATACATCTTTAATAAATATCATTCACTCACGAGAGCTATAATATGTTTCCCAATTGATTATATATATGGAGAAATCAATAACAAGTGCTGCTTATATTTGTGATGTAACACTTCATGAAGGATATCACTCTAAATTGAATTTAACTAAGAATTTTTTATCAAATGAAAAAGAAACATCAATGGAGGACCTCTATCAAGAATTAATCACAAATGATGGAGATCTAGAGGATAAAATGAGGTTGATTGAAGATTGAAGGACCATAGGGGTAGATACCGCTGCCAGGGTTGAGAGATTATGCCTCACTAAGGAGGATAAGGCTATAGATTTGGATGGTATTTGACATTATTTAGTGAATCAATGAAATTAATTCATTATCTCTAAACCTATATAGAGGGAATATTTCAATTCATTGAATTATTATTTCCAGAAAAGTAAATCCATATTGTTGATATGCCCCTTCCATGTAATTAATGAAAATAAGAGTTGCTTTAATCTATATTCTATTGAGATATCTGCTCTAGTTTCTTATACTTCCTTAATTATTAACAAAAGACAACTTTTGATACTCATTTATAATAGTATCACGATAAATATAATCCACTTGAACATTTAATGGAATGGATCAAGGAAATCTTAATTATTGGTTTCTTGATTGAAAGGGGGATCCACTTAGACATTTACTCAAAAATTGGTATAGGTATGCCATATATAGGACTATATGTGTCATCAACATACAAAAATGTTTGTTCACATGTATATGGAAGATAATTTTCTAATTTTCATCAGATCATGGAGGGATATAATATGGATGAATATAGTTGAATGTGTACCACCATCATACTATAGAGTTAGTCCACTCAAATATAGAAGATGATTTCCTCTTAAATATTCTATCATGGATGGGTATAGGATGGATGAATATAAAGAAATATGTACCAGAACCTAACACAAGTGTTATTCAACCTGGATATGGGTGAGGAGAGACTCATTAAATGAGAATCATAAGGGGGGATTATAATGAAGTTGTTAATGTAAAATAGAGCTCAATATTCCCAAGACTACACCCTCATTCATTTAACATAGATTATTTAAGCTAATATACAAGATAAAAAAGGGTAATTTAATTATGTCCTAGGTTAAGGGACCAAAATAGATTATATTAATTTTTTTTAGGGTCATATGTTTTTCCCCACAAGCTTTGAATCTCTTTTTTTACACCTTAAATTTTCATAAACTTTAGATGGGGGAGACTTATTGGGTTAGATCATGGATTTTTCTTATGCCTCCTTTTTTAGTTTTTCAACCCAAAAAGGTTTTTTATTTTTGACATTTTAAATTGATAAAATTTATGTAGTCTATTTTAGGTGTATTCCTAGTGATTGGAGTGCAGAATTTTTCCCAATATCCCTTATATGAGTTTTCATCTTGGTGAGAATTGTCTCTTTTTTTAGGTAGTGTACTTTTATTTTAGGTGGTCCACAAAAACTAGTGGTTAGGTTTAAAAATCATCGAATAGTAGATGTTGTAGGATATATAGAAATATAGGTGAAGACAATTAGATATGAACTAAGGGATCAATTTCATGAATGCGTACAACTTCAAGGATGGTTTATGTAGTTTAAGGTCATACTTCTCATACTAAAGATTTTTTTAGGGTGATACATCATTGAAAAAAGGTAAAGGGTGAGGTTTTTGGTCTTATATAGATTCAATGTTTATATAATGTGAATTAGGATCCCAAATCCAATTAAATTACTACATATAAGGAAGCATGTAGTTTAAGGTCATATTCCTCGGACTAAAAATGTTGTTTTAAGGTTAGGTAACTTTGACTAAAAACAAAGAATGATAATGTACATTTATTAAGGGTAAAGGAAAATCCTTACATGATTGACGACCCAATGCTTGTATTAAAAATTTCTTCGACGTGTGGAAAAAATTTATGGTCATAGTGATTGGACTATTGTGTCATGAAAATTAGGGTATTACAATGAGGACCTATCAAGGATGAGGAGAAATACATCACATTCATGAATTGAAGATGAGTGTGATTCATGAATGTGTAATAGTGAGGGTAATAAAACACACTATAATATTTGGATTATGTGATGTGAACACCAAAACATAAAATATTTTAATCATGAAATACATTTATCTAATAGGTATATAGTGGATAACTATATATCGTATTTGACTGATGAGTTAAAATATGATGATGTTGGGGAATATAGTGATTTAAGGACCTTAACTTTTGGAAAAATATTCCTATGGCTAGAAGTGATGAATATATAGGTACATACAACACCAAAAAGAGTCATACCATGTAGCTGAATGTTCATGTTTTTAATATACAATGAATGATTTGAAAGTTCCAATATAAAAGGAATAAAGTATGATAATAGGGAAATGGGTTTCAAAAAAAAGTTTGACCTCCCTAAAGGTTATTCCACTTTATACAGAATTCATATTTAGGGTGAAGGTATACAACATGAGTCTTAATAATCATGAATGTATGAGAAATGGTATAAGATATTTTATAACTTTTTTCTACATGAGTGGGTGCATTGATTATATCTCATATTTTTCTCTGTCCATAAGATGAGTCCGACTGACATTGTTCCTTATTCAATTTAAACTCTAACTTTCGACTAAGTTATAAAATTAGTTAAAAAGAGAATAAATGCAAGAATTTTTCCTAGGTATAATTTTATAGTGTATATAACTAAAAAGTTTTTGTTATCATTAATTTTGAATTAGAGTGTTATGAAATATGGACTAATGAGGGTTGAATATTTAATTGCACACAAATTTGACCAATTTATTTATATTTTAGGGTCACACAACTTTGAAAAAATTGAGACAGTCTACATAGAAAGGGAGAGGTAAAAATGACATGAATAAATTCTAAAATTCTATTATGGTCCACCTTGAATGGGGATACACATAGTTTAAGGCCATATTTCTGGGAATGATAATTTGATAAAAGCACTTCAGAAATTTAATGGAAATCATCCAATGTGAATGAGAATCCCACTAAAACTGTAGACCATATTAGAGAGTTAAAAATATGTTATGGTCATAGTTTATATAACAAAAGGGTGAGGTATTTTATGGAATAATGGAGAAAAACTCTACATGAATAGAAATCTCAATGCTGTTTTGATATGTCTTAAATATGGGTGCACAATTTTTAATGTCATAATGCTCATACCAAAATAATAGATATAGTATTGGGAAAAGGTAATGGTGAAATACAATATGAATGATGATAAAAAATTGATATAGATTTTATATGGGTGTGTGATATGAAAACCTATATAGGGTTCAAAAACATAGAGCATTCTTGCAACATTAAATATTTAAGGGTAATAACGTAAATGATAACATATATTTGGTCATGGATGATAAGGAGGAATATGTATGCTAAGGATGACCAATGGAAAATATTCGAATGATTAGCTCTCTAAAATTATTTATATAGGAATAAAAATATTAGAGGAACTTTTCATTAGGATTTAAATTCCTCATGTTGGTGGTTTCGAATATTGAATCATAAGCATTACAAAGTTGAGGTATACCTTAGTGGAAAATACACTCCTTATCAATTTCCATCAATGGTTCATAATGATTCAAGACCCTTATGGAATGAAGGGTAATATGTGTAAAGTAAAATTCTAGTGTTTATTTTAATATTCATGTCCAAAACTATCCATTATTAGTTTGTTGAAGGATAAAAAAAGTAATGGAGATAGATGATGATTCAAAATTGGATCCAAATTACATTGTTAAGATGTAATTATATTTCCAAAAATTTTAGGAATAAATCAACACATTATTCTTATAAATATATGGTCCCCACATAGATCTATATCATATATAGGAAATGTTATTTCTTTCTGGTATGATATTGAAACCAGAATAAGCTCTAAGGATACACCTTATACATGCAACATTGGATCCTAAAAAACATGCTATAGTGTGTGGACTAGGAAGAAGATCTCGTAAAAATATGGGAATCACATATAATAGGACATATCTCCTAATAATGAGAATATTTCATCCCAGATTGTATTATGGATAGAATATATACACCATGTACCCTTATATGGATCCATATATAATACAGAGAAGTCAGGTAATATAAAGTGGATCACTCTGAATAGTTTATAGTCATATAGTATTGACCATTCATCTTGAAGTTTAATATCATATGAATAGGACACAAGTTTCATATTTTTTATGTATATATGAAATAGAAATTAATGTTTTAGTTTATATAAATATTTCTCATGCACAAGAATATGTTTTTCCATTGTAGAACCGATGATGAGAAACCCTTCATAAATTAAGGGGTAATAACTATATGATAAAGTGGGGAATTTGATTGTGATTTACAGATGAGTCCAGGATAGGATATCTAACAGTAATCAAGACACATGATGTTTTTGCATATAAAATTTCACAAAATAAATTTTTCTCATGCATATTATTGGGGGAGATAAATACATGAATTCTCTAATGGTAGATAAGGATGAAAAACCTCTGTAATTTAAGAAAATATTCATCATCTAAAAAGGATCAAGTGTAGAATTAAAATATATCGATAGTAATAGCCTAAGAAATTCATGTGTCACTATATATCTTTATTTAGAAGGAAGTAAGACACATTAAGTTCTTAAAATATTCTATAATTGGGGAATTGGTAAAAACTAGACATGAATGTTGAGGTCTAATACACTAGGATAAGAAAGAGATTTTTTTTGATATTTACCTTTGTTGCTAGAAAGGAGGAACCATAAATCAACATCTATCCTAGAAAAATAGGAATAAATTCCAAAACAATTCTTTATATGGGAAATATTTCAGTCATATCTTAGGTAGAACAAAATATTAAGGTTGGTTAGTATAGCCATAACCATTTTATCCAAGGGAAAATATGTGGTTCCTTATGTATATTGAGAACTCAAAATGGGTAAGGGAATTTATGATCATAGTTATAATGAATATACCCTCCTTTCTAATTTAAGGTGGTGTGGGTTGTATCATATGTTATGTATTATAAGATCAAGTTATAAGGACTTTAGGTCAGTCCATATAAATGTAGGGCCATAGGGTGGTAAAATGATAATGAGAAGGACCAAATTCTAGGTTGGGGATCCAAAAAGATGGAGATTTTTTTATTGAAACATTGGTTTAGGGATAAAGAACTGTAAGATAAGTATTATTACTAATATATGATTTATATGTAAGGGATTTATGTTTTATATAATAAACCACTCTTAGTGGTTTAGGATCTTGTAAGATGGACTACATGTTCAAAAGTTTGTGGTCAAAAAATGAATAAATTTATGTACGATGGTTTTCAATGATATGGTTCATGTTTAAAAAACATTTAACCTTTTATTGGTGCTGATAAAGAATGGAAAACCTGATATAAATTAACGAGAGCTCCAAAACCAAGGAAAAGTGGGGTGAAGGGATAGTTTGAACCGAACTAGAATATGGGTGAAATAATTTGAGAATCACTATGTATTTTGTAATAAAAAGAATGAATGTATGAAAATTTATTATAAAAAATTCCTTCATATAGTTCTGGTTCATATATATAAGGACATAAAGATAATGTTAATGAAAGTTATTATGCGAGAGGTGGGAGGAATTGGCATGAATTATGAATGATCACATAATTATAGCAGAACCAAATATTGAAATAGAGGCCATGGATGGTGTATCACAACATATATCATAATATGATAATAATTACATAAATATTTCTTATAAAATTGTTATTTCTTATTCTAATTGGTCATTAGAAAATGGAGAAAAACATCCACTAGGAACTCCTTCCCAGATATTGATCTTATGTAATAAAAAGTGATTCACAAATAGACCATTACAGTCAATTTAGGACATTATATATGGTATAATAGATGTATCATAGTTTAACATCATGGAAATATGCCTCAAATATTCAATAATTTGAAGTTATATAATAAGGAATCATAATGTTAAATAGTATAATGACATATGGCTATTACATTTTGTGAAACAATTATGAATTTATAGGAGCCTATAAAGAAGTGTACGATCAAAGGATTTGGGATTGAGAATGGAATAAAGAATCAAAGTGTCACTACATGTCCCAAAAATATATTAATATAGCTTCATATGATTCAAATTATATAAGGTAATTATTTTAGCCATATGTGAACATAACTATGTTATCTGTAATAAAGGATAACTCTCAAATGGTGTTAAATATTACATATGGTGACATTCTATCTTAATGTGGGTTTGTGGGATAAAAAATCTTTGTTGAAGGCTTCCCTATAGTCTAGGATCATACAGGGGAGGGGGAAAATTATTTTTTTCTAGTACCAACATATGGAAGGAGGATCACATCATGATGGAGGAAGTTATAAAACAAGATATTTTTTCAGTCATGAGATTACTGGTAAAATCCACGCACTATTAGGGATCTTAAATAGATCTTTTTCTAATGTAAGTAAATTTGGCCATACTAGGTAGGCTACTCAAAAAATGTTTATGGTCGTTCTAGATAGGCCATATGTAATATAGTTTAACATAATGTGATAATTAATTTAATTCCATGATGTTTAATACCGTGTTTTTATAATTATTTCCATGAAATTTATTGTAATGTTATTGGGATGTTGTCATATAGGTTTACATCATGTGACCAAGAAATATATTCCATGAAATTTAATATCAGGTTGTTTAGAAATTATCCTATTTAATTTAATATAATTATAAAAGGATATTATCACCCTATTTTGCATCATGAGAATAGGATATTGGTTCTATGTAGTTAAATGCCATGGTTTTAGGATATTACTCACAAAAGTTTAATGTCATGCTACCAAGATGTAATCACATAGTTTCATACTATGAAACTAGGAAAAAGATTTCATATAGTTTAATGTCATGATAATAGGATATTATTCCATTTAGTATAACTTCATTCTTCTAGGAAGTTATATCAATATTTTAGATCATGCTACCAGGACTTTTTGAACCAACCATGAAATTATTACAATTAGTTATTGATGAGCCTTTCATATGTGGTTGGAATGATATACTATCCATCTATTATGATTGTTGAGCATGCCCTTTTGGAGTGGACAATAAGTGTGCTATAAAGTCTATCCCATTTTTTTCAAAACAACCAAATTTTCTTATTATATATATTTGGAGTTCTCACAATCATCACAAATTCTCTTTATAGGAATTATTGAAGGTAAACATAGTTGGTGAATCATAATGTAACATTATTTTGTTAGATTTTATGTTTATCTTGTGTTTATAAGATTTTCTAAAATAGTTTCCCTACCTCATACTATCATATTTAATATTACTTATCTTTATAAAACCATTTTTTGATAGTTAAATGGAGTGAGGGTAGTTGGAACTCATTGAGAAATACATATTTGGTTCTCTATAAAAGTGAATATGGGGTCTATTGTATGAAAGTAAAAGTTGTGGTGTGACAACCCCACATAGTATTCATGATTTTATCTTTTGAAAACTTCTTATACTTTTTCACCATCTTCATAAGATTATTGGACAAAGACACATTAAAGGGTTATATTTTTATTTTTATTTATATATGATGGTTGGATACATGGTTGGACTACATGTCATATTCCTATTATAAAATTTTCAACATAAAATTGTAGATATAATTTCCCTTTTTTATCCATATTTTATGATGTATTTTAATTATGACAATGATATTAGTCAACATGAAGTTAATGATAAATTGTTTTTTGAAATATTTTAGGTATATAGCATCATTCCATATAGAGAAGAAGTTAGTGGCATTAAGGATGTACATGAATTTCCTAGAAATAGAAGGGGATATGGCCCCTTGAAATCAATTCCCCATATGAAAAATAATCATATGTACTTTGTATTATTAAATAAATATAGGGGTTAGTGGATGAAATTTGCATGTATCTTGAAAGAATTATATTTATTCATGAACTCCATTTAGAATTACATCATTGTTCACCAATAGTATATATCTATTTTTATTTGATATAATATCTTGGCTACAAACTAGTTATAGCCAATGGTTATATAATGTAATTGTTTTCTAATGATGAGGTTTTTTCCTCCTTTAATGCATTTGTGGATGAATCCCTCAAAGACTTATTTATTGTAAAATTTCTAGGAATTTAGGCCATTATAGAGGACAATATTTATTTATCACTGTCATATCTATATTTTCATGGATTTATTTTACAGATGTACCCTACTTCAGAGGTAGCCTTTTATGGGGCATCTATCCAGTCATAGTAACAACTAGTGAGGGTATAGTCTCTCCTTGATCAGGGGTGGTATTAACTTCATTAATTTATACTCATTATTGAAATGAATAGAAAGAATACTCAATAGTGTTCATTAAGAATGATTGTTCATCCTAGATTGTATATTCTATAGATGTGGCTATATTAGCCAATGCATCATCTTGGGTGTTTTATAAACGTGACTTGTGATACATTGTTAGCTAGGAGAGGACTTTATCCATGAACCCTCATATATAATTGAAAAAGGGAAAATATTATAACTTTTTAAAGGAGCTTTAAAAATTATTTTCATGATCAATATTTATGAGTTAAACTCTATATTCTGGAAATATACTAATATTTATAGTGATAATTGAAAGACAATGATGAGGGAATTATATTCTTCCCAGTATTGGTGAAACTTTATAATAAAAGGATGTAACTTAGTAGAACTACCTTGGATAGGAGAGGAGTAAAATCCTGAAGAAAAACCTCTTATTTTTTGGGTAACCTATTATTTTTCTATTTAGGATCTAAAAGGAATAATAAAAGTATATATAACATGTTTTGGATGTTTTATGGATTGAGATAACATCTTCATTAGGGAGATATTTCTTCATCATTGAATTTTTAGGGATTGGGTGTGATATGATGAAATCTATGAATTCCTACCCTTGATCTCTTTTGGATGTAAATAATATATGTCAAACAATATCAATATAAATGAACATTATTCTAGAAACTCTATTAAAATTTATGAAACAAAGATATATTTCAGTGGGTTATTATATGGTAAAAGGTGATCCTTGTGATGCTATAAGTAATGTCTTAGATTCTGCATTAAAATGATCAATAATAGGCCATTCTTCTTAATATTAATTTATAAATTATTACCATATAGCATTGTTTTACAAGAATAATACATGATTTTCTTACTTTAATTTTTCTCTTATTCAAGGAGTTTATTGAGAAATAATTCTAGGGTTTTGACATTGATTATGTGAGGTTTTCCATCCATGGGTGACATCAATACTAGCTGGTATAAATTCTATAAATTGAGGTATTTAACGATTCTAAATAGTACTCATCTCACTAATGGGTAACCCTTTTCTACAATAATTTTATTTTGGAAAATCATATATAGATAAGATTAGAAATGAAACATCTAATATAGGAATGATTTCCTTATGTCTACATAGTCCATTGATATCATAGAGAGGTTTCATGTTATGTTTCATCCTATTATTCTCAAGGATAACATTGATACCATTATAAAATAGAAAAAAAATAAAAGGAATTTCAATAATTCTACCATGAAAGGAAATTTGTAAGGGGTTCATCTTTGAGCTATGTTTATATAGTTTTTTGAAAACTATCTCAATTTTAATAAGATGTTCACAATACTGTAGAGATTTTACAAAAAATTTATTTAATATAACATATTACTACATTCCTCAGGAGGGGCCTGAAGATACAATATATAGTGAATTGATATGTAACACTAGTGTTTTTTAAGGAAAAGTAATCACTAGAGAGAAATATACCCCTTATAGTACCATGAAGGCATTAAACTATTCATCACCACAAGACTTATAGATATAGTTATAGCTCAAATACCCATCCATGAAGGATAGATATTGAAAACTAGTGGTCACACAGATTATTAATTTAAAGACTGAGACTGGGAAATGTTCATTTGGAAATTAATATTTGACATCTGTGATTTCAATATATACTTGGATTAACAAATTCTCTTTCTTAAAAAAAATAATAGGGAGCCATTTCTGTTACGATAATCTTGCATAATGTTAGAATTTTTTATTTTGTTGACTCTATACTCTACCTCCAAATGAAGGGTAAAATATATTTTCCTAGGCCCCTATTTAAAGCCATGATGTTTATATGAAAATACCAGGTGATTAGTAGACACATTAGAATCCAATATTCAAATCTCTATAAATCTCTATGCGAAAGAATATTAGTACTATTCGAGGATGTAGATATATATCTCTTCTCTTTTCAGGGTCATATTGGAACTTTTCAATATTGTTTTAAGATCTTATTCTATACCAAAATTCATCAATCAGAGTTCATTTATGGTGGTAGAGAAACCTTCTTAAAATAGTAGAGAGTCACCATTAAGATCTTCTTCCTCCTCCATTCTAGTTCCACTATTACCTATAATATAATATAAATTGGTATTTTGAGATATTTAAGGTGATATGAGGGATTTATTAGTTTGTGAAAAAAATATGTAGATATCATGGATATTTTCCCCTTTCTCCTTAATATAATCCAGGGTTGATGATAAAAAAATACCATGATATATAGGATATGATTTAGGGATATTATTTTGTGGTTTTTTATTTTCCCCAAGATCTAGTTCATAGTTTTCTCTCTATGATGCAATAAATATCATAATGATTGGGGAAAATGTGCCCAAACCCATTGAATTTATTATCCCTCTGGGATTCATGTCCACCTAGATAAATGGTCTCAAATTAGCCAACTGAGACTAATTATTATTCAAACATTCATAGTGGTAAAGACTCACTAGTTCTATGTTGATTCACTTGGGTTGAAAAGTATTATTTTCTTTAACTAGTGGTAGTTTCTCCATAAATAAATTATCATAGTTATTATATAAAATGATGTAAGTCAAATTCCTCAGATTTTTAGAAAATGAAACTCACAAGACTTGATGAATTCCTATATAATGTGTTATCTCCTAAAATTGGTTGATGGCAAACACATAGTCTTCATCATGTTTTCTCCATGGGTATATCGTATCCATTTACATATCACCAGACACATTTATCAAGATGAAGTTATCTACCATTAATGAATTTCCCTATAATTTATAGAATCCCAAGTCTATATATTTGGTTTTTTAGGACTGAAAGGGTGTGTTATCACCATAAAATACCATGAAGTTTCTATCAATAGAGTGTATGAGGCATTGATGGTATGATAATCTTACCACCACATGCATATGGATCCCCAATTGTTTTTTAAATACATTTAAGGATATGAATTGGTGAAAAACTATATACATGTATTCATATATGGGGTCATTGAACTCGTATTTTATTTTTATCATGCCAATTAGCTTCTCCTTAATCTAGTTATATCCCTAAATTTTCTGGATGGAATGAGTGAAGTTATCCACAATGTAGCCTAAGTGATTGAGGGTCTGAACGAGTGTGAGATTAATCCTAAAACTATTATCAATCATCACCGAATAGATATTGATATCTACTAGATTTATATATATATATATATATATAAATATATATAAAGGACTACTATAAATGAGTATGGTTAATTCCTCATTTATATCTATAAAGAAAGGACCATGTGATACTTAGAGAGACCATTATTTGTGTGATATTCCATAGTTGCAATGAATTTTCACTCAAAACTATTGATGGGTTAAGTGGACCTCAATGAGGGATTCCCTAAGAACTGTTGAGGGATGGAGGGAAGCTAAAATAGGTTTCTTTGTTGAAGTGATTTACACAAACATCCGAATTTTTTACTTATGGTATAATGGTTGGTGCTTTTAGTCTGGAGGTGGTTTCTCGACCTAGGGTTTTGGAGGACGCTGTTGGTGGTGCCGAAAAAACACACTCCTAGAAAAAATAGGGCTACATTTTTCTATCTATGTTAGATTAAGGTGTCTTACCCATATTTTTTGGTTTACTTAGAAACTATATATCTATTAATTAATATTCTATTATGACTAGATTCAAACAAGACCTCGATGATTCAGGATATAATTAGTGTTCCTTCTAGGATTTTTGATGTGATTTACTTTGTTTTTTATGATATATATGGCCTTAGTAGAAACCATTACCCAATGTCAATGTCCATTTCAACCTTATCATCCAGAATTTTTTTTACATCTATATGCTATTCCCTAATTATAATCAAGAAACTAGGGTTAATTTGTATATTCGTCATAAAAGAGTTTTATCAAGTGGTTAATGTTAACAATACCTTATTATGATTCTTCATCTAGTGAGGATTTAATTTGGTGGGGGTAGTTCCAATTGTCTCATATGGTGGAATTGGAGACATCCTCCTAATGACATAGGTATTAAGCATGAGTGTGCTTGTACTAGTTTTGGAACCAATATGAACTCATCATGCACACTATTGTCCTAAGTATTGTTTCATAGACATTTTGGAGACTATGACATTGAGAAAATTATATCAGAATTCATAGACGGATGATTTAGTTTTTCCCTAATTATGGTGTCCACCCAATTGATTGATTTTATTATAATATAGTGGTTAACATTTTGTATATGATTTCTAGAAACTTATTTACACTCTTCTTCCTATACAAGTGGAGTGGAATAAATATGGTCACCTGTGTAGGGGGTTATCCTAACTTGACCTATCCATAATTAACCATCATATATACTTTATTCTTAAAGATGAATTAGTCTACAATGTAATTACCCATCATCAATTGGAAGGGGAAATAATAAAGGTAGAACTTTAGATGGATTTCATTGGGTTTCCTTACCTCTAGAAATTTTAGCTGGTTATTTTCTTTGGATGAAATAACGTATCCTTAAAACTTCTCTATTTAGATATTATTTCTATGAATTTGTGGTAACACACAAATTTTGGGTCTTCATTTTATTTTGGGGGTGCATACCTTATTTATATGTGCTTACCAAATCCCAATAAAATATATCTTTATCATGTGCTTAAATATTAGGTTCAATTTTTTTGGTATCCAAGATATCAGTGCCAATGATATTTAATATTTCAAATCATCCAATAGCAATCATATATTCAATCTCATTAGAGTTTTAAGGGGGTTTATTTCCTTCAGGATATCCACTAAGGGGAGGAATATAGTCTTCCTTGATATTTTCCATATCAAATGACCACTTTGGATTATTAAAAATACGAGGATTCATTATCCCTCTTCAATGGATGGTTTACTTGAGAAAATATATAGAGGTTTTCAATAATAACGCTTATAATGTAGTGAATAGATCTCTAAGGGGAAGGAATCACGAGGAAATTTCTTATGATGCTTCCCTATAACTATAGAAGAAAAATTTTCTTTATGGAGGATGATGAGGTAATATAAATTCCCTATCATTGTGGGATGAATTTTACATTATTCATCCACCATCACATCTTAGAGTTACCATAAAATCTATGATCCAAGGTTTAGTGGTTATTGTAAAAATTCCCTTACCCTATTGGCATGGGGTTTTCATGCACAACTACTAAGGTATCATTACATTCTTGATTTTATAGTCCTTTACCAGTGTATGCGATATATATTCTACCTATTATAGGTGAATGTTTCTTTTCATTAATGGATGCTATGTGGTTTTAGGCATGGCATGCCTCGACCAGGATGCCTATTTGACCTTTTTAATAGATTGATTTAAAATTTTGTTTATATCTTATTCTTTTCTAATACACTACTTTTGGGCCTTGGGAGTAGTAGGGTTTCATTGGATGGACTAACCAGTATATATATAGCCTATGCTGGAGACCTTGTCAAATGTAATGAAATTGCATGTTGTGCTTCATGATGAGATTAGATGACCTGTGAGCATGAAAATGTGTAGATAACTATACTCTTACAAATCACTAAAATGGATTTCAAATGATTCATCCTTGATTATCCATTGAAGCATCATTTTAAGAAAACCATGTTATTACCATGTTTTAATATTTATAATGAATTATAATTTTGAATCTCAAGTAGTGTTGATTTCATGAATTACGATTTTGATAATAATTTCAAGAATTTGGATATCATTAAATGATGTTTAAAGATGTGGAATGAGTCTAGATTGATGTTTTGGGTTATTAAGTGGAAATTATAGTAGGTTAGGGTTTATGTAGTGTTGAAATTACGAAATCTATAGTAGGACACAGAATTACCCATGAAGGGTTATGCTACGATGGGTTTCCAGCTGAGGGAGGACTCTTACATGGGAGTAGACGCATCATGAAAAGAGCAGTCACATTATAAAGAAGGCATGTTCCATTTTCTAAAAATAGGGAAACCAAATTTTTTTTGTCATCACCACTTTATTCTTATGTCAAACACCCATACAGGTGACTTCATTCTTGCTAGTCTTCCCCTCCAAATTTTTTCTCAAACTCCTATAATTTGATGTCGTTTCTTTGAGAATTTGTCAATTATTTGAGGTACAACAATTCTCTACTTCCTTATTTTTCAACATTAAATTTTTTACCTCTAATTAGGTGTGATATAGTTAGTTATTTTTAATGATTTACACTAGATAATGGTGGAAATAACCCCGCATCACAGGGTTTTCATATCTCCTGTCTATAGGATATCCCCAATGGATTAAAACACACCATCACATGCCCTTATTCTTAAGGTAAATCACCTATTTTAATTTATTTAGTTCCTTTACTAAATTTAATGAACCTAATTATTAAATCCATGGATAATGATTGGTATTTTTCCGGGGATGGTATCTAAGGTACACTTTGGACCTTCTATGAGTGGTAGGATTCTATTTTTGTGTAGTGTGGAACTCAGTCGGTTCAAAATAGTTTATCCATTTCTAAAATACGTTTCTAAATAAATTATAATTACTATAGTGAATTGAATGGTATATAAGGGTATAGGTCTGACTATATGATGGGAGTGTATATCAACCCTTTTCTTGAGGTATAAATTAGTAGATGTCACTTAATGTGTTTTAGGCCAAATTACCCATTGAATTTAAATTTGAAATTAAATGTAAATTGAATAAATTAAATTTATTTAAACAAATTGTCTTGTGTTAGAACATTAAGATGGTAGGTAATGGCCAATTATTCTATGTTGAGCTTGGGTGAGTGTTTTTGAGATACTATTAATGGAAAAAAATCAGATAAGGTATGTTGTCCTATGCATTGTCCTTTTTTTAGTAAATTAATTTATATATATAGCATGTGATATGTGGTTCAACCACTTTGGGTGATTAATTTTTTTGAATTCAATAATTTTTTAATTATAATAAAATTCCATTGAATGGTGGTATGTTCTATGGGCCTCTACAGACCCTTGAGTACTAGCTAAGTGCCTTGGTAATCAATAAACAAATCCTCTATTAAAAAAGTGGAAAAATATATTCCCGATCCAATTAGGAAATGAAAGTGGATTACATGATTGTATTGGACCTCATGATTGATAGATTATAACTCTTAGGTAATAATTAGTGTCAAATGGGAATTATTTTTTTGAGTAGGCTATCATAGAATTGTGTAATTCCTTGGAGATGTTGGGAAGTTTTATTTTTGATGGGGAGAGTGTTCTTCCCTTAGTAGTATATGAACAACAGGGTGAATTTAATATTAGTAGATAGTTGAAATATCAGGTGAGTGGAATGAACTAGGATTAATTGGGATATAGGATTGTTATTTTGTCATATCTTTATTGTGATACCAGATTAGTGATACATAAGAGTCTAGTTGGGTTGTAAAATGACCAAGATGAGGCTGAGAGATGATATTCCATTCAATTGAGGCACAGATTAAGAGTTTATAATGATATTGAAGACCCCATGTTTGGTTTACATGTCTTTATAAGACCATGGGGATAGTATTGGGTGCCATAGTGATAAGTTTTCCCTAGTGAGGATTATTATATGAGTGTATGTGTTGTTATCTTCGATTGAAACCGTATAACCTAGTGATTGATAGTGTGATCCTTATGTGACAATAGAAATGATTACATGAGAAATCCTGGGATGGATTCACTAAAATTAAGGATTTAAAAAATAAATACTACAATACTTTTTCTAGGATTTAACTATATGATCTATACAAAATCCCCAATTCTTGTTACAAAGAAGTTCACCATTGAGTTAATGTCGAAGAAATAGGCCTGATCACCTAGTATTTAATCATTGATCATGATATATTTTGATATGATTTAGGGGAGATATATCTCAACCATTAAAAACACGGCATGATCTTGGGGGTAGATCATGCCCTTGATTTCTATGAAATATGATCTTTGGGAGAGAATGCCCCCGATGGATGTTTAAAAAGATCTCAATGAGAGAGTGTGCCCTTGATGACCACTAGAATTACTTGGATTTATTTATAGGGTAGGATATAGACACATATAATGTTTTCCATAGTATTAACACCTAGGAAGTGGTCATTATCATGATACTAGTAGATTGTTTTAAATTATCTTATTGGAATCATCCATAATCCTAAAACTACATGATTGATTTTGATTTCCCCCTAGGAATTGATGTTGGGAATGATCAGGATGGATTTTGAAAGATTTAATCCTCATAATTGGTTACTTCACATGATACTATATATATATATTTATCTCAATATTCTACCTATAGACACTCTTATACATGCCGAAGAAGGTATAGTCTATTAGGAATATCATATTCGAAGCTAAGGATATCTAATGGTTATTAATATTGGATTATACTCTATATTTTTTAGTTTGAGTGTATCCTATATGCATACATTATATTTAAAAGATATAATATTTACATCATTATTTCTTCCCTACTAAGTTTTACATGCCCTACTCGA
Source organism: Viscum album (assembly GCA_963277665.1). Classification (NCBI taxonomy): domain Eukaryota; kingdom Viridiplantae; phylum Streptophyta; class Magnoliopsida; order Santalales; family Viscaceae; genus Viscum; species Viscum album. The sequence continues at coordinate 1,630,189,338 of OY728155.1, read as the reverse complement.
GTGTCCTTACCTCTTGGGTACTCAAGGAGATCTCCATTAATCATTGTTTTTTGTATTGAAGAGGATCAATGTTATATGATCAAGTGGATGTATTAGATAAGAAATGGATATTAGAATGTGATAAGGCCTGTGGATTGTAGAGACACTCCCTATTTGTTACATCATTAATATATGTTGTTTGTGTGATTAGCTCAATACGCGATCGGATGATGTATGCTTGTATGACTTTGTTTCTACATTATTATTTTTGTTATTTTTACATGTTATTTTACTCTTATATGATGGTATATTATTCCCATGGTAAAATCCTAGATGCTCACTTGTAGTCTATAACCTTTTGAATATGTGGTTGTGCACCTAAGGTCCAGTGGTGTCATCAATCGAGGAACTTTATAGTGGTATGGGGCAGTGGGGCATTTCAAAGTTGTATCATAACACCATTTTTATCTAACTATTTAAGGATATAGTATAAAAATAATAGATTCATGTCAGAGATTGTGATGCACCTAATAATAGTGTTCCATTAAAACCTTTCCTGATAAAAAGTCTAGGTTACCAAAAATATTTCAGTTTTATTCTTGGTTTATAATTTTATAGTTTTATGATTTCACCTAGAGTGATACAATAGGGTTTTAGATTTAAAATTTATTGGTTTTATCGATCTTAAAATATGGGAAAGATGAATCTGTACATGTATCATTCTCATCACATAGAATTCACAAGAAATATGTGTTTTTGTGTGTGATTGATATCCTAAATGATGAGGCTTTAGCTATTTAATGTGTTAGAAATAAATTATATAGTGTTTTTTATATTACTTCATGGGAAAATTATACTTAGATAAACCATGATATATTTTATTTGATGGTAGGACATGTTAATGTTATGATGAAATTCTCTTTGATGATGACTATATAGCCTTGACAACAAGAGATGCATAGTGACCTTGAGTGGGGTAGTATATTAACATGGTGCCTTACTACTCATTCTAAGGTAAAATGAATCTAGTCACTTAAAGAATCAACAATAAGTGTTTCCTTATATGGATTCTTGGAGGAATTATAAACAATCAAACATTATGGTTGTAGTAAACTTCACACAAATCATCTAGTCATGATGCCATTATATGTATGTTTATAGAATTGAGGTTTTTTCCCTTGAGGTGTAGACAGATATATAGATGCCCAGTAGTGATCAATACCCTCTTCGATAGATGAAATTTTATGTGATACTTGATATGTGTATGTATATGAGAATACAAGAGTTGGTGGTTCAGAACAATAATTTATTTTGTGATATTTTAGATTGGAGTCAGGAAGCTACTCATGAGTTTTTACCTAGGTTTGATATGGTTAGGGGCCAAGTGGGATAACCATGTTATTAGAGATATGACTCAGGATATCAGTGAATTGAGCGACATATGTATTGGTAAATTTTTGTAAGTTTTATAATGATATATTTAGTTCCTTTTATAAATAGAAAGAACTAAAATATTATTTGGATTATGAGATTTGTACACCAGATGTATGGCCATGTATGTGGTACATGCATGAATATGCCTTTGATTTTTAGGATGAAAAATACATGAGGTGATTATTAAAAAGGTGTTAATTTAGAGGACAATATCAATTTGATTACTGATCCGATTGATTTTGGGTGTGGTTTTGGATGAGATAATATATTAGAAATTAATAGAGTTAGATCTAAGATGTATAGAGTGTTGGTAGACACTTTTTTTGGAATTAAAATTGAGTTTATAGGTGGTTGTACGGTTAACATTGACATGGGGTAGATGAATATTTTGTGATATAGATAGAAATTCAATATTTCATATTAGATGATATTGACATGTAATGATCATGACAAGTTATTTAAGTGTGCGATCCTAAGAATAATTCAATAGGAAATGGGGTGGTATTGTAGGGTAAAACTAGGATGTGCACATGATTGGGTATAATTGTGTTTGATAATGGGGCTATTAAGAAGTATTATAATAGGATACTCATGTGGTGGCATGAGAAACATGAGAAAAGTATTTTAATTCATTTTCACTTCTCATGGAGCTAGTGATTTGAGCCTAGAGTGATGTTGTGCGACTTAGGGCTGTGTGAGTCAACTTCTGTGACCAAGTGATATATAATAATAAAAACATTAGTATTAGAAGAAACTGATGTGACATGCACTAGTTATTCCTGATGATATTGAATTGTGGATTAGTTAGTAGATAGTTGTTTCTAATGAAATATGGATATTGGGATATTTTCATAAGCATGTTTTCATGTATATTTCATGAGAATGAGTTACTTCCATCTATATGGTGAAGCGACATCAAAGAATAGTTAAGGGGTTTTAGAGTGGTCAACTAGATTTTCTACCTTAATAGTGATTATCATGAAGAAATGTTGTTATAACCTATTGAGGTTATTCTCAAAGAGTGGTGTAAGTGAATCCATGTGGTGTGGAGAAAAATATTGGATGTCGAGGGTGTAATGCTCAATATCGATTGAAATTTATTGGATGTTGAGGATGAAATTATTTTTGAGTTGAGAGTGAGTGGTGACTGGTAATTTATAGTGACATTTGGGTATGAGTGAGATGGTCATGTATAGTCATTACATGTGTTAATATATAGATTATGTGATTTAGATATATGACCATCATGCTTGTTGGGTCATAAATTTTGTGAGACCAGTCTATGGTTGCTCTAAATCGAACCGAGATAACAGTGTTAAGTAAATCCTTTTATCCATTGTTCCTTAGTGAATACCGTATTTAAGATTTAGATATAGTATTTGATTAATTACTAGAATTTATATCATTCTTGGGTTTTATTTTGTAAGGAACTATCTTGAGTTATATTATAATTGCATCAATACTCAAGGATGGATTATGATGGTTGATTTTTTTGAATGAGGGTCCAAACATGTAATTAAATTGAGTGTTAGGTTCAAGAATCTGTGTCGGTATTTGGATGATCTAACGATGAAATATGGAATTAAGGGATCGAGATTGGGTGGTTTGATGATGTGTCAGTAGTTAAAATAAATCATTTTTAAGAATGGTTAGATAGAGGAGGATCAATCAATGATTTTTCATGTAATTGTATTCAGTGGGTTATAAAACTCATCGGGTATGTAATTTTTGGTATGAAAGATGTGTTTGGTGGATTACATAGAGTCTTTTTATGGAAAATTAAGTATATTTAGGATTTTTCTGTGGAGGGTAGAGGCTCATCGGATTAATTTTATAATTGTTATAAGGTGAAGGGTAAGATTTTGGAAAGATCATTCCTGTGACATTAGGTGTGGTGAGTTAGAAACCATACCAATAATTTCATTTGACCATAGAGAACGTTTTTTATTGATTGATTCCAATAGTGAGGTGAACCATGGATCCAAAAAAATTTATGAGTAGAGACTTATGGATGAGATTTCCATAATATATATTATATAATGATTTTCTAAAAAATCCTTTCTTTGAAAAAATGGATGTAGGTAAGCATCATCCGAATGATTTAGTGATAGTGGCAAGAAGTAGATTGGATTTTGAGAATTGTATGCCTTATGTTTAGAGTTACAAAATAGATACTTGGTTTGTTTTATATTATAAAAAAATTAATTAAGTATGAATTTATTTTTAGCTAGGAAGGAATTTATAGTTGAAGTAACACTAAGGATTCTTGGGTATGAGAAGTTCTGTAGTGTAGAGATTATGAAGACTCTTTTGTTTCTCAGGCAGTAAATTTTAATGGAATTTAAATTTTAGCTACATAGGATGGAGTATTTTTTTAATTTAGATTTGGATTAGACTTTTGTGTTTTTTGGACATATCTATAAGATATTATTAGTTGTGGAAGAATATCCATTTGATTTTTCATGTGCTTGGGTGGACACCAAAGTTGGGTTGAGTATCCTCAGTAATAAAATTTAATAACCTGTAACAGGTCACAGTAGGAATAAATATATATTTATCCATGATGGGTTGTATGATAATGGAGACCATTTCCCATAGGGTGATTCAATTATAAAAAATAAGGTTACACTGTGATTGGTCCTATTAGTAGATTATTTAAAATGGGGTAAACCCAAAATTTCAGCATTGACCCCCTTTATTTTTAGGTCGGGTAGCTGCATGGGGGGCTTTCCAATCGGCCCTCACCCTTACCATCTTCTTTTGACAACTTAATATAGGGTATTTCTTAGTGTTTTTGTGGAGTTTTTGTGTATTCTACTCTTATCCATTACTTATTTTTGGTATCAATTTTGTTGCCTCTAATTTAGTGTGATATAGGTAGGGTGTATTATTGATTTAAAGTGGTGAATTCTTTGAATCTTCATGCTTCATGAGACTTTAAGGATTATTGTATTGAGTACATCCTGATAAGAGGAGAACATTCCATCACATGTCGATTCAATGGAAGTACATCACCCAATGAAATTTATTTAGTTTTTCCCTAAATTTAATTAAATAGGATTTGTAATCATTAGAGTATGATATGGATTTATCCTGAGATGGTTCCCTTAGTTTGAAATAGACCTTCCATGAGTTATGGGACACCAATTTTATTCATCTAGGGATCCCAGTTATTTCATTGGAATTTGTGGCTATTTAAATTAAATTATATAAATAATCTTAAATATTATAATTAATTGAATGAGAGGACATGACCTAAGTCTAGGTGCATGTTAGGAGTGGAAAACAATCCATTTATCAAGAATTCAGTGAGGGGATTTCACTTGAGGAGTTTTAAACATTAGGAATACTAAAGTTAAATTTTAAAATTAATTATAAATTTTTATAATTATTTTATTTGAATATTTTTTCTTGGGGTAGGAAATCACAATGATGGGTGATGGATGGCTGGTCTTTAAATATTATTGACAGGTGTTGTAGGGAAGAACTTAATGGAAATAAGTCATATAAGGTAAGTGGTCCCTATTCATTCCCCTTTTTTATATTATCATTTCTTTTGTAACAAGTAATTTAAAATCTCCCCAATACAGATGATTAACAATTAAATGTTTTATTCAAAATGTAAATTCCTATGAATTGATGTATGTTCCAAGGGAGTCTAAAAACCCTTGAACACTGGATTAGTCTCTCCACTATCGATGGAAGAGGCTAAGATAAAAAAAGGTATTGAGATACATGGAACCTTTAAGGTATTCAAATTAATTATATTAACCTATTGGAACTCATTATAAGTGACTTAAAACCCTTGTATTTGGATGACTGATGAGTGGGAATGATTTTCCTGAGTTAGACATCATGGAATTGTGGATGTTTTATTTAAGTTGTTGATTTAATTGTTGTGTGAGAGTTACTCCCCAACTAGTTTGAGAGGATATTAGTGCGTAGGCCTGGGGTAGATTGATTATAAGTTGGTTGAGTGGACCAATTAAGAATGACTTGGGATATGGTATGGGAATTATGCCATCTCTTAGGAGTGATGTTGACATGAAAATTCATATGAGGAAATTGTGGCCATAAAATGATCATGATAAGGCTGAGGGATACTATTACCTTTATGTTTTGTGAGTGGAATGAGTATTCATATTGAGATTTATGATCCCATATATGGATCCTGTGTCATGGTATGAACTTGGGGGCCATGTCAGGTGTCACAATGATTTGTTGACCCTAGTAAGGGTTTCTGTAGGAGATTATGTGTTATAATATTTGGGTGTTATCTTAGAATCCAAATTTCAATAATGTGAGTATGATATGTATATATTGACAATTAAATGATACATAATGGGCATGATTCACTTCCATAAAGACATTATGAATGAATTCTTAGGGATGGTCACCTTGTATTTGGAATTTTAGTATATCTATATGGGCTATGTCATGTTACCTTAGATTCATCCTTCAAGTGCATGTGGAATGATTAGGGCCAGTCACATTGGATTAAATCATTAATATTATTACATTTTGGTATGATCTTAGGGATAGACTATTCTCCCAATGACTATGTGGTTCAATCCTAGGGAGAGAGTGTGCCCCTGATGGCTATGTTATTTGATCATTAGGAGAGTGTGTGCCCCTAATGGATATGTGATATGATACAGGGAAGAGTGTGTACCCCTAATGGATATTATATTTCTTATGATTTACACCTTTTAATTGTTTTGAGCATGATATGGTTGATTTACAAGTATATACTCCTAAGAATAATTCTTTATGATGATATTGCATGATTGAGTTGGACATGGTCATAGGTGTCATCATGGGTCATGATACTACTATACATCCTAAGACATTATCCCTTCAATTAGACTTGGGCCTTATACAACATTATTTCCAAGGCTTTTCTCCTATAAATCAATTACATCACATAATATATGTGGATGTTGAGGAAAATATTATTTTTAGTGACACTTTTATGCTCTCCAATGTAGGTATTATCAATTCTGGGTGTGACATTGGAATCCAATGATCAAAAGTGTTTATTTATTTATAGTTACACTTTGAATTTATGATTCCAAAATTGTCACATGTACAAAAACTATATTCAATTTTTATGTATGGGACTCTGTTTGTGGTTCCCCACTGATTTTTACTTACACCTTTCTTGGGTGACCATAACACTTGGGTTCCAGATTAGATTCTCACTAATTTGAGGTTTTGGATGGGTAGAGGCCTATGTTAGATGACTCAGTTGGATAAAATAGACCAGACATAATGATTAGGATTTTTTGAGGCATGATGATGGTATTATACCCTCCTTATTTTTTTATTTTATTTATATTATATGTTTTTCAACCAAATTGGTGATCAAACGATGTATGCTAGTATGATCACAAGTCCTTTTGATTTCGGGATAAATTTTTTATATAATGGTTGTTTATTAATTATGTGTACTCTGATGATTTATATAGATATTAGTTTGGTTATTTCTCTAATATTCTATACTTAGATATGAGGGAATAGTGTCACCCAGGTAGAACCCCAAACCCTTAATATTAGTTAGAAGCCTCTTGTGTATGGTGATGTGTGCATTAGTTTATGTGGTGACCATTAGTCTAGGAACAATCAAGTGGTAAAAGGATTTGGGGTGTTAAAATATTCTTGTTATTAATGAAATTATAATGAAGTTTGTCCTACTAATTTTCCACATTATTGTTTTGGGCCATTAACAGTGATATGAAATCTATTTTAAGTTAATTTTTTCTTATTAACTTTACATGGATAATGTAATCCCCATAATATAGATGTTCTAACTTAAGATGGAGGAGATTATCCCATAGGATTTGACATAGATATGGATTTAATTCTTCCTTTGTTGACTCTATAATGTGATACTGGGGAGTTTTCTTTGAAATACATGACTAGTATATTTCATTAAACTACTTATTCACACATGATCATGGAATTTTACTCATCTTTAAGGAGGGATTACTCAAATTGATATGACCATAATATATATTTCTATTATACTTTTCAATAGATAAAGGGTTATTTTGGATCTAATCTATTATACCCAATGATGAGAAATATGTTGGAGGCGCAAATGATTTCCATCTATCTAGACTATCTTTGACTGTGATGAAATATTACTTTTCAGTGGTGAGTTGATTATAGTAGTCATCCATGAATCCTTGACTTCCACTCGATATGGGAGAAGTCTGAGAGTGATGACAAAATATGGAGTTCCTCCACGATAAGATGACAATGTCATTGTAGGGAGATCCTTATAAATGATTACTAAGTCAATGGCCCATATGTTTTTTTTATTGGATTCCATGAGGAGGGACTACAGGGTTACTGATTACTGATGGTTTGGAAATGGTATGAGTTTGTTTTCTATTGATCATCATGATTTAGGGATCACCTCCAAAACAAGTACTATCGAGTGGACCTCTAGGGTTGATACTTTAGGGGGGACCTCTAGGGTGGCTGAAATCTTTATTACAAGGAGGAATTCTATTCCCAGTAGTACATAATCCTAATGAAGATGTTTTTATATATTCTATATCCTATTTATAAATGTGTTTAAGTGCCTCAAGAATTCATGAGATGATTGTGGTGGGAACATGATCTTACTCTTGAGTTATATGATTCAATATTTGATACCTACTATATATTTATGGTTGGGTGACTGGGGTTAAAATCATGATCATGATTGTAGTCACATAGTGTGGGAAATATCACTCATGAATAGGGTACCTCCTATGTGACCTTCTTCTTATCATTAGAATATACCAATGGCTCCCTTGGGTGATTACAAGAATATTCCAGTCTGACTTGTAGAAATTTATAAAAAATATGATATGATCCTACTAATGGTCTTTAATTAATACTAGAATATTTGGATATAAATTTTTGGTGAAATCCAAAATATGGGTATAATACTCAATAGTTCCATTAGGATATTATAATGGGATTCATTTGTGTCGGTAGGGGTATAAAAATTTACCATAGTTATACCATGTCCAGATTTTTAAAATCTTGTTAGTGGGAAAATGATTTAAATACATCGTTGGATATATTATTGGGATATGTTGAAGAGATATAATGGTGGATTTAGGGATACATTATTACACATAGTTGAATTTTAGGACATGAAATGGACTTCAGTAGTATTGAAATGGATACAAGCCTTATCATGAGTGACTACCACGATATATTGGAGAACTCTTTATTGGGAGAATGTTGGATGGAGAAGTAAATTGTTGTCTTTTGTTGTTATAAAGTGGATATATCATTTCACTTTGTAAAAGCCTTGAAAAACCAGACGATTCTTTGATGATTTATAATTCCAAAATATCATAATTTTTGAGAACTTTTGATGTAAGCCTTATGAAGGAAAGGGGGAGAAAAGGATTTCCCAATCTTATTTAGTTTTGATTGGAAAGAAGGAAATTGATTGAATATAAGTAAGTTATAGTACTTTCCATTGAAAATATAACGATGATAAAGATTTTAGGTCAAAAACTATAAATCATGGATGATATGGTTCATGATGAAAGAAGTTTTTTATTGAATAATCCAGATGATAGTGAAGCATCATTGGTGTCACTGCAGAAGTAGATTTTAAGATGGCTTGGTATGTTGTGCACAAGTGGACTTCCAATATCCGAACATCATAATTTGTCAAGGAAAAATCCCGCATGAAAGATAGGTTTTACACGCAAGATTTAAGGGAGTTTGGAATTTTTCACGAAAGGCACTATTCAAGGTCAGAACATCAAAAAATTGAAAAGGCATGAAATTCATGAACGTTACATACAAACCCAATGTGACATAAAATAGTGTTTTTTCACAACGTGTCAGGATCTTACGTTCATGTCAGTATTTTTTTGCATAGGGTTCATCAATTCCTATAAATAAGAGGTGACCCCCTCTCAATTGTAGAGCTCGACACTTAGATAAATCCAGAGCTCTGAAGTGAAGAACAATTTTATGTAAAGAGATTTTCATGAAATAAATAGAGTTGCGCATAAGAAGGGGTTGTTTCGTGAAAGAAGAGGGTTGCGTAGAAGATTGAAGATGCGTGGAAGAGGTGTTTCAAGACAAAAGTTAACTATTGTGTGTGTGGGATGAAATATTCATGCATGAAACCTAAAAGGGTGTGAAAATGGTTTGAGTTCAGAACAAATATTATGTTTTGTGCCACATAGATCTTACCAGCTTCTAGGAAGGAAAGAGAAGAATTATTTTGAAAGTTCAAAATGTGGATGATGATTAAGAAGCACTGAGAATTTGTTTTTCCCTATATGTGCTAATAGGGTGCACACACACTTAAAAATTGTTTTCCAAGTGCTATATGAGTGTAAGGGTATATCCTTATTATTGTATTCCACATCAAAGGATTATTTTCTAGTTTCTTATGTGGTACTGGATTGTTTCTGTACCATACCAAGGATGTATTTACTCTTACTGAGTCGCGAGCCTCGTAAATATTGTGTTCCTCTAGATGTGTGATTTTGATTGACATAAGTTTGGAAATAACTCTTTAATTGAAGGTGATGGTAGTTTAAAAAAGAAGGAAATATAAAAGAAAAAAGATATAACCGATTCACCCCTCCCCCTATCTGTGATACTTGGATTCTAAATAGGTAACTTTAATTGGTATCAGAGGGATAGGTTCCCTTCATTTGTTCTTTGTTGATGTTTTGAAGAGAAGTTGTTATAGGGAATCTGAATTTCTTGAACAATAAGGGGATTTTGATATTTTATGGGAAGGATTATCATATCTGGAAAGATAGAACAATTCCTTATCTTATGTCTCTTGAGTATGATGTTCTTGAAATCTACAACAGATGTATTTCCTACTCTTGATGACAAGGTTCCATTTATAGCTTTCGATAAGAAGAATATTGAGAATGATGGATGAGCTAAAAATGAATTTCTCTAATATCTTTTTCAGAGTGAGTTTTTAAGATTGAAAGGTGTCACAAAAGCTAAATGAATTTGAGATAAGCTGAAGAATATATATGAAGGAGATACAAAAGTGATGATAGAAAAACATCACATCAGGAGGCTGATGTTTGAAGACTTCAAAATGGATGAGCTTGAATCTATTGGGGAATTCTTTACCATGGTAGAGGACATAATCTATACAATCATATGTCTTGGTAGAAAGTTGTAGGATTATAAAATTACTAAAAAGATCATTAGAATTCTGGCCGACAAGTTTGATGCTAAATTTTCATCATTTGAAGACAGAGACCCTAAAACATTATATAGCGATAATTTTCACTCTCAAAACATATGATATGATAAGGAGAAGACTATGAATAGAAAAACAAAATCTAACATAGAAATTTCTTTCAAGGATACAAATAATGAGAAGTTGAAGAAAACACTTATTGTTGATAAAGAAAGTGAATCTGATTTTGAAGATAAGGCATGTCAAAATTTTGATGAAATTTTATCCTTGTTTATATGGATGTGATAAAAGGTATAGGTAAATAAAAGGTGAAACTCCCTTGAAATGTTTTTAATGTGGATCTGTTGGTTATTTTTCTTCTAACAATACTCAAGGAAAGAATTAAAGACAGCGATGAAGTTAAAAGAAGGCCAATAAGATCATGGAATAAATAGTGTGATAAAATAAATATTTTGGTAGAGGGAAGGATAAAAAGTTCTTCAAATCAAATAGAAATTTTTTTTGACTAAAGATGATGAGGAAGAGGATAGAAAAGCTAAATCTGAAAAATAATTTTCTGAGAAAGATAGAGAGTATACCTTTATTGCATTAGTGAATAATGATGATTCCAGAAGTAGCAGTTTGAAGAAGAAGAAGAAACTAAACTTGAATATAATCTGAAAAAAGAGTAGAAAAAATGTATGAGAAAGATCAGAAGGCTTGATAAAGAAAACCAGAAGTTGATAAATGAAAATTCCCCATTAAACAATCTATAAAGTCTTCCTGATAAGAAAGTAAAGCTGGTAAAAGAGATTGACTATTTGAAGGAATATCTTCAGAGTGAAAAGAATCATAATGAACATCTGGAAGTAAAGATAAAGGTAAAAGAAGAAGATTTGGAACTTTTACAACTAATTTTTTTTGAAGTTGAATAAAGGAATATAAGTTTCAAAAAATATCTCTCTGATGCCAATGAATGTTCTAGAAATAATGAACCGAATAAAGATAAAAAAGTTATCTTCAAAGGGTGAGAAGAAATATGGAACTAGTTCTGATAAAAACAAATATGGAAAGGATATATATGTGGACAAAGATAGCAATGCTGAAAAATTAGGAGTATAATAAAATATTGATTCCAATTTTTTTTACTAATTAGGGTTCTGATAAGTCTGAACAAAAATTTGAGCTGAATAAGAAAGTTATGATTGAAGACAGAATATAAGATGGTCATCCGAGTTTTATTAAGAAGGTTATTGAGAATCATGTTCACAAGTCCAGTCAATATGGATGTTTCAGAGGGAAATATTCATTTTATGGATACTGCAGGTATTGTGGTGGATTAATATACATGGAAAAGATGTGTTGGTTCAACCAAAAACCTTTCTACTATTCAACAAGTTATAGAATACAATGTTTTAGGGGGAGTCAATCCTCTCAAAAGAATAAGTACAAGAAGGATGTTTAGAAGAAATATGAGAAGGATGGTTTGAATGTTTAGAATAGCTTCAACAACTATAAAATATTTTTGAGTGATATGAACAAAATTTACAACTTGATAAAAGATGTCTTGTTTTTCTTCCATTACAACAAAATGTTCTTAACAAATCCCAAAATTCAGAGTTGATGAATGAAAAGGAAGAACATAATGCTCTTGTGGTAGAAACATATTTGAATGATACAAAAGGATAACACCCATGGATTTTTGATAGTGGGTGTTCTTATCACATGATAGGAGACCTAAAGTTTTAAAAAAAATGTTGTTGAATTAAAATAAGGAAAAATGAAATTTGGAAATGATGAATCTTTGAGGATCAAAGGTGTTGGATCATCCATCATCAGGGAAGAAAAGATGAAATCCAATAAATCTTTATATATTGATGGGATGAAACAAAATATCATGAGTGTTTCATAACACTATGATGAGGGGAAAAGTTATCTTCAAAAAAATGGGATTTTTGTGAAAAGTGACGATGATGGAAAAGTAGTTACATGAGTCGAACATTCAATAGGAAACTTGTTCCAAGTTTTTGAATTTTAGAACTTTTTTTAATGGGTATGGTGGATGAAAATTAGTTATGGAATAAAAGGGTGGGACATATGTGTTATAGAAACATGTGAAAGTTATCAATGTGAGATGGTGTTCATGATATGCCTGATTTATCAAGAATAATAGATTGGAGTTGTACTATTTTTGAGAAAGGGAAGATTACAAATTCTGCACATAAGAGAGTTTACATTTGGTCAAAAAGACCCTTGGAACTTATTCATTCTGATATATGTGGGAAAATTAGAAGGAAATAAACAAATGGAGATAATTACCTGATCAATTTCATTGAAAACATTACTCACATTACTTGTGTTATGTACATGATATATAATTTAGATACTCTAAAAATGATTAAGAGTTTTAGGATGAATGTAGGGAAATAATGTGAGTATTTAGTGTATAAGTTGATTACTGATAATGGTTTATAGTAAAAAAATGAAGATTTTGAAAAAATCGTAACAATCAAAGAATTAGGCATCCACCAAAAAATGGGGTTGTTGAAAGAAAGAATAAAATTCTGGTTGAAATGGGACGAACTATGTTTCTTGAACATGGTCTCTCTCATTACTATTGGAGGCAAGACATGAGTAATTTTTTGTACATTAAAAACCAATGTTTCTATAGACCATGATTAGATATGACTCTATATGAAATGTTTTATGAAAAAACTCTATGTTTGAAACACTTAATATTTTTTGGGAGTCCATGCATTATAAAGAATAAAGGTGGAAACATTTTAATGTTTGAGAAAAGAGGAGATGATAGAATTTTTATTGGATATGATCCAGAAGGAAGAGGATATATATGTTTCAATATAGAAATAGGTATAATAACGGATTATTCTAAGGTGAAAGTTGTAGAAAATGTGGAGAAAGAAAATAAAACTTTTTCTAATATAGAAGTTGAGAAGGATAAGGAATGTTTGTTAATGATTTTGATAATGATGTTGACAAAAGAAATCTTAATCAAGAAGAATAATCAGACATAGAAATTTCATGTGACGAGGATGAAATTTGAGTAACTCATCCTTGGTTGAGGAAGTAAGTGGGGGCTCAAAAAATTATTGGTGATCAAAATCAGAGGGTTCAAATAAAAATAACAACATATACTGTTACAAATTCTTCTTTATATTCAAAAATGGAGACACATGATGTGAATAATGTTTTTGAGCATCCAAAATGTGTCCAGGTGGTGAATGAAGAGATTAATCAGATAGAGAAGAAAGATACATGCGAACTCATACCCAATATGGAGGAAAAAATGTTATTGGTAAAAAATGGGTTTTCTGGAACAAGCTGAATGAAGAAGGTGAATTCATATGGAACAAGGGATGATTAGTGTGACAAGGTAACTCAAATATTGAAGGTGTTGATTATGATGATGCTTTCTCTCCTATGGCTATATTGGAAATAATCAGAATATGTCTTGCTATTGCTACAGAATGAGGCTACAATATATTTCAAATAGATGTGATGTCTGCATTTCTGAATATGAATCTTGATGAATAATTTTACATTGAACAACCTTGTTTCTTTTTTTTGGGAAAGACTAATGTTTTGTGTGTAAGATGAAGAAAACCTTCTATGGGAGAAAAAAACTAAAAGGGCATGGTATTCTAATATAGATACTTTCTTAAGTAAGATGAGTTTCAAGAATGGAAGAGTTGATATTAATCTTTACATCAAGGAATTTCAGGAGTTCTCTTAGATCATAATTGTTTATATTGATGAAATTATCATTAATAGGAATGATGAAAGTTTATGGGATTTTTTTTATGAAGAAATGAAGAAATTGATTGAGATTTCCATTCTAGGAGAAATAAAATACTTTCCTGGGTTGAGAATTTTATAGAAGAAGAACCACCTTTTTCTTTCTCAGGAAATGTATGCAGAGGATCTTCTAAAGAAGTTTGGCATGGAAAATTAAAAACCATTTCCCACACCAATTTTAGTGGGAACCAAGTAGTTTTATGTTGAAGAAGGAAAGGCTATTGATTAGAAAGAGTTTCAAAATCTGATTGGAAGTATGTTATATTTGACTACCTCAAAACTCGAAATTATCTATGTAGTTAACTTATGTGTAAGATTTTAGAGCGCTCCTAAAGACTCACATTTTATTGATTGAAAAATAATTATCAGATATATCAAAGGTCAATTTTTTTTTAGAATTAGGTATGATGGCTCAGAAATACAAATAAACTCGTGTATTTAGATGATGATTGGGAAATAAGCGTTGATGATAGAAGATCCACAAATGGTGGAGTTTTATTTAAGGAGAAAATTCATGTTAGTTGGAAAACAAAGAAAGAGAATTCAATGAATATTAGAATGGATGAATCTGAGTATGTTTCTTCTACTCAAGCTACTACCCAAATCATGTGGATAATGACTTAGTTAGATGATCTACATACTGAAGTAAAGCTAACCATTCTATTGGGATGTGATAATCAAATTGAAATTAGTCATACAAGGAATCCAGTAAAACATTATCATTTAAAACATATTGACAAAAATTATGACTTCCTTAAAGATCTTGTGGAGAATAATGAATTGAAGCTTTACTATGTTCCTACATACAAAAAAGTTGCTGAAATATTCAAAAAAGCTTTTCCGAAGGAACCATTTTCTAAATTGAGGGAGAACATAGGTTTCCAACCTCCTTCTCAATAATTTTTAGGTACGTGTTACTATCCACTCTCTCATCTCACTTTTGGATAGTGTATTGAAGGGGGAGAATAGTGTCAGAAATCTATCCTTATGAAAGCATGCCTTAAGGGGATGTTGTGGGTCAGATGGAAATCCACCATGTATGTGTGTGAACTATTCTAAATGTTTGTTTGAGTGGTTTTATAAACTTTTTTGTATTCCAGGAATGTTGATGTTTTGGAGATGGATAAGTAAGAAATTATATTGAAATTTTATAGTTACTAATTTGGGACAACATTGTTTTTTTGTCAATAACTATTATTTCCTACAATCAGTTAGCTCACATAGGCTTATAATTGTTGATATATAATCGATATCTTGAGGTTATAAATTTTTGTGGTTTTTGAATCTTGGTTGACAACAAAATCCAAAGGGGGATATTTTTGGTACCATGTTGGATGGAAAAGTGGATTGTTGTATTTTGTTGTAAAAAAGGTGATAAATTAATACACTTTGTAATGTACTTAAAAACCAGATGATGAATTTATGATTTATAATTCCCAAATATAATAAGTTTTTAGAACTTTTGATACATGACTTATGAAGGAAATAGGGAGAAAAGGTGATTCGAATCAAATTCAGTTTTGATTTGAAATAATGATGTAGTTAGAAGACAAGGAAGTTGCAGTACTTTCCATTGAAAGTATGATGATGTTAAAGGTGTTCAATCAAAGAATAAATATCACAGAATATATGGTTGGTGATGAAATATGTTGTTTATTTAATAATTCAAATGAAAGTGAAGCAACATTGGTATTCTTGATGACGTATATTTTAAGATGACTTTGATAGTTGCATGCAAGTGGAGTTCCAAGACCTGAACATCAAAATTTGGGAAAGGAAAGGCCCACATAAAAGACTGGTTTTCTTTATAAAAGATTGAAGGGAGTTTGGAAGGTTTCACACAAAGCATGATTCTAGGTTAAAACATTGAAAAATGTAAAATTCATTAAGTGCACAAAATATTCATGAAGTTTGTGAAAGATGAAGTTGGAACGAAAGAGAATTACACACCTAATGCAACATCAAATTGTGTTTTTTGTAACGCATCAGGATCTTGCATGATGTGCTAGGGTTTTTTCACATATGGGTCAAATATTCATATAAATAAGTGGTGACCCCCTCTCATTTGTAAATATATAGACTTAGAGAAATCTAGAGCAAATAAGTATAGAATAATTTTATGTAAAGGGGGTTGAATGAAAGAAATATAGTTTCACATGAGAAGGGGAACTTTTTTGCATGAACAGAGTTTCCTATTAAATGTGTTTGAAAAAAAGGTAAATCTTTCACATGGGGATTTAAATTTGCGTGCAAGACACCTAAAATTGTGTGTGATATATTTGAGTTCAGCACAAGCAGTAATTTTGGTGAAAGGTACTTCTTACTAGCTTCTAGGTAGGAAAGAGAAGAATTCTTTTGAAAGTTCAAAATGTGAAAACTAATTAAGAAGAATTGAAACTCTATTTTTTCCCATTTTTGATAAGAGGGTGAATAGGAATTTACAAAAAAAAAATTCAAGTGCTACACGAGTGTAAGGATATATCTTACACATTTTATTCAAAATCATATGATTATTTTCTCATGGATTGTGTGGTATTGGATTCTTTTTGTACAATAATAATGACTTAGCTACTCTTGTTGAGTAGTGAAAATTGTAAATCTTGTGTTCTTATGGATTTGTGTTTTTGATTGTGTTCATTCGGGAACGAAATATTTAATTGAAGTCAAAGGTTGTTTCAAAAATAATGAAATACAAAAGAAAAATATATCACTGATTTACCCCTCCCCTCTTAGTGATGCTTGGATCATGACTAGGAAACTTCACTCCTGTGGTAGTGGAAGAGATATAAGCTTTCCCTAAAGTGACTATCATGATTTTTGAATGAAATATAGTAGAATCGAGGATTTAGGCCCACACTTTATCTTTAGTACTTACCATTATATTCTAATAAGTATCTAGAATAGAAGTGGTAATATGATCCTACTCTTGTGTAGATTTCAATATGTGCTGACAAAATCCTTTAACATTGGAAGGAATATGAATAAGGTTATATCACTTGGTAGACACATGGATATGAATATAGGATTGTTTAATCAATTCATTGATATATAAGAAAATCTAGGTGGTTTGATCTAAAATATGTGTTTTTATATTGTTTGATATCAAGATATGGAGATAATTTTCATTGATGAGAATATAAATATGATTTAGTTCCCCAATATCTGTTGTTTGAATCACTTGGTGATACCTCCTTCAAGGTACCCTAACCTAAATGAACAAGGCTGGGATATCCTGAAAACCTTCATCAATGATTTCTTATGGAATTGAGGTTGTAAGATATTGGTGGTAGTGGAACATAACATGATCAATTCAAGGAAACTCTTAAGTAGTTATGGGTATATTATTGACATCCTCATCCACCTCTCAAAAATAAGGGAGTTGAGTATTACATCACTCTATATAAATGTTCCCAATGTGATTGGTAATATAATTTTATTCCACATAACTCTATATATACCTTAATTGGTTGGACTTTTACTAAGGCTTCACCTCATGGAGGATTTTTTGAGCTAATTCTAGTATTGGGAAGTAGTCATTGAGTTATAACTATCAGATCAGATAATTCATTACCTACTTTTTGCGATCTTTGGTTAGATAAATTATCTTACCATGGGGTGAGGAAACATCCCTCATCATCTTTTACAAATACATTGATCACAAAATTTTGTGTTTAGAAACAACTAGAGAATCTCCCTGACAAATACTAGTTCATTTTGGAAAGATGGTGTTAGATGGTGTACATATGGTAATTGTTATTTGGATAAAAGGAAACACTCTATGATTCATGAATGGTACTTAAATTATTGGGGTATTCTGATATAGATAGGATTCTTGAATTTTCTTGAGTGGATCAAAATCCATAAACAAGAGACCCTTAAATTCATTATCATAAGTTAGATCAAGTTTGATAGATCACTCTCATGAGTAGAAGAATCATAGTGTGTTCACCATTTTTTTCCGATGGAGACACAATTCTTGATGCATTGTAGAAAATCACCCATTTTATTATTTTATAGATAGGGAATTAGGGAAATCCGTTTTGAATTTAGAACACAATTTATATGTGTTCATTTTGATCTCATGAGAACCTTATTTCCAAAATTATGTTGTCATTTGGGATTGACTAGCCACACTTTGGACATGACTAAGCCATGGGGATGGGTGGTTAGTCTCATATATTCCTATAGAGGAAATATTTATCACTATAGGACACTATTACAAAATCAATATATTTTTGTGTATATAAAAGGTTCTATGTCATTCTCTTATTAGTTAGTGATGCTATTTTTGAAATCTGCAAAGTGGGTAACTCTGATATTTTTTATGATCTAATGAAGTGGAAGGTGATTTGGAGTTGGTATCAAGCCCATGGGAGGGGAATCCTACATATTCCAGTTTATAATAATCATTTCCCATGTAGTTTAAGTCAAAAAATTTAAGTTCACATGATAGTACGATACCTTGTAGTTTATAATCTTGTATAAAGGACTAATTTTAGGGAGATTAATGTCCAATATCTTGGACTACTTGAAAAAATATACCTTTAAATGGTTGTTGTGGGGATTTGTCATGAAGATAAATTTATATTTAAACTCATAGATCACATGGTACTTTGAGGAAGGATGGATACTTAGGATTATGGTCTTTTAAAGAATATTAAATCATAAAAAACATGAACCTTTGAGTTATGATGGACCCACAAGGAATATGGACCTATATAGTATGATTATTCATAGATAATATGGCCTTTTAATATGGGTTTCATGGATGATATGACCTTGTGGGGATGAGTTGGAGCATTCACATGGGTTTCCCATGTGTTACTTGTAAGTAATAATGATATGTGTAGGACATACACATATCATTCCTAGAGATTTCTAGCCTATTAAATGACTTAGTTGGAGGTGGGGTTTTGGGGATTAAAACTTATAGAGGCCCACACTTTTCATACATAAATATTACATAATTATAGATAAATATTAATTAAATATCACTGCAATGACCACCAAAACAATAAAGGTTTAGTGTCTTTGGAAACTTGGATACATAAAAAATCAGTTCATAAGGGATCTAAATAATATCCCAATTAGTTCTTAAAAACTAGTCCCATTATTATACGTATCATACAATTTGTTTTTAAATATTAGGGAAAATTAAGCATAATAAATGGTGATATCAGATTCTTAGTACGAGTAAATAAGGGAGATCTCAATCAATAATCTTATGTTTTAATATCATAATAATAATGGTTTTAGAAAATTATCTTAACATTTGAAATCCATACCAAAGTATTCATATAGAAAGAGGCACAACATAATCCATGGTAGTTTATATTATATTAATCATAAAGGAATCAAATAACATGATCCATGAGATCTTAAAATTGTTATATGATCATATCATAAAAGAGTAGAATAAAATGTGGTATAATCGAAATCATTGAAATATTATATCAATTTTATGCACTATGACATTCATTATATGTTAGGATAGGGATAACCGCCTGTGTACTTTCTCCAAGTTTGGGATAATCTCCCACGTAACTTCTTTTGGAATTTATATTACCTCCCATGTACCCTTGTTTGGGCAGAGGATAACCTCACACGTACCCTCTATTTGGGTTGGGATAATCTCTCATGTACCCTATTTTGGTCCTAGGCTAAAATATCATATACCCATTAATCTCATAAACATTAATATTTACCCAACTCATTGGAGGGATATAATGGTTTCACCCATCACATAATCCTAATCCAATCATATTTATGCCATAAGATTAAGGAGATATTTATAATTAAATCAAATATTAAACCATGGAAAAGAAAATGTGCTTCATAAATATTATATTTTCATTATCATGAAACATATAGAGAAAAAATAATGATAGAAACATTGAATCATATCCCTATAAAAAATAAGAAACATCAAGGGGTATTGTTATAGATGAAAAAACTTTTAATATATGACTGTAACATTTCTCAAGGGAAATAACCTTCTTATTTGAGATCACTTATGTAAAATTCAAAATATCTAAAATAATAATGAAAAGGCTATCATTTAAAAAACCGAAGAGAATATTTAAATGAATCTTAAATATAACAATATTTCATGAATGTGAGAAAATATGTATATGTAGTATACATTAATGAAAATATTCCAATCACATTTTTGGTAAAAAGTTAACATAACATCACTCAAAGCAAATGAAAAGATTAATCATTTCAAAAAAATAAAAAAAAATTTAAACATGGGTAAGACATAATTTAATAAATCATTGTATAATAGTAAAATAATTACTAATTTTCTTTAAAGAAAACACCGACATGTAATAAAATACTCCCGACCGAAGAGAGAAATAAATATAGTTTCCCATAAAAACATTCCTTCAGAATATTGAGAAATTTAAGAGAGGAAAATTTAAGGGTAAAAATTTAATCTATAGAAATAAACATATAATTAGAAAAGATATATTATCTAGGAGATATTGGTAATTTAATTTAATTATCAAAAAAATTAATCTATAAATAGTCCTTGTAAAAATGTGATTTTAATATAGAACTCTAACATCAATTACAAATTGATAAATCAGAAATATAAAATACTATATGTTATATTTTAATTTATTATAATTATAAAATGGAATAATATTCATACCTATAATAATATTCATGGGTTTTTTAAAAATATTATCACCAATTCAATAAAAATCTATCATGATCATTTTTATTTCAAGGTTTTACTCCTTTATTTTTCATGCATATTTTGATTAGATGATTAGGGTACCTGAATATTGATCATGGTTAATTAATATAGATAATTATAATCATGAATAAACATCATATAAATTCATTATATACTTATTTGTAACAATTCATATAAATTAGAGATAAAAATGAATAACACCACTAAGTGGAGAGGGTAGATCATGTGTACACATGAGTGATATGTCAATTTTTCGATGGATTGAATTGCTGATAAGTGGTTAATAATTTAACATTAAAGAACCATTATTATATCATAAATTATATATATATTGGTATTAAATATATCATAATAACAAAATATGATTAATGGGGAAGAAAAAAGAATTATATCACTACACGAAGGCGGTAGTCCACACATTCACCTAAATGTTACATTCATATCCAATTTGACGGAGAAGAGGTGGAAAAGGGTTTTTAAATAATACTTATAAAATATATGTATAATTATTATACTGGATTCATCATGTAATGATTCATACCATAGGTTTATTATAAGTAGAATAATTCATACAATTGGAAGGGAACATTTAAGATTTATACATATTCTTTGAGATATCTCTCTTAGATCACACCTTAATCCTAGAAAGATAAATATTTGGAAAATACTATAAGATTTATGATAAATAGAATGCATATTTTATGTTCTTTTAGAAATTATTTTATGAGTTATAAGGATCAATTTGTGTGAATTATTAAGAATAATATGTGTTGTTTTATATGTGAGATGATGGACACAAATGGGATTTCCTAAATGATCTAAATGTTATAATATCTATTTCACGTAAAAGTGTATCCTAATGTAAAATAAATAAACTTTATGTTATGATATTGTTCATATTCAATAAATATATAATAATTATATTATTTTTTTGGCATTCCTACCTTTATCTCTTGGTTTAACCCCCAGTAAAACCCTTTGAACCTTGGATGTGGTAAAAAAATATTACTTTATTTATATTCATTATGACAAAAAACTAAGATGAAACTATAAAATTTTATTTTTTATTTATATTAAAAATACTTAATTTAATTTAATATATTAAATTTCTATAATTGGAATATTTTAATTTTAAATAATTGTGTGAACTCCAACGAAAACCCGCTTTTGAATAATGCATTTTTATGAAAAAAACTACATCCATTCCATGCCTTGTAAAAAAATATAATGACTGTAAAAACATTTTAATGAATTTATATTTCATTATAAATTTTACTATGTGGATATAAATTTAATTCACTAGCATAACAATGCATTACAGATATAAATATATTTTTTAGAAAAATGTGTTTTTATGTCTGAAAATCGATTTATTCAAAAATAAACTATAATAATGATTCCTATGTAATTAATTATAATATTTATATCTAAAATATATTTTTTTTAACTTTGGATCAAATTCATAACATAATATTAATTTTAATTTAAATAAATTATTGTGTTTATAAACATTGGTATTTTCCCAATTCACTGGAAAATAAATATTTTTAGGATAATCCTAATAATTCACCCTATGATAATATTTTCATTATAATTTAAAAAATAATATTCATTACCTAAAATAAAACCTCTCTAAAAACTATATATATTTATTATTATTTACACATGAAAAATAAAATAAAATACCATTTTTGATGAAAACATATTTTTGAAGAAAAAATTGACTTTACTGAAAATTAAGTTTTTATTTATTATAAATTAATTGTGAAGTTTTCATTATATAAAAATTTAAACAGATTTTTTCATTATTCATTGATTACTATTTACACCTTAAAATTCAATGGATATGTTTAAATGGTTTGTTGTTCCATTTTTAATTTATACTTAGGGTTGCGTGTGAAGCATATTATCGAATACCGCATGTTTATTTCAAAGTAAATACATATATAATATTTGTGTGTTACTTTGATACCTACTTAAAATTAATTTCACCATCAAAATTACATCAATACAATGAAAAAATGATGATATCTCTACTTCATCACATCAATAGGTTCCCACGATGATTCCTCAAATTTTTGATTCCTCTCAAGAATTTAAAACAAACGAGTGGTCTTTTTCTATAGAACTTCATCTATATAATCGAATATTTATATTGGTTTTATTCATAGTAATATTAATTCTATATTGGTAAAACATTTTTGTTCAGTACATATGAAGGATCATGTATTTAATTCCAAAAAAATTGATATATAGAAGAAATCATGAACTTGAGAGAGGTTTGGTGGATGTGAAAAGAGATAAGTAAAATCCTTATTAGATCAAGAATATTTAAGGAAAAAATATAACTTGGTATTCAAATTACCATCCTTATAAATATCATAAATTATTCTACATTGAAATTAATAGGAATATATTCTCACTAGATTTTAAATCTAGATCTCATAGATGATTCTCAATACAACTCTTTTACCTACTCTGAGATACATTGATGTGACATTGAATGGATATAACCTTTTCTTATATTTCTTTATCTAGATCATGTACCAAATATATTTCATTCCCAAACATCATCCAAACATTTTGAGTTATTTACTTCGTTCTATATAGGGATTAAAAAGGAGATATCTTAGTTGGGATGTGAAAGCTATTATTCTAAGAAAAATCAACTGGAGGAATGTGTTGATCCCAAACACCTTTTAAATCTAGAGAATAGGATCTCAAAATGTCCTCTCAGGTTTGGATAGTTTTATTAGACTAAAAATATTCCTGATTATGATAGGCATTATTGAATTTGAACTTTAGAAACTGAGCTTGCGGAAGACTTCACCCGATCTTTAAGGTAAACCTTAGATCTCAGTGAGAAACAATATACTTTGGTATTCCATGTAAAGTTACCACTATATTAAATTATATTCAAATAAGATGATAAATATATAAATATTTAATGATTGAAATAGAGTGTGTTGAATTCATTATTCTATCAACTAATACATAAATAGAAATATAGATTTTAGATTTTTTTTGGAGTCTATCAGAGAAATACAAATTGTTGTTTTATAAATTTTCATTATATTATAGGTAATGGTTATAATATCCCTTTATAATTATACCAATAATCCTTAAAATTTTGATATACCAATAACATAGATACATAAT
This sequence comes from Viscum album, assembly GCA_963277665.1. Taxonomy (NCBI): domain Eukaryota; kingdom Viridiplantae; phylum Streptophyta; class Magnoliopsida; order Santalales; family Viscaceae; genus Viscum; species Viscum album. The sequence goes on along the minus strand of OY728155.1, from coordinate 1,630,165,066 downwards.
CCCCAATATCTACCTTTATATTGTCTCAACAGAAATAATATTTTAGATCTCTATACATCATTGTACATCTAGGATAAATAGAGAATGATGAGTTTTTATAATCCCTCGATATATCATTCTTCATGTATAATATTGGTGGAACAAATACTTGGTTTCTAAACATTATTATTCCATTATAATCAAGTTTAATCCGAGGAACATTTCTCACATTATTTTTTACCTCTACATCCTCCTTCTATTCCTCATTTATCACCACAAAGATAGATGGTTGAACACTCTTTTGATAAAGATAATATTTCAAGAATTAATTAATGATTTCAAGGTACATCCTTTAAAAATCCATAAATATTGGATTTTTTATCCATATCATAAATAAGATAGCATGACCCTATATACTAAAATCATTAAACAACTTGTTCACTTTCATCTTGTATTGATGTATTGATAAATAATAATAATTAATCAAATATAACCTTCTTATGTAGCACATATTCAAATATTTCTTGGTGAATTTATACTTTAATATTTTATAATCAGTATATATGTTGTAAATTTTTATGTAAAGATAATTTATTTATATTGGTAATTTAATTATTCACACTAATAACTCTAAATTTGGATTCAGGTAATTTTTTACATGAACCTTCAATTTTTTTGGGAAATAGATATCAACATATAATTTTATAAAAGAAAACATTCCCACATATTTTTAGATTTATCATTGTAAATAAAAAATCCTTATAGACTATATCATAGTGTGAGAATAGGTGCACTGGTCAACCTTTACTTACATTGCATTAAATTTTCTTCATATTCATCAACCCAAAGGGGCTTTAAAAGATTCCATGTTAACATGGTGAGTTCATTAGATATCCATGAGAAATCCTTAAAAAATAATTGATAATATACAATAAATCTAAAAAAAATATTGATATTAGTCACAATGGTTGGCCTTGACCAATGTTCAATAAGATTCATCATTTATGGATACACCAACATTACTTCTCAGGAAATTTTATGAACAAAAATTGATACTATATACTACCAAAATTCATAGTTGGTAATTTTTTATACCACTTATATTCCCATAGGGTCTTCAATATAATAATCAAGTGATCTTCATGGTCTTATTTAATATTGTAATTAATAAGAATATCATCTATAAAGAATACCAAAAATGATAAAGGAAAAATATAAACATTCAATTCATTAAATACATATTGATAGAATGAGACTTAGAAAGATGAAATGAAATATCTATAAATTCATATATTCTATAACTGAAATAGAAGGATGAAATGATCATGTATTCACTCTAGACTGTAAATAGATAATGTCTATATTAAAGATCAATATTAGAAAAATACTGATCTTTATTTAATTGATCAAATAAATCATCAATACAGGAAAAATGGTACTTATTCTTGATTTTGATTTTTTTAAGTTCCTAATAATTATTTTAGAGTCTCATTGGTCAATATTTATTCATAATAAAAAGAACAAGTGCACCCTAAGGTGATACACATGGCTGAATGAATGTCTTATCAAGATTCTCCTAGAATAGATTCCTCAATTCTTACAAATGAATCAGGTCCATTCTATTTGGAGTATTTGAGAAAGTTTCATCACCAGATATGAAATAATAACTTCATGATTCAGCGGAAGACTAGAAAAATCTTCCATAAATACATAAAAAACTCTCATAATATTGGAATATCATTGATGTTGAGTTCTACGCATCCATATAAAATAAAAACCCACTTTGACTATAAACCCATGCCCCTACTAATGATGTGATTTCCACTAGAATTTCATATTTATTCTTATACCAATAAATGATCTTAATTTGGTTTATAATATCAAATATGACATCCCTTACTCAGAAATTGATATGGTCATTATATAATAAAAGAAAATCCATGCCCAAAATGAAATCAAATTAGACTACAGGAAGAATAAAAGTATTTTTATGAAGCACATTTCCAAAAACTACAATCAGATAATAATCATAGGCTTAAGAGGAAAAATCATACAATTAAGTGTTTTTAATTCTATTTCAACATTATATATTTGAGTTTATGAATTAAAATTCCTTAATCCTTTTCATGGTGAAAAGGAATTCACATAACTAAGTACAAATATGATACTTCAAAATTTGAGCATACCTATAACAAATTAGAAGTTTTCATTCTATATTCAATCCCATCATAATAAAAAAATAGTTAGAATGACCATCAATCATTATTAATCATGGTGATCAATCATGAAAAATCCCTCATATTATGTTTAAATCATGATAATTCTTTTTAAATCTACAAGAACCTAGGTTAAAATTATGTCATACGTGGTCATTAACTAATAAAAACATTCATAATGTTTCACTAATATTACTTGAATTAACCCATGCATATACCCCAAGAGTTTCAATCCAGTAATTAATCAAGGATCTATTTACTATTCACTATAATAATTGCCGACATATACATGAATAGTTCTTTTTTAGAGTTATTTCACCTAGCTAAATCCATACCAAAATCACATAATCATTTAGTATATAAATTGGGATATATTTATAGGAAAAAAACAATCTATATCAAAAAAATAGGATGTTATCATATTCATAGTTTTATCCTTAGGGTTATCACTAAAGTTCACTCATATTAGTTTCCAAAAATAAATAAACCATACTCTGATACGAACTATCATGACTAAAACATTTCTAAAAAAACATTACTTCATTTTAGATGAATATTCACTATATATCACTATATTTTATGCTAGAACCAAAATATTTTAGTGACATCTGAAACTTTGATACATAAACAACTTTCACATAAAATATCTACATCATCATCCACTTAAATCTCAACAACTATAACCCTTATAAGACATATCAAACATTAAAACATTCTTCATATTTTATGGAAACTAAAACATAAAAAGGGTGAGATTAGATTATCATTAGTGGTAGCGAAGGGTGATATCAATCAATAATTATATGTAATAAAATGATAATAATAAGGGTATCAGAACATGGCATTATCATTTGAAATTAAAACAAAAAAATACTTATAATACTGAGAAATGAAATGAAGCTTGGTTATTCAAAGAAATGAATCATAAAAAAATTATAGGACATGATACATAAGGGTACAACATTTACATAATAAATTTCATAAAATAATGGAATCAGATGTGACATAATCATAAAAAAAGAAATCTTAGGTCAAGGCGACCTTCCAAGTCATTCATTACAATATAGTTTGGGGATAAACACATATGTGCCTACTTCGATCACGGGATAACCTATCATTTACCAACTTTTGTGAATGGAATAAACAATGATTTAAACTTTAATACAATAAAAATTAACTCTAACTAATTCATTAGAGTGATATAGTGGACAAGTCCATAATTTAATTATAGTTAATTCATATATATGCCAAAATAGCTTGAAAACATTTATCATTACCTCAAAACATAACCCATGGAAAAGAAAACCAATTTCATAAATATTTCATCATTATAATCATAAAACATCTAGATACATAATAATTATGTTCATATATGATTACATCTCCATTAAAACAACTGAAAAATAAAATATTTTTGTTAATGATGAAAATGACTTTAAAAGTTTACAAAAATATTTCTTGAGGAAAACACCCTTTTCCATTATAATAATCTCTTAAAAATATAAATATTTATAAAATATTATGTAAAATATTTTCTTTGAAAATAAACATAATAAAATATAAAATAATGTTCAAAGTAAATCAAACTCAAAATGGTAGTAAAATCCTTACTTTTAGTGTACATTAAAACAAAAATTCCTTATACATTTTTTATAAAAAGAATAAAGTACCTTGTTTAGAAAAGAAATGATGAAAAAATTAAAAGAAAATTATAAAATGCAAATTATGGGTTTAAATTAATTTATTAAATATTATAAAAATATTAATAATATTCTTCAAAATATTTTAAATAATATATGGACTTGTAATAAAATATAAATGATTGAATAAAGAGATAATGTCAGTTTTTATGGAAAATATTCTTTCTGTGTCTTGATAACATAGAGAGAAAAAAAGGGAAAATAAAATCAATAGAAAGAACCATAATAAAAAAAATTTATTTTTCTAAGATATGTTATATAATTTTAATATCATAAAATTCAATCATAAAAAATCCGAATAAATATTATATTTTAACGTAAAACCCTTACCTTAAATCTATGTTTTTTCATAACCATAATAAAAAACCTGTATAATAAATTTAAATTTATTATTTATATATTTTATAATTTTATTCATACCTATAATTCCATATATGGTTTACTTATAACAACTTATTACCAGTTTATTAACAACCATTCATTATCATTATAATTTTAGTTATTAATTAATTTGTTTTTCTTGTATGTTTTGGATCGACCATTATTATTCTTCAACATTTATCATAGTTATTTAATATATATAATGTCAAAAATGTTTTAAGTAATATATATATCAATTATTGAAATAATAATAACTATTTACATACATCTTTTATGAAAAATTAAGTACATAATTATTTGGAGAAAATTGTCTATACATACACATGATTATTGTTTCAATTTTTATATTTATGAGAAATGTTAAATAATAGGTAATTTTTATATAAAAATTATTATATAATAAATATAATATATATACATTTAATATATGATAACAAAAAACCACGATATATGGGTTTGACAAATGAGTTAGATCACTACATGGATCCAGTAGTCCACACGTACGCATAAGTGACAATTGTATCTCTAATTTGATGAATAAGAGGTCATAAGTAGTTGTATAATAATGACAAAAACAACTAATTTCATTTATTATAATATATTAATCATTTTTATGGATTCTATAGGTTTAGATGATGAATAAGAAGAAACAAAATTGGAAGATGCCGGTTGAGATTTATACCTCTTTTTTGTGAAACCTCCTTTGGATTTCACCTTAAGCCTTGAATGATTGGTCTTATTAGAATAAAATAATTTCTAGAATAAAAAAAATATTATATAAAGGGTTTTTACTAGGTAATTTCTTATGTAGAAATATTAAACTATGTGAATGAGGGAGGAGTAGTGGTGTCCCTTTAAAGTGTGGGAAGGGACATACATTGAATTTCATAAAAGATTTCAATGATATAAGGTCACTTTCATTAGAAAATAGATATTAATGTCCATTACATAAAAGATAGGATAAGATAATTTTTAAATATCTAAACCCAATAATATTTTAAAATTTTTGGGTGTCATTCCTATAATTATCTCTTAGTTTAACCCCTAGTAATCATTTTTTAACCTTAACCACAGACATAATTTTGTGTCTCTTTACTATTCATTATGATAAATAATTATGTTAAAATTATTAAAATATTTCAATTATTATAATTATAAATAAATAATCCATTTTACCTGATTCAATTTAAATAAATGGAATTATTTATTGTTAAATAATCGTGTAAACCTAAATTGAAAACCTTTTTCTGGGTAATGCATTTTTTAATCATTAATCTAAATTTACGCCCATAATATTTTCGTAAAAATGATTAAAAAATGTTAAAAATGTTATGTAATATATATTTAATTAAAATATTAATCAACTGGTATTAATTTAATTTATTTAGGATAACATAAAATACGTGCATAAAAAATGTTTTTAGAAGAGCCTGTTTTTATACCTAAAATGGACTTATACCAAAATAGATTATAATGAGGACTCCTAAATAATAAATTAAATTATATACAAGTAAATTATATTTATGTTACTTTAAGATAAAATTTGAAAAATAAGAGGAAATTTTGTTGAAAATAAATGATAGTTTTTACAAAAAATTAGTATTTTCCATTATTCACTGAAAAATAAATATTTTTTAAAAAATACTGAAAATTACCCATAAGATAAAATTGAAATGACGATTTAAAAAATCTTATTCATTCTATAAAATAAAATTCATAAAAAAAATTTGAAACTAATAATAATTTATATTCCCAAAATAGAATAAAAAACTATTTTTGATGAAATCATGTTTTTAAAGAATAAAATGACAACTAAAAAAAGAGTACCTATTTTTTATGAATTAATAACAAAATTTTAATTATTTACAAAAAAAATATAAATATATTTTTTCAATGTGGCTATTACTATTCAATCCTTCCAATTCAACATCTAGGTTATAATGGATTACTATATCCAGGTTTCTTTAGAGTTGGGGTTGCGTGAAAAGAAAGTTATCAAACACCTAATGTTTATTTTAAAGGAATTAAACATAAAATACGGGGGTGTTACACACCTATGAAGAGGCACTTTTAAAGGTGGTATAAGGTTTATACCTAATTGAAGTCCCCATTTATGAATCCTAATGTAGTAAATGTGTGAGTGGATATAAGGAATATAAGACCCATGGTGAATATAGCCTTATTGGGAATGAATTGTGGTTTACCCATAATCCATTCTTATATAGAGTTTGTTGGATCCTTGATGAATTATAATGATGAAATAATCAATGAAAATATGGAAGAGGATTATTTTTTGAAAAGAATATCATTTCCACATGGCTCACTAAGTGGATTAGGTCATCAACATCGCCACTTTCATAACCTGAATAACCATCAAGAGATAGGAGAGGTTTCACAGATATACTCACGATAAGATCCATAATATTTATAGGGATACATGATTGTAAATCAAATGATGTCCAAATAAGTTTGATATTCTAGATAAAAATTCTTTTTATTAAGGGAATAATTCATTATAGGGATGAACACTAGTGTATATGTCCTAGTTTGGAAGTTTAGGAGGCTTTGAATGGGGGATTTGTGAATAAGAGCATAGGTAAGAGACATGGGTTGTAACGTCCCTGTCCCGAAAGCCACTTAACCCGTGCTCTGAGACCGGTGGCTACATAACATTAAGCGCGCCTCCCCGTACGCCAAAGGCTGCCGACTAGCAGCGAGGGTCTATGAGGTCAAGTGGAGAGACTATACACCCTTTTTATCAATGTATGCACAATAGAAATAAACCAAATAGCAGAAAAATTAACCAATACTCAAGGAACATGTATAAAAATCATTTCCAATAACAAATAGGCCATGTCATACTATAAGTTCAAGAGTGAAAAAAATACCAAAATAAGGACAGCGACCAAAATCCCCAAAATGGTCTTGACTCCATGTTCGGATCCTCCAATAAGTGCTACCCTTGTCCACTCACTATCTAGAAACGACCTTTGCCCTTATCCTAACCTGCAAACATGAAGTCTGCTTGGGTACCCAATGATAGCCCGAGCAGGGTGTGAGTACAACTTAGTAGACCACCACCAATAGTGTCTACAAAATATCCAGTATGAACAGGTAGTTCATGAAAATGGAATATGAATGATAATTTCCAAGTAATTACTTAATCTTCCATTAACATGTTCAGAGTCAAGCCATTTCCACTTCCATTACCATTCTTTCACACCATTTATCATCACTAACCATTTCATCACATTTCCATGGGTTAATCACATACATTATGTTACATGTTTCTAAGGCTAACAATCACATCCAAGAGGGTAAACACATCATTATCCAATATCACTAGGACTAAACCCCTCATAGCAACCATAACCTCACCTTGAAGCCTCAGTCTGGGTGGATGCCACCATTAGGAGAATAGACCCTCAGTCCCCTTTCCTACCCGTGCATTTAGGGTGGAGTTTAGAATTTCAGTGCTAGCTCAACCCGTGGGTGTAGATCCTCAAGTCATACCCCACTCTACCAAGCCATGTTCACATGCTTATATATTTAAGTAACCATCAACCATCCAAACCATTACCCTTCGACAACACTATTCACAATAACCCACTTGGGAATTCACATTATGCCTTAACCCATTAAAACATTACCATTTCACATCATTTAACTATTCACCCAATTCCCATGTGTTATGCCTATCTCACTAAGCATTCATCATTAAACCCATAACCTATCACTTTATGGTCTTAAATCAGTTTATAAATTAACCCATTTAACCCAGTCATCATCCCATGAATCAACCATTCATGCCAACATGTTTATCAAGGCTATACAATTCATTACAACGAGGTCACTTGTTTAATATCAATCCATAAGTCCGAGAAAAGACGAAACATCCAATGGATGACTCTAGATTAGGTCAAGTCAATCCCGACACATCCCACGGGGATTGTGAGGGTTCCCATTTTCCATTTTAAACATCATTATTACCAAACATGCCAAGGTTATTCAAACCATAACCAAGTAGAAACTAGAACATAAATAAACATGAAAAAAATACCCAAATAACTATGGGATATCACTTGTAGGCCACCTCCCTCCAAACCACGGTTGAACACACTCTCAATTGAGTCCTTAGACCTCTATCTGACCAACCTTTGGAGCTTCAACCTAAAACTCACCCAAAAGATAGGGTTTCAGAGCTTCAGAATAAGAGGGAGAGAAGATACAAACCCTAAACCAAAATGAGAAGCAAGGATGGGATTTTCCTTACCCGGATCTTCGATCTTAAACCAATGGTACAAAAAACTCCTTAGAAAAAGATGGATATCGATCTCCTGGAGCTCTTGGTAAATTTGGTTCGTTCCAAGGGAGAAGAAGGAGGAATGGAGAGGAAATCCCAAGTTGGGGTTTAAAAGCCAATAGTGGAAAACTTTTAATTTTTCCCATCTTTAAGTGGCCACATGGTTTAGCTGCATGGTTTGACAAACCATGTGCAAACTGTGCGCTTTCTATTTCCCGAAGGAGAAGGGTCGCACAGTTTTGCCTGGGCAGGCCGCACAGTTTTCCCTGGCCGTGCGCAGGCCGTGTACCCTAGCTTCTCTTGCCTAGATTTCTTTTCGTTCATGCCCCAAGCCCCTGGAACACCCCCAAGGCCTCTCAAACCTTCATAAGATATCCCTTGAAGCCCGAAACAAGCTATTCATCCAAAAAATATTGAAAACATACCTTTCCAAAAACTGGGATATTACAACATCCCCACCTTATAACGGCTCTTCCTCGAGATGAGTTTCTAAGCCTCATTGATCCACCGAAGAGAAGAGTTTGGGCCATTGAGCCCGTATATCTGATTCCCACTCCCAATTTTCTTCTTGAACATTCCAATGCTGCAATAGTACTCACAATAATGGCACAACCTTGCCTCGCAAGAACTTTTCACTACGATCCACCACACGAACCGGATGCTCTTCAAAGGACGCATTAACCTCAAGCTCCACATCCTCAACATCAACCACATGGGATGGGTCTGGGTGATACCGTCGAAGCTCCGACACATGAAACACATCATTCATCCCACCATACCGCTGCGGAAGACCCAATTGATAAGCCACTAGTCTGATCCTCTCCACAATCTCAAAAGGTCCCCCATACTTGGGCGCCAACTTACCCTGCTTCCAAATCTAATGGTGACCCAACCTTGGCATCACCCGAAGGAACACTTTATCACCCAAACCAAACTCAAGGGGTATACGCCTCTGATATTCATACAACTTCTGCCTACTTGGATATGTAGCCATCCTCTACCTGATCAACTTAACTTTCTCTGAAGTCTCCTACACAAGACTTGGCCCCAACAACTTGGATTCACCGGCCTCTAGCCAACACAACTGAGATCTACATGGCCTCCCATAGAGTGCCTCAAATAGTGCCATTTGAATCGTAGCCTGAAAACTGTTTTTGTAGGAAAACTGAACTAAAGATAGGTGCCTCTCCCAAGAACTAGCAAAGTCCAAGACATATTCTCTTAACATGTCTTCCAACACTTGGATCATACGTTCTGACTACCCGTCCATCTGTGGGTGGAATGTTGTACTCAAAAACACCTACCTACCAAGAACCTTCTACAAACCTTTCCAGAAACGCAATGTGAAACGCGGATCTCAGTCCGAAACTATGGTCCGTAGGACACCATGAAACCACACTATTTCCTGAACATACAACTCACCGAACTGGTCGACTATAAAGGTCTCCTGAATCAGTAAGAAATGAGTCACTTTCATTAACTAATCCACAACCACCAAAATTACATTATTCTTCTGCTGAATTCTCGGAAGACCCATGAAAAAATCCATTGTTACATCATCCCACTTGCATTCATGAATGGGCAATGGATGCAACAAACTACCTGGGTATTGATGCTCGACCTTCACCTGCTGACAAGTAAGGCACCATTCCACAAATCCCACAACTTCCTTCTTCATCCCAGGCGACCAAAACGGCCTTCGGAGATCACAGTACATCTTGGTCAAACCAGGATGCACTGCCCCCTTTGATGCATGGAACTAAAACATCAACACTTCCCACGCACACTTTGGCACAAACACACAATACAGAACCCGAACAACACCTTTTGCGTCGATGGCCCAAATAGAAGGTAGCTCCCCACCTTTAAGCTTTTACTTCATGATCAAACACTCAGGATCATCAAGCTGACCTTCCTTAACCTGACTCAAAAGCATCGACTCCGTCTCTAAAGAATCAAGAGTGACCTGACCACTCTCTTTCTGCACCTCCAGGTGTATTTCTGCAAACAAAGCCATCACCATCCACTCAGTGTTGGACTCCTGAACCACCTGATTCTGAACCTTCCTACTCAGAGCATCAACAACACTGTTTCCCTATCCCGGCGTGTACACCAACTCAAAGTCAAAAGACTAGAGATATTCAACCCATCTTCACTGCGGAAGATTCAGATCCCGTTGTGAGGAGATGTACTTTAATCTCTTATGATCGGTAAACACAGTAAACCATTCTACCAACAGATAGAGCCTCCAACACTTTAAGGCATACACTAAAGCAGCCAACTCAAGATCATCAGTGGGATAGTTCCTGTAACATCCCAGATAAATAAAGAAATATGATATTTTCATATTTATTAATATTTGTGAATTAAATATTAATTTTACTTTACAGGGGTTTCTATGTTCTATAGCGTACCCGATACGCAACAATGAGTTTTTTTCGAAATCTTACGTTGCACAATAATAATATAATATTATTATTTTAAATGGTAGTTGACTCCCAACAGTTTTATTTGTGGGAATGAACAAAAATAACTACAATATGATTATACATGTTTGTAAAATGTATTTACATTTATCCAATAAAATTTAGAGGCTCAAAATGTGAATGAATCTAATTTTAAGCATAATTTACATTAAAAGGTCGATTTACCTCCTTTTAATTGAGAAACCTATTTAAATATAGTTTTGGTCACTTGAATACATTCAATTTGACCAAATAAAATCCTTCTTTAGAATTTGAACATCAAATTTAAATTTGGATATTTTTTTGAAATTTTTCAGATAAAGTTCACTATTTAATGAATAGTGAAAAATATTGTATTTTAATTCAAAAGTGCCTTTTAATATAATTTATTTATATGGTTATATTATCTTTTTAATTGGTTTTACAGTGAAATTAAAAAATATTTTTACCATTTAATCCAATTTTTATCATTGGAATTAATTTCGTTTTGAAATTGACATAAACAAGTATCAATCTTTTAGTAGTTATTGTTTCATAAAAACATGCTATTTGTTTTGATAATGGGAATTGATTTTAAAATTAATTAATTCCATTTCTATGTTTTGAATTTGGAAAAATAGAAATTATTTTTGAATTCAGAGTATCAAATATAGCTTAGGCTGAATTTTTGATATTTTTCTGAAAAACATCAATTTTTGATGAATAGTGAAACCACTTAGTGGTAGTTAAAAAAACTGAAGTTTTCATTTAAATAAAATTTTACCACTTCTGTGAATTGAATTTAAAAAATCCGAAATACATTATTGTTATTAAGAAGTAAAATGTGGTTCATTAAGATGAAAATAATTTTTGATGAATAGAAACTTTTGACTTTTATTTACCATGGTTAAAGGTAAATAGGGTAATTAAAGGATAAAAGAATATTATAATAATTAAAAATTACCATAACACTTGTCCAAAACTTATTGGTTGAGTCATTAACGACCATGGGCATCTTTGTGTCAATTTTGGGACCCTATTTAACCACATGGTAGTGATAATGACAATTTAGATTATTTAACTTAATATATTGGCAAAAATGACAATTGAAAATTTCTTTTAGTAAATTAATTTTTATATGGTGTTATATAAGTCATATTTTATACGATAAACATTCTTTATAAATATAAAAATATTTCCTACATGATATTTTTTTTAATAATTTTTAGACATCAAATAATTTAAATTATTTATGACACAATAATGATGCAGTGTTTACCTCATTAATAAATCATTTAAATACATGAGCTTATAATGATTAAAATATTATCCAAAAACTGTCCAATTCCTATTGGATGATTTTATTTAGAATATGAGTCATCTTATATTCTACGGTAATGATTTTAGGATCATTAGAAACCGAATATAATTATATAATAAAATAATATTTTCACACTTTCCTAAAGAGCCCCTCCTCCCCCTTATAAAAGGAGACCATTTCTAACCAATTCCACACACCTCTCAATCCATTTTTCTTATCAAAAATCTGACAAATTAATCTCCCTACATCCCTATTCTCCTTCTAGAAGCCTTACCTTAGGAAAAGGGCACTTCAAGAAGTCCTTTGGTTCAATCCAAAGGGAGTTACCCAAATTAAATATAACAATTTCTCTTAAATTGTTTTATTTTATTTTACTTCTCCAACCCCTAAACTCTTTTTATTCCTATCTTTTGTAAAAACAACAGTATCCTCAATATACTAGGATGTTTTCATGAGAATTATTCCAGCTACACTTACACACACATCCATCTAATTGATGAAAAGCATAATGTTTCTGTGGATGACAAACTAACACCTCACGAAATGATGATTGTTCAATTACATCTTACCGCCTCTCATGGTGGCCATTATAATGGTACTGTATTTATATATGGTATATATTATGTTTATGTTTTCTTTATGATTCGGTATTTTCCATTTATATAATTCCTTTATGGTTTCCATAGTGGGTAAATACGATAATCTCATTAGAGGAAGTGTGGACTACCGCCCCCTCAAAGTGATATGAATCATTCATGACTTACGTGGAACATATAAAGGATGGATTTAATGATATTATATGTATATATATGATATTATACTGTAATTATAATATAACTATGTATCATTATGTTTTAATTCTATTAAAATAAGAAATAGAAATGAACGTAGCATTTATGCGTACATACGACTTACCGTCTCCATGAACGGTGCATTTCATTTCTTACCCTAAATGTTATGTAATATTATAAATACATGTATATACTGGATATATATGATATATATGATATATAAATCATTAATATCATTCTGGATATAATGTAATGTTGACCACATGGACAACTTGTAAATATAAGGTGTTCATTTTTGACTCAAGTACCAAATATCGAAAAAATGAACGTTATTAACATAAATGATTATTTAATGTTTATAACATGGTAATAAGTGATATAAAAGGAATAATTTACTTGAAAAAGGTTCTTAATAGTGTATAAATTAACTTTAGTTTATTATTCAGGACGATAAAGAACGAACGGGTCAAGTCGGGCAGGAGGTAAGAGATTTTCTTATCTCACTTTTAATTCCGTGAGATTTCCATTGTTCGCCCATTATTCATTGCATGTGGTGTATTGTGTACTGAAATTTGATATATATTTTCATGATTGTATTTATATTCATGGTATTCTGTGATTCATTTGGTTGTTATTATCTTATGGTCATACGATTCAATTGATTACAATGTGGTAAGGGATCATCATCTCACTTGTTTTTATTCACGTGATATTTATGCTATATTTTCCACTATCTCCTTTTGTGTGGTGTATGTACTTCCCCTGATTGTACTCTTTGTGTAATATACTTTCATTTATGAGTATTTACATCTTCATTGGATGATCTTTCTTTCATGTGGTTTATGTTTCGAAAGTTACCAAATCGGTTTGGGAACCTTTCACCCTCCTCATTTAAAAAGACTTCTTTTTTGTTTTGTCTTTTAATTTACATCTTCTTATGATGCGATCTGTTATTATATATCCTTATTGATGTAAATCATATTCCCAAGTGATGAGATACACTTTTTATCTCATCAACTCATTTTCTTAATTTTGAAGTGACGTCGTTAGGCCGTCGAATTTTTGTAAGGGAACTTCTTAACCAAGTTTCAATTCTTTGGGTTAAACTTTTACTTCTTGAATATGTCATTATATGAATATGTGTGAATGATATCTATTGTTTTACACTTAATATCCACTTAAATTGGGTGTATTTATATTTTTCACACCTAATTATCTGATTTATTTATCCTTAACTTAAGGATACCATCTTTATAAGGGATTTCATCTCAATTTACATTTCCATTGAGACTTAATTGTTTTTATGCACCAATTAACTCTTATATGGTGTATATAATGTCTTTTGGAATATTATATCATGAATCCTTTTATTCTCATGATATTATACTTTTATTATTAAATGTTATTCCTCAATTTTTTTTGTATTCAACCGTCTCTCATTTTTTTTTAAAAATCTTTAACTAAAATATCGTTTTAAATGTTTTAAAGATGTATTCTTCTAAATATTTCCCAATAATGTCCATTTCTTCAAAATGGTTTTGGTATTTATTCATATGGACATTAAGGTTTTAAAATTCCAAATACTTTAAAAGTTTCAAAGTGGTATGGGACACTTTGATTCAAAAATCTATTTCTTAAATGATTTAAATGGTTTTGTTAATGGTTTGATAAAGCATTGATTATGTTACTATATTGAAATGATATATTGTGATTACAATGTGGAAATTTTATCTTTCCTTTATGATTGTTTAACATGTTCTGAATATGTAATGGTTATTGGGCATTATTTATGTATACGGGTGGTTCCGTGATAAACATAGGGCGGGTGAGCCCGAGATAGCTCTCCAATGCATTGGGTAACGTGACGGAGGTAAACAAGATGTTTCTCCTAAGAGATTTATGGAACATACTATGATGGGTACTCCAAGTGTAACTCCCTACATAGTTGATATAGCTACAATTTAAGTTTTATTTGTATTCCATAAGTTAAACTTTTTGATTTATTATTTCTATGTGTTATTCATAAATCCCATGATTTCGTAAGGTCTGTTATGAATGAAAAGTATTGGTTTCATTGATTTGTATTTATTGATGGGTTAATGTTTCATTTTCTTAGTTTATAACCCTTACTGAGCTTTTTGTGCTCATCCCAATTATTTGAATTGTTTTTCATAGAAACTAATGATGAATTGGGTCAAGGATGGGATCAAGGAAACCTCATGTTGTCTAAAACATGGAAGTAGACATGTTTATTTTTAAGAGTTTTTATTTTATGAAAAAATGGATACTGAATAGTAGTGTCTATATATAATATTCAATTTGTTGTATAATATTTATGGACTAATTATCTAAAAATCTAGACCTGAAATGATCCTCAATGTGAATTATTCATTTAATTCAAGATTATGTAATGTTTTAAGGCCGGGTACTTATAGTTATGCTCATGGGGTCTCAAATGCCTCGACCCATAATCCACAATCCACTCATCTTGCATCAACATAGCCCCAAGTTCAATTCCAGATGCATCCGAAAACACGATTTACATCTTACCCGACTCAGGTAAGATCAAGATAGGTGCGATTATCAACCACTTCTTCAACACTTGGAAAGAATTATCACAAGCCTCAGACCACTCGAACTAGATTCCTTTCATGGTCATGCCCGAGAGTGGCGTTTCCAAGAGAGTGAAATCCTGAATGAACCTTCAGTAACACCCGGCCAAAACTAGAAAACTCCAATCATCAGAAACACTATTGGGATGCTCCCATGATAATACTGCCTACAATTTCTCTGGATCCACTGACACACCTTCCTCTGAGATGATGTGACCTAGAAAATGCACCTCACCTATCCATAATTGACACTTTAATAGCTTGGTGTATAGCCGGTGCTCTCTTAGCATACCCAAGATGATTTCAAGATGTTGGGCATGATCATCATGAGTTTTTGAGTACACTAAGATATTGTCAACAAAGACGACCACAAAACGATCTAGATAAGGATGAAAGATCCAGTTTATCAATTCTATAAAGACCACCGGTGCATTGGTCAAGCAGAAATGCATTTCCATAAACTCAAACAACCCGTACCGACACCAGAAAGATGTTTGCGGTATGTCAGAAGGCCTCACCCTCATCTGGTGATACCCAGAACTTAGATAAATTTTAGAAAACACCGATGAACCCCTTAATTGATCAAACATGTCATCAATTCTAGGAAGAGGGTACCGATTTTTCACCGTCATTTGGTTTAACTTCTGATAGTCAACACACAGCCTCAACGACCCATCAAACTTCATTGAAAAAAGAACAGGAGATCCCCAAGGAGACATACTTGGAAGAATAAACCCCTTACACTACAACTCCGCAAGCTGAACCTTCAGTTCCTGGAGTACTGTCGGTGCCGTTCGGTATGGCGGAATAGAAACTGGCTCCACTCTCGGCAGCAACTCGATCGTGAACTCAATATCTCTATCGGGGGTAAACCAGAGAAATACTCAGGAAAAAACGTCCTATAATCGATCCACCATAAGAGGGAAAACAGACCGCTCCCCTATTTCGTTGTCATCTAGCATGAGACACACCACTCGAGCCGTGAGTCCACACAACCGCTGACCAAATGGTCTTGAACGACCTTCTCGAATATCCCATTCACCATGGTGGACATAAGCATCACCCTCAAGCGACCTGAATGATACTCTATGACAATAACAGTCCATGTGATCCTGATACAACACCAACCAATCCATTCCCAAGATTAGGTCAAACCCACACATCTTGAGAACGAACAAGTCCCACAGAAAATGATACCCACCAACATCCAAGGAACATCCCCTGCACTGCTTGATATCCTCATCCAGCACCCCCAACGGAGTGTCAATTGACATAACTCCACACACCATCTCCATAGGTAAACCCAGCGCTACCAAAAGTTGGGAAGAGGTAAAAGAGTGTGTGGAACCTATATCAAACAACTCACTAGGAAAAATAGAAGCTACAAGGATCTTTCCTCGAACAGTCGATGGTCCGGTCTCGCCATCACCAGGCACATACTGAACTACCTAAAGCTGACCTGACCCTCTACCATGGGCTCTAGCCTATGTACTCGGTGCTACACTACCCTATTGGTGTGAGAGATCTTGCCCTGGAGTTTTGTTTCCACCGCACCTTCCAGTACGGCCCGTGGAGCACCAACTGCCTGCCTGATACTGGGCAACTGGTCCCCTTCCCGTACCCAGAACCTACTTTTCACCATCATACTCACCCACCTGCTGAGGTTTCCTACAGAACCTCTGCACATGTCCCATCCTGCCGCACGGACGACACTCAACTGAAGGACGATGACACTAACCACGCGTATGCCCCGGCCTACCGCACTGATAGCTTGATTCCCACTCTGAGAGGCTGACCCTCTCTTCTAGCCACTTTTCACACTTCCACCATACTATGAGCTCTCATGGAATCGATTTCGACCTTTGGTAGCTGCACCGCTCTTCTGTCTTATTGACACCACATGGCCACTACCTGAAGCTCCCTTCAAGTTTCCTTCCCAGATCAGTGCCTGATCTACTACCTCTGCGATCCTCTTCAAGTGGAAGATATTTACATGAGACCTGATCTCATGTCTCAACCCATCCTGGAAATGCTTTTCAACTGCTACCTCATCCCCTGCTAATACTAGGACAAAGCTTCTCAAATCAGTGAAGCGACTAGAATAGTCCATCACTAATAGCGATCCCTGAGTCAGTCTTATAAACTCTGTAGCATGCTCCTGCCTCAAAGTCTCTGGGTAGAAATGCTCCAGAAACTTTTCCTGAAAAAACTTCCATGACATTCCCTCAACTTGCTCGATTTGATCCTAAATGTCCCACCAACTCATAGCCTCGTCCCACAACATTTAACATCCAACTTTACTCGCTTTTCAACAGGGGTCTCCAAATGTTCCAGTATCGTCTGGACAGACTCTAACCAGAACTCCACTGCCTCTGGCCCACCCTCTCCGGTGAATGTTAGAGGGTGTTGCAACTATAACTCCCTCGTCTTCTCAAACATACTCGGTGTAACCCGTCCTAGGTCCCGATCCATCATCTGCATAAGGAGATCCATGTTCTCCCAGAACTGATCTTCTCTACCTTCATTGATCATGAAATTTTATTTCTCTTATACTGGAGGAGTGTTCTCAGCAACATCCTCCCATTTCCCAACTGGTAACCGACGTCGTGGTGAAATTTCTCTACATTTCCAAGAACGATATTTATCACGCATACCATAAAAGTTTCACGACTTCATCAAAATATCTTTACTGAATACAATAACCTACTTGTTTTATTTCATTCTTCTTAGTATTTCTTGGTTTCATGAAATGCATGATGGACCCTAATTTCCTACCTCACACACCCATCCCATGCGTGTGTATAACACAATGCATGTCACCTATCTCCCTAGGTTCTTACAATGATTCATGAATGAAAATCCTCATTGTGTTAAAGCCACGAGCCTAATATCATAATATAGTCACATGAAACCACATGTGCATCACCCAACGGTGAAATATCATCAAATGTAACATCACACAACTAGGAACAACATTTTCCACCCAGGGTGACTTGGGTTTTCCCTTGTAGATGGGTTAACTACTACCAATAACTAGCTCATTACCAAGGGCCGACACGTCATAACACTTGGATACCAATCCCAAATAACAAGACCTCAGAGAAGGAGAAGAAAGACCTCCTCTGATACCACATTGTAACTTCCTTAACCTGGAATCCACTAAACCGGTGCTCCAAGCTGGGTGGTTACATGACATTAAGCACGCCTCCCCGTATGCCAAAGGCTGCCGACTAGCAGCAGGGGTCTATGGGGTCATGTGGGGAGACTATACCCCCTTTTTATCAGAGTAAGCACAACAGATATAAACCAAATAGAAGAAACATTAACCAATAAATGAGGAACATGTATAATAATAATTTCCAATAATAAATATTCCATGTCACACTAGAAGTGCAAGAGTGAACAAAAAAAACCCAAAATAAGGACAACGACCAAAATCCCCAAAATATTCCTGACTCCAAGTCCAGATCCTCCACCATGTGCTACCCATGTGCACTCACTATCTAGAAAGGACCTTTTCCCTTCTCCTAACCTGCAAACATGAAGTCTACTGGGGTACCCAACGGCGGCCCGAGTAGGGTGTGAGTACAACTTAGTAGGCCACCACCAACGGTGTCTAAAAAATATCCCGTATGAATAGGTAGTTCATGTAAAAATAATATTAATGATAATTTCCAAGTAATTAATTAAGGTGCCATTAACAAGTTCAAAGCCAAGACATTTCCTCTTCCATTACCATTCCTTCACACCATTTATAATCACTTACAATTTCATCACATTTACATGTGTTAATCACATACATTATGTTACATGGGTCTAAGGCCAACAATCACATGCAAGAGGGTAAATACATCTTTATCCTATATCACTAAGACTACCCCCTCATAGAAACCATAATCTCACCTCAAATCCTCAGTCCGGGTGGATGAAACCGTTAGGGGAATAGTCCCTCAGTCCCCTTTCCTAACTTTTGCATTTAGGGTGGAGTTTAGAACCTCAGTCTTAGCTCAACCCGCGGGCGTAGATCCTCAAGTCATACCCCACTCAACCAAGCCATGTACACATGCTTATATATATAAGTAACCATCAACCATCCAGGCCATTTACCTTCATCAACACTATTCAAAACAACCCACTTGGGAATTCACATTATGACTTAACCAATTAACACATTACCATTTCACATCATTTAACCATTCACCCAATTCTCATCTGTTATGCCTATCTCACTTAGCATTCATCATTAAACCCATAACCTATCACTTTATGGTCCTAAATCAGTTTACACATTAACCCATTTAACATGTTCATCATCCCATGAATCAACCATTCATGCCAACATGTTTATCAAGGCTCAAAAATTCCTTACAACAAGGTCCCTTGTTTAATATCAATCCCTAAGTTCGAGAAAAGCTGGCACATCCCATGGATGGCCCTAGATTAGGTCAAGTCTATCCCGACACATCCCTTGGGGATCATGAGGGTTCCAATCTTCCATTTTAAACATCATTATTACAAAATATGACAAGGTTATTCAAAACATAACCAAGGAGAAACAAGAACATAACTAAACATGCACAAATACCCAAATAAATATGGGATGTCACTTGTAGGAAACCTACCTAGAAACCGTGGTTTAACGCACTCTCAATCAATTCCTTAGACCTCAATTTGACCAAACGTTGGAGGTTTAACCTAAAACTCACCCAGAAGATAGGATTTTAGAGCTTCAGAACAAATGGGAGAGAAGATAGAAACCCCAAACCAAAAGGAGAAGTAAGGATGGGATTAGCCTTACCCGGATATTCGATCCACAACCAATGACACCAAAAACACCTTTGAAATGATGGAGATCAATCACTTGGAGCTCTTGGGTTATTTGGTTCATTACAAGGGAGAAGAAGGATGAATGGATATGAAATCTCGAAATGGGGTTTAAAAGTCCGGAGTGGAAAACTTTTAATTTTCACAACATTAAGTGGCTGCACGGTTTGACAAACCAAGCGAAAACTGTGTGCATGCTACTTCCCAAAGGAGAAGGGCTGCACGGTTTTGCCTGGGTAGGCCGCACGGTTTTCCCTAGCCGTGCGCAGGTCATGCGCCCCTGGCTTCTCTTTCCCAAGTTTCCTTTTTTTTTTGTGCCCCAAGCCCCCAGAACACCCCCAAGGCATCTCACACATTCAGAAGACATCCCTTGAAGCCTAAAATAAGCGATTAAACCAAAACATAGCAAAAACATACCTTTCCAAAAACCAGAATCTTACATGGGTGATGTTTCTCCCAAAAAATATATATTCATTGAGTTTGGAAGTAATAAAGGAGACCTAAGAACAAGAGGTTATATTAAGTTAAGACCTAGGTAAAGGTTCTCCATAGTTTAGTACCTGGGAAAAATGGAACTTTAGTAGGATATTGGATAAAGTGGTCACCATAGTATGGTGGAAGGGTTATGTGATCTACCTAGTATTGGGTAGAGATAAGTATCACCTTAGTCAAGATAACAAGTGAATATGGGACCATAATAGTATGTATGGGTGAGGGTTCTCACTAGTTATATGAGGTAGGGTGAATTTGGTGAGAAATTATTTGTACGGTTAATGAATCACACAAGTTGAATACTTGGAAGGGGGAATCCGTGGTTTGAGGACTGAGATAGGAGCCACTATAATGTAGGATATTGTGGAATGTATGACCCTAGTGAAGGGTTTTGGGTGAAGATATCACCCTATTGATGGGTTTTCATGTAAACAACCAACTTATTAACCATTAAGGATCTTAGGGAAGTGGTCTTGTGAAATGTTTTTATGATTTAATATTTAAACTAACTCAATTTCCCCAAAATCTAGTTATTTTAATTAGAATTTATGATTACTTAATCAATCTTAAGTTTTTATAGAGACTATGTAATTTAGATCTCATAAGGAATCTCTTTTCATTCCTAAAGTCTAATTATTGTTATTTTACTGTGAAAAATGGATACCCATGGAATCTATTTATATATTTTTTTGACTAGGGTGCATTAAGGATGGTCACAGATGGTAGTTAACATAGGTGGTATGAGTGGAATATAAAAGAATATATGTATGATCACACAAGTATATTGAATGTATGAGTTGGGAACAATAATATAATCACCCAAAAGGGAAGAGGTGTTCCTAAGTGAGTCACCTAGGAGAAACACTAGTGGACGTAAGTAAACTGGATTTGGCTTGTAAAGGAGGTATGTGAGAAGAAAATTGAGCATGTTCCTATATCCTATGGGTATGTTAACACATATTTATTTGTAATTTATTTTAACAATATGTTGGTTTACTGAATTTACCAAAATGGTGTGCCAATATTTCCTCAACAAAATGATTAATAAAATCATGTATGGATGAAAATTCCCACTCATTTACATAAATATAATATTTTTTTATAAGTAGTTAACAACCAATTCATGATTAATATAAATAAATAAAATTCATATATAATTACCATTAATATACAATAAACCCAAATATCGATAGGTCCCACACCTACTTCAAGCCTTTGGTCATTATTTTGGATGGACATGATAGGGAGACCTTGTTACTCATCCTTAACAACCTAGCCTAAAGGTAGTGTGGGAAAACACTCATCCTATGGGTAAAAGGAATAGTGTATATAGGATTTTGGAAAACCTAACAGTTTTTATGTTAGGAAACAGGTTATGGGGTATACAATATTGTGTATTATAATCCAAATCCATATCATCACCCATAAATCCAAACTATTAAGAGTTTATAAAACATATCAACACACCTTATAACATTCTCATAAGCATATATAAACTATATCTATAATCAAGTTATAGTAATTAATTATACTAATTAATATCATACATAGGACAGAGAAACAATAGTATTATATATAAATATATTAATCCAAAAATCAATATCAAAAAAGGTTACATAAAACAATTAATTATCAAACTACATCTCAAAGATATTATCAAAATGTAATAATTAAGAATTCTTATATCTGGTCAAATGTGTGTTAATCCATGGAATCATTTTTACTATAAGTAATTATGATAAAGAATCACCATAGTTTTCTTAAATAACATTCTTAATACATTAAGGTAATTTTTCCAATATAAAAAACACTATTTAAAATATAATAATTCACTAGTAAAATTTATTCTTTCACATAATAGAAAACATGTATGAAACTAAAATTTGTTGTTGTTTAAAAAACATATTTGGAACCAAAACCTTTTCTATCACATAATATAAAATAAGTAGTTTATATATTATAAATATTAAATTTTATTTAAAACAATCAATAAGAAAATTAGTATATATATTATTTTTTGAAAAACTCAAGTTCTTTTTGGATAAGTATTTGTAAGAACCAAATTGGGACTGAGTTTAGATTAAAATCAATTCATTACAAATAAGGTAACCTAGAATCCACATCAAAATAAATTCAATATCTTAACCATAGTTATGTTTATATCATTGGAATATAACTCATACAATTTTAAGTGATAAGCAATAATCATTTTAATAAAGCCTTCCAACAAAATGGAAGTGAAGGTTCTAATAAAACATAATCACATAACCCAATATTTTTAACTCTAATGAATCATAAATAATATTAAATGATTAATAGTGAAATGGATTAAAACTATTAGAATAATTCATATAAATGGTTAAAGATAATATCAAAAGATTTAAATTTATGGAGTTATTGTGTTTTACAATGCTATATGTAAACCTTGTATTATAAAGATTTTAATTTCAACAAATGGTATAAATCTGTCATGTTAAAAACATTTAGACCAAGACCAAAAATATTATTCATAAAGTTTGAAAACATGATTCTGTATAGTATAGGAAGAAATTAAATCCTTACACATGCTTATATAATAACCAATTTTTATGAAAACCCTTTTTCATGATATAAGAAAATATAACAGAAATATATTCATTAATTATTATGAGAATATCCATACATAAATTATATATAATTAAAAATACAATGGAATAAATGTATCAATAATAACATAGATATTCTCTTGAAGGGTTGATACCCATACATAACCATATGAGAGATTTATTCCAATCCAATGATCACATAGAAACCCACCAAAAACTAAAATAGTAATCAACAGATAATTAAACCTAATTATCTGATTACCATAAATAAATACACCAAATTAATATCAATTGATCCTCATTTAGAAAATAGGAAAACCACACCAAAATTAATATTAATATCATAACATCTCTACAACTATACAAAAAAAAAGATGAATCTATTATTTCTCAAAATCATAAAAACCCTAAAACAACAATATCACTAATTAGTTCCCATAAAAATGCGATGAACAGAAGGAAAACACTCCACCAAGGTATTTTTTAGACTACAAAAGAAGAATAAACATTTATAAATGTGAATTTACCATTTCTCAATGAAATTACCTACAAATATTCTGAAACAAAGTAAATATAAATATAAAATAATATAATACCATAGAATAAGTGTAGGATTATAATGAAATTACTTGTATTTAGTGGATGAAATCTACATAGTTCATCATTGAATCATTTAGAAGCAGTGGAGGATGATAACATAGAGGATCTCTTAAAAGGGGTCTCAGATACGAAAGTGTAATGAGGGACAGAGGGGAAGACATTAGTGATAAAGGATTTGGCTAAAAATACATTAATAACCCATATTTATTTAATAAAAAGGGGCTGAGCATACCCCGTACCTGGTGGAATACCCTAGTGCCTTCCCCCACTTCCATGTTAACTGGGTACATGGTGATCCCCCACCAGGTACATGATGTCATGTATAACAAAATCATATTCATGAAACATTCTTTTAACCTTCCTAAATCGTCGAATCACTTATTAAAAATATTAATCATCCCAATTAACACTTATAGTTCCCTCAAAAAATGTAAAACTCTATGAAGAAAATACCAAATTGAATTATAATTAGTGATAAAAAATTTATAATGATTAGCATTTAAACCATCCTAAATTCCAATGGGAACATAAATTTAAATAAAATTAAAATCACTGAGGACATAGGCCTTTACAAGCTCTCAACCATATAAATTATCATTATTGGGAATTATAATGATACAGTCATGTCACTGACTCACTACCTGATATAATCCTTATTAAAATATAATATCATAATGAATAACCAGTGTCATCAATCACACACTAGATGGAAAACTCAAAATTTCAACCAAAATCACATAATAAAAAAAATAGTCATATTTGTAAGGCACACTAATAATTATCATCCTATAACATATTCCAAATCACTCATCATACCATATAAACATAATTACACAAAAAATATATAACCTTTAATATCAAAATATTAGATTCAATCCCATGAACCATCATGCCTCCAATGATAAATTCACAATCAAACATGAACACTAACTCTAATAGAATTACTACACTTTTGTTTTCCATGTCCTAATACCATTAAATATCCGAATAATATAACTTATGATCCCAATACCCAAAATCCACCCCAGTACATTATAATTCACTGAAATACTGACTAGTAAAATACCCGTCATACATATGGAACCCCATACCATAGTAGCCACTAAGGGCATGCTATGACTTCCACGCCAATGAAATATAGTTTATTAAAACACTTCATAGTTAAAAAAGTGTTTCTAAAAAACATCACATTTTAATCAACTGGTTAACATCATTAATGAACTATAAATTTTATAAAATGATCTTATTAAAAAAATATTTTTTAATAAAATAGTCTCTTCCTTGGTTAATATGAAATATTTTTTTGAAAAATAAATTTCAATTTGAAATAAAGTACTTGTGTTCCTTTTCCAAAAATCCATTTTTTTAAAACAACATTGAGCATATGTTTTATTAAAATATTATCTAGTTTACTTTGTGAAAATACAATTAAAAATTATCATAGTTTACATGAAAATATGATATAAAAATAATTACTGGTATACTCAAAATTAGACCAAAATAGTTCTAATGACTCAATACTAACAAGGAACCCTTATCTAACAATATTTTAGTTATATAGTAGATTCTCACTATATAGAAAAAAATTAAATGTTTAAAAATTTGAATCATTATAGTTTCTGTCGTATTTCGGTGCATCAAAAATGTAACTTGCTTTAAAATTGAAATTGTTTAGAATTTCTAAAACCCAGTATTAGAAAAGTGTAAATTGCATGTTTTAATAGTCATTTTACATAAAATTATATAATAATTTTCTAAACATGAATAAGATAACATGATCAATGGTATAGATCACTAATGAATTCCAATAATACATTTATATAAAAAGACATAAAATCAATTATAACATGTTCAAAAATATTTTTATTTGAGTGATCATATTAATAGATAATAACATATGAGGTTTGTTGTAAAATAAAGTTCAATTTGTTTTTTATAATTTAATTAATTAATTCCATTCACATATAAGGGTTATAATATAAATTAAATACATAGGAACTACTGCACTGCTAGAAAATATAATGCATGAACTAGAAAAGTAAGTGGTTATTGACCAAGTATTATACCCTTTTTAATTTTAACTTCACTATACATGAGAAAACAATTATCTCAATGGAACATTAGGGGCCTACTAATTATTGAAACACCCTTAGTAACATGGGACATAACCATTAAGAGGTTTATCAATCTTATTTATGGGGCATTTATAAAAATCATATAGTCTGTTTCATATTTCATAAAAAAGAAAATACCAAAATCCCAAAATCTCTGTGACACAACTTTTTAGTATCTATGACCCTTATACTCAGTCAATACCTATATCATTTTCAGTATAACACAAGTGTGTTACCTAAAACATATTAGATGATGAATAGTACTATGGGCCTTAGTTTTTTTTGGGGAATGACATACCCACATTGAATAAATTAATACTTCATGACCAATTTAATTTTAGGAACCAATGTGAAATATCCATAGATTGTGTATTTCAAAAAGGAAATTACAATATAGAAAAAAATAAAAGGATGTTAGAAAAAAAAATATCTATATGAACGTAATTAAACTATGAAAATTAGTGTTCAAGAAATACAAGAGGAGGTAAACATATTGATGTAAAATGATGCATAAGATGTGGGAAAAAAACTAAAGAGATATAAATGATATTCCAAAATGATCTTTTAGTCCAACAGACCCATAGTTCCAAAAATTAGGTGGTGACTAAACCCACTCGTAATACCAGTATTTTTAACAAGTCTTAGACATCCAAAAAACTACCAAAGTACCTCAAATTTAGACATTTAAGTTACAAGTAAACCATGGTGTACATGTAGAGTGTGATAATATAAGTACCCAATATGGAAACACAAATATACCTCAAAAAAATGTTGAATAAGTAAGAGTATGACTAAAATATTAATCACATTTTCTGAAATATAATAAAAACAATTAAAATATGTCAACAACCAAAGAATGATAAAAATAATCCAAGAATAAATTCATAGATTAATATCACCAATATATTATAAATCTCAATAATTGGAGATTTTATACCTGTATATACCTACTTCGAACCTCATTTTGATACCTTAGATTGAATATTCAAGGAAACTACATAACCTATCTTTGTAAACCTTTACCAAAATTAGTCAACAAACACACCTTTCCTATGGGGGAAGGGAATGGTTTATAAGATATTCAAGTTAAACTAACAATAATTAATCCTAAGGAAAATGAAATACAGAATACTATATTGGTTGTTATGATGATTACCCACATCATTTCCCATAAATCCATATCAGTTTTTAGTTTTTAAAATAAAAAACAATACCTTTCACCATTATCAAAATCATATAGAATAAAAATATTTTATAAGGATTCTATTACTAATAATTCTAACAAACAAATTTTTTATATTATAGAAATTACATTCCCTCATATAAAATATTAGTACCACTAACATAATGTCAAAAAAGGTCACATATAAAAAAGTACTGTAAAATTAGATCATGGTAATATAATCGCAAGGTACATTCTAATTACACATACATCATTTCAAATGTGCCTAAATCTAAGGAATGATTTATAATATAAGTACTTATTATAATTATGCACATGGTATTAAAATTATTATATATTAAAAACATTATTGTAATATTTCAAATTCAAATGACACTAAATCAAAAATTATCATTTATTTTTCCACACTAAGGGTACGATCTTAAATAATATAGTTCTATTAAATTTGAAACCGCCCTTAAATGCTGAAATTAAATTAATAAAAAAAAATCATCATAAAATAAAACTTTTAGAAAACTCTCTATTAGTAAATAAGTACACCTGATTTTATGTGGAATTATATTTTTTATTTAATCATAACAAAAAGAATGGTGAATATAGTAATAGTGTTGTGAAACAATGTTATAGTTTAAAAACCATTTAAAATGAAAAAATCTAGGATAATAATTAATAGAAGAGGAATGATATTATATTTTATAAATATTATTATTCATTTAAAATAGTGTAAATAAACTAGTGGATAAGAACATTTTATGTAAAAAAATTCCCCAATTAATAAAAATATATAATCACTAAAATGGACCTAGTTTAGATTCAAACTATTTCTTTCCCACTACAGTAAACTCGCTATCACCATTCCACTAATGTGACTTATAATCCATTGTTATAATCATATCATTGACTTTTAAATCATACAAGCTAATGTGCGATGAAATTATTATTATTTTTTAAAATAAGATAGAATAATGTGGGAGAAGGCTAAAAAAATCACAATCATATAACAGAAGGTTTTTAAATGTTTATTCACTTTGAAACTACAAAGAAATTAAAAATAAATGAATAAAATCTGATAGAATAATTAATATCAATGTATAAACATAACATTAAATATTAAAAAGTTTGTAATTATGTTTTTTAACAATGAGACACACATAATTAATATTTTAAAAAACCATATAATGACACATAATATAAACAAGCCTTTTTTAAAACCACTATATCATTACCAAATCCCATTTTTATAAGGATTGAAAAAATATTTTAAAAATGAAGTAAAAATGTATAATATTCACATAATCTAACATCAAATCACTTGTTTTAGTTTTACGAAATTATAAAATAAATTTATTGATTTATAATTCTAAAAATGTTCAGAGAGGATTTAATAATAATTTAAAAACCGGTGACTAAAATATCTTGGTCATAGAATAGATATTCACATTATAGGTTATAACCACAAATAAAGTTATAAGTGATATTTATCTAAACCCAATGGTTCAAAATCAGCCCCAAAATGTATAAAATAAAAATCCATCAAAAAATAACTCCTATAAACATATTACCGTAATTAAATAAGAAAATTTAAATAGGTATTTACCTCAGTAAAAAAATTCAAAAACAACTCCAAAAATTAAACCCAAGATAATAAAACCCCTATAACTTTTTCGAATAGATCTAATTGAACTTCAGTTTTATTTTTTTTGAAAACTTATAAAATATGACACCCATTTTACTTTAGATTAAAATAACGATGAACATAATAAAATCACTATAGTGAAACTTTCTTTATATAGGATAAATGAAGACTACGTTTTTGGTGTTTCTCATTATATTATGATGAAATAAATAATAAAAATCACCAAACATGGTATAGTGAAATAGAAAATAAGAGAGGAGAATAAATTTTTATGAGGTGGAGGTTTAATTATCATGGATTTAGCATAATAAATCTCATTTGATCACCAATAAATTAGGTATAGTAAAGAGGGAATAAATATGTCCTTGAGCAGATCATGGAATGTATCTTGGATAATATAGTGAAATGGGGGTACAATAGAAAGTAATTGGTGATAAAAAGGTTAGGTTTAAATCCCTTGAATACATTACATTTTAAAAACATGACCTAGGCCTACGGGGTACTTAATGACACAATAAGGTCCATCCTCCACTAATAGGATCACTATGTACTTGATGAGTCCTCATTGGGTACCCAATTTCATATGCAACAAAATTCTATTGGTGACACCTCCTTATGGATAACCTAAAACCCGAACCCACCTGCCAACACTATTCCTAAAACACTAATAATACCTTCCTTAATTTTCAAAATTAATGAATTAATCCCAAAACTAAAAAAATCATCTTATTAAAAACAAGAAATTTAAAACTGTTCAGGTGTTCACTATTCTAAATTCCCAAGGAAAACCATATTATATTAAAAATAAAATTTTCTAAGAAATGAGTTATTATAGGGAGAAAATATAATATTTTATATATGAATGTTTTTAACTTATGTTTTATAACTTAAATAAAAAGGAATTTTTTTTAAAATTTAATCCAAATTATGGTGAATAAAATATTTTTGGGTTATTTAATCATATCCAAAGCTCATAGAGTTTTTAATAAAAATTCAAGGATAGTTAGAGAATCAAATCCAATAATGTTTGAAGAAATTGATGAATTTATTTATATTAAAAGACCCATTGATGAATTTGATGATTATTTTAACATCTTAATACATGAATAATATATAAATACTTGAATTGATGATGATGGGGAATTTTTTTATAAAAAATAAATTCTAGAATAGTTAGTAACTGAAGAAACATAGAGTGTACTTATTAGGTAGCCTTAAACGTTGAAAGTCCGTAATTTATATTCTATCATTGGTGGTTTAGATGAAGGTGGTAGTATTAGAATAATTACTAGAAATATATTTTGGATTTATTTCATTATCTAAAATCATAAATACAAAACCATAGAGGTTTCTATGTGTTTTGAATTTTAGGTTTTTTCTACACATGAATTTTTTAATTTTTTTATGTAAAATAAATGTTTATAATTAGTTGAGAAATAATATAACTCTTTATTTAAAGGAAACAAATTATTTTTCATAAACAGTCAGGATGATAATGGTGTAATTACTTATAATAAATCTAGATTAACTGCTAAATATTATAAATATGAGTAAGTAATATATTATAATGAATTGTTTCACTTATTTTATAGTTAGAAAAAATTATAATCCTCCAAACATTTATATTTCATATGAATTATATATATTTTTACATGGAATTTAAATCATGATTTTAATGTATTTTTCTTATATATAAAGATTATTTTCAAAAACATCATAGTTTTCAATATCCATATTTTAACAATTCTATTATCAAACATACCAAATCATTATACAGTATAAAATAGGAACATTTATAATGGTGTATAAATCATAGTTAATTTATTTTGTAGAAATTTTTTAATGTGAATAAATACCCTACTTTTCATAAAAATAAATCATCTACAAATATTACACTCATTAAAATATATTTTGATTATGTATTTTTTGGTTCAAAAAGCTAAATTTTATGTAATGATTTCTTTAAAATGATTTAAGAGGAGTTTGAAATGAGCATGATGGGTGAGTTGTAATTTTTCATTGGTTATTAAATATTTTAGAAATAATTATTTAATTTCTTAGTTTAATGTAAATATACACATCATTTATTGAAAAAATTTTAACTTGAAAATTATAAATAATAAAAAATTCCAATGCCTTTAAATACTAATATTGACATTGATGAATCTAGGAATCTAGTAGACTATAATATATATATAAGAATATGTCAGGGCTTATTATTCCTTACTTCTATAAGAACAAAACTCATGTTTTATATGTATCTTTGTTCTTGGTTTTAGGAAATAATTGGTAATCTCATCGGTAATGGACCAAATAAATTTCAAGATATTTTAATGGGGTTTTAACAATATTCTTTCATTTCCATAAAACTATATACTTTATTTGAAATCATATTATAGTGATGAATTTGAATACTTTATATTTTGTTAAAAAAACCCCTAAAACCCATCATTTGTCTCAAAAATTGTTAATTTAAAAGTCTAGTATGAAATAATACTTTTAGGCATCATTTATTTTTTAACATTAGTATGTTGCATATGGTTGTTTGTATTTTAAAGTGTTGTTGATAAGTCACACTATAAGGATATTGGATTCAATATTGATCATGTTCTAATAAAATATAACAAAATAAGAACTATCAATATATTTAAAAATTCTACAGGAAATTATATATCCAAGTACATTGATATATGACATCATTTATTAGGTGGGAATACTAAAAAAGGTGATATTTTTCTTTATATTTTTTACACTAAGATGAGGTTATATTATATATTTAAAAATAAGCTTTCTTATAAGAGGTATGATTTCATTAAAGGCAAGTCATGGGTTTTTTGTGTTTAAGTTATTTTTTTCACTTTATGTTTTTTAAGTTATTTCATTTATATTTGGGTGTTTATTTATATGTTTATAATCATAGTAAACCTTTTTATCTTTGGTTTAATGTTGTATTTTTAGTTTTTTTATTTTAATATTATATAATGTTATTTTTTATTCTTATGTATAAATTTATATTTTTTAATCAAAAATAAGTTTCTATGTATATTATTTTATGATACTACGTAATTCAAGTTTAATATTTATAAAACCATTATAATATTAAAATTTTTCTTGTAGGAATAATTTTTTTACACTTATTTTTTTCTAATAATTCTCTATATTTTAAAAATATAACTCTTTAATAATTGTTTTCTTCTCTTACAATACTCTATACATTGGTTATATAATAAATTTTTTATTAGATTTAATTTTATATCATTCCAAATAAAATAGAATCCTATGATCCTTAAAATAAAAAAAATAGATTCTTACTTTGATAACTTTTTGTGAAACAATGAAGAAAAGAGAGATGTGTTTAGATAATATTATATTTATTCTATTAAATAATAGAATGATTAAGAATGAAAGATACATGATTATAAGGTAGTAGATTTTGATTAGTAGAATAGAACAAATATTTTATTTAATTATGATTTTAGTTTCTAGATACAGAAGTGTATTTTTGCTTTCATCAAAGTGATGTATTTTATCATGGTAAAGTTATGAAGTCTATTAAAACATTGAATTTTTTTCGAGGGTATTGAGTATATTTTCAAGACTTTAGATAATGGTAAGAAAATTAAATTTCCTTCTTTAAATGTATAAAACATTTTTCATTGTTCAAAAAAAATATTCATATATAATTAATCATGGGTGGATTATGATGAGATAATAGCTATAGATAATGTGTTTTTTTATTTGGAACAACGTGCATATGAAATGAAAATTTCAAGACTCTGGGTCTTGAGCAGATGTTTTTTAAGGAACTATATTATAACTAGTATTTACTATGATAATATGAAATTTAAAAGTTAATCTTGGAAGAAATATATATTATTTGTATGTTTTTAAATGAGAAATATTTTAATTTGAATATATATATATATATATATATTAATATTCATGGACCGTTCCTATAAATATTATATGTGAATTAATCATTATTTTTATAGAAGTATTCTTAAAATGAAATTTCAAATCATATATATTCCATTAAAATAGGAAAACTAAACAAAGTTTCATAATCACAAAACTCTTTCTACTCTAGTTATAAGAAAAATTAGATACACTTAAAAAGCATAATATAAATGTTTTTTAGAAATTAATAAATCTGATGATTATAGTTTTGATGATGACTTTGAATAATAATAATATATCCCTACTAAAGCTGTGGGAGGGTATTCTAGGATATATAATGGTAATACTGAAAATATTCCTATTGAAGGTGAAGTGTATATGATAGAATTTATTTAAATTGATGTTATACTTGGGGTTTGATCAGTTAATATGGATCTTAATATTTTAGTGAAAAAATAATCTTTTGATATTGGTGAAAAATTATCACAAATTAAATGTGATGGTGCGTCTTTTGAAAATATATTATATATAAGAAAATATATTATTATATAAAGAAAGTAAATTATGGAAATATTTAAAAAATAAGTTTTTAAAAATAAAGTTAATAATGTTTAGGAATAAGATAATTCATAATTATATAGAATTCATTGTATAATATTTGGTGCCTTTTTCATATTAGAAGAAGTATAGTGAAACAAAAATAAGTTATATCATAGATAAGGAATCTCAATACACAAAAATATACTGATCAAAAGGTTAGAAAAAAATTAATATGAAAAACAGACACCTAGTGTAAAACTAGACATAATTTTTTAGTGTGATTTGGAGATATTTAAGAATCTTGTTAAAGATTCTAAATGACTTTTAAATTTTATTGATTTTTTTGGGAATGTTTGAGTGATCCAGAAACATCATTAAAATTTATTGCTATGGGGCTAAGAGTATTTGAAGAGAAGATGAAAGACCTATTGGGAATAATTTATAATTAATGGAAAAAGAATATTGGATAATTCAAAAATTACTTTTTAGATAATAACGAAATGATTATCCTGAAATTTTATTACAATTATGCTTTGAGATAAGGTTTTTAAATTATAAACATTTTGGTAAATATTATATCAGAATTAGTTTAGATATGTGTGGTTGGTTATTTTATTTAATGAGAATAAATAGTTCTATTAGAATATTAATTCTATATATTATTATTAAATATAGAGACAAGTTACAATCTCTTATAAGACTGAAAAAATATTTTCATGGATGAGCTATGAGTGATAATTCTTATTAATAGAGATAATATGACTATATATGGAAAAATACTCTAGTTTTTAAGAAATTCTAGTTATGACACTATCCATTCCTTCCAAAACACCTAAACTTATAGGACGTACACTATCCTACCCAACCACCCATGATTATAAGGCCAACCAATTCTGTATTGAATGTTTTTAATGAATTTTTTTCATTTCAATTATAATTTTTTACTATTTATAATTCTAATAATATTTAGATAATAAATATCAAATAATTTTTTTATTCAAATAATTGAAAAATTCAAAGAATTTTAACTTAGTGTAACAAAACCTATATGTTATATATTTCCCCTAAAATTTATTTTTGATATCATAAAATTGAAAGAATATACTTGAAAACAATATTTTTTATAACTATACATTTAATTTAATATTAAATATATTTTATTATAGCTTAATTTTTTATATTAAATTATTCTCAAAATATAATGTTTTTTATTTCAATTTATTTGGTATGTGGTAATTAAAAGATTGGATATTTTTGGATAGAGGCTGTTATCTAAAATATCGTATGTTTTGATGCTCATAAAATATATTAATTTTTACTAATATTATAATTTGAGTGAGTAATTGATTATTAATTAATTAGTCAAGAGTTTCTAAAGTTTTATTAATTTATTATTATATCCAGTTGAGAAGTTTTTTATGATAATTTTTCAGATGTAAAAAAACATATGTTAGAAACATTTTTTTATTATGTAATAAATATAATTATTAGTTTCTTCTTACAAAAGAGATTTTTTATAGTGAATACAATGCTAGAATTTATTATTATATGGTTTATTGAAGTCAAGGTTTACTCTTACATGAAGGAAACCGACTAAGTTAAAGATATCACATAGATTGAGTTTATTAATACATGATATTTTAGAGTTTTTGTCTATTATTATAATTCTAATATTCTAGAAAGTATATATTCTTATATATCTATTTAAATTAAAAAATGTTTCATACCTGCATAGTGTGATTTTATTATAAAAGATTAAAAACATAATTATTGATATACTTCAAAATAGTGACTATATTATTACACAATCATATATATTAAAATATTTATATTACATTAAGGGTCAATTAAATTTTAACAGACTTGGTTGTTTGGTCTATAAACTTGTAAAATTTTAATGAATTGCCTCAAACTTTAGTTTGCTCAGGGAATGGTTATTGGGGGCTGTTTCAACCCTGATGTTATGTTTTTAAATTTATTTGAATATTTATTATTATCTAATATTAATTATAAACTATATTATAATTATTATCTTAGATTAAGAAACTAGTACCAATGTTGAGTTAGTAACATTGGATTTACCCACGATGTATCATAATATTTAATCACATCATATTTTGGGTTGATGCAAAGTCATTATATGAGAATAAAAAAATAAATTATTCAAATAATTTTATTTATTATTTATTTATATTTATATTTCTTTTGATGAAATATATCTCTCTATGATGAGTTCCTATAGTTAGCTACCTATCCTAAGAGAATGTGATAGAGGGAGATAAAGATTCCTTTTATCGGAACTGATGGTAGCATACAAATAATTATCAATATTTACTGATGAAAATAAGACAAATTTCTCATCATCATCCATTTATCATGGATATTAAATTATAAATTGAAGAAGATATCCGATTCCTTGAAGTTATTTAAAAAATGTGATTTTTAGAAATTATATATTCATTTTTAAGGTAGGGATTCTTTTATATTTATTTTATCCCCATTTTTATTATTTATGTCAACACATTTTAATTATCCTTGAATTATTTTAGTGTTCATATTGATAAATTATATTTTATTCCAAAAACATGATTTGTGAATAACTTATATTGATTAGTGAAACTCGTTTTCACAATTCTAAATACATCAATGATAATATCCATGGTGAGAAAAATATTCATTACATTCATAATTTTTTTTGTTTTGTGGAATTTCCCTCTAATCTATATGTATCCATAACTAGTGTTAGATTGGAAATAGGTCAAACATTAACAAAGGAAAAATTTGTTATGAGATTGGTTATCTATTTCAAATATCATTTTTAATGTTTTAAAAGTGTGTATTTCATAAAGAAGATGGTTTTACCATGATGAAAAAAATATATAGGAGGTTTGAATGATGATGGATTATAGAGGTGGTGCATACGGGAAAAAGGTCCATCCATTAGAGATGATATTAGTTTTTTTTTCATAACAAAAATTAGATAAAAGATTAATTTTTACAAGGAATTGATATTTATTGAAATGTCTGGAGAACATTTTTGTAGTGATTCATGTCGTATTTGGTGTGGGATGCATGAATATCAGTGGCACATTAAAAAAGTGGAGTTTCTAGAAATCTCCCAAAAATACGGCATGTGTTTCAGAAAAACAAATATTGTATATTCCTTTTTTATGTGGAACCAGGGTTTTAGTTAGAGATAAAGATTACAAGGTAGTGTGACTAATGAACATGTCTTGTGACCCCTATACATCAATGTCATTGTGTGTTGGGATTATATGCGCAAGGAACCTTATGGCCCAATATTTCATGTGTGTTGGGATAAACCTCATATAGGTTAAGAGGTATATGGATCACACAGATAAGGTACACAACGAGTACCACCCCCTAGGAGAAGACATGTTGTGTGACCACTCTACACATCATATACCTTCCCCTAACCTGAGAAACTTCAGCTAGACATGGATTCCTCTCCTCATTATTATCTAGTAGACTTGGTATGACACCTATTTGGACTTATATCAGCATGAAGAATCTATATTTCAACCACATGAGGTTGAGGTTATTATCATATTTCTATGGATA
This sequence comes from Viscum album, assembly GCA_963277665.1. Taxonomy (NCBI): domain Eukaryota; kingdom Viridiplantae; phylum Streptophyta; class Magnoliopsida; order Santalales; family Viscaceae; genus Viscum; species Viscum album. Next base: position 1,630,127,866 of record OY728155.1, on the reverse strand, counting down.
TAGATAGAGTCATTATTTCACTAACCTTTATAGGCAATGGATGCTTTATATTTAGAGTTAGTAATTCATCGATCCATAGAGTTTATGTGAGATAAGTATAGTCTTCTAGAGTCATTATTTCACCCATAGTAATGGCTAAGGTATCCTTCTAACATTATCTAAATGAATTAATATGTATTATTATGGATACACATGTATCAAATGTTTGGAATACTAAGTATTTTGGATGGATATGAGATTGATAATGTATATTGAGACATGTATACTTATGTGAGAATATATAGGTTTCACCTTTTGTTTTCTATCTTGGTTATTTTTTTCAGATGACCCCCTTTATTTTTACAGTTTACTTCTTGGTGATTTAGGTGCATAATATTATGTATGTTTATACTCAACCCTACATGGAATTTTCCCACACATGATGTTTCTTATGCAGATGATAGGCCATTAAATGGAGATATATGGGGATCTCATGTGGGAGGTGATTTGTGTAACTTATTGGATGTTGTATAAGTATTATTCAAATAATGATGGTTTCATGGTACAACATTATTCTTATTTCTCGACATGTTGAAATTATTTTATAGTTTCTAGGCCTGTATTTTTTCCTCTTTACCTTTACCGTGTATTCTAATATCCAATTGTGAGATTATAGAAGTTGTGATTGAAATTATTATTCCAGTTGTTTACTTTATATATTGATTTGGTGTGTATAGATGTATATCTATAACAATTTAGTCTTAATATACATTAACATAACATAACCTTTACATAATACATAAAAAATTATACAAATAGATGTTTAAAGACAATACTAGTCCAGTGCCTTTGGAAATATGGAAACATAAACACAAGTACATAAATGAGCTCCATTATCTCGAACTATGTTTCTATTGAATATCACCCTTATTAGACATATAAAAGATAATACATATATTAATAACCTGGGAAATGAATCATTAAAAGGTGTGATATCAAATTCTTAGTAAGGGTAAAAAAAGAAATACATGCAAGCATAATAACGAGAATAAGGTTATGAAAGAATGATCATGAAAAGATAATATCATACCTTGAATATAAAAGATCATATAAATTAATCTTAGAAAAAATCTGGGAATTTTTTAACACATGAATAATAAGTAAATAAATAACATAAGCCATGAAATTTTTACATAAGAATGAAACATAGAATTTTTTCAGACACATAATCATATAATATGATTTCCAAAGTATCCAAGGTATCACTAATAATAAAATATTGGTAGTATATTTTCACTCCCAATACCAAATTGGGAGTCATGGTTCACTCCCGTAGCCATCTTGGTAGCATGAGTTCACTTCTCATTCTATCTTGGTAGTCATGGTTCACTCTCATGGGCACCTTAGTAGTCAAGGTTGATTCCCAAGACCATATTAGTTTATCTCATGAGATATAATTATTTACCCAATGCATTGGACATACATATAGGTCCAAATCATCTCATAGTGAAAGCATCCATACATGTTCCATAAGATCACAAATATTTATATCGAAACCCATGAAATTAAATGGGTATCATAAACATTTAATCATATCATAACATGTGTAAAGAGGTAGGCTTTATAATCATCTCATCCGGAATATAACCTGTGATAATAAGAGGGATTCAAAAAAATGTAACCCATGAAATAAAAATAGGTTTCATAAACATCATTCTATCCAAATTATTTAGGTGTATAACCAAACATGAGTCTCAAAGGAAGAAAATTGAGAGAAAACATATATACTAATTTGGTAACTTTTGAAACATATTCCCCATGTATGAAAGTTCATAAAATGGATATTTTAATACCCATTAATTTATTTAAAATATAAATATAATAAAATCATGGGAAGTACAGACACCACACAAAAGGAAATAGTGGTGAACATATCATGTATCTCATGAAAATAAAAAGTTGAAAGAAATCCCATTAACCTATATTTTGAATCTCATCATACTCATTAAAACTACCTTTATAAGAAATATATATTTATTATAAATATTTTAATGAAAAATATAATTATATCTCATACCATATATGTTTTGATAATGACCTTATGTTAAAATATGTTTACTGATCCTATGTTAAGGTTTCGGTTCAGGTAATATTCACTTTTTTCTTCGCATATTTCTTAATTTATTATATATTTGCTAAATATAATTATATAATGATTCATTAAAGTAAACCATGACATAAATATCATTTATATTTGTTATATATATATTAAAATATTCATAAAATACAGAATTATTAAATTAAATACACCATTCATGGAGACGGTAAGTCTTACGCATGCATAAACACTGTTTACATTTTCATTTTCGTATTGAATGAAAGTATGTAAATGATGTATGTATGTATATATATATGTATATCTACATATCATTTTTAAAGTATCATTATTATATTATATATATAATATAATTTCACAAAACTCATGATTAATACATTCTATGTTGTGTGTGAACGAACCACATCACTTTGAGGGGGCGGTCGTCCGTACTTCCTCAAACGAGATTATAGTATTAAAAAAGAGTGGAAATTTAAAATAATGTGTTGTAAAAATCAATATATAAACTTAATAAAATAATAAAATATCATATAGAACATATATATACAGATTTTTTTATCTTAATGGTCACCATGAGAGGCGATAAGAAAAATTGAACAATCATTGTTTAGTGAGGCGATATTTCATTGTACACATAAACATTATGTTCTATATCTATTAGACGGAGGAGTGTGTAAGTGTAGGTTTAATACATATAATAAAATCATTATAGAATATTTATGATACTTGTTTTTTAATATTATCTTGGAAAAAATATAGTGGAGGGGGTGGAAAAATAAATTAAAAGAAAGGACTTAAGAGAAGACATTACCTCTTGATCGGGTAACTCCTTTTGGTTTATGCCAAAAGGATTATTTAGATTTTATTATTCAAAAAGGGAAGGATTGTAAGAGGAATAAAGGTATTATGGGAAGTTTACTGGGTAATTATTTGTTGAAATTAATATGTTTGAGATCCATGAGGAAGAAGGATAGGTGGTAGATTTTTTAGGGAAGGACAAAAGAGTCGCATGTAATTTTTAGAAAAAAGTTAGGTGTACAAAAGTTATTACAAAAAAAGTCATAAAAAACCAAATAAAATCTATAATATAAGGTTTACCTACAACATATGTACATCTAATTGTTTTTGGAAATGTTTCTAGGTCATTTGGTCCCTTAATTTAAAGGTTTAGTCCCAAATTATGATTAATTTGGCCCCAATAATTGTGATTAATTTTAGTCAGTTTTACTAATCATTTTGTCCAAAAATTAACTTGGAATTATAAAAATATAAATATTTTACCTAATAAAATTTTGTATTTATATTTTTCAAAATTCAATACACAGAAATGAAAAAATTAAGATTAATGCTAATCCAGTAGACGGGATGAAACAACATGTTTTTAAAGTAGAAAAATGTTAAAAATTTGTTAATATTTTATATTCAATTTATATTTGAAATTGATTATAGTGAATTAAATGGTGCTAATAGATTAAATATTTATCTAATCTAATCTTCAAAAAAATTTAAAACATCATTTAACATTAATAATAAATTAAACAAAAAGGCAATTTTTAACTAAAAATCAGTATTTTCACTATACATAAAAAAACGTTGTTACTCAGAAAAATACAAAAACATAACTCTAATATATTTTGGAAATTATGAAATAAAAAATGATGTTTATTTTGTGAAATTAAATTTATAAATATTTATAAAATTAATTTTTTATTAAAACTGATTTATTTGAGAAAATAGTATTTAAAACATAAAGGGACTTCACCGAAAATCTTATCGTTAATTATCAATATGTTTTATTTATATAAAAAAATTAAATAGAATTTTACAATTCATAATACTATGTTTAACATCTAGGTTATAATTATCCCATTTGAATAATTTTATCATTAAAATGATGTTTCATGGAAACTATGTATTGCGTGTGATGTACACAAAGTTAGTGTTCCATGTGTCATATTCCATGTAGGTTTTGTGTGTAACATATGCAAATTAAGTTCCTTTTGAAATGGATTTTTGACTTAATTCAATCAACGAAACAAATTAAAATTTCATTTATTCAAAAAAAGGTCTATAAAAACTTGGGGTGTTACACTATTTGTGTATAACAGTGTATGAGGCCAAGGCCTACTATATGTTTGATATACCTACTTGATGATTTTAACTAAACCATGGCCTATAGAAGGTGTTCCCAGGGTTTCATTTAAAGTATTACATATAATTGAGCTGGGCCTTAGTACATCATTATGTGGAATAGGGGTATCCAAGATTTTTTTTTCATATGATGGTTTTTGGTTTTATAATAGTTGTGAGGATTGGTTTCTGTTTTTGGGAAATGATGATTCAGTGTATCTAGTTCATCTCTCAGGCTAGGTACCCAAATGATTGTTTAAATAATTATGTATCCATTCACTATGATTTTTATAACCCTATTATCGACTCTCTACTCCAAGGAACTGGTTTTGGGGAAAATAATGGTATATACGTCATATAAAAATCCATTGTGGTTTACATACCCTTCTTGAGTTATCTCCCCAAACATGCTATTTTGACCATAGTACTATTAGAGTTTCTTAGATTCCTCAATGTAGACATCCATCAAAGATTTTATGAAATTATCCAAATTAGGATCATCTCAGCTATTAGGTGTCTATTCAGGGGACAACTCAAGAGGTGTTACCTCTATGTTGTAACAAGTGACAGTTCCATCAATCGATCATCAAGAAAAAATCCCCTTAACATTAAACCCAATATTTTACCTTGTGCTTGAAAAAATTCATTCCAATATTTTAGTATTATAATTCAGGTGGGTCGAGAATTGTTCTGGAGTATCATTGGCCTAGATCATCCATGTTATATGGTGACCTAGAGACAAAAGTCACTCGTGTAGAAAATTTTTTTTACGGCAGTTATTTTTTATTTTTTACATTGGATTTTGGAATACGTTATTACAGGATACATTATAAATATTGATTTTTACGTCAGTTATTTTAAAACTGACATAAAAACCAAAAATCCGAAGTGTTTTTCACGTCAGTTCCTTAAGAACTGATGCGGAAAACGCTTCAGAGTTGTGATTTATTATGTCAGTTTTTAAATAACCGACATGGTATATACTTTATTACATCAGTTATATAATAAACGATTTCAAAAACTACACCTTTGAAGCATCTGTCAGTTTTGAAAATAACTAGCCTGATAAACAAGTCTGCCAAGCGTTTGTTGTGTCGGTTAAATAATAACTGATGTGAAAACATGTATACTAGTTCAGTTATAAACTAACTGACATCAAAAGTTATTCCATTCCATTTATTACGTTGGATATGAAATAACCGACGTCAAAACACATTCCCATTCATTTTATTCGTTGGTAATAAAATAACCGATGTAAAAACCAATTTTTTTAATAATACCATTCAACCACAACTATTACCTGACAAAAAAGACCTGAAACAGAACAAAAAATAGACCAAAACCTGACTAAAACCAGACACCCACCCCACTGGACATCCCTCCCACACCTGTAGAAACTCCCCACCCCACTGGATACCCCCCACACCCCAGGACTACCCCCACCCTCTGAAACATCCCCCACCCTTGAACATCCCTCCCACAGATTGGGACACCCTCCCGCCCCCATGGAAAACCTGGACAACCCAACCCCATGGGACAAACCTCGCACGCCTCTGGAACCCCATGGACACCCCCACAGACCAGGACACCCCTGGACATCCCCCACTCTCCTAGACAACCCTCCCACCCCCTAGAAAGCCTCCTATCCCCCATGGACACCCTGGACACCCCCCCACTATAAATCCCTCCAACAACTCTAAAACCCCCCACCCGATAGACACCCGTGCACCCCGGGACACGCCCTAGATATCCCCCGCTCCCTTGGTCATCCCTCCCAAGCTCTTGGAAACCCTCCCACCCCCATGGACTCCACAGACACCGCCACCCCACTGGAAAACCCTCCCACACCCCTGGAAACTCCCACCCCACTAGACACCCCCATACCCCCTGACACCCGTTGGATAGCCCCCTCTCCCCTAGATAGCCCACCCACCCACCTGGACACCTTCCAAACCACATGGATACCCAGGATACCTCCCCCCCACCCCACTGGACATCCCTCCCACACCCCTGGAACCCCCCCACCCCACCAGAAACCCCACACCCATGGACACCCCTTGGATAGCCCCCACCTTCTAGGACAACCCCCACCACCTGGACTACCCTCCCACCCTCTAGGACACACCCACCCCATGGAAATCCCCCACACCCCGAGAGTACCCCAACCCTCATCGATAACCCACCTCCCCCCTGGACAGCCCTCCCACCATCCTGAATACCCTCCCACCCCTAGACAACCCCACACCCCGAGACACCCCTGAACACCCCCCACCCCATGGACATCCCTCCCACATTATTGGAAACCCACACACCTCCATGGACACCCTGGACACCCCACCCCACTAGACAACCCCCAACACCCCAGAAAACCCCACCCCATTGGACACCACCACACCTTTGGACTCCCCTAGACATCCCCCACTCCCATGGACAACCCTCCCACCCTCCTGGACACCCTCCCACCCCCATGGACACCTTGGACACCCCCACCCCATTGGAAACCCCCCACACACCCCTGGACACCCCATGGATATCCCCCACCCTCCTAGATAGCCCCACCTCCTCGATAGCCCTCCCACCCTCCTGGACACCCCCCACCCCTGGAAACCCCCTGGATGGCCCCACCCCATAGACAACACTCCCACCCTTTTGGACACTCCCACCCCCATGGACACCCTAGACACCCCCCGCACCCATGGATATCCCTCCCATACCCTGGAAACCCACAACCCCTGGATACCCCCACACCCCTGGAGACCCCCACCCTCATCAATAGCCCCTAGACATCCCTCCCACCCTCTTAGACACCCTCCCACCCCATGGACACCTTGGACACCCCCAACCCACTGCACAACCCTCCCAAACCCTTGAACACCCCGCACGTGGACCCCTCCCCCCCCCCCCCCCCCCACACACCCCGGGGCACCCCCTGGACGACCCCCCTAGACAACCCCCACCCCCTGGACATCCCTCCCACACCCAAGAAACCCTCCTACCCTATGGACACCCTAGACACCCCCACCCCACTGGACATCCCTCCCACACCCATGGAAACCTCCCACACCAATGGACACCCCCACCCCTTAAAACCCCCTGGACTTCCCCCGCACCCTCCTAGATATCCCCCAGTCCCCTAAATAGCCCTCCCACCCTCCTTGACACCCCCATCCAACTGGACCTCCCTCCCACACCCCTTGACACCCCACACCCCGGTACACCCCCTATGCGGCTCCCCACCCTCATAGACCGCCCCCACCCCCTGGGCAACCCTCCCATCCTCCTGTACACCCCCACCCCCTTGGACACCCTGAACACCCCCATCCCACTGGACAACCCTTCCACCCCCATGGACCGCCCACACCACTGGACACCCTCACACCCCTAGACACCCCTGGACAGCCGCCCCACCCTCATGGATAGCCCCACCCCCTGGAAAACCCTCACACCCTTCTCGACACCCCACCCCCATGAACACTCTTGACACCCCACACCCCTAGAAAACTATCCCACACCCCTAAACCCCCCACCCCACCCCACTAGACTCCCCGCCACACCCCTGGACACCCCCTAGACAGCCCCCAGCCTCCTGGATAGCCCCCACCCCCCTGGACTGCACCCACACCATCCTAGAGAGCCCCCACCCCTAGATATCCCCCCACCCTCTTTGACACCCTCCCACCCCATGGTCACCCTAGACACCCCCATTCCACTGGACAACCCTCCCACACACCTGGAAACCCCCACCCCACTAGACACCCCATTCCTCTAGACACCCCTTGGACTACCCCTACCTCCTAGACAACCCCACCGCCTAGACAGCCCTCCCACCCTTCTGAACACCTCCGACCCCATGGACACCCCCTAACCCCTGAACCACCCACACCATACTGGACATCCCCCACCCTCTGGATAGAAATCCCACCCTTCTAGACACCCCCAACCCCTGACCACCCCCACCCCGAGACATGCCATGGACGACCCCCACCCCCAAGACCGCCCTCCCACCCTCCTGGATACCCTCCCACACCCATGGACACCCAAGACAGCCCCAACCCATTGGAAATACCTCCCAACACCCATGGAAACCGCCGCCCCCACCCCACTGGACACCCCCACACCCCTGGATACCCCCTATACAACCCCCTGCTCTCCTAAACATCCCCCAATTCCCTAGACAACCCTCCCACACTCCGGGACACCCTACCACCCCATGGACACCCTAGACACCCCTTACCCTAATGAACAACCCCCCCACACACCTAGAAACCCTCCCACCCCACTGGAAACCCCCCCACAACCCTGGATACCCCCTGGACAGCCCCCCACTCTCCTAAACTACCCCTCACTCCCCTAGACATCCCTACCACCCTCCTGGACCCCTCCCACCCCATGGACCCCATGGACACCCCCACCCCATAGGAAAACCCTCCCACACCCCTGGAAACCCGCACCAAACTAGACACCCCCACACACCTATAACCCCCCAAACCAGAATCCATACCAGAAAAGCCATTAGAACTAGAACAAAACAAGAAGTAGAGAAAAATTAAACATTCACATTTATAACATTCAAAACTTACAATTTCAACTAAAAAAACCTAAATCCAACCTAAATGAATACCAAATACACAATTATAATGACAATATTCAAAATTAAATTTTACACTAAAAATGAACTACAATCCAATCACACCTGTAAAATAATTTGACCAATCCACTTGTATGTTTTTGATCTCTTGAGCATTATAGGGTTGAGGTTCATCCAATAGCTACTTATTAAAAGGATAGTAGTTTACATATATAATTAATAAATCAAATGAAATATTATGGAAAAGTTTAAAAGGAAATCTTACCAGGTCAATTTTCCCAAGTGTTCCAGTTGTATTTCTTTCATACATAAATACTAACATATAATATACACATTCGAAGATGCCTTGTGGTTCATGAAAATTTTGTTTAAATGAGTGTAAATTCAAAATATATTTTTTATTTAATACATCAGAAAGTACAAATTATAAATGGATATTTACCTTTACAATTACATATTTGATCTTGACACTCCTTTTATTTGTTTTTAATCAATAGTAGACCCATCCCCTATTAGAAAATAATATGAATGGGATAAATTTAAAATTAATTATAATATATACATATTTTAATAAATTGAAAATTACATTTCCAGCATATTCTTAAAATTTTCCCGCACATCTCCATGGATAGAGCATATCCAATAAAGTGTTTTCTCCCTTGGGAAAAAAACACCTTACATCTAATGATAACTGATAAAAAAATTTAATGTTAGTGGGTTTTTATGTTTAAATAAAATGAACACTTTTCTAGAGATATGTTTCATACCTCTCACAAAAAGGAATCATCCAACACCGTGTGATTATATTCTGTTCAAATCATTCAGTAATATAAAGCATTCTTTATTCCTCCTCCAATGCATGTACTTTAGGGGAAATCAAATGTAGGTCTATGAATCCATATACATCTGTCCTCTCATTTGTCTCAAACATGTTATAAAGATACCTAATAAAAAATAGACATAAGTATACATTTTTAATAAATATAACACAAGAAAAAGGTGTTAAGACTTATATGAAAAAAGTTTGCACCATGTTGATGCCCAACTTATCTCCAGTAACAAGCTCCATGATAACAGTTTTCAGAATCCCCAAATTTATTGAACATCTACATACATGAGATTCCATTATAAACTCATAATAACCAGCCAACAAATTTGAATATCTTGAAAATCTATCAGGACTATTAGAATCTGTATCTGATGTCATTTCCATTTGTCATTATTGTTGTCTACACAATATTTCTCTACCTTTGAAGTATTCCTGTAAAAATAAACAGAATAATATATTATTTTTCAAATGTTAAAACAACTTTAATAAAATAATAAAATAGAAGATATATCATATATACCAATATGGTAATGAGTCGCATATGTCTGGATGGCCAAATTAAAAAATGGCTTTTACTATGTCCAACTGTCATCACCTTATCTATAGGAAATGGTACTCGAGCTGATCTATCTATAATATTTTGTACAATGACCCTATGATTCTCTACCTCTTACTATTGAGGATGAACTATATCTCCCATACAATATACCATCCCATATGAAACTATATGATGTTTGGGATCATCAACATACAACTTGAAATAAGTAGGAAGGTTCGACGAAGGAGTAGTATAAAAAATGGGGTCCACAGGCTGAGGTGGGGGAGTGAGTGCTATTGGAGGAGGTGGAGAATAAATAATGGAGTCTATAGGGGGAGGTGGAGGAGTGGGAGATGCAGTCTAAAATTGTCTTTGTATGTCTGCAAACATAGACTATAACGATGCTCTAATATTTTCCTCCATCAATGCATTAATATTATGAACTTCAACCTTCAAGGATTCTATTTTTTTATAAACACCCTAAAAAATAAGTTGAATAAAGTGGAAACACTTTTCTTACTGATACAACCGTCAAAAATATCATCGTACACGACCAAGATGTTCAGGATTTCCAAATGCTATAGATAAAATATCTTGCCTACCAGCAGCTGTAAAACCCCCCCTAAGCTCTGTTCATCAAGAAAATATTGTATTAATTAATTGAACATTTCTGTAATGATTCAAATTCTATGAAGAATATAGTAAACTTAAATAAATAAAATAAATATATTACAATCCTCTCAGCTACGATTCTCTAATCTTCTAAAAGATATTTACCCCTTTTTCCCATCCGAGCTCTCTTCCATTATTCATGTCTAGATGGAGGGGATAGAGGGGAAACCACTCAAGAGCTTGAAGACTCATCTATTTGTTTTTGTAATTTTTCCACCATCATTTGTTCTTCAAATAATGTATACCCTCCCCAAGATAAACTATGAGGATATAAATTTTTTGATTGGATCTCCTGATGATATTTCCTTATTTTCTGTAAATTATGAATAATAAATAATTAAAAAAACATTAATAAGATCATTTATATAAGAAATATTATAAAAGTTTATATTTCCCTTTGAAAAAATGATCTTTTCTCCTACTTCCAATAAACTGTCTCCATGTGCCTTCATCTATGAAACAATATATACCACGTGGATTGTCATGAATCCTATGACCAAAAATTAAATCATATGTGAGGGTTGATTTGAAATCCCTCCATCTTCTAGCATCCATCGATAAGAATTTCATCCTGACTCCTTTACTTTCATGAATATCAAATTTCATCTAATAAAGAGGATATAAACATATTATACTAGAAATATTTAAATAATAGGGAAACAATAGAAAAAGTTGTTACCAAAATCATCTCCCACAAGTAAGATATTATCAATTTTTCACACTTTTCCAATCATCATACAAAATTATTGATTTTCTCTAACCCTGAGTTGATACAAAACTCATAAATTATTTTTCATTTGGACCTCTAGGAATATTATTCTCATTAAACTCAATGAGTATCCTCTAGGTACCCCAATCAGAGCATTGTAAAAGACCAATGACTAGAAGACTCTACTTATTGATAATTCTCAGTACATGAATCTCTAGACAGACTAAGCTAAAAGTTAGTGAGTTCATTGGCACACAATGCGGTTCACCCTCCAGAGGGGTCTTAGTATTGAGAAAAACCTCAATAAAATTGGGATTGCTGGGATTCTCTTCCATTTCATTGAAGGAGACAATATTTCTCAGGTTATGTCGGATGTTCATTCCAATTCCTATGTAGCTCATCCGATAGGTCCAAAGCTCTCTCATCAACTCAAAATATTGGTCTAATTTTTTAAAACCATTGTCCATGAATACATTGAATTTTCTAAGAGGTTCCCTAAATTCTAGATCCATGAAATTTTTTTACATCAACTGCTCGAACCTCTCCTTGCTACCATGTACACTTGGTTCTTTGTGGTATAGGGACTCAATGTTGTGGGACCATATCCACATGCAATAGGTCGCCAGTGCAGGTTCATCCTGATTGCTAGAGATTTATTTTCCAAGTGGGTAGAAGAAATTCCTCTCAAAAATTCAAGGATCATTATTTCCTTGATATCATGAGCTCCAATATCATCTACTAACTAGGGGTCTCTCATTCCATCCCTACCGATAACAAAACCACATTTTGATTAGCATAGATGAAGAAATTGTACACCAAGTACAACATAAATTCTAATAATATATCTCTATATCATCCCCAAGAACATGTGTAGATCGATCCATTACAAAAAACCCTCTCTATAATTCTGCAAATGATGGTTTTTTAAAACATGAAAATTTGGCCGGAAAAACTCCCCAACGCTCTCTAGGCTTACCAGATGATTATTTGTAATTCCACCTAGGTGACCCTATATTCCCTGGTGTATGGAACCAAGGTAGTCTTTCCCATCAGAATTTAGTTAACATTGCTTCACACATCTGTCTATGATCTGCCAATGCTAGAAGAATAGAAGAATTATGTCTAGATGAATTAGAATCCCTCGATGATAACAATATTCATTCCACTCACAATCTAGAGAGGCATTAGAACAAGATAACCAGAGAATTCAATAATAAATTTCATCTCTATTATTTCCCTCAAGGTGACATGGGATTGACCTTGAGAATGAAAATGATACTCAAATGGAATCCACCATAGTTGGAGCCCAAATGGGAGTGACCGTACATCATTCAAAAGTTTTACCCCAATGGTGTGTACTCTCTTCTCACTATGGATGGTGAGAACATAAATACTCCCACCAATACAAAATTATTGAAGTAGTACTTCATCTGAGTATACCCTTATCATTCCCCAAGAAATTAAATTATATATGGTATGAGCTCTATGACCATAAACTATGAACCCTTTTGTTTAGGATGATGATAAACTACAAGTGGTAAACATACCTCATTGTTTGATCTCTATGACATTAAACTAATATCTCCATCATCCTTACCGCAAGACATTACACTCCACTGGGACCACTATGCATCACGCATCCCATCATTTGGGACACTGTCACCTTTCACATTTGAAAAGACCCCCTTAGTAGCCTGGTCTCATGCCACCTAGGCTAACCTACCATTTCGGGCCAATGTCCTGGAGGATCTCGAATGATAGTTTGACACAAGTCCCGCGTTGCCAATATGGTCCACTTTCAATTCTCAATTTTTTTTCACCATTCCATTCCATAGGATATAGATACTATGTTTTGAACAAGGTCAAAAACTATCCTCCATCATTATCACCATCCACATGGTCTCCCAAATATTGGGCATGGTGATTCATATTTTTCTTCACTTCTATTCCACACACTTGACATTAAAATGGGAATCTAAAGTCTGAGATCTATGACTTTAAACTAAGATCTCCATCATCCTTACCACATAAATTAAAACTACATGAAATTCAAGAACTATGTGCGGCCTAATTCCAATACTTATGGGAAGCGTATGAAGGCTCAAACATTTCTTCTTCAGGTCCAACCCCAGTTTTAGAAACCTTCTCTTTCATAGGGCCCCTTTTACTATGTTCTCCTAGGGGTATGTGGTGTGGTGGAGACTTATTTCCTCATTCATGTTGGGTTTTAAATAACCAACCCATATACCTCCTTCTAGATCTCTCTATTCCCAATCCTTACCACATGATGATAAAATACATGGAATTTTCAGAAATATGTGTGTCTGTATTCCCATCATTATGGGTACGTTAGAGCACCCAAACATTTCATCTTTTGGTATATCCCCAAGTATCATAGATTCTGACTTCATTTTGGCATCTTAGACTAAGTCTCTAGGAATCACGTGATGTGGTGTGGACTTTTGTCGTCAATCAAATCTTGTTTTCAATAGCCACACCATGTGCCCCTCTTTCGAGAACATCTCCTTTTCTTTGCGTCCTTTCCGCATGATGTTAATTTGAATTTCCATTAAGAACTACATGTGGATTAATTCTCATCCTTATGAGATATGTAGAAACACACTGACATTTAATCTTTAGGTCCATCCCTAGGTCCCTTAATCTTTTCTGACCCCTTGTCCTGAGGTTCCCCCTAGGAATGCATGTAGTGTGGTGTGGAATTTTGTCCTCATTCAAATTAGGTATGCTTTATCACTCCATGCTCATTCCATTCATGAAATAGGTATTCCACATGAATCCAAACTCTATGATGTTGAACTATGTTGCCGAGTCCCACTTGACATTAAACTGTTGTGTCTTTTCTGCAGGACGTTAATGTGAATGGGATGGTCCTCTCAAATAAATTTAAACTATGACACTATCATCCTAGCTGCATGATAAAAAACGACCCTATATTGTGGTTTCCTCTCTTGAGAGGGCATCGTGTTTGGCATCGACCATCCCCCATGATATTTTCAAGGCCTATATATGGACTGATTCATGCAGCAATGCTTAGATCCTCCATCCTAGGTCTGTGGTTCCAAAAAAAAACACACCCACACTAATGAACAAACAAGATCCATCAAATTCCACTCCTTTCGGTGCATGAGACATACTTTAACAAGAATCCCTTTCAGAACTACGTATAGTTTGATTCTCAACCTTATAAGATACGTAGGAATGCCCATGTATTATGTATTTGGGTCCTGCCCGAGGTACATAAAATCCTTCATTTTTCCCGACCCTTTGGTCTAAATTCTATTGGAATCACTTGGTGTGGGGTGTAACTTTTTCTCCTCATTTATACCAGGGTTGTAATATCTATTCTATGTACATCCCTTCAGGGATATACCTTCTATTTTCCCTTATCTATACCACATAAAAATAAACTGCATGGGTCTCAAGAATTATGTATGGCTTGATTCACACCTCTATGGGATACGTAGGAATGGTCGGACATGTTTTCCTTAGTTCTAGCCTTTGGTTCTTCTATCCATTCTTTAAGCCCCTTGGAATAGGTTCTCTCATGGGATCATGAATGGTGTGGTATATGGACTTTGGTCCACATTCACATCGGGTTATTGTACCATTCCATACATGTTTCTCTCTTTAGAATCCTACACCCCTCACATCCTTACCCCATGATGTTAAACTGCATGGCGTGTCCAAAAATATGTGTAGCATGATTCCCATATGTAAAAACACCTAGAAAGTTCATATTTGGGTTCATTTTGAACTTTTCCTCCACTTACCTCCTCGAGTTTTCCTCACAAAATTGGACCCTCAATCCTTTTTATGCGTCACCGACGTGATCATATGAACTCTGGTTTAGGAATTAGAGTGTCGGATTCTGCATGGACATGATTTAATCCTTTTTCATGTTGCAAGTCCCCATTTATTTGGATTTCTATCATCATTCACATCCAAAAGGACCCCTAGATGGTATGAATGCTTGAAATTATATAACGCCTATTGCATTGGGCCAATGTCCTAGAGTATTTCGAATGACATTACGAGATAAGACCCATATAGTGAATTTGGTAAGCGGTTGACCCTATTTTGATTTTCCCATTTCATATAACACGATGTGAATACTGTGTCTCAAATATGGTCCACCATTTTCCTCCATCATTATCACCAACCTTTTTATGACCAAATATTGGTCTTATAACCCACATATCATTGACCTCCTAATTTATAGGAATAAATTCAATAGCCTCGGTGTTATACATCCATGAACCATTGTGCATTGAGAGGGAGGACTAGCATTGTTAGGTTATCCTTTCCCCACACCTCCATTCACTATTGTATACTTCCATGTGTCATATAGATATTCTCCACCCCTTGTTTCATGCACTGAGCATGGATCACATGGTCTTAGGGGTTTGTTGAAATATTCATGCCCGTATATAAGAGATGTGCACCTCCTAGTCCAAACATTATGACCTTAAACTAGGAGCCCCATTTTTGAAGTCCAAGAAACATGACTTTATATAATTTTTGTTCCCTTGAAAATATGGGAATCAGTGCAGAATCCCTTTTCCACATTCACGTAAAGTTTCCTTATAGATCCGAGTCACATACTTTCTACTTGGGAATTTTCCTCTTATGTTCTAAGATTCATGACCATAATCTAGGATATCCTGTATCCATATAGTATGATGTTAAAATACACCTTCTGCATCCATACTGTGTACTGATAAACTACACAGTGGTATGATGTCTTTATTTAAGGATATATTCCCCCCTTTAGCACTGATTGTTTGTCCCTCCACACTGAAGAACTATGTGTAGCTTCATTCTCACCATTGTGGGATATGCAGTGATGCCTAGGCATTTTGTCCCAGGGCCCATCCATATCAGCACTACCCCTTTAATATTTCTAGACTAATTGTTCATATCTCCCTTTTAAGAACATGTGGTGTGGTGTAGCCTTTTTTTGGTCCTCATTCACATCGGGTTATGTACCCCCACCACACATATCTAATTTGGGGTTCCCATGTACTTCGGCGCTTGACATTAAACTACAACCCTACCTTGAACAAGTTATATATACTCCATGATAATTATGGATGTTAAGACTTCCTCACTAGAGATGATTTCCCCCACGAATATGGGTTTCGAACCACGATGTACATCAAGAAGTATATGTGGCTTGATTCCCATATTTATGGGATATGTAGTGATACTTGGAAATTTCATATTAGGTTGAGCCCCAGGTTCATTAACCCTTTCAGCTCTTTACCACTAATTATGGTCGAAACTCTATGACCATAAACTAAAAGTCCCCAGTACATGAAACCTGACATTAAACTCTTTTCCATGGTATGAGATGTATGAACTTAAACTATGTCTAACATCTTAGTCAAATGATGTTGAAATATTCCATACATTGTCTTCATCGTACGACGTTAAACTATGTATGTATCATCCCTACCACACAACATTAATCAATATGATTATTTTGCTTATTCACATGATGTAAAACTTCAAGGCATTATAGTTCCTCACCAGAGAGTTCATATACGAATGTAGGTTTGATCCTGACTCAGAACAATATGCCTACCTAATGTGATTTCGTCACGGTGGTGTAATTACAAGAGTATTAGACCTCATTCAAACAGTCCATCACTCCACCCCGCGCTTTGCATTCCCCTTATTCAGATACTTATACTATTGAAAATATGAAGAAACTCCCTAACGACATGGATTCTTAGCCTTTTGGCTCGATTATATATTTGGTCCAACTTTCTAGGGGACATCAGATGACATTTGAAGTCTGGCCTGGTGTTTTTGAATTGGGTCAGCGGTGGCCCTTATTTGCCTATCCCCATTTTAGGATAGCATGATATGGAAATATGTTACGAATATGGTTAATAGTTTTCCTATATCATCATGTCTCCATCACTGTGTTCCAAATTTGTTTTATTGTTATTCACACTTATCATAACTATTTGTTCAGATTGATTATGATTCCCCTCGCTTTATCCCTCTTCTGCAGTAGAGTACGTTCAGAAGAGCAATTTAGCTATTTTGATAACCATATTTTCTGATCAAGAACACATTTTTTATTTCAAAAATTATGGGCGATCATTCAGACCCCAAGTATTAAAAATTTTAGCCGGAATTCTCAAATACAATGTGAATAATAACGTAGTCTTCTCTTGTTTCTCACACTGGGTATGACCTACATGAGGTTACAGATTAATCTCTAATCACCTCATAGTTATGGTTGAGGTGCACTAAAATAAGAAATCAAGAAAAAAATCCCATTCATGAAATATTACATGCCTAGTGGAAATATTGTGCACCAATCTCCCAAGATGGCCCCTCCCATGCACCAAAAAATACCTAGTTGGCATGTAAAGTTTTCACAAGACCCGCCATCCAGATCTATTTTACGCTGAGATCCATTTCTGCACCACCACCACAAAAAATAATATAAAAAATTTAATTTGACCCTCCTCACATCACAACGTCTTAAGAATTTTAAATATCTATTGTGCATGTAATACAACCCTTCATCTTGAAAAACATGGCATCCTGGTAAAATATTTTGCATGATAGGTCTCCTAGTGGTCACCTTCAGGCTGACGTAGTTGGGCTTGACCCTCATCTGTTTACTTTATTTCGAAGGAAAATGCATGGAAACCATTCCCTTAGCACAAAAACCTCTATATTCTCTATAATCATTCCTATTGTGTGCAAACATCCCCTATTTCATGCAATAATCCTAAATTTCACACACACCTTTCCTATTTCATGAAATCGTTCACTATTGTGGGCAATCCTTTCTTATTGCATGCAATCATGTCCTTCATTACACAACCATCCCCTATTGCGTGAAACCATCACTATTATATGAAAATATCATATTTTAAACATAGTCCTTCATGTATGTATGCAATAATTCCTTCTAATGTGAAAAAATTATTATGTATTTATCCTAACATCCACATGCACCATGTTCGTGCTCCGCTTGCAAGAAACACAACTATCTTGCGTGAAATTTTTCCGAACAGGCCTCCAAGACTTCTTGTAGTGATTTCAAGGTCCCTCAAGTGGCACCTCATGTTGAATTTATTTACCTCATGCCTCTTCAAATAGGCATACTAATGGAAATTACTTCTCCACATAGCCATTCTAACCTGATCCCCTCGATGTACAACTCTACAACCACGTTTCTTCATTTAAATACTTGGGCCTCACCTCCCTCAAGAGTGGGTTGGTACAAGTTATGTGAGTCCTAGGGTTGAGGTGTGAATCCTCATCATTTAGGCTGTAGAATGTTAAACTACCAAGAACCCACATCATTAAAACATGATGTTAAACTATGACTGCTGCATTTGTGGCAGGTCAAAGAGGACCAGAGAGGGGATATGCACCAGTGCCCTCTCGTGCTCTCTTTCTCTATGGGATTTGTCACCATGTTCACTTTGGGGAGCCCTTACGTTAGCCCTGACCCACCTTGATAGTGAGATCACTATACGATTCACATGGAATGAGTATTTTAATGGAATGAAATCCTTCTCATATAGCAATACACCCTCCTCTTGTTCCCCTCCAAGAGTAATTTACAATCTTCCTCTTCCGAGGCCTTAAACCACACGTAAGACCCTATTTCCTCCTTGAACTGCTAACCACATGTAAGACCATGTTTCCTCTTTGGGACACTAGCCATGCACAATCCCGAAACCATCCCTCGTGATCACACCTTTATCAACAAAATCTTCAGGTCTACTACTACCTCTTGTTTCTCAAACTGAGCATGACTTACGTGGGATTAGAATAAGCATCGACCATGACATCCTATCTAGGATGGTAATCATGTGTAAGCCCCAATACCCTTCTAATCAAACTACGTGGACTTTTATATTTTCCCTTTTTTAGAATGGTACATAGGAAGCCTCCTCGAAGTTCAAGCCCATCACCCCATAATCATCTATTCTGACCATTTCGTGTCGGTTCACACTGGTCATCCAACATGATGTTAAAATGTATGCCCTTTTGAATTATATGGACATAGATTCTCCATTTTGGGATGTGTTGGAAACCTATTTGAGGTTCAAGACCAATACAATCACCTATACACCGGTTATCTGTTCCATCCCTACTCATTTCATCTTTCGACTCTTCATCCATATCCATAAGGACTTTTCTCAGGCTAAAACATCCTGGTGAAATCATGCCATCTATTCAGACAGCTAACCATGTGTAATCCCCATTCATCTCATTAATCTTTTTTCGGGCCGCTAACCATGTGTGCGCTCCAGTATGTCTTTGGGTTTTTTTCCATTGTGTACACCCTGATCACATGACTCACTATCTCGAACTACATAGTTTCTGATCCCTATCTTCAATACATGGTATGTAGGAATCCTACCCGAGGATCAATCCCAACCAATTGTAAAATTTTGTGTTCCCTTTGCTGGGACACAATCATCCTTTGACCCGCCCTTTGAGGAGTCCAGATCAGCCTTCATAGTGTGATATCCACCATCTAATGGACATACCATCTCACATCTATCCTCATTGGGAGTCTTTACCCACCCATATGGTAAAACTTCTAGGTACTCACTCATAGATATGTACACATCTGATCCACTCTCATTAGTGTTTTGATCATTCTGATTCATCTTCTCTAGACGTTAAACTCGCGATATACCCCATGTTAAACATGAAAAACTAAGGGAATACTAGGAGATATTCCTCCTCAATATAATTCCCCGCATTTGACATGGGATGCCTTGATCTTATACCCCCTCGAGAAGCCCTATCATAAGGGGAAGAAATATAGTTGTACCGGTGTTTTAGCTTCTAGAAATGACAACAATGCCCAATGTGATAGCTCCACTAACCAAATGTTTCTTCCCTGAATTTTCCCATGGAATGTCCTTAGAGAGATAGTGTAACTAACCAACATTCACAAAGATAGTGAACTAGGAAGTTTTTCATGAACAATATCTTAATCTTTAATGAATTGTATTTGATGTAGCTTCTTCGGGTTGAGTATCTTTAGGGGTTTGATTTTGAAATTATTTAATCCACAGGAAAAGAAAATTTTGTAGATGATGATTTGAGTTAAAAAGTTCCAGTGAAATCCTTGAAAGAGTCTAGTTATGAGTGGACCTTTATTGTTAATTTTTCCCAATTTCTTCTCAAAAACATGGAGCACAGTGGTGGTGTGTTTGTGGATAGTGTTTAGCTGACTCCTTCTCTATGGGATTTGATTCAGAAAGAGCATCCAAGTGATGAGATGTTCCAGTACTCTACATAGTTCCAAAATTGTGGGGAGGTTTTGTGTGAATAGTTATTGTCTTATAATGGAGCTTTATAATTTAGAGGCCACTTCATTGTGCTTTTTTCATTTCAGAAGGTGGTGATGTAGGATATCCACCTACCACAATGGGTTCTTCATCCTTGTTCTACCATGATTTTTTTTATGATGTGTGTTGGAATTTCTAGTGGATAAGTTATAATGTGTGATGTATAAGACTCTGTATCACGGTGTTATGCATGTCATAAGGTTAATGAAGAGCACTAAAGGCCCTATGTTTTGCTTCATCCACTACCCATTCATACCTAGAAGTGGTTCAAGATTTCCATGAAATTTATTTTTGGATTACCACATACTACTTGGGAGAGGAATGCTATTTGGAAAGTGATTGAGCGTATAACCAAACCATCCATTATCATTTTCATTATGGATTCATCAAAGGTGGATTAGTTTCGTTGATTGTATATTTAGGAGATAGTTAGTCTTCATGGTGTTCCATCATCAATTTTTTTCAGAAATTTTCCCTCATGGTTTTGAGAAGGCCTTCAGAACGTGATGAGACTATAGGTTATGTTGAGTATGGCATAACAATATCAAACCATCTGTCAGATGGAGAGGGTGAATCATATCTTGGAAGACATACTCCAGGTGAGTGTGTTGGATTTTGGAGGATCCTGGGATATCAATTTAGGGTTTTCCCAAGTTTTCCTATAGTAATAGTTACCAATAATAGATTTTAATGGCTCTCTTTGAGGCACTTTATATTCGACCATGTTTGTCCCCTTTATGTTAGGTTGAGGTGGGTGAGACCATTTTTTTGTGACCAACCATGAAAAGTAAACCTCTAATAAATTCAATTTTATCAAGAAATATTTTTTGGCAGTAGAGAGGACCCATAAGTCCTATGCTAATCATATGCATGGAGCTTTGTATTTTTCCATGGGAGCCTGGTTGTTTCAGAACATGGAACTATGTTTGGGTCTCCATAATCTTGGTTATACATTTAATCTGACATTGAGGTATGTCAAGCCTTTTGATAATACAAAGAGAGTTGGTAAGGTGGATTAATATTTAATTTTATTTCCTAGTTAATATCAATTCATGACGTATTCCATTTCTCTCAACTAAAAGAGAACAATCCGGATCTATCTCATGTGTTGAATTTGGAAAAGCTGGAGTTGGGGGGCCCATATATCGGTGTTTGATAAGGTAGCGTGAAGTGTGGATTCTCAAGACAAAGTTATTCATGGGAAGTACATACCATTGTATTGAGTTCATTGGATTAATGGTAGTTATTATCATGAGACACGAGAGTGGAATTATTCAATTGGGAAGGAGTACCCATTTTTTATGATTTGGACTTGAGTGACTTTTTGGTGGGGGAATGTTTTGATATTGGGGATAATTGTGACATCCATGTTTTTATTTTTATTTATTTATATTATTTCTCTTAAAATTTCCCATTTGTTCCCTAATATTGTTTTTGGAAAAAAAGGGTTTTTGGGTTCGATAGTAGGTGGCGTGTGGTTGGGGCATGGTTAGGGGAAACCATGTGCCAGCCCAAGGAAAACCATGCACTTGCGATAGTGGAACTGTCCAGGCCAAACGACATTCCTTATAGTTGTGCTCAATTCTCTAGTAAACCATATTGATTCATTCTTCTTGAACATATAGGTACTGTGGTTGATTCATGGTTTGGAGAAACTATGAGGGCTTGCCATGAGACCTATCCTGGCCATTAAAAAGTTGGATTTTTCACTTCATCCATCTTCAATTTTAACAATAAATCTCCCCTAATCTAATAAATAAAGGGTTTTCAACTCTTGGAGATACCTACAATATTTATTAAATTTCTTTAACTCGAATTTTTGGGTGGTTTTGTGTGAGGTATTTAGGCAATCATCATGTTTTTCTCATTTCCCTTGATTTATTCCTTCTTCTAGGGTTCTTCTTCCTCACACTTTTGGTTATTCATTTCCAATGGGTTGATTAAACTAAAAAGAGTTGAATCTTAAGTTTTTGTTCAAAAAGTTGTGTTTATTGTTGATTATTTTTTTAATAGGGTTCCTTGGTGGTGCAGTTAGGGTTCTCCACTAAATTCTAGATATTTCCATGTGTGACATAGGTGGTTCCATTCATTAACATTAGTAGATGATTTTCGTATGCTTTCTTGGTTTCTTAAATGTGTTCTATGAACTATGTGGGTAATGAGAAATGTATTTTCACTATTATTTTATGGTTTTATGTGTTGGAAGGTGATTATATAAAAGAATTTTATTTGGTTTGAAGTGTACCTATTAGGTGTGCTTTATAAATGTGTTCAATGGACTGTGTGAAAGGTTCAAAATAAGTTCTGAAAAGATTTTGACAAACTATTGTGATCAATGTTGGTTTTCTAAAGGAAATTGATTTTTTTTATTGGGGATTTCTTATTATGTCTCATAAATGCGTGCTATGAATTTTTAATGTGGTTTTATGAAAGTTCTAAAATGGATTTGGTGACCATGTATATTTGATGGCATTTTAACTATTTAAATTATCAGATTTCTTGTGGGATAATATTTTTGTGTTTATAAGTGGGGTTTTTGAAAATTGAAAGTGAAATAAAATGTTTATTATAATTGTTTTGGTGAGTGTAAATTTAAAATTGGGTTTGATTATGGACAATTCTAGCTTCCATGTGGGCTTTTATTATTGAGAAAACGATCTTGTTAAAGAAATGGATATTCATTCATGTTCATGATGCTTGACATGTGAATATGACAGTGATGATTTATGTGACATTTGAAATGGAAATTGAGCACAAAGGAAATCCTAGGTATCTATATGGGATAACTAGAACAATTTTGATAGTTGATTCAATGGGGTCAATTCCTGGTTTCTCCTAGAAGGATTTACTCTAGAACACTAACTAAATATTTTATATGATCATAGAACACTAGATCGTTTTATGATCTCTTTTATATTGGATCATTCAATAGGATGTTTCAGGATTTTTATTATGTTTTTAGAATATTAAACCCAGGGATGGGTACCCCTTTAGTGGCTCATGCACGAGGAATAAATGTTTTTGGTTGGGGGAGATTAGCATAGAGGAATGAAGTTCACAGGGTCCCACTATTTCTAGTACCAATAAGGATTTCCCTTGTTTGTCTCTTATGTTGTGATGTATTTTTATTTAGTGATAACCATAAGTATATAATGACCTTGTGTATATTTTAATTTCAATGTGAGTTTCTTTTGAGAACATGTTTATTCTAAAAAGTGTTTCCCTAAAAATGTTTTTTTAAAAATGTTAAAAATGTTATTATAAAAATGTAAACGTTGATTTGTATTATTATACTATGGAATAGAATATTTAATTGGGATCCATCCAACTATGTTTTGGATCACACCCTATATACACCACTGGGTATATGTAAACCTTGTAATGTATGACTCTTGTAAAGGAAAAATGTTCTTTGGTGGTGATGGTGGATCCTATTTCTAGTGTTCCAATTCATGCACGTGTTGGTGGTGGTTGATTGGGGGCGATTTCCCACTCTTTTCCTGGAGGATTTTTTTGTTGCGGTTTAGTTTTTTCCCATTTCATTATGGTATATTAATTTTGGTTAAAGTTGTAAAATGTTGAGTCTGAAGGTTGTTTTTCCTATTTTGGTTATGGATATTGATCTTAATGTTATACCTTTTTGTTGACTGTTGTTTATGGTTGGTTATATTAGGTGAAATCAGTCCCAAAAATGAATTATTGATACCCCTGAACTACTTTCCATATCATTGATATCGGGAATGCTCAACAGGCCGTGCCAATGATCAGGTCAATTTCTGGGTGGTTGAAACCATAGCTTGATTCATGGTATTTCTTATTTTAACATTTAACAAAAAAGTATATTTTTCAATAAAAACACGTTTTAAATATATTTTATATTTATAAACTAAATTTATATATTTTTTAATTTAATTATATTAGAATAATAAATTTTGTATTTATAAACTCAAATTTTTTTACTAGGATTTTTTGGTTTGTTTCTGAAAAAATTGGCTTTTAGGTGAATAGTGAAAAAATAATTTTTTTTCTAAAATTTTATGTTTTATGAAATTATAAAAATAAAAGAATCAGATAACTAATTTTGGGTCATTTTTCTATAAAATATATATATTTATTAGTAAAATAAATCATTTATAATTATTATGTTGTATTTATAAAACTCATGTTTATTGTTTTGGAATTTAAGTAATATTCCAAAATAATTTTTTATAAGATTATATTAAATATTAGTTTTCATAAATTGAAACTTTTTTTAAAAAAATGGACATAATATTTCATATTTTTATATTCATATTATTTAATAGGTTCAATGTTATTTTTCATAATACATGGATGACTACTAGAATTAAATTTGATATCCTTAATTATGGTAAACTTTTATTTTCACATATTCTTTTAGTAATATTTTATATTTCAAATCAGAAAAAATAAATTAACATATTCCAAAAAATTTCGTTAATGTAATTTTTATTCTTATATTTAAATATATTATCACCCATTCAATTAGTTTTTAATACTTTAAATATTACTAATGCATAATGGTGAAAAATATGTTTTTTACAAAATAGATCTTCTATATATAAAATATTTAAATTTGAAAGTTAATTTTAGATTTTTATTAAATTTAATTGGATTAAATAAAGATTAAATTTATTTTCATCTCATATTGTTTTTTAACATAGTTAATTTTTTATGTTTAGTAAAACATAAGATAATTATGTAAAAACAAATTACCTTGTGAAAAAACCAAAAAGTAATAATGTAAGAGAAAATAACATTAAACATTTTTAAAACAAATGGGAAACACTTGATTGTGGATTTATAGATCTAATATAAAATTATACCCAATTAGTGTAAATGTTTTGATCCATTTACACATGAATAGTGTAATGATATGAATAAAAAGTAAAGGGTATTCACAAATGTACAAATATCTTCACTTATAAAATGGGTTCACTTCCATTGTTTTAAAGTTTTAATTTTCCTTCAAAATATATATTAAGATCTACCCAATTAATATCTTTTATAAGTCCCTTGAATTTCATAAAGCCTATATTTACTACAGATCAGTCTAAATTCTTCAATTATAATGAGTTCATGAAGAGGATGTTCATGGTCTCAATATAAGCATTTCATAATCCTAACCACTTGTTCATAATTATTCTCTTCCAATGAAACCCAAAACACAGTAATATAATGAACTCAATATCATCAGTATACTTATGGGTTATTTTATAAATTTAACAACCCTTATTTGTTCATTCGCATCCAATTAGAAAAATGATATAACATTGATCAACCATTTTTTGGACAACCACCCCCACAAAGTGAAATTTTTCATTTTACAACATCACCATGATTCATCAATTATAGAGATGGAATTGAAAAATAAATATTAAATATATAATATAAATTTAAATAAAAATATTAAAATTAAAATACACCATATTTTCTCCTAACTCATCATGAAATGAAAACATTAAATGTGCATTGTCCTTACTACCTCCTCCATGATGCAGTTTATTTTTTTTTTCTCAAACTAGTTTTTAATATTCATCCAAAAAAATAAAATCTTATTTAAAAACATAAAAACATATAAAACATATAATTATTATTATATAATAATGATATTATATAAAAATAATCAATTTATTATCCATACTCACCAATCAAATTATTGTATGCTTATGTTTGGGTCAGCCTAAACTCTTATTTTAAAATGTGGTATAAATATGCCATGGATGACTATGGTAACATAAATAAAAATATTTTTATAAGTTAATAACAAAAAATAATGAATGTGTAATATTTCAGGAACAGATATATTAATTATTTACCATATTTTTGAAATATCTTCATTGATCACTAATATTAGGTACATAAGTCCACACAAATTGTATATTCACACAACATTTATAAAACAAAAATGGAATGAAAAAAGAGGTTTATATATAAATATAAGTTATGAATTACATTAAATTAATTGATCCTTGAATAATGAAGTTTGGGAGATGAATATATAACAAAATGTTTTTACAAAACTAGTTCAAAATAGTTAAGGTAAGTCATGCTCGATATTAAAAATTGATATAAACTAACTTATGTAATTGAAAAGGATAATTATATGTGATGTTTATGAAAGAAAAAATATATATATTAATATGGTTTTTAAATAGTTTATTATGATAGTTATTATTTTTGTGCAGTATACTTAATAACTGTAGTGGAATTCAGTAATTTAGATAATGGTTTCCCATATCAAATTGGATTTCTTGAGACAAATTAATTATTTAAAACTTGTATTATTTGGAATGGATCATATAATACACTTTTAATATTTAATATTAACATCCAATAAATATTCATTATATGTAATGTTTCATTTGAATTTATATCCTTCAAGTGGGCTTCATTGAAATTATTCTAATATTGTAAGGGTTTCATTTACTCAATTTGCAATACATTGGGCCATAGTCTTTATTACATGAATATACTATTAAATATTTCTTTTACCATTCCATTTCCCCTATTTAATAATTTATTTAATTTTTATATAATAAATTACACCTCATAATTATTAATCACCTACTTTATGAAAAAATGCAACATAAAAGTATAACATTGGTATGTATAATATCCATTCTTACTAAAAATTAATTTCACATATGTCCTTATATTACACCCCGCTAATGTTTTTTAATAATTTTGGGAATTAAAATATGGATTAATTCATCTAATATTATTACATCTCATCACCAATTCTCAAATGGAAATTTTTTCCCTATTTATTACTTGGGTTTTCAAAAAATGTGTTTCCAAATATGATACCTTTCAATTATTATATATATCTATATATTTCATATATTCCACTATAAGATTTATTTATCAATATTAATTACTTTTTTAAGACTCTAAAATTGGAGATATCAAAAAAATTATTATTTTAATATATTTAAAATGTTTTCCATCCTAATTTTTTAAAAATGAATTTTTAAAGGAAAATGGTGAAATTTTTTCTTAAAAACCCTTTTAAAAATAAGCCAAGATTATTCTTTTTTTAATGTTTTCACATGAAAATATTTTCAATAACTTTAGATACTCTTTCTAATGTTTCATTTTTGTAAAAATAATTTCATTTTACCATTATTATATGAATTTTATTTAAAATGGTTTTAACTAAAAAATTTAATTTTAATCATGATTTTTAATGTAAAATACTAAAATTTTTATAAATGTATTCTAAACCCACCGGTTGATTCATTTCTAATGTTTTCAAAAAATTAGAAACATTAAATACCTATAAGAGATATTTTCACTAAATACCTTTGTCTTTCCTAATCAACTTCGGTGTATAACCATAATTTTTCTTCTAATTCCATTCCTCTTTGAATACCATATTTTTTTTATTCCTTTGATTGTGGGTGTTCACCTTGATTCCATACATTTATTATTTTTAAAACTTATGGAGTTAATAATTTAACATGTACCTATACTATTTCAATACCATTTGATTTATTATCTTGGTTGAATGGTATTTACCTAAATATTTTATGAAAAGCTTTGGAGACCCAATTATTTTCCTGAAGATTATCATTTTATAATTATTGATGAAAGTATAAATTATTTTATTATTTTTATCCAATTAAAGCGGATATAAAACCCATTTTTTTAGTATTATCTTTGATCTGATTAATGAAACCCATTCTACTCACATGGGTTCTTTATTATATGATGGATGATTTATTTCAAGTGGAAGTCATATGTATGGATGAAGATGGGTGCAGTCCTATATCACCCTCAAATGCATTGGTTGGGGATTTATATATCTTGACATAATGATGTGTGAATAATTTTTTATTTGTTCAAAACTAAAATAGTATAAATATATTGATTTATTCACAAAATAATCAGTGTAAAAACATGGTTTTATTCACAATTTATTCATATTATTATATTTATTTCAAATTTATAAGCCTATTCTTGTGGCAACATTCTGCTTTCATGGATCATGTTTACTGATTCAAGATTCGATAATCTTTTGATTTATTTCTTATGATATTCCTTAAAATATACAATGGATAATGTATGTTGATCTATTTTGTTGGCTATGATTTTATTAAATATCATTATAATATAAATATTCTCATATTATTCTCACTTATGATCTATGATTGTTATATGTTATGTTTACAATGACTGAGCATCTAAGATCACCAATTTCTTATGTTTTAATTTCCCTAGCATGTAAATAATATTCATATATATAATGTATCATGAAGATTTTTTTGTATAAAATGTGTGAGAGATGTTTAATAATAACTATTGATCACGAAATTTATTATATTAAAGGGAAAATATAAATTTATTAAAATTTATATGGGTTGTATCTATTGAAGTTTTCAAAAATTAATTTATACAATAAACATAAAAGGTCATGGGAATATATGTAATTTAATATTTTATTTATTTCATGTGATTTAGAAAGGGTCACATCCATAGGATGTGATACTTGGTATCAAAGATGAATTTGGATTATAATTGATATTAGGTTATTAGTTAAGGATAATATAACGTTTGAAAAGATAAGGATAGTCAAAATTTAAAAGGTATAGATAATCCTTTAGGATAGGTGACATAATATTTAATCTTTTCAGGATTAGGATAAGACAAATTTAGTAAACACCCTTGGGATAAATCCAATGGATTGGTTTTTCTAGAATATAACATCATAATTTTTTTAAAATATAGATGATGTGTTTTCTATAAAATTATTTAACATTATGGAAAATAATGTGGATACAGACATTAGAATTGATGTATATAGGGATAATAACACTGAAAATGTGATATTTGGTATTAACTCAATCATCATTAGTGCACAAAAAATAGGCCAAACTACACAACTACTTTGACAATCTCGATGGATATGATCTTCTTAATCACCTTCACATTATAATCAAGTATGAAGGATTCATTAAATTGAGGAATTATTATAAGAAGTATGAGATAACTAAACCTTGAGAAAACATGATTAAATCAAGAGTGATTTTGGTTAAATAAAAATATAATGTAACAATTTTTAATTGTAATAATTTTAAAGGATTGACTCTTGAGGTATTTATCAGACATTAAATACCTTTTGGGATTAATTAATCATCAATCATTATTAACACATTTTGATTTTATTATTGATATATATGAATAAAACATCTAGATACCCTTTTATCACGTACGTCTTTTACCTCATCATTGTGTTATTTTTTTCCTTTTTTTGTAGAGGATATAGTAGGAATTTGAAGGATTCCTATAATGGTGAAGTCATGGATTTGTGGGACTCTCTACTTATACCAGATTTGTCTACAAGGTGATGGAGGATTTCAGACCATGTAACTTAGTTACACAACTTGTAATGGTTTCCCGGGTCAATTCATGAAAGGGGCAATGCTATGAAAGGATACACATGGTGAATGTTATTTTCATGACATGCATGTTTCATATGATATATTTTTAATCTGATGTTATGGGTTTTTTGACATCCTTAAATTACATGTAATTTATGATGTGAATAAGAGTTTCACTTCATCCAATTCCCTAAAAAGGGATGTTTTAGGGCATCCATCGGCTTTTAGGTGCTCATTCAACCACATTTTTTCCATTGTGCTCGATCCCAGGCTCCTCTGAATTGATTATGGGAGACACCGTTATTTCTAGATCGATCCACTCAGTATTCTATCATTGTTATTGCTATAGTGAGTATCTATGGGTAAGTTATCTTCCCACTTCATCAATTTTAGGGATCACAATATCTCCATTGGGTTTCATTATTAGATCTATCAATCTATGTTGCTGTTATCTCTTGTCTTATTCCAAAATCTATTATGTGATCCTGTTTGGGAGGTCATTCCTTTGTTGGTTGTGGTGCGGTTTTCTTGAGATAAGTGGTTTCCTCTTCTCTGATGAACCTTTTCTTTTTCAATTAGATTAATCAAGTGATGATTATTGGATTATAAATTATCATATAGTGTTTTTAGGTTTCAATGATGGTGGATTCTATTAAAGATGTGTGTGATCCGAGATTTGAGGTGGGTGGTTTCATATCTAACCTCTGATAATTAGCTTGATTTATCATAATTTAAAAATTGATTTATCATATCAGAATGACTATATGTGTGTGTTGAAAAATGTTTTTTAAAAGGTAAATTATTTTACTAGGTTTTTTTAAATGAAAATAATATGGGTACTTTTTAAATCGTTCAATTGATATTTAGAATTAGCACATGGGTTACCTTGGGTACATGGGTCGAAGGTTTATCTTGAGGAAATATTCCATGTTTCAAGAATACTAGGAGGTTTTCTAATGGGGAATTAATCTTCTTCCTATTCTCATTGTTATAGGGGATAGATATTGACATTTTTAAAGGGTTTATTCATGTCTTATTAGTCTACATCCTAGGCTAGTTGTCTAAGAACTGGATTGGGAACTTGATTTATTGTGGTATGGGTATCTATCTAGTCTGATATATAGCCATCCTCAGTACTAATGTATGTTATGCTACTTCTATTTTGTACTGATGGGATTTCTGAGTTAGCCTTGATATTCATGTTATTCCCACTATTTTTTATAACTATGAAAAAGATAAATGTTTACCATGATTTCAATTCAACTTCTTTACTATTTATCATTCAAAGTTTTATTTATAATATGGATACATGAATTTTTATACAGATACTTATTATGGAACACATGGGTGGTATCTTACTGATTTTATTATCTCACAACCTGAAAACCTCCTCAGTGGTACATAGACCATAGTATGTCTTTCAATATAGGGAATGTAATGGTGTTGTAGTGAGGTCGTGAGGTTCACGTTAGTTGGTTTTGGGTGTATAGTGGTGAGATGGTTAGAGTTCATTCGCGCCATCACAATGAGTAGTTTTTTGGTTTTGGTCATTTTAGTTAGATATTTTTTAGAGTTTTGACTAGTTTTTTAGTTTTTAATTTCTGTTTTTTTACTATTATGGAATATATAATCCTTTATTCTCTGATTGCCTCTTTTATTACGTGTATACAAGTATTCCATGTGTTTGACTGGGTTGGGTGAAATCATTACCTCTAGTGTGTTTTTTGTTGCTCGGGTGCTTATCTCTAACCCATGGGGATTGAGAATGTCATTTGAGTAGGCAATGAAATGGGTCAGGTTCTATGTTTGAGGGTAACCCGGGTCCATTCATTCTAATTTTGTATCAATGGAGGTATGGAATCGATATTCCTTGTCTTAGGACAACTGTTAAACTGGGGATTGGATTTTTGGGACTCTAGATGTGTGTTGTGATATGTTCAAGGATAAATTTGTCATAACAAGACTCACATTTCTTTAGGATATTGGGATATGTGTCTCTAGTTTTGGGTTTGGTTTTAAATCCCAGTTTTTTATTATGGGTTCAATAGTTTTAATTGAGATTTTATATTGTCTAATCATTATCATGTTTCAGTGTGCAATAATATGCCTTTGAGATGTGTTACACAAGTTCCTTTTGAGGGTATAACTAATGTTGATCAAGGTAATCCACCTATATATTAGAATCTCATTGAGACTATCTTACGGGTAGTCTATGATATCGATCAGGAAGTACCCCAAGTTCAAAATGTTTTTGTTGTGGTACAACAAGTATTTGAAGGATAGAGAGATCAATCACATGAATTCTTATGCGAGAAGCCACCGTCCCTAAGGGAATAACTAAACCTCAAGAGGAGGAGGGATGGATGGATTTGATAGATCAAATCTATGAATTTCTAGATACAACTAAGAATATCATGGTAATGTATGCATCAATCAGACATGAGGGGTCTGATAAGAGATGATTAGATTTAATAGTCTCGGAAAATAGGCACATTGACTAGGATTAGAAGGGATTCAAAACCATATTATATAAATAGTATTTTCCATAGTTCTTGATGTTAGAAAATTATCTGGATTTCCTATATTTATTATAGGGAGAGTGTTCGATGTCAGCATACACCAACTGATTTTCTAAGATTTTCCATTTTTTACTAGATGTGGTGAGGAATGACTAGCTGAAGGATCAGATGCACCTACTTGGGTTGTGTCTAGATATCTTATCACCGGAGGTCATGTTAAAACATAATACCTAAATAGAAATGTTAGACATAGCTATGATGTAAGATATGTATGAGGAAAGATATGTTGGTTTTTTTGAACCTTTCTCTTCCATCTAGTGGTAGTTTCAGTGGCATTAATGGGATGAAAATGAAGTGGCATGATCATTGAAAAAGTGGTGGAGGTGGGTCTCAACTGCAGTCCTGCTATGCGTCATCCATTATAGATAGAAATTTGCCTCTAACATACTATCTATTTAGTAAGGTAGGACACAAAAAATGTTCATTTCCAATGCCTGTAAAGATATGTAACATTTTGTGGATGCATTTGTAACTTATAGTTCTTATGTTAGGATATGAATATTCCTCATTATGGATAGGGTTAGTTATCTCCAATGGCTATTATGGTGTAGTCAAATTCTTCAAGGACTATAGGGCTCTAACCATATGCCTCAAGAGTGAAGCATTTTTTACATTGTAGATGAGTGTCCAGTGGAAGTCAATGAAGGTCCTATAATAGTGAGATATACTATACTTATTTCTTATTTAGTAGAAAATGAATTATTCAATTCTGGTTCCTCCCACTCGTTTATATCTTCATGTTTTGTTGATATTCATAAACATCCGTTGGAACATTTGTCCTTTATAATGGACTTAGTGACACCTCTTGGTAATATGAAAGAGGAGGGGTTTTAATATCATTTTTGTTCCTTAATTATTGCTTATATAGAGTTAGTCTAGGATTTTCTAGTTCTTGATCAGGATCTATTCGATATCCTTGTCATTATGTATTGAATTGTCTCTCATTGAGTTGAGGTTGATTTTTATCATCATCAAGTTTCATTTATTACTACTGATGTGAGATGTCATGTGTTTTAGGGGGAGTGGGAACCATGGTCTTGTCATGAAGGACATTCCTACCTAGAGTTTAAGTGTTTTTTCTATTATTATTGATCCTGATGAAATTCCTCTTACTTTTGGTCTTCCCATCATCATTTGGGACTTTTCTAGTGTTTTCCTAGAAGACGTATCTAGTCTTCCTCCAGAGAGAGAGGCATATTTTTTGATTTAACTCATGCTAAGCACACAGATGATATCAATACCTTCTTATATCATGGTAATAGCTGAGATGAAAGTGGTCGAGATTATGTTGGATGAGCCACAAGAAAACGTTTTTTGTTTTCCCTAGTGGTTCTCCTTGGTTATCCGGTTTGCTCTTTTCCAAGATAGTATATGGTTCAATTCAGTGATGTGTGGACTATCAAGAGTTGAATCAGGTGATAGTTAAGAGTAAATATGCATTCCCTTGTGTGGAAGACTTATTTGATTAGTTAAATAGGGAAAGTGTTTTTCAAATATATATCTTTGATTGGGTTATCATCAGCTCATAGTTTAAGAGTTTTATATATTGAAGATAGCTATCTAGAGTAGGTATGGCAACTATGAATAACTTGTGATGCCTTTTATTCTGAGTAAATATCCTTTAGTTTTTATGGGTTTGATTAATCAAATATTTCATCATAATTTGGAAAAAAAATTGGTAGTGTTTGTGGATGATATTCTGGTTTACTAAAAATATAAGTGTGAGTATGATCCCCAACCAAGTCTAGTTCTGGAGATTCTATGAAGTCACCAATTGTATGGAATGATTATGAAGTAAAGTTTATAGATTCAAGAAGAGAAGTTATTAGGGAAAAATATTTCTGAACATGGAATATTAGTTGATCCTAAGAAGGTGAAGGTTTTATGGTCTTCGATGGAACCATAGAATACATTTGAAATTCAATGCTTCCTTAGTATAGTTAAATACTACTGAAGAATTTTTAAGGATTTATCAATGTTAGAGCCTCCTTTTACAGTTCTTACTATAAATATGGGGAAATTAACTTAGGATAAAAAGTTACAATCTTCTTTTGAAGAATTGCAACGACTTCTAACATCGTCTCCAATTCTAATCTTACCTGAAACCGATAAGGGATACATGATTATTTTGTGATACTTTGGGTGTTATTCTAGGATTCATGATTATAGAGGATGGAAATGTTATAGCTTATGACTATCTCTTTTTTGGGACACATGAAAATAATTACCACACTAACGATTCAGAGAATTCCACAATCATTCATGCCCCAAAATGTTTACGACCCTTTCTTTTTGGGGAGTGGTTCAAGATATTTTATGATCATAAAAGTATGAGTTATATATTTTCTAAAAAGGAAATGAAAATTTGGCATATATAATGGGTATAATACCTTAATAATTTTGAATTTGTTATCGCCTAAACCCCATGAAGGGGAAATTCTATTGTATACGCTATTATCAGGTATGTAATGTCATTGGATGTTCTTGAAATGGAAGAGTAGAACCTTATGGAACTTTTTGATTAGTTTCCCTTGGATGCTTAGTAGGATGTTTCATGAAACCTTTTTACCAGTGTCCAGTTATCATCATCTCTCATTGAGTTAATTTTATGGATTCAACAATATGATGTTGAGTTTTAGAAGACTTGATAATTCCATTTTGATGGGGAGACTATTTCTGGGGGGTATCTTTCTTCAGATAGTATGATCCACTTTGGGAAGTGTGTTTTCATACCACAATCTGTAAGAAGTTTAGTGTTGTTTTATTTTCTCATATCTTAATTTTCCAATCATACAAGAACAGTGAATATGTATTATGACATGAGCGAGTGATTTTGGTGGTTGGGTATCAAGCGTGACATCATTGAGTTTGTGTCCCACTGTTACACATAACAATGGATAAAGGAAGAGCACTTGAAACCTTCTGGTTCACTTAATCCTTATTCAGTGCTGATTTGGTAATGGGAGGAGGTGTCCATGGATTTTGTTGTTGGATTACCAAGGATTAGCTGAGGGAGGAATGCTATCTTGGTGGTTGTTGATCAATTGAAAAAGTCATCTCATTTCATTATGAGAAAAGAAAAAACAAATGTCGATGATTTGGATATGATTTATGTGAAAGAGATAATGAGGTTACATATGAGTCCTTATTTCATTATTTCAGGTAAAGATTATAGGTTTAACTTGAGGATCTAAATGAGACTACATGAGGCAATGGAAACTGAAGTTAGGTTTACCATAGCTTACCATCCATAGAAATATAGTCAGACGAAGTGTGATTCAAATCCTATACGATATGCTATGTACCTACGTCTTGGATTTCAGAGGATCATGGGATAACCATTTGGGACTAGTTGAGTTTTTTTAAAAAAACTATTATCATTTGTCAATCATAATGTCTCTCTATTAGGAAATCTTTGGTCTCCCCATGTAGATCACATAATTTTTGGGCTGAGGTAGGTGAAGTATCTTTAGTTGGACTGAGTTTGGATTACGATACATATATAATGATTCAGGATGTACATCGTCATCTGATAATAGCCCAGAGTCAACAAAAATTGTATGAATATTAGAAACGTTGAACTTTCGAGTTTTCTATATGTGACTAGGTTTTCATTAATGTTTCTCCTCAGTTGGAAATCTGTCTACTTGGAAAATAGGGAATGTTGGATTCATGATATGTTAGACCATTTGAGGTCACTATACAGATCATGAAGGTTTCTTATCAGTTAGTATTTATAGTTTTGTTAATAGGTATTCATGATGTTTTCCAAACATCTCACCTTAGAAAATACCATCCTGATTCTGCCCAATTCTGAGTTGGGATGAAATTGAGTTAGAGCCAATGTTTTTGTTCTGGAGATACCAGTTTATATTGTTGAATCTCAAGTGAAACTCTTGCATGGGAAGTCTATTTTTTTTGTTGGAGTTCTATGTAAACTTGGACATATTCTCATAAGACTTTAGAACCGAAGTCTTTATGAGGGAGTATTGGCCTCATCTTGTCAGAGGGATTACATACTCCACATGACATCCCATGGGATTTTTTTTACGGTGGGTAGTTTGTAATATCATGTTACCCATCTATCAGGTACATTTTTTCCACATCATGGTTATCCTTCTTCTATTTGTCTGGAGAGGACCGAGATGGAATTTGGTAGGATACCTATAATGATGATGTTATAGATGTGTTAGGCTCTATACTTCAACCATATTTTTTTGTAGGTTGGAGTGGGATTTCACATAGTGTAACTGGGTTATATAACATGTAATGGTTTCTATGTGAAATTTGTGAGTGGGGTCATGTTGTTAAAGGATACACACCATGAATGACAGTTTCATGCAGTGTATTTTTTTAATATTTTATTTTTAATCTGAGATGATTGGTTTTTTATCTTACATTACTAGCTTGGAATTCACAACATGTATATGAGTTTCACATCATGTAATTACCCGATAATGGATGTTTTAAAAAGTATCTTTGGTTTTTGGTTCCCATTTGACCACACTACTGGAAAATGGATCTATCCCCACAGTTTTCCCCAAAACCGTGGGGATAGGTAGCACTATACGCACGAGTTTTGAAAGCCATGGGCATAGGTGAATTTTCAAGACCTATACCCATGGTTTTCCGAAACTGTGGGTATAGGGGTACTTATCCCCATGGTTTTCTCCAAAACTGTGGGGATAGTTCTGGTCAAAAATAAATATACCCATGGTTATGAAAAACCGTACGTATAGGTTTCTCGTCTGTGCGCGAGAAGTTTTTTTCCATGGGTAGGAAATTGTTTTTGGTGGGAGTCTTATACCCACGGTTCTTCCCTCTATACCCATGGTTTATATAACTATATTTAACTAAATATAAATATATATACACATAGGGGATGTTAGGGTAGTGGTTAGACACAATGTTTGCAGTGAAGAGGTTGTGGGATCGAAACCCGTCGCCTGCCTTTTTTTAGGATCTATACCCATAGTTTTGAAACCGTGGGTAAAATCCTTTAACACTGAGGAAATTCAGTATATTTCATTGACACAGTGGTAGAACCTATATACCCACAGTTTTGAAAAACCTTGGGTATAGACTGGGGACCTATACCGACTCCTTTCCAGCCCACGGTTCCTAAAACCGTGGGTATGGCCTATACCTACGGTTTTGGGGGCTATACCCACGTTTTTGAACCATGGGTATAGGCTGTTTTCTAGTAGTTCCACCTATTTTAATTTTCTTTGAAACCAAGGATTCTCTTAATTTGTATTTTGAGACACCTTCCCATCCGTATCGATCCACTTGATGTTCCATCTTCATTGCGGTAGTGGTGAGCATGTATTAGTAATTTATATTTACAATTCTTCATTATTAGGGATCACAGTTGCAACTTTGGGTTTCATTATAAGATCTATAAATCTAATTTTTTGTTCTCACTTTTCCTCTTCAATAATCATTTGTGCGATACCATTTTGGAGGCCATTCCATTGTGGGTCATGGCCTATCAGAATTTTCTTCTTGAGGTATGTGGTTTCCTCTTCTCTGATGACCCTTTTATTTTCCAATTGGATCAATATTGTTATTAGGATTGGATTATAAGGTCTCTCTTGGTGTTGTTAGGTTTCTTTTTTGGTGTATTTTATTACTAGTGTGTTCTAGCGGATCTTTGAGGTCGGTGGTTATTTATCTAGACTATGATAATTAACATGATTTACCTTTCTTTATAAATTGATTGATCAAATTAGAATAACTATTTATGTGTATTTGAAAATGTTTTCTAAATATAAATGGGGTTTCCCATGTTTTTGATAAATGGAAAGGATATGAATTGTTTTTAAATAGAGAAATTGATTTGTGAAAATCATCACATGGGTTACCTTGGGTACTTAGGTGGAAGGTTTATCTTGAGACCATCATCCATGTTTTGAGATTATTAGGAGGTTTTCACATGGGTCTTTCCTCTGTTTCCAAGGACTGTTATTCTAGGGAATGGATATTGACTTTGGGGGGAGGGGGTTACTCTTGAGGTAGTCCTCTACTTCCTAATATAGTGTTCTTTGAACTAGATTTTTTATTTGATTTATTGTAGTCAAAGTAGTCCACTTGTCTGAGCTATAATTATCCTTCATACTGATTCATGTGATGTTGCTTCTATTTTTTACTACTAGGTTTTCTGATTTATCCATGGTATGAATGTTATACCCATTTTTTTAAACTATGAATAACCGAAAATTTCTACCATCTTTTCTACAATACTAGTTCTCTTCTTATAATTCTATGATTTATTAAAAAAATAGGATAATTGTTATACAGAGACATGATATAGAACACTGGGGTGGGATCGTACTGATGCTGTTAGCTCACACCCTGCGTACCTCATCAGTGGTGCGTAGACCAATATATGTCTTAAAATATAGGGAATGTCAAGGTACCACAATGAGGCAGCAAGTTTCATGTCATCTAGTTTTGGTTAGTATGTGGTGAGATGGTGGGAGTTCATCTGTGCCATCACATAGATTAGTTTGACACCTGGGTGCTTGATGCCAGCTGGTGGGGATCGAGAACGCCCTTCAGGTATGTAACAAAATGGGTTAGGTTCCATAGTTTGGGGTAACCTGTGTATCTTCGTTAAACTAATGTTACTAAGTTAATAATGGATTCTATGGGTAATATAGATACTATACCAATAAGAACATTACTGGGATATTAGTTGGAGTTGGAAGCACTGTGATTATGAAAAACCATATATCAAGAATTATGATTAATGATTTGAAATTAGTTTAATTTAAAAAAAACTCCAAAGAAGAGAAGGATGTTGTCTCGTGAAATTTCCAGTGATAAATATGATGACGTAAAAAGTATTCAATTTATTTATTGTAAAAAATATGGGAAGAAACACCATGGAAAATATTTAAATGGAACAATAATATATTTTATAGTTCTAATATAGGGAAATGAGAAACTAATTTCTAATGAAATGCGAATATCTTAGTGGACATGGTGAAAGGAAACATCATTTCATCCTAAATTACCATGAGAAATTCATGTTCTTAAATGTGGTAAATTTTTATAGTATTTAATTAAATTCCCTAATACAAGGTGTAATGAGGATGAAAAGCACCAAAGTTTGTCAAGATAGGGGAAACCCTATGAATTTATAACTATGTAAGTTGTTTTATAAGATAATATAGAGGGAGGATTCATCACCCCTCAAGAACTTTTAGTATTGTATTCCCAATGTTTTAGAACACTCAATTGTACCTCATATATTTGTAAAGAACATAAAATAACTACCTTGATAAATAGATGTTGAATTATTAAAAAACGTTTTTAGTGATATGATTTTCCTTATCCAACTATGTAAATCCTCTATAATATATGTTAATAGTATCGTGTTTCATAAAAAATCATTTTATTCTTCCTTCAGTAAACTTTTATGTGATGTTATGAATTTATTTTCATTATTGACATATAGACCATGATAATTTTAAAGATAGGATAATAAAATATTGAAATAAACCCATGAAAACTATTAAAACATAGTTGATTATAAATTACCTTTGAAAAAGTACTCCCATTAAACTTTGGTATTTAACAAAAAATTGTTTGATAAAAACTCAATGATGTTTGTAATCCTATTATGAGTTAAAATACGAGTTCACTAGTAACAAAATGGATTGTGAGGAAGAAAAATCATTAGAAATTAAATCATTATTCATGTTAATCTTTTGAAATCCCTTTACTATTTTAATAGTTTCGAAAAATTAAATTTTTTAGGATTTATTTCATTTTATAAAGAAGAATGTAATGCCCAGAAAAATAACATCATATTTTACTTAAGTAAATATTATGCTAAAAGATTATTCTATATAAAACCAAAAAATAAAATGAAACTATAATATGTTAAAATGTAATTTTATTAGTATAATATAGTCACTAAATTATGAGGTATAAAATTATGTATCCATATTACAAATTCAATGAACAGTGAATGATAAAAATGGAATTTGATACTAGATATATTCCTTATGAATCTAACTTATCTATTACTGAAAAGGTTGTAGATTCACTATCATTTTTATAGAAAAATATGATTCTAAAAATTAACAATTATAATATGAGGTAAATAATATTTCATATAAATTCAAACGGATATAATTCTCCATGGGATCTCTTCTAGTGGAATCACCACCCTCAACTTGCACCGGAGCATACCTTTTACTTAAATCATAAGTGAATATCTTTAGGGAAAATGTAACTATAAATTATTATTATATAATAAGGTATCGATTTATTTAATAAGTTATTTATCACACACACTTAAAAAATTTCACTTTTTTTCTTTCAAATTAAAAAATGATTATTTTTCTGTAAAAATATCATTTCTTAACATTTTTTATTTAAAAAATAAATTAGTATGTTTTAGAATATTAGTTAGATAAAAATAATTTCATTTTCATAATTATAATGGTGAAATTTTCTTCGTATGAAGTTTTGGGATCATACGAAAAATAATTGGTTTTTGTGAATAATGAAAAAATATAGTTTTTTCTAAAAACATAACTTTTATGAAGTCAACATAATAAAAAAATGACATAAATATTTTCTAAACCTATTTCTGTAAATTATATATATTTTTAAGTATAATAAATTATTTTAAATTACTAATTTGCATTTATAAAACCAATGTACATTGTTTTGGGAACATAATTAATATTTTACACTAAGAAAAAATTTATTTTCTATATTAAAAATTTGTTTTCAAAACATGTAGATATTAAAAAAAATAATGGATTTTATATTTTATACCAATAATGATCATATTATTTTATAAGTTTAATTAAATTTTGGGAATAAAATATTGATATTTAGGATTAAATTTAATGGTCATGAGAATTGTAAAAATCTAATTTTCAATGAATTCTTTTATTAATATTGTATAATTTATATCTAATAAGATAAAATAATATAATTTAAAAAATTAAAATTATATAATTTTAAACCTATTCTAAATTGTATTATCAGTCATTCAATTAGTAATCAATATTATATAATATTAATAACACTTAATGGTTAAAAATGATTTTTTTTTATAAAACTGATATTCTATTTTAAAAAAATTAATTTAAAAGATATTTTGTTTTTTTATAAATTTTATTAGATAAAATGGAGTTTAAATATCAGTTCATCACACACATATTCGGTAATATGGATTATTTTATATATTTATTAAATCACACATTATTGGGTAAAAACAATACCCATATTGAAAAAAAATAAAATATTAAAACTAAAAAGATATGTGTAAATAACTTCCAATATGTTTAAAATGAGCATTTAAATAATTTTTTGAGTCTATATAAACTCAATATCACCAAAAAAATATTTATTCTTAATTTTTCATGTCATTATACCAATGATATTGTATCAATATCATTGAAAAGTATATTATATTTCCAAAAGTGGAATTTTCATCACAAATAAAAAGGTATTAATTATAAACATTCATTGATCCACTTTACCATTGAAATATAATTAAAAACCTATAGAAATTACCTCTAATATAGTTTAATTTCATTCTCTAAATCTAATGATCAGAAAAATATGGTCTATATTCTTGATTTCAAAGGAGATCCTCAGTAGGAAGTTCAATGACGTGACATTAGTATTACGTACTCTTTACTATTTTATCATAATATTTATCTTCCAAACCTACCATAATGATAGTAATATAATTAAATTTTTATAATTATTATACTTATATTTTATTATATTAATGTAACAATTCTAATTTATTCCTTCCCATTCACTTAGAAAAATAAAATAACATTGATCAAGGGTTGGGTAGATTACCACCTCCACAAAGCAACTCCTTCCGTTTTTCA
Source organism: Viscum album (assembly GCA_963277665.1). Lineage (NCBI taxonomy): Eukaryota > Viridiplantae > Streptophyta > Magnoliopsida > Santalales > Viscaceae > Viscum > Viscum album. The sequence continues at coordinate 1,630,085,088 of OY728155.1, read as the reverse complement.
CCATCACCTCACTTCATTGGTAATAATTATGGAATTAAAGGATAAATGTCACATATATAATATAATTTTTAAATATTAAGAGACAAATTATAACCCACCTTATTTTTCAATCATTCATCAGCAAATGAAAACATTAATTGTGCACTATACATGCTAATGCCTCCATCATGTAACATTTTTACTTTTACATATTAAAATTAAATATCTATCCAAGAGAAATAAAATATAATTAAAAACCTTATAAAATATATAGAATATTATAATATAGGGATATTATTTCAAAATAAAAATGTGATTATCCCTAATCTACAATCATATTATAGTGTCGTCATGTCCAGGTATGACTAAGTACCAACTAAAATTATGTTTTAAAAACCTATCATAGATATGTAATGGAAGAAAATTTATAAAATTTTTAGATAAAGATAATTTTTTTATGTTTTTAAAATCATTATATTACGTATTTCACATATTATTAAATTGTCATTTCTAATATTGAAAATTAACGAAATATGAAAACATTAATTTCATTTTCAAAAAAGATTACTAAAATAATAATTTAATGAGACATTATATTTACCAATAAATAAAATTAATATATTTTAGTAGCTTAAAATATATGTCAATGAGGAAATTTGTGTTTATAATAAAGAACAAAATAGATATTAGAAAACTAGCTTGAAAAGTTCATGATAACTAACATCCAATACTAAAAGACAATAATAAGTAACTCATATACATGTAGATAGTAACTATAAATGAGTTTTATAGAAGGTAATAGATATGAATAAGGATATTAAATAGGTTATTATGATATTTATTTTTGTTATAGAGTATATTTTTCCTCTTTTGTGAAAGTTAAGAATTATGTTAAGGGTTTTGCTGTCTCAAATTTAATTTCTTGAGTCATTTTTCTTTGAGAGAAATTATGATTTATTTATAATGGTGTGTATAATACACATAGATTTTTTTTCATGCTAATCTCAATTTTAATGGTATTTAATATTAAATTTGAAATCATATCCTTCATGGGGGTTTCATTGAAATGTATCTAATTCCATATGGGTTTTATTGACTTGGTTTATGATACATTAGGTTATCATATTTGTTACTTGAATATAATTTTTAAGATTTATTTGATTTATAAATTTACACTATTTTATAAATTACAATCTGGTTTTCATTAGGAAAATATTTCTCAACATCAATAACATCAAAATTTATATAAAAAAAAATAAAAGTTTAACATTGATAATAATAACTCCCATTATTATCCATCAATATTTTCTTCCAAGTCTATATTTTCTTTCCTATAAAAGTTTTCCTCTATTTTTGGGAACTCAAATTGAGATTAATTCTGTTTATTCCATTACTTCTCATCAAAAATCTTCAAATTAATGTTTTATTTGCCTATTTATAATGTGTGTTTTCAATAGAGATGTTTAAAAATATTAAATGGTTATATATATCATAGTTATATTTCTTGTCTTCCGCTCCTAATTTTCATTATAAAAAAAATTATAACATTTTCAATAATTAATTTTTAGATATTTATTAGTGTTTATTTTTTTAATATACTTTATATGTTTTCCTTCCAACCATTTTCAAAAATAATTTTCAATAGATACTAGTTACTGACTTTTATAACTTAATTATTAAAATGAGAAAAGATATTTATTTAAAAAAAATATTCACATGAATAGATTTATTATAATTTTGAGTATTCATTTCCATTTTTCATGGTTTTAAAAAGTAATATATTTTAAAATTGTTATAGAAACATTATTTAATTGTTTTTTCAAGAAAACAATAATTTTCATCAGGTATTTAAAAGAAACATACTATTATTACACAAAATTTATTCTTAATCTACCATTTGATTCTTTATATATGCATTCACAAATGAGGAACATTAAATATCTATTATATAAATGATCAATCACTTATTTTTTATTATATAATCATATTTGGAATATAACCATAATTTTTATTCCAATATTGTTCCCTTATAAATACACTATTATTTATTTCTTTGATTAAAATGTGCTCACATATATTTAATACATGTATTGATTTGGGAGGTTATTGACTTAAATATTTAAAATATATCTTTAGAGCGTGATTAGCATATGCTTGATTATCTTTATTCAATATTATTTTCCAAGAATTTTGGTAAATAAAATTGGATAATAATTTATTTTCCATTGGTTTATCATTGTATGTTTATTTACGTAATAATAAATTATTTACTTATTTTTATCCATTTAAGAATGATATGAGACCTATTTTATTCTTATGGGTTATCTAGGATTTGATTAATTAAATCCATTTTATTCCCATTGGTATTTTATGATAAGATGAATGCTTAATTTCAAGTCTAAATCATATGTAAATATGATGATGTGTGGGATCATATGTCACCATCCACTATATTGGATAAGGATTTATATGTCATGATATAATAATGTTTAGACATACATAAATTGATTTACAAATAAAAGTGGGTACATACTTGTTTTTGTTCACAATATAATGGCTGGACATACTTGGATTCTTTACCAATGTGTTCCCATGATTATGGTTGTCCCATGGCTTTCCTTATTAAAATGATTATGTTATGGTTTAATGATTCATGTCCATTGACTCATGATTCCACACTCTTTTGATTTATTTATTGTGTAATTCCATGGAATAGTTATAAATATGATTTTATGATATATTTTTTATAGGGTATGATATTATTTTGTATCTTGGTTATACCAATATGATAATATTAAGCCCAATTATGATCTTTAATTTTTACCTCTTATATTAATCCTTACTGAGCATTTAATACCACCCCATTATTATGAGTCATTTTTCAAATGGTATGAATTAAAGTAATACATATGATGTTTTTAGTAGAGTATCTCGTGTGGATATTTAAGAGATAATTTGAAGAGTTTTATAGATTAATAAGTTTCCCATATATTGGGAAAAATTGCAATTTTTTTAAAAATATTTGAATTTAATTATTCTTCATATTTTCTTAAGTATTAAAAAATATGAAACTAAAATGTATTTGGAACATATATAATGAAATTTTTGTTTAATATCATGTTGTTTTGAGATGACCACATCTATGGGGTGTTGTATTGAAAAGGTAAACAAACAATAGATTCATTTAAATATTAAAATTTGATAGACGTAAAAAAACTAATGGGGGTTTATGGTTAAAATAATAATTTTTATTCGGTAAAATTAGTTCATAATAGGATAACACCCCTATCAGACGTGTTTACACTATCCACTAGTTCTCTCAATTTGTATCATAGAATAGTTTATTTTTGATTTAATCATTTGGATTATCATAACTTGAATAATATCTATAGGAATCCGAAATTTCAATTTAAAAAATTCTCCTAATTGTATCATATGGTATTTCAGAAGTCTATATTTCAAATTATTGAAGACGTGCCTCTAATAGAGGAATATTCTTCATTATTTCTAAGATAGATCTAGAGGTAATATTAAATTCCCCTAGGAACAAAAAATAGGACAGTAAAGAAAGAAAAGAAACTTCTTAAAGAATAATTAGTAAAAATAACTAGATAAATATAGTAAAAGTGGCATGTATATGTATAAATATGTTAATAATTATTCCCCTAGTGAATATAGTGCATGTTGTGAAGAAAATGAATTTAATGTGTCAGTTAGTGAATTTTATTATAAATCCATGTATTACCTAAAACAACATCTAAAGTAGTTATTATATATATATATTTATATATTTATATATGAGGTGACTGATTAATGAAAATTCATATCTATAAGAATAGTCTGATGCAGTGGATGAAGCATTGACCAAAAAGACGACTTGCTACAATAGTCTCACAAAGAATTTGATTTAAAAAGAAGAATCTTACCTACATTAAAATGACTGATTCAATAATATTATTATAGAATAAAATAATCTTTAAAATAGAATTAGGTTATTTTAATTTTTCTAAATAAAGTGTTCCATGCACTAGAGAAACAACATAAAGTCACCATGGATATCAAACTAGCATAACATCAACTTAAAGTAAAAAGTGTGGATGAACAAAAATAATATCTTATTGAGAAAAATATAATTAACATGGAAATAAATTAATTGATAAATAAGTAATGGGAAGAATTATTTAGCATAATTATTTTTGAAACTAATAGTTTCAGTTTGGCGTTCCTAGAGAGTGAAGTAAAACTGACAAATTTGGATTATATGACATTTGAATCTTAGAAAACCATGTTGGAAGGAAATTTTTCTACACACTCATTAGAACTATGAAATATATCATATAAAGATAAATATGGTAGAAACTATACCCTTATATCATGTGGATAATTTTTAGGTCCAAAAGGGTCCTAGATACCCTTAGAGGGGGGGGGGGGTGAATCAGGGTATGTATATTCTTTTTAAACATTCTTCATGCCCCAATAGAACTTTACCTCATTTTTACTTGGTTCACTTTTTTTTCACATTAACGTTAATATGGATCATGTACTTTCAAATTTTATCTAATGTTAATTCATTGAATGTATTCAAATAAATAAAGAAAAAGGACTTTGAGATTTTTACTTAGACCACCCTCACAAGGATACATCTGGGGAGCGTACACCGAAAATGTGATGGTTATACCAAATTCACTAAGGCTTGATGCCCATAATGATATTTGAGATGGATAACTTCTATTCCAATTATCACTACCTTTAAAAGATTTAGGGTTATCTCACTTCATTCCAGAGGGTCAGTCCATATGTCTCTTTCTCTATCTCACTACTGGTGGAAAGGATCACAATCTTCCTCTTCCTTTTGTCACTTCTCTTAGAAGGGATCCACTCATATTTTATATACTCATAGGTACCTTAATTATTATGAAATAAATCATCCTCAAATGTAGGTAGATACGCTATTCATGTCTTTTTTTCATCCATAAAATATATCTACATTTTTGTTTGCTGTTAGTTAGCATAAATTATATTATCAAACTATTAATGTCCTTTCATGAACCACCTTCTTCTTCAGTGAATTGTGTAGCTCATATGATTCATGGTCCACCTCTTCCGCATACTATGTCATCTTATTATATTATTTACTACCTCCTTATATAGTCTCTGTAAACTTCTTCCACATTCCGTACTTTTTTTCTGCAGAATTTCACTTTCGCAAACCACATCTCCTCCATACACCGTTTTCCTTTACGTTTTATAGTTCCCCACATAACCTCTTTGCAAACTGTTTCCATGAAATCATTCTACTTTTATGTAATCCTCCTCATGAACTAATTCACCCATCAATGAATTCTATTTTCCAAACCACTTTCATACTTCACAAAATTCCAAGAGTAATGATTTTTTATTTTGAAAATCAGCCTATGTAATGATGGGATTAACACACCTTATAAAGGATAACTATAACACCCCGAGATTTTATGAAATATATTCTTTTCATTAATGTCTTGTGTTGTACGCTACACCAAAAGGAGCTTGCACAACACGCATCCTTGACTTGCCTTGCATTAAACGCAATCGTGACCTTCCTCTATAGCATGTGTAGTACGCAATACCGCGTTTCACTAAACAACGATATGCGATTAAAATATTATTAAAACTAGCCGTTATGAATAGTAATAACCACTTTTTGAATTTTTTGAAATTTTATTTTTCAAAATTGACTTCATTTTTGGATTCGGAATATCGAAATTAGCTTAGGGTGAAATTTTGGTACTTTTCGGATAATATTCATATTCTGATGAATAGTGAAAATTACTAAATTATAATTAAAAACAACTTTTTTAATCGAAATAATTAATAGTGATAAATTATTAACTTGAGTGGTTTTAAAGTATATTTAGAATATATTTTTACAATTTAATACAATGTTGGTCATTGGATGTAATTTTACATGTAAACTAGTCATAAACAAGTGTCAATCTTTTGATAGTTATTATCTATTAAAAACACGTTATTTGTTTTGACGACGAGAATTAATTTTTAAATTAATTAATGCAACTGATAAGTTTTTAATTTGATAAAATAGACATCATTTATGAATTCATAATATCAAATATAGCTTAGATCTAATTTTTGGTATTTTTCTGGAAACTTTCATTTTTTGATGAATAGTGAAACCACTAAGTGGTAGTTAAAAAACTGAATTTTTCATAAAACATAATTTTACCGCTTCTATGAGTGGAATTTAGAAAATCTGAGAGACACGGTTGATGTCAGTAAATAAAATGTGGTTCAATGAGATGAAAATAATTTTTTGGTGATTAGTAACTTTTTACTTTTTTTTACCACGGTTAAAAGTATATAGGGTAATTAAGGGTAAAAATGATATTATTATTACCCTAAAAAATGTCCTAATTCTATTGGACAAGTGTAATTCGAACGAAAACAACCTTAGGAATAAAATATTTCCATTTAGGCTCACGTGGATTGGATTAGGACATTTATTATTAGTTTATTTAAAGAAGGGTTAAAATTGTTAAAATCAATGTTTAATAAGTAAATCATTTTTAATATGGGGTTATACATAAGATAAATTTGACTATAAATATTCATTAGAAATCTAAAATGATTTCCTACATAATGTTATTTTATTTTTAATTTTTAGACTTTAAATAATTTAATTTATTTATGACACAATGATGATGTAGTAATTGTCTTATTAATGAAATATTGACATAATTGATGATATAAATGCCCAAATAAATGTAATTTGAGACTTTTTATGACATAAATTAATTTTCTAGGTTAATATAACATGTTATTGTTGATAAAAATAACTTGGTTAGAACTTATCATTCTTTTATAAATTTCATAAAAATCATGTACCAAATAGTGTCAAAATTGACATAAATTAGTTCATAATACAAATATTATATTATTAATTGTTATTTAATTCCAAAAAATCTACAGTCCGGCCAAATGACTTAGATAAGGATAGATATATTAATAATAAACAACTTGGGGTTAGTTTGGATTGTTATGGTAAGTTTATTAACCATATAGTTTAAGAAAACAAAAAGACACGGTAAAAGTTAAATTATTTAACTTAGAGTTAAATCTAATTGATAAGGTTAAAATAATAAACTAAACTTGTATAAATCCTATTGGATGAGAGGATTTCGACCCATCCCCACTTTATCTTCTAAATAAGACCATTTTGAACCATTATAAACCGAATTTGACCTTAATATAAAATAATATTTTCAGATTTTCCTAAGATGCCCTTCTCCTCCCTTATAAAAGGGCACCTCCTCTCTCTCCCCCTCACACCAATTTGAGCATTAAATCTCGGCCAACCCCTGCCAAAAGCTCTTATCCATTTCCCTAGTATCATCATAGAGGTCCTGGTATTCTTCAAAGACCATCCTTAGTTCGTTAAGTGGAGGTTAAGTGAAGGCGCGTCAAAAAGTGGTAATATCCATTACCGATCTTTTTCAATTTCTTTCTTCTTCAACATATTCTTCTTTAGTTGTTTCATGATAAAGTAATAACATCAGTATTTATTATATACTTATATGTTATTATAAATATGAAACAACTCTAATTAACCTTCTATCCATCCTACGGAAAAAGTAAATCACCGCGCGTGCGTGCGTATGGAATACCATCTCCACGCCGTGGTGTAATCTATTTTCCACCACCACCTTACATGGATGGGTATAATGGTATAAATAATCACTATATATGACTATTATAAAGTGATACTTATTCTGAAATAGTATACATACACTCCAATACAATTCCACAATCATAGGAACGATATCATCACTCGTGCGTACGTACGGAATACCGTCTCCACGATGTGATGCCACTCGTTCTACATGATCTTCATTTCATAATGATTATATAAATGAATTGAATGAATGAATATAATTTATATCACACTAATTACATTCTGGAAATGAGGTATCTATAACCTAAAGAGAATAATAATAATTTATTCGACAAAACATGCATAAGAACCAAAAGTTATAAACCCCTGAATAACAAGTAGCAATGAAATATTACTACCAAGAAACTAAGAATATGACCATATATGATATCATAACAATGATTATGATTCTATAATAAGTCAATAACATTATTTAAATCATTATACAGAAGTTTCGGACACATTCGGGGAAAATCGGACCTAAGGTAAGGGAAATATCAGAATCTTATTTATATCTGAGATTGTTTATACTTTGGTATTTACTGGGGTGTATTTTATCATCCACATCCATGTTTCCTCAATATGTAATATTATTTCCATCCACCTACAATTGTTTAAATCAAATTTTACCCTTCATGGAGTTTTTAGTAAAGGATATGAATGGAATCTTTTGTCATTTTTCGTACGAGGTACTTTTTTGACTTTTCCGACAAAAGTACGAGAAGAATGTTTTTTTAACTTATACGACATGAATGGATTTTTAAAACATTATTTCCAAGAATCTTCCTTTAAAAAGTTTCATGTTTATTTCTAATCCACTTCTTTTAGTTTATAATTGTAGGACATGTTAAGAAAGGAAAAGTGTTTTTGAAGCAAAAAGGATATTTTCCTCAAGAATGGAGTTCAAGTGTTTTATCAAAATTATTTTCCATCTAAGATAATAAGGGGTTCTGTTTCTATCCCTATTATTACATGGATTTGATTATGTTGTGATGTAAATATTTTTTATGAATTCTTTTATCTTATATGAATTGTTTTATGACGTCACGATGAATAAAGATTCCCATTTTTATTACATGGGTTATGCTATGATGTGTTGTTTATGATTTTGTGGCACACATAAGAATGGTATCATTATGAGATGGGTGGGACCTATATCTCCCTCCAATGCAATGGGTAAAAATTTTATATCTCATGAGATAGACATGGCTAGAATGGTAGGTTATACCATTTCAGTGAAGCAGGACTGAAATGAGGGTAACTCGGTTCAGAAATGGACTTTGTCCACTAAGATAGTCTTGGAAATGAGTCTTGACTAATAAGAAATGATTCTCTATGATTATTTGTGTATGCCACAAAGTTTCATGATTTATGTTATGATTATTGGGATTTCATTTCACTAATATGATTTATCCCTTGTTATGAAATTATGCTCTCTTTTTCAGGTTAAGATTTCCAAAATGTTATGTTCTTATGAAAATGATGTGATTGATATTTCTTTTGTTTACCCTTACTGAGCATTTGAGCTTACCCTTTTATGTTTTCTTTTCCCCAGGATATAAAGAAAGGTTTTAGGTAAAAAAAGGAAGATCTTATGGGAGATGTTGATGATCTTTCACCACGATTAGAAGATTATATTCCGGGTTTCCAAAGACACTAAACTATTACGATCCTTGTGTGTGTGTTTTTGTTATGTACTAAGTATTCTGCAAAAGTAATGTAATGTCCATGTACATCAAGCTTCGGGTCTCTACAAAAACTGATCCTTAAAATATGTGAATATGAGATTTACCAAATTCTTCAATTTGGTTTTTCTTTGACTCTATACTTCCCCTTACATGATTCATTTCTCTAAGTGGTCCATATATATCCTTTCTTCCTTTGCAATGGCTAAAAAAACCCTCTTGTTTTCTCAAATGATTCCCCTCACAGATTCTCAAAAAACCGCCTTATTTCTATGAAAGACAAGCCATAATGCATACCAGAAGCCTCATGCGAACTAAATTCTATCCTACAAACCTTTTTTGATAAATTTTTGTCTTCCGAAAACAACGAGCCTCCTTGTGTACCATTCTGTATACCTCCTTTTCAATTCGTGAAATTTACTTCATGGTCCATGTACTGTTTACCGCAATGTAGAAATATTCCTTTTCCAAAAACCAAACTCCTGATTTTGAGTCCCAAATATTGGCAAAACATAGGGAAAGAACTCCACCATAAATACATGATTTAGAAAATACAAACCACTCTCAGTCACGATCATCTAGATTTGTCGAAAAACATAATCACACCAAAAACATATCGAGAAGACACCTTCGTGGTTTTTTCCAACAATCTCCACATTTAGGTTTGTTGAAAATACTTTGATAATTTGATATCTCATTAAATCGTTTTAAATCTTATGCTACTATTTACTTATTTTAATTAATAAAGTGATCAAGAATTTACTCAACAAATACTCTAATCCAATATGAAAAATTCTCGGTATGAGAAACAAGAGTAAAATGAAATTCTCATCAACGAATCACATAATTTCATTCCAAAACAACTCTTCATCTTTTATCATGAACCTCAGATATTGTGATATATATTCATTGATTGATCACATCTAGTATGGTCTGATTTAATACCCCAAACATCATTTCTCCCCCTTAGAGCTTCTACTCCTCCTATATCACTACTCCACCTAAAAACGCCTCCCCATGTATTTAATAAGATGTTTTGTCCCCTCAATAGAAACTATTTCTCCCCTTCTATTAATAAAATCTAAGGTTATTCCTTTGAGGTATATATGAGGGTAAAGTACAAGTATTAGCACAATATTGGGAAATACACGATACCTTGGGGTGGGGGTCCCACGTCCACACTTTTTCAAGTTTGGGGAGTCAATTGGACTCCCACATCTTGTCGATACATTTCAAATAATTTTTTTAATAAGCGTTGTCTGAATTTCTGCAACCTTTAGATCAGTAGGAATATACTCCAAGTTTACAATCACTTTCTCCACCTTCTCTTTGATGGAATGATAATTTATTTCAATGTTCTTTTTTTGAGTGATGGACTAGATTTTTTTAAGATTTAGAGCACTTGAATTATCGTAATGGATTTTTATCATATATTTCTTTTAAACACCCATATCATCAAGATGATACATCATCCACAATAACTTTGTGCAAGATATAATTTATTTTCTATCATCTGATCATCCGGTCCAATTTGTAACTATATATCCCAATAACATTTTCTAATATTATTCAATGTATAGTATGCCAAAATCCAATTTTCACATGATGTACCAAAGTATTATTTTCACAGCAAGAAGGAGTATTAATTAGGATTTATTTTATATCTTACTAATTGGCATGTGGGAAAAAAATATTTGGTCAGGTCATTGTTATGTACAACAAGCTTCCAAATATTTTCCTATATACAGTGACATTAACTGCCTTTCCTTCATCATATCATGCCAGTTTAAGCTGGGTATCCATGAGAGTGTTTATATACCTGAAATTATTCATTCTAAATCATATCAAAACCACCATGGTATATTTATACTGAGAAATTAATGTGTCATTATTTATTTGTGCTACTTTTAAACAAAGAAAAAATGTCAGTTCCTCAATTATGGACATTTCAAACTCAATTTTCATTAATTTATAAAACAATATGCACTACACTTCATATGATCCTCTAAAGATTATGTCATCAACATATGTAGCCACCATTATTCTTTTATTAATATCACAGTTTATATATGGATTTCAATCAACTACACCATGATGAAAAATGATCATTTTTAGAAACTAATCCAGCCTTGAATATCATGCTTGTGGTGCTTGCATCATACCATATAAAGGTTTATTCAATAAAAAAACTCTATTATCATATTCATGAATGAGAAAACCAACTAGCTACTAAATATAAACTTCTTATTCTAGAACCCCATTCAGAAATGATGACTTCACATCCATATGGAAAACATTGATGCTTCTTTGAACAACGATGGAAAAAATGACCGATTGTCTCCAGCCTTGTAATAGGTGAAAATGTCTCATCAATATTGATACCATCTACATGGGAGTACCATTTTGACACTAGTCATGATTTATTTCGAATAAAAACACCACCTTTATTCATTTTGATGTGAAAGACCCATTTTTTCCTGATGTCATTATTATATGTTGGCCTCGATACAATCTCCCATGTCTCATTCATCTCAATATTTTCAAGCGCATCCTTCATATCCAGAACCTAATTCTAATCTATAATTGTCAATTTTAGCTACACTCATTGGTTTTCATGAATATATTTAATGGAATAATTCTTTCTCATCATAATTATCTTCATATGAATCATTAAATTAAACTTGTAGTCGCCCTAATTTTATTACCTCATCATTGATGAAATAATGTATCTGTTCACTACTTTTGTATCCTCATCAGGAATCATGGTTTACATTCTCTCACAGCTTCTTTGTATCTTGAATACAGTCATCTGATACCATATTGTTTGAGAAAAATTTACAATCAAGAAATATTTGAGTATTACTACTTCTCCCCAAATAGTTCTTTTGATTTTTGAGAGCATTAAATTTCATATTTTATATCCCATTGAGATCTTACTTTGGATTAGGATATAGGGTTCTCTCCATATGATATAAAACTCTTCATGTTCTTTCACCTACTATTTAGACCGAGAAACATTCTTCTTCTCCTGTATCATTTATTATCATGTAGAACTTTTCAATAAGGCATCAAAAAAACTTTTAATCCTATTGAGTTAGAAATTGGTGCTAGAAACACATGATAAAGTTAATAACATAATCACTGTCCAATGATATCTATTACTTCTATATATTCAATGAATCCATAAACCATTACTCCTTTCAAAGAATTCTTGCAGATTAATTATTCATCTCTTGTGACTGGTTTGAATTAGTTGAAACTATGGAGCACATCACATCACAATTCTGTATATTTTGATTCCACTTCCCCTTGGATCATATCTCACATTGAACTTGAACACAATTTAATATATATTAAAAGAATTTATACACATGGGGAGAGGGTTTTCTCAAGAATCCTAAAGAAGGGGATTGTGGTCGATAATGATGGATAAAAACTTTTCTATTTCTTGCAATGAACTATAATCTTTTTATGCGTTTTCCAACTGCCCAAAAAACCTCAAATGTTCGGGCCATGTGACTAAATATTCTTTATCCACATTCAATTTCTTCTTCTGATATTTGGGTTATGTGGGTTTAGAGTTTTACACAATTTTGGGTTTATACCCACTAGTATAAATTTTTTTCTATTAAAATCCTCTCGAATGCCATGTTTCGTGATTATTTCTTTGAAAAGTAATCTCTCCACTAGTATTCTTCTCTTTCTTCTTCTCTCATTAGAGGGTTCTTTCCCTTACCTTCACATGTTTCCTTTTATCATTACATGTTTTTTTCTTGAGACCTTATTTATTCATTTTTCTATTATAATTTACCCAAGTCAAATTACTAAGATGTTCTAGGAGTGAGTCCTCTACTAAACATACATTATTGTATCTCACAACTGGAGTAGGTACACTATTTTTCTTCTATATTTGTCGACATTCATTCAAATAGTTATATTGTGAATGAAACCTAGGAGTTGACAGATACTCTTTTATTTGAGCTTCTTGTGTATCCCCCATGAATTTACACCAAATTTTTGACTTATATTTTTAAGTTCCAATATTGGATTACTCATTATGCAACTTTGGAGGTGGGGATATCTCTTCAAATTCATTTTCTCTCCCTCCTATCTTCCAACTACAATATGTTTCCAAATTCCCATGATTAGAAGAAATAAAACATATCACACTAAAAACTTACCTCATTTTACCGTTTCTCGGTTGATATGATGATACAGCTTGAGTTTTTATTTTGAAATTAAAATCTTGGGCTTCTTAACACATAATAATTATTTGTCCATGTATTCCAAAATAATATAATCTAATGGATTCATTCTTCTAAGATGTATTCCTTTTAGACTTTTTAAGAGGATTCCTATGATTATCATATTTAGAAATATATCTTCATTCACAACATTAAATATATTCTAGAGTCTCTGAAAAAACTTTATGTATGTCCATAAACCCCACAAAAATATCTCATGATGTCATTACGTCCTATGATAGCCTCTTTAGGTCGGTCTTTAGAACTTACTTGAATTTTCTATTTCTATAACTATTCCTGACTCTTTATCACTCATGCATGGGAGAGTATTCATCAAATCTCATACTATTTTTTCCAAATTAGATGGCCTTTGTAATGCTACAATCCTATCACATTTATCCTTTGATAAAGAATTTTTTTCATATATTCATCACCTACCATAGAATAATCAAATAGTAAGTGCAATGAATCCTTTAATTTAAGATTTTTTAGCCTCAGATATCTCCACCTCATTCTTCACTAACTATAGCTATTATCCTAATTTTTTAATCTTCATATTCCTATTTTAATGTAGAGAACTATGTTCCCTCTTATGATTATTCGCACTACTCATCTCATCATCCAATTCACAAGTTATATTTTCTATCATGTTAGATTTCTCCTTTAACTTAGAATTCATCTGAGCAAAAATATTATCACAACATTCATTCTAGTATTGTATCCTTTGATTTTCCTGAACTAATTTTGATAGCTGTGTAGTAATATCATCATTTAATGGATTTGATATTTCTAATTTTTTCTGTGTTTAGATTCTTTCAATTGTCATCACCTTTTCTGTTTTTCAATATTTTTATACATCGTTTTTTGTTCTTAATCTTGGGAATAATTATTATCCATTATATTAGTAGCTAGATCAATAAGAATTTTATTTAATACACTGATCTTGTTGACCTCAATATTATGCACTTGGATTCAGATATCCTTATATTAAGTTTTAGTATCTAATTACTACTTTAATTCATTTATTACATGAGAAGCTTCTACTTTTGGTCTTATTTCAATTTAATATTCATCAGTTGTTCGAGTATCACATGGAAAATATGGTTGTCCACTCATTCCAATAGAGTCATTAAGTGAGTAAATACTTACAATGCCAGATTCATCAAAATCATTCATTAGAACACTACTTATTTCATTCAATTGAATCACAGTCCTTCCATAAAACATTTGATGCTATGGAATTCCACCAGACTTCTTCTTCTTAATTGATGTTATTCCTTCTCAAGTAGCACACAAATATAAGAGTAGAATGAATCTTTAACTTAAAAAATAGACTGAGCGAAGTCATAGACACTATATATGATAAAATAAACCTCACTCAGATACAAATTTTTAGGTCCAAAATGGGATTAGATACCCTAGGAGGTTGAATCAGGGTATGAATATTCTTATTTAAACATCTTCATTCCCCATAGGATCTTGAACACTTTATTACAAGTGTCACTTCCTTTTCAGTTTAATGTTAATATAGATCATATCCTTTCAAATTTTATATGATGACAGTGCATTTACTTCATCGAAATAAAAAAATCACAAGGGCATAGAGATTTTTACTTGGTTCACCCTCACTGGGATACATCCAAGGAGCATAAACGACAATGTGATGATTCTACCAAGTTCACTAAGGGTCACTGCCAATAATGATGTTTGGGATAGATCACTTCTATGCCCATTCCCACTACCTTTACAAGATTTAGGGTTTTATCACTGCATTCTCAAGGGTCGCTCCCTATGTCTTTTTCTCTGGATCAGTGGTGGTGGAAAGGATCACAGTATTCCTCTTACTTCAGTCAATGGTCTTGGAATGGATACCCTCACAATTTATGGACTTGTAGGTCCCTTAATTATTATGAAAGAAAACATCCTCAATAGTAAGTAGATAATCTATTGAGGCCTTGTTGTCATCCATAGATGAAATCCACTTTTATGTATACTGCTAGTTAGTATAAATTACATTATCAAACTATTTATATCCCTACGTGAACCACCTGATTGTTCTGAGAACCACATAGTGCATATGCTTCACAGAGAACCTCTTCTGTAAACTACCTCTTATTTTTTTGGCGTGTACTACCTCCATGTACCGTCTCTGCAAACTTCTTCTGTATTCTGTACTTCCTTCTTCCATAGACTACCTCTTTCACAAACCACTTCTGCAATGTGCACCGTTTTCCTTTATGAGCTATAGTTCCCCAAAAAACCACTTCATAAAACATTTCCACAAACACCATCTAATTTTGTGGAATACTTGTCATGAAAAACATCACCCACCACAAAATTATCCTTTTCAAACCACTTTCTGACTTCACCAAATATCCATAGAAAATATGTTTTCTTATGAAAATCGCTCCAAGTAATGATTGGATTAACACTCTTTATATAGGTAAATAGATCCTTAAAATATGATAATCTGAGATTTACCAAAATCTTCAACGTGGTTCTATCTTCAATGCATATTGCTCCATCCATGAATCATTTCTCTATGTGGTCCATGTACTGCCTTTCTTCCTTGGTGAAAAATAAATCAACATCTCATTTTAACAAATAACTCCCCTCACATCTTCTCAAATAACCATCAAATTTCTACAAATAGAAATCCATCTTATGCCCCACAATACTACTGTGAACCCCTTTCCATACCGCAATCCTTTTCTACAAACTGTTTGAATTTCACAAACCACGATCCTCCCTACAAATCGTTCAGCGTACCTCCATTACAATTTGCGAAGTTCCCTTCGTGTTCCATTTAATTTTCACTCATACTCAAAATTATTCCCCTTGCAAAAACCAAACTCATGATTTTGAGGCCCAATTTTTTTGAAAACTCAGGTAAACAGCTCCACCATAAGCACCTTCTTTGGATAACACCAACAATTCTCATTCACAATCATCTGTATTTTTCGAAAAACACAATCACATCAAAAACATACTTGAAGACACCATGAGAGGTTTTTGTTAATTATCTCCACCTTTTGGTTTGTTGAAGGTACATTTATAACTTGACACTCATTAAAGATTATTCAATCCATTACTATCATTCACACATGGAAATTAATATATAGATCAAGGATTTACATAAAAAATACTCGAATCCCACATAAAAAATAATCAGTGTGAGAAAAAATTGTATAATCTAAAACTAATCAATGTATAACTTCATTTCATTCGAAACAAATATTCTTATTTTATCAGAATCTTCATTAATTGTGATATATATCCTCTGATTGATCAAGTCTATTATTGCCAGATTTAATACTCCCTCCACATCACTACTCCCCCTAACAACTTCAACTCCCCCAATATCACTACTTCACCTAGTAACTTCTCCCTGTGTCTTGACTAAGACATTTTATCCCTTCAATGGCCACAATTTCTCTCCCTATATCAACAAAACCAAAGTCCATTCCATTGAGATGTGGAGGAGGGTAAAGTACACATATTACCACATTATTGGGGAAGACATCATTACTTGGGTGGTGGGGGTCCCACATCCAAACATTTTCATGTTCGAGGAGTCAACAGGACTCTAAGATCCATTCAATATCTTTAAAATGAATTTTTAGGTAAGGAATTTTTCAGATTTTTGGAAAACTATAGGTTTATAGGTACACACTCCAACTTCTCATGCCCTTTCTCTACTATCTCTTTGATAAAATGATAGTTTATTTCATTGTGGTTTTTCTTTGAGAGATTGACTCAATTTTGTTTAAGATTTATAGCACATGAATTATCATAATGTATTCCGATCCAAGATTTCTCTTCCACTCCCATATCATCAAGCTGCTGCTTCATCCATAATAATTTATTGTAAGCTAATATAGATTTCCTATAAACTGCTGATTTAGAACAATATGTGTCTATATATCCCAAGAACTCTTGCTGATATTTTTCAATGTATACCATGCCCACACCCACTTTGACCTTAATGTTCTGAATTATTCCATTTATTGAACGAAAATTGATTTTTCTAAGATTAATTTGATATCTTACAGATTGGAATGTGACAAAAACATTAGATGGTCATGTCATTTTGAATTAAAATATGATCCTAATGATTTTATTGTATTCAGTGACATTCACCACCGTTCTTTCATCATCTCATGCCAGTTTCATTCAGGTAGCCACAATAGTGGTCATCTTTATGAAATTATTCATTCAAAATCTTATAAAAACCACCTTGGAATATTTAGATTGAGAAATTAATGTTCCATTAATTACTTGTGTTACTTGTAAACCAAGGAAAAATTTAAGTTACCCAATCATTGACATTTCAAACCCACTTTTTGTTATTTCAAAACCATATACACTGCGCTTCATCAGATCCTCTAAAGATTATGCCATCAATATTTTCCCAAACCATTATCATTTTTATTACTATCATGGTTGATAAATAGATTTTAATAACTCCACCATGACTAAAATCATGCTTTTTTAAAAAACTGATCTAGCCTTTAATATCATGCTCATTGTACTTGCTTCAAACCATATAAAGCATTCTTCATCCAAAAAATTGTATTCTCATATTAATGAATGAGAATACTAATTGGATGGTCAATATAAAAATATTCTTATAGAAACCCATTAAAAAATGATGACTTGACATCCTTCTGGAAAACATTGAACTTTATTTTTAGTACTATGGTAAAAAATAGTCTGATTGTCACCATCATTTTAATTGGTGAAAATGTATCATCAACATTGATACCCTCTACAAGAGAGTACCCTTTTCACACTAGTCATTATATGTTTTGAATCACAACACCATATTCAATTATTTTTTTGTGAATGACTCATTTTTTCATAATTTCATTCTTATATTTTGGCCTTGAAACAATCTCCCATGTATCATTATTCTCAATATGGTCAAGCTCTTCACTCCTACCCTGAACCTAGTTCTCATCTATAGATGTCAATTTTGGCAACAATCTTTGGTTTTTATAGTGATATTGATTAGAATAATTAATGCTCATCGTCATTATCTTATCTGAATCATCAATTTTAACTTCTACTCGCCCAGAGTTTATTACGTACTCATTGATTCTATAATGATATTATTCACTAATTTTGCAGCCTCATGTGGAAACATTGTTTACATTATCTTATAGCTTCTCAGTGTCCCAAAAATACTCAACTAATACCATTTGGTTTGAGAAAAATAGATTATCAGGAAATACTTGAGTACTACTTCTTCCCCCCAATATGTCTTCTTGATGTTAGACAAAAAAAATTTAAAACATTATATCCCCTTGAGATCTTGCGCATGATTAGGATATTTAGTGACCCCCCAATTATTTCCAACTCTTACTTTTATTGCACCCACTATTTAGACCCAAAAACATTCTTCTTCTCCTGTGTCATAAATTATCATATAGAACATTTCAATTAGTCATCAACAAAACCTATAAGCCTAAGAAGTTAGAAATAGTTGTAGGAAAAAAGAGAAAATGTTAATAACACAATCATTATTCAATGCTCTCAATTACTTCCATACATTTCATGTATCCATAAACCATTACCCATTTAAAGGAATTATTCTAGATTAATTATTCATCTCCTATGACTTGTTTGAATTAAATAAAATTCTAGAGCACATTAAATCACCATTCTGTATATTTGGATTTCACATCCCCTTGGATCATATCTCCCCTTGTACCTGAAAAAATTGAACATATATTAAAATAATTTATACACATGGGGAGAGGGCTTTATCAAGAATCCTCAAGAAGGGGATTCTGTTCGATAATAATGGATAAAACTTTTATTTATTTCTTTAAATGAACTATACTCTTTTTATGCTTCTTCCAACTTCCCAACAAACCTCAACTGTTTTGGCCATATAAGTAAATTTTTTCCCACATTCCGAGTCTTCTTAAGATATTTGGGTTATTTGGGTTTGGAATTTTACAGAATTTAGGGTTTATACATCCTAATAGAAATTTTATTCTTTTAAAATCATCCTAAATGCCATCTTTCTTGTTTCTTTCTTTGAGAAGTAATCTCTCCACTGGTCTTCTACTATGGATTCTTCCCCTATTGGATGGGTCTTTCCCTTCCCTTCACTTTTTTCCTTTTATCATGACATTTTTATATCTCGAGACATTATTTTTCCATTTTTATTTCATCATTTATCTACATAAAATTACTTATATGTGCTAGGAGTGAGTCCTTTACTAAACATACATTCTTTTATCTCACAACTGGAGTAGGTCCTCCCTTTTTCTTCTAGCTTTTCCACATTCTTTTAAACTGTTCTGATGTTAATGGAACCTAGTATTTGGTTGATACACATTTCTTTTATAATCTTTTGTACCCCCAGGTCATTAAACCTATTTTTGACTTATTTTTGCTACTTCGAATATAGGATTTCCCATTATGCACCACTAGAGTTGTGGATCTCCATTCAAATTCATTTTCACTTCCTATTGTCTTCTAGCTACAATATGTTCCCAAATTCCCATGATTATAACATATAAAACATACCCCATTAAAAATATACCTCATTTTATCATTTCTCATTTGATATGTTGATATAGTTTGAGATTTTATTATGAAATTGAGCTCCTGTGCTTCTTAACACATATACATATTATTTTGATATCTTTAATAATAATAGCATCTAAGGGATGAATTCTTCCTACATTAATTTCATTCAAAATTTTCTAGAAGACTCTTCTTATTATCATATTTAACAATATATCTTCCTTCAAAACATAAAATATATTCTAAATCCTCTTAAAAAAATCTAGACTTATGACCATGAACCCCACAGAAATAGAACATGACATCATTAATTCTTGAAAAATCATTTTTATGTCAGTCTTTAAAAACTAATGGATGTTTTATATTTCTATATCTATTCACATCTATTTTTCTCTCATTCATGGGTGTGTATTTATCATATCCAATACTAGTTTTTTTAAACAAGACAACCTTTGGGATTATACAATCTTTTCATATTTCTCCTCTGAAGTATCATATTTTATTTTCATATCATAATCACCTACATCTTGATAATAAAATAGGAAGTGCAAAGAATCCTACAATTTAGGATTTTCTTTTGCATTAGATTTCTCTATATCTTTCTTCACAAACTCGAGATATTGTCAATGTTGTTTAGTCTTTATATACCTTTATTAATGTTGATCATTATGTTCCCTTCTGATATTATTGGCACTACTCGTATCATCATCCAATTCACAAGTGAGATTATTCATCATGTTATATTTCTCATTTAATATATAATTCATTTGATATATTTTTTAAAACATTCAATGTACTATTTTAGCCATTGATTTTCCTGAAATAATTCAGATTGCTATGTAGTAAGATCATCATTTTTGGATTTCAGATTCTAAATTTCTTTTGAGTTCATATTCTTTCCCTTCTCATCAACTTTTGAGTTTTTTTATCTTTGTATAAAACTTTTGTATTTATTCAACTAGGATTTAAATATTATCCCTTTGAATAGTATCCACATCCATTAGTATTTTATTTAATACCATGATCTTATTTACCTAAATTTCTCGCACTTGGATTTGGATATCCTTAAATTTAATATCATCATATAATTTCTAATAAAATTCATTTCTTACATGAGAACCTTCTATTTTTTGCCTTATTTCAATTTCTATTTTATCATTTGTTTTAGTATCACTTGGAATATATGGTTCTCCACTCATTACTATATCATAATTGAGTAAGTAAATACTTTCATTATCAGATTCATAAAAATATGTCATCATTATACTACCTTTTCCTTAAACTGAATCACACTCATTTTATAGACACTTCTATTCTTGTGAATTTCACCAGACATCTTCTTCTTCATTGAAGATGTTGAATTTGGAATGGCACACTATGATAAGAGAAGAATTAATATTTAACTTCAAAAATTAACTGAGAAAAGTTAGAGAAAATAGATATGATAAAAGAAACCTCACTCTGACACCAATTGTAAGGTCCAAAAGGGGACTAAATACCCTAGGGGTTTAATCGGGGTATGAATATTCTTTTTTAATCTTATTCATGCCCCACTAGATCTTTACCTCTTTATTATAATGTCTAATTCTTATTCTCATAAATTTAAAAATTTATTGTGTTGTTTCCAATTTTATCTAATGATAATCCACTAAAAGTAATGCAATAAAACAAGAACAAGGACACACATATTCTTATTTGGTTGACCCTCACTAGGCTACATCCAAGGTGAATAAAATCACAATGTGCTAATTTTACCAAATTTACTAAGGCTCACTAATAATAATTATTATCGGGCTAGATCACATCTATATTCAGGCTCACTGTCTTTTCAAGATTTGGGGTTTTATCACTATATTACCAAGGATTAATCCTTATGTAACATTCTCTAAATCAATTCCAGTGGAAATAATCCCCGTCATTCTATTCCTTTTATTACTACTCTTGGAAGGGATCCAATCACCATTTTTTTGGACATATAGGTCTCTTTATTTCCATGAAATCATGCATCTTTAAATGTAAGTAGATGCAATTTTGATTTCTGAATTTTACCCATATATGAAATCCACTTTTCCACGCATTTTTAGTTAGCAGCAATTACTTTGTCAAACTTTTTAAGTCCCTTTATAAACCACCTACCTCTTCTGTGAACCACATAGCACATATGATTCGCATACCACCTCTTCCACTCACTTCCTCTTCTTCTATTTCGTGTACCTCCTCCATATACCATATCTGCAAAACAACCTTTGTGTACTGATCATCCTTCTCGTACAGACTACCTCTTTCATGAACTACTTGTCATCCTCAATCCATTTTCCATTGTGGGATATTTTTCCTCATAAAAACTCTTCATGAACCATTTCCATGAACACTTTCTCCTTTTGCGGAGTCCTATTCATTGGCTACTTCACCCATAGTGAAATTCTCCCTCACGAAAAACTTTTAAAAATCACCAAATTCAAAGAGAAAAGATGGTTTCTTTTGAAAATCAGTCTAAGTAATTATTGGATTAACACTCCATATATAGACAAGTAAATCAAAAAATATCTAATCCAAGATTTACCAAAATCTTCAATGTGGAACCACTTTCACCATGTACTCTTGCTTCAACTAACTATTCCCTACATGGTCCTCTTACCCTATTTATGTAGATAACATTTCATGTGTTGAATAAATATTTTCTAAAGGTAAAGCACATAAAATAAGCTATTTAAAAATTTAGGAGAAACATATGTTAATATCTACCAAAATTTAATGGAACAATTTATGAATTTTCTAGAATAAATATTCACTAAAAGGTGACCAAATGGTTTTTGTTCTAGAAAATTATAGAAAGCATGTTATGTTGGATAGGCCGCACATTAAGATTAACGAACAAGTCATATTGGATGGTGTTGGTATTGTTGGAAAATCTAGAATAAGGCTTGTGATGGATGAAATTCTATATTAATATGTATTTATCAAAAAAATCCTAAATCATAAGAGTGTAATGTTAAATAAATGAGACAACCTATTATAGTGAACAATTCAATATAAAAGAATAATAATTTTTCCACATGTAATAGATTTTATACACCAATAAACATTTTGGATGAATATAATATTTTTAGTTCTAGTTATGATGAATTCAGAAAAAATACTTTGAGGTATCATAAACCTATTGAGTAAAAAATATTACCACCACTTTCTAGGAATCATGTGAGAAAGGAAGATGAGTCATCCTTGAGGGATAACCAGAAAAAATTGGGGAAGATAATACACCCAAAAATGAAATTAAAAAGTCTGACTATGTTCTCTAAAAAATAGAGAATAACCGACTGGATTATTTTAGTATACACTACACCATAGGCCACTGATAAATTTATAATAATAGAAATAAAGATGGTATAAACCTGAAAGAAAAAACTAAATAAATATATAAAAGGGATAGTTACATTTGTAGGGTGGTTAACAATCTATCATATTAAGAATATTAGTTTTATATGAAGGGAAAATAAATGGCTACTGAAGAGGTTTTTTTGAAGTTGAATCCTGACCGGACACATTGTTGTCGGGGGTATGACTCTATTTCATGGACAGATGAAACAAAATTATAAAGCATCTATAAGATCAGGTTATAAACCTTTCAAAAATAAAATTTATAAGTGTGTACTGAAAGGTTGTCTAACTATATGTCCAAATCAATTGAAGTTAGCAAGGAAATTATAATAGGCTGAAAATAAAGATTCTTCACTCTATACCCAAATAAAAAATTATACTCCAGATAAGAATTTTGGGGATGGATTTTAGTATGTAATACCACCTAGTGAGTTTCAAATACATACTAAAAAATTCGATACATGAATAAATATATATAGACATAGCAGCCAAGAGAATATTTTTTTGGTTGAAAAATTTGTCTCATCTATTTTTCAAAAAATTGATGTTAAACGAAAAAACCCACCATATCCTAATTTTTTTAATAGTCCCAAAAGGACAAGAATATAATGTGATAAAGGATATAGAGTATTACTCATGGTGGAAATAAAAAAATTAGTAAAGATGTCGTAGATTAATGAAATATACTTGAATCTAGAAATCTGCATGACCCCTTTATAATATGAAGGATGAGGTATGCTGTTATTCTACCATTACTATTTTAATACGTGTATATTCTATTTATCGACATGGAATGTTTATCTAATATAGTGTAGAGGATATGGAAATTGAAAATTTTTAATGTATTTTTTCATGTTTGTGATGTTTTTAGAAAATTCTTCAAAATATGTATTTGATACCCCTAATGTGAGAAAAATATAAACTTGTATCACCTGAGGTGAGAATATTGACGAATTTGTTGTCTAAAATTATCATAATTTTTTTAAAAAGTGTTATTCAATTTTGTGTTAGATTATAAATATTGATGAAATTTTTTAATGTTAAATATTATTCAATGTTTATTAAATTTGACGTTTTTATAATCTGATGTTCATATAATCACATACAATTAGATTATAGTGATTCTGGTTCAATTCCATCTCCCATGGTATAAGTGGAAAATTAAAATATATATGTATCAAGAAGTCACATGGATAGAAATGTTTGTATTATATACATTTTAGTTTTTTATGAGATCATGTATCACCCCAAGCATCCATAGTACACTTCTCATTGAATAATACATTGAATAATGCAGTAGCGTGTGTTGTACGCAACTTCTAGTTCTAACACACCATAACCAATCAAACTAGCCATTATGAATAGTAATACCCACCTTTTGAAATTTTATAAATTTTAACATTCAAAATGAACTTCATTTTTGGATTCAGAGTATCAAAATTATCTTATGGTAAATTTTTGTTATTTTTCTGAAAACATTCAGTTTTTGATGAATAGTGAAAATACTAAATTTTAATTAAAAACAACTTTTTTAATCAAAATAATGTGTAGTGATAAATTAACTATTTAGTGGTTTTAAAGTATAATTAGATTATATTTTTAAAATTTAATACAATTTTTGTCATTGGATGTAATTTCACATTTAAACTGGACATAAGCAAGTGTCAATCTTTTGATAGTTATTATTTCATAAAAACACGCTTTTTGTTTTGACAATGAGAATTAATTTTAATTTAATTTCTTCCACTTATGTGTATTTAATTTAGAAAAATTGATTCCATATTTAAAATAAGTAGTTCCAAATTGTGTAAATTGGTAACTTTTATTTTTAGGCATTTTGAATAATTACTTCGGTAAATATTTTATTTACCATTGTTAAAAGATATTTGTAGTAAATAAGGGTAAAAAAATAATATTATAATAATATTAAATTACCCTAACACATGTACTAACCCTATTGGATGATATATGTCTGACCATGGGCATCTTTGGGTCGATTTTAGGACCCCATGGAGCCACTTGTAAGTGATAATGACACTTTATATTAATTAAGTTAAAGTGAATACGAAACTGACATAAGCATATATATTTTAGTAATACAATTTTTACATAGAGTTATTCATATTATCTATTAGAATATAAATATTAATTAGATATATAAAACTATTTACTACATAATGGTATTTTATTTATAATTTTTAGGCTTTTAATAATTAAATTTACTTATGACACAATGATGATGAAATAATTACCGTATTAATGAAAGGTTAAAATAATTGATATTATAAATATCCAAATAAATATAATTTGATACTTTTAATGAATTAAACTAATTATCTAGGTTAATATGACATAATATGGTTGGTTAGGTGAATTTTTTTTGAAGTAATAATGTTGTTATGAATTTAGAAAAAACAAAATACCAAATAGTGTCAAAATTGACATAAAAGAGTTTTTAAAACAAATATTATATTATTAATTGATATTATATTCCTAAATATCTTTTTTAGGCCAAAGGACTTGTATATTGATAGGTGTATCATTTATGAACCATTTGGGGTTATCTTATAAGTATATATAATGTTTATTATCCATATAATATAAAAATACAAATAGAAATGGTAAATGTCAAACTATTTAACAAAGAGTGAAATCTAAAAGATAAAGTTAATATACTATCCCAAACCTATATATAACCTATTGGTTGAATGGATTTAGACCTATACCCACCTTAGTATTTAAATAATCTACTTTGGATCCATTATAAAATAAATATGAATTTATTATGAAATAATACTTTATGTTTTTCCTAAGGTTCCCCTCATCCCTCTTATAAAAGGACACTCCGCCTTCTCTCCAATTCACACATTAAATGCCTTTTGGATCGCCAAACCCTAGACAAATATCCTTAAAACTGTCCTCCATTAATCCTAGAGGCCCTCCTTCAGTTATAAATCCAATCTAAGGATCCCTTTTGATCAAATCCAAAGGAAGAACCCGAATAAGAGGTAAATATTTCATCAACTCTTTCAAGTTCCTTTCTTCTTCCACTTCCTTTTTATTTTTTGTTTCCATTCTAAAATAATAACTCCAGTATATTATATATACTATGATATTATTAGGAATATTTTACAACTATATTAATTATTCTATCTATCATTTTAATGACATTTCACCCTACGTGCATACGTACGACTTACCATCTCCAGGTCGTGGTGTAATTGTTATTCAGTACATTATTATTTGGATGGGTATAATAATGATGTGAAATTGATGTAAATAATTAATATAACATGATAATTATTCTTCATATATGATATACCATCCAATTATATATTATTTTAACATCAAAATAATGATATTTTCACTCATTCGTACGTACGGATTACCCTCTCCCCGAATGCGATGAGATTCATTCCCCATCATATCCATTCAAGGCTAAATTTAATTTGATGATTAAAAATAATGTTTAGAGACATGATATAATTCTGGATATGAATAATATAACTTTCATACATAACAAATATGACTCACATAACATAAAAATATAAAGGAAAATGAATATGTTAACATCTGAAATGACGATAATACTAAGATATTGTTAACAAAGCAATGTAAAAAGATCATATATGATATAATATTAATGTATATGATTCTTTTATAATTTAATAACAATTATTTAACTATTATACAAAAGTTTAACCTACCCTTAACAAATTTAAATTACAAGTTAAGAGTTTATTTAACAATCAATTCATTATCCGAGGTTGTTTATATGTAATTATATTCTGGGACTTCTTTACCATCCATATCCATGTTTCTTAAAAATATATTTTAAATTTTTTTTATAGAAACTTTGTTAATGTCATTTATACCCATGTTTTAAATTTTATAAGATATTTATAAAGCAATATTTCTATCGTTTTCCAAACATGGTCCTTTTTAACATTTTCGACAAAATTATGGTAAGAATGTTTTTTTAACTTATACCGCGGGTGTGTCTATATTACGTCATTATAACATCATCGAAGATTACCTTACAAGTTTATAATAATATTTTCAAAATAAATGTATTCATTATAATTATGTTACTCTTAAATGATTTCAAAATATAAAGAGATATTTCTCTAAAAAAGATTTTGATTTCATCTAAGTCAACATCCTTTGATGGATTTTAAGTTTATTTGAAGTTGATTTATTATGATACAAAACTTCCATATTTTATTGA
Source organism: Viscum album (assembly GCA_963277665.1). Classification (NCBI taxonomy): domain Eukaryota; kingdom Viridiplantae; phylum Streptophyta; class Magnoliopsida; order Santalales; family Viscaceae; genus Viscum; species Viscum album. Next base: position 1,630,057,329 of record OY728155.1, on the reverse strand, counting down.
AGGATTTGTGATAGGTCTGACTATGGATGTTCTATTTCTATACCATTCATGGTTTATGGTTAATGTATTGATATTTAGTATGCTAGTTTTGATACGAATGTTTATGTTATATTTCAACCTTTTCAGATGAGGAATATATTAGACTTAGTAAGTGACAGGTGGAGCCTGATATAGCTTATCGATGCATTGGTAGGTCTCTTGGGACAACTATATATGGAATTGGCCAAGGCCTTTCACAATTTGATATATGGTTTTGGCCGAGGCCTTAATCATTTTTATAAGTCTTGGATGAGGCATTGGAAAAATGTTTCAGAATGTATGTCATTATACATTCCATCATTATGGAAATAATATTTATTGTTGTGGTCATTCAACTAGTAGAATACCCATGATTATGTTTTATTATTGAATTACTTACTCAGATTATATTACTTCTATAAAAGTTTTCATGTTTATTATTGGTAAATCCATGTGGTTTCAATTATTCAGCATGATTAATATTTATGTTCTCTTCCGCTATATTTCTTACCCTTACTGAGCATTTGATCTCACCCCTTTTGTATGATTCATTTTCCCAGGATATGATGAAGTTAGTTACGAGTGAATTTCCAGAATTATCTATAAGGATTTGATGTTTCCAAAGGAATAAATTAGTGATGTATTTATTTTCTTATTGTAATGTCAAACTTATGTATGAATCTTGTTTCCAATAATACTAAACTGCTTGGTCTTTTGAGACATGATTTCCTCGAGATCATGCCAATGTTATGTAATAATGCCCCGACTCTGGGGAACTAGGGTCAGGGTGTTATAGTTTGTATTAGAGGGAGGTTTAGTACAAACCTTGGAAACAAGATTTAGATAAACTCTGATTAGATCACATAGCCATAAGATAGAGTTTGAGGATTAGTATAGACGAACTTCATAAAATTTTGGTATTGTAGAGATTTTATAAGTTTTACTAGAAATAAATCCATGTCTGGATACGATTATTTAGAGGTGGCTCTAGCATAGATGTACCTAGGGGTAAAACCTGAAATCACTACTTTGAGCTAGACTTGAACGGGAACGGGTGCACGAAAACGGGCCTTACTGCACTCTTGGTTACGACACTCCCAGGGGATATGCTTAGGATAATTCTCATTTTATTTACAAACCATTATGAATGGTTTATGAGTATAAAAGTTTTATGATTATTGATTATATCCATAAACATTTCAATTTATTTTTAGTGTTTTACATGTTTGTAATTATGTATTTCGATTCATAAACTAATCTAGTTTATGAAATTGTTTAGAAATGGCACCTAGTGGAAGAAATAGAAACTGTATCAATGCACGTACTCCATGTAGTTTATCATGACATTGGAGATGCTGATCAGTGGTGGTCATTGATTCAAAACACAAAGAAGGATGAAGATGTATCAAGTAAGGAATGGAGGGAGTTTAAAAAATTTTCTTAGAAAAAATACTTTTATCCTGACCATCGAGCAGATATGGAAAGACAATTTCTCAGTCTGAGGAAAAAGGAGGATGAGAATGTTGCAAAGTATGAGGCTAACTTTACAAGGTTCGCAAGGCATTCTATAGATTATATATGTTACCCAATAATTAAGATTGATATTTTCTTTGATGGGTTAAAACCATTTCTCCGCCGAGCATTGGTCTCACAATCCTTCTCAGCGTATGAAGATATTTTCTCATGTGCTATCAAGACAGAAAAGGAATTCTCTAAATATTATAACAATAATGTAAAGAAAGAGAAGAAGATAATGGTGGATAAAGAGAGAGGTAATGGGAAAAGGGAAAGAAGGATTTTCCATTATGTGATAATTGTGGGAAGAAACACCCTGGTACTTGCCTAAATTGAATGGGAGTCTATTACAACTGTGGTGAAAAAGGCCACCAAGCTCATGATTGAAAAGGAAAGAAAGTTGCAGTCAACGTTGAATTCTATAATTGTAGAGAAATGAGGCATTATTCAAATGAATGTCCTAATATCCAAGGAAAATTACCTCAGAAAAGGCCAAGGGAGAAAGGCCAAGCTTATGCTGTTACTACAGTAGAAGTTGAATAATTATTGTATTTGTGTTTTTGGATTAAAGAACTATATTCTGGTTATAAGAATAATGTGATATATATAAGGATTGTACTGTAGTACATGTTGTTTTCATTAAGGATTTAATATGACTATGGTAATAAAATTTTCAGTATGTGGCTATAAGAGAAAATTTACTTTTTTTCATGAATCTGATGTTACAATTGATTTTGTAATTTAGAGACCTTTTACAGAGAGTCTGGACAGAGGTATTTTGGATAATTATAATTTCTATAATGGATTAAGTTGAACTTTGGATAGTATTTTTTAAGGTTAAAAACATATATTATGATTATTTTTGGAATATTACAATACTATAGTCTTGGGAAAAGGACAACCTGCAGGTCAGGAGATAACCCGTTGCGTCGGACAAAGTTACAGGAATCGAACCGACAATCATAGTACGATAGGCCTTCATTACCTACCAGTAGCCAACATGAAGTTCTTGGTTGTTAAAAAATAGTTTTCATTATTTAAATGGTATATGTTTATATTTGGATCCCTGTACTGATTGGATAAATAGAGTATTTTCGAGTTCTATTATGTTTTGGAGTGAAAGATGAGTTTGTGGTAGAAATTTATTAATGGATAAAACTATAATTATAAAGTAACTATATCTACTTATGATCTTAGAAAATATCATAAAAAATTCCTCAACATTAAGAAAAGGAACATAGAACAAATTTTTTTTCCATTTACTTTTCCTATGGGGAAATCAAAGACCTTTTAACCCATCCCAAGTTTATGGCTTTTAGATCGTTAACTTTCTCCTAATAATATTATCGATCACTCTCCATCAGAACATGAAAATTATTTTTCTCTTCAATATCCATATTTTCCTACATGAATCCCTTGTATGGGTTATTTTCGGAAACATTCATACTTACCATTCTTTATTTTAAAATAGAGGCCTTATTAATCCTTTTTTTGATGTGGGATTTCAACAATGATATTTTGAAAAGTCAATCCCAAGTTTCCAATACCAAGAATAAATTGCAAGGAAACTTTAATTAGGAGATAATTTAACACCTCATGCTTCCACGGTACACTTATCTTTGAATAATACATTGAATAATGCAGTAGAGTGTGTCGTACGCAACTTCGAGTTCTAACACACCACAACCAATAAAACTAGCCATTATAAATATTAATACCCACTTTTTGAAATTTTATAAATTTAATCGTTCAAAATGGACTTCATTTTAGGATACTTAGTATCAAAATCATCTTAGGGTGAATTTTTGGTATTTTTCTGAAAACATTTTGTTTTTGATGAATAGTGAAAAATAATCAATTTTAATTAAAAACAACTCTGAAAAATAAAAATAATTTATATTGCTAAATTATACTATTGAGTGGTTTTAGAGTATAATTATATTATTTTTTTATAATTTAATACAATTTTTTTCATTTGACATAATTTCATATTTAAATTGGACATAAGCAAGTGTCAATCTTTTGATAGTTATTATTTCTTAAAAACGCGTTTTTTGTTTTGACAACGGGAATTAATTTTAAATTAATTTCTTCCACTTCTGTGTTTTGAATTTAGAAAAGGGGATTCCATATTTAAAATTATGAGGTCCAAATTTTGTAAATAGGTAACTTCTATTTTTAGACATTTTGAATAATTACTTTAGTAAATATTTTATTTACCATGGTTAAAGGGTAAATCCGGTAAATAAGGGTAAAAAAATAATATTATAATAATATTAAATTACCCTAAAACATGTACTAACCCTATTGGATGATACATGTCTGACCATGAGAATCTTTGGGTCTATTTGGGAACCTCATGGAGCCATTTTTAAGAGATAATGACACTTTATATTAATTAAGTTAAAGTAAATACAAAAATGACATAAGAATATATCTTTTAGTAAAAAAATTTTTACATAGATTAATACAAGTTATCTATTCAGATATAAATATTCATTATAAAGATAAAAGTATTTCATACATAATGGTATTTTACTTCTAATTTTTAGTCATTGATTAAATAAATTTATTTATGACACAATGATGATGTAGTAATTACCATATTAATGAAAGATTAAAATAATTGATATTATAAATATCCAAATAAATCTAATTTGAGACTTTTAATGAATTAAACTAATTTTTTGTTTTAATATGACATATTAGGGTTGGTTAGATAAATTTTCTTTGAATTAATAATGGTGTTATGAATTTATCAAAAACCAAATACCAAATAGTGTCAAAATTGACATAAAAGAGTTTTTAAAACAAATATTATATTATTAATTGATATTATATTAAAAAAAATATAATGTTTGGAAAAATGGATGATATAATGATAGGTGTATAATTAATTAACCACTTTTGGTTCTCTTGTAAGTATATATTATGTTTATTAACCACATAATATAAAAATACAAAGAGAAATGGTAAATGTCAAACTATTTAACTAAGAGTTAAATCTAAAAAATAAAGTTAATATAGTGGCCAAAACCTATCTAAACCATATTGGTTGAGTGGTTTTAGACTTATAACCACCTTATACTTTATATAATCCACTTTGGAGCCATTAGAAACCGAATATGAATTTATTATAAAATAATATTTTATGTTTTTCCAAAGGTGCCCCTCACCCCTCTTATAAAAGGGCACTCCCCCTTCTCTCCAATTCACTCTTTCAAAGCCTTTTTGATCGACCAAACCACTAAAAAATATCATGAAAACTATCCTACATTCATATTAGAGGCCCTCTTTTAGTCATAAAGAAAACCTATGGAGATCGTTTGATCAGATCAAAAGGAAGAACCTGAAGAAGAGGTAAATATCTCATCAACTCTTTCAAGTTACTTTCTTCTTCCACATCCTCTTTGTTTGTTGTTTCCATTATAAAATAATAACTCCAGTATGTTATATATACTATAATGTTATTAGGAATATGGTACAACCATATTCATTATTCTATCCATCCTTTGAATGACATGTCACCATACGTGCGTATGTACGGCTTACCGTCTCCACGTCATGGTGTAATTGTTATTCGATACATTATTATTTGGATGTGTACAATAATGATGTAAAATTGATTTAAATAATAAATATAAATTGATAATTATTATTCATATATGATATACCATCCAATTATTTACTATTTTAATATCAAAATAATGATATTGTCGCTCGTGCGAACATACGGATTACCGTCTCCACGAACGCGATGAGATTCATTCCCCATCGTATCCATTCAATAATAAATATAATTTTATGATTAAATAAAATATTTAGAGATGTGATATAATTCTAGATATGAATAAGATACATCCCATACATAACAAATATGACTCACATAACGAAAAATTTAAAGTAAATCGAATCTGTTAACACCCAAAACGAAGATAATACTATGATATTATTAAAAAAGAAATGATAAAAGATCATATATGATATCATATTAATATGTATGATTCTTATATAATTTAATAAAAATTATTTCACCATTATAAAGGAGGTTAACCTACCCTCAACCAAGGATAAGTACAAGGTAAGGGTTTATTTCACAATCTCTTCATTATCCGAGGTTTTTTATATGTAATTACCTACTGGGACCTCTTTATCATCCACTTCCATGTTCCTTAAAAATATATATTTAAAACATTTTTATTATTTTATAGACAATGGGTTAAAGTCATTTATACCCTTTTTTTTACTTTTTATAAGATTTTTATATAGGAATTGTTCCATCGTTTTCGAAACAAGGTCTTTTTTATCCTTTTCGACCAAATTAAGGTAAATATGTTTTTTAACTTATACGGTGGGTGTGGCTATATTAAATTTTTATAAAATCATCGAAGCTTCCCTTACAATCACTTAAGAATATTTTCAAAATAAATGTTTTCTTTATAATTATGTGACTCTTAAATGATTTGAAAATGTAAAGAGATATTTCTCTAAAATAGGTTTTAATTTCATCTATATCAACATCCTTTGATTGATTTTAAATGTATTTGAAGTTGATTTATTATGATACAAAACATCCATATTTTATCGAAGATTTTGGAATATGTTTGACTGTGGATGTGATATTTTTATACAATTCATGGTTTATGGTTAAAGTATTGAAATTTCATATGCTAGTTTTAATACGAATGTTTATGTTATATTTCAACCATTTAATATGAGGAATGTATTGGACTTAGTAAGTGATGGGTGGTGACCGCTATAGCTCCTCGATGCATCGGTAGGTCTCATGTGACAACTAGACATGGAATTGGATGAGGCCTTTCCCAATACGATATATGGTTTTGGCCGAGGCCTTAATATTTTTTATACATCTTAGCCAAGGCCTTGACAAAATGTTTCAGAATGTCCGACCTTATACATTCCTTCATTATGTAAATAATATTTATGGTTCATGTGGTCATTAGACGAGTAGAATACCCATGATTATATTTTGTTATGGAATTATTTAATCAGCTCATATTCTTTCCATAAAAGTATTCATTTTCATTATTGGTAAAGGCACGTGGTTTCAGTTATTCGACATGCTTAATATTTATGTTCTATTCCCTTTTATTTCTTAACCTTACTGAGCATTTGAGCTCACCCCTTTCATATGTTTCATTTTCACAAGATATGAAGAATTTAGTTATGAGTGACTTGAAGGCATTATCTAGGAGGCTTGGATGTTTCCAAAGGAATAAATTCGTGTTGTATTTATTTTCAAGTTGTAAAATTGAACTAATGTATGAGTCTTGTTTCCAATAATACTAAATTGATCGGTCATTTGATACATGATTTCCTTGTGATCATGACAATGTTATGTAATAGTTCACTGACTTTGGGTAACGAGGGCCGGGGAATTACAGATCACCTCAGATATAAACCATTATAGAAAAAGGAATTGGATATAGAACCTTCCTTTATATTTTATTTTCTATACATTAGTATCTTAATTAGTAACCCTATTTGTTTTTCATGTGTTATTAAGGAAAGATGGAGAAATTCATTATGACCCAAACCATTCATGTCAATTAGGTACAGAATAATTTTCTACTCTATACATTTATTTTCACTTAGTGAGAGAGGAATTACATTTAATAATGATGATTATTGTAATAAAAAGTGAAAAAAGGTGGACACTTATGCACTCAAATATAATTTATTGTATTTTTTTCAATCAGGTTTATCAAAATTTTTATTATAGAAATGAAAAGGTATTTTTTTTGGGTAATGAAGAATGGTTCAACACAAAGTAAGAGGAATATTCAACTACCTTAAATGTTGTGGCTTAAAAACATTTATGTAGTAGAATGTTTAGCAAAATGTGGAGATCCATCTAAGGTAAAAATTTAAATGCTTTTTTTATGATAATTTTTTACACTATGGGATTATAAATGATGTTAATAGAGATAAATTAGGATTTATTGAGATAAGTGACATCTACAACAGAAAAAATATTTAGTGAAATATAGTAATATGAATTTTTTATATTATTTAACACCTTGGTACTACTAATATAATCCTTAAAATTATTTTGATAATTTCGATAAAAGTTTTATGATGTTCCACAATTATTTGAAGATTTATAGAGAATACCTAGAGATAATGAAATTTCTTCGATGAAATATGTATTTTTTTTATTTCCTGAAAAATGGATCCAAACTAAAAATAAAGATAGGCCAACTGATCGTAAGTCAATAATGTCAAATTTAATTCTTAGGGTGTTTGAAGGAATACATTAACGTGATCATAATGATTTTTTTACACCTAAAGACTCAATAGATCATATTTCTTTATCAAAATTCTTTATGAGAGTTATTATTTTGAATATTTATTGCATGGATTTAGAATAAGTCGTTGAAGCTAATACTTAAAGAGTGTATGTCTTTGATTTCTCTATAATAAAGATATAGTCGAACGAAAATATTCAAAATATAGAATTTTTTTTAAAAAGAATTTATATGAAAATGAATTACGTAGAGAATAGCATATTTCTCAAATGTATGTATTTTATAATTTATGTATTTGAATTTAAAGTAGTAATGCTGCAAAAAAGATAAAATTTGGAAGTTCTTCTAGATGATAAATAAAGTATCTTGATTTTAAATCTAATGATGATGAAATTAATTTGGTTTATATTGTAGCTTTTAAATCCTTTTATTAACATAAAAATAACTAAATTTGTGTGTTATCAAAGATTGAGATGAAATAGAAATTGATATTAACACATGGGAATAGAAGTCCAAAGAATAAATAAAAAAGAATTTTATAGATTTTTGAATTCTAATAAAATCATAATTTGATGATGCTAATGTTTTACATTTGAGTTTAAAAAAATCATAAATCCTAGTCAATCCATCATATAATATTTTCAATGAAAATATTGAAGGTGGATTTCCAATTCATAAATTATTTTATTAGTAAAATAAAATTATCTGATATTCAAGAATAATGAAGATGAAGTTATATTAAAACTTTTATGTCCATCAAGTTCATGACTGGTTATTTGTTAATAATGTTTAGAAAACCATAAAATCTTGATCCAAACATGAATATTATAAAATTATCATGAGTTTTGGTTGTTCAAGTGTTTGAAAATAACTGATATAAAATCATAGCAATTTTCCCCATACCAAATTCTATAGAATGAAGAGAGAGTTCCATGCTATAACACCCCAAAAATTTTATGGTATACTTCTTTTAAATACATTCTATTCATAGACAATATTTCATAATACACTATGTTCATTTGAAAAAATACTTGGATATTTAGGATATAGTCATATCCTATCCATTAGACATAAATTTTCAACTTTGGTGTTATAAATATCAAAAAATGGTCATCTAGAGTTGTGACCAGTAAGTCACTTGGAGACTAATAGAACCAACTTGATTTTTGATAAATAGTAACATACCCTTATGAATAGTAATATGACCCTTATGAATAGTAAGTAATTATAATAATTTATTTTCTTAATGTAATAAGATAATGAGATGTTAATTAATTTTTCAATGTGATATAAAACTAATTATACCTTTAAAGTAGTTATTTTTTGAATTAATTTTTATTTTATTTAAAAATAAAATTAAAACTAACAGGAATATTATTTTGTAAAAATGATGTACATTTTTGAATTGTTCACTTTGAAATATGGTTGGGGTGAATTTTTGGAATTTTTCTAAAATACTTGAATTTTTTGTGAATAGTAAAAAATATTGTTTTGTGTTTTCGGTAGTTTAATGACATCATAATGATATAATAATTAATATAAATGGTTAGTATACTAGTTTATAGTAAAATATGACTTGAGGTGTCCCAAGTGGCTGAAACCATGGGAAAATACCAGGGGAAAGCCCATGGTTTTTCAAAAAACACTAATAAGGTGTCCCTTTTAATTAATAGAAAACTTTCTCCTAATTAATATAAATACCCACTCACCCACCTTCATTTTCATTCATTCCAAACAAATTTTTATCAAATATATGTTTTTATTACCTCTTTAGGAGTTCTCTAAAGGTGTCCTCAGACCCCCAAGGTCCCAAAATTCATTTTTTTTGAGTTACTCTACATGGTAAGAGAATCAACCGCCCTTCTATTTTCTTAAAGCTTTCATTTATGTTTTCTCTTTTATTATCAATTGGATTTTATTGGGACATGTCATTACATATTCCCCTAACTGAACATATTATTTATGAATGATCATATACCCCCATTATCTCATCAATCTAATTTATGAAATTTTAAGTGACATTGATTGGCTACTGAATTTTCGGGATAGATATCTCAATTTTTCTTCTATTTTGAGTTCAATTATTTTATACCTATTTTCTCATATTACATCAAAAAAATTATTTTATAATTATATTACCTTAAATTAAGTTGAATTCTATTATTCAAATGGAATATTTCATCATCATATATCTTTCCACCTCCTCTTATAATAAAAAATGAAAACACCGTCCGAGATGTCTTAATTTGTTACATTCAAGGACAAAAAGTTCTCAATTTTCGTTCCCATATTCAGTTATGGTCATGAAACCATTTTTATGTTTTAATCAGACCATAATATATGTATTTAATCACAATAAGTTTCTTTAATCTCTACACACTCATATAATGGAATAATAATAGAAAACAAGTTCATTGGGCACTAAACCGCCAAGCTAAATCCAAGTGTTTATCAATAGCTTTTAACTAATGATTCATCCTCAAATATATAGCCTAGAATCATTATAATATCATTTATATATTTTTAATGTCACTAATAATATATATTAAAAAATTTTAATGTCTGACCAAATTTCAAATAATCTTCCATTCATGAATACAAGTAAATGAATCATGAAAACCAAGGAAGAAAATGCATCAGAAACAATAAAATTGATCCTCATAAACCCATAAAAAGGGCCATGAATTAATATAATAAGGTTATACTAAATCAATTACATTTATAGGAGGTTATTAAATTATTAATTATTGATGATAAATTTTATTATTCAGGTCATTAAAAGAAACTAAGAACATACTCGATCATAAGGTAAGGGGTTTCTAATCTCATTTTCATTTCTCTGAGTTTTCCATTATTCAACAATTATTTCTTATATGTGGTATATGTGAAATGAAATTTTATATATAATAACATTATTATTTTTATATTCATGGTATTCAATGATTCATTTGATGGTTATTATGTACTGCTCATATGATTCGACCGATTACACTATGGCATGGGACTTTTTCTCAACTACCATTTTATTGTGACTAACTTTGTATTGTGCACATAATAATACTTATGTGGTGTACCGACTTCCCGTTTGAGAAAAATTTTCATTTGAAATTATATTTATATTAAATATCCATAATCACATATCAGGGATACTTTTATTTTCTAAACCGTTTACCATTTTATGTATGGTGCATAATTGGAATGTTATTTTAACTATGGAAATATTGATGAATCCGCATTATCTACTCTATATAAATATTGAAAAGGCATATTAAACATGTATTAAATCAATTGATAAATAATTATTTGGAATTTTAGTGGTGGGTGGGTCCCTCTATAGCCCCTCGATGCATCGACAGGTCTCATGATAAATCAGTTGGCGACAAACCCTTCGAGTTTGTTTCCATAAATCAGATGGGTTTCTACGCATAGAAATAAACTATTTTAATGGTATTACGGTATCATGTGCCAAATACATGATGTAGAATTAATAATAATTCGCTTAATTCATTATTAGTTGTTACTATCAATGAGGTTTTCACTATGAAAAAAATTTATGCATGCAATTTCAATCTCAATTTATTAATTGTGCGAGTCTTTCATTTATTTACCATTCCATATTAACCATGTCAAATTTTTTGCGATTCAGTTATTATTGATTCATTCTTCTACTATTTTTTACCCTTACTGAGCATTTGAGCTCACCCCATTCATTGTCTACCTTTAATAGGTGATGATGAGGAGATCATTTATTAAGTACCCATGGATGCATTTTTTTGTTATGTATTTAATTTTGTAACATTTTCAAATGTAATTTGATTTACATCTATGTATATAGTTTCATCAAGACTAATAAGGTGATTGTTCCTTAGAGATTTTATTTCTTTTAACTATGCCAATATAACAAGTAATGCACCGACTCTAGTCTAGCAGGGTTTGGGTGTTACAGTTGGTATCAGAGAAAGTTTAGTAGAAAACTTTGAAACTAGAATAAGAAATGTATATTAGGGAAAAAAGACAAAAGGTAGTATTTGAGGAAAAAAGTACAAGAACGTCCTGGTATTTTGTAAAAGAAAATATAATCTGAATCTTTCTAGTAAATAGATCCTTGTCTGGATATGAGCAGGTAGAGGTGGCACTAGAACATGACTACCTTGGAGTGAAATCTTGAACAAAGAATTTCGGGCTATACCCAGGGTATCTTGGCACACGATAACAGGACTTGATGCACTCATGGTTACAACACTCGTAGGGGATATGCTTAGGAAAATTCATATTTTATTTACAAGACATTATGAAAGATCGAAATTTAAATTATACCTCAAAGAAACAATTTTACAGATTATGGGATTAGCCATGTGTAGGACCCCAATTTATGCTATGTATTTTGTAATGTAAGATTATAAATTATGATTCATACCCTGATCTAGTATGTTCCATTCTTTAGAAATTGCGTCTGATGGAATAAGTGGAATCAATACTTGTGGGCAATGTTGGGATCTCCCTATAGAGAAAGTCAACACAGTTAATGTTGGAGTAGATCAAATTGTGACTATATTGGGGAAACATACTCAGCTTGTAACAAATAAACATTTCACACCTATGTTGGATCGTTTCATGTGGCAGAAGCCCCCATATTTCAGTGGGACTAATAATCCAGTGATTACTGAGTAATGGATCAAGTCCCTTGAAAAGATATTCACGGAATTAAGACGAAATATAAATAAAAAGGCAGTACTTGCAGTATATTGTCTCAAGGGAGATGCTGATCAATGGGGGTCCTTGATTCAGAATACCATAGAGGAAGAAGAAATAGAAGATATGAAATATATGACTTTTAAGGAAATATTTTTTGAAGAATACTTCCCTCATGAGTAACAAACTGAAATGAAGAGGAAATTCTTTGGCTTAAATCAAAGAGAAGATGATAGTGTTGCAGTGTATAAGGATACCATTACAAGGCTATCCAGATATGCCATAGATTACATATGTTACAATGTAGACAGGGTTGGTTATTTCTTTGAAGGTTTTATGCCATTTCTTTGAAGGGAACTGGCTTCTCCAACCATTTCAGCATATGATGAAATTTTATAAAGATCTATCAAAATAGAGAAGGAATTTTCTTGATAAAATATGATCAATGGAAACCAAGTTAAAAAAGAAGTAATCTGATAACCAAGGGAAAGATGAAGCACCAAAGAAGAACATTAGAAGGAAGAAATTCCCATTATGTGAGAACTGTAGAAATAATCATCTCAGGAAATGCTTGGAAGGCATGTGAGTCTTCTACAACTGTGGAGAGAAGGGTCATCTATGTAATGAATGCAAGGGGAAGAATCAATTTCATGATGTTCAATTCTACAATTATATAGAGATGGGACACTATGAAAATGAGTGTCCTAAACGCAAAGGAAACATGCCTCATAAAATTACAAGAGAGAAAGGCAGAGATTATGTGATTACAACTGCAAAAGTTGATGTTCCAAAAGATGTGGTGGAAGGTACTTTAATTGTTTCCTCAAACAAAGACAACAATTTATTTTATTCTTGATCATCGCATTCATTTATATCTTCCAAGTTTTCTAAAAAATATAGACATGTCCAATATGATTTAATAAAGGAGTTATCAGTCCAAACACATAGGGGATGGATCATTGCAACAAAGGCATGTCAACTAGTCCCCCTCCTGACACCTAAATGTTCTTTATTTTCTAAATTTTTCATCATACCAAAGACAAAATTTGATATAATTCTCGGTATGAATTGGATTTCAAAATATGATGCAAAGATGTATTGAAAGAAAAAAGGAAGTTAATTTTTTGAAAATGGTATAGAATCTCTCATCTTTATAGAATAGACCTCTCCATCTGATTCTTATCTTGATCCACCCCAGTAGCTCTATTGAATGAAATTCTTGGAGAGGAATAGAAACCAATATTTAAGGGTGAGGAAAAAAATCTTCAAATTGAAAAAGTGAATATAGTGAAAGAATACATTGATGTGTTTACATAGGATTTACCTGGACATCTTCCAGAGTAGGAAAATGAGTTTTCCATTGAATTTATTTCTTGTTCAAGACCCATATCAAAAACCCCCTATAGAATGGCCACTATAGAGTAAGTGGATCTAGGGAAACAATTAGAGGATTTGAGGGACAAAAGATTTATTCGACCTAGTGTTTCTTCATGGGGATCCCTAGTTCTATTTTTTCAAGAAAAAAGATGGGTCCATGTGGCTAGGAATTTACTTGATGGAAATCAATGCTATTAAAATAATGAATTAGTCTCCTCTACAATATATTGATGATTTATTTGATAAACTTCATGAAGATAAATACTTTTAAAAGATTTACCTTTGATCTGAATATCATCAACTGCATGTGAGGAAGGAAGGTATTCCTAAGATAACATTTCGAACTAGGTAATGTCATTACGAGTTTAAAGTGATGCCTTTTGGACTGGTTAATGTACCCTTTGTTTTTATGGATTTAATTAATAGGGTTTTCAGTAAATATCTTGATAACTACTTTGTGGTATTCAATAATGATATCCTTGCATACAAAAAATCTATGATGACCATGAGGATCCCTTGTAGATTATTATGAAAACCCTTAGAAGAAATGAATTATATGGAAGTTTTAGAAAGTGAGAATTCTAGATTCAATCAGTTTCTTTTCTAGGAAATATTTTAACAAAGTAATTAATCCTAGTTGATCCTACAAAAACAAAGGCAATCCAGGATTGGCCCATGCCAACAAACATAACTGAGGTATGCAGTTTTATTGTCTTAGCAGGTTCCTATCAGCATTTCGTTCAGGATTTTCCCCAACTGGATAACCCACTAACAAAGATCACACGTAAAGTGGTTAAGTTTATGTGTACAAAATACTGTACATAATACTTAAAATAATTGAAAAGAATATTTTCCAATGCTCCAATTTTTACTATTCCACCTTAAAGTGATAGATTTTTAATATACAGTGATGTATCAATGAATGGGTTGGGTTGTATCCTTATGCAAATTGGTAAAGTTATTGCTTACACATTAAGTAATGTGAATACTCATGAGAAAAAATATCCAACACGTGATCTTAAGTTAGTAGTAGTAATATTTTCTCTGAAAATATGTAGCCAATATCTTTATGGTGAAAAATGTGAGATATACACAGATCACAAGAGTTTGAAATACATTTTCACACAAAATAAACTCAACATGAGGCAAATTAGATAGTTCGAGTTACTCAAAGATTTATACTGTTAAATACCCTACCAACCAGAAATGGAAAATAAGGTGGAAGATGCATTAAGCAAGAAATATCATGGACTTATGACTCAAATGAGGATTGAGAGAGATCTTATATTCACGGATCTACTAAAGATGGATATGTGAATTATTATGAAAGGGGAAACATCTTTTCTATTTCAAATGATTGTTAATCCATCTTTACTAGAGAGGATAAAAATATCTCAATTTGATGATGAAAATATACCCAAAAAAAATATTGCTATTAAGAATGGTAGATTGGAAGACTTCATGTATGAGGTAGGAATCCTAATGTTTGGGAAGATATTATGCGTTCCATTAGTACCTGAGCTAAATGGGAACTTTTATACGATGATTATTCCTCAAATTTCTTTATACACCTGGGTAGAACAAAGATGGATAGAGATATAAATGAATATTTTTGGTGGGATAATATGAAGCGCGAAATTGCTGACTATGTGTCTAGGTGTCTAGTTTGTCAACAAATGAAGGTAGAGAGACAACATCCTAGAGAAGTGAATAAACCGCTACCTATTCTTATGTGGAAGTGGGATAACATTATGATGGATTTTTTCACCATATTATCGAGGAAACCTAGTAGGAATGATGCAATATGGGTAATTGTTGATCATTTCACAAAATCAGCACATTTACTTTCTATAGAGAGGATTTACCACTTGAACTCCTAGAAAGAATTTATATTAATGAAGTTGTAAGACATCATTTTGAACCTCTATCGACTATGTCCGATTGAGATCCCTGATTTACATCAAAATTCTTGAAAATACTCCAGATGGATTTGAATACTAAACTTCATATGAGTACTACTTATCACCCCCAAAATTGATGGATAGTATGAGAAGACTATTTAAACTCTAAAAGACATGCTAAGGTCATTCTCTCTTCACTTCCAATGTATGTGGGATCAATAATTACATTTGGTGGAATTTTCCTACAATAATTATTTCCATTCTAGTGTTCAAATGGATCCATATGAGGAATTATATAAAAATAGATGTCGAACTCCAACTTTTTCGGGAGAGGTTGGTGAGAGGAAACATATAGGCCCATAACATATTAAATAGACCACCGAATAGGTGGAGACAATCCAATACCATATAAATGTAGCCTAAAGTAGGTAGAAGATTTATGCTGCCAACTAGATAAAGGATTTGGAATTCCATGTGGGAGATCATGTCTCTTTGAAAGTATCTCCATGGAAGGGTGTGTAATGATTCAATAAGAATGGGAAACTAAACCCCAGGTACATCAGACCATTTGAAATTTGGGAAAAAATCATAGTTGTAGATTACTGTTTAGCAATGCCTCCATGTATCTCCAATGACTATGATTTCTTACATGTGTCATTATTTAAGAAATACATGTATGACCCAATTCATGTACTCGCCTATGAAGAAATAGAATAAGAACATGAATTGTCATACTGTGAAAAGACTATTGGGATTCCTGACACAAGGGAGAATTGATTGAGAAATAATACAACTCTTCTAGTAAAGGTTCTTTGGAGAAACCAGAATATGGAGGAATCGACATGGGAAATAAAGTATTTATTGAATAATAACCACCCAAATATTTTTGGTGGGATTTATACATAAAATTTCGAGGACGGAATTTTTGAAGGAGGGAATAATATAACACCCCAATAATTTTATGTTATTCTTCTCTTAAATACATTCTATTCATAGCCGATATTTCATAAAGCTCTGTGTTCCTTTGAAACAAAACTTGGTTATTTAGGAGATAGTCACAACCTATCCATTAATAATAAATTTTCCACATCTGTGTTTGGAATTATTAAAAATGATTCCCTAGTGTTGTGATTAGTAATTCATTTGGAGACTTATAGAACCAACCTGATTTTTGTTTAATAGTAACATACCCTTATGAATAGTAATATGACCCTCATGAATAGAAATTAATGATAATATTTTATTTTCCTAATGTATAAGATAATGAGATCTTAATTAACTTTTCAATGTGATATAAAAATAATTATACATTTAAAATTGATATTTTCCAAATTAATTATTACTTTATTTAAAAAATAAATTAAAAATACATAGATAATTATTTTAAAAAAATGGATTTCATTTTTGAATTCAATATGTAAAAAATGGTTCGGGTGAATTTTGGTGATTTTTCTAAAATAATTGAATTTTTCATGAATAGAAAAAATACAGTTTTTAGTTTTTAGTTTTGTAATGACATCATAATGATATAATAATTAATATAAAAGGATAGTTGACTTCTTTATAGTAACATATGATGTGTGGTGTCCCAAGTGGCAAACACCGTGGGCAAATACCATGAGAAAGCCCATGGTTTTGCAAAAACCACTAATGAGGTGTCCCTTTTATTAATAAAAAACTCTCTCTTAATTACTATAAATACCCACTCACCACATTCATTTTATTTCCATAAAAATACATTATCATTGATTCTCTGGTAGTATTACCTCCCTAGGAGTCTTCCCAAGGTGTCCTCAAACCCCCAAGGTCCCAACTATCTTGTTTTGGGAGTTACTCTACAAGGTAAGAGAATCAACCACCCTTCCCTTTTCTTAAAGATTTCATTTATGTTTTCTCTTTTAATTTAAATTTTATTATGTAGAGATATGTCATTATATATTCCCCTTAATAAAAAAATTATTTATGAGGGGTAAGATACCCCTTTCTCTCATCCAACTATTTTATGAAATTTTATGTGACGCTATTAGGCTGCCAAATTTTGATGAGAGATATCTCATTTTTTCTTCTATTTTGAGTTCATTTTTTATACTTATTTCCTCAAATTACCTCATGAAAATGAAATTATAATTCCATTACATTAAATGAAGTAAAATTATATTGTGCTGATGGAATATTTCATCATAATCTCTCTTTTCTCTTCCTCTTATGGTAAAAAATAGAAGCACCGTCTGAGATGTGTTAATTTATCACATTCAAGGATGAAATGTTCTCTATTTCCATTACTATATTATATTCTGGTCATGAAACCATTTTTATGGTTGAACCAGATCATAATATATTTATTTAATCTCATTAATGTTCTATAATCCCTACTAACTCATAATATGAAATAATTATACAAAACAAGTTCATTGTGCACAAAACTGCCAAGCTAAATCCTAGCGTTTATCAATAACTTTTAACTATTGATTCACCCCCATGTATATATCCCAGAATCAATATAAGATCATTTATATCTATTTAAAATCACTATTAATATATATTATTAATTATTGATGTTTAAAAACATTTCAAACAAACTTCAATTCATGAATACAAGTAAATCAACCATGAAGACCAAGGAAGAAAATGCTTCCATAACAATAAAATTGGTCCTCTTAAACCCATAAAATTGGCCATGAATGAACCAAATAAGGTAATAATAAATCAACTACATGTATAGGAGGTTCGGGAAATATTAGTTAATGAAGATAAATTTTATTATTCAGGTTATTAAAACTGATGAAGAACACACGCGATCATAAGGTAAGGGGTTTCTCATCTCACTTTCATTTCTGTGAGATTTCTATTGTTCAGCAATTATTTCTTGTATGTGGTATAAGTGTACTACAATTTTATATATAATCAAATTATTTTTAATATATTCATGGTATTTAATGACTCATTTTATGGTTATTAAGTTCGGGTTATATGATTCATTTGATTACATTGTGGAAATGGACTTTATCTCAACTACCATTTTGTTGTGACTAACTTTGTATTGTGCACATAATGATCCTTATGTGGTGTACCTACTGCCCATTTGATATCAATTTTCATTTTAAATTATATTTCTATTAAATATTTATAATCTCATATCATGGATATATTTATTGTCTAAACTGTATACTATTTTACATAGGGTGTATAATTGGAAAGTAATTTTAACTATGGAAATATTGACGAATCTATATTCTCAACTCTATACGTATATTGAAAAGGCATATTTCTATTGTATTTAATCGATTTATATAAAATAATTTGTAATATTTCTGGTGGGTGTGGCCCTCTATAGCCCCTCGATGCATCGACAGGTCTCATGAGACAAACTAGTTGGCGAAAAACCCTTCGAGTTCGTTTCTAAAAATCAGACAGGTTTCTACCCACAGAACTGAACTGTTTTAATTGTATTATGGTATCATGTGCCACATACATGATGTCCAATTAATAAAAATTCTATTTATTCATTATCAGTTATTACTATCCATGAGGTTTTCACTATGAAAAAAATCTATGAATGCTGTTTCAATATCAGTTTATTAATGCCGTGAGTCTTTTCTTTATTCACCATGCCATATTGACTATGTAAATAATTTATGATTTAGTTAATATTGATTCATGATTCTGCTATTTTAATAACTATTTTACCTCACCCCTTTCACTGTCTACCTTCAATAGGTGATGTAGAGGAGACCATTTAATGAGTTCTTCTTGATGCAGTTTTTAGTTTTTGTTATGTATTGTACTTTATAACATTTTCGAATGTAATTTGAGTTGCATCTACATATATAGTTTCTTCAATAATACTAAACTGGTTGTTCCTTCCGGATTTTTATTTCTTCTAAACATGCCAATATAACAAGTAATGCACCTACCCTGGTCTAGAGGGGTTGGTGTGTTACACATTCCCCTGAAGGAATGATATGTTTTACAATCATCATATATTAGGTAGATTTTGAGTGTGCATTTCATAAATTATTTTTAAATAAGATGTTGAGAATATGGTAGAAAAAATAATATATTATTAAGTTGTGTTTTAAAAATTTGGATCATTTAATTAATCTTTTCATAGAATAATCATTCTGTTGAGAAATTAATCTAAGGAACATCATAGGAACCAAAAATATGGTATTTTATAGTATTTGTTTTTTATAACATATTTCTTTTCTAAAAATAAATTAATTTTATGGAAAATGTATAATGAAATGTGAAAATAATATGTTCTTCTATGAATTAGAGGTGATTAGATGATTTAGGAGGAAGATGAAGAATATATGGTTGTTTCTGTTGTATCTATTTTAATATCTAAAAATGTAGAAGATGAGAGGATTAAATCAATCTTGGAGAAGATTAATAATAATAATAATAATAATAATAATTCACTACAACATATATAAAATAAGACAAAATGATATAGATCCTATGTAACCTACTCGGTCCTGGAGAAGAAGATATAAATTGATTTGAGTTTCAAGTAAAAAATTGCATAAAGAACAATAGTATAGTGGCATGTATATATATTGAGTTTCACGTTCTATTTAAAAAGATCTATTTTGGTTAATTTATCTATGTATTTAATTAGTTTTATAATCATTATAGTTGCTATGAAATACCTAGAAAGAATAATATCATCTTTAAGAGGATAAATCTAAAGTGGATCTCTTGGGATATGAGTATAAATAACCTATGTTTGTAGGTGAAGTAACATGTATAATATGTTGACCACACATGAATAATATTGTGTTAATAAGGTGTTGGATGACACCTAAAAAACACTTGTATTTATTATATGAATATGGTAGAGAATCCATTACTTAATGAGATATGATATGAATGGGAGTAGGTTTCTCACTTAGGGGCTAAATCCTATAAAATACCCATGATTTTTTTACATTCAATACCTAAATTTAATTTAGGTCATTGGAATGGTAAAATAAAATGATATTAATTTTAATTATAATAGGTTATCATGGATAAAATTTAAATGGGGTTTATGTTTAAAAGTGATGTTATTAGGAAGGTACGGAATCCTTAGAAAGGGGGGGGGGTAATAATTAGTGATATTTGTTAATTTCATTCCTAAAAAAATTAACCCATATAAATTGTAAGATTTTTTATCCTTACCAAATTTATAATACTAACTAAACATTATATGGAATTGATAGGGATGTAAAATAATGCATAAATGATTTATAAGTATTCCAACATTGTACGTGATTTCATCCTTTCCATAGTGACTCCCATTAATCCATAGAAATACACTATGAAATGACATGAATACAATTTCAAAAAAGTACCATTATTATAATTTTATTACCCAATAGGAAACTATACTAACACCCTAATTTTTTTTTCATATCTTCTATGATAAAAAAAGATATAAGTATTTTGAAATATATCATAAGAACTTTGACTGAAAAAACTATTTATCTGATTACTCCAAATGGTATGACTCCATCCCATACTCCGTCTACCTTCATGTAGTGAAACTTTGTCAGGAATGCCCTAAATATTTGTATATCATAACTGTTCACTTTATAGTAAAACAATATTACACCCAAAAAATCCTAGTATATCTGTCTAGTTCACCCTCTATACCATGTTTCAGATCGATTTCTATAATCGACACCTCTTTCTAGTATCACTTTTTACTACCCATTTGTCTAGTATACTTCATTAAAAATTTGTTTCCATGGTTATAAAAGAACGGTACTTAGGAAAAGTTATTATTTTACTTCTCTCTAATGTGAAAATAAATCCACACTCATAATATTATTCCACACCCTTTTATTATTGCTGAGTTAGGAGAAAAATGAGTGACCTAGAATACATTTTCCTACTCATCGATAACCCAAAATTGATCCTACTATTCATTTTAATCATCACTTGAAACCTAAAAAGTATTTTATATCATTATTGAATATTCATAAAAACTATATATCTTTATCATTATATGAAATTCATTAAAATTGGTTCAAGTAACTTCTTCAAACATCCTTACCTTCATCAAGTAAAAAAACATTAAATGAACAGTTTATTATCATCATGAAAAATTTATTTAAACTAATTATATAGATCTCTTCAAAACATTTCTAGGTAAATTTATGGATTATTACTTCAATAAAAATACCTTCATCCTATGAATTATCACATCTATATCTAATGGGATTATGATTCTCTTCAACATATAGAAATATTCTAATGAAGTTTTCACTTTCCATGACTAGTTCTCTTTAAAAACATCTAAATCCCATGTACTTACATATGTTCATCTAGAATACCTATTAATATTATTCCCATCATACTACAACATATAATCGATCAAACTGTTCAACTGATGGATCTCTGACTGATGCATTTGATTTTTTATCATACATGAAGTAGTTACCTTCCCAAATTAATGATATTGATCTATAAATAGTTCTTCAGAAAAACTCATCACCTTTATCTTCTTGTACTTATGATCAGTAGATTTGAACTAGTATTCTTCATGTATGAAAGTGTAATGAAAAAATATTCCTTTTTTCCAGTAACCATTAGACCCCTCTATCTCATTAACCTTGTACTTGTACATTCAATTACATCATCATGTACCATCCTATAGAAACATAATTCACGACTGTAAACATCAATAATATAGTTCCACCAACATAAACTTTTTACACCCTATATATCTGAAACAACATCTTGAACATTTTATGAGGAATCAAATCACAATATCTCACACTATTTACTTATCCCCCTTTGAACCTATATTACATTTTATAAAATTATACAAATATTATACCATTATCCTTTTATATTCTATATCCAATAATATTGTACATTTTCAACCGTTTTAAATTTAAAATTAACTCTTCTTGAATCATGATATTTTTCATGATCTTATGAAATTGATGATTTGTAAATAATCATCTGAATTTTTGGAAATTTTCATAACATTGTTAAGGAAACATTATTATACTAATATAAAACTTAATAATAAAATGTTCTTAATTATTCAATAAAAACTTTTTTACCTAAGAAACCAAAACATTGACAATATGGTGAATTGAAAAGAATATCCTATAAGAATAACCCAAATGAAATTTAAAAAGAAGAATCGGTATCTGGACTAATCGGTCCACACTTTGTTTGCCCTTATTATGTTTTTATGGAAGATCAATTCAGCATATCACAAAAATATCACCATCCTATGTATCATAATTCTAAATGGTATTGTGTATTCATCAACCTTAGTATGTTAGTTAATGAGGGTGTTGAGTTGGTTGGTGGGAAAAATAGTCCATTATTAGTTAATGTATATATTAAAAATGTTATTTAAATGGAAATGCAATTTGAATGAATAATTTTTTCTATTCTTAAAACACGATCATTTTCTATGTCTGATTGGTGATCTCAAACTCAATTAGTTTTGGGTGTCAATCTTTAACCATTTTAATTTATATTCATTTATTTCATGATCAAAAACGTGGTTGTTCCTTCTAGAACATTTAGATGGGTATTCATTGATTTGTTTGAAAATGATTAATTTTAAAAAAATTCTAAATATATAAGATATTTTTAAGAACATTTTATTTCTAAGAACTTAATGGTTGGTTGTCCCTTATTTTCATAATCATATTTCAAATATTGTACATTTCTCTTTTATGGTATAATATCTGAATATATTATGGATTAACTCAATATATTTTTTCATCCATTGTTTTTAAGATGATTTTTCACATATTGTCCATTTCCCTTTGACGATTGAGAATTTTAATCTATGGGGAATTAACTCAATAGGTTTTCATGTCAAAAAAGATAAATAATAGATTATTATAGTATTACATTCCGCCTTTTTTATTCTTTGGTTGTAGTTATTTTATACTTCAATTATTGCAATATAATTATTATTTAAATTTATATTTTATGAGCTAGTAATAGGATACCCAAGGGTTTTCATCATGAGGGAAATAAGGAAGCTATATTTGGTAGAACATAAAATATTAAGGCTTCTATATTAAGGGAGTTTCTATATAATTAAGCTCTTTTTTATCCTTTAATTGTTTAGAACTATTTCATAATTATTAATTGGATAAAATTAATTAAAATTTATTTTTCTTTTTTTTTTATATTCTAAAATCATGAAGCATTTATTATTTACTAGTTCTTTTGATTATGATGACTCTAAATACAATAATAATGAATTTTCATAATTTTTATATTCATATTAGAAAATATGATTGAAACATAACCTTAATAATGAACATTATAATGAAAATATTAAATGTACACTAAATGTTTATGATGTACCTATCCTTAAATCTTGTTTCAAGTTGTGAGTATTCTGTTGGTCATTTTTTGGTAAAAAGCTTATTTTTGAACTAGATTTGACCTTTTGTACATGTATTTTTTAACTACTTAATACTTTTGATAATAAGCTATTTTAATATTTATTCTAACATGGAGTTAAATATTGGGGGAAATTATAGTTTTAATATGTGGGGAAATGGGTCTTTTTAACGCTGAAATATATCTAATAAAGTACATATAAAAATTCAAATAAAATTTCAATGTTGACTATTCCTCGTTTTGTTTTTCTAATTTTAAGTGGTCAATCATTTTTATTTTATCATTGATTCAATTTAGATACATTATTTCATTTCAAAAATGAAAATACATTTTATTGGTCAAATGTTATCACTATGTTTTTTATTTTTATTTGAATTAGAGTTCTTTAAGTTGATTTAAACTGGTAAATTTTTAATACAAATGTTATAAATATGAAATCATAATCCTCATTGAGTTTTATGTGTTAAAACTGATGCATGTGTTTTATTTTTTATGGTCCCTCATTTATCAAGTTGTGTGTCTAATTATGTTGATCAGTAAGGTTATGTATTAAATATGGGTTGTGTGTGTGTTCACTATAGAGAATAAAAATTGATATTTTGTAGATAATTTGAATGAAAAATTAGGTCTATTAAACTCCTTTCAAAATTTTAAAATTTTATCTTCCCTTCTAAAACACGAAATCATCATTTTTCAAAACCTTTTAATTTTCAAAGGGAAATAATTCAATTTTTCCTAATATATTCCAAGGGGGATTACACTTTTAAAAATGAATTGATTATATTAATTTTAATTTTTTATATTTGATATAAATTAATATTCACTAAATATGTTGAATTTGTATATTGATAATAACAAAAATATTATATATGGAAGAATATATTGTGGAATTATTTTTAATAATTGAAAAAGTATATATAGTGTTATAAATTTAAATTTTTTTATTATTAAAGGGAATTTAATCTCTAACCCTCATAATTTAAACATTGATTATTAGTATATAAATTGATGAAACTCAAACTAACAGGTCTTAGACATAAGTTATTTTTATAACCAACATCAAAAAAATTTTACTCTAGGATTAAACATATATTATTATTATAACTGAAATTAAAACCCTTAATTTATAAAGTTTTTATATGATAAATGATATTAACTACTTATTTTAACATTAGTTATTATATAAATGTTGGGAATAAATTAATAAATTAAATTAAACTTCACTTTATGTTTTCCACGTTCTTTCAACACCTTGATATTATAAATAATCATGTTCAACAAGTCATAAACAATGTAACTCATCATCATTCATCTATGATACTCCCCATTTTGTAGTATCTTATTCTTATCCTCCATCTAATTGTTTGGTTTTCATTCCACAACCGTTTTTTAATTTCATGGACCTCCGAAGTGTTTCCTGTATCTCATCCATGTTCCAAAATCGTCATCATAGTTCATGGATTTCAATTACGCTCCCACATTATTTCCTATAGTCTATAATTTCTTAGTACTATATTCCCTTCATTCTTCAAAAATATACTACATACATCTACCTTTCGGTCAGTTAATTTTTTAATTCCTATATTTATAATATATATTATGTGTATTTTATTTTTAAATTTTATTCATTTTTTATTATTGATCCCACTCTAATTTAATTTTTTACAATTTGATGTTTGTTTATTACTCTTTTACCAAAGTTTTTCATCAATATACTTCATGAACGGGCATTTATTTTGTGTTAAAATTATAATTTATTTAATTAGATGATTTAATAAATTTTTATTACATTCAAATTGAGTTCATTTGTTTAATGGTAATATAAATGAAGTTTTATATAATTATATTGTATTCATTCATTTATTATATTAATATTAATATTTTATAATTGTCTATTTTGATTAAATGTCTAGGAATAAATTATTTTTTATTATATATTATTATATCCACTTATTTATTTTATTAATTTCTATATCATATAATTATAAATTTTGATTATGGTTTTATGAATAAATAGTTTGTTGATTATTATTTTTTGTTATGTCTATATATTTTTTATGTATATATATAATTTTAATATATAATTTTAAAATATTGATGTGTTTATTTCTTAATATTAATATATGATTTAGAATTTTCAGATTTAAAATATTTTTAAATGTTTTTATGTTTTAATAAATTAAAATGTTGTACTGTGGTTTTATGTAATTAATGTATCATAATTCAATAAATAACTAGAAAACTAGTGATGAATATTAGATATGGTCAAATGGTTTCACGTAAATGTCTACAAAAATAATAAAATGGAAAAATGTTTCTATCCAGGATTGATGTGTTTCAATAAGATAAAAAAGGGTCCAAATAAATCAAAAGAAATATAATTTTATATGGTTTTAACCATAGTTATATGTGCTAGATCCAGTATGGTAAAATAAAAAATGGTCAAAATCTATCATCGATGAAGATGTTCTGCATGTGACTGAGGATCATCTTGACAAATTAATTTTTAATATAGTCATTAAAACTGTGGGAAGATAAGTGCTTGCTAAATGATTGATGCTAATTTTGAAAATCCACTTTTTCTAGGTTTACTAATTTTTAAAATTTTCTAGTTGTTATAATATTTGTTAAGATAAGATAGTAAAGTTGTTTGAGTGATAAATGTTTTATTTAATTTTTTGAAATTTATAAAGATTTTATTTCAAAAGTTAGTGGGCATCCCAAATCCAATAATAATGAATCAAATTCTTACGACCAAGGGGACTGATGTATAATAAAATTAATTATTTCCCCAAATGAATATGAGTTGTATAGAAAAGAATATGATTATTTAACAGAATATAAAGTATTTGGTATGTTATGATATAAAATTGATTAGAGATCTATCTTTTTTATTCCCAAGGACTTGAACCAAAAACCCTAATAAGTCAATTTGGTATCTTCCAATAATTCCACATTTGATGTATTTATTTCAATATTCAAATTCTGAAAAGAGGTTTGTATAGAATATAAATGAGTTAATATTCAATGGAAACCTACATAAAAATATTTCCTAATTGGAATATAATATATTTGATCAATGATTTAAAAAAATTTGAAATCAGGCTACATTTATTAGAATACGAATATGTATATATGGAATAAATCTATATAAGAGACTCTATTTCTAGTGTTGTTCATGGAGTTGTATTTTTAAAGGTTACAAAATAGTTCCTTATATACACATAAAGAAAAAAAATTATAATGAACTTGATGAATTCATGCCCAAAACAGTCTGGAATTAATATTTGTGTTTTTACACTGTTGATTGGCGATTTGAAATTTTGGTTATTGGTAGGTGTTAGTATTTTAAATGCATATAGGAAAGAGTTTTTTATTTCATGTGTTATAGTAATTTTCCCTTAAAATTAATTTCATCTACATGTAATCATATCGAGATATAGTGTTTGGGGATATAAAATTTTCTCAATTTTTGAATAAGATACTTCATATAATCAATTACAGAATAAGAGAATGAAAATGAAAATTGATCATTGATGATTTGTGTGAATTAGTATCCTTTATTTAGGATAAAAAATGAAATTTAATAGTTTACAAGATTTTGATATTACTCTAGAACCTTTTGATATAGAATAATATTATAATAAGGAAAAAGGTAGATGTTATATTTGGGATGATAAATTGATCCTTTCATCAAAAAAATACACTGAAGAAATAATTCAACTTATTCTATTTAACTTATTGGTGACATTTATAGGTAAATATAAAATTGATGTTATGAGTGTTTTAAAAACCATATGTGACCATTTTATAAGAAATATCATTGATATAAATAGAAATAAATACATTAATTTAATTAAATATTTTACTTAACAAATTTCATAATATGTAAGGATTTGGTAACCACAATGAAAGTAAAAATATATATTTACCTCTCTCTTAACACATATAAATTTTTAGCGTCAAGATTAAATTTTATCAATTTCTATATCATATAAAAGTTCATAGTGGGTGTTCTTAAAATTTGAATATGTTAGTGTCAATGAATTATTTGAATTTAATAGGTATTAAATTTCATGACTTTTATGCATTGATGAAACATATACTACATGTTGCACTATGTGGCATATTTTTTATTCATCTTTGAAATCCTATCATCAAGTTGTTCTACTTTCTCAATTGTATTTTTAGTAAATAAGTGGATCAATTTTTTTTACCTATATTGCAGAATGAATATGTTCCCATAATTTTCTAATTGGATATTTACTTCCAAACATCATTTTTTGTAATGGTTAATATATTGGTTTATTTAGTGTCATATATAAGGATATGTGTTCATGTATATTTATAATTTATGTATCATTTAGAATGATATATAAAATTTAATAAAGATATGTTAAAAATCAAAATTGATGAGGGGAATCAATTTTTCAAAAATATATTTTAGTATAAGTGATTTAGTTATCTATAGAGAACATATATGGAATATAGAACTTTGGTCTCCTTATATCTTAACATTCAAAATTCTTTTAAAAAGGTAATTGTATTTATTGTTTAAAATTAAAGTTAATTTCATGAGATAAGATGATATAAGAATATTTATACATATTCAACAATATAGAAATTTTTCAACTGTAAATGTTAATACAAGTTGTTGGGATAAAGGTATGATAATTGAAGATAAATTAAATTTTTTCCATGAATGAGGCTAAAAAATATATTTATTTCCTTGTTTTTATATAAAGTCATTAATGATTATTCTAAATCATAAACCTTGAAATGGATAGTTGTTTGGACATGTGTTAATTTAATACAATGTAATTATTTTAAAATAAATGGTTATACACTTTACAAAAAAATTAGATAATAAGATTATCATTCAAAATACTGGTGTAATTATTTTAAATGATTCGTGGAATTTCTTGAGTGAAAAAATTTTAAAACACAAAATTTTCATTGATATGGGACACCCAAAAATTTTGAAAATAAAAATTACATTATTTTTCATGATTATTACATTTATCTCACAATTACTAACACCCAATAACCCAGAGGTTTATTATTTTTATGAAAATATACATAAGAAACTTATTCTGTGAAAATTTCAATATATATCATAATGTATTTAACATGATACCCTTTTGACACATTAAAAATAATATTATTATTTATAACCTAGTAAATTTATAATAAAAACGGTTGATATTATTTTATTAGTAAAGGTAAAAATGAAGCTCATAAATGAGCATAAGATTACAATCTGGGTTTGAGAACAAAATAATAGTTTATAAATATAACATTAAAATATTATACCCAATTAAACAAGGTACATACTAAATTAATTAATGATCTAATAATAATATAAAACAGAAAGCAAGAAAACATTTTTATAATGAATGATATATGAATTTGGAAAAAATATATGGATAAAAAATAATAACAAAGTAGATCATAAATCAAGTTCTTGCCCACCAAAACGTAGTGGAATGAGAATCAATTTCATGTATTATCTCACATAGTGGACCATGATTAAATTACCTTCCCCACAAACATATTTCACTAGATATCATACTACAACCAATACACTTGAGGGAAATATAATTCTGGGATTTATTATAATATAATGAAAATTCCTCATAGGCGTGGCATGAGAACATGACAACATTCCTAAACAAAATATCACATAATTAAAACTTTTTTAAAACTTATTGGTGTCAGGAAAACATAAATTGATCATTTAATAGTCTATACAAATTTTTAATTTCAATTTTGAAATAATAACATATCAGTAGTTTAACTTAAGGAACATGAAACGAGGTTGACAAGGATGAAAAATAACATTTTAAGTTTATGGGATAAATTTCATTGAACAATAATAAGATATAACCATCTTATTTTAAAAATAATTAAGAATTAAGATTATATTTAAAACCAGAATATAACATATAGAGTAATATTCTTAAATAATAATGAACATTATAGTGAAAGAATGTGTTCTCATGGAAAACATTAAGAATGCATTCCTTTTAAATTTATTGGAAAAAAATCTTGTCTGGAAAATGATCAATTATTCCATAAAAACACTAATAATTAGAGTTTATATATTATAAAATGAACTTAATCAATCAATGATTCGAGGATAAATACTTCCATAAAATCACCATATGAATATTGATATGGGGGAGGATGGTTCCCAACTAAAGAGAATATGTGATGTTAGTTTCACACACAAGTATCATATCGAACAAATTATTTACCAAGGGAAATAAAATTGATATTTGGACAATGAAATAGTAAAAATATATAAAGGAGAAGTAAATGTGTGTGGTTTTATTCATAAATTTTAAAAAAATCCCCAGATTTTAATTTATCTATTGAAATCCTGATTTTAAAATAATATTGAAAACAGCCCATTAACTTTATTCTGATTTCCACAAAATCACATTAACATCATATAAAGTAAAAATAATCATCCTAATAACTTATTTAATTTATATTTTAATAATATTTAATTTTCTATTCAATAATTATAATAATTCATTATACATTCATTAGTTGTTTACTGTTTATTTTCATCATCAGATGTTAGTAATTTGTACTTTTCACCCATGTTTCATAATATAGACAACAAAACATATTTTTTTATTTCAAGTTAAAATATATTATATAATAAATTATATTTAAACAATTAATTACTATTATTTTTTCATTCTTATGTTCATTTTATGGAAACTATGGGAATTTATTGATAGAACGAAATCTATAACACACTTGTTATTCGGTAATTTGCTGATAATGGCAGATTAAATTATAATGATGGTTAATTTTTTGATCATCAATTCCGATCCATATTATTTATTTTTTAGTAACATATATATTAATATAATATATTATCATTCCATCCATTTAGGTAAGGAATTTTTCAGATTTTTGGAAAACTATAGGTTTATAGGTACACACTCCAACTTCTCATGCCCTTTCTCTACTATCTCTTTGATAAAATGATAATTTATTTCATTGTGGTTTTTCTTTGAGAGATTGACTCGATTTTGTTTAAGATTTATAGCACATGAATTATCATAATGTATTCCGATCCATGATTTATCTTCCACTCCCATATCATCAAGCTGCTGCTTCATCCATAATAATTTATTGTAAGCTAACATAGATTTCCTATAAACTGCTGATTTAGAACAATATGTGCCTATATATCCCAAGAACTCTTGCTGATATTTTTCAATGTATACCATGCCCACACCCACTTTGACCTTAATGTTCTGAATTATTCCATTTATTGAACGAAAATTGATTTTTCTAAGATTAATTTGGTATCTTACTGATTGGAATGTGACAAAAACATTAGATGGTCATGTCATTTTGAATTAAAACATGATCCTAATGATTTTATTGTATTCAGTGACATTCACCACCGTTCTTTCATCATCTCATGCCAGTTTCATTCAGGTAGCCACAATAGTGGTCATCTTCATGAAATTATTCATTCAAAATCTTATAAAAACCACCTTGGAATATTTAGATTGAGAAATGAATGTTCCATTAATTACTTGTGTTACTTGTAATCCATGGAAAAATTTCAGTTACCCAATCATTGACATTTCAAACCCACTTTTTGTTATTTCAAAACCATATACACTGCGCTTCATCAGATCCTCTAAAGATTATGCCATCAATATTTTCCCAAACCATTATCATTTTTATTACTATCATGGTTGATAAATAGATTTTAATTACTCCACCATGACTAAAATCATGCTTTTTAAAAAAACTGATATAGCCTTTAATATCATGCTCATTGTACTTGCTTCAAACCATATAAAGCATTCTTCATCCAAAAAATTGTATTCTCATATTAATGAATGAGAATAATAATTGGATGGTCAATATAAACATATTCTTATAGAAACCCATTAAAAAATGATGACTTGACATCCTTCTGGAAAACATTGAACTTTATTTTTAGTACTATGGTAAAAAATAGTCTGATTGTCACCATCATTTTAATTGGTGAAAATGTATCATCAACATTGATACCCTCTACAAGAGAGTACCCTTTTCACACTAGTCATTATATGTTTTGAATCACAACACCATATTCAATTATTTTTTTGTGAATGACTCATTTTTTCATAATTTCATTCTTATATTTTGGCCTTGAAACAATCTCTCATGTATCATTATTCTCAATATGGTCAAGCTCTTCACTCCTACCCTGAACCTAGTTCCCATCTATAGATTTCAATTTTGGCAACAATCTTTGGTTTTTATAGTGATATTGATTAGAATAATTCATGCTCATCATCATTATCTTATCTGAATCATCAATTTTAACTTCTACTCGCCCAGAGTTTATTACTTACTCATTGATTCTATAATGAAAATATTCACTAATTTTGCAGCCTCATGTGGAAACATTGTTTACATTATCTTATAGCTTATCAGTGTCCCAAAAATACTCAACTAATACCATTTTGTTTGAGAAAAATAGATTATCAGGAAATACTTGAGTATTACTTCTTCCCCCCAATATGTCTTCTTGATGTTAGACAAAAAAAATTTAAAACATTATATCCCCTTGAGATCTTGCGCATGATTAGGATATTTAGTGACCCCCCCAATTATTTCCAACTCTTCCTTTTATTGCACCCACTATTTAGACCCAAAAACATTCTTCTTCTCATGTGTCATAAATTATCATATAGAACATTTCAATTAGTCATCAACAAAACCTATAAGCCTAAGAAGTTAGAAATAGTTTTAGGAAAAAAGAGAAAATGTTAATAACACAATCATTATTCAATGCTCTCAATTACTTCCATACATTTCATGTATCCATAAACCATTACCCATTTAAAGGAATTCTTCCAGATTAATTATTCATCTCCTATGACTTGTTTGAATTAAATAAAATTCTAGAGCACATTAAATCACCATTCTGTATATTTGGATTTCACATCCCCTTGGATCATATCTCCCCTTGTACCTGAAAAAATTGAACATATATTAAAATAATTTATACACATGGGGAGAGGGCTTTATCAAGAATCCTCAAGAAGGGGATTCTGTTCGATAATAATGGATAAAACTTTTATTTATTTCTTTAAATGAACTATACTCTTTTTATGCTTCTTCCAACTTCCCAACAAACCTCAACTGTTTTGGCCATATAACTAAATTTTTTCCCACATTCCGAGTCTTCTTAAGATATTTGGGTTATTTGGGTTTGGAATTTTACAGAATTTTGGGTTTATACATCCTAATAGAAATTTTATTCTTCTAAAATCATCCTGAATGCCATCTTTCTTGTTTCTTTCTTTGAGAAGTAATCTCTCCACTGGTCTTCTACTCTGGATTCTTCCCCTATTGGATGGGTCTTTCCCTTCCCTTCACTTTTTTCCTTTTATCATGACATTTTTATATCTCGAGACATTATTTTTCCATTTTTATTTCATCATTTATCTACATAAAATTACTTATATGTGCTAGGAGTGAGTCCTTTACTAAACATACATTCTTTTATCTCACAACTAGAGTAGGTCCTCCCTTTTTCTTCTAGCTTTTTACACATTCTTTTAAACTGTTCTAATGTTAATGGAACCTAGTATTTGATTGATACACCTTTCTTTTATAATCTTTTGTACCCCCAGGTCATTAAACCTATTTTTGACTTATTTTTGCTACTTCGAATATAGGATTTCCCATTATGCACCACTAGAGTTGTGGATCTCCATTCAAATTCATTTTCACTTCCTATTGTCTTCTAGCTATAATATGTTCCCAAATTCCCATGATTATAACATATAAAACATACCCCATTAAAAATATACCTCATTTTATCATTTCTCATTTGATATGTTGATATAGTTTGAGATTTTATTATGATATTGAGCTCCTGCGCTTCTTAACACATATACATATTATTTTGATATCTTTAATAATAATAGCATCTAAGGGATGAATTCTTCCTACATTAATTTCATTCGAAATTTTCTAGAAGACTCTTCTTATTATCATATTTAACAATATATCTTCCTTCAAAACATAAAATATATTCTAAATCCTCTTAAAAAAAAATCTAGACTTATGACCATGAACCCCACAGAAATAGACCATGACATCATTAATTCTTGTAAAATCATTTTTATGTCAGTCTTTAAAAACTAATGGAAGTTTTATATTTCTATATCTATTCACATCTATTTT
Source organism: Viscum album (assembly GCA_963277665.1). Lineage (NCBI taxonomy): Eukaryota > Viridiplantae > Streptophyta > Magnoliopsida > Santalales > Viscaceae > Viscum > Viscum album. Next base: position 1,630,022,963 of record OY728155.1, on the reverse strand, counting down.
TCTCTCATTCATGGGAGTGTATTTATCATATCCAATACTAGTTTTTTAAACAAGATAGCCTTTGGGATTATACAATCTTTTCATATTTCTCCTCTGAAGTATCATATTTTATTTTCATATCATAATCACCTACATCTTGATAATAAAATAGGAAGTGCAAAGAATCCTACAATTTCGGATTTTCTTTTGCATTAGATTTCTCTATATCTTTCTTCACAAACTCGAGATATTGTCCATGTTGTTTAGTCTTTATATACCTTTATTAATGTTGATCATTATGTTCCCTTCGGATATTATTGGTACTACTCGTATCATCATCCAATTCACAAGTGAGATTATTCATCATGTTATATTTCTCATTTAATATATAATTCATTTGATATATTTTTTAAAACATTCAATGTACTATTTTAGCAATTGATTTTCCTGAAATAATTCAGATTGCTATGTAGTAAGATCATCATTTTTGGATTTCAGATTCTAAATTTCTTTTGAGTTCATATTCTTTCCCTTCTCATGAACTTTTGAGTTTTTTTATCTTTGTATAAAACATTTGTATTTATTCAACTAGGATTTAAATATTATCCCTTTGAATAGTAGCCACATCCATTAGTATTTTATTTAATACCATGATCTTATTTACCTCAATTTCTCTCACTTGGATTTGGATATCCTTAAATTTAATATCATCATATAATTTCTAATAAAATTCTTTTCTTACATGAGAACCTTCTATTTTTTGTCTTATTTCAATTTCAATTTTATCATTTGTTTCAGTATCACTTGGAATATATGGTTCTCCACTCATTACTATATCATAATTGAGTAAGTAAATACTTTAATTATCAGATTCATAAAAATATGTCATCATTATACCCCCTTTTCCTTCAACTGAATCACACTCATTTTATAGACACTTCTATTCTTGTGAATTTCACCAGACATCTTCTTCTTCATTAAAGATGTTGAATTTGGAATGGCACACTATGATAAGAGAAGAATTAATATTTAACTTCAAAAATCGACTGAGCAAAGTTAGAGAAAATAGATATGATAAAAGAAACCTCACTCTGACACCAATTGTAAGGTCCAAAAGGGGACTAAATACCCTAGGGGTTTAATCAGGGTATGAATATTCTTTTTTAATCTTATTCATGCCCCACTAGATCTTTACCTCTTTATTATAATGTCTAATTCTTATTCTCATAAATTTAAAAATTTATTGTGTAGTTTCCAATTTTATCTAATGATAATCCACTAAAAGTAATGCAATAAAACAAGAACAAGGACACACATATTCTTATTTGGTTGACCCTCACTAGGCTACATCCAAGGTGCATAAAATCACAATGTGCTAATTTTACCAAATTTACTAAGGCTCACTAATAATAATTATTATCGGGCTAGATCACATCTATATTCAGGCTCACTGTCTTTTCAAGATTTGGGGTTTTATCACTATATTACCAAGGATTAATCCTTATGTAACATTCTCTAAATCAATTCCAGTGGAAATAATCCCCGTCATTCTATTCCTTTTATTACTACTCTTGGAAGGGATCCAATCACCATTTTTTGGACTTATAGGACTCTTTATTTCCATGAAATCATGCATCTTTAAATGTAAGTAGATGCAATTTTGATTTCTGAATTTTACCCATATATGAAATCCACTTTTCCACGCATTTTTAGTTAGCAGCAATTACTTTGTCAAACTTTTTAAGTCCCTTTATAAACCACCTACCTCTTCTGTGAACCACATAGCACATATGATTCACATACCACCTCTTCCACTTACTTCCTCTTCTTCTATTTCGTGTACCTCCTCCATATACCATATCTGCAAAACAACCTTTGTGTACTGATCATCCTTCTCGTACAGACTACCTCTTTTATGAACTACTTCTCATCCTCAATCCATTTTTCATTGTGGGATATTTTTCCTCATAAAAACTCTTCATGAACCATTTCCATGAACACTTTCTCCTTTTGCGAAGTCCTATTCATTGGCTACTTCAACCATAGTGAAATTCTCCCTCACAAAAAACTTTTAAAAATCACCAAATTCAAAGAGAAAAGATGGTTTCTTTTGAAAATCAGTCTAAGTAATTATGGGATTAACATTCCATATATAGACAAGTAAATCAAAAAATATCTAATCCAAGATTTACCAAAATCTTCAATGTGGAACCACTTTCACCATGTACTCTTGCTTCAACTAACTATTCCCTACATGGTCCTCTTACCCTATTTATGTAGATAACATTTCAACCGTTATCCTTTTATATTCTATATCCAATAATATTGTACATTTTCAACCGTTTTAAATTTAAAATTAACTCTTCTTGAATCATGATATTTTTCATGATCTTATGAAATTGATGATTTGTAAATAATCATCTGAATTTTTGGAAATTTTCATAACATTGTTAAGGAAATATTATTATACTAATATAAAACTTAATAATAAAATGTTCTTAATTATTCAATCAAAACTTTTTTACCTAAGAAACCAAAACATTGACAATATAGTGAATTGAAAAGAATATCCTATAAGAATAACCCAAATGAAATTTAAAAAAAAGAATCGGTATCTGGACTAATCGGTCCACACTTTGTTTACCCTTATTAAGTTTTTATGGAAGATCAATTCAGTATATCACAAAAATATCACCATCCTATGTATCATAATTCTAAATGGTATTGTCTATTCATCAACCTTAGTATGTTAGTTAATGAGGGTGTTGAGTTTGTTGGTGGGAAAAATAGTCCATTATTAGTTAATGTATATATTAAAAATGTTATTTAAATGGTAATCCAATTTGAATGAATAATTTTTTCTATTCTTAAAACACGATCATTTTCTAAGTCTGATTGGTGATCTCAAACTCAATTAGTTTTGGGTGTCAATCTTTAACCATTTTAATTTATATTCATTTATTTCATGATCAAAAACGTGGTTGTTCCTTCTAGAACATTTAGATGGGTATTCATTGATTTCTTTGAAAATGATTAATTTTAAAAAAATTCTAAATATATAAGATATTTTTAAGAACATTTTATTTCTAAGAACTTAATGGTTGGTTGTCCCTTATTTTCATAATCATATTTCAAATATTGTACATTTCTCTTTTATGGTACAATATCTGAATATATTATGGATTAACTCAATATATTTTTTCATCCATTGTTTTTAAGATGATTTTTCACATATTGTCCATTTCCCTTTGACAATTGAGAATTTTAATCTATGGGGAATTAACTCAATAGGTTTTCATGTCAAAAAAGCTAAATAATAGATTATTATAGTATTACATTCCGCCTTTTTTATTCTTTGGTTGTAGTTATTTTATACTTCAATTATTGTAATATAATTATTATTTAAATTTATATTTTATGAGCTAGTAATAGGATACCCAAGGGTTTTCATCACGAGGCAAATAAGGAAGCTATATTTGGTAGAACATAAAATATTGAGGCTTCTATATTAAGGGAGTTTCTATATAATTAATCTCTTTTTTATCCTTTAATTGTTTAGAACTATTTCATAATTATTAATTGGATAAAATTAATTAAAAATTATTTTTCTTTGTTTTTTATATTCTAAAATCATGAAGCATTTATTATTTACTAGTTCTTTTGATTAAGATGACTCTAAATACAATAATAATGAATTTTCATAATTTTTATATTCATATTAGAAAATATGATTGAAACATAACCTTAATAATGAACATTATAATCAAAATATTAAATGTACACTAAATGTTTATGATGTACCTATCTTTAAATCTTGTTTCAAGTTGTGAGTATTCTGTTGGTCATTTTTTGGTAAAAAGCTTATTTTTGAACTAGATTTGACCTTTTGTACATGTATTTTTTAACTACTTAATACTTCTGATAATAAGCTATTTTAATATTTATTCTAACATGGAGTTAAATATTGGGGGAAATTATAGTTTTAATATGTGGGGAAATGGGTGTTTTTTACACTGAAATATATCTAATAAAGTACAAATAAAAATTTAAATAAAATTTCAATGTTGACTATTCCTCGTTTTGTTTTTCTAATTTTAAGTGGTCAATCATTTTTATTTTATCATTGATTCAATTTAGATACATTATTTCATTTCAAAAATGAAAATACATTTTATTGGTCAAATGTTATCAGTATGTTTTTTATTTTTATTTGAATTAGAGTTCATTAAGTTGATTTAAACTGGTAAATTTTTAATACAAATGTTATAAATATGAAATCATAATCCTCATTGAGTTTTATGTGTTAAAACTGATGCATGTGTTTTATTTTTTATGGTCCCTCATTTATCAAGTTGTGTGTCTAATTATGTTGATCAGTAAGGTTATGCATTAAATATGGGTTGTGTGTGTGTTCACTATAGAGAATAAAAATTGATATTTTTGAGATAATTTGAATGAAAAATTAGGTCTATTAAACTCCTTTCAAAATTTTAAAATTTTATCTTCCCTTCTAAAACACGAAATCATCATTTTTCAAAACCTTTTAATTTTCAAAGGGAAATAATTAAATTTTTCCTAATATATTCCAAGGGGGATTACACTTTTAAAAATGAATTGATTATATTAATTTTAATTTTTTATATTTGATATAAATTAATATTCACTAAATATGTTGAATTTGTATATTGATAATAACAAAAATATTATATATGGAAGAATATATTGTGAAATTATTTTTAATAATTGAAAAAGTATATATAGTGTTATAAATTTAAATTTTTTTATTATTAACTGGAATTTAATCTCTAACCCTCATAATTTAAACATTGATTATTAGTATATAAATTGTTGAAACTCAAACTAACAGGTCTTAGACATAAGTTATTTTTATAACCAACATCAAAAAAAATTTACTCTAGGATTAAACATATATTATTATTATAACTTTAATTAAAACCCTTAATTTATAAAGTTTGTTATATGATAAATGATATTAACTACTTATTTTAACATTAGTTATTATAAAAATGTTGGGAATAAATTAATAAATTAAATTAAACTTCACTTTATGTTTTCCACGTTCTTTCAACACCTTGATATTATAAATAATCATGTTCAACAAGTCATAAACATTGTCTCTCATCATCATTCATCTATGATACTCCCCATTTTGTAGCATCTTATCCTTATCCTCCATCTAATTGTTTGGTTTTCATTCCACAACCGTTTTTTAATTTCATGGACCTCCGAAGTGTTTCCTGTATCTCATCCATGTTCCAAAATCGTCATCATAGTTCATGGATTTCAATTACGCTCCCACATTATTTACTATAGTCTATAATTTCTTAGTACAATTTTCCCTTCATTCGTCAAAAATATACTACATACATCTACCTTGCGGTCAGTTAATTTTTTAATTCCTATATTTATAATATATATTATGTGTATTTTATTTTTAAATTTTATTCATTTTTTATTATTGATCCCACTCTAATTTAATTTTTTACAATTTGATGTTTGTTTACTACTATTTTACCAATGTTTTTCATCAATATACTTCATGAACGAGCATTTATTTTGGGTTAAAATTATAATTTATTTAATTAGATGATTTAATACATTTTTGTTACATTCAAATTGAGTTCATTTATTTAATGGTAATATAAATGAAGTTTTATTTAATTATATTGTATTCATTCATTTATTATATTAATATTTATATTTTATAATTGTCTATTTTGATTAAATGTCTAGGAATAAATTATTTTTTATTATATATTATTATATCCACTTATTTATTTTATTAATTTCTATATCATATAATTATAAATTTTGATTATGGTTTTATGAATAAATAGTTTGTTGATTATTATTTTTTGTTATGTCTATATATTTTTTATGTATATATATAATTTTAATATATAATTTTAAAATATTGATGTGTTTATTTCTTAATATTAATATATGATTTAGAATTTTCAGATTTAAAATATTTTTAAATGTTTTTATGTTTTAATAAATTAAAATGTTGTACTGTGGTTTTATGTAATTAATGTATCGTAATCCAATAAATAACTAGAAAACTAGTGATGAATACTAGAGATGGTCAAATGGTTTCACGTAAATGTCTACAAAAATAATAAAATGGAAAAATGTTTCTATCCAGGAATGATGTGTTTCAATAAGATAAAAAAGGGTCCAAATAAATCAAAAGAAATATAATTTCATATGGTTTTAACCATAGTTATATGTGCTAGATCCAGTATGGTGAAATAAAAAATGGTCAAAATCTATCATCGATGAAGATGTTCTGCATGTGACTGAGGATCATCTTGACAAATTAATTTTTAATATAGTCATTAAAACTGTGGGAAGATAAGTACTTGCTAAATGATTGATGCTAATTTTGAAAATCCACTTTTTCTAGGTTTACTAATTTTTAAAATTTTCTAGTTGTTATAATATTTGTTAAGATAAGATAGTAAAGTTGTTTGAGTGATAAATGTTTTATTTAATTTTTTGAAATTTATAAGGATTTTATTTCAAAAGTTAGTGGGCATTCCAAATCCAATAATAATGAAACAAATTCTTACGACCAAGGGGACTGATGTATAATAAAATTAATTATTTCCCCAAATGAATATGAGTTGTATAGAAAAGAATATGATCTTTTAACAGAATATAAAGTATTTGGTATGTTATGATATAAAATTGATTAGAGATCTATCTTTTTTATTCCCAAGGACTTGAACCAAAAACCCTAATAAGTCAATTTTGTATCTTCCAATAATTCCACATTTGATGTATTTATTTCAATATTCAAATTCTGAAAAGAGGTTTGTATATAATATAAATGAGTTAATATTCAATGGAAACCTACATAAAAATATTTCCTAATTGGAATATAATATATTTGATCAATGATTTAAAAAATTTTGAAATCAGGCTACATTTATTAGAATACGAATATGTACATATGGAATAAATCTATATAAGAGACTCTATTTCTAGTGTTGTTCATGGAGTTGTATTTTGAAAGGTTACAAAATAGTTCCTTATATACACATAAAGAAAAAAAATTATAATGAACTTGATGAATTCATGCCCAAAACAGTCTGGATTTAATATTTGTGTTTTTCCACTATTGATTGGCGATTTGAAATTTTATTTATTGGTAGGTGTTAGTATTTTAAATGCATATAAGAAAGAGTTTTTTATTTCATGTGTTATAGTAATTTTCCCTTAAAATTAATTTCATCTACATGTAATCATATCGAGATATAGTGTTTGGGGATATAAAATTTTCTCAATTTTTGAATAAGATACTTCATATAATCAATTACAGAATAAGAGAATGAAAATGAAAATTTATCATTAATGATTTGTGTGAATTAGTATCCTTTATTTAGGATAAAAAATGAAATTTAATAGTTTACAAGATTTTGATATTACTCTAGAACCTTTTTATATAGAATAATATTATAATAAGGAAAAAAGTAGATGTTATATTTGGGATGATAAATTGATCCTTTCATCAAAAAAATACACTGAAGAAATAATTCAACTTATTCTATTGAACTTATTGGTGACATTTATAGGTAAATATAAAATTGATGTTATGAGTGTTTTAAAAACCATATGTGACCATTTTATAAGAAATATCATTGATATAAATGGAAATAAATACATTAATTTAATTAAATATTTTACTTAACAAATTTCATAATATGTAAGGATTTGGTAACCACAATGAAAGTAAAAATATATATTTACCTCTCTCTTAACACATATAAATTGTTAGCGTCAAGATTAAATTTTATCAATTTCTATATCATATAAAAGTTCATAGTGGGTGTTCTTAAAATTTGAATATGTTAGTGTCAATGAATTATTTGAATTTAATAGGTATTAAATTTCATGACTTTTATGCATTGATGAAACATATACTACATGTTGCACTATGTCGCATATTTTTTATTCATCTTTGAAATCCTATCATCAAGTTGTTCTACTTTCTCAATTGTATTTTTAGTAAATAAGTGGATCAAATTTTTTTTACCTATATTGCAGAATGAATATGTTCCCATAATTTTCTAATTGGATATTTACTTCCAAACATCATTTTTTGTAATGGTTAATATATTGGTTTATTTAGTGTCATATATAAGGATATGTGTTCATGTATATTTATAATTTATGTATCATTTAGAATGATATATAAAATTTAATAAAGATATGTTAAAAATCAAAATTGATGAGGGGAATCAATTTTTCAAAAATATATTTTAGTATAAGTGATTTAGTTATCTATAGAGAACATATATGGAATATAGAACTTTGGTCTCCTTATATCTTAACATTTAAAATTCTTTTAAAAAGGTAATTGTATTTATTGTTTAAAATTAAAGTTAATTTCATGAGATAAGATGATATAAGAATATTTATACATATTCAACAATATAGAAATTTTTCAACTGTAAATGTTAATACAAGTTGTTGGGATAAAGGTATGATAATTGAAGATAAATTAAAATTTTTCCATGAATGAGGCTAAAAAATATATTTATTTCCTTGTTTTTATATAAAGTCATTAATTATTATTCTAAATCATAAACCTTGAAACGAATAGTTGTTTGGACATGTGTTAATTTAATACAATGCAATTATTTTAAAATAAATGGTTATACACTTTACAAAAAAATTAGATAATAAGATTATCATTCAAAATACTGGTGTAATTATTTTAAATGATTCATGGAATTTCTTGAGTGAAAAAATTTTAAAACACAAAATTTTCCTTGATATGGGACACCCAAAAATTTTGAAAATAAAAATTACATTATTTTTCATGATTATTACATTTATCTCACAATTACTAACACCCAATAACCCAGAGGTTTATTATTTTTATGAAAATATACATAAGAAACTTATTCTGTGAAAATTTCAATATATATCATAATGTATTTAACATGATACCCTTTTGAAACATTAAAAATAATATTATTATTTATAACCTAGTAAATTTATAATAAAAACAGTTGATATTATTTTATTAGTAAAGGTAAAAATGAATCTCATAAATGAGCATAAGATTAAAATCTGGGTTTGATAACAAAATAATAGTTTATAAATATAACATTAAAATATTATACCCAATTAAACAAGGTACATACTAAATTAATTAATGATCTAATAATAATATAAAACAGAAAGCAAGAAAACATTTTTATAATGAATGATATATGAATTTGGAAAAAATATATGGATAAAAAATAATAACATAGTAGATCATAAATCATGTTCTTGCCCACCAAAACGTAGTGGAATGAGAATCAATTTCATGTATTATCTCACATAGTGGACCATGATTAAATTACCTTCCCCACAAACATATTTCACTAGATATCATACTACAACCAATACACTGGAGGGAAATATAATTCTGGGATTTATTATAATATAATGAAAATTCCTCATAGGCGTGGCATGAGAACATGATAACATTCCTAAAAAAATATCACATAATTAAATTTTTTTTAAAACTTATTGGTGTCAGGAAAACATAAATTGATCATTTAATAGTCTATACAAATTTTTAATTTCAATTTTGAAATAATAACATATCAGTAGTTTAACTTAAGGAACATGAAACGAGGTTGACATAGATGAAAAATAACATTTTAAGTTTATGGGATAAATTTCATTGAACAATAATAAGATATAACCATATTATTTTAAAAATAATTAAGAATTAAGATTATATTTAAAACCAGAATATAACATATAGAGTAATATTCTTAAATAATAATGAACATTATAGTGAAAGAATGTGTTCTCATGGAAAACATTAAGAATGCATTCCTTTTAAATTTATTGGAAAAAAATCTTGTCTGGAAAATGATCAATTATTCCATAAAAACACTAATAATTAGAGTTTATATATTATAAAATGAACTTAATTAATCAATGATTCGAGGATAAATACTTCCATAAAATCACCATATGAATATTGATATGGGGGAGGATGGTTCCCAAGTAAAGAGAATATGTGATGTTAGTTTCACACACAAGTATCATATCGAACAAATTATTTACCAAGGGAAATAAAATTGATATTTGGACAATGAAATAGTAAAAATATATAAAGGAGAAGTAAATGTGTGTGGTTTTATTCATAAATTTTAAAAAAATCCCCAGATTTTAATTTATCTATTGAAATCCTGATTTTAAAATAATATTGAAAACAACCCATTAACTTTATTCTGATTTCCACAGAATCACATTAACATCATATAAAGTAAAAATAATCATCCTAATAACTTATTTAATTTATATTTTAATAATATTTAATTTTCTATTCAATAATTATAATAATTCATTATACATTCATTAGTTGTTTACTGTTTATTTTCATCATCAGATGTTAGTAATTTGTACTTTTCACCCATGTTTCATAATATAGACAACAAAACATATTTTTTTATTTCAAGTTAAAATATATTATATAATAAATTATATTTAAACAATTAATTACTATTATTTTTTCATTCTTATGTTCATTTTATGGAAACTATGGGAATTTATTGATAGAACGAGATCCATAACACACTTGTTATTTGGTAATTTGCTGATAATGGCAGATTAAATTATAATGATGGTTAATTTTTTGATCATCAATTCCGATCCATATTAGTTATTTTTTAGTAACATATATATTAATATAATATATTATCATTCCATCCATTTAGGTAGGAGATGAAAAAATAAATTCTTCATTGATGGGGGGTGGTATTCTGAACATAACACAAGTAACACTTTCATTTTTCAAATGATTGGTAAAAATTAAAAAATAGTTTTTACATGAATATAATAATGTTGAATTGTAGTTATTATACTTATTTAATTATTTCATCATGTTTTAAATTTATTTGGATGATTTAAATTAAGAAATAACAGAATAAAAATGGAAAAAGACTTTTTTAGAAATTTTTTCCTTACTCCCTGGAATAACACACTGAAAATTAGATTAAGAATTTAAAAGTTGTCTTTTGAGGAGGAATGGGTCTCTAGGATGTGATTATTAATGTTTAGGATGTATTTTGGTAGGGTATGGATGAAATAAAATGATTAATGGGTAAGTGGTATGGGGTGGTGAAGGGCTCATTTTATAAGTGAAATGAGTTGAATATTTGCAATTAGAGATGAAATATGCAGGGAATATGGCTCAAAATGTTGATAAAAATGGATATGGGAAAATAATTTGTATAAAACCCTCTCATAAACACATATATGGTATATTGTTTGACATAGTTTTGGACTTTTTTCATTATCTAGTCTTTTACCATAATTTTCTTTTACTATAGGAACATAATTTTTTATCTCGGTAAGTTATTATTATGAAAAAAAAGAAAATTAAAATTTTTTCATATTTTTTTATGAATATTACGAAAATTAACATCATTTTATAATTTTAAATTTATAATATTGATAAATAATAATTCTAAAAAAATCAATGAATCTGAATGAATGTTTTTCTAATTTTTTTTTATGGTTTTAAAATGTAAAACATATGTTTCTAATTTAAAATTAATATTTATAAATGTTCTATATTACTTATTAGGTACAAATTGTTTTTAGGATAAGTATTAATAACTTTTTATACCACATTTCATAAATCTAGAAATATGTGTTAAATTAATAATTTGTAATATCCACCTAAAAGCCAATCATTTTTCAAAAAAACACAAAATTTCTTCCCACTATAATATTTTAATCCTATGTAAAAATAAGAAGTTCAAATATTTATATTAATATTCTTAAATTTATAAATTTTTTAGATGGAAATATCAAATATAATAAAAAACATTTTTATAGGAAAATGGAATTTAAAATCTTAACTATTAATATTCTTATTTATAATAAACTACTAATTAAATTAATTTTAATCTATTATCAATATAAAAAATATATTTTATCATAATTTAACCATACTATATTTATTTTCATAGATAAATTATTATTCCTAAAAGGGTAATTTTGAAAACAATATTATTTTAATCATAACATGACCTTATTGATTATTTAAGAAAAATAATTGAACTTTATCATTATATTGGAAAAACAATATTTTTTTCAATATTTATTTATTAATGAATTTATATCTATTTATACCCACCAATTTAATTAATTCATTGTAATGGTTATATTTAATACTTATAATTTTCTCTTAATAAAATGTATTCCAGTTTGTTTTGGTTTTATTTTTCATGTGAAACAAGTTATTCAATGGAATATTTAATGGGGAAATAAAATTCATAAGTGTGGGATGTTTCATTCTACCCCAAAAACTAAATTTTTAATTTATATTTTATTAATATCATAGAAACCATTTAGGGTAAATTTTTCTCATTACATCCCCATATTCCCACATCGATTCCTCAGTCATATTAATTATCCATCGAACTTTTACAAGGATAGTGGGATAATTTTACAGAACATTTTTGATTCAATCGAGGTTCTTAGTAGGATTTTATTTATAAGAGACCATCTTAAAGTGATATAAAAAATGGGTTCAACACATGTGATGGTTTCAGTATATAATTCATCAAATTTGATATATAAAAAACTTTATGTGCCATGGATTGGTTCAAAGAATGTTCAAGTTGATATGATTTTTCCCACATGATTTAGTATTTCTAAAGGTCCAACGTATCTAAGATATAAAATCTCCTTAATTAGAAATTTCATAAGTATCTTATCTGGTGATATTAAATAGATTACCACATATCTGAATTCAAACATCAAAAATCAATTGTGGTTTTCAACATAACCTTTTTATTACCTTTTTACAACATTAATATGCTACTAAATAGTCTGGATCTTTTATGTCAATAATAAAGTAAGGTATGCTCCTAAAGAAATCACTCTAACTTATTACAAAAATATTTTAGTTTTACACATTTTCCTATATAGACCCTCATATTGTTCCATTTAAATTCAAAAATGGAAGTTATTTTTGAATATCAACTCCACCAAGTGAAGGTGTTGATTCTAAACTCCTTTTTAATCCGTCATATAGGATCTTAGAAAAAAATCCAGTGTTTTAAGGTTAATATTTTATTGAACTTTAGTTTGAAGAAGATAAGTATTACGGAAGAATATATTTGTGTCCAAAATAGGTTGATAAAAATTCTAGAACATTGAGGTAAACCATATATCCCAATTTGATACATTGAAAATTTGTACACTATATGACCTTAACACGTAACTTTTATATATCATGAAATTTTGTTCAATTGAGAAATCTTATCTCATAGAAATAAGGTGCACACACATCTTAAGTAGACCAACTATTAACAAGATTGTATTATAACCCTTAAAATTTTTGAGAGGTCCTATGATGAATCCTATGGTGATTTTATCACAATTCTATACTAGTAAAGAAATGGTTTAATCTTCCCCATTATATTGGTATCATTTAGCTTTATCTTGATAATATACAAAGAATTGAGTTTCATATTCTAAAATCTCTAACCTCTTGATTTCCCAAAAACATTTTTCTTGCGATCTATTTATATATTTGTGCTTCCATGATGCGTATAGAATTAGGATCTTTTTATACCATCCACAAAAAAATTATTTAATTATTTTATTGATGGAACACATATCTATTTATAAAGTCTTATAATTCAATTAATTTCAATGTATAATGATATAATACTCTACACCATTTTATGAAGGTCCAATCCACATTAAATGCCTCCTTAATCCTCATATAGATGTATGGTTGAGAATATATTTAGGAAAAATAGGTTTTATCCTCTTCGTATATGATTTCACCATCACTTTTTTTTAAATCAATGAATATTTTGAATTTTTCAATCCACATAATTGATATGGTAGCATTATGCTTCTTGATATAAGCATCATCAACCATGTTTGCATTACCATAATGATAATTTATTTAGAAGACATTGTCTTTGATTAGTTCTAGACAGCTCCTTTCAATCATTATTCAACTCTATTTTTGGGTATATGTACTTTATGAACTATTGGTTAGTACATATATCAAAAAATTTATAATAGAGATAATACCACCATAGTTTCAAGGTAAAAACTATTTTCACCAAATCTAGATCATATATCAGGTAATTCATATTCAGGTAATTCATTCAACATGAAAAATAAGAAATTACCAGGTCATTTTTCATTATCAAACATATCAACCCCTTTAATTAAGTATCATTGTATATTAAAAACCCTTATCCTCAATTAGGTAATCCAGGAAACGAATCAGTAAAAATAATATTATTAATCTCCCATTAGAATTAATAATATTATTCCATCCATGGGATATCCACTTCCCTTGGTGTTGACATTGTTAAGGGATTGTAAAGTCATTAGAAGAATCTAAAAAATCCTTGTAATTTAACACTAATCCTTAAAAACATCAGATTTCTATCACAATGACCGGTCTTATACCTTTTTCAACCACTTCAATCTTAAATGAATATATATATAAACCATCTCTTGGGATCACATAACCTATAAATAATACTTTTTAAATCTAAATTTAACACTTATTTAGTTTTTCATATAATTTATAATTTCGTTTGGTCATTAGAAAAATCCAAGAAAAAATCTCTTCAGGTTCATACATTCTATTAATATACATGGAATTATTATTAATTAAGAATACGAAAAAATATTTTAGGGTAATTTCAGAAGATCTATTCCAGATATCCATGAAGATAGTAGGGTAATTTTAAATTATGAATATAATATTTAAGAATTCATAGTTTCTATTCCTTTTATAAAATGTTTTAGTATGTATATTTCCCCTTTTAACCCTTAACTGTTGATATCTATATTGGAAAGAAATCTTCATGAAATATGGAGCACTATAATTTCCCCTACATTTCATGTCCACTGACATGTAACTAAAATAGAGTAGAATTAACTAAGGCCTTAGGTAAGCCTCCATGTATTCTAAAGGCTACCGATTTGTAGTGGGTGTCTATGTTATTATTGTAGCAAGACTATACCCTCATATCATAGTTTGAAATAATAAAAAATAACCAAAACTAATCTATAAAAAAATAACCATTAGAGTACATAGATGAAATAAAACATAAAAATAAGTAAATAATAAATGAGTGTAGAATAATTCAATCATAAAGACTCACTGGCCACCCATTGAGTTGAAAAAATATAAAAAATAAATAAAATATAAAATTAATGTATAAAAGGACCGTCTATATCCATGATCCAAACCTAATTCCAATTTCTCATCAAATATATGTAATCCTATGCAATCAATATACTTATGGAATCTTACTTACCATTTCCTATAATCAATGAATTTTTCCCGGGGAACCATGTTTCATGGATTCTGAAGCATGGTGTGTGTACAACTCAGTAGGGAACCACCATTATTGGCTCATACATAACTTTTAAATTCAATGTACACATATGATATTCTCATATTCATAAAATAAATAATTTTTATATAAGTATTAATGATAACTATTCTTGACTATTTGGTTATTCATTGATACTCAAGATCAACTGAAACGAACTTGTACTAGTTCCCTGGAGCCTCCAAGAAAATTACACAATAACTCCAATACAAATCTTGCTCAATTATCAATTACTAAGAAAGTGTACTTGGTATTAAAAATCACTCCCATATTCCACCCTTTCCCTGTATTCAAGACATACCATGTTAGGAAAACTATATATGGATCCAAGGGTTTCTCTATCTAGAATACGTCACCACGATATAGGGTGTATGCTACCTGGAAGACTGTGTTTGATGATAGCGACGTGCCTCTCATTAATAGAAACGACAAGAAGCTTATGCCTTCCACTATAATGATCCAAGGATCCAATCTAATGAATACAATACTAGTAATATAGATATTCCTTTTATCATGTCATATGAATACTAAACTCATTTAGAAACATGCGAGATTAATCTACTGAGAATCAATCACCGAAGACAATGGAATACCATTCCAAGGAAGCAATCATCCAAGTCTCGTGGTGTTGTTCTCTATATTGGAAATCCCATCAACCATGTATAGGTGTTTTGTTCTCTCATAATGTACATCACATCATCATGATCCAAGATTAATTTTTATGGAATCTTAAACAATAGTATATGTGTCTCGATGGGCTATACATCCCACCGTATGATGCACAGAGCTTGTCAGAGCCATCCCAAAATAATAGTATCTATAAACATTTTGGAGGGATCTGCATGCTAGGTAAAATAATACCATATAAATTAGTTCATCCCCATAAATACAAAATATATCATCATCATTCTCATTATAGGCTCACACTAGTGGTATTAGTCATACGGTGACAAAAGCAATCATCAGTACCCATTCCAATTTACACCCTCTCATTAAGGTCATTGTCTCACTAGGAAACCCACTATGGTTCTCTAGCTCTAACCATATCCCAGATTCCCTTTATTGTTCCTATTTTCCCAAACATATATCTTAGGTCAAAACACATAACCAAAATAGCAATTTATCCCTCGATATCGAAAAAGTCTCATTGAGGCCTCACTTCTCTATGAGGAAAGTATCATATGGGAGGAAACCTCAAGATCATTCCCTTATCAAGTCATCCAATACCCTTCTTCACACCAACCCTATCCATCAATATCCTTAGAGTCTACCCACATATTTAATCACAATATCACTAGGTAATTAAATATTGTTCTATGATCATCTCACTTGGATGAAGGCTTTAAGGCATCTCACGAATATCAAATTAATAATACCGTATCCATGTATCACAATTCGTCACTTATATCAAATTTGATATAACTAAGGGAAGCTATGTTTAGGGTAATCATGTTCACTTAAACAATTTAGGTCTCACCCATTAGGGTCTATGTATCTTAGATAATATATGTACATTCAATTCCTCACCTGTCAGTAACAAAGTTGGGAAGCCAATGCCCAATGGTCCATCATTTCCCTTGATTTCTTTTCAACGTACACATTTGAATTAAAGAGAAACAATTAATTTTAATTAAAAGGGGTTAATCACCTTCTATAGAGATACCATATTCATGATGCCATAAATAATTTCAATAATACCATAGGGAATGTACAAGAGATCGCCTACCTAAATTCAAAGTAATTTCACCTTTTAATTTAGTTTATCTATAATCAATGAGACATGTCCAAGAAATATAGACACCATTCAAATCATATGGGGGGCCAAAAAAATTAATTAAATCTAATATTTATTTATAAAAAAGTATAAGTAATTCTCTAACTAATGTTTAATAATTAAATTGATTAACCAATTTAGTTCACATAGGTGTTAATTCTTAACCTCACATATAACACTCTCAAAACATTGAAACTAGAACCAATAAAACACAAAAGGACCATGATGATCTCATGGAACCATCCAAAGAAAAATACATATGAAACAAAAAAAATATCCACCCCAATTCTAGATTAATTTATTCCAAACCCTCACAAAATCCAAATAATGATGTAACAAATCCAAAATGGAAGACAATGGTACTCAGATGTCTTTTCTAGGAACCCTCTCGCTTGGCCATATGAAATCATAATGAAATAATTGAATTCCATCTGGGTGGATTCTCTGCCAAACCTTAAAGAAAAATCATTTGAAATTAATAATGATCCATGGAAAGTAGAATAGAGAGAAAATAATGTAGAAATATAGTTCATTTTAGAAAAAGAAAACACCCAAAACACAATGTATCAAGAGGGAACCTAGAGTGGAGGTGGAGGGGGAGTGGTAAACCAAATTTTTCTTCCCCAAGTGTTTCTTCCAAAAACTATTTGGAGGGTTTTGAGAGGTAAATTCTTATTCTTTCTATATCTAAAAAAACAAATAATCTTTGCAGTGTGAACTTGTGGTTAATGCTGTGAAATCTTAAGGCATTAACCACCCCCCATATCTTGAAATATTTTCATTCCGTAAAATCAACCCATGAAATCCATTCATATATTGAAATACCATTCATGGTACGTAATTCCTATAGTTTCTATTTTGTAGCTACCTGACCACCCAGTCATTCAACAATATTCACCCAAACTGTAGCTCAAACCACATCCAAAAATATTTACATAATACCCCACTAAATGAACCTCCCTCATAAGTCAAAAATTATAATTTATTTTGTATTTTATAGCAATATGGAAATGGGCATTCCAATATCCCCAATATAGCACTTCCCATCCCAAAAAAAGCTCATGGATTATTCACCCACTGAATTTGACCGACCCTAGTTTTTAATTCATGCTTGGTTCTCTATGTTATACCCTATAATTCTAAATGAGATTCTAATGAACAAATATAAAAATTAGGAACAATTGTTTTTAAAAACATATGTACTATTTTTTACCATAACTATATCATCACGATGGCGCATAATCTCTCCCATCCAACCTGAGACACCATAATGTCAATAATCACTTAATATGTGATCTTATTATGATTTTCTCTATAAGACGTAAATAATATTTGATATTGTTGATCCATTTTCTCCCCACAATCATTATTTATTACTGATACCCAATATCATTGGTCCACTATCAAACATTCATGAAAAATCCTCAGATATGCTATATTTTACTTTGAATTCACAGTTGTTTTTCAATCACACATATTGTATAATGTTATGATGTACCTAGTGTGGTTTCCAACCCACACATAAAATTACATACCAATACACCTATTGAACCTCTTCTAGTTAACCATTCCTTGAATTCTCATTCATACCACTTGATCCACTATCACATTACTTGATCCCAATGTTGTTACTCTTAAAGGAATCTTGAGATTTTTCAACACCCACACTAAATATTAAACTGAAACTATTGTGTACTTACATATTTAGTTCCTCTAATAACTAGAATCATGGTCATTCTCTCAATATGAGAAATAGTTTACAATAGATCTAACACACCCTGATATCTCATATAAAACATCTAGAGAGTCATGCCAATATTAGGGATCTATCAAATTCAATATCTAAATCTTGAATAAGGTATTTACCAGGGAACAAGATATAATGGGTTTTTTTACTCACTAGTATCCATGTAGCTATTAAACATTCTTATGACCAATCACATCATTCCCATAAAACTTCTAACGTTTGGGAAATTACTCCCTATCCTGAAATCCATCCATCATCACACATGATGATTATATTGGACCATATAGATCTAACTGAAATTCTGACATCATATATCAAATGTTTTCTCTTCTCATCTTATTTATAAAGTAACCCTCCGCATCCGCTGGTATTCCAATTATAACTAGGGTTTTAACCAATACTAATAAATGAATCACAATCCCATGATATGAATTTTATTATACATATATTCAACATGACCTCAAAATGATACATCATTCATATGTGCACTCTTACGGATCCAATTCCATCTATATTATCTTTATTGACAATACCTATCCATGGTTGACCTATCACATCAAGGAGGAGACAATCCTCATTATCATCAATGATCCAGTAAATTATAATAAAAATAATTTCATCACAATTGTTCCAAAGGAACCAACTTGGGATGACCCTACCACATAACCCTCCATTTCTAAAGATAGGTCTCACTATATAGATATTACTCATTTCATCAATCCTCAGCCACCCAAGATTGTAAGAATACCATCCTGATTATAGATTCTTAGATATTTCACTATCATTCATCATTTCACAATTTCATGTTATCATGTGAAAATATTACATACCAACCTGATCACATCCCAAAACTTCTGATGTATGCACCACTATACCTCAATCATAGAATATCACATATGCCCTAATGGATTATTCATCATCTTATTGTCAATAAGGAACTCGCTTTTCATTTTAGATCTAAAAGTGTGAGGTAAATATTTATCAAATTTGTTCCCCATAATTCATTCCACTCCAACATTTCAATCTCTTCCTCATACAACATATTTTTTTTATAAAATTCCACAATTTATCAATTTCTCCTTACATATGATTAACAACTAGTACATCATTCGATTTTTTAAATCATTGAAGTATGGGGAATATCTTACCAATGGTTTTGATCCATTATTCATTGATCAAGGTATCATAAGATCCATAAAAAGACGGAGGTATTTTTCTTATAAAGGATTCAATTAAAAATGTTTATTAATTAAGGGGATGCGGGTTCCCCCCTTATCTAATTTTATATTCAAAATAAGAGTTAATTGATATACAATTATCATTATGGTCATAATTGTTTCCCTTATTGGATTGGGAATCTGATATTAGATGTTACCACATTACCCCTTACAATGGTCATTTACTTGGTTTCTCCTATTTCCAGAAATTTTCTAAAATAAAGGGATAATTACTGGTTGAAAAATTTTAATCCATTAATCACATAACTATAAAACCATTAACATTAATGGTATAACTCATAAATGTCATATATTTTCTAAACAAGTAATTTTGAGGATTCAATCTAGGTTATCAATGGCATATTTACTAACATTTTTTTGAAATTTTTGTACCCTTCATAATGGTTCGTATATTGGTTGTGAATTTAATAATGTGTATCCCATGGTGTTTCCAAACTTGTGTCCATAGAGGATTCTTTTTCAAGAAATATGTGTTGATCATTCTAATTACCAATGCACTCTTTTTGGGGTTATTACCACTAGATACAACTGTTCTAGAGACACATCCACTTGTAGTATCCATAAATGAATTTTGAATCAGGGAAACCACTTAGCCTATAGTTTACCATAATTTATGGATGTTTTCTTATGTTTAATATTATTCCTAATGCATTATATAATGTCTTTTAATCCTAAACCACAAAAATAACCATACATCCCTCTAATATTGTTTAGTTACCCCGGTTTCAAGTAAGTAACTATTTATTTATTCTTATTACATTTTTAAAGTTTGTGGGTGATGTTTGAGAGAGTATGAGATATTTTGAGATGTTTATGGAACTTTTATAAAGGTACACTATTGGTGTAGTATTTGGGAAAACTTTAAAACACCTATAGTAAACCATGCAGAATAACGGAGGTTAGAGTAAGGAGCATGGGAGGCACATAGTATGTCTAAACTATGCAACAACCTAATAGAAACCATTCCAATTGAGACAATGAGATTTGGCAAGGATGGTTCATAGTTTTGAAACCCTATAAGCCAACCATGAGAGGTTACTACTTGAGGAAGAAGTTGGCACACTGTATTCCTAATTGTGTGACTAACCATGCACAATCAAAAAACTCGATCCTAAAATTGTGGATCTCGGTCGCTTTTATGTTCTAATTTCTCTCTTTTCCCCCAAAATTGATGTAACTCAATATTTTTCCCTCTCAATGTTTGGGAAACCTCTCTCAATCAATGTGTAAGCAATATTTAGGCATTTCAACGTGTTCTGAATCTTGATTCTCACAAAAAGTGATCGTTCTTGATTATTTATGGTGGTTGTTCTTATATCTACTTATTCCTCTCTCTCGTTTTAAAAGATATATATTTTTTGTGGATGGATATAAGATAGTTGATACAAAATAATATGAAATTTGGTCTTGTTGATGATAGGGTAAGAGATCTAAGGTGGGTTTTTGGAGTTTCAAACTAGTTTCTTTAGAGTTTGTGTGTTGCTATTTTTTTCAACAAAAAACATGAGTTAGGTGTCTTCACTCACGAATACTATATTTATAACATGAGTTATTAGTTTAAAATTTATTAAATTGATGGAAATTTACTTTGAAATTGGTGTGAAAAGAATGTTTGAATCCTTTTTAGTGATGGTTTGTGGATTTGTGTGATTGTGGAATTTTTGTACAACGTTCTTTGATAGATGCTTTTAAAATTGTAATTTTAAAATACTTTCTTTGTTTGATTTATGGAAATGGTTTTCAATAACTTTTTTTTATTAAAATGGTTTTGGTATTTAAATGGATTTGGTAATGGAATGGGTTTATCATGATTATATTGGCTTGGTTTTTGTGCATACTAGGTGTTGTGTGTTCATATTTCATTTACAAGGCCTAGTTGAAATACAGCTTGTTGCTCAGTGGGGAAGGTGTAATGGAACATAGGATTCATATTTCATTTTAAATATTGGTTGAAATATGACATTGTTCTTGGTTCAAATGTTTTAATGAAATAAGTGATTTTATTAACCTATTATGACATTTTATATCAATGTGAAACTTATCATGAGTATGGAACTGTCAAAACGAATGATTTCATGTGTAGTTGTCTGGATCTATGGAATAGAATGGGTTATAATAAAATTGAAATCTTTGAAATGGTTTTATAAAATTATTTGTTTTCTTCCCTTGGAACCTCTTTCTATTTTTAGTAAACTACTTTACTATAGAAATTGTTTATATTAGGATAAAAAATATTTTATAATATTATTTTATATAAACTGTTTATTTAAATGTGCTAACAAGTTCTGTCCTAGTAGAGTGAGTATGGAATTCATTGGAAAAAATCTACTGAGTTTAATTACTCCCCCTTCTTTGGTACTTTTATGCTTTTGTAAATGTTGTTTATTGATACAAGGTTGAAGGTAAAGTATCACTAAAACTTATGGGTACTTTTTGATACTTGGGTTGTTTTGTGGAGCTGGAGGGTGTAGAATGTTTGGGGATTTGGAGGTTTTTCTTGGAGTCATTGAGTTTTTTTAGTTATGTATTCCACTCTGTACTTGGTTTTTTTGTAGTCTTCCATTTTCATACTCTTGTGTTGATTCATTTTGATATTAATGGGATTCCTGAGTTTTCTTTCATTTGTATAATACATCATATTATTATTAATTTTTTATCACTTGTTTGGTTAGTAGTTTAATTTTTAATGGGAACATTTCCCCCCACATGTGCATGAAGACCTTGTCATTTATTTCAATCCTTTCACATCTTCTAAATTTAACTTAATGTCAAATATCACTTCCACATCGACTCAAGACAACGAGGAGGGGAGGGATGTTACAAGTGGTTTTACTTTGTTCAGTCATTTGGAATCATTCGTTGGTCTTAGAGTTTGAACACATTCATGGTTTTTCCAAGAGTTTAGATGGTAGTAAAGAGTAGGATTTCTAGAACTTGAAATGTGTAGAATAAAAATACATATATAAACTTTTAATGATAAACTTCATGTTTCTAGGGGATTGGGTGAATAAGTGTTTTGGAGACACATATAGGCATTTCTATCTCATTTTCATGGGTTTATCTAATGCGATGAGAATTACATATACAAGAGGAATGATTCTACTAGGATTCCATATCTCATTTTAGGTAATGATTTATGTGTGACATGACTGTTTATTTCTAAAAAATCTGGATTTTTTTAAATTTGTGACTTTGAAAATGGAATGGTTATGGTATTTTGGAAATGTGTCTATTTTTTAAACATTGTGTATTTTTAAAAAATTATTCAGTGTGTAAATTTTTGAATTTTGTAAAGCATTGCTATGATAGAATTTGAAATTTTAATCCTTTCATTGCTAGAGAGTAAAATTTATGGTGCTTGTGATATATTGATAGAAATGGATCTGGGTTAAAGTCTTAGAGACCAACTGGATGAAGATGCTGAAATAGTGGTTTTACATAAGCCACAGATGAACCTGTAGCAGGTGCAGACCATAGTGAAAGCCTTTCAAGATATGGATAGTGGGAATATATAGGATGATTCATGGTATGAGGACCATTCAGCTCAGTCTGATAAGCAGTATACAACCATATTTTAGTGTGATCCGAAACCATAAAAGGAATATGTTTGGCTAAATAGTATGAATCGAATATTCCATTTTCTTGGCACACCGAAAGACATAAAAGTCAATTTAGTGACATAAATGTTGGAATATCATGAATTTCATTGGTGTCATATATCAGTATAGGATATAGGAGACCATGGTTTTGAAAGGAAGGATTTGGAGGAATTTTTCAACAATCAATTATATCCTCACACATTCAAAATATAGGTAATGTATAATTTATTTAGATTGAAATATTATAAGATTTCAGTGATCGAGTATGTGGATAAATTAATTAATTTAATATGATTTTCAATTGGGATTACAACTATTACATTGTTGAAGGTGCATATTTTTGAATCGGGGCTGAGATAGGAAATCCATTTGAATATTTTTGTGTTCTATATAATGTATTATATAGATATGGTGGATATAGATATAGTGAATAAAAAATATATCTTGGGAACTATGGGTGGATGAGATATGATGATACCCATGAGAAATGGTTGGAACTCAAACATGGGAAGAAAGCAGAATAGGGTCACTAACATACAAGGTGGGAGTATGGATTAGAATCTAATGGTGGGATATGTGAATCTTACTCATAAACATCAGAGCAAGGAAGGATGTTTTCCACAAGGATATCACAGAAACAAGAAGTGGGATTGTACAGATACACCAGTAGCATGCCATGATTGCAACTATATGGGGAATCATCAATGTAACTATTGTAGTTAACTAAGGTCAAATGTTCGCGACACTCCTTAGGGGTTTTAGGTGTCTAATGGTTAGATGGAATGAGGGCATCAGTATATCCATTTTTAGTAGAAACAAGTTATCCATGTTGATTTTAGGAACACAATAACTCCTCATCAAGGGAAATTTTATTAGAGTAATAAAGTGGAAAGTGTGGTGAGAAATCATTTTTATGGAGTCGAGAAGGTTGTGGTGGTTGATCGTTAAGGAAAATACATGGTAATATGTATAATTATTTGGAACTAATTATTTATGAATGTGTTTTTTGATATGTTTGAGTCTCATTCTTTCATTTCTTATCATTTTATTGACTTGTTGGGTTTGAATATGGAAATGATGCCTCCTGTTTTAAATCATGAAACTCTTCTAGGTCAAAGATATTGTTTATACTTTATGTGTAGTGCATTTTGTATAACTATTGATGTGGTTTAGTTGATATAGATCTTCTATGTGTTTGATATGGATGCTTATGATATATTCCTAGGTATGGATTTTTTTGAAGATTTTTAAGGCCCACATCGACTGTTATACCCGAATGGTTATTTTCACGACTAATGATGTAATAAAAAATATCTTTAGAGGATGAAACGAGTTTATATTATTTTTAATAGACATATTGGAACCAATAGTTGGGAAGATCTTATACCGGTTGGCTGATTTGTCTTTAGCATTTATGGAAGAGATTGGGAGCTTCATTTCTCCAGTGGTTGTCAATCAGTTTCTAGATGTCATTCCTAAATATTTATCTAGGTTTCCACCCATAGGGGAAGCATATTTTATGATTGTTCATATCCTGAGGACCAATCCAATATCAATTTCATCTTATCATATGGAACTAGGTTAATTGTGTGACTTGAAAGTGAGGTTGGAAGAGCAAGAAAACAAAGATATTATTCATCATAGTATTTATCCATAGGTAGCATTGGTCTTATTTGTAAAAAGGTGGATGTAAATCTTCACCTTTGTGTTGATTATCCTAAGAATAACCTATTTATGATAAATAACTAATATCCACTCCCATGTACTCATGATATGTTCAATAAAACTAGGGGATAATAGTGGTTATCCAAAATTGACTTTGATTAGGATATCCACATTTATGAGTCAGAAAGGAGGTAATTACAAAATAATCCTTCAAAAGTAAATATGGACATTATTAGTATATGGTTATTCCCATTGGTCTTACACATTCTCAATTGTTCATTATATAATTGATGAATCAGATATTTTAGAGATATCTGGAATCATTTTGGTGGGTTTTCAATGATATATTGGTTTATTTAAGGACAATGATGGAGCTTGATATGAACATCGAAACAATGTTGTGAATCTTGAGAGATCATCTATTGTATACCAAATCATCAATGTGTTATTTTTGGATATAATAGGTATGCTTACTTGGCAATTTCATTTATGAGAAATATGTTTTAATCATTATATAGAAGATAGATGTTGTTATCCCTTAGTAACCACCAATGAATGGATTTGAGATACATATCATCCTTAACCTATCTAGTTTTTATGTATTATTTGTTCATGATTTCTCATGATTAGATTCATCAATGACATCTTTGACAATGAATAATTTTCCATTATAATGGAATGAATAATTTCAGAAGATCTTTGAAGAGTTAAAGGGTAGCCTTGCATCAACACCAATCTTGGTTTTTCTAGAACCATGAAAAGGGTATGTGGTGTATTGTGAAGCATTGGGATCATGGTAGGTATGTTATATCAGAAAGGGATAACATGTGGTTCTATATGGATCATGACAGATGCTATTTGTTGAGACGAAATACCCAACTAAAAAATTGTATTTAGCAGTTGTGGTGAATGATTTGAAAACATGGTGTAACTATATATTCATTGATAAATTCATGGTGTTTACCAATAAAATGATTTTGAAGAATATTTTCTTTAATAGTGATTTATACTTGAGAAAAATGATATGGGTGGATTATCACCATATGATTGACTTTGAATTGATGTATACACTGGGTAATGTCAATTCAGTGGTGCACTCATTAAGTATAAATTCATATGTTCTATGGAAAAAAACCTTCAAATGAGTGGTAGTCGATGTCATTCCTAGCAGACATAAAAATGGAATGGGAAGATCAAGGTTATGTTGCATTTTTCTTTCAACATAATTTAGTTCCTGATTTGAAAAATATTGTTAAAAGGGCACATGAATCCAATTTACAATGCAATGAGAAAAGGTATAAAATTAATGGTGATGTGACCATTGGGGGATGGAAAGTGGATGAGAGTTTAGTTTTGTGGTTCAAAAATATGATAGTCATGAATATGGATTGTCAGGGGAAACATATTTATGTTTTCTACCATTTGAGATGGGTTTTTCATCCCAGAATATAGAAGATGTATAAGGTGATGAATGCATAGTTCTAGAGGAAAATTATGAAAAGTAATGTGTCTCAATTTTTTTTTTGATATTATTAACTTGTTATAAATTTAAGGCAATGATAACAACAGCTATATTTTTTCATTACCTATTTCTGTTTGGAAGTGAGAGAAAATAGCTATGGATTTTATAACAGGTATCCCAAGAATAGTTCAAAAACACAATTCCATATGGGTGAAAATGTATTGACTCACAAAGTTGGCTCATTTCATTGATATTCATGAATCTCATATGTTGGAGGACTTGTAAAAAAAATATATCTATGAGTTGGTAAAGAGACATGGCATTCTATTTTCGATTCTCTTAGACATAGATCAAGGGTTTTTGTCGCAATTATAGAAATCCATACCAAAATCTCTTGGAACATAGTTTACTATGAGTATGGTGTATATCCCATTGATATATGGTAAATATGAAAGGATGATACAGATGTTGGAAGACATATTTTTGTCTTTTATAATGGATTTTCGTGGTTCATGTGTAAGAATGTGTCATTAGTGGAGTTTTTATATAACCAAAATAATTATACTGCAATACATATGACTCTGTTTGAACCTTTTTTTGTGTATCCATTTTTTTGTCTACTTTGTTGGGTGGAAACAGGTGAGATTTCACTAGTTGGGTTGAGCTTTTTCCAAGAAACATTGGGGAAGATTCAGTTGATTAGAAAATGGATGGAGATGGTACAAATTCATCAGAAATCCTATGTGGATCATCATGCCATTTTCATTCGAGGTGATTGACCATATTTTCTTAAGTATCTCTCTGGGACTTTTAAATTGATATTTTTTGAAGCAGGGGAAGTTAACTCCTCAATTTGTAGGCCTTTTTGAGATACTAGAATAGGTTTGTGAGGTGGAATATCATTTGGAATTTTTACCATAGTTAGGTGCTATCCATAATGTGTTCCCTATATCATTGTTGAAATTTTTTTATCTGGATCTCGATAGTGTGATTCAATGAGATCACAAAAACATTGATCCAGATACTTCCTTAGTGGACATAATAGTGTGGGTTGTGGGTAGTAAATAGAATGTCTTGTGTGGGAAAAGAAATATTCTTGTGTAGGTTTTTTGGAAACATGGTCATATCCTAGAAGAGAACATGAGAAAAATAAAAAGAGATGAAATATCAATGGTCGGAACTATTTCAGAGCATCTATAGTTTTATACTTTACAAGGATGGAAATGATAATGGTGTGTAGAATATAGCACATACGGTTTTAGGTAACCCTTTATTTATGATTATTAATTACTTAATGATTATGGGTGATGTTAAAAATAGTTTTGATAATATTTATGTGTTTTTATATATTTTTCTAAAGGTTCTAAATTAGTGCACAATTTAGGAAAATTGTCAAACACCCACAAGAAAATGTGCACAATGAAACATCGGCTAAAGCGAAAGAGCATGAGTGGAACACTATTTTTATAAACAACGTAGAAGACTTGGAGAAACCATTAAACTTGTGATAGTGGGATCTAGCATGGATGGTGCATGGTTTGAAAACTATGAAATCCAACCATGTGAGGTTTTTTACTTGAGATAGAAGCTAGTGCATGACTACTGCATAGTTTTCCTAACTATGTGACTAACCAAGAATAATCAAAAAACTAAAACATAAAATTAAGGACCTAGGTATTTTTTATGTTTAATGCCTCTTTGTGGACTCAAAACGCCCATAAATCAGAATTTCCCCACTAAAATGTTGTAGAACCTATTACCAATGATTTAGTATAGATTAGAAGCCACTCCTTGGTGGTATAAAGCTTAATTCCCATGCTAAGTGATATTTTTTGGTTGTTTATGGTGGTTTTTCTTAGATACAATCCTCTCTCTATCTTGTTTTATTATATATACATTCACTATTTAATGATATAAGATTGATGAGGCCAAATATGAGGAGACTTGGTATTGATAATGTTGGGGAATGGATCTATGGTTGGTTTTTGGAGTTCCAACCTAGATTCATTGGAGTTTGATTTTCCTTATTTTGTTTTCTCTTTAAATCTTGATATATGTGGCTTCACTCTCAAATCCTCTATTTAGAAAATGAATCCTTACTTTGAAATTGATTAGTGTGACTGAAATTGATTGTAAAATTGGTGTAAAAAGCTTGGTGGAAGCCTTCTTTAGTGACTGTTTGTGGGTTTGTGCGAAATTGTGAAAGTCTTGTGCAAAATAAATTGATAAATTATTTTAAAATGTTGATTTATAAATAGTTGTTTGGTTTTACTTTTGCAAAATTGTTTTCAATAAAATGTTATTTTATTGAAATTGTTTTTCCATTGAAATTATTTTTTCATTGAAATGGATTTGGAATTGGAATGGTATTGGAATTATTTTATTACCATGGGTTTCAGGCATACGTGGTGGTGTGTTTTCATAATGCATTTATGAGGCTCAGTTGAAATATTTCATGGATCTTAGTTTCAAAGGATTAATGGAACATAAGATTCATATTTCATTAAGAGTTTTGGATGAAATATGAATTTGTGCTCAATGCCAATGGTGTAATGGAACATGGGATTTAATTATCTAGTGAGGACTTGGTATATATATGAGAAACTTGTCATGTGTATCGATCTTTCCTAATGAATCGTGCTTGTGTCTAGATCTATGGAATAGAATGGGTTATGCAAATATTGGAATTTATGAAATGGTTTTAGAAAACTATTTGGTTTCTTCCCTTGGAACTTGTTATTGTTTAGAGTAAATAATATTACTACGAAACTTGTTTATATTAGAATATAAACATTTTTAGAATTTTTTATATAAAATATTTATATAAATTCATTGTCATGTTATATCATAGTGGTGTGAGTAGGGAAGTTATTGGGGAAAATATATTGAGTTTCATTACTCACACCATCTTTGAAACATTGGTGATTTTGTAGATTTTTTTTGTAGATATGTGGGAAAAGGTAAATGATCACACATTTTTCGCAATACTTCGTGATACTTGGGATGTTTTTTTAGAACTGGAGATTGGATCATGATTGGAGCTTTGGGATTTTTCTTGGAGTATTAGAGTTTTTTTGTAGTGTATCTAGTTGTGTACTTGGCTATTTTGTAGTATTCCACTGTGGTACTCTTGTGCAGTTTCATTTTAATATAAATAGTATGATATAATTGTCTCTCATTTGTATCATGATTTATAATTTTGTTTATTTTTTATGGATTGTTTGGTTAGTTGACTTATTTTACAAAGTAATATCATCAACCACATATGCATGAAGCCCTTGGAATATTGGTGCACATTCATTAGTTCAAGTAACAATCCACTGCCTTCTCAAGACAATGAGAAGGGGTGGGATATTATATACCTACAATTAAAATCATTATCCTAAAGACACTAAATTTCATTATTTATTACATAAATATAGACATAATACAATGAATGAAGATTTAGAAGCCTAATGTATTTGGGGAATTATATACATAAAACATTAACATAAATATGGAAAATAGGATATTATTTAAGTCTCATTAACATGATTTTAAGATTACATTGCTCTTCTAAAACTACATGGGATAACCTGGGGACTACATAATAAATGGATGAGCAATA
Source organism: Viscum album (assembly GCA_963277665.1). NCBI lineage: Eukaryota > Viridiplantae > Streptophyta > Magnoliopsida > Santalales > Viscaceae > Viscum > Viscum album. Next base: position 1,629,992,470 of record OY728155.1, on the reverse strand, counting down.
ATGACCTGTAAGGGAATAATCAAAGAATAACATAAGTTAAAGTGGTAAATTGGTGTCAAGAGTCATAGAATGATGAAATAGAGAGTTTATAACCATTTTTTTTAACATAATGAAATTCAATAAGACGATAATAACTTGGTAAAAAAGGAATGTCGATAAAATATAAAACATGACATCATAAACATAAGTTATTGATTAATGTTGAGACACTATAACATATAAATCTTAGGATTGCCTCTTAAAAAACATGCATGAAATCTCATGAGATAACATAATTACCCAATGCAATGGAGAGATATATAATTTTGTGTATAACAATTACATTCATATCGTGTTCATGAATTTGTGTTCCACATGTATCTTACAACACAAAAACATCCCTAATCACTTTAAACCCCATTATTAATGAGTGTTTTTATTGTAATCTAAGTGTTTTAATTCTAAAAATCATGATAATTATGTTTTATAATCAGTGTTATGTTTTATGATATCATTTTATAATATAAGTCAGTATGATGAATATTTCCTGAAGTGTTGAAAACAAATACTACTAGACATTACCCACTGTTAGAAATGACTCACTATCAGGAATAAATCAGAACTAAGAATGAGTCTCCTCATGTTTTAACTTGCCCCCAGAAAAGGAAAACCAATAGAAAAGATTCAATGCTAAGAATGAGTCATTGTCTGACATAGAAAACCCCTATACATTACCCACCATTAGATGATTCCCCACTAAACATGAGTCACTAGTTAACATGATTCTCCATGGAGCTTGAGTCACAGTCAGATGACCTAATTTTAGATGACATACCGCTAAACTAATTTGCTTCTAGACGTGAATCACCACCATCTTGTGACATCATTTCTATTCCCTGACATTTAAATGAGATGTTATCAATGGATATATTAACAAAATTAATGTTAATAGTTATTTTGTAATTATATTTTTAAAAATATAAAGAAATATTAATGTATATGTTAGATCATAGTATGGGGATGCATAGGATCATGATTATTATTCTTCAAATAGACTTTCCATCCTGAAACACTTTATATTAAAAGAAAGTCTCTATCATGCCATTGAAAATGCCAAGAGAGAATATGTGATAAATTGGTGAACCAAATAAATACTTGAAGGATCATTACTTGAGGTATTAATTTTTCAAATCCTGTAGAATTTCATTTGTAAAAGAGAGAAACTCATTATAGATAAACATCCTTATCAACAAGAAGAAAAATTCATCCTTTTGAAACTCTATTTTACTGATACATTTCGAGAAATGTGTTGATCTCTCACGACCCCTCCCACCAAAGATGACCCTCCTGAGCTGGCAATGGTGGAAGGGAGATAGTGACCCCCCGAGTCCTACCTCCAGTAGGCCCCGGAGTGCCGACTAGAACAAACGGTATGAGTTTTTCACATATATGGGAGGCATTACCCTTTATATTAATTCAAGATCGGGAAATAGGATGAGTCAAACACCAAGAGGAAGAAAAGGAACAAGTACATAAATATCCCAAACCAATCCCATATGCATGCTTTATACAATAGTGAAACAAAAGTACAAGTACAGAAAAGCTCCAATGGTCTGTACCAAAAATTAAAGGGAAAAAACAACAGCAAACAACAGAAACTCCCCCTACTTAACTAGTAAGGTCCCGCACAGTCCCTATAGTCCTCTAGAAGAGCGAAAAGCAAAAGTAGGGTGAGCATACAAGTATACTCAGTAGGGAAACCTAAAGCTCTCGTGCACAAGTGGGGAGACATCTTAATGCCCCGTGAGAAAACAGAAGAACCAAAACCTAGCAAGGAATCTATCCACCCAACCTCACTAGTCACACTCACCAAGTAACACAAGTCAGTAGAGTATAGTAGTAATGTTATCAAAGTATGGGTACCCCGCACCACCTTCCCACTGGATACTACTCAAGCCCTCACGCCTAACGCTCTGATGCTTCCCCCTCTTCCTGAGCTAGTGCCACAACATGGAAATACGAAGCTCGAGCTAGTGCCGCAACCTGGCCATACGAAGCTCATAGTAACCTACCGGCACACAATCCTCGGCCATCTCAAATCACATCCTCCCGGAACACAATCCTTGGCCTTAACCACATCTCATCCCGAAGACACTTGGGAACATATCAGACCTCATCTTGAATATTCTTGGGAAACATTTGTTGTAACCTGCCTGAAGGATCTTGGGCTATAGAACCTGGAAGAGGGAGCATAGGGAAGAACAGTAACCATCCATCCTTTAGATGTTTGAGAATCTCACCCCCCATCCCACGGGTGTTCGGCAGGTAATGCTCAACATGGGTGGGGTGTGTAAAGAAACATAAAACGTACAGATTTATATAAGTATAACAACCACTCAGCCCATCCTAAGGCTTCTACAGAAAGATCTGAGCACATGCCTTGGGACTTCTACTTCGAGAGTATGCACACAATAATCAATCCAAAAACACCATTTAATGTTTTCATGATTCAACAGCATTAGTTATCAGTTTCTTAACTACTGGGAAACTATCAATAACCAAATTGGATCAAGCATTCATAAAATATATCCCTTCCATCCACAAATCAAATTAGGAAAACACAAGCATCACAAACAAGTCCCTTCTTATTAACCAACCAACCCCATTGATTATTATTCTCGTTCCATTACCATGACCCAAAATTCATTTACTCTTCTACTTTTATTTATTATTTACAACCCATAGTTCGTTCACATTCAAACCCATCCCTGCAGCCACGCTGCCAACCACCATAACCACAATCACACCAAACTCATACATCATCATCCCTTTAATAACATTTATCACAGCCCCGCTGCCCATCACCAACATAGAATTCAAACCAACCCACAACCAAGCCAACCGCAACCCTGCTGCTCACCCGATCCACAACAACCCACAAAACACCCCTTTCACATAAATAAACCCTAACCAGCACCCAAATGTTTATTATTTCAGTTTGATCAACCAGGGTGATCACACAAGGGTTCCAAGTATTTAATCAGCCAAATTTACATGATTAACCAATTTCCACATTCAATAAAATTTTCATCCATATGAAAATCTAGAAGGAGAGGGCAAAATTTAATTGCGCAAGCAATGGCCCCCAACGACCATGATTTTCAGTAGGCAGAAGCGCATTCAATTCACAACATAATATAATAGGATATAAAAAAAGTAACTGCATTCATAAACATCCCATCCCATTTATATAATCTAGTTATTATCTTTATTAAACTGGTTCAAATGTGTTTCACGTAAACAAGAGGACACCCACCCCGCATGATGCTCAATTTAGAGAGACTAAGGTGAGATCCCTACCTCTACAGGTTCTGATGTCCTTCTACGAACATGACCACCACGATCACAAGGCTTCTCCCAGAATGACTGCACCCACCAAGGACGACATGGAACCATTGAATCAACAACACAAGAAACTACCTCCACATGGATATCACATGTCGTAGCATGAAAAAAAATGAGAGAAGTGGGATATGAAAGGGAATACAAGAACATATGTTTAACATGCCTTTTTAGAGTCGTTCATCAAAGACCATCATTCCCGTCAATTATCATCAGTCTCCTCAGTTGGAAACTGCGGAGTGGACGTCGAAGAGTAGGGAACAGAACAAGCTGTATGATGTTCTCGTCGCTGACACGATCCCGCAGTCACTAACGGATCGACGATCGGAGTCAGGATGAAGTAGTTAGGAGGATAAATTCTCAGTCATCCAGTAGTGTCGTCATGTGGAGAAGAAGGGTCTACAAATAACACGTGACCCTCTATTATATAGGCATAGAAAAGGTAAAACGGTACGTAGCGTGTATTAATTAATACACGACATGGCCGTGAAATTGTTACGTAGTTTTACTGGTCAGCACACGACACGTCACATGGGTTCCATGCGTTTAATGATAATAATAACTTCGATTAATAATAGGTGTTTAATTGACCCAATACATGATTCATAAAAAGGTATTCATCATTTTTCTTAAAATGACCATCATAATTTCAGGGTTACGCTATCGCTGACGGTTCGTCAATCTGATACCGTATGATAGAGATACATTGGATACAAGATCCCATAATAATAATGATATTATTATTATTGGGTGTTTCGTGGACCCGAGCCACAAACCATAATTTAATATGTAACATTAGACTTGAATCAATTGTATTAATTATAGGATCACATCGCCACTGACGAGAAGCCAATCGGACATCGCACACAGGAGTTATGATGGGTCGAATATTTAATAATAATATTAAATCTATTAATTCATGAGCGTGTCAGGTACCCGATCAGAAAACCAGAAAAAGGCATCCAATATTTGACTCATAATTTCTGTCTCGTAGTCAGGGTCACACTACGACTGATAGTTCGTGAATCCGAGGTCACACGAAGAAGTTGCGGACAAAACACGGTTTACCCAATGAAAACAATAATAACATTATTATATTATTATTATTTTTAATTTAATTTAATTACATAAAACCTCATATCCAAACCCACGAACCACAAAAAAATTCTTCTCCTTTGACTCCATGTCAACCACGCCCCACCCCCTTGATTGATTTCGTTTTTTTTATTTCTTTTATTATTTCTCAACTTTTGATATCTCATATTCTCTCTCCAATCTCTTCCACAATTCCCTCATGCTCCAACCAAAGGTGGCACTTCCCCTTCCTCATTCCATGCCCGATATGGCCCAACCTTCATTTTAAACCTTTATCATTATTTTTTTACACAATTATAATAAATAATAACATCTCTCATCTATCCTCATATCTCAATCTCATTGCATAGAATTCAAAATTTAAATCTCATTAAATCTTTATTAACAGATCTTTCAAATTTTAAACCAACATTATTATTATAATTATTTAGTATAATAACAACGACAAATACCCAATTAATAATTCTTAAATCGTCAACAATTATTATTCATAAATATTATTATTATTGACATTCTCCGCGTTGACCATGTCCGACCACCATTACGTCAATTTAATTGTTTAACTCTATTTATTTTTATTTCACACTGATTGAATTGAAACCATTTTTATTAAATTAAAACCATTAAACTTAATAAACCCAACATATTTTTATGCCACCAATATTATTATTATTTAACATAATAATAATTACGAACTCACCTTTAATTTTATTATCACCCCACCATTCTTCCACTGTGCATCTTCATTTATTTGTTTATAATAAATACCATGACTCATTTCACTAATTTTTCATTATTATTAAAATTATGAATAATATTAAAAACACAACACCAATTATTATTATTCAAATTTAATTTCAACAATTAATCAATTAATAATAAACTGCATGTTTAATTTATCAACGTCTAATGGGGCACACACCTTCCCACTTCCCATCATTAATAATAATAAAACCCATTAAATCATTTTATCATGATTATTCTATTTTTAGTTTAATTAATCACACAATTTATGTCATCATCAATATTATTTAACATATTTTTACATTATCATCAGTATTAAAAAAATTATCATTATAACGCGTGTCGTGTTAACCATATCGATTCAACAAAGGAATGGACCAGAGGGGTCTGGGACATTATAGGATCTCCTCATAAAGCCACATCCAAGGACACTCGATCATCTGGATAACATTATTCCATGAAGAATTGCCTTTTATAGATGATATTTCATGTATTTTCTATTTTTAGATTTAAATTCTCAATAACTGTGTTATTTTATTATCAACACATACTTACAACTATGCTATAATTGGAGAATAAAATACATTCTATTCACTCTCTTTTTATCTTTTTAACCTTGATGTTTTTGAAAGATGTCCCTATATGGGCCATTTTTTATCTTCCCATGGTTATTGTAGAAGAGGTACCTATATGACCTAGATAGCTTCTACACTGTTTTTTGTAACCGGCCTATGTTTTGGATCATATTATATTTATGTAATATGTTTGGAAGTAGTTGACTTAAATGTATAGGGAATTAAGTCTTGACTTGAGATTAAAAACCTTGTTTTATACTACTATGTGATTTTTTATTTTATTCCTTTCAAATATTTAAATTATACTTATTTCTATGCTTAAAAAAACTAGTAAATTGACAGTTAGTATTAACTAGTTTTTATATATTTAAATTATTGAGTAAATTAATTTCAATTGTTAAATTAAATTTCCTATTGTTTTAGCTAAGAAGTAATAAATATTTGGGAAAACATTTTAAGGATCAAAATTATATTAAAGAAATCATTTGATTAACTGGGAGAATTTGTTTTTAATTGGAAGAATTTATTTGATCTATTTTTAAATGATATTTTTATTGGGAACTATATTCACACCCATCTTGATTTATCTACTCCAAAAAATTGGTATCAGAAGTTTTAAAACTATTTTCAACTATGATTTTATTTATTTTTTAATGATCCTATGTTTTTGTTAGTTCAAAATTTAGTTATTTAGTGGGTGATATGAAAGGAGATATTGATACCAATAGAAATCTATTTTTAATATCACTAACTAAAATTAATGTGAAATTAAGATAAAAATTAAAATTGAGAGAATGGGTTTTGAAATACGGACTATTATAGAAGATAATTATTAAAAACATAAGACCACTAGAAATGAAATGGTTGATTCTACTAAAACTACTCATAAAAATAACTATAAATACATGAGTTCTCTTTATTGTGAACTGAGTTTTGAATAATTTAACAGAAAATTCAAATATAAAACTTCGTACGAAATTTTGAACACCGTAACTATTTCTCACAAAGAAATAACTAATGTTAATGAAATGAAATTAAATATTTATAAAACTAAATATGATACATTTATGATGAAACCAAAAGGTATTATTATTCCAAGTATCTCATGTTCAAAGAGATTGTGAATATAAATAATTTATTGGAGAATCTATTTTTTGAAAATGACCAAATCATGTGATTGTTAAGATGCTTAATAGAAAGGTGAAGATGAACCTCAGTCTCAATTAGATAATCTATTAATATTAGTAAGCTAGATATTAAGGAATTTATTTTAATGTAAATGATGTATTAAGAATAACATAATTTGAATAAATAACTAGAATATGAACCTAAAAAGTAAGTATATAGCATTCTAGTATACATCATAAAATAGAAAGAAAATGTTCGAGTTATGAGGAATCACCGACTAATAGTGATGAAGAAATGGACCTTCTAGATAGAAGGGTTAAAAGGTTTTACAAGATTAATAATTTATTTAGGAATCCAAGATAAAAATGAAAATATGATAATAGAGTAAATTGGATGAAATATTAAAAGAGGGATGATACTCAAAATGAGATCATCTTCTATGAATATAAGAGAAAGAGGCATGTCAAAGCGGACTGTACCAAGACGAAGTATAAAAAATATGATGAAAAGGATAAGAAATAAAATAAATTAATGAATGTAACATGGAATGCTTATAAAGACATCTTCAATGACTCAGATTCGAATCATGAAGAAAACATGAAGAATTTAACATTTGTTTCCTGAAAAACACGTCTGAGGATTTAAATACCTTTCACGCTTTACCAAGAAATATTTACAATCATTCATGAGAAGAAAAGTATGATGACAATAAGTAAAATTTGGAGATATTTGAATATTGAAACATTATATACGATAATTTAAATGTTCATAATGTTAAATATAATTCCTTCAATAAAAACAATGCTTTAAAAACTAATGATAAATATAACCTTGATGACGAAAAATATAAAAATGATTAATTATTGAAGGAAAATAATGAACTGAAATTGTATAATGAGAAATGGAAGAAACACCTTGAGAGATTAAATAATTCTAGAGATCCTCACACACAAATACATGGAAACCAAATAGATCCAATGTATAATAGTGTCTTAGGGTATCAAAATGGACATAGGAGAATTGTCCAAAATAATTTTATACATTCATCTAGTTCTAGAAGATATGATACTTGTTTTTTTACTGGACCAAATAATGTTTTTATATCCAAAATAATACAATATATATTTAGTAAACCTATTATAAAATTATGGGTTCCTAAAGAATTAATTACTGAAAATTATGAACCAAAGAAATCTTGGGTACCAAAATAATGGTTGATATAAAATCTATTTTATAGAGAATATTCTGGAAGATCTTTAGAAATGTTAAATGATATGTGGATATTGTATGTTCAAAAAATTTGACTTTAAATTACTCATTCTTCAGGAACATAATAAATTTATATGGTGGACATGTTACCTTTGGTGACAATTCTAATGGTAGAATCATTGGTCTGGAAAAAATTTATAATTATAATTTAGTTTTAATTTATAAAATATTTTTTGTTGATAGTTATATTAAAATCTAATTAACTACTCAATGTTATCTTATGATGGTCATTATGTGAAATTTTAAAATAATTCTTGTAATGTTTTTTATTATAAACATTATTTATCTTTTACTAATTCTATAAATAAAAATGTTTATATTGTTAATTTATAATCAATGTTTTCTAAGAATGTTAATTTTCTAAGTTCCTTTCACAACGAATCTTGGATTTGTAAAAGAAGATTAGTCCAATAAAATATTTACTCACTTAGGAAGTAACCTATGAAATGGTAAGTCAAGGATATACCAAAAATATCAATTCTCAAATTATAAATATTGTATCCCATGTCAAAAAGTTAAATAATACAAAATATTATTCAAACCAAATAATGATGATTCAGCTTCTAAACCCCTAAAATTGGTTCACATGGAAATTTTTGGACACTGAAGAGTTTCTAGTTTGAATGAGAAGCACTATGTCTATGTTATGATAAATGGGTTTTTTTGGTTTATAGAGGTATTTTTTTAAATAAAAAAAGTGAAAACTATTCTTACATTAACTAGTTTTTTATATCTAAATAAATTCTTACTAGACTTAGTATTAAAAGATTAAGATGTGATCACGTTTGTGAGTCTAAGAACCAAGACTTTTAATCCTTTCCCTAAAAAATGGAAACAACTGTAACTTATTTTATCTTAGTATGATAATTTAATGGTGATTGAGAGAGAAGAAATACCTCACTAGAAAAAAAATTAGATAATTCTTAATGAATACGACCTACCAATTTAATTTTCGGTAGTGGCTTTAAATACATCCTGCTACATAATTAGTAGCATTTTTATTATAAAACTCTTAAATAAAACTTATCATTAACTTTGAAATATTATAAATCCTAAGATAAATTACTTTATAGTTTTTGGTTGAAAATCATTTATTCTTAACAGTTTTGATAATCTTCAAAAAATTTCTTCCAAGAGTGATGGAATAATTTTTCTTGTTTATTCAATATCTAGTAAATCCTATAGGCTTTTTAATAAAAGAACCAATAATGAGGAAGACTATTTTCAGTTCAATTTTGACGATGATGATCCAATTGATCCTAAAACCCCTTTATAAAACACTGAGGATGATTTATCAAATCTAGACATGAATGAAAAACATTTTGAAAATTTTTCGAAACAAGAAGAAAAATCATCATGTTCTGAGGAATTTTTACAACCCAAACCTAAAACTATAGATTCCAATGTGGTGACCACTACTTTTATTTCAAGATGTTTTAAGACTCTTAAATACCATTATATATATTTTTTTATTTGTAGAACTAGATATAATAACAAATAATAGTGATTCTATTAGGAATCAAGTTGAAAATAAAGAATTCTTGTCACAACATGATACTAATAACATCACTGAGGAAATTAATGATAAATTATAGGTAATTGATATGTAGAAATAACTTTCCAAATTTATGGAAAATAACATTATAAAACTTGTTGATAGACCTAAATACACATGTACTATTGGATATAAATGGCTATTTCAAAACATTGTTGATGAATTCCTAGCAATAGAAAGAAATAAGGATAAACTAGTTTCATAATGGTATAGTCAATAAGAGGGTATTGAGTACGGAGAAACTTTTTCACCTATAGCTAGGATTGAAGTCGTTATAATGTTAATTTTTTATAAATCACATATATATTTAATAATATATAAAATATATGTTAAATGTTAATTCATGAATTATTATATATTTTGAATTTTTTTGTTGAATAAACCCCCAGTTTTCAAAATCATAATTGTCCAAATCATGTTTTTTAATTTAAAAAATCTTTAGATGCTTTAAAAAAAGTTCCTGAATCTGGGTAAGATAGTCTCATCTTTTTTATAATTTCAAAATGTTTTCAATAGGTATATATTATCAAGATCTTTTTATAAAAAAAATTCAAAAAATGTTTTATCTATTAAAATATATATAGATGATATCATATTTGGATCTTCAAAAAAATCATTATACAATGTTTATTAAAAATGGATGAAAAAGGAATTTGAATTGAGTTTAATGGGTGAAGTGAAATTCATTAATTTTATTTAGATGTTTCAAAGTGAATAAGGAATTATTTTAAATATATTTATGTACAATAATGGTTTTTAAAAAAAATTTGGTATGGGTGGAACTAAGGGTATTGATACTCCCATGAGTACCACTAGTTCCTTGGATCTTAATGAAGTTGGGATATTAGTGGATTAATCTAGTTATAGAGTTATGATTGGAATTATTCTATACCTAACTACTAGTGGTCCTGATATTATATTTAGTGTGTGAATGTGTCCCCATTTTTAAGAAAAAGTAAAAGATTCACATTTACTTTCTATTTAAAGTTAATTAAAATACCTGAAATATACAACCAATTTAGGTCTATTCTATGATATAGGGTAGGAATTTGACTTATTGAGTTATTTAGATACTAATTTCTGGGGTTTTATGTTATATATAAAATAATATCTAGAAAATTTCATCTTTGGAGAAATTATCTAGTATATTTGTGTAGTAAGAAAAAGAATTTTGTTGTAATATATATTGTAGAAGTTGAATACACAGCTACTGGTAGTTTCTATGATCATTTTTTTTGGATGAAAAATACTTTTCTAAATTAAATATATCAATTCATACATGTTTTTATAAATTATATCAACAAAAGTTATATAAATATTTAGAATAACCCTATGTCTCACTCTAGAACAAATCATATTGACGTAAAGCATAAATTTTTTAGAGATCATTTTTTAAATTGTGATATAACTCTTGAATTCATAGGAACTTAACATCTGAATACTAATATTTTTACTAAGAAATTGTATTATGGTAGATTTAAGTACATCAAACAAGAATTATGAATAATAAATATTTGTCAAAATTTATTATTAGGAAGCCACTATTGGAAGCATCTCACCTTGGGAAACTACCCAATGTTTGGAATTATCTACTGTTGGAAATTTTCCACCATTGATAACTAACCACCACTAGAAAATTCCCACCTCAGGAAGACCCACCATTAAATGACCCACCATTGGTAACAACCCACCGCTGGTAATGACCCACTGTTGGTAATAATGCACCATTGCTATTTTTTATTTTCAGTTTGATTATTTTATATCTCCTAATTTTAATTTTTTCATAAATTTTAGATTTTTAAATCCATAAATGATATAAATTAGTACCTAAATCTAATTTCAATGCTCTATTTACCTTGTTCTTTCTATCCTTTGTACCTCACTATAGACCTTTCTCTCCCAAAATTTAGAATTATCTTATCCTCATGTGGACCTTCCCTATGTTTCAATGGATTTGGTGAAGTGACATATTGAGGCAACTCCCAAGGATCCACAAACTTTGAAGAAGAACATATGTTAATAGAGCAGATTGATGTCAAGACATGGAACCCACAACTCACAAATCAAAAATTGATTAATGAGAAATAAGTAAATTTTGAATGGTTGATTCCTAGGAAGCCGGTGGTGATGAGGACGATCCCTGACCGTGGAAGGAAATAACGGTTCTCATATAATGATAGAGAACTATAACCTATGTTGGTTAAGTAATTTTATAAATATTCCTATTAACATTTTGGGGAAAATATATATTAGATTATAAGCTTAATAGATAGACACGAGGTTCGATTTTATTAAAAAATAGATTAATTTACTGTAGTACCTGAGGAATGAGTTTCAAATGATTATAAAGGAACCATTCCCAATGATAATGTTTCTTTTGTGTATGAGAATTATTTAACCAAACACAGTATAGATGTAACTCGGAGGAAACCTATGACAACCGAATTGGATGATGAGTGCATATTTATTTTTATGTTTATATAACACATGTTATTACCAAGAAAGTGGGATTTCAACACAGTGATATACCATGATGTGTATCTCCTAAACTTTAATAAAAGGGGAGACAAAATCAATCAATGTAGGCGTTTTATGGTTCATATGATGGACATGTGAAAAAAATAATCTAGGTCAAACACAGTTATCTATCCATTTTTACTGTGGAAATGATGGAGAAAAAATTATTGTTTAATGAGGATGAATAATCTGAGCTGAAGTAGGGTGGTTTCTTCCTGACCAAACTCTTTTATAATATAATGAAAGTAAAAGTTATCCCATGGGTAAGCAAATGGGGTGATGGTGTTGATAAGATATAGGGGTATTTTAATCCAAATGATCACCCTTCTAGACCAAATAATTTTTTTCCTAATCTCTTGGAGCTAGATGAGGTATTAGAAAACTCATATCTAGAGTATGAAGAAGAGGATGATTATTCACCTAGTGAAGAGGATGAGTTATCTGTTTTTTAGGGAAGCTGACTTAACATTCTGAAGATCCATGTTGTCTATTTTGATCATTCTTGTCCCCCGTGGTATCAACCTACTAAATAAACACTTCTATGTAAAGGTTATGATGAAGGGGAAAAAATGTTTCGTGATAACATCAATTCATGGGTTTATCTTATGTATCTTTTAAGGATATAGTGAATGTTTCTAATATTGAAATTAATGGTGATGAGGATGATGGAGATTATTACAATAAAGATGCTGATGGAAGTGAGTATGATGATAAATAAGGAAGAAATGTTGATATAGATTGTAGTGATCATCGATCTTACTATGGTTGTCATAATTTCATGAGATGGCTAAATCACATTTATCTTCCCTATTTTTTTATATTTATACTAGGTCTATGGAGAGACCATGTTTTCTTCATGATGTTGATGAAATTATTATTTTTAGTGATGAAAGAATATCATCTATTGAGTGGTATGAATCCCCAAGACTTATTATCCACTTAGTAGATACTGTAGATAATGAATCTATTAAGGCTTCAATCATGTCTTCATCAAGGATGAATGTCACAAACATTGATGAGTGGTAAATATTCCCAAGTTATGTGAGGCCTGATTTGGAGAATTGTGGCTTTGATAATGAGATTATTCAACCAAATCACGGTGTACCGCCTACCCCAATTCAAGATGAGAAAGATCCTATGGGATCTATTGTTGATAAAATCAATGATGCATGACAGTTTAGTGTTTTTATTTAGATCTTTCTACTGGACGTGAGCCTGTAGAGGCATCTATTGAGAGAGTTAGTGTAGCCCTACAAACTTCTACCCATATCTTATGGATTTAGTGTCTGCAGCTGATTTAGAGTCTTTCAAAGAAAGATTCATTTTATTATTTTAATATGATTATAAGGAATAAGGAACATCAATTCAAACAGATCTTTGATAGTATTATTTAATATCATTTTTAGCTAGTGATATATCATATTTAGCTGGAAATGCTTCATCATATTTAGTAGGTTGAGATTTCGAACTAAAGGATTACTACTAAGATGGAATCCAATAGGTATATGATGGGGAATATGAACACATATTTTTCTTCTATTTTAGCTACCTTGTTTGAGAGGTTAGAGTCCACACCTTTAGTGAATTATAGTTCTATTCATCCAGCTCCTACAACATCTTTTAATATAGATGTAATTTAATCTATTGTTTGATTGGATCTTCAATTTTTTGAGAGATGTATCAGCCACTTCCCAAGAAGATCTTAGGTAGATCAAGAACAATAGTGACCATGTTTATAAGATGGTAATAGAATATTGTAATGATTCCATAAATGATAGAGAACCCATCATTAAGGAAATTATGTATTACCTTTGTAGGATTTATAAACATCAAGAGTTAACCTCTCACTTCATGTTTCTAGCATAGAACCTTCAGATGCCACTAGTTAGCAGATCTTTTAAGGAACATGTCACCCAGTTCAATGAAATGAAACATGTGCTAATGATGTATATAGTGATAAAGAAATACTTATTTAGTTCCATTGATCATGGAGGTATCATCATTATTTAATCCATAAATTTGATGAAGTCTCTATTTCATGTGTCTGGTATTATTGTTGTATCTCATTAGGCTATGCTAGTTACCTCTCATATATCTACTACAAACGTAGACACTAAATATTTTAGATCTGCTATTTTCTAGATTCTATATAATCGTTTTCCAAATTAGTTTCAAAATCTCAGATTGTCTCAAAGGGAATATGTACAATATCTTGATCCAATGACGTTAAAAGAGATCCCTTCTTTTTCCTCCATTCCTACAACCACTATATTAGCTTCCTCGGCCTCTAACGCTTTTGTCCATATCATTAACAAGCTCAAAGAAACCGTTTTTCCTAGTAATCAGGCAATGAGATGTTGATATTATAAATTGTATTTGATATGGAATTCATTGTATTTTATTTTCTACTTCTAGATGTAATAAATTAATTCTTATCTTAAATGGAAATTTTATTATTATAAATCTTATTTTTATTCTTTGAAATTTCCTTTACATATTTGTTTTTGATAATCCCAAAAGGGGGACAATAATTACGGTATTTGTAAACTGTGGGCTTATTTTATTTTGTTCTTTATGACATTGTTATGTTTTTTAGTATTTTACCAAAATTACCTATGATACCATAAGTGTTTGTATTTCATCATTTCCTTCCATACCTATGATATCATATTTATCCTCTCATATAATTTATTTTATTCTATAATTATTTATCTTCTGTTTTAAATTTCAGGTTCATGCACTCCCATTAGCTATTTAATGTGTTGGGTAGATTTGTATACATTTTCAAAATACATCTATATTTTTCCAACATTAATTTGATACATGGTTTATATAATTTCATGAATTTTATTATCAAAACAAGGTACATTATTAGAATATCCTTGTCTTAATTCTCAGAAATTGTGTTATTTTTTTAATAAAGAGTTTTATGTTTTATGATAACATTTTACTATATAAATAAATATAATGAAAATATGAATTAGTGTTGAAATGACCTACCATTATAATTCCACCACTGCTAAGAATGATTCACCATTAAAAATAAAGCACCACTAGTAATGATTCACTAAAAGTTTTTACTCACCACCAGAAAAGGCTCACCGCTAGAAATGAGTCATCACCATGAATTCGTCGACATCGAACTTGACCTACCAAAATACATGAACTACCATGAGAAGAAAACCACTAAATATGAGTGAACACTAAACACGAGTCACCATTGAACATTATTAACCACTCAAAAAGTGTCACCATAATATGGCCAACCAAAACATGGCCTACATCCATCCCAACTCACCTCCATATATGATTCACCATCACCTCGTACCACCATCGCTATTCTGAGACATTTGAATTAAATGATATCAAAAGATATATTAATGAAATTAATTCCAAGAGTTATGTTACTATTATATTATTAACTATTTCAGGAAACATTAATGTTTATGTAAAATCTCTGTATGAGGATGTAGAGGATCATGATGATTTTTTGTCAAATGGGATCTCTATCCAACAATACATTATATTAAAACAATATATCCCTCATTCATGTGTAAAATTTAAGATAAAAAATGTTATCTAGAAGAGAACATATTAAATACTTGAGGCATCATTACATGAGGGGTTTCACATTTCAATCCTATAAACTTTCATCCATGAAAGAGAGAAACTAATTGAAGATCAACATCCTTATATATAGACATAAAAAATAGAGCCTTACAATTCTCAGTTTTACTGATACTTTAAAAAAAATGTCTTGAGGTAATCATCAATCCACATGTGAGGATACTCAATCATCTAGAACACATCAGACCTATAAGCATCAACTTTTTGGAAACAAAATTCATTATTTTTATATATTTTTCTTTTATTTTTTGAGTAGCGCGTTCTTTGATTTTTTTATCAACAACCACTGAGTGATTCTCTAGAATAAACAAATAAGGCATACTATCTTCACTCTGTTTTTATCTACTTACCCATGATGTTTTTCGAAGTGGTGATTTTTCAGACTATTTTGTTCATCATCCCATAGTTATTATTGAAGAGTTCCATGTGCGGCCTTGAAAACATGTATGTTATTGTGTGTATACCTGATCTAGGTTTTGAGTCAGAATATATTTTTTAACTATTATTGGCATTGTGTGAAATCCAAGTGAAGGAAATTAAGTATCAAAATTAGACTAAACCTATTATTTTATTCTTTTATGTGATTCTATTTTCTTTTAATAATTACAATGATTTAAAATATATTTGTTTTTAAGGAGAAAAAAATATTTGATCTGTGATTGGTAGTCTCAAATAGTGTTTATATGTGTATTTGATTGTGTAAACTGATTTCAAATGTTAAATTAATTTTTATATTTTTTAAACTTTAAATTAATCACAATTTTATAAATATTTTAACAGATCAAAATTATATAAAACTACTATTATGAATAATAGAGTGAAATTATTTTTAAGTGGGGGATTTTAGTTGAACTTTTTTTAACGAAATTTTGTATTGGGAAGTAAACTCACCCACCATATTGAGTTATCTACTCTATGTAATAGGTTTTGTACATATACATTCCCAAGAAATGATGTACATGAATATCTAATAAATACACTAGTTTGGAAATGGGGATGGTTATTCACAACGCAAATGTATGGCATATAAAATCAAAGGATAATTAAGGAATTATAATTGGTATACATATTGATTCATGGAAGGGTTTAATAATATTGAAAGGGTGTATAAAATCCCTTGTACATCCAAATGATAGTGAGAAGGATTTTTAGAAACACATTCTAACATGAAAAATTGGAAATCAAATGGATAGTATAAAGCTTGTTTTTGAATAAAAAGGATGAGGAGAGGATACCTTACCTTGAGAGAGAGATTCTAATCGGTTTATAGAAGATTCTTAAGATATTGGGAAGAAATTTGGAGAGAATTATATAGTGATGGAGGTACTTTATTTAGGCACAATGGGATTTTAGTGATAATTAGTGAGAGTATTGGTTGGTATATATAGCAAAAGAGGAGGAATATTTATTAATTTCTAAGCCTAGGTTATAGACTTTATATAATAAAATAATCAAACCAAAAACCTTCCCACGGTTTGTTACAATGGTTTTTATGAATGTTGTGTGTTTTAAAATATTTTATAATTATAATATATCCTCTCTTAAAAATAATACGATTGGTCATGTGAATGTGAGTCATCTTTATAAATAATTTATTTTAAAAACATAAAAAATAATATAGGTTTTGGAGGATTCATTAAGGGATTATAAATTTATAAAAAACTTCAAAAAATATTATTATAATTTAAAAATATTTATTTCTTCCATTATTACTTTTATGAAATTTATTAAATCAATTTGTTCCCTTCATGATGTCGTAATATAGTCCTTTATATTTTTACCATATATAATTTTTACCAACCAATTCATCTATCTTAGAAAATTATGAACAAATTACCATTAAATAATATTAAAATAATTATTTAAATTATAATATTAATTTAATCAAAATAATTCCCTAAATATGCTAAATGTATCATATAAATAAGTCTTCCTAATGATAGTAAAATAATTGTTTGTAAGAAAAAAACAAATTTTGAACTCTTACAAAAATAACATTTGAATTCATTAAATTATATTATTATATATATCAAAATAAACATTAATTTATAATAAAATTATATTAAAAAGAAATATATGAAAAAAATTATTTAATTTTTTGAAAATATTTTTTTATTTAAACTGTATATTTCGAAAAATAATATTTTTGACTCTTAATATCAAATCTTAATTTTTATAAAACCATTTATATAATCATTTATAATGTAATAAAAATGGGGGAAAAATAATTATTATTTACATAGAAAGAAATATATAAATTCATTCTATTAGGGTTTCAATATATAAACATATGTTGCACTATAATATTCCCTCTGCGTAAGGGGTGTGATGGTGGTGCTTTCTTAAGGTGGTTCGATGAATATGTTTTGGACTGTGATCTCGAAAATATTGAACAAATCTCATAAATGGTTTTTCTAAAGATTTAGTTGTTAAATAATTAATTTTTTTAGTAATGTGTAAATACCAATGATTCCATCAACATTGAAAGCTCTTATAGATGGGATATTATATGGTATGATACTACTAGACCAGGCCATATCTTCTTCCATCTATTTCAATTGGATTTTATTATATCCCTTAACATATTCTAATTTTAATAGTCATTTCACAATGGTTATATTATGTATTGTCAAGATGATTAAATTTATTTTAAATCCAATAAGATATATCATTCCAAAATAAAAAATGTAGTGCTTATGTTTTGTATTACATTATTACATAATAAAAAATTATTCATTTGAAAAGGTAATTTCGTGTATAAAAATTGAGGCCATTAATTATATGGAAGTAGAATGTATGTTTTGAAGTCATGAAAAACAATTATCCTCAAACCATTCATCATATCCATGTGATTTAGACCCCATTAGCCATATTTTACTTTACCCCTCCAAAATACATTTAGGTGGATGTATAACACCCTTAATTATACAACTTACATACTCCTAGACATTGGTGGTGAAACTTTTCTTAGAAAAGTCCCACCAGTCAGCTCCCCTCTTTCTATGGGTATCTTTTAATGGTATAAATGACATTCCAACACCAACCCATCTACTCTAATTCTTCACTCTCGTGTGGCATGATCTCTACTTACAACTTGTTTATCATAGAGACCACGTCGCACTTATTCTTATTAGGTTTGGATTATCATTTCACTAGTGATTTTGGGGTGCATCCCAACTCCTACCAATTAATGGTTTCTCAAAAATTAATTTATATAACTATAAAATTATATCACAATATTCTAGAACTATGGAATTAAAATTCATAGAATATTAAATATAATCAAATGATGTCAAACCATGTGTCCCATGTCCTTTGAACCGGATACTAAACTGCATGAAATTTTTTCATAATCATGAACACATAATAATAGAAGGAATAGTCACTTATTCCCAAGTGCACAACCATTAATGTAAATTACCTATATTCTATGATATAAGATCATAAATAGAATCAACTATTTGGTTAAATCATTCATATCCAAAGAAAATATTATATGATATCACACTAGATCTTCTTTAGATAACCTAAATAAATTCCCCTCTTATTTCTCTCAACCATGTTTTGTTGGGATTTTTCCGACCAGCTATCATGCAACTAATATGATTGGTATGCCTCATCAATATTATTTTCATATGTTTGTGTCACCCCATGAGTGATTGATCTCTTCTTGAGCATCCTTCTTCTCTATAGACATTCATTATGTCCCCTGATTTGGACTTATATCCATTATCATGTTCATATGTTCTCCCCAATAGTGATGGAACAACACCCTAAAAGCATTCCTCCTTTTTAGGGTACATTACCCTAAAGTACTATCCACACTATCTTTGAATGTATTTATCTATGTTAATGAGATAATGATTTAAGTATCTTTATGAAATTTAGGGTGGACACCCTTAGGATACATCATCAGTAGTATGGTAGTGGAACCCATGTTTCAAATGTTGTTAATGGTTATCCTCATCCTATCTCCCTCCAATATATTTTTACATAGACTCTCGAGGTTAAAATTTAAAATTCTTAATGTTCCCTTTTCTCAAGTGTAATTATAACACCCTTTGTGTTTCACCATAAAAAATCCTTCACATTTGAATATTTATTGGATTATGATAAAGAAAGTATTATAATTTTTACAATTTATTCTGAAAATATCAGTGTGTAAGATGAAAACATTTCCTAAAGATTTCAAAATATATTTTATAAGAGATATTTTTACAGTGATTCTTATGTAGTTTCTTATGAAAATTAATCATGTTGTTGTTGTTATTAAATTTTATTAACATAATGATTACACAATATATTCACAAATCTTTTAGTGTTTGTATAATGGGTGATACGTTTGAAAAATATGAATTTTTAATGTTTTTTCTATATGGAAAGATAGTTTTGAAGTTAAATTATGGAGGGTATTAATAATTTTTATAGGTTAAATAAGTTTATTAAATTGTTTCATATAAAGAAGATTAATATAGTTTATTAGAGGTAGAATTATAATAAAGTGTATTATATAGAGAATCATAAAAAAATTATAGGTCATAAAAGTTTTAGAAATTTTACCTAACTGGTGATAATGGAATTAGTCAACAAAAAGAAGATGTAGATGTAGAAATATTGATTTAAAATGTTCATGTTATATATTTAATCTATAAAATTCTCATGTTATAAATTTTAGTTGTATAAATTTTGAGTAATGAGGTCATGTAGAATTTTTGTACACTAGATGAATGTTTGATGAACATTACATAAATGTTTTAAAGTCATATAAATTCAAATATTATTGGATATTAATTCAATATTAATAAATCAAAGTGATTTTTACGTATTTTAAAATATTT
This sequence comes from Viscum album, assembly GCA_963277665.1. Lineage (NCBI taxonomy): Eukaryota > Viridiplantae > Streptophyta > Magnoliopsida > Santalales > Viscaceae > Viscum > Viscum album. The sequence continues at coordinate 1,629,971,741 of OY728155.1, read as the reverse complement.
TATTAATATTTAGACTCGATTAATCATTGATAAATAATGTTTTCTTCAATGTTACTACTATGAAGAAAATAAGATTAAGTTGCACTAAGTGGTAGAATTCAAATTTATCGAATGACTTCTCCTTGATTTTTGTGGAATGTTTTTCAGTATAAATGGGTGAAGTTACTATATTAGAATGATTTGTTGAAAATATCTTTTTGAGTAATTGGAATTTATGATATTTTAGTTGCATGAGTTTCTAACCAAGGATTCTCTTGGTTGGAGAAGAATAATTATCAGAAAGAGATACTATATAGAGGTGTATCAAAAAATGAAATAATAATCTAAAGAATGTTATATAGATTTATAAAAAATGATGGATTAATCACACTATAAAGAATTATCACAGATAGGGTGGTACTTGACATAGATTTTTTGAACAATGTTTTATTTTTAGTTTTCAATGAATTTTTTTTCTCATAAGGCTAAGAATACTTTTTGAACAATTGGGAAAAAGTTCATTTATCAATTAATATATAGAATGATCTTCACAGTGATTGGACACTTTTATTTAGCTTATAATATTTTTGATATCTATATGTTACTAGAGTCAACATGATACGGACATAGTCACCCAATTATTGAGAAAACCAAATAAACAAAAAATTATCATTGATTTAGTTTTTTTATCGTTGAATACGAGTAAGTTTGAGGTATAATGTTTGTTGGGAAAAAAACTCTAAAAGTTTACAGGGGTTAATTTCTATAGAAATAATATTATAAAATACCACCGCTAATTAAAACCACTAATTAGTGGTCTTTATATTCCTTAGAACTTTATGTGTTATCATAGAAGGTCTCATATGACAGATTTATATTTTTTTATTCCTAGCTATTTTATTTATTTATTTAAATGATGTACAAATTTATAAAAGATGAAGAAATATTTTCCCTTAAAGATGATGAATTTATTTTTGGGCTAAAGCTAATATAATTTCCTTTGGTTTGTGGTGATATTAAATTAGTTGTTTAAAAATTAAAGAATTGGATGAATAAAGAATATCGATAGAAAATAATATTCATGGGAGATATAAAAAATTTCTCCACACTCTTACGAAATACTTAACACGGTTACCCATATAAGATAAATTGACAAATTAATGTAAGAACCCATCAGGCTGAACAAATATTTCCATAAAACAATTCTAGCCCATGAATAAATTCAAACATACTCCATGGGTTTTCAATATTTTATGGCCTAATAAACTAGAGTAATAAAAGAATTTGGTAATATAGGAAAATAAAAATTCTTAGGACATTTTATTAAATGATAAGATGTCTTTTCAGAAAAAATTATTGAATAATAGAGAGGAGAAGTAATCCATGAATTGAAAGAAAATTATATGTAAACAAGGGTGGATAAATTTAATAAAATAAAAGATGATGTAAAATGTGTTTCTAGGTCAAGAAAATTTTGTAGTCCCTATTTCATTTTATGATGAAGAAAGGATGATCCACATTAATCCATATATAAGATATAATGAAATGTAATTAAAAATTGTATTACATTTGATAAAATTATGGGGGAACACAGCCCTATGATGTTTGTAAATTATAAATTTAGGGATTCAAGAAGGTATAATGAGAATATTTTTTTCACTATAACAGTAAATTCAGAGTTAAAATAACATGACAGTTAAAAATACATGAACTAGACATTAGATGAAACTAAAGAAATAATATAGACAACCACATGGATTTTCAATTTGATCTAAATATAAAGTGAATTAAAAGAATATATTTTACATGTGTAGAAAATGGTATAAATCAAGGGGACATGATGAAGGGTGTACATGGTTTTAAACAACTAGAAGGTGTTGTTGGATGTTATAAATGGATTGAAAAACATCATGTATATGGAAGTCATATGCAAAATAAAAAATAGAGATATCATATATGATGATAAAATGAATATTTTCTAGAAATTTTTTAAAATATGAGAAGAACATATGTTACTAGATGAATTCATCGATCATGGGAGGAAATAATACCATAAGAAATCATTAAGAATGATAAGTAATATTCATTAGAATCTACACCATGATTGTGATATGATTTTTGTAATTTTTTTAATCTCTAGATTAGGTTATATAATTATTGAAAGAAAATAACCCTAAATAATAAATAATAATAACATATACTGCATGAATCTATTGTTATTTTTAGAAATATACCATAATGTATGCATGTATTGAAATTGTAAGAAGAATAGGATATAAATGACGGAATAAATAAAAACTTTGATTCTTATGATGATAATCATAGAAGGGGCTGAGCTGTGTCACCATGAAACTAGAAAAGTACATGGAATGATTAATAAAACACTTTAGTATTCCTATGAATGAAAATGATCCAGTTCGGTACTATATTATGTGAAGGGTAAGGCTTGAGTTGTAATTTTTTTTAGTTAAGGCTCAACTAAATGGTGTTCATAATATATAGTTTTCTTTAAAATGAAAAACCGGATAATGAAAACTCAGTATCAAATGAAAATATTGTATAAAATTAAAATAAATTGTTTATTAGATGATGTTGGTTGATGAAAATATACATAGAATAGATTTTTACAAGAAAATTTGACTATCAGATAGACTATATCATGTCATTATAGGATGAAGTTGTGTAAGATGCCTATGTATTTTTAGAAATCCAAAATTTTAAATATTTACAATATTAGTTATGGTGATATAGAAGATTATATATCAATATAGATATGAAAAATTGACAGTTCATGGGAGGAAAATCCAATAGTTTTTCACAATATTCCCGATGAAGGTGATCTTTGAGGCCATGGAGATATAGTGTATTTGAAACAACAGAGAATTGTATTTCTTGTATTTGTATATTAAATATTCTAATATTATATATTAGAGAAATTATGGATTTTTACATGTTATAATGAATAATTCCATTGATAAATCTCAGGTATATATTTTAAAAGGGATTCATCATGATGACTGTTATGATATTTTTGAGATCATCAATTTCAGAGAGCTCAAAATATACAGTTCTATTTTTATAGGTATTTACCATAATTGAAGGAGAGGGATGTGGATATAGATGTATGATGTATGTATAATATTAATTAAAAAATATGTGAATGATTAAGTCTATAAAAGCAATTCTTTGAACATAGCATCATAAGGAAATAATTTCTTGGAAAATTGTTTCTTCTATAAAAGTTGATCAAGAGAAATATCTAGGGAAATCAAATCGTGGTGAATCAGATAAGAACATATAATTCCTTAAAAAATTCCATTTTCTGTGTGATAAAAATTAATTTCTCTAATTCACATTATAATTTAATTAGAGATTATGTCAGAAGATGATCTTAAAAGGAAGGATAAGAAACATTTCTCCATTAGTAGATTTACACACATAACATCATAAGAACATTATTGAATGATGTTGATGTTATACGTTTTGATGAAAGGTGAATGGATTTAAAATAAGATAGTTAAGTTCTAGAACCAATGATATCATATTACTATTTCAGATTGAGAGTAATAGAAGAATAAGTTTCTATGTGTGGAAATTTAAATTTGTATGAAGAATATAAATACATTCATAGATTCTAGATGTTGAAATGTGCTTTTTTGTTTCTAAAAGTTGCATATTGTGGTTATTTCTTGTGTATATATAGGGTATTACATGATAAGAAGAACAATATTTTCATAGTTTAGAATATACAATTCTATTTGATGGAGAAAAATGATTATATTATATAAACAAATTTATACTAATGGGTAGTGTTAATATGGATGATAACTCTATAAAATATAATTATTCATAAGTAATAACCAAGATTAATATATATAGGATATCAGGTTAATAAATTATTATGATCTTTATTTTGTAAAATATACACACTAAAAATAGTGGAGTTTGTTTGATCATCTTGAATTTTTTTCAAGGAATCTGAAAGAGTGTATAACAGTTCTACTATAATGGTCGTAGAGAATCACTGTTGTTTTGAAGAACATAATTTTATATATTTGAAAATTCATATGATAAAATTAATTACCAGACATAGATTTTTGAAAATTTTGGCTATGTGTGATGATGATTAAAATGAAATTTTTGAGGAGCTGAAATTCGAATAATTTTCAGAAAATAATTTTCATTAGAAACATTTTATTGGGTTTAGTAAATTTAATTGAAAAATAAAATATTAATGAACATGAAATGATGATTTATAAAAATTATTAAGTAAGTATATAGAGTATAAAAATATTAATATTGATAAACATATTCCTAAAATATAAAATCTAGAGAATTTAAATATTTTTCATATTCCGGTACAATGATATTTTTCTCTTATAATTTCATAAAAATCATTAGTTATATTTAATAGGAGAAATTTTTTTATAGAGAAGTATACAAAATTATAAAAATGAGTATAAACATGATATTATTTAGATGAATGTTTTTTGTTCATATTTTTTTTGATGAATGTAGTAAAGTAAGTTTAATTATAAATAAATTAATTTCCATAAAAATCATATTTTATAAAAGTGTGTATCAGTTGAGGATACTTTATGGAAAACATTGATATTTTAGTTAATCATTATTATTTTATACACATAGATAAAAATAATGTGGGTATATATTTAGATGATTTTATTCTCATTACTCTTATAATGTTGATTCCTTACTTCTATCAAGATATCCAGATATCGCAAGAGTTAGGGAGATGAAGAAAAAAAAGTGAAATTTTTTATCCTTATCCTATGATCATAATAAGGGAGATTGAAATTCATATCCTTATGGGGGAGAGGAAAAATAATATACTTATATGGATAGTATTTTATGTTTTATCAATAATTTGGGGGGAAAATCAATAAATTTTAAAATAATTTTGTATTGAAAATAAATACCAAGGAAAATATTGAAGATCCAATGGATGATGATAATGGATGTATTGAATTTATTATCAATAGATTATATAAGAGTCAATAAGTAAGTTAAATAATATTCCTAAAGAGTTTCCTATAGATTTTATTATTAATATTATTATGATAATAAGGATTTTATTTATTGTTTTATATTGTTATTCGCATCATTATTACTGAAATTATTTATTATGCTAGCTCTGTTTGTATGAAGAAAAATATTCGAGAAATATAAGATTCTCATAATGAGTTTTTTGGATGGAATATAAGATGTAATTTTATTATATATGGAAGATAATGACAGTTTATAGGATGGAGATATATGAGAATTATTATATATTTATTAATCTAAATAATTTTTATAATATATATATGTTTAAGAAAGTGTACCCGATGAAGAATAATAATAATGTTTATAGAAGATAGAAGTTTGAGAAAGTGTACAAAACTGTGTTAAATAGAAAGAGTCTACCAGATAAATTTTCACCTATAAAACATTAATATTAAAAATATTTGTTACAATGTTCAGATATAACATTTTCATTTTATAATGTTTAGTTTTATAATGTTCCTGTAATGATGTCTTGGAGAATGTTTGTACAACAGATTAATGTTTGAAGGAATTTAAATAAATAGGGAGTGGTAAATAAATGTAATATTTAGGATATATTCAGCAAATTTTTATAAATAAAACCATGTTTTAAAGATATTTTATGTGTATTTTGAAGCTGTTATTTGAGGAAAATTTGATAAATAATGTTTTCTCAGATGTTACTATTATAAAGGAATTCAAATGAAGTTGCATTAAGCATTAAAATTCAAATTGATGCCCCATTTTCTCCTTGATATTCATAAAAAGGTTTCCTATATGAATAGGTGAAAGAATAGATTTTGAATGAGTTATTTCTACTATTTTTTTGAGTTATTTGAAGATATAATGTTCTAGTATTGTGATTTTACAACCAAGTAATCTCTTGGATGAAGAAGAAGATATACTAGGAAGAGATTCTAGATAAAGCTGCATCATATCGAGGTGCATCCTACTGAGGTGCACTAATCTAATTCTCAATAAAAATAGGTATACTAGAAGAAGTAAGAGGCATAATATATAGAATCATATTAATCCGTGAGGTAGTAAAAATATAATTTATAAATAATGTTTTTCAAAGTATTATCAATGTTTCCTATTCTATTTAGGCATGGAAGGATAAGAAAACATTATAAATTGTGGGTCCAGTTTAATTTTTTTTTGGGAGATAGAAGAAGATTGAAAGGAGTTAGATCACTTGTATTTACTTTACATTATAATGGTTTTACATGAACAAATAGGATCCAATAGAGATATGATTTTTTCATTCACATTTGGGATGAACCTTATAAAAACTTGTTTTCATTTATTTACTCTTATATCCATTCATTGGTGTAGGGTATAGATATAAAGGTGTTTGGATCAAAACATGAGCAATTTCCTAGGGTAAATTTCAAGAGAAATTAAATTCTTAAATATACCCATTAATTCAATCCCCTTATCTACATATTCTAAAAATTCTTAAGATGTTGATGATTATTATGAAATTTAAATCCATGGAATCAGACTAACCTATTTCCCCACTGTAAATAGTTATAAATGGATATTAATTGAACATTCTTATACATATCCATATTCCCCTTGTTCAATACTCTCATATAATTTTATGGTCTTTTATTGTTTATTTTTTCTCACATTGGCCATGACTCACATGGGTTTGTAGGTTTTAGTTTATTTTTTGTTAAATTGAGAGAAATGTCATAATCCTCATGCCATGGAGTTCTTAAATTCCCACCTCCAAAATGCTTCCTCAACTCACACCTAAACCTCATTTGACAACATTATGATGGTGAAGTTTTTATATTTTTAAATATATTCCTCTAAAGGAAGAAAAATGGAATAGATGTTGAAAAATAAATTTTAAAGTCCTTATAGGACCTTTTTGGACTTAAAAATTTGACATAACATGTGGTAAAATCATATATTGGAAAATGGTCCCTCTCATTGGATTATATTTGACTGGTCACGAATCTTAAATATACATATAGATAAATTTTTGTGGAAGTTCTGATTCATATTTTCAATAAAATGGCTAGATGATTTAGTTTCGGAAATAATTACAGATGCACATGCAACTCTATGTCATTACTACCGGTAATAAAGAACCATGAAACTCCCAACATTTTTTAACTCACCATTTTTTTGATTGAATTTTATATCACCATGACACACCATCTTAATTTGGGGAGTCAAAAATTCACAAAACCTTGACACTGGTGACCCTGAGTCATATAAGTACCCTATCAACCCACCCTTATATGATGATTAGGATGAAAATTATATTTCTATAATCCCAATTCATATAATATACTTCTGTGTTTCATGAAACCCCTACCTTGGATTCCAAATTGAATGAAACTTATGCGAAATATGTTTTTCAATCACCTCAATGCATTGGTTTGTTTCTTAGATGAATTCATGCAACTACCTTCTATAAATAACATATTTTAGGGAAATTTAAAAAATATGGAAGGTCACGTTTAAAAATAATTCAGTATCTCTTAAAACATGTAAAATATCCCCCAATTAATTCCCTTTTTTTGGATTATTTATTTTTAAATTTGAGAGCATATGGGAATTTTCCCACAAATTGGTTTCATTATTGTAGTACTAGTTTCACGTAACTCTAATCTTGGGAAAGAGTTACTTGAAACTAAAATATCTCAGAAAACTATACCCTTGTGTTCTACACAAAGTCCCTTTTTCTCTCAACCAAAATAAACAATCTGTAGGGGCCATGGGCCTTACCCTAGAATTATTTTCTTTTCTTTAGGAAAAATCCATATGAATGACTTGTATCACAATCTATAATCCCTATTATATCTACATAATGTTTGGAATGTAAAAAAATAAATGTTCTTTTCTCCTAATCCCAGGATTCATAGAACCAATGCGTAATCCTTATTCTATCCTGGGATGTTATCCCTTCATATATAGAAAATTCCTAACTATAAGAAATTAAACTGTATGGTATATATTGTGATGATATGATTTTATAATACATTAACAACCTCATAGTTTCATAAAGATAAAATGTGTATCATGATTTTCTTAATGGAATATATTAAAATGAACCATTCCATTTGTGAAGAGTATAAGATGCATTGGGTGAAAAAACTAAGATTTCATATGTGATAAACATATGATTATATATGTGGAGAGAATGATATTCCCTATGTTATGGACATGAGATCCTACCAAATAATAGAGTAGGTCTATTTAAATGAAATATATATATCACTTATTCTCCCTAGCAGGACCATAGTATATCATTTTATAAGACACACACATATTCTCTATGCTCCATGGATGGACTAAGAAAGAAAATAATTTGGGTATTCCCCACTCGTTCTCTCCCAATTTATGATATTCACATTTGACTCATACAACGACTAATCCCAAATCTTGAATCGTTAGTGGAAACCTCCACGAACCAAACTATTGACCATGTTTTCCCTTGAAAAACTTAATTCATAAGCCCTATTCAACATTAATTTTTCACGTTTCCCAACATCAAATGTATTCAATGCAAGATATTAAACTTTATCCATTTTCCTCAGTGATATATCATAAATTTAAGATAATTTCCTCAATTAAAGATGATAAAATGCATCCAAAATCCTCAGTATAAGAGGTTAAACCATACCCAAAGTCCTTAATAGAGGATGTTAACCTATATCCTTACTGTCACACCTAGTTTTTCCGTCTCTGTAATGATCTAGTCCATTGGAAATCCTGATCCTTTTCATGGGTATTTGGTGAGATGAATCTTGAGTTTTTAAGATTCATATATGTATAACCACCCTAATTTGGGATCCCCATTTCTTGTTTAGGAGTTTTTGAAGAAAGCGTGGTTACTTTATGATTTGGGCCAACTGTGAGCCAATTTCTAGTTTTAAAATCTGAATTTGTTTGTTTTATAACTCTTTTGTTTTCATCCTTTTTCACCCATTCAACTTTTCAATTTTCCTATACTAACATAAGAAAACATCCATTTCCTTTTTTACCCCATATAAATTCATAAGAATGGGGAATTGGAGTTACTTAATTATGTATTGGGCCAGCCCATGGGCCCATTTCCTATTTTAAAAAACAAATTTGTTTCATTTATATCTAAAACCATTTTTAATATGTTTTGGTGAGTCCACCTCCCATTCTAATACAATACCCCTATCCTCACCCCCATTGTCTATTTACCCTCTTTGGAGCTCATATGTGTCGCGGATTAGGGATAAAGTTCTCAGGTTACCTCAAATCACCCATAATTTATAAGGTAAATAGTTTTATACATAACTCAATAAATTAATTTTTTTTTTTTAAAAACAATTCTTTCCCTGGTTCTTACAGACATTAGGAGACTCTACAAAAAGTTTAATCCCATTCCCTTTTCTCTATGGGTGCAGATATAATGGAATACTAAGAGTTTTCTAGTGGAGAAGGTGAGATTCCATCTCCATTATCATCCCACTTCTTCCTCCATTCATGTTTTTTGGTTTTATAATCTCCCCTAGGCATGATCGACCTAGGGTTCTATTATAACATGGTTTTTTATGTATTTTATATTCATTTAGGTCTAGTATTCATAGGTTTAGGGTTTATAAACCTATGATGGGTGATTTCAGGTGTGCGTTTCTGTTACGCCAAGTATTTGAGGTAGGATGTCCCTTAAAAAAGCCTTTATCATTTAATTTTCACCATTATCATACTTTTATTACATTACTTATATGATATGTGCTACTTTGAAACCTTGGTTTTAATGTTTTTGTGTGCAAATTACAATTTATGACTTATTTGGGTAAAAATATAGTAATTTTGGTATAAATGTGAACTCCTCTTGTTTGATAAATTATTCCATTAGCTTCTGCACTTGGTTTATAGTATTTTGAATATTTTTCAGTAGATGGAATATCTTTATGTCATGAAAATGGTATTTTACCCATTTTTAAGTGCTTAACATAAGTTATTTTTTTAAGACTACATGCCACGTATTCTGTAAATTGTTCGGTTGGCTTTTATGTTTCTAGTGCAATTTAAAATGATTTGTTTGGATTTATAAATACATTTCCAGCATGTAAAAAAAATATTTTGGGATCCTTTTATGTATTTCCAATTTGTATTTGGTATAAAAAATAAATGGATTTTGGTTTACAACATGTTTTGGCCCATATTGTCAGAAAATGGCATGTTACACATTTTTATGAAGATGGTTGTGTTTTGAATATGTAACCTGAGTGTTTTATGGTATATATAGATGTGGGTTTATTCTGTATATGGTGTGTATACACCACTTTAAAAAAATTTAAATGCATAACTATTTCACATGATCATTTTGGGAAAATGTTTAATGGCATGTTTGGCCTCTCCTTAAAATGAAGAATGAGTGTTTTACTTGTATATACCATGTTGTGTCAATTGGGATTGTTTTATAATCCATGAAATGATTTTATTAATTGTCTTTAGGGCTGAAAATATGGTTTGGTATGGTCTTTTTGTTTGTTTATAATTCAAATACTATTTTTGAATGAGTTTTATGTGCAAAGCCTTAATAAACTCCTAGAAATTGTTTTACAAAAATTTGTAGTGGTTTCTTGATTAGTGAAAGAAATGTGAAGAAGGATTATAGGAGGTTTGTGTTTTTATGGTTTGTGAATTTAATTTGGATATGAAATGTTTATTTGATAATGTGTGTAACTTGATTGAGAACTAAAGGGAATCCTGGGTATCTAGGTGGGCGGACGTGTACTAGTATGCTAGTGATTCTGTGGGGTTTGGCCCCTGTTTCACGTAGCAAGTTTGATGATGACAAAACTAACTAAAATATGATTATGAAGAAGTTGGGGGACCACTAGGTTATGGGTATGATCTATACTAGTGGTTTGTGTGCACGAGAACAGATATTTATTATGGTTATATTCACCGAGATACGAGGTACCTGGGGTTCACAACTAACTAGTGCCTCGGGGAGTTCCCGTGAGTTGTGCTCATTGGATGTTTTGTACTGACCATCAGCATAAAGTGTGTTTGGTTGGTAAATTAAGTAGTGTGTGATATTTATTTATAAGTTTACAATCTTTAAATCATCCCTCATTAAAACAATTTTCATTTTGAAGTTTCACCTCTTTGAAATTTTGTTACTTGCATTTTTTGGTTTATAAAAAATGATAGTTTTTTTCTGATAAATATTAGAGAATGGAACATCATTTGAATAATATACGTTTTAATCTTGTATTTAAAAAATTAAATTGATTTTTCTTTTATTTTAAAGGATGTGCATTGGTAATATAATTTCGGGCTAGCCTACTGAGTTTTAATACTCATGCCTATATTCTTCTTCTTTTTATAGCCCTTGTGCAGGTTTCAATATGAGTTCAATCACCTTGGGCGATGTTTGATCATTGTGTTGGAGAGTGACCAGAAGTGTCACATGGAGTTATTTGGTCATTAGGATTGTTCAGTTGAGTTTTTGGTTTTGTTCTACTTTTAGTTTGTTGTACAAATAATGTTGACTTCAATTTTTATATAAAATCATTTTAGGCTGTCCGTTTATTTCCGTTGTTTGATTGATTGTTTATGTATGGGCGAAATCATTCCCTTTTGTACTATGTTTATTCCCTTGGTGCTTTTCACCATCCTAAGAGGATCTGGAACACATCTTGGGACTTGTCATGGGCTGGCCTGGGTGACCGGTTCAGGGTCAACTTGGGCTGGTTCGTGACAAAATGGTATCAGAGATGGTCGGATCTTAGCAGACCTTTCTTTTTAGATATCCCTTGTTATTTTGGGGATGTTAAGGTAGATGGAGTATTATTTTTGGGACTTTATGGTTATGTCAAAGAAGTTCATCGTGAACTCTTTCTCATTCTAATCCTCGAGTTTCTATGGGAAGTCTGGTTTTATTAGTGTCCTTTGTTCTGGTTGATTGTTTGGTGTTGGGATATGATAAGGGGAGTCTGACTTATGGCCTCTGTGAGCTCGCAGGGCCTGTAAATCCATGTGGAGATGGGTAATGGTCCTAATAAGTATCTCTTTGTTGGTTTTGTGTTTGACTTATGGCCGCCAACCATATGGTCAAGTCACCCACCGACAGTAGTTCCCTTTTTTTGGGTCTCTTGAACCATTATTGAATTCTGAATTTTTGTTTTTAAAATCCTTGTGTGAGAATTGTGGAGATGGGTTTTAAATGAAGGATTAGATTTTGAAAAGTGAAAAGGGGGGTTTTCTAAAAACATAAATATAAGAATGGTTTTGGAAGGTTGTGTTTTTGTGAAAAAATAGATGGAAGTGGAAATAATTTAAATGGATTTGATTATCCATAATATAAACTAGTGGTTTGTTAAAATAAAATGTTTTTAAATTGTGAATCATTTTTTGGTGATTCTGGATCATTGTTTTAAATGGGGTATTTTGGGATGATAATTTTAATCTGATAAATTAGTTTTTGAAATTGGTTTTGATCGGTTGGTGTTTTCCTAGAAAGGGTATTGGTCTCAATGGACCTTAGATTATGAAAATATACCTTGCTGAATTTTTAAAAAAATGGGAAGGGGTTGTTTGGAGGGGCTTGGTTATTTTAAAAGTTGTTAAAAATGAAAAGGAGTCGGTTTTTATGAAAATGGTTCATAATGAATTGTGGTTTTTTTTGTGAAATATAAAAAGGGTTTTTGACTTGGTGGTTGGTGTTCCTTTGGAAGGATGATTTTTGGAATGATGTTGTTTTGTTTTTGCCTTTGGTGCTTTCATGGGTGGTCACATGAATGGTTTTATTGACATCTGGAAGGGTGGACTATATGGAATGGTGGTTGGGTGCCTGGGGTGGCATGGAAATGTGCATGTGGGTGAGACTTGATGAAACACCATTGGTGAATGTGGAAACCCACCAAGTTAGTTTGTTTTTCAAAAGTGTTTTGAGTTGAAAATTTTTTGCCTTTTTTTTATAAACCAATGGTTATGTGGCTAGTTTTTTTCTATTTCGTTGAATAATTGTTTATTCAGTAAGCTTCCTTGTGATCTATAATTCATACTCTTGTGGTATCTTGAGATGAGATCTTGTTGGTGGCTCGATTTTGGAGTAATTTTCCTTGTGTTGATAAAGATGTGTTTGATGTTGTGATGTGGCCATGGATAGTTCTCTGTTGAAAATCATTCCTGCTGATCAACCTAAGGATTCATTTTAAATGTTAAATCCACCTCTTTTGATGATTCCTCAACCTGTTTGTTGGAATAGAGAGCTGTTTGGTATCTATTAAAAGTGATTCTAAGTCATGATAATTTTTTGGACAGAGAAGTTTTGTTAGGTGATATTGACGTGTTCTGTCATATTCCTTGTCCATTCTTCACCTCGTTTACAGTGAGATAGAATTTTGATATATATCTAGGAGTTCTTATTTAGATAAAGGTTTTTGTTTGTTGAGAAAGTGAGTTTTTTTAGTGGTGTGATCCTTATCACCTGACGGTGGTGTAATAGATGATTCAAGAATTAGGGCTCCAGCCACAGGCCTCAGAGTGAAGCTTTTCACATAGTCAGGAAACCACCAGAGGTGTGGAGTGCTCGATTAGGATCATTACTCCTCTTTCGTGGAAAGTTAGTTTCTATGTCAATGTTTTGGTTACTCATTTATTTTAATTTCCCTTTGTTTCAACAAGCATGGTGGAATTACCCCTGACACAGTGTCTATGGTTATGCCTTCATGGATGTGGGTTTTCAATCAATGTCCATGTGTGGACAATCTGTGAAAATCAGGTGCAGTCTTGGTGTAACCTATTTGTAGGTGGGGAGTTTTGGGTAGTATCTATGTTTCTTTTGTGGTTTCAGTGCCCAAATTATTGGGTCCCCTTCCCTCCCATCCCCGAGTGGTGGGGGTCCAGATCTGTGCTGAATGTGTTGGCCATGTTCTTGTCCCCTCCGTTCGGGAGACCCACCATGGGACTCTTGGATTTTCATCCCAAGAACTTCTCTCATGATAGTTGTTTCTTAATGGTGGGGATTCTATTCTGGAATCCCCTTGAATATTTGGTTTTCTGTGAGAGATCTTTAGTTTGGGTGATGGTTGGGTTCATTGGGAGAAGTCCCAATAATTGGGTTCTTGGCTTGGTTGTGGAGGTGGTGGCTTCATCTTTCCATTTTTTCTCCGTATGTGGTTGTGAGTTGTGTTTTGTTTGGGCAAGAGTATTAAGTTACATTGTTGGTGATTGATATTTCTTTATCTTTACAGGATGGATTATGTTGCTATGGAATCCCTAGGTGTTGATTGTTTCAGCCTTAATGTGTTATGGCTTTCGGGGGGTGGAAAGCTTTAATGGTTGGGAGAATTGTCACACCCGTTTTTTTGTGTTTGTATTGATCTGGTCCATTGGAAATCCCGATGCTTTTAATGGGTATTTGGTGATATGAATCTTGAGTTTTGAAGTTTCATATATGCCTAACCACCCATATTTGGGATCCCAATGGCTTGTTTATGAGTTTTTGAAGAATGGGTGGTGACTTCATGATTTGGACCAACCGTGAGCCCATTTCCAGTTTTAAAAACCAAATTTGTTTATTATATAAATATTTTATTTTTAATCCTTTTTTACTCATTCAACATCCCACTAGTCCTATACTGACATATTAAAACTTACATATCCTTTTTTACCCCATATAAATTAATACTCATGGGGAATTGGGGTTACTTATTTAGGTATTGGGCCATCCCATGGGCACATTTCCTGTTTTAAAAAACATATTTGTTTCTTTTATTTAAAAAAAAATTCTTTCCCAGGTTCTTCCAGACCATAGGCGACTCTCCAATATGTATCATCCCATTCCCTTTACTCTAGTGGTGTAGATATAATGGAATACGAATAGATTTCTAGTGGAAAAGGTGAGATTCGATCTCCTTCATCATCCCTCTTCTTCATCCTTTCAATTTTTCTTGGTTTTATAATCTCCCATAGTCATGATCGACCTGGGATTCTATTTTAAAATTGTTTTTGATGGATTTTATTTTCATTTAGGTTTGGTATTCATAGTTTTAGTGTTTATAAACCCGCGACGGGTGATTTCGGGTGTGCGTTGTCGTTACGCCAAGGATTTGAGGTAGGATGTCCCTTGCACAAGCCTTTACCATTTATGTTTCATCATTATCATACTATTATAACATTACTTATATGATATATGCTACTTTGAAACCTTGGTATTATAGTTTTTGTGTGCAAATTACGTTTTATGACTTATTTTGTTAAAAATATAGTTATTTTGGTATAAATGTGTAATCCTCTTCTTTGATAAATTATTCCATTAGCTTCTGCACTTGGTTTATGGTATTTTGAATATGTTTCAGTAGCTTGAATAACTTTATGGAATGAAAATGGAATTTTATCCCTTTTTAAGTGCTTACCATAAGTTATTTTTTTAAGAGTGCATGCCATGTATTCTGTAAATTTTCCGGTTGGCTTTTCTGTTTTTAGTGCAATTTAAAATGATTTGTTTGGATTTATAAATAAATTTTCAGCACGTAACCAAATTATTTTGGGATCCTATTATGTATTTTTAATTTTTAATTGGTTTTGAAAATAAATGAATTTTGTTTTACAACATATTTTGGCCCATGTGGTCAGAAAATGGAAAGTTTGACATTCTTATGAAAATGGTTGTGTTTTGAATATGTAACCTGAGTGTTTTATGGGATTTATAGATGTGGTTTGATGCTTTATATAGTGTTTATACACCTATTTAAAAAATTTAAATGCACAACTTTTTCAAACGATTGTTTTGTGAAAATGTTTAAAGGCCTGTTTGGCCTTTCCTTAAAATTAAGAATGAGTGTTTACATGTATATACCATGTTGTGTCAATTGGGATTGTTTTATAATCCGTGAAATGATTTTACTAAATGTATTTAGGACTGAAAAATATGGTTGGGTATGGTCTTGTTGTGTGTTTATAATTCAAATAGTGTTTTTGAATGAGTTTTATGTGCAAAGCCTCAATACACTCTTGGAAATTGTTTTATGAAAATTTGTAGTGGTTTGTTGATTCATGAAAGAAATATAAAGAAGGTTTATGGGATTTTTGTGTTTTTATGGTTTTTGAATTGAATTTGGATGTAAAATGTGTATTTTATAATGTGTGTGACTTGATTGAGCACTAAAGGGAATCCAGGGTGTCTAGGTGGGAGGACGTGTACTAGTATGCTAGTGATTCTGTGGGATTTGGCCCCTGTTTCACGTAGCAAGTTTGATGATGACAACACTAACTAAAATATGATGACGAAGATGTTGGAGGACCATTATCTTATGGGTATGATCCCTACTTGTGGTTCTTCATCATGAGAACAGATATATATATGGTTACTTTCACCGAGATACGAGGTACCTGGGGCTCACAACTAATGAGTGCCTAGGAGTGTTCCCGTGAGTTGTGCTCATTGACTATTTTGTACTCACAATTGGCATATGGTGTCTATGGTTGGTAAATTCAGCAGTTTTTGTTATTTATTTAAAACTGTACAACCATTAAAGCATCACTCATTAAAACAATTTTCATTTTGAAGTTGCACCTCTTTGAAGAATTGTTACTTGCATTTTTTTTTATAAAACATGAATGTTTTTTTCTGATAACTATTATAGCATGGAAAATAAATTGAAAAACATAATTTTATATCTTGTATTTAAAACATGAAATTAATTTTTATCTTATTTTTAAGTAAGTGCATTGGGAATAGAATATTGGGCTAACCTACTGAGTTTTAATAATCACGCCTATAGTCTTCTTCTTTTTTAGCCCTTGTGCAGGTTTCAACTTGAGTTTGATCGCCTTGGGCGACATTTGATCATTATATTGGAGAGTGAATAGAAGTGTCACATGGAGTTATTTGGTCATCATGATTGTTTAGTTGAGTTGTTGGTTTTGTTCTACTTTTAGTTTCTTGTACAAATCATGTTTACATCAATTTTTATATAAATTCATTTTGGGCTATCCATTTATTTCCACTGTTTGTTTGATGGTTTTTGTATGGGGTAAATCATTCCCTTGTGTACTCTATTGATGCCCTTGGTTCTTGTCTCCATCCCGGGAGGATAGGGAATGCCTCTCAGGACTTGTCGCGGGCTGGCCTGGGTGACCGGTTCAGGGTCGACTTGGGCTGGTTCGTGACACTTACTATATGTGATTAACATAGTATTCCATGTGTTATTAGCCCGGGATGCCTCATTGGATGAGCATGGGATGCGTCATGTAATTATAATGACATAGTTCCCCAGTTATTGGTCATCCTAATGTGTAATCCCCACAATATCTCTCATTTTATTTCTCTTTAAAGAATGAGAATACTTACTAAATTAAATAAAATTACATCATATAGTCCGACTTCATGATAATAAATTGTGCACCTTGAAATATATATGCTTTGATCCCTGTGGTCCATCTGGTTATATAGGTATCCTCATTGAGGGCCAATCCCAAATCCATGAAAATTTTATATCCCCTTCAGAGGTGGTATCTCATAAACTTGATCGCCTTTATAGTTTATACCAAACCTCTCCCCATACCATCCAAAAATCTTTATTGGATGTTAGTTTCTCCCTTGGATATTAACCTATTACCAACATAATATGTGACGATAATATATTGGAAGTGTCCCCAATGAAATTTAAACTGTGAGTGTCCCCAGGTAAAGTAAAATTTTGATTAGATTAGTATCTGATGAGCATATATAAGAGGTGTCTCCACTATAAATTAAACCTATGACATGCACATATGTGTTAAATATAAGTTGTAAAAACCCCACTAGACTCTAAAACTATGAATCTTGATTTTGTATTGAGCATATTTTGAACCCCTGATGCCTCATAAACCCATCCCTAGAAAATGATCCAAGGTAACCATGGGTGATTATCCTAAAAATCCTATCTGACTAGCATGTGTTCTCTTATCTCTATACTAAAATGACAGGACTATTATTATGTGTCATGTGATGAGAGTGATATTACTTATGTGAAATGAATAATAATCCCATGTGATGATCATATTGATACCCTATGAGATGACACGTGGATTCTTACATTTTGTGATGAGCAAATCATTCCTTAGGTGAAAAGATATAGAATCCATAAGTGATAAGATTTTGTTTCTTTATGTAAAGATATTAGGATTCCACATATTATAAAAATGAGTAAAATATAATGATGAGATAATGTTACCCTAATAAATGGGATAAAAATTCCTTTAATGCTGAGCAAATGTTTTCCCAAGTCACTAATATAGGATACCATGGGTCCTAAACATATGAATCCTCATGTGAGTACATTGGATACCCTTATGGACCATCCAAAGGAAGATATTTATAAATTCTTAATTTACTTAATGATATTCGAGGTACCCTAAATACTTATCTTATCTAAAATAAGGCTTTAACCTTACTAAGGATCCCAGTATTGTAATTAACAAGAATCCACTAGAAGATGGCACTAGTATCAGGATTTAATATAAATGAAAGTAAAGGTATGTGTTTCTTTCCAAAGTCATTTTTAAATAATTGTAATTATGAATTAGATTCCATATAGGCAATAACTATGGGTAATAAGTCTAAAAACCAAAAAAATTTATTCTCATATATTTATTATTAGAATATTACTTGTTTTCTCCAAATTTCATTACACTTGGTAAGTAATTTACCCAATGTGATTCATATTAGTGAATCTGATCCCAAAACATTTTTAGTTAGAAATAATCCTCCGAAATATCCATTTTCATTTTATGATTTTATGAACATTTATCTATTCTTGAACAAATATTGGAAATAAATATTTTAGGAATTTCAAAATGTATTATTTACTGAAATGTTTGAAAGTAATTCCATTTTAACATATTACATGTGAAAAGAATTGTTTTGCTGTAATGGAAATTATTAATTATGATGATAAATTTCCATGATTTAAAGTAGATTTTAATATAATATTATGTCTTATTTTTTTTAAAAAAATGTATATTTGTTTTTATTTTTCATTGTGATAGATTCCGTAATATTAAAAAGGTGGGTTTTATATATGTTATCCTCTTTTTATATTTCTTTTGTTATACTGGGAATATATTATTATTTCACCATCCAAATTCTTTCTCTAGATATATAATGATTTTGTTCTATTATTTTTTTAATAAGAATGTCTTGTTTCCATGTCTTTATAAATTGATATTTTAAATAAGAGGGTTCTCACATTCGCATGCCACTAGTATATATGGTTTTGATTTTTTCATGGGTGGGTATAGAATTAAATGTTCCTCTATTTCATTGTGTAATGTATGATATCACATGGGATAAGTATGGTAGGAAAATATGTTCATCCAGATCAACTAAGGGATTGAAGGTAGGAACATTTTCTTGATACAGTATGTTATGGGAGGAAGGAACGTGATTCTTGGTCAACTATACTATAGTTTATATAATTATTTTTGTGCTATATTCATATGGTTTTCATCATACTTATGATGCGTTGTCTTATATATTATGTCACACTCATATCATTGATTTATATATGATAATCCAAGTTTATTTTTTTAATATCCTAATTTTATGTTATTAGACTATGATTAATTTCTCATACCATGATTTTTATCATATTATCACTTATATTCTTAATTCCTGACCCTTATAGAGAATCTGATATCACCCTTTCATTGGGTTTTTCACCCTAGTTTATGGATATGATGATTATTTATGATGTAATTAAAAGATAACATATAAAATACTCTCCATTGGATGTTAAAAATGTTGTAGAATAATGTATATATATATCTAGACTCCAAAGAAACTAATTCATTGTGTTATATGATGTGAATAATTATAATATAAATGAATATTCATAAAAAAATTATAATATATGTTATTTAACTATTTGGGTTTCCTCGGTTCATAAAAGTGTAGGGTTTCATTTTTTCTATTAGGTGTTCATAACATTAGTAAAAAAATGACAGATAAACCTAAATTTAGGGAAAAATCAAAAAAATTTAGTAATGTATATAGTTTTTGGTTTTCTAGAAATAACATATCAGCCATGATATAAACCATTTGATGCAGAGTCTGGAAAAAATTCACCAAGAAGTAAGAACCCTAAAAAAAGGTAGGTTGGGTATGAACTTGATCTTCACTTTTTTCATAAGAAATTTTTAAAATTTTACACCTTGTTTGAAAATCCAAGGGGATATTCATTGGTTTATTTATATTCTATTTATGAACCATTATGAAGGATTTGAATATATTTATGTTAGAGAACCTGATAGAAAATAACCATGGATAACCTTCATTGAAACCTAAAAAATCACAATATAGGGTATATACATTGTTTATGAATTATTTATTCATTTAATATAATTTCATTTATGTGAATTTAATAAGATAATTCTTCTCGTAACCAATTTTCCTTTATTAATGTAATGATTTAAGTAAGGATAAACTGATCTAATAATGGATGTGATAGGAAATGAAGTGATTGTCAATTTCAGCAACCCGACATGATTAGGCAAGGAGTACAAAAATTATAGAGTAATTATCACTCTAATATATGAACATATGGATAATAATATTTTTTCTAACACTTTCACTAATTTTACATTGAATATCAATGGAAAAAATCACATCGATTTGTTAATTAATAGGTATTTGTAAAAAAATTAATTTAGAGGAATATTTTTCATTAAATCATGAAAATTGGTATAAATATTTATTTCGAAGTGAATTTATCCATATTTGATGTTATTTTATAACTTTAATTTATTCAAGTGCTGATTTAATTATAAATTGAAATTAGAGAATATATTTTTAAACTAAATAAAAATTATAATTATTTCTTTTGAGATTCACTATGCATTTTTAATGTTATTTTTTATCTAGATAATTTTAATTTTTAACTCTTCTAAAATATCTCTTCACAACATGGGTAAAATTTATTTTTGTTGAAAAATAGTTGTATCATAGTTTTTAATGGATATAATGCTCCTTGAAGTCATATATTGACAACAACAAAAAATTATATACACATTTAATATTTGAGCCATAAATATTTCAAATCAGATTATATTTGGATGAAATCCTAAAACATATTAATGGAATAAAAAAGTATTTAATTAAACTAGATCCTCCCTTTGTTTGGTTTTCAATAGGCCTACCAGATTAAACAAAAATAGTTATTTTTGGGCTAATTTTATTACATTATTTTTTATAATTATGAATCCCTATCCTCCCCACCACTATATAAATTTTTTTAACCTTTTTATTGTGTGGGTTCATGGATTAGGGATTTATTCACTAATAGAGTTATTTCGTTCCACGTTTCTATCCAATTTGGAGATAGATTTTGTGTACGTATGAATCTTATCCAAATTGATTTAAATTAATTCTTCCACATTTCTTTTATTTATCTTCAAAATTTGAATATATTTTTCTTGTAAATAAAATTACTTTTCTATTTCTTTATACTCATTATCATTTATTTCACTCATTTAATATATAATTTAATATTTTATATTATATTGGGTGTTACCCTTTCAATTAATTCCTCATGAAAATCATCTCCATGACAACAAATCCACCATGGAAGAGTGGTTTGCATTAATTGTAAATATAATTTATAATAATATAAATTATTTATTTTGAATCCATAAAAATAATTAAATTTATTTAAATATGGTCAATTAATTATGTCATAAAATTCCAGAGCTCAATTGATCGACATTTAAATATTTCGGTAAAGTTCATTTCAATCGTTAGAGAGAAACAGAAATTTTCAAATACAATCAACATTGGGATCAATTAATATTATTTAAATATAATATCGATACTAATGGATTCTAATTTCTTATGTGGTGACACCACCCTAATTTTATAAGGACCAAAATTTGTATTTTGGACCCTAATTGAAGTAGGGTTTCATGATTAGAGGTCCTTAAGTTCACATATGGTTCAATTATCCCTATCCGTATGGACATGTAAAGTTCAATAGGGATTTATAGATGAAAAAATTTTGGAGTCCTAATTAAATGAAATTGAATCAATTGATAATGCTGAATTAATAAATATGGGGTTGATTATATCTGTTGAATTTTTTAGTTTTTGTATTTCAATGATTTTTCTAAATTATCCCTTTATTTTGTCAAAATAATTTCAATTTAATTTATTCTTTCTATTTTACATTTTCATAAAATTACATTCCATTATTTTTTAATACTTTTTTACACACATTACATTCCTTTTCATTTTCTCCTAAAATATAAAAAAAGAAAAATATAATAATTGTATTGGAATATTCAGTTATTGATGATAAGGATTTTCAAATGTGATACCCTAGGTTATGACCTATACTAAAAATTAACAAAAACAATAAATTTTTTTGAGAGTGTTGATAAAATTTTATACAATAACAAAAACAATGCTGATATCAAGAATACACCAACGAATGAGTAACTTACTATATAGTCCTTGCAAAAATGACCATCCGCATTCTATTGGTTTTTATCCACTAATTTATGAGAAGTGGATTAATGAAATAGAGAATATATTTTCTATTATGTCATTCTTAATAAATGAGGTGTTTTCTATGTTTTTTGTTTTTTTTGTGGGTGAGGCTGAAAAATTGCAACAACCTCATCTCATGTAACCTATACAAAATGCCTAATTTATTTTATTGGAACTAAATATAAGAGACTAATAATAAAGGACCTAATAGTTTGATATTATTGAATAACTAGATACAAATATATTTAATACATTATATTAGTGAAAATATTAAAACATAGTGAAAGTGAATATTCTACATCTCTAAAAA
Source organism: Viscum album (assembly GCA_963277665.1). Lineage (NCBI taxonomy): Eukaryota > Viridiplantae > Streptophyta > Magnoliopsida > Santalales > Viscaceae > Viscum > Viscum album. The sequence goes on along the minus strand of OY728155.1, from coordinate 1,629,948,927 downwards.
TATTCAGAGGACTTTCTTCATATAATGGGGAATGAAAACAAAATTTGAGTGATCTCAAATGATCATTAAGGGTTACTTATATGAGAGGCTATTAATTGTAAATAATTCCTAATAAATTTGGAAAAAAAATAACAGAAAATGCATGCTATTTATTAAATAAAATGAGAATGAATTTAATCTAGGGATAATATATATTAAATAATATCAAGGACAAAATAATTGGAATCTCAGAAAAGGAAATTCATTATATATGATTTTATGACCTGATATATCATTATATATTAACTATGAATTTGATGTACCAAGATAGTTTAATAAAAGTTTACGTATGCAAAAAAACAATTTGAAAAGGCTTTCTAAATTATTTGTCACATGATACCTATCGATTCATCTAGCAGATATCTATTACTGGGCTCCACCCATTACGACATGTCCAATTCATTACTCATATATTAAATGATCAATTTAATTCATAAAAAATGTGTTTTATCAAAATAAATCTATATCAAGTTATAAATATAGAATATTATGATCCCCCATACCATCAAATAAAATTCAAAGTAAAAAAACTTAAATATAAATTCTATAATGTTTAGGAAAAAAATCATATCAATAATACATGTAATATAGCGATTTAATAGAAATACAATTTCTAATAGAAAAAATCAAAAAAATTTAAATGTTTCAAATGAATTTTAATGAAAAAATAATTAACATAGCTATTAGAGACACAATCAATTTATTAGAATAAATATATGCTTTATAATAAAATAAACTATTTTAGAGAATGTAAGAAAATGGAGAAAAAATTTAAAATAATTTTTTATTAATTAATTTTATTTATAAACACATTAAAAACTTGTAGAATAATCTAAATAGTGTATGAAAATTTTGGTGGTGTGAAAACTGTTAATGGTATATAATTTAAAAAAGCATTGTTTTTATTTATTCTATAATGGAATTAAAAAATAAACCTTTTGAAAAATATAGAATGATTCAATTAAAACCGTGTAAATAAGAAATGAAAAATTAAATGTTATTAATATATCATTTGGGTAAATAAAAAGGAAATATGTAATATAATTTTTAAAAATATTGATATGATAGAAAAATATACCCAATCAAAAAGAGAAATACGATGCATTTTTATTTTGAACATTTATTTTCTTGACTAAAGTTCCAAATAGAGGAAACCATTGAAGAAAACATTGAAACTCTATAAATATTTATATAATAAAAAACTATATGGGGTTTATGATGTATATATTATCAGATTACATTATCAAAAAACTAGAAGCAATATTAAAAAATGTGATTGTAAAATAAATTCATAAATATTTTCTAACATTTAAATTTTAACCAATTAATAGAATAAAGAATATTTGAAAAATTAATAATCATGAATAAATATATATTAATATCAAATAATTAAATGGGTATTGTATACATCATATAAGAGTAAATAGGTACATAATTATGTTTTTTATCAATGATGTGGAAATTGAAATGAAATCCCATAAATCACACTTCAATTTTTTTTAATTTTCATTATCCTATAATATAATGGTTTTAAACATTTTATTAATTTATTCCATAATTATATTCATTTCTATAAAATAATATAGGATCCTCTTATAACATCTTATCACACATTAGTTAATAATCTTTTATTATTATTATTATTGTTTCGGGAGTTAATTGATTAGTTTTTACATATATGTTTCATCATAGATGTTTTGAATGGGTCATGTCAGACACGAGGTAAGGGACATCATCTCAATCTCCTTTTATTGAGGCATGTTTTGTTTTATACATGGATTTCTTTTATACGGTGTATAAACTCCATTGAAATTTCATTTCATTCAAAGGGAATATTTTTCTATGAAGTGTTTTACTAAACAACAAAAAATAATGTATGTTTTTAATGTATGCGGTGACAACAACCATTCCTACACCATGAGTATTATTTGATCTGTGGCATATTTAACAAGTCGTATAGTTTTTCTAAAAGATAATTAATAAAATAAACTCTTTTTAAGTATTTTGTGATTGAAAATGGTTTTGATAATGGATTTGTTATGTTAATATATTTCAAGGATTTATTGTGATTGAAATTTGGAAATGTTATCTTTACATTATGCTTGTGTTATGTCTTTTGACTATGTTATGGTTCTTGGGAATTGGTTACGTATACTGGTGGTTCCGTGATAAACCATGGATGGGTGAGCCCGAGATAACTCTACAATGAATTTGGTAACTTGAAGGAGGTAAATATGAACATTTCTATTCAGATATTTAGGGAATATACTGTGATGGTTATTATTAATGTAACTCTCTACGTAGCTGTGAAAGCTACAACATAAGTATGTTATATATCCCACAAATTACCTTTATTATTTATGATTTAAATGCATCTTTCACAAATCATATTATTTCTTGATGTATGTTAAAGAAGTTTTGTTTATGTAAGTAAGGATGATATAATGATTTCTTTCTTTGTTTTATAACCCTTACTGAGCTTTTTAATGCTCATTCCATGTTTTTAAAATGTTTTTCACAGGACTTGAAAATGAAAAGGGTCAAGTATGGGATTAAAAGAATGTCATGTGATCTAAAACTAGTAACTAGACATTACTCTTATTTTCAAGAGTTTGTATTTTATAAAAAAATGGAATCTTAGTAGAATTATCTACTTTGTAATTTTTGAGATACAATGTAATAGTTATGGCCTAATTCTCTAAAACTTTTAACCTGAAAATATCATTAATGTGAATTATTAATTAAATTAATGATTATTTAATGTTTTATGGTCTGTTATTTATAGTTGGTATCAAAGGTAAGTTTAGAAAACATTAGGAGTCAGGATATTGTTAAATTAACATCCATCAATTATTTGTAGTGTATGTTATGATTGAATTGAAATTGCATTCAAAGTTTACCATTTTTCTTTTCCTAAGATATTTTTGTGTTTAGAATGGTTCTTCATAGAGGAAATATAGAATCTATGATGGGATGACGTCAAGATGAAGATAACCTTCCAAATCACCAACCAGAGATGGTCAGAATCGGAACTTAATAGTTTGTAGCAATAGAGTAATAGTTAAATCAGGCTATAAATTGTGGTGGTATCTATGAACAGGTTCATCTAGATAAAAAATAGAGGAACATGTAAGTAGTAGAGCATTTAATGAGGTACCATCCCCCATCACTCAGAGAATCAACTGACCATGTATAAGATGAAGGGTGTATTAAAGCACTGGAGAAGATTTTTGATGTCATGGGGTGTTCAGAACATCAAAATGTTAGTCTCTTTGTTTACCATTTTAAAGGTGAATCCGATCTGTGGAGGATGATGGTGAAAAATATATGGGATAGTGAGGAAATTGATACTCTTGTTTGGGATGAATTCAATGGTATGTTTCTTGATAAATATTTTCCTAAGGTGGTTCGTCTTAGGATGGAAAAACAATTCTTGGAATTGAGGTAAGAGGATGACTCTATGGCTTATTATAAAGAATCATTTACTCTACTAGCAAGGTATTATCTAAATTTTATATGATATATTGATAGTAAAATCATCTATTTTTACTCAGGATTAAATCCAAAGTATCAAAGGCCTTTATCTTCTCATGAGTTAAAAAGTTATGAAAAAATTTTCTGATGTGTGTAGAAGGTGGAAATGGAGTTTTTAGATGATCATGTGTTCATTAAAAAACAACAGAATAATAGGTCGAGGTGGCAGACGAAAGGGAAGGTATCCTAAAAAAAGTATGATGGTAAGAAACTTAAGTTTACAGTTTGTGAAAATTGTGGTAAAACTCATGCTTGGAATCTATTTTGAATTCTAGTAAGTGCTATTGTTATGGAAGAATTTTACATAAGGCACGTAATTTTGCTAAAAAATATCAAGGTAATGGTAAGAAAAAATCTGATTTATAGTCAGTAAAATGTATTAAATTTAATGACATGGGACATTATGAAAATGAGTGTCCAATGGAGAAATCAACTGAGGGAAAGTAGCTAGACTACCAATAGAAAGGGGTGCTGAAACCCTTTGAAACTACTTCAGAAGTTGTCAGGCCATCAAATAAAGCAGTATCAGGTTCACTGTTTTTTTTGTTCAGATTATTCCAATGTGTTGTTTGATTCTAGGTCTACACACTCTTTCATTTCTGAAAAAATTTCTAGTAACATGGGAATTCCATCTCAAGATATGAATCCAAAACATATGGTAAAAACACCTGGAGGAAATGTTGAGATAAAAAAAACATAAGAACCTTTACATCCATGTGTGTAGAAAGAATATACCCATAAGCCTTATTGGATTGCCTCTAGTGGAGTTTGATGTTATTTTGTGTATGGATTGGTTTTCCATTTATCATGCTATGATTGACTGTAGGGATAAAGAGGTTTGTTTTCAGACAAAATTCAAATTTGTGTACAGGGAAAAACCCTTACTTTTGATAACACATCGGGAAGCTGAGAAACTAGTAAAAGATGGAAATGAATGTTACCTTGCAGATATTGTTGAAATAAAATGAACTGTTCAGATTAATGATGTTCTAGTGGTAAATGAGTATACAGATTATTTTCCTGATGAGTTTCCTTGAATTATACCTGATCATGATGTTGAATTTATTGTTGACATATTTAATGATGCTAAGCCAATTTCAAAACACCCTTATCGAATGGCTCAAATTGAAATTTTACAGTAAAATAAGCAATTACAGGAGTTATTAGATAAAGGTTTCATTTGACCTAGAACATCACAATGTGTTTCTCTTGTCTTTTTTATTAAAAAAGAAATTCGGTTTAATGAGACTTATCATTGATTATAGCGAATTGAATAACATCACTATTAGGAACAAGTATCCTTTGCCTCATATCAATGATTTTTTTGATTTTCTCTAGGGAGATCATTATTTTTCGGGGATTTAGTTGAGGCCAGGGTACCATCAATTGAAAGAAATGTAATCAGACATTCCAAAAACCATGTTTCATACTAGATATGGCCATTATGAATTTTTAGTTATTCCATTTGGGATAACCAATGAGCCTATTGTATTTATGGATCTTATGAATAGAAATTTCAATGAGTTTGTGGATAAGTTTGTGGTTTAGTTTAGTGATGATATTTTCGTTTATTCTAAAAGTAAATAAGAACATGATATTCATTTAATGGTTTTCTTGTAAACCTTAAAATAAAATAAATTTTATGGGAAATTTAGAAAGTGTGAGTTTTTTTTAAAAAATTTCTTTCCTTGGTCACATTGTTTAAAAAAATGGCATATATTTTGATCCTGCTAAAACAAGAGTTGTTGAATAATGGCCAAGACCCACAAATATAACTGAGATTTGTAGTTTTCTTGTATTAGCAGGTTATTACCAGTGGTTTGATAAAACTCTTTCACGGTTATCTAGCCCACTAAATAAGTTGTCTTAAAAAGGTGCTATGTTCATTTAGACAAAAGAATGTAATTATTGTTTTTGAGGAATTGAAAAGAAGATTAGTGAATTCTACGGTTTTGGCACTGCCTTCCAAAAATGGTGAGCTTGTTATCTACAGTGATGATTTATTAAAAGGTCCTGGTTGTTTCCTAATGTAGAATTATCAGGTAATTGCATGTGCTTCACATCAGTTGAAACCTCAAGAGTTAAATTACCCAACACATTATTTGGAATTCACTACTTATTTTTTTGCTTTAAAAATTTGGAGGCATCGTTTGTATGGAGTAAAATGTGAAATATATACTAACCACAAAATATTGAGGTACATATTAACTCAGAATGAAACAAACACGAGACAGAAGATACAGTTGTAATTAATCAAGGATTATGATTGCATAATTCATTAACATCTGGGAAAAGAAAATAATGTGTCTGATGCTTTGAGTAAAAAAGTTATGCTTCATTAACCATGGTACGTTGGGAATGAGATCCTTTGGTTTTTTATTTCATAAAATTTGGAATGGATGTTTTTGGTGCAATAAATTTCCTTTATTCTGTTTCAGGTGTCAGTGAAATCATCTATATCGAAAAAAAATTAAGAAAGTACAAATGGAATACAATGAGTGGAAAAAAAGGTAGAGTTGGTTCTGATGTATAAATTTACAATTTTTAACATTGATAATGATTGTGTTTTGAGTTTTGGGAAGAGATTATGTGTGACATGTGATTTACATTTGAAGAATGAGTTGTTATGTGAAGCTCATAGTTCTTTGTTTTCACATCATCCTGGAGGTACTCTGATGTACAATGATCTTCGGGAGTATTACCGGTGGCATGTAATGAAAAGATATATTGTTTATTTTATTATGACGTGTTTGACTTGAATACTGGTTAAAGTAGAGAGGTACTTACTGAAAGGGATAATTTAGTCTTTACCATTTCTGTAGTGGAAATGGAAAAATATATCCCTGGACATCGTTAGGGATTACCAAAGACATATCGAAGTAATAATTCAATCTGGGATATTGTTGATCGATTGACTAAATCTTCTCATTTTCATCCCATTCGAGATACTTTTTCTCTAGATTTTCTTTCTCTGTTGTATGTTAAATAGATAGGCAGGTTGCTTAGTGTCACCCTCTGCTTTGTATCTGATTATTATCCTAGGATTACTTCTATCTTTTGAAAAGGCTTTCAAATTTTGTTGGTTACTGAATTAAATTTTTTTACAGCTTTTTATCCTCAATCTGATGGGCAGTTTGAATGAACAATTCAGACCTCGGAGGACATGTTACGTTCTTTCTCAATGGATTACCATGGAATTTGGGACCAACATCATTATTTGTTTGATTTTTCTTATAATAATAGTTTTCATTCAAGTATACAGATGGCTCCATTTGAAGCATTTTATGGGAAGCAGTGTCTAACTCTGCCTTTTTGGGATGAAGTATGTGAATGGAAACTATTGGGACTAGAATTTATTGAAGAGACGGCAGAAAAAGATCAGTGGATTCAAAAGAACATGAGAACAGCTTAGATCATGAAGAAAAGTTATGCAGGTAACTGGATGAAGGATTTTTATTTTGAGGTAGGTGATCATGTCTTTATCAATTTTTCTCCATGGAAAAGTGTGATATGTTTTGGTAAGAAGGGAAAGTTGAGTATGATGATCATTGGAACTTAGGAAATCCTGGAGAAAGTTGGAACAGTTGCATTCCAAGTGGCTTTAACTCCATGTTTATCCTAGGTACACAATGTTTTTATTATTTTAATGTTGAATAAGTATATTCCATATGCATCTCATGTTTTGAGCCCAGTGGTAGTTCAGTTCGAAGAGAATCTCTCTAACGAGGAACAACTAGCCTAGATTCTTCACCGATGGAGCTAGTATTGAGGAATAAGGTAATTAATCATGTAATGGTTTTGTGAAAAAAATATATGGTTGAAGAGGCAATGTGGGAATCTAAAAATGTTGTGAGGGATAAATACCCCAACTTATTTGATAAGTGAAAAGAATTATGGGGACACAATTCCTAAAAGGGTAGAAGGATGTAATATCCAAGGTAAATAAAGTATACATCATTTACGTATTTATTAATATTTCTAAATAAAATATTAATTTTACTTTGAAGGTTATTATATGTTCGATGTCGTACTCGATACATAACAACGGGTTTCATTGAAATCTTATGTTTCACACAGTGTTGGGTCATACTAAAAAATAATAATATAATATAATTTTAAATGGTAGTCAATGGCTAGACGTTGAATTGTGGGGAAGAGAAAAAACTAACTACAATATGAATATACATTCTTATTAAATGTTTTTACATTTATCCAATAAATTTTAGAGACTTAAAATAAGAAAGAATCTGAATTTAAGCATAATACTATAATATTCATTAAAAGGTCGACTTACCGCCTTTTGATGGAGAACCCTCATTAAATATAGTTTTTGTCACATTTATATATTCTATTTGAAACTAATAAAATTATTTTTTAGAGTAGGGACATCATAATATAATTTTGGTAAATATTTGGTATTTTTCTAATATAAATCATTTTAATGAATAGTAAAAAATAATGTATTTTAATTGAAAAAATCCATTTAATATAATTTATTTGTATGGATTGATACTATTTTTAATTTTTTTAAAGTGGAATTAAATTACGTTTTTACCAATTAATATTATATTGGTCATTGTAATTAATTTCACTTTGAAATTGGACATTAATAAGTGGAAATCCTTTGATATTTATTATTTCTTAAACAATCTCTTTTTGTTTTGAAAATGGAAATTAGTATTAAATTAATTCTTACTACTTCTGTGTTTTGAATTTGGAAGAATGGATTCCATATTTGGAATTAGGAGGACCAAATTGTGTAAATAAGTATATTTTATTTTTAAACATTAAGAATATTAACTTCAATAAAATGTTTATTTACCATGGTTGAAGGGTAAATTAGGTTAAAAAGGTAACCAAATATAATAATAATAATATAAAATTACCCTAACATGTTTCTTAATCCTATTTTTGATTCCTTTCCGACCATATGCATCTTTGGGTCGATTTTGGGACCCCAGGGAGCCACTTGGGAGTTATAATGACACTTTATATTAACTAATTTAATGTAAAGACAAAATGACATAAACATATATATTTTAGTAAATAAATTATTACATGGGGTTATATAAGTTATATCTTCAACTATAAATATTAATTTGAAAGCTAAAAATATTTTATAAATCATGATATTTGTTTTATAATTATTATACATCAGATAAATGAAATTATTTATGACACAATAATGATGTAGTGTTTACCTCATTAATGAATGATTTACATAAATATGATTATAAAGATGAAAAAATCCAAATCTGGTCCAATTCATATAGATGATTTTATTTTGAACATGAGTCATCTTATCTTATACTTTAATATGTTTTGGACCATTATAAATTGAAAATAATTATATATTAAAATACTATTTTTAAACATTCCTAAAGTGCCCCTCCTTCTACTAATAAAAAGCCCTCACTTCTATCCCATTCCTTACACATCTCAAGCCCCTTGGCTCATTCATCCTCTACTAATTAAGATCCCTACATCCATCTATTCCTCCTAGAATCCTTATCTTAGGCATAGGGATGTTCAATTAAACCATTTGGTTCAAATCAAACGGAGATACCTAATTTAAAGGTAATGTCGTCTCTTAAGTTCTTTTTTTATTTTACTTGTCCAACCCTTTAAACTCTTTTTATTCTATTTTTTTATAAAAAAACCAGTATCCTTAGTATAATAGGATGTTTTTTTGATATGTATTAGAACTAAACTTACAGACACCTCCATCTAATGGGTATAGAACATAATGTTTTTGTGGATGGCGAACTACTGACTCACGAAATAATGATTGTTCAATCATCTCCTACCACCTCTCATGGTGGAAATTAAGAATTAACTATATTTATATGTGATATATATTATATTTATATTATTTCTATTCTTCCATATTTTACAATTATATAATTACTTTATGGTTTCGATAGTGGGTAAATACAACATGTTCATTGGAGGATGTGGGGACTGCCACCCCCTCAAAGTGATATGACTCGTTCATGCCATACGTGGAACGTATAAAGGATATTGTTAATGAAATTATATATGATATTATAAATTAATTATAATATAATTATGTATCATTATGTTTTTATTCCATTAAAAATGAAATATAAATGAATGTAGCATTCATGCATATGTACGGCTTACCGTCTCCATGAATGGTGCATTTTATTTATTATCTCCAAATGTTATGTAATATTATAAAAAATATATATAATAGTAATATATGATATCTATGATACCTAAATCATGATTATAATTCTGTAGATAATATAATTTCAACCACATGGAGAATTTATAATTATAAGAAATTCATTTTTAACTCATGTTCTGAACTTCAACAAAATGTCCGATATGAACATGAATAGTAAAATAATTGTTATAGAAAGGTAATAATTGATAAAAAGGAATAATAAACTTGAAAAAATGTTCTTATGAAATTATAAATTAAATTTAGTTTATTATTAAAGATATTAAAGAATGTACGGGTCAAGTTGGACACGAGGTAAGGGACTTCGTCTATATCTCCTTTCATTGTGATAGGTATTCCAAATGTATCTCCCTACATAGCTGTGAAAGCTACAACATAAGTATGTTATCTATGCCACAAGTTACCTTTATGATTTATTATTTCTATGTATATTTAATAACTTCTATTATTTCATAATTTATCATAAAGAGATTATGTTTTGTTTGTATTGATGATATAATGTTTTCTTTCTTTGTTTCATAACCCTTACTGCTATTTTTTTGCTCATCCCATGTTTTGGAAATGTTTTTCAACAGACTTAAAGATGAATAGGGTCAAGGATTGGATCAATGGAATGTAATTCTGTCTAAAACATTGAACTACACATGACACATTTTTTCAAGAGTTTTTATTTTATGAATAAAATGGGAACTAAGTAGATTTTTCTACTTTGTTATTTTTTGGACGTAATGAAATAGTTATGGCCTAATTCTCTAAAAATCTAAACCTAGAAATATCCTCAATGTGAATTATACATTTAATTCACGATTATGTAATGTTTTGTGGTCAAGTCCTTATATAACAATATCTATTTTATGATTTAATGAATCATTTGATTCATTATAAATTAGTATTCAAGGATAATAGTTTTGTTTTAAGATCATTTTCCTAAAGTTGTTTAATTATCTTACCATCTAAACTAATAAGAGAAAACAAATATAATTACTTTATACATTTTTATTTTATGAGAACAATTTCAATATTTGGTTTCCTTATATAAATACCCATTTTATCTCTTACTCTATGAAATTAATATTCAACTATACTATTTATTCTTCAAGCACTAAAACTAACATTTAATGGATCATTATATCAATAAAATAATGAAATATGTTTTCTTGAATCACTATTTAATTTTGAAAACAAATTTTTTTTTCAAGTTATCCAACAGAATACATTAATCTCCAATACCACAATAGTAACTCCAAAAATACAACATAATGAATTTTATAAATGGTTAACCTTAAGACTCGTCCAAAATATGTATACCAAAAAAAATCCCAAAATTTACCTGGAAGATCAATAAAAAAGATTTATATTACCTATAAAATATAAATCGGGCGTTGGTGTGACATCCAAAATATTTAATTACATTCATATCAATAAAAAACTTTTAAAACATGCATGATTTCCAAAATAAAATCTCATGTTATTAAAGATAGTCTATAAATCCAAATATGATATCACCTCTAACAAATAAGACACAAACCATCAAATCCCTATCCAATTTCAAGATCACCAAAAATATCATATAAAAATAATTTATCACTAATTAGTAAACATTTATCACTTAATAGTGTTTAAATTCTCCCAATTATTATTCATTGAATAAGTTCAACATGCCATTGAATCAATTTTCTTGGTCATCCATGTAATTTATCATATTCGCCCAAATCATTAAAGAAAATATAATATAGTATAATTCTTATATATTTTATAATTAATATATCAAGAATATCATTGATAAATAAACTACTATAAAAAATACATTGTTTAAAATAAAAAAATAGTTTCAATTATTACACATTATCCTAAGTAATAGCATTGACCTTGTTCCCTTAGATTCATCTAATGTATATTACCATGAAGCTTGGAGAATTTGTTTGGGTAGTGTCACGTCTCCTTCAAGATGAAACATGACAAATAAATGGTTTACATATTAAAATTTCATTTAGAAAACTTGTTGTATTTCTATCCACATTTTTAGTAAACTCATATTCTCTTCAAACAAGTACATGGGTGTTCCATTCGACAATTATCATTGAGGTAAATCCTTACCTCCCTTATTCGATTAACCTAGAATTTTCTATACCATCCACATATTTTATTTCCTAACTTCATTTCCATTATATGTACATAATTATTTTTCTATCTTGATATAATAAGATATTATGTCCTCATATGATTATAATTTTCAGGAGGATAGTTCTCTTTAAAATGTTTACTAAATACCATCAATAAAATTATCGTTCTTACACATTGGATTACATGATTTGATTTGGTTACCATTCCATATGCTAGAATCCATTTCTAAAAAATTTCATACACTATATTATATTATAAGGACCCAGCCTTAAAACATTACATAATATTGAATTAAATGAATAATTAACATTGAGGATATTTTCAGGTTTAGAGTTTTAGTGAATTAGGCCATAACTATTATACAACAACTTGAATATTACATGTAGAAACTACTACTCAGTATCCATTTTTTTTCATAAAATAAAAAATCATAAAAAGAAACATGTCTAGTTCCATGTTTTAGACAACATGACTTTTCATTGATCCCATCCTAGACCCTATTCATATTTATGTCCTGTGGAAAACAATTCAAATACTTGGGATGAGCACAAAAAGCTCAGTAAGGGTTATAAAATAAAGAAATAAAAAATTAACCCATCAATAAATAAAAATCAACAAAAACAATACTTTTCATTCATAACATACCTTACAAAATCATAAGATTTATGAATAACACATAGAAATCAGAATTCAAAAAGGTTAACTTATGGCATACATATAAAACATACATTGTAGCTATGACAACTAAGTAGGGATTTACACATAGAATACCCATCACAGGATATTCCCTAAATCTCTTAGTAGAAACATCACGTTTATCTCTTTCATGTTACCCAATGCATTTGAGAGCTATCTCAGGCTCACCCGCCCTAGGTTTATCATGGAACCACCTGTATGCGTAAATAATGCCAAATAACCATTAAATATTCAGAACATGTAAAACAATCATAAATTAAATATAGAATTTCCACATGGTTATCACAATATATCATTTCAAAATAGTGACATTATCAATGCTTTATCAAACCATTTTCAAAAGTTTTTAAAACATTTAAGAAAAATAATTTTTGATACAAAGTGTCCCATAACACTTTGAAACATTTAAGGGATTTAGAATTTTAAAACAATAATTTCCATATAAATAAATCCCAGAACCATTTAGAAAACATGGACATTAATGAGAAATATTTATAAGAATACATCTTTAAAACATTTAAAATGATATTTTAGTTAAAGGGTTTTTTAACAAAATGAGAGACACTTGAATACAAAAAATTGAGGAATGACATTTAATCATAACATTATAATATCATGAGAATAAAAGTATTCATGATATAATATTCTAAAGGACAGTATGTACACTATATAAGAGTGAATTTGTGCATAAAAACAATGAAGTATCAATGGAATTATAAAATGAGATGAAATCCCTTATAAAGATGGTATCCTTAAATTAAGGATAAATCAATCAGATAATTATGTGTGAAAAATATTAATACACCCAATATAAGTGGATATTATATGTAAAACAATATATATCATTCACACATATTCATAGGATGACATATTCAAGAAGTAATAGTTTAACCCAAATTATTGAAATTGGGTTAAGAAGTTCCCTTATAAAAATTCGACAACCTAATGAGGTCACATCCAAATTCAGAAAATGAGTTGATGAGATAAAAATGGTATATCATCACTTGGGAATAAAATTTACATCAACAAGGATAGATAATAACATATCCCAAAACAAAAATATGTTAATTAAAAGACCTAACAAAATGAAGTTTTTTTTAAATTGGGAGTGTGAAAGGTTCCCATACCGATTTGGTAACTTTCGAAACTTAAACCACATGAAAGAAGGATCATCCAATGAAGATTTAAATAATAATAAATGAAATTATATCAAAAATATAGTACAATCATGGGAAGTACATACACCACACAAAATGAGATAGTGGAAAATATAGCATTAATCTCATGGGAATAAAAACAGGTGAGATGAAGATCCCTTACCACATTGTAATCAATCGAATTGTCTGACCAAAAGTCAATAACCACCAAATTAATAATATAATACCAGGAATATAAATACAATAATGATAATATATATCAATTACAAGTACAAAATTCACCACATTAAATAAATAAGTGGAGAACAATGGAAATCTCACGGAATTGAAAGTGAGATAGAAAATCCCTTACCTCATGCCCAACATGACACCTTCATTCTTTATCATCCTGAATAATAAAGTAAAGTTAATTTATAATTGATTAAGAACCTTTTAAAGTTTATTATTCCTTATATATCACTTATTAACATGTTATAAACATTATTTAATCATTTAAGTTAATAACATTCATTTTGTCGATATTTGGTAATTGAGGCAAAAATGAACAACTTATATTTACAAGTGGTCCATGTGGTCAATAGTCCATTATATCGATAATGATATTAATGACTTAGATATCATATAAATCATATATATCCAGTATATACTTGTATTTACAATAGTACATAACATTTCAAGGTATGAAATGAAATGCACCGTTCATGGAGATGGTAAGCCTTAAGTACGCATGAACACTACCTTCATTTCTATTTCTTTTTTTAAAGAAATTAAAACATAATTATACATATTTATAGAATAATTCCAATATAATTTTATATATAATATAATTAACTCCATCCTTTATATGTTCCACGTATACCATGAACGATTCATATCACTTTGAGGGGGCGGTAGTCCGCACTTCCTCTAATGAGATTATCGTATTTACCCACTATGGAAACCATAAAGTAGTTATATAAATGGAAAATACAGAAGCATAATGAAAACATAAAAATAATATATATCATATATAAATACAGTTCCATCATAATGGACACCATGAGAGGTGGTAAGATGTAATGGAACAATCATCGTTTCGTAAGGCGTTAGTTCACCATCCACAGAAACATTATGTTTTTCATCTATTAGATTGAGGTGTCTGTAAGTGCAGTTATAATCATTCTCATAACAACATACTATTATATTGAGGATACTACTGTTGTAACAAAAGATATTAACAAAAAGAGATTAGGGGTTTGAGAAGTAAAATAAAAGAAAACAATTTAAGAGAAACTCTTACCTTTAATTTGGGTAACTCCATTTGGTTTGAACCAAAGGACTTATTGAAGTGCCTTATGCATAAGGTAAGGATTATAAGAGGAGGAGAGAGATGTATGAATATTAATTGTTCAGAGTTTGGACGATTCAAACGGCTTGAGAGGTGTGTGGAATTGGTTATAAATAGTCTCCTTTTATAAGGGGGAGGAGGGGCTCTTTAAGAAAGTGTGAAAATATTATTTTATTATATAATGATATTCGGTTTCTAATTGTCCAAAAATCATTAAGGTAGAATATAGTATGAGTAATATTCTAAATAAAATCATCCAATAGAAATTGGATAGGTTTGGATAATATTTTAATCATTATAAGCTCATTTATTTAAATGTTTTATTAATGATATAAACACTGCATCATTATTGTGTCATAAATAATTTACATTATTTGATGTCTAAAAATTATAAAAAAACTACAATCATGTATTAAATCCTTTTATATTTCTAAATAATATTTATAGTTGAAAATACAACTTATATAACACCATATAAAAATTAATTTACTAAAAGATATTTTCTTTTGTCATTTTTGCCTTTACTTTAAGTTAATTAATCTAAATTTTCATTATCACTCCCATGTGTCTCAATGGGGTCCCAAAATTGACACAAAGATTCCAATTGTCGTTAATGGATAATTAAATAAGTTTTGGACAAGTTTTATGTTAGTTTTGAATTATTATAAGATTCATTTAACCTTGAGTTACCCTATTTACCTTTAACCGCGTTACAATAATGTCAAAAGTTAATATTCACCAAAATTTATTTTCATCTCAATAAACCACATTTTACTTATTAATAACAACCATTAATGTCTGAATTTTGAAATTCCATTCATATAAGTGGTAAAATTTCATTTAAATGAAAAATTCAGTTTTTTAACTACCACTAAGTGGTTTCACTATTAATAAAAAATTGAAGTTTTTCAGAAAAATACCAAAAATTCAGTCTAAGCTATATTTAATATTCCGAATTCAAAAATGATGTCTATTTTGATTAATTAAAAACATATAAGGGGCATTAATTAATTTTAAAATCAATTCCCATTATCAAAATAAATAGACTGTTTTTATGAAACAATAACTATCAAAATATTGATACTTGTTTATGTCCAATTTCAAAGTGAAATTAATTCCAATGATCAGTATTGGATGAAATGGTAAAAATATTTTTTAATTTCACTTTAAAACCAATTAAAAAGATAATATAACCATATAAATAAATTAGATTTAAAGGCACTTTTGAATTAAAATACAATATTTTTCACTATTGATTAAAAAATGAACTTTATCTGAAAAATTACAAACAAATTACCCAAAGTAAAATTTGATGTCCCCATTCTAAAGAAGGATTTTATTTCGTCAAATATAATGTATGAAAGTGAACAAAACTATATTTAAAGAGTTTTCTCCATTAAAAGGAGGTAAATCGACCTTTTAATGTAAATTATACTTAAAATTAGATTCATTCACATTTTAATCCTCTAAATTTTATTGGATAAATGTAAATACATTTAGCAAATATGAATAATCATATTGTAGTTAGTCTTGTTCAATCCCACCAATACAATGGCTAGGAGTTAACTACAATTGAAAATAATAATCTTATATTATTAGTGTGCAATGTATGATTTTTAAGAAACTTGTTGTTGCGTATTGGGTATCCTATAGAACATAGCAACCCCTATAAAGTAAAATTAATATTTAATTCAAAAATATTAATAAATATGAAAGTATCATATTTCTTTATTTATCTTAGATGTTACATCCTTCCCCCCTTTTGTTAATTGTGTCCTCGCAATTTTAAAATTGGGCTCAGAAACATCATTTAAAGTCCCACATCGAAAAACTAGTCAATAAAAATATCACTTTTAAAAAAAGAAAAATAAATACAAAGGTTACCCGTGATAACCTATATTAAGATTACATGTAGGGAAAACATGGATATGTATGAAAAAAACAAAGTTTCAAGTTCTGATGTAGAGTGATAGAAAACATTATAAGGAGAAAGTTAACCCCCAAGAAATCACAAACTTGTGATGGGTTAAATAGTCATTGATTAATTAATACAAAAAGTAAAACAAAAATGTTTTTTACATTCCTTTTCATAATTTTGAGGAATTAATTTACTACATTGAATAAGAACATAAAAAAATATACTTACCTTCAAGTATAGTTTCATCATTCAATAAGTTTCTACCAAAAACTAACCATCTCTCTAAGTAATGAGCATTCAAAAAGACTTGGTCACATCAAAAGCACAAGAATCATCTTCTAGAGAATCACATAATCCACAAAAGAAGAACTATATATCTACTAAAACCAAAATGGTTAGTGAGAGATTATATAATACCAAAAAAGGATAATATTTTTCAAGAAGAAAAACTACTCTTAATCTCCAAACTTTTTCAAACAAAAACCCAAAGAACAAAAAAGACCATTCAATAAACAAATTTCCCTAAAATTATTCATTGTAATCAAAACTACGATTGACATCCATATCTAAAAAGGATTTAATCACATAGTCTTTCTCAGATATATCTTAACATTTATCTCCAAATAACATCAGTTACTCTTAATGTCTTATATTGAATAGTAATTAACCAAATAACATATTCTCCATGTTAGGTTAATAATTTTCATAGATAACCAAAAATCAACTTTTTATTGATTCATACAATCATATAACTAAAACAAATTAGTCATAATTACCAGACACTTCACGTAGTCCAGTGGTAGGTGATAAATCTCAATCGCACTTTGGTTGTGGGTTTGATTCCCGCAGCCTTGTCTGACACGATGAGTTGTCACACGGTCTGCGTGTTGTCCTTTTTCAGAAACTATATAATTTTAAAACATTCACAAAAAATAGATAAATTAATAAAAAATAACCATAACATATTTTAACCAAAATGTTTATCTTATAACATTCATATTCTCCAATGGCCCGAAGGCCTTTATTTTTTATTGATTTTTGATAATCCACCTTTCAAGTGGTGAGGAGGAACCCTTAAAAGGCCCTTAGGTATAATTATTACATGTCCCATAGGCCATAGAGTAATTCATTTCCTGTAGGATTCAAAAATTACATACAACCCAGACTAACTACTTGTAACTTCTCCTCCCCAGTATCTTCATCGTGAAATCAGCTCTCCACCTTCGCATAGCTGTTCGGCTAGGCATTACCATGCATTCACATGCTTGTCCCGATGGTAGGTGCCATACCCTATCATTCTTGAAATTCGTTTATCTTCTGCTGTGGTGAAATCTCTTTGCTCATTCTCCTTGTAGAGCTTGTTCCTTGTAGGTTTTCTACTTTACATCTGCCCTTAAAGGTGGCCTGAAGGCCCTGAGGTGGCCCTAAGGCCTTACTGATCCAAAGGCCTGGGCAGCTCGAAGTCTTTAAAGGACCCAGGGACCAAATTAGTGGCCCGAAGTCCCAAACGGGGGCATATTTTCGGCTGCTACAGTGCCAAACAGTGACTGCTACCGTTGCCGCTACATTACCTTCTATAGTACTGCACAGTTCCTGCTATAATACCTGCTACAGTACTGCTACAGTACTGGTATAGTTCTTCTATAGTACCCCAGAAATTCTGCCTCCACCTGGATTTGATCCCTGGTCGCTTGGATTCACTTATGGAGTCCTTACCAACTGGGCTAAGGCTCATCTGCATATAACTTTCATATTTAATCCAAAAATTATTAACAAGTAATTTCCTCAAATTCAATCATTATATTAACCCAAATGGTTCTTTATAACTATATCCACAAAATAGAAGACAATTATTCCTTGAATAAAATTTCATATATCATACTTTAGGATTACACATACTATAAAATGTCTTCTAATGTAATCCCATCATCAAAAGAGCCATAACACTTTTAATTATTTCATCATTTTAAAATCTACCATAACTCTTGATCCTTTATATGTTGACTTTATACTCATTATAATTTCTTTATGATCCATTAACCATTCCATTCCAACTTATTTTGAAATACTTCTTTCCTACAATGAAAATAATGAATCATATCCTAAGATTCAATAATATCAAAACCTATATTAAGAATTAATCTCTACATTTCATTGTTCATTGTCAGTTTCTTCATCCTCAACCAGAATGACATTAGGTTTTGGTAAAAATATATTTGTATGATCCTGGTGATCCCATTCCCAAAAATTCTTTGTAGGAAATCTATTTTTATAATGACCATGCACACCACACTTAAAACATTAAATTGATCCCTCTGAAAAATTTCATTCCCTTTCCTAGAGTCAACTGGGTGCTTCCTTTTTCTATGGAAGGTTACTGCTTTATGACCTTCATTCCCACATCTATAGCATCTTCTCCTCCCATTGAAGCATTTTCCCAGGTGTTTCTTTCCACATCATTGACAAATAGGTTTTTGAACATACATTCCATTATGATTATTACCTGAACTTCTGTAGGGTTTTGCTTATCGCATGTAAGATGTCTTATAAAAATCACCAAGGTTCAGGTTTTCAATCATAACTCTAGATAGTTGGTTGAGAATAACCACAAGAGTTCTTATTGAACCTCCCATTTCATTCAGATGTTCATTCAGAAAACCATCAGTGTTTTCTTCACATCCAATGTTACTTTGGTGCCTGCTAGATCCAGCCATTTTCTAAAACCCAAAAGATAATTGTGAGTAATCAATAAAATCATGATATAATATCTTATGAGGATTGTTAAATAGTAAGATATACTTATTCAAGTTATATTAACATCATTAACTTTACTAAATAAAACTATGATTTTTTCTAAAATCCTAATAATTAAGGTTATTTCACTTATGCTTAAAGAATACCATAACCTCTAAAGTTGTCTAAACTGACCTCTGATACCAACTGTAAGGACCCAGCCTTAAAAAATTACATAATCATTAATTAAATGAATAATTCAAATTTAGAATATTTTTAGGTTTAGAGTTTTAGAGAATTAGGCCATAACTATTATACAACAACTTTAATATTACATGTAGACACTACGACTCAATATCCATTTTTCATAAAATAAAAACTCTTAAAAAGAAACCTGTCTACTTCCATTTTAATAGGAAACATGACTTTTCCTTGATCCCATACTTGACCATATTCATCTTTAAGTCCTGTGGAAAACAGTTCAAATACTTAGGATGAGCACAAAAAGCTCAGTAAGGGTTATAAAATAAGGAAATGAAACATTAACCCATCAATAAATACAAATCAATGAAACCAATACTTTTCATTCATAACATACCTTACAAAATCATAAAATTTGTGAATAACACATAGAAATCATAAATCAAAAAGGTTAACTTATGGAATACATATAAAACATACATTTTAGCTATCACAAATACATAGGGAGTTACACTTGGAATACCCATCATAGTATATTCCCTAAATCTCTTAAGAGAAACATCATGATTGCCTCGGTCCCGTTACCCAATGCATTGGAGTGCTATCTCGGGCTCACTCGCCCTCGGTTTATCACGGAACCACCCATATATGTAAATAATGCCCAATAACCATTAAATATTCAGAACATGTAAAAAATCATAAAGGAAAGATAACATTTCCACATTGTAATAAAAATATATCATTTCAAGATAGTGACATAATCAATCCTTTGTCAAACCATTTTCAAAACAATTTATAACATTTAAGAAAGAGATTTTTTAATAAAAGTGTCACATACCACATTGAAACATTTAAAGGATTTATAATTTTAAAACATTAATGTCTATATAAATAAACCCCAAAACCATTTTCAAAACATGGAAATTAATGTGAAATATTTATAATAATACATTTTTAAAACATTTAAAATGATATTTTAGTTATCAGGTTTTTTTAACAAAATGAGAGATGCTTGAATACCAAAAATTAAGGAATAAAATTTAATCATAACATTATAATATCATGAGTATAAAAGGATTCATGATATAATATTCCAAAGAAAAGTATCTACACCATATAAGAGTGAATTGGTTCATAAAACAATGAAGCCTCAATGGGAATATAAATTGAGATGAAATCCCGTATAATGACGGTATCCTTAAATTAAGGACAAATCAATCAGATTATTATGTGTGAAAAAATATAAATAAACCCAATATAAGTTTATATTAAGTGTAAAATGATATAGATCACTCACACATATTCATAGGATGACATATTCAAGAAGTAAAAGTTTTACCCAATGAACTGAAATTGGGTTAAGAAGTCCCCTTACAAAAATTCGACATCCTAATGACGTCACTTCAAAATTCAGAAAATGAGTTGATGAGATAAAAAGTGTATCTCATCAGTTGGGCATAAAATTTACATCAATATGTATACTTAATAACATATCCAAACACAAGAAGATTTAAATTAAAATACAAAACAAAAGAAGCCTTTTTAAATGAAGAGGGTGAAAGGTTCCCATACCGATTTGGTAACTTTCAAAACATAAACCACATGAAAGAAGGATCATCCAATTAAGATTTAAATACTCATAAATAAAAGTATATTACACAAATATTACAATAATGGTCAGTTCATACACCACACAAAAGTAGATAGTGGAAAATATAGCATGAATCTCACGGGAATAAAAACAAGTCAGATGAAGATCCCTTACAACATTGTAATCAATCGAATCATATGACAAAAAGTTAATAACCACCAAAATAATCACAGAATACCATGAATATAAATACAAAAATGATAATATATATCAAATTTCAGTACATAATACACCATATGCAATAAATGAGTGGCGAACAATGGAAATCTCACAGAATTGAAAGTCACATAAGAAATCCCTTACCTCGTGCCTGACTTGACCCGTTCGTTCTTTATCATCCTAAATAATAAAAAAAAGTTAATTTATACTTGATTAAGAACCTTTTTCATGTTTATTATTCTTTTTATATAACTTATTACCATGTTATAAACATTATGCGATCATTTATGTTAATAATGTTCATTTTGTCGATATTTGGTACTTGAGTAAAAAATAAACACCTTATATTTACAAGTTTTCCATATAGTTAATAGTAAATTGTATCCAAAAAGATATTAATGATTTAGATATAATATATATCATATATATCCATTATATACAAGTATTTATAATAGTACATAACATTTTGAGGTAATAAATGAAATGCACCGTTCATGGAGACGGTAAGTCGTACGTACGCATGAACGATACTTTAATTTATATTTATTATTTTAATGGAATTAAAACATAATGATACATAGTTATATTATAATTCCAGTATAATATCATATATAATATCATTAACTCCATCCTTTATACGTTCAATGTAAGGCATGAATGAGTCATTTCTCTTTGAGGGGGTGGTTATCCCAACTTCCTCTAATGAGATTATCATATTTAACCACTGTGGAAACCATAATTTAATTATATAAATTGAAAATACATAAGCATAAAGAAAAAATACACATAATATATATCATATATAAATAAATTTCCATCAAAATTTCCACCATGATAGTTGGTAAGATGTAATGGAACAATCATCGTTTCATGAGGAGTTAGTTTTCCATCTAGAGAAACATTATGTTCTTCATCCATTAGATGGAGGTGTGTGTAAGTCTAGTTCAAATAATTCTCATAAAAACATCCTATTATATTGAGGATACTTGTTTTGTTACAAAATATAGGAATAAAAAGAGTTTAGGGGATGGAGAAGTAAAATAATAGAAAACAATTTAAGAAAAACCATTACCTTTAATTTTGGTAACTCCCTTTGGTTTGAACCAAAGGACTTCTTGAAGTGTCTTTTTCCTAAGGTAAGGCTTCTAGGAGGAGGAGAGAGATGTATTGAGATTAATTTTTCATAGTTTGGATGATTCAAATGGCTTGATAGGTGTGTGTAATTGGTTAGAAATGGTCTCCTTTTATAAGGGGAGGAGGGGCTCTTTAGGAAACTGTGAAAATATTATTTTATTATATAATGATATTCGATTTCTAATGGTCCAAAAATCATTAAGGTCTATAAAAAGATGACTAATAGTCGAAATAAAATCATCCAATAGGAATTTGATAGGTGTTGGATAATATTTTAATCATTATAAGCTCATTTATTTAAATGATTTATTAATGAGGTAAACACTGCATCATTATTGTGTTATAAATAATTTAAATTATTTGATGTCTAAATATTATAAAAAAAATACTATAATATAGGAAATATTTTTATCTTTCTAAAGAATATTTATAGTCAAAAATATTACTTATATAACACCATATAAAAATTAATTTACTAGAAGATATTAGCTTTTATCATTTTTTCCTTTACTTTAAGTTAATTAATCTAAATTGACATTATCACTCCCAAGTGGCTCAATAGGGTACAAAAATCAACCCAAAGACTTCCATGATCGTTAATGACTCAACCAATAATTGTTCGACATGTTTTATTGTAATTTTGACTTATTATAATATTCTTTTAACCATGAATTACCCTATTTACCTTTAATCGTGGTAAATAAAAGTCAAAAGTTACTATTCCCCAAAAATTATTTTCATCTTAATGAACCAAATTTTACTTCTAAATAACAACAATGTATATAGGATATTTGAAATTCAATTCATTGAAGTGGTAAAATTTCATTTAAATGAAAAATTCAGTTTTTTAAACTATCGCTATGTGGTTTCACTATTCATCAAAAATTGAAGTTTTTCAGAAAAATACCATAAATTCAGCCTAAGATATATATGATATTACAAATTCAAAAATGATGACTATTTTTTGAAATTTAAAACATATAAGAGGAGAAAAGTAATTTTAAAATTAATTCTCGTTATCAAAAAAATAGCATGTTTATATGAAACAATAACTATTAAAAGATTGATACTTGTTTATGTCCAATTTAGAAGTGAAATTAATTCCAATGATCAGCATTGGATTAAATGGTAAAAATATTTTTTAATTAAAATTTAAACAAATTAAAAAGATAATATAACCATATAAATAAATTATATTAAAAGTCACTTTTGAATTAAAATACAATATTTTTCACTATTCATTAAAAAATGAACTTTATCTGAAAATTTTCAAATATAGTAGCCCAAGTAAAATTTGATGTCCCCATTCTAAATAAAGATTTTATTTGGACAAATAGAATGTATTAAAGTGACCAAACCTATATTTAAATAGGGTTCCCCATTAAAAGGCAGTAAATCAACCTTTTAAGGTAAATTATGCTTAAAATTAGACTCATTCACATTTTAAGCCTCTAACTTTTATTGGGTAAATGTAAATACATTTAAAAAACATGTATAATCATATTTTAGTTAGTTTTTTTTCATTTCCACCCATACAATGTCTAGGAGTTAACTACCATTTAACATAATAATATTATATTATTAGTGTGCAATGTAATATTTTGATGAAACCCATTGTTGCGTATCGGGTATGCTATAGAACATAGCAACCCCTGTAAGGTAAAATTAATATTTAATTCACAAATATTAATAAATATGAAAATATCATATTTCTTTATTTATTTGGGATGTTACATATATCATTATATTAAGTACTATTGTATATAATCAAACTCATGTCAAATAGTAAACATAAATTAAAAAATGTATAGACACTGAATATCATAATCATAAACATGGAATCTTTATGAATGTTTTTAAATAGTAAATATATTTTCAAATCCATCATTTTTGTTTGTAAAGAAATTGTGATTTTACCAAATCATATCCACTTAGTGTGTCAAACAAGGATATAATAGAAGTTTGTTTTCTTTTACCATGTAGTTCCTATTTCAGGTCAGAAGCACCATATATAGAGTTATTACCCCTAGATACATTTGTTCTGTAACCATATCCACTTGTAGGATCTTGATAGGGATGTAATAATTGGGGAAACACAAAAATATACAGCTGAGTAAAATATTTTTATGTTATTCTATACTTATACCTTTCCTTAAAATTAATTCTCAAGGTTATATTTCGTAATCTATGCTTCTATAAATCTAGTTCACAATGATTCTACTAAAAAACCATTGATAATAACTAAAAAATGTTATCTCTAGTAACACAGAGCCAACAATTAATTTATTATGTTATAGATATATACAAGATATCTAATCCCAAAGGACAAAACAATTTATTAGTATTAGTAAACTAGATATAAATAAGAAATTCAAATTATAATTGAAAACAATAAATACAATATGTGTTTTCAATGAGATTGCTATATTTTTCCTTAGCATATTTATACATATCAATTACAAAACACTTCATTGTATCCTTTGGAAAAAAAAATATGGAAGGGGTGAGCTTATATGATCATTAAATAAATCCAATGGATTATTTCATGAATAAATAATAATAATCAACATATAATGGTGAGTAATTGAAACATATTCCATTATCATAATAACATGTTCATAACATGGTAATAATAAATGATGATCAAGTACATCCATATAAATAATAAATTGATCTTGAAACATACCAATGGATATTATAAAAAATAGAATGGTCAAATGGAAATCAATAAATGATCTCAAAATAGAGTAATTAGTAATTTCATTCATATAAAAAATACCATCAAGACCATTCACCAGAGACTGTAATTATTTGGGAAAATACATGTCTGGTTTGTTTAACTAAGTTTTCTCGTGAGACCTGTCGATGCATAAAGTGTATATCTATAAATGGACCACATCCCATACTATGCCCAATGATTTCCTTGTATAATGGTATTTAATCAAAATAAACATAAATATTCATATTGATAAAATAATATATAAAATGTAAATACTATGCCCAAAGAAATAAACATAATCATAAACCATCCAATGTAATATAGTGAATGATAATACAATTATGCATATTCAGTGAAACTGATCATAAAACATTCAAATAAATAATAAATATGGTATTAATACAACTTATCCCTAGTGGATCATATGTAAAATATAGTGTTTATGTCAATAATGAATTGAAATAACCTAAAATTTCATTAAAACCATTTTTATGGAAAATAATCATTTCACATTGCAAATATATTTAAAATAGAAAGATTAATAAATATTTTGAAAATAATATTATTTTAATATATCCATTTGATGAAATTAAATACGATTTAAAAATACTGTGGGGTAGGGTTGTCATAAAATACAATTCATGTTGTAAAAATTAATACATTGTCTCATTTTACATTGCGGTTAGAATCCAAACATGAAAAAAATTAAAAAAAAATATTTCCCAAAAAAAATTGTAAAAAAAGTAGATTTTCTTATTAAATAATTTTAACAATGGGAAATAAATTTTTATATTATTTTTGGAAATATGGGTTTAAAAAAAGATGTTCAATCCAAGGGGTAAATTATGTAGTATTTTTTTAAAACAAAGTATCAATCGTTTTAATTACCAAAGAGTGTAAAATGGTACTATTACATTAAATGTTTTTTAATAAAAATATGAGTGGAAACATATTTTATTTGTAATATTAAAATATAAAAAATTTCTCCCAAAGGGAATCTTGAATATACACAATACCAAATAATTCAATTAATATGAAATAAACCGTTAACACATCAGTAACATTTGAATCGTAAACATCATAAATTAAATATTTCTCAAATGAAAAATTAAATATTATTAATATAAATTTATTCATGATATATAATATTACTCTTTCAATTTATACACCACTGAATATAAATAAGTGGTGAATGTGGCATGTCTCTTTGATGTAAATATGATATGAGAAACCCTTACCTCATTTGGGAATCCCTTTGTATCTATCTAAAAATATTGTATAACAAATATAAGTTTATTATAAATATATTTTAGGCCCATATTCATATATATTATACTATATATTATGATATTATTACATTTTACCACCTTTTTGTTAATAATATATCATTATTTTTATTGTTCTAGGTGTTAATTGTCTTATTTTCTCATGCATTGTTTTTCATGAATGATTGGGAAATTTTACATAGGATATAGTTACATTATCAAAAATGATACTAATTTTATGAATATTAATTTTTCACTATATAAATCCATACAACCATTTTGGAAAAATTGACATAGAAAATGAATCGCATCACTTAATGGAGATAGTAGGTCAAACATATGCATGATTGATGATGTCATTCTAGTAAATTTAGAATAGGTAAGGAAGTGTATGATATACTAATTTTACATAATTTATAAAATTTCATATATATAACGTATATTAATTAAATATTTCCTTATTATATTCCATTAAAATTGTATGTGAAAAAATAACCACATCACTTCGTGAGGTGGTAGTTTTCCTTAAAAACATGCGATATAATCATATTTTAAAAGGAATAAATAGTAAAAAGGATTATGTGATGGAAAAATTCAGGAAGTATAATTATAGAATAAATATTATATATACACACATTGATTCCATGATTATATACAACATTGTGAGGTGTTGGTGGAAAATTATATATATCAGTTCATGAGGCATTAGTCTGTCGTACACATAAACAACGATATCATTTCCTATTTGATAGATAATGATATATATATATATATTATTAAATAAAAATAATACCATATAACTATATTTTTGATACATCTGTCAGTATATAGTAATTTTCGATACATAATTGATAGTTTTAAAAAGAGGGGAGAAAAAATTTATTTCTTAAGATGATTAACTTCTCTTAGAAAATCCAACATTATATATAATCTTAAGAACCCTAGGTTTAGTTTTTTAGGAATAATATTAGGTAAAAAACTGTTTAAGGATGTTGGGGAGATATTTTTCATTTTTTCTCATTCTAAATGTCTTTTTAATTTTTAGGAAGTGAAGGGAGTGAGTTCCCTTTTATAATTTAAGAGAAGTTACATTATTTGTAAATTCTATAAAATGTTCAATGATGGGATATCACACTGTCACCATGTGTATAAAAAATTAATAAATAACATGATTTATGGATTATATGATCATGAAACACCTAAAAAAATTAAAATTACTTCTTTTAAACATATTTTTCAATAACGTTGATGTATCTTTAATAGGACCATTTATGTTTTTTACTATGGTAACTTGTCTTTTTAACCATGGAGTTTATCCATAAATTATAAAAAAAATTATCCTTATTAGCTATTTTTTTACAAATATTTATTAAGTTTAAAACTATGTTAACAGATAAAAAACCCATTCCTTATAAAAATACACTTCTATACAAGCACATGTAATGTGTAAATTAAATGTGTTAAGCAGAAATATAGAACAATTACTTTAAATATTTGTGGGAAAATATAGTAACTATAAAAAATATTTAGTCTATTAATGGAACATAGATGATATTTTTATAAATAGAAAAATAATTATATATATAACATGATTTTTACGAATTTTAAAACAAGTAATACAATATAATTTATTATAATATAACTTTAATCTCAATTATGACATTATTCATTTAATTTGAATATTCAAAAATAAACAACATTAATGAATTTGAGTTTATTATATCCATAACTATATAAAATTAATATATTTATTGACATAAATGATGAAATATAATAAAATATTCCATTAATTTTTTTATTAATATTTTTAATACCTTTTATTTTATTTTTATATTAATTATGTAATTAATATATTGGTGTTTCTTAAGAATTTAAATTAATTATATTAATAGTAAAAATTATAAATAAATTATCCTCATGAAATTAATTCCATTATTATCAAACTTAAAATATACATTACATTAATTCATTTTCCCCTATGGGAACAAAAAATTGGAATTTAAAAGCAAGAGGGAGACATTTTTCCATTTTCCATAAATTATTATATATATCTCATTAATTAAAAAGAATCCAAAAAACTCGTAATAATTGAATTTATGGTTGAAAGGGAAGAAATATATATATCCAATAGTAATTTAAAAAGTGATAAAGTAATATTAACCATTATAATTATAGTTTTAACCCATGGAATACTTGATTTAACCTCAACTGTGGCAATTAATTTTTACAAACTTATAAAAGAAATAAATTAGGATGAACTTATTACATAAAACTAATTATGATGATTGCAAATATGAAATCCATTTAATCAAATTCAACTCACCAAATTAGAAATAATTTAAATATAAAATTGACTCGTAGATTTGATGAAACATGTGTTTTACAAATTCAAAATTTTCATAATTATAGAGTTTTTTAATATCAAAATTCAATATTAAATTTATTATACAAAACTAAATTGTATTTTATATAATAAAAATGAACTAATTTTATAGTAAATACAACTTTAAATCACAATGAATCTTTAATTAATTTAAATGAAAAGGTACTTTTTGTTAAAAGACAATATTTTTCACTATTCGTAAAAATATTAATCAATTATGAAAAATAAGAAACAACATACATATGATACATTTTATATGTGGATTTAACGAGATAATGTTAAAATTATCAAATAATTTTTCCAAAATAGGGATAAAATTAAATATATGTGCAAGCTATGATGGAAACTCATTTTAGAAAAACACAATTTTTCGGAAAACAATCCATTTCATTAAAATTATTCTTATCCTATTTCTAATAAATAGATATCCATTGAAAATTTTTTATATATTATTGAACCTTATAATTTTACTAATTTTTTATTACTATTCATAAACTCAAAAATTATTTCTAGGTTATAACCTTCATGTTTTAAAAATATTATTTTTATAGAGTATTGTTTGTTTTTCAAAGAAGGTGTTCAGTGCGTTGAATGATATCAAAGGGATTATATTAATTTATATATAAATATATCATAAAGCCTCTGGGCCGTATCTTATCTTCTATGATTGGTGTGTTTTCATATACATTCTCCAATATGATGTTACTCATTTAAATTATGAGGGTGTTGAAATAGTGTTTCTGTTTTACATAATATTGTCTCACATATTACTCATACACATTACAATTAAGAAAATGAAATTATTTTTTAATATTGAGTTTAAAAAAATTATTCAAAAAATTAGATCAAACACAAAAATTTATAACTTTATCTAAATTCGAAATCTATTTTTTGACTTTATGTATTCATATATTACTAGTGTACATTCCATTGTATTGTAAGATTTCAAGTAATCTCATATTTCCCCAAACGATTCATCTTCTATTTGGTGAAACATAAACTTATGTATTATTGCATGATGGATTCATTTTATAATATCAATTCTTCAACTAGTTTTCTTTAACTTAGAATATTGAGAATTCTTACACTCTCATATTAGGTTTAATTCTCATATGTATATATATATATAGTGCACTTACTAGTCATCTTTTAACTTAGTTACTTTTATATATTCTATTTTAATCCATTACATTTCCATATTCCCCATCAATATAATATCAATGTATCAAACTATATTTTTTTACCTTTTATTTTTCCACTCATTAGTTACTCATATATATATAAAGGTGGGAAATGGTCTTTCATTTTTCAAAATATTCTATTCTTCAAATGTTAATAATAAATTTACCCTGAAGGTTTTTCTATTTTGATTTTTTATAAAATTCACTCATTATCTAACCTTTATATCCATATCATATTCCTTTCCTATAATTATAAAAATATTTTTGTACTTATATAGAATGAATTGTCATTATTTATTATATTATTGAAAATTTATGAAATAAGGCACTTATGTATTGAATGTTTTATCATTATATATAATATTTCGAAAAAGTATATTTCCAATTAAACCACTAACATCATATCTTATGAACACAAAAATTTAACATCTATATTATATCTCAACCTTCTAAAATAGATTTAAGTATTTCATATTAATTAAAATACCACATACATCAATCGTCACTGTTAGGAAAAAAAACAAGGTCAATATTAAATTTAGTGTTAACAGTTCTCTGGAACATCTTCAATGTCTATCTCATATTATTTCTATCACCACCTCTACTTCTGTTATATTAATTCAAAAAATTTATATGTAATTTAAAATTTGTACCAATTTATGAAATAATAATTTTGTATGTCCCCATTACCCTTCTAATTTGAACTCACTATAAATAGGTTTTATATTTTGATAAATCAGAGAATAATTGAAGATATTACCCAATAAGTAGAGAAGGGGTTGGTTTTAAATTAGGACATGGATGAATCAAATAAAATTATTATAATTTTTTATATGATTATTATTTCAGGAGTTGTTATATCATTAATAGAATAAAAATATATTATATAATAAATAACAGTAAATTAGATGTATATTGGGTGTTATATAAGATAATGGGTTTAGAAACACATTCTTGTCTGTTATTTATGATCTAATAGAGAAGTTCAAAATCTCATGTGATATTATAAAAGGAAAATATTAAATCCTAAATAAATAATTACCATATTAATGTATAGAGCCAAAATTTTGAGAGTTTAGTTAAGATAAATATGAATTTGGGTGACAATTTATATAATAATCGATTATTTTATAAAAAAAACTATTTTAATAATATTAAATGGATTTTAATTTTTATTTTAATATTACATAATGGGATGATATTAGATAAGAATTTTTTACCATCCCTATATGTAACATGGAAAAGTTTAAATATTATTTACCATATATGTCAGCACGCTTCACTAAGGATTTTTATAAAAAGGGAATACTACTAATTTTTTTACAAATATCTAGAATTATTTTTCTATCCATAGTCGACATAGATTTATTCTCCCAGAAAAAATAAATTTATTTTTAGAGTTTTTTTAAAAAAGAATTCATAGGGTATCATTATATATGTGATACATAATTTAAGATTAACTTCTTCTAAGGGGATCATAGTTAGTAGTTTTTTATTTTAAAAAATGGAACTTTAATGTTTTAAAGTATATGTCTAAACAATATATTCATATTACGTTAATTATCTTAATATATATTATTGTTAATATTTATATTTCCATTTCATATTTCCCTAAATTTGGACTTGGTTAAAGGATCCTGTTAAAATCATTTTATTTTTATGGATTAACATAAATATTTTTACTAGTTGTAACAATGTTTTAATAAGTTGTATTTATGAAAGGATGATATTAAATATCATATGTTTTTTATTCCTTTTATGGTTCATGTAAATTATAGTATAATATAGGTGGACCTCATATATATCCTACCCAATGTGTTGGTTAATGATTTATTCCCATGAGAAATTATTTATGAATAAAATATTTAATTTCATCCATTAAAAGTTATTCTAATTAACTAGTGAAGTTGATCCTTCAAAATGATGATTTGAAAGGGTGGTTTACATAATTTCCCTATAATAAACCAACCCATAAGGGAATACCTACCTAGGTAAAATTAGTATAAAACCCCAATCCCTACCTTAATAGGCCAAGGTCAAGCTACAAGCATCGAGTAGACACGTAGGACTCCATAGACATAGGAACTTGTACACACAAACACATATCTAAATATTCATATAATTCTAAAAAGTAAAGTTAATACACTTGATATGATTAATCATTATTATCTTATATATCACAACATAGTATGTATAATGTAAGGGAATGGTTAAAGGGAAAAATATCAGATCTATGAAACTAAAACATAAGTCCAATATGTTTATAGGGAGGGTATATTTGTAAAATGAATCTACTTGTATGAACCATTGTCTATGTAGTTCACTATGCCCCACCTTCTCCGGGTCCACCAAGGACTCTATTCAAAGGAATTTGTTCTACATTAGATACAATATGAGTTGGAAGATCCCATGTGTGGGTGAGTATAAATATGCCCAATAAGACACCACTATATCACCAAATATAAAACATCAATAGAGTGGTTTTCTTCTGAACACAAAAGAAATATCGATCAGAATATGATACATAGACCTATGAATAATGAAATCCAAGATATACTAAAGATATAATTCATGTCTCAATGAGATCTGAACCATAATGCCATCTATAATATTTGTTTAAGGATTTATCGTAATTCTCATATTGGAGAATTAACTCCATAATCCACATTATCTCTGATTGAGCATGCCCAAGAGGTCATGAATGTTGGTTCTCAACAATAAAGATTAAAATTGTGACTCATATGATATAAAAACCCATAGAGAGGATTACACTTTTGGTCATTGGTCTATGAATCATAATGATAACATGAACCCCACCATGGTCATAATAAGGAATGATATAGTATCACACCCTGGGTCACATGTTTGGGCATTGTGAACTCTATTGTATACTAATCTAAAAAATGTGAAAAAAATTATTTACTCATGATGTAATTATTCATTGTACCCTCCTAGGTATAGGCCCAGAATCATGCCCAACCAATCATGGTCCACACTGAAATTATTTTGAGTAAATTCACCCAATATCACACCAAAAAATAATTTTAAAGAAATATGGCTCTGAACTATCCTTCAAGGTGTACTTACTGTGTCTTGGTGGTACATAGTGTGCCACAAAAATCATGGAATTACTTGTGCATTTCACTCACATGGAATGATTTTTTTTTAAAATCGTAATGTTTCACTTAGGGGTATGGAGAATGTACTTGTTCTTGTAACAATTTGTTTGAAATCCTACCCATGATCAGGTACAGATTTTTATGGATGTGTACATTAGGTCAATACCATATACCATGTTCCTACATCTATACATATGTGTGTTTGATTGTAGGGTCATTATCATGTTCTATGGTTGTGTGATTGTCCCTAGTTGGTTCATTACACATTTACCTCAAGGGTACCCATAGATTTACCAGCACTAGGTCACATTGTTTTTGGAAAGTTTCACATATCATGTGAGATTTTAAAAAATGAATAAACCATATCATCCATAGTTTGGTCTTCATGACCTATGTTATTCACACTACATTTCTTGTAATGTGGAATTTTCCAACAAAACATGAACATCCACACTGTTTCACCCTACTCCCCTATTTCCATTGATTCTTCTATCCCTCACAACCGTATATACCAAATCAATAGTCAATTATTCTTGATCAACACACAGGGTCTAGAAAAACACCTTTAATCCACTCTTAATACCTCAAATATTTCATATCCTTCTAGAGATGCCAAACCCTACAACCTAGGATCACTAAATAAAAACATGACCAACTATAATCACTACACATCATAACCACATCATCTATCTCCACCCGAAACCCTAGGTTTTTACCTATTTCACTGAAGATCAATTGTACAATGATCATTTACCAGGAAATTTTAACACCTTCGGCCAAATAAAATACTCAAGATGATCACACTAAGAATGGGGAGTGGGATGCATAAAACATAAACATAAGGAATAGACCTCAGCCAATGTTTTTCAACCCTAATCTATTTTCATATGAATGAACAATGGAGTGAAAGAAACAAAGTAATTTTAAATTCCAATTTTTAAGAATTTAAACACATATCCTCCCAACAATTTATATCCACGAATTAAACTATTATAAGAGTTGATTCAAATTCAACATAAGAGAAATTTAAAATAGATAAATCCATATAGAACAATATCCTACCACATGTTGGATGGATCATTGGTGAAGAATGTTTCTACCAGTAAAGAAGAAAAATATCCTACTACATTCTCCATTCATCTCCTAATTCACCTTGATCCTTTCATTGGTGATCTTTCATCCAGATCCCAAAAAAACATATCTCATCCTCGTTAATCTCCCATGGTTTTGTGTCTTGTAATAGTGATTTTTCATAACAGTTTATTTATATAGAAGGTATGTTCACCACACAATAACAACAAATACATTAATTAAATTAATTTTATTTAATTATTTTCAGCCAAGATGAAATGTTAATTGAATTTTTTATGTCAACAAAGATTATGTAATGCATAAGGAAACCCTTATTTTATAGATTTATCAGATGACTTTGTTACACCTCCTAGTACATGTTCATGAGTTATATAATTTTTTATTTAAAACTGTGTCACAATATATATATTTTAAAATATTATCATTAGATTCACACTAAGACCCCCTTAACCTCAGAATCTCATTTTATCTCAATGAAAAGATCTAAATATAATTATTAAAATATTTAAGCTTCTTATGAAGAAAATACGAGTTGTTATATTCTACCCACCATTAATTATTTTAAATGTAGGTTCTTATCTTATATGTTTTCAAATGTCACTCAGAACCATGAAAATGCAGTCCCGCACTAAATGTGAAGGTCACTCATTTCGATAGCAAGGAATAAGATGTGAACAAGTATCCTTAGCTATGTCACATGGAAAACATAAAGTTCTCATTTAAACTATTTCCAATGCTCCAAGTGGTATGACACCTCTCTAC
The DNA here is from genome assembly GCA_963277665.1 of Viscum album. Classification (NCBI taxonomy): domain Eukaryota; kingdom Viridiplantae; phylum Streptophyta; class Magnoliopsida; order Santalales; family Viscaceae; genus Viscum; species Viscum album. The sequence continues at coordinate 1,629,913,525 of OY728155.1, read as the reverse complement.
CCATTGAATTAATTAAGAAAGGCCTATGAAAACTTGAGATAACTTTCCACCTTGGACAATTCTCTATAATCATAATCAATGGGAGATATAAAAGAACTCATGAAATAGTCATCTGTCTCTAAATGAATCCATCATTGGACTACATGGATTCCATACATTTTTTATCATTCCTTATTGAACCCTAGTTGCACTGAACTATTCACAACCATCACTAGAACCAACTCTTTGTCTAAAAGTGTTGTCTCCCACTAACTCTGATGAGTAAAATAGTGATCTCAAGGGTTTTCAATTCATTGTTCAAATGGTGAAACACTAATAGTTGAGTTTTGTTTATTATGTAATGCAAAATCCACCAATATATGATGATCCACCCAAAAATATCACAAAACATATTTTAAAAAATGAAACATGTTTACTAAAATCCATAAAATCTACTTAACTTTCCCATTTGCTGAGGGTATAAAAACAAATAAACTAACACTAAGTACCATGTCCTCTTACATCCTCACCATAAAAATGATGTGAAGTATGGATCATGGTCTGAAATGATCATCGATGGAACTCTATGAAACTATACTATTTCATGTGTACATATGAATCCCAAACTCCCCACTATTCATTTCTCTTTAATTGTCAATAAGAGATCCAACTCGGTTTGTTCAATGACTACTCAGCTAACGTCGTGACCCTATATTTATCTTGGAAGTACCATCACAAAACCACAATGATAACATTCCATATACACATCAATCCATGTACCTCATCCTTAACCTAGATATAAATGGGACACAAAGAGTCTGACACAACAACATGCTTCCACAACCATAGTCACCAAAGATGATGCCGAACATATTTTTATATACACACCCCCCCTTAATGTAATAATAAGTGATAATATTTCCTCTTTATTTAATTTCACAACATGGAAATCTTTATTGTTCTTCCTCAATCAAAGATGACATACTCCCACAATTTATAAATTCAATCAAAAACATGCAATTATGATATGAGGAAATTCAAGATCATGCAATTAATATCCCCATGTTGTGTCACATTGACTCGCTAAAATAGTGGAGGGGGAAAATCATCAAATATAGTTATTGTCTACCATACTCACCCTAAATAAAAAAATCAAATATACCTATGAATCTCTCCTCATACTCATAAATAAAGATGAAAAAACTCATTATGAGTATCAGCTATCACTGAAACACTCTTAGGTGGCTATCAATATCAAAATTCCCAAAACAATATTGGTTCAACTACCTCTCCCATGTCTTAGTAGAAATTACCCAGGAAGTGGATATCCTAAATCTTGAAATAATACTATTAGTGATTCTTATAATGTGTGTACTCTCAGTGCCTATACAAAAGATCCTTAACCGGGACACATGCACATTCATAGTCACAGGGTACACTAGTATGTCAATAAATAATATTACCATTAACCATTATAATAAGGGTTTAAGGACCCAATTATTATGCCTTAAAATAATTTTCTAGGTCTCCAACAATCTAAAAGGTATCACCATAAACATGAATCATCCATAGTGTCCTTTAATGCATCATTTTTTATATCGTCCACATGAACCTAGAGCCAGTGAAAACATTTTGTTAGGTAAAACAATGAGAACCACTATACCCCTAACATTGGAAGAGTAATTCGTTGAATATCATAGATAGATACTCATCCCAGATAGTTAAATGGTTTAGGTGATAATAATCCACACATATCATCAAGCTCTCATCTGCCTATTATGATAAAAAACATGGATTCCCATGAAGGAAATGGTTCTAATAAAAACATACTTTTCTAATCCTCAAACTACATCATCCACTTCCATATCTCTGTAGGGACATCTAATATACTGGCTCAAATATCAATCCATCCCCAGTGTAATTCTATTAAATGAACAAACTTTTTATGGGGACGTAAGAATGATGCATCCTTTAAGAAGACCTATACCTAATCCACCATCCTCGTAGGAAACCAAGATGATATATAAATCATTGGTCCCTGGGACATGCTAGTGGAATGAGATGAATTCTACTGGATCCTCCATTACATGATCTTATCCTACTCAACCTAAGATTCTTTCTTAGCAATGAAGGAACAATTCCATCACAATAGCTCGAGAAAAATAAAACCCTCTCTACTAATATCCAGCAATGAAATGAATGTAAGAAATTGTTTTGTATAAAGGAAAGTATAATATGTCCTCACTATCACTATATAAATATTCCATGAGTTGGTCTCTCTCCCTATAGTGTCTGATCACATAGCTGATAAACATGTATGACCACAATATGATCTACATGAACCTCCAACTAATGGTTTGACAAAATAGGGATCCACTAGTATCTCTAGGTTTTAGTTTGTGATATTTCCTATGAAAAATGTGTCTTACTACTAAGTTCCCCAAACTAAAACTCAAGAAATAATGATACATCTCATACCTCAAACCGCAATTGAAGCCTTTGTCCACTAACTCCATCGAAGTGAAACAATCCTCACCTTTACAATTAATTCAACATATACTAGGATCTCTCCAATAACATATCATGTTAAAAAAACTATAACATCTATGTTAATTCAACACTTCCTCCAAAAACTGAAATTATCTACAATTAGTGGCCCTAATTCACCCGAAATGGATTGAATCACATCATAAGAGTGCATGTCGATTAGGGAATTGTCATGATTCCTTAAATGCCTGATGTTATGTATAACTCCATAAATAAACCACTCTACATAAACCCCATGTCAACATATAAAATATTTTCTTCATGTACATAATTATCATGGGTCCTACCTCAGAGGGACATTCATGCCACTGGTACACGCTAGTCCTCTAAATCCAAATAACTGGTTCTAACTCGCCATGAAACCTAGGAGATTACTAACATCAGAACCCATTATGAACACTATTTATATGCGTTTAAACATCATATACTATAGTAACAAACTAATACTTCTAGATGATGAATTATTGTGAGAAAAATCATCTAATCGCTCATGGTTCACAACCAATAGAAATCCCAAACTACTACCCTAGAAAGTCCTCCACTTCCTGAGGGTGTATCATACTCAAAAAACAAAGTAGTCTCTATTAGTATAACATTTGAAACACACTATTAATTAATGTAGCATATTTATGTCATGAAATAGACACTAACAACTCAACATTTTTATGTATAATAACCTAGACCACAGTGGGTTTGCCTATTATCTTCGTCAACAAGTATAAAGAATACATTGTTCCAACTAGGAGGAAACACCTCAAGAAGGGTTCTTCAAACTAAGGATTGATCAATTAATTGGTCTTCAGCAAGAAACTTTCATAAAATATTCGCTATCTCTCTACACATAGGGATCATCAAAAAATTTGAAGACATTTCATAATCATAGAATAAATTTTGAGAGACGAATCAATAATGAAATGGGATCCACAACCCATTTCTATATGAAGCATCTATCAATTTTTTCACTATAGTGAGTTAAAACATATATTGACTTCAAAACATTTATTTAGTGTCCATGTGAATGGATTCATCAACTATCATACCAAAAATGGGGTATTTGTATTGAGATTTGAAGTAGAGACATTTAACACTATTTCCTTAAATCCCAAACTCAACATCATGGCTGGACAATCTTATAAATAATATTCTGAGATGATTTTTTCTTATAACACTATATCATGATTGGACCTATAGAGCCCCATTTCCCAAGTTACTAGTCGAGTGTAACACCCAATGGCCACCTCCAATGGTCTAGGGGCTTATGATAAGCACTTATTAGGAATATCTCAATCAATGGTTCCACAACCTATTGTACATTTACAAAAACACATCTCCAAATACCCATTCAATTCAAAAAGGTAAATAATAAATATGCATAATGCATAAAAAACACCTATCCCAAATTAGCATATGAATAATGTTTTTGAAAGAATAAAGGCCCAAATACAAGTCCACTACAACTAAAATATAGTCCAACCTGCTAAGTTAGAGAGGACTAATATCAAATGAAACACCTAGAATTATCTAATGTCATCATAAATCACTATACTCTTCCTAATACCAGTAATCCTAGGTCTCTATAAAAAGGATTTTATGTTTCACAAGACATGATAATTGAAGGATGTGCCCATGTTAGGGTGAGTATAAAAATAACTACTACGAGATCCTAAAATCACCAATCATAAAGAATCAAATGTGTAGTTAGATCATCAACACAAATTTATATCTATCAGAATATGCTACATGGAGATAAGAAAAACAAAAACCTTGATATAATAATCAAATAATTCTGGTATCAAGGAGGCCTCAGTCATACTTCCATTCCAGGGATTATTCTTAAGGATTTAAGGTAACATTTTTCCAAGATAATTATCTCTCTAAGCCATGTTGTCCTTGATGGAAGTTACTTGAGAGATTATTCTCATCATTTCATGCCAAAGAAGAAAAATACAGTGAATCAAAATGTCTCAACAAAAATATAGGGCATCAAGCCATCGGTCGATGGGTGACACAAAGAACCCATACAAATAACCCACAATGTAGAGGATCATATGATGATTCCACAAACCATACAGAATTTAACAAAAATTTAGGGGATCAATGTGTTTTGTATGTTGGTCATGAGCATACCACAAACCCCACCCTGTGCATAAGAATTAATTATATGGTATCAGTACTTGATTCAAACCTATGGATTCAAATAACTAAATCTGTAAATCATCTTGTACTGGGGATTAAAGTCATTTTATAAGAAGGTAGTCCCTCATTGTACCCTCATATGGATATATCTAGAAGACACAACCAAACAGACCTAGTCTATAACCAAACTATTTTAGTTAATTCACCCAATCTCATTTTATAGGTGAACCTATAAGAATGAGTGATCTATCCCATCCTTCAAGGAGTACATGGTATTTATTGTGGTTTCCGGACATGTCTCACTATGACCAGAATTACCCATTTCTCAAGCTCACACAAAATGAATTTCCATAAAATACATGGTGTGTTCCTTATGGGTAAATGATGGGTGGATGTTTGTTTTGTGCTTGGTGATCTTTCACAACTGAGAATTTGTACATCTATTTTAGCATGTGAACTTTACATTATTCATATATACTATGTTAATTCTCATGTACCTATCCTTTTCCAGGTACCGCATTGTCCTCATGTACTCAGATTGTGTTGATATTCCCATATATGTCTGGTCATTTGGACCTCCAATTTAAAAACCATGCTGAAACCACTGGGTCACATGACTTGTGACATGTTTCATACATTAAGTGATATTTTACATCATGTATAAACCCTATCCCCCAATTAACTTCCCACATGGACTATGTTATTTGTAATACATGAATTGTGACCTGAAATTTTTTAAAAATCCAAAACATTCATGTTGGTTCTCCAGGCACTCCATTTCCTCTGATTCTTCCATACATAATACATATAGATCATAGATCAAAGGACAACTACACTTGAGTTATCGCCTATGGCTAGAATAAAAAATTATTCAACTCTCGATGCCTCTCATTTTCTACCAAAACACTATGATGACATGTCCCATGACCTAGTATCTATAAATCTGAACATGATATCCTATAATCACAATGAATCACAATATCAGCATGTATCTACCTAAATAAAATTTTGTAATTATTTATTGTACTACAAATTTATTGTTCAATGATCATTTACTGGGTATTTATTGAACCATAAGCTGAATCAAATACCTATGATGTTCACATTAAGAACTGGGATAGGAATGCATAAAAACCTAACAGAGGAAAATAACATTGAAAATATTTCTACTTAACTAATCAATTATTGTATGAATGAAACATGAATAGGTTCATATAAATAAAATATCACATTCCAATTTCTAGGAATCTAATCCCATATCTAAACAATAAGATCATATTTTGAATCAAACAGTTACATGAATTTATTCTTATTCATCATCAAATAAATTAACGGTGACAGATAAATGTGGAACAAACTCTTACCTCATATCAAATTGATCTTTGGTGAATAACATTTCTATTAATGAAGAAGATGAAGATTCATCTATGTTCTATATCCTTTTCATGATTTTCCTCGATCCTTTCATCGGTGATCCATGATCTTGATCCACCAATGAAAATTATACTCTCCACAGTATTGTCATAGGCTTATGTTGATAACCCATGATATTCTCTATAATATTATAATTATAGAGAAGGTTACGTCCCCATAATGAAAAAAAGAAGTAAATTAATTTGATTATTTTATTTTATTATTTTTTCTCATGATGTGATTTTAATAAAATTCCCAACATCAAAAAAGCCTCTGTTATGCCTTAGGTAAACCCCATGTTCATGATTTTATGAAAATATTTCATTTCCCAATCGAGTTATAATTCAAGAGTTATTCAACTATTTCTAAATTATTGTTCATGTATGAAATAAAATATTTATTATATTTACTATATCCACCCTCAGGATCACTGTGCCTTAGAATCTCATTCCCTCTTATTTCATAGATCAAAAAAATACCCTAAAATATTATAAATCATTATAACATAAAAACACATAATTTATAGTACATGGGTTCCTTCATATATTTTTTACTTCGTTTACTGAGTTTTAATTTAACAAATGGATTTAAAAAAGTAATAAGTTGATATTTGTAATTTTAGATAATTTTATTATTAAAGTATAATATATGAAAGATTATTTATAATCATTTATGTGTTAATATGTTTAATCTTATGAAAAAAATCCATCAATTTAAAATTATTCTAAGATACCATATATATATATATTTGATATTTTTTACATATATTTTTGTTAATGAAGTTTATTTCATGTTTTTTTTATGATTTACTTGAGTTAAAATTTATTTATTTAAATTAAATTACTTTTCAATTAGTGTGATGTATTTTAGTGGGATAAATAATTTTACATTAATTTATAAACTTTTGTGTACTTTTTTATATGACTCCCATATTTTCAAATTATATTACTATGATCAAGGATTAGTTAGAATAATTATTTCATCAATTATCAGTTTATATGTTTATAACCATTAACAAAGTTATTTATCTAAATTATTTAGTTTTTGGTATAGAAATCAATATGGGTGTAATATTATGTTTTTTTGTAAGTTATTTTCCATGATCCGTAAACCTCTAATACTATATGGCATCTTAAATTTAAGTGATATAATATTTTTTATAACTCATGTAATTCTCATATACATTATTATATATTGTTACAATTGCTTTCGATGTCGGGAATTAATCAATATATAGGATATCATTATATTTCATTCAAAAAAATTATGAATTGTAGGTAAATTATTTATTAATAGGTTTATAGGTGACCATGTATTCAATATTATAGAAATTGTTTCAAGGTAATATGTTATCAGAATATTGAACTGATCTATAATATGTTGGGAAATGTTTATTGGGTGATAAAGAGAATAAATTATAAATTTATAAATACCATTTGGAGTTATATTGAAATTTAGTGTTGTTATAAGTTTGCTAATTTGGAAAAAAGGTTATTTGATATTGGTATTCTATGTGTGGTTGCAGAAATGAACATAGAGATTGATATCTGATTTGTTAATAAGGAGATTAATTTTTTATGTTTTCAGTATTGTTTTAAACATAAATAAAGAAGGTATCTATATATAATAGAAATTATTGGTTAATATTATTTTGGGTATAATTATTGAGTTAATTTATTGGATCATATTAAACAAAGGAGATCAATACAATTATGTTTGGAATATAATAAAAATTTTTTAATGAATAATGAAGATCTAGAATTTTAGAAATTATCCTATAAATTAGGTTTTGGGATAACATATTTTCTAAGATTTCATTATATTTTGGGTTTCTAATTTGATAAGTATAAATTTACGGAATTTATAATTTTTTTTGAAGAGAAAAAGATTATAAAAAAGTAACACAATCTATGTTTAACATCAGGTGTCATTATTTAATATTTCATATAAAGGGTTCTTATTTTTATCTTACAAAATTATAGTAATTAATTTTCATTAATTGATATTTGGAGAAATTGATAATCATAATATTATAAATATGAAAAATTATGGTAAATTTTTTTGATTAAAAATATCATGAGGTAATAAATAATGTTACTAATTAATAGATGATAATTTATTTTAGTTTTTAATTATATGTTTTCCAATAAAATAATGATTTTTTAATTATAAGTATAAAATAAAATATGTTGTAACTTTATTATTCCCTATATGTGATTTAGTTTTTTTTGTTATTTCTAATTGAGTTTTGATTTATTGTGAATCCTTGTTTAATAGCTATGTCACCTATAAATAGTTATAATTATTATTAAACACAACCTCCATACCTAAAAAGTATCATGGATCATTGATTATAAATGATCAAATTACAAAATCTCAATTTCATCATAATTCATCACCTAGAATGTATTATCAACTTATTTATAAATATATCACACTATCACAGAATTATGAAGTAGAAAATTATTTTAAAATATAATAAATAATTTATATCTTTAATAAAACTATATTTATTTAGTTTCAAATTGTTCTCCTTTCAAAATAAATTTTATATGTTTGAAAAAACAAAATTTTAAAATTTATAATATAATTATATCATTATATTAAATAAAATAATTTTCATTTGGATTTATAAAAAGTATGAGAAAAATTGATGTTTTTAAAATTATATACACATGAAAATTGATTGAGACCTGATTTTATAATCAAGAAACAAATAAAAGAGTATAAAGATTACTAAATATCTTCAAAATATTATTTCATGGTGTGGACCCTTCCACATTAAGATCGGATAAAACTTGAAAATTATGGATTCCTTTAAAGGTGTGAATTGATTTCATATAACAGTTTCATATACTAAAACAATTTGTTACAGGTTGATAGAATAATATTATTCACTAATGAATATTTTTGTTATATGACATCACATATTTATTATGAATAAATTATATTTTTCAAATGTTATTATATATGATTCATGGTCCATGGAGTATTGATCATTTAATAGAATTTTTGAGTTAAAATTTCAAGGATACAATTTCATTAAGTGGTAAATGTGATGGCCTATTATTCTAGTATGTAATATCATTCCATATAATAAATTCCATTATTAATTAATTCTATAATATACAGTATGAATGCTCTTATAAAACAAGATAAATGAATACTAATATGTAAATATTATATCACATTAGATGAGTACATGTTCAATGAGATAATAATAAATATACAAAATAATTTCATTATTAAGGAATTCCTTATTGTGATATCCAATTAAAATGACTTAGATGTAGATAATTATAGAAACACGTAAAAATGAATAAATATTTATTGAATTTGGATAATAGTGTAATAGAATTTAAGGTGTGATAATTTATATTGAAAATATGATTGTTATGCGTAGTTGATATATATATCTATTAATGCAGAAATTAGAGAAAATTATAATAAAATCCATGAAAACATAAGAATTTTTTATATTAAAATTCTTCATTTTATTTACAAAAAGTAATTTTGATATGAATATATGTTATAAAGGGTTTTCTACATGAATAATTATCAATTTAATAGAATACAATTTTAGGCAAATATCTTAATTATCCCATATTTTTGATTCATAAATCTTACAAATTCATTACATATATTCATTTTGTGTTGTCATAATATATCCATATTTTCTAATCATATACATAAATATTTGGAAAATTAAATTAAATTAACTTTGTGTTTTTTATGAAAATTAATATACATATTGAAAATAAAATTATTAAATATCACATTGTTTCCAAACCATTCCAAATTATTTACTACTTGATTACTCTTATCTTTCATTGATAATCCCTTAGGATATAAGGATATTGTATCCAATTCTTTTCTATAATATCATATTCTAAAAATTCATTTCCCTTATATGTTAGAAAATATACCCTTATGTATTATAGTGTGACTAAGGGTTTTTTCAACTTCTAGTCCCATCACATTTTTATTAGCCTAACATATTGATTAAGGTTTCTCCCATTTATTGGGAATTTATCTAATCATTAATACCTAAAAAATTACTTTTGTATGATCTTCTCCATCTGAGATACTCATAATATTCTATATGTATTCATTTTTACCCTTCTAAATAGCCTTTATACATCACTCTATGTGATTTTAATTTTCTAATTTTCAATCAAAAGATTCTAATATGTATATTGGTAGAGTAATCTAGTCCTTCATCATATTTATCTATTCTTATGATTTTACTCTTATATTATAAGGATTTTTTCCATTATGGTTTTATGTAATATTCACTAATGGAGTAACACACATACCCATGATATTTTTTGTTCTTATAATTTTATAAATCCTTCAATACTTCATTAAAGGGACATCAGCTACATTGAAAACGAGTTGAACCTTTATAAATTAATACACCATTTAATTAAAGAACAATGTTATATATATCAATGCTTTCCTGGGTAGTTTAATAATTATAGAACCCAATTATCAACATATAATCAATAATAATTTGATTTAAGAAACATATATTTGCCATCTAATGTAAATTTTTTTTATCTAATATAATTCTAGAATCATATACTTCAATCACCATGGGTAGAAGATGACTCCAAGAAATATATACAATCGGATGCTAACTATTCTCCTTAATTTTTTCAAGGATTCACACATGTAGCTTTAATCATTACCTATTCTTCTAGTCAATATCATTTGAATAATTTATAGGTCATTATTATTGTGTACCTCTTATGGAAATAGTGCATCAAGAATTCATCTTTTTTATTTATTAATTCAATTTGACATAAAAATATTTATATTTTGGTAAATATAGTAAAAATTCATGAAATAATTTACTTTCGATTAAATGATGGTTTTAAATAACGATTGTGTGTTTTTTAATTAATAAAATTTCATCATTTTATAATATATGTTTTGAAACAATTTTCAGATCTTTATCAGTATTTACACATATTATGATAGAAATAACAACAAATAAACAATATATTAACGTTTATAGAAGAGAATTTGTACAATAAAAAAAATATTTTTTTATGAATCAATTAATTACCCAAATGGCCTATAAAATATTTTTCAAGATCAATTTAAAAATCATAATATATATCAATTTTAGCATAGTCATGAAAATTTTAAATGGGAGGTTATTTATGAAAAGGGGCATGACACAAGAAAAATATAGAATATTTTTATTTGAAAATTTTTATAGTAGGATTAAATTTTAGTTAATTTTTTTGACTAATATGAAATAAAGTGATAATATCATATAAGGATACACAAAACTTCCATTCATGGATCTCAATGATTTTTAAAACCTATGAATTATTAAAGTACATAAGTTCCCTAGAGGATTATCTATAAGAGTGGACTACATTTTATTATTTAAAAAAATTTATATATTGTTATTACATTAATACATGACCCATGTATCTTCTCCATGAACTATTTATTTTATAGCATTCAATTACCAGAATTATTACATGGGGTTTCAGCATAGGAAGATTATGAAGTGATTATTCAATTCTACTAAGGGACTTAATGAATGATTCTTTCCTTTCAAAAATTTTACTAAAATATTATGATGTATGTTTAATAAAAAAATTCATATTCATTTTCTTTGCCTTCATGGAATTTTTTTAGGGTTGGATCGAGGGGTTTATAAAAAACTACATCCTTTTGTGAATACTACAAGAAAATGTGGTACTAAAAGATATTTTCTAATATATAATAACACAAAGAATTATGATCTAAGTTAGGCTTGATCACTTCTCGGTGCATGAAAAAGTCCGTTCTACACAATTGGTTTTACACACCTTAGGTATATTCATTGGATGTTAAAAAACACTTTACAAACCATCATGAAAAATTTAAATAATTACCATGAATGGACTTAGAAAATCATAAGGTTTCATATATTGAAAATAATTTTTAAGACACATTATAGGTAAATTTTCATGATTATGTGGTTTTACACTATGACTAGTGTTTCTAAAAGTTTGATTTCATGTTTTTGTAATTGTTTGGAACCCAAAGGATCCATGTTAGTATTGAGTGTTATGGAAACTATTATAATTATCCCCCTGAGAAACAAAAAATATTGGGAGCTAGAATAATAAATATTTTCTATTCTCACACAAAATTATCAATCTATGAATCATATTGAAGATAAAAATGAGTAAATATAAAATCAAATTCTATTTATTCTTTCACGAGGAAATATCTACCATCTTTTTGTGGTTCTGCAATTCTAATTATTTCTAAAAAATGTATTAGTAATAATAAAAATATTTTTTTTATTGTTTAGTGTTTGGATCCTAAAAAAACTACAATTGGATGCTTATAATTTTGAAGGTGAACTATATCATTGATGAAATATTATAAATAACACATGGGAATAATAAGAAATTGAATATATGGAATGTGAAGAGTTAATGAGGATATTACCATTAAGTACTTCACTCTTATTCTATGAAAATTGAAGCATAAATAATTCCATGTGTTTAAGAAAAGAAATTATGGATCTATTTGTAATAATTAATCTTCCAAGGGAAGTAAGTCAGAGGTAGGCCCCAGACCATTTACTAAGATAAAATAAAAGTATAGAAATCACACACAACAATCCATAAATCCGATTACATATCATAAAAGTCATACCCATCACCACCCCCATGATAGGCTTCATCTACAGTGACTGAATCCAATTATGATCATTCATAGTGTTTTATGATCTTTGTGTACTTCATTCTAAAATCAATTTCTCCAAAGATATCAACTCCTTTCAAGATTTCTTGAAAGAGGACATAGTGGGCATAAACTTCAAAAACTCATGGTAGTCCTTCCTCGACCTTCTTTTTGTCATAGTGGACTTCTCAATTTCAGAATTATTCTTCCCATCCTTCACAACATCACTATAAGAAGGCATATCCATCTCACTATGGTTTTCCTTGTATAAAACACTGAAGGTATTATTAATATCCCTTAATGAATGATTGATCAATACTTTGGTGGACTAATACCATGTATTTAAAATGAATTGTCTCTAAGAGACATTTAAGAAATGAAGAATTTAATTGATGTGCAATGGAGGAAGAAATTGAAATTGGTAATTCCCACCATTCCTGTTTTTTAATATGAAAATGAATATCATGTCTCGTGAAAAAACAAATACATGAATAAAATTTCATCTATATGCATTCTAAAAGTGTGGGAAAAAGCATTGATGGAATTGATTGAATAGAATAGGGAGGATCTTTAAACTTGTACTAGAGGGTTATAATGTATGTGAATTTCAGAATCGGATTAATTGTATGGTTAATGGAATAGAAGAGAAGAGTATGCAAATTATTGAAAGTCCCACATCATAAATACAATTACATGATTATCCTTGAGCTAGTTGCTTTATTTATTATGTTGGAATAGATACAAGATTATAATCCAAAAAGAAATGATCATTTTTGTTGTATTATAATCAATATTATATACTTGAAACATACAATATAATTGAAAATATGAAATAAAAAAAATAAATCCTTTGAGAGAACATATATTCTCTTAGATTGTCCCAATATATCAATCATAAGATAAATATTGGAATCCTGGGAAAATGAAACATTAGAAATGAGTGATCTTAGGTTCTCAGTAAGGATAAGTATACAAGAAAAAGCTACTATGAACAAATAAGCATAAACAGTGTGGAACAATTTATAATCGAAACAGAATCAATTTAAACAATATTTTTATCATAATATAGAAATAAAAAAGGAAATAAAATAATTAAATATAAATAATCACATAGATATTCAACTTATTGAATAATCCCGTGAAATATAAATACCTAATCTAGTAATGTTAGAATGTATAATTCCATACATCATAAAAATATTGTAAAGGCTATGAAAAATACACTATATATAAATAGGTAATGCTTTAGTCAATTCCCAACTAGATCGTATCATTAGTATTATCGACAAATTTAGGGGAAATATTGGGTCCAACATATAACTCAGTAAGACCAATTCATTCATCATTTGAAAAAGGTGAAACATAACCATTCCAAATGGAAAACCAGAATATGATACGGGAATACATTAACCATAAACCATGAAAAATGTAACATCCATAGTCAAATAAATCATATATCATACAATAAAATATTTTAGATGGTATCATCAGATATCAACCATAATTAATCATAAAATCCAACAAAAATGTTGAAATTAATGGAAACATTCTAATATAATCATTAAAATTTCATAGAAGAAACACAGATTTTTAATTTAAAATAATTTATTTAAAAAAGTAATTCTGTTAAAAAATGAAATATTTTATTCAAAAGTAGCCCTTTTAAGTTTTAAAATAATCTCCCCAACATTATGGAATTATAGATGTAGAAAAACCCACTCATACAATATATGTTAAGAAACATTTCTTATATATATTTGATGAAAAATTCATAAAGTACAATATTTGGATAGATAACAAAAATCTATTGAAGACATATTATAAAATTTGGAAATGTGTAAAATTAATTTATACACTCATTGGATAATCTAAAAAATATTCTTGAATTTTTTTTATATAACCTGGGTATGGATGAAAAATATTCCCTAGTAGAGACTTAACTTAAATAATGTCGAATAATAATGAGATTGGGAAATAATTTTTACCTTTCACAATCCTTTTTTGAATGTTCATTACTCATACATAATGGATTGAAGAAAATTATTAATTTATTCTAAAACTATATTAATATTTATTATATCATAAATAAAAATCTTATATATTTTTTGTAAATAGTATTCTTTTATTACCCTTGTCTCATGTGTTAAATACTTTATTTTCCAAAGCATTTTTTTCATGTAAGTATGATTCCCCATGGATAGAATAAATGTATTTCATATATAGAGTTATATTAATGTAATATATATTATATTTAACTATTATATACATTTTTAGTCATTATTTAATGGTCAATATGAAGAATGAATCACATCGTGTCTTGTATACGGTTGGTTGCACGCACATATGAGTGACAATATCAACCCGTTAATGGTGAACAGGTTAGGAAATGGATGGTATATTAATGATAAAGAATAAATATCATTTTTTATTTATTATTTATATCCCTTATATCCTTCATTAATCTCATAAATATAATTTGGTGATGAAAAACAAATTACACTATGGGATGGATACGGTAAGCCTTATGTATGCATGCATAGTGCTTTAGTTTATCATATGACTGATATATTGTAGAATATAGTTAACCCATTATCATTAAAATATATAATCATATAGATTATTCTAGATTTTTAAATTTATAATGGAAAATAGACATGAATATAATGTATAATAATATATGAAATTGAATGAGTTGGTAAAACATTCACATCTTTTTTGGTGGACTTCCTTTAGATATCTTCTTAAGGAATCTAGAGTTGGTCTTTTGGAAGAAATAGAAGTAATGAACATGAATAAGGATGAATTTTGGAGAAATGGTAATGGATTGGATGATATATACTACTTTATGTTGTGTGAGGAAATGATGGATGTGGTTATCTTTTATAATTGAGGTAGGGGTACTCTTGGAATCTTCAAAAATATTAAGTTAATATAAATTAATTGTCTATTATAAATTATAATTTTTTTTAATTCTAAGATAATATGATTATGGGTATAAATAATATCAAAATAACCATTCAGACATGTTTAGATCACATTCATACCCATATCTTTTAGTTTTATCCCCCTTTTATAACAATTAACTCTTATTGTGACAACATGTGTTATCGCTAACTTAAGGTTAATATAGTTACTAGAAAATTATAAAAGAATCATAAATGAGTAATAGATGTATTTTTTAACCATATACAAATTATTCTTCCTCATTTTATAATTTTATGTATTTTATATGATTTAATAAAATATTTTTTATTTTAAAATCTCATTAATGTCAATTTTTCCACAATTCATTTCATAACTTTTTAAAAAATATAAAATCACAATTTAAAATAAAAAATTCATCAATACATCCCAAATATGTATCTATAATCTTTAAAATATGTGTATGAAATTATTTACCTCAAATTGTATTTTTTTAACATATTTAATATCAATAATTTGATATTTCTATTAATTAAACATTTACAACCTTATCATTGTGTAATCCATAAAGGTGATTATTTATTTAGAAAAATTTTAAATTCGATTTCATTGATAAATATAATAATTTAGTATTTAAAATTAATATTTATAATCTTATATATTTTTTTATGACACTATATTAAAAATTATATAGTTATTAAAAATATGATTATGACATAATTGAATTTTCCTTAAATAAAATATAATAAATGTCATACTATCATCTATGTTATTTATACATTTTATAATCATAGACCAAGTATTATTTTGGTATATACCCCCTCATAAAATAAAATGTGGAAATGTTTTAGGGTAATTTTCTAATTTTATTAATATTATGTTTACCTTTAATAACTCGATTTACCATTAACAGTGTTAATAAAAACAATCTAAAGTTAATATTCATATTTCCCAAAAATAAGTGGAACATATTAATGTAATTTTTAACCACATATTCTAATTATAGAATCTATATTTAAAATTTAAAAACATAGATTTTGATTTAATTAATTTAAAATTAATCATGTTGCTATGAAGAGAAACCCGGTTTTGAAAGTGGAATTGCACAAAAGTTTTAAATGGTTTTACCTCCAATTTTATTATGAATATTTATAAAATTAACTAAATTTTAAATGATATGAAGTTTATCTAATTATAATTTTCTACCAATTAAAAATATTATTTATAAGTACAAATTATTTAGAAGAAAAAGTTGTTTTCAATTAAAATAAAATATCTTATCACTATTCACCAAAACGTGTAACTTATCAAAACAATATACAATTTTTTTTAAAAAAGTAAACTTTTTTACTCAACTATTAAATTAGAAGTATATTTTTTCAAATATAATTAATAAATCTATCAAAATAGTTTTAAAATAAGTGTGCCGTCAAAAGGTGATAAAACATTCCTTTTATAAAAATACATCTTTTATGAAGGAGATTGGGTTTTTTATTAAATCATAAATAGAAAAAAGAAGAGTGAATGTTAAATACTTTATTGAATATTATATATACATATATTTCAATCATTAATATAATCCAAAAAGTCTAATTTTTGTATTCTGTTGGTATAAAACACAATTTTTCACATTTAAATAATTTTTATATATAAATTTCCCTTATATTAAATTGGTTTATATATTAATATCTCATTAACTGGTTACCAATTAATTCAATAATATATTATCAAAAAATTATAGTAGAATTTATAACAACCAATTTGACGACTGGGATATAGCTTCATTTTATTTAAATATATTAAATTTATATCATCGAACATTTGAGTCTGGTGTTGTATGAAATGTAAGGTATCAAATAGATTAAATTCAAAAAAGAAACATAACAAAAAATCATTGGGTGTTACATTTTCCCCTCCTTAAATAAATTGTATCCTCACAATTGAAAATTTTACATCATAAATCAAAGGTTCATACTTGAAAATTTCATTATACAAAAATCACATTATAAATAGTGTTAATAAAATATCATCTTAATAATAGGGAATAGAAATGTGAAGGTCAATGAAAAAATTACGGTTGGAATATGAATAAAAAATATATTTTTATTAAAAAAAAGTAACAATAGATACATGTAAACTAAATTAAGGGGAAGAAAGTAATGGATCCCATGGGTGTCCCCTTGAAAATTGAGATTACTGTCCTTGGTTAAGGAAATAATAAATGAAAAATGGCGGTCGATTCTTCAGAATCCCCCTTACTAGCTCGAGAATCTGCAAAAAAAATTCATTCCCTCTAATTATGATTGACCATAGTGTTATTGTCATAGAGTAGTCTACATTTCCTAATATGATATGTCAGTTCCCAAAGGGGAAACAATATACCATGGACTATCTTGATTAGCACATTAGATTCGGGTTCAACCTCCATAATGAAGATATTAAACAATTCGCACAAATTTAAACCATTGAACATTGCTCTCGCTTTGGCCCTAAATGAATTACCAGAACATAAAAAAGTGTTAATGTTGAAGAGGATTAATCCCTTTCCATCATGAACAATCCCACCTCCTCTCATATTCCTTTCCAATCAAGAGCCGCCAACATTGAGTTTCAGTCTATGCGTAGGAGGATGCCACCTAACCCACATACCCATTATTCTCCTTTCACCTCCATTAAATTAATTTTTACCATAACAAAAACATAAAATTATTAAGGATTCAAAAGTACATTGACTTCTCAGTAATAAACTTAATTGAATATAGTTCTTTATTCAAAATTCATTTCTTATATTTTTGTGATTATTTTATTATAAATAAATGCACTTAATTGGTTTCTGTTTATGTTATACTCATGATCTCATCATTTGGTACACTTAAATCTATTTTCACAACCTTTCATTCAAATAATATTGATATTCAAGATGAATTTTTATCCAGGAATCACTTTTGATGAATCATAGTGTCCAAAAGTATTTATGTTATCCTCTAAATTTTTACTAATTTCATAATGGTTAGCACACAATACCCAATAAATCACAGTTTAAACTCAAAATATAATATCAAATATTCAAATTAAAATATTTCAACCTTCAAATTGATCCAAAATAAATCAATCCATATTCACAGTCAAAAAAATTAGAATAAAGGACACTATATTTCCAAAATCCATATAATAACATATTTACCCAAAAAATTATAATCTAGATATTTTTTCACCCAATAAATATATGAATACTTTATCACCTTTAAATCCATAATGAAAACATGAATTCTTCTAAATAAATAATGAATATGTACTATAGTATAAACATTATATATATCATGATTATAATAACCAAAATATAATAACATAATTATTGAATCCAAAAACACAAATACATTAATTATACCTCTTCGACTGTAGTAATTTTATAAGCGTGACCTTGAACCATTTTCATTTTTTGATCAATACTTCCTTGATTCTTGGGACCTTAATTTGTGTATTAAAGCATTTCCTTATAGTTAAAAAATTTAACATTTACATATTTTCTCTTTCCATTACAATCATGAGCCCAGGGACCATTCTATCCACACATGTGAAAAACTCCCATTCATTTTTGGAATATACCATGGTGTTTCTTCCCATAATTATCAGTTATGGGAAAATCCTTCTTTTAATTTTTCCATTTATATGTGTCTTTATCCATAATTTTTTTCATCTCTTGATTTACCTTAATATAATAAGACATAGAAAATTATGTTTTTATATTGATGTCAAATGTGACTATATCTTTATATAATGAGAAATGTTTTTATACCAATTTGTTTTGGAAGAAGGAATTTATCCCATCATGTAAATGGTCAACATTACATCATGGGTAAGGTTTGTATTCTATATTATGCATTGATGACCTTGTAAAGTTGGATTTAGATTTTGAAGCATCATCATTCTCCTTTTTCGAAAGACTCAAAAATCACCTCTCTATATTCCCTCATTGTGTGGGAGGAAAATATTTTTCGAAACAATATTCCATAAAATCGTTCAATCCAATATTTTTTGTTCTTTCATACCACTTCGGGTTTCAAATAAATGACCACCATTTACTCACATCTCTTAGGACACAACAGACTTCCCTGAAAGCAGCCCTCCTTTCGTTACCTCCAATTGAAAGAAATATCTTCTCTATTGAAATTATCCATTTCTCATCTACAAGTGGATTTGTAGTCCCATTGAATGATGGAGGTTGTTTCTCATAATGTGATCCATCATTATTCCACCAGTTTTTGGTTCAGGATGCTTCATAAATGGAAGGTTATTTTTTCATAACCAGAGTCAACTATCCCAATATAGTTATAGGTTTTTCATCACCTATTACCACTCAAAATCCAAGATCATGGATTTGCATAGTTGGGTAATCCCTACATAGATTACATGTGTTGATAGGTTTTCTATTTATTCTATTAGGAATTATTCCTAAAAATTGGCATACACTAGTTTAGTTCATAAAAACATTAAATATAACATATAATATTAAAAATAGTGAATCACATAATGTGACATGTAAATTTTTTTTATAACTAATCTCTTAATAATATGATATTTTTATTTGGATATCTTTACAAATATTTTTCACAGGGTTTCACTCTCTAATCTATGTTTTCCAAAATCTAGTTCACATGTTTCTAACGAACTAGCTCTAGTACAGACTATATAGACCCTATCCCTAGTATCCTAGAGCTAGTTCCAAACCTTATTATATTGAATTTTATAAAATAATAGAATCCTAGTGGACTAACCAGTTCAATCGTTTTTGGAAACCAGATTACATACTTGAAATTTAAATTTCTATTGAAACTAAAAAATACAATATAATTAATCCCTTGAGAGCACTAATTTTGAAATGGCCCGAAACTCTTCAGTACATTACATTGGGAAAATGCAGTGTTAGAGCTGTTCTGGGAAGTTAATGTGACTTGGGGTGCATTTGAGTACACTTTTAAGGGAAACTAAAGGGCTTTAGCTTTTGCACAAGAGGCACATGGTTTGTCTAAAACGTTCGGACAAACTGTGCGAGGTTGGTGTTGGAGGCAGTGGCTAACACATGGTTAGTGCACAGTTTGTCTAACCATGTGGCCTAACCGTGCGAGGAGTGTTGACGAGTTAGTAGCGACCGCTCAGTTAGCACACAGTTTGTCTAACCGTGTGACCAAACCATGTGGGCACTTAAATCTGGATCCTAAAATTGTGGATCTCAGCCATTTTGCCTCTAAATTTATCGTTTAACCCCCTAAGCGACCATAACTCGGGATTACCCTTCCTCTATGGTAAGATAACCTCTCCGTAGCATTTTGGAGGTGATCTGAAGGCTTCTCTTGGCGAAAAGAATCCAGTTTCTTGAGGTATGTGATTGTTCGTGTTTAGTTTATTAGATCTATTTAGATATAATCTTCCTCTTCTCTCGGGTTCTTATATCTATGGCTATTATGGGTATATCTAAGGGTTTGGATGTCAAACATGATGATCTTTGGTCTTGATCTTGCTAGGAGGAGAGATCTAAGGCTGGTTCTAGAGAATCAACTAGGGTTTCTTGAGCGTTCTTCGACTGTCGTGGTTTTCATCAAAAAACATAGAGGTAGGGGATTCATTGCTTCTCTTTCTTTTATGTGAAACTGTATTGTTAGCATATTTATTCTCATTGGATGAAAATGGAATTGACATAATAAATACTTTGAACAGGATAAAGAAATT
Source organism: Viscum album (assembly GCA_963277665.1). Lineage (NCBI taxonomy): Eukaryota > Viridiplantae > Streptophyta > Magnoliopsida > Santalales > Viscaceae > Viscum > Viscum album. The sequence continues at coordinate 1,629,892,102 of OY728155.1, read as the reverse complement.
GTATCGATCATATGTTATTGCCTCTTATTTTCTTAGATAGTGTGATATATATGATTTCTTTTGTTAGATATTATTCTTGATGGAAATTGGTAAAGAACGTAAACTTGGATTAATTGATAATTGTTTGGCTAAAGATAAAGAGACATTAAAACAAATCTGGTTCTTGTGGTGATTTGATGTTAATCAAATAAGTGTAGTAAGCATGTATAATAATTTGTGATAGCTTACTGGTTAGGTTCCCGATTTTGGAACCAACGTATTATAAATTTGTTAATTCAAGATGGTTTAAAGTTTTGATTGATTGAAAATTCCTTGAAGGGCTCTGAGTAACACTCTTGATTATTAATGGGACAAGATCCCAATTTATGTGATGTGTTCTTTCCCGCTTTTTGTGCTGTGATGTGATCCTGGAAGGTTGTTGTGATATGTGGGGGCATAGAGGACTTTTTGTTGTGGAAGTGGATAACGTATAGAGTGGAGAGATGCATTGGTTTATTCATGTGGGTGTCGGGGAGGACACGAGGGATGATGGAATGGGTTGCATGTGGTTGATGGATTATTGCGGGTTCTTTGATTGTTTATCTTCTTTACTTTTCCCCACTGATAAAGGCAGCTAGTCTTGGTTACCCTTCTTCCGAAGGTGGCCAAGACGCGTGGCGTATTCCACGTGATTTCTATATCATTCCTCTTAAGGGAGGATGGATATACACTCTTTTTATAGGTAGAAAAGACTCGATGGGTAGTACATCTACTCGCTGTGTTGTGCCCCCTTCTGTCTAGAAGCATAGAATGCTTTTCTAGAATGCCTGGGAATATGGGAAAGTAATTCTGTAATGAATGCATGAATAAATGGTGTTAACCCATGGGGTTGGTGTTTGCATAAACATAATGATGAAGTTGAAAATTGTTGAAGGAGTAGTTGACTTTATGTGTGTTGCTAATGAAATTTAATGTGGTTTTGTTCATGGTTAATTAATTTTTAAAGAATTAATTGACGTATAGTGGAATTGATAAAAAGTGAATGACATAATCTAATAAATCTCTTTAAATGGTTGTGTGCTTATAAGATACCTAGTCATAGAAGTGGCATCCCGGAGTCCAAGAGACGATAGCTGTATTTTTGTCTAAGACTAGGTTATGCCCATAGTGTGGTTGTGAGTTATAATATATTCTGTACTTTTTGTGTTTCTATACACTACTCTACCTAGTCAGAAGGGGAAACTGACACCAAAACCATTCTGAGCCCTGGGGGGGGGGGTGTTTTCCCCAACATTCCCTTGGGAGGAAGAATGAATGACTACCCCCATTGGCCTCACTCTCTTCTCTTGTTAGATACTTGATCCATTAGGCACATCAGTTAGTTTTCCCCATTATATGTGTGTAGAGAGTTGTAATGGTTTGTGGTTATTCACACACATATATTATGGATATAGTATCCTATGGACTACTATAGGTGTAACATGTATTGGCAGTGATGGATTGAAGATCCTTACTCGGTGTATGGGCTGTAATGGCTTGAGGTATAATACCCTTCATATGAGACGCGTTACACGAGCTATGGTGCCTCCCAGAAACTACCTGGTTACTTTCATTGTGAGGATGGTGTGGTGCTTCGCCCAGCTGTCTGTGGGCAAGCCTTTTTGGTGCACGAGGTGCAGATTGTGGTGCTTCACCCAGGTGTCTGCGGGCAAGCCTTTTTGGAGAGAGATGCTTAAGACCTGTGATGTTGGGGAAAAGTATCCAACCAGCGGGGAAGTAGTAGCGGGGTACCATTGATATTATTTATTATATGCTATATTCAGGTTTGTGTTACTTGGTGAGAGTAGCCAGGGTGAGGTTGGGAACTTAGTACACATGTTTAGGTGAAAATTTAGTTTCAATTTCTGTTCACTGTGATTTAACATGCTTTCTTTACCTTTTCATGAGTGGATTTGGGTAGGATCCTAATGATTATACTATTATAATCACCCAACCTATATAAAAACTGTTTTTTAGGTCACTTGGAGGAGGTTGGAGATCAAGCTGGTTTCAACTATCATGGGGTTGCAGGATCTGTTTGGTATTGTGGTTGCAGCTATTTTATTTTCTTTTGGGTACTTGCTGTTTTCCCCTTTTTCTTATAGTACATTTTCATGACATTCCATTTTTGCACTTGGGTTTCTTTTATATTTCTAGTTTTGAGTTGGAGTTGATTGGTGTCTATCTTTTCTCTCTCTTAAGCAAGTGTTCTCTTAGAGGGTAATGCCTCCCATCTATGTGTTACTATACACTCAGTGCTAGTCACCAACCCGGGTCCTACTGGAGGCGGGACTTAAGGTTCATTATCTCTATTTTCACATTTTCGGCCCAGGAGGGGTAAAATTTGTGGGGAGGGGGTTCTAGATCATCATAAAGAATATGTCGATCAAAGAAGAAGACCCTTATAGTTTAATGTTGGGAATTATGTGTTTCTAAAGGTGACTCCCCATTATGGGAAACAAAGGTTTGGTCATGGAAGTAAGCATTCTCCCCGGTTTGTTGGGCCTTTCGAGGTGTTAGCTCGTGTTGGAGATGTGGCGTATCGAGTACCAATTACCCCTCAGATGAGTTGGATGCATAATGTTTTCCATGTACTAGAGCTTCGTCGTTATCTTCATGACGACTCTCACATCATCTATTGGGGAGAGATCGATGTTGATTATGATGCAACCGTTGAGGAGCGACCTGTGGAGATCCAAAACTGCAAGGAGAAGGTGTTGCATGAGCATTCTATTCCTTTAGTTCATGCCTTCTGGTGACACGGTGGCTTGGAGGAGAGTACCTGGGAATGAGAGTCACAAATAAATGCTCATTACCTAGAGTTGTTTGATGTTTAAATCTTTTCATGTATCATTGTAGCTGATGTGGTTATGAAACTTTCATGTTTATGAGATGGCTCCCTTTGTTTCTTTTGGGTCTTGCTCTCTTTTGAGAGGTATCTCGAGGGGTGGTTGTTGAGACGCTGTTTCATTTTCCCTTTAGGTGGGATTTGGATTCTCGAGGATGAGAATGTTTTGAGAGGTATCTGATGTAATGGTCCAAACCACTCTAGTCTATTACTTTGTGAAAATGCGGCATTAGAGGTGTGTAGGGAAGTTGATGTGACTTGGGGTTCGTTTGGGTGGAATTTTAAGGGAAACTAAAGGGCTATAGCTTTCGCACGGGAGGCACATAGTTTGTCTAAACTGTGCGGCCAATTTGTGTGAGGTTGGTGTTGGAGGCAGTGGCTAATGCATGGTTAGTGCACGGTTTTTCTAACAGTGTGGCCTAACCGTGCGGGGATTGTTGAGGACGCAGTAGGGACCGCACGGTTAGCGCACAATTTGCCTAACCATGTGAGAAAACCGTGCGGGGATTGTTGAGGACGCAGTAGGGACCGCACGGTTCGCGCACAGTTTGCCTAACTGTGTGAGAAAACCGTGTGGGCACTTAAATCTAGATCCTAAAATTGTGGATCTCAACGTTTTTGCCTCTAACTTGATCATTTAATCTCTTAGGTAGACATAACTTCTAATAACCCTTCCTTGAAGATAGGAGAACCTATCCCAAGCATTTTGGAGGTGATCTGAAGGCTTCTCTTGGAGAATCAAAGACAATAACTTGGGGTATGAGATTGTTTTTGTTTGGTTTCATAGATCTACTTAGATATACTCCTCCTCTTCTCTCAGTTTCTTAGATCTATGCCATTTATGGGAAGATCTTAGTGTGTGGATGTCAAACATGATGAGATTTGGTCTTGATCTTGCTATGAGGATAGTTTTAAGATGGGTTTTTGGGCAATTGGCCTGGGTTTATTGTGTGTTCTTTGACCGTCATCTTTTTCATAAAAAACCATGGATGTAGGGGATTCATTGCTTCTCTTTCTTTTATGTGAAACTGTATTGTTATATTATTTAGTCCTGTTAGATGACAATGGAATTTACATAATAAATATTATGAACTGGATAATGAAATTGTATTGATCGTATGTTATTGCCTCTTGTTTTTCTAGATAGTGTGATATCTATGCTTGATTTTCTTAGCTATTGTTCTTAATTGAAATCGATAAAGAACGTAAATTAGGATTAATTTATAATTGTTTGGATAAATATAAAGAGGCCTGAAAACGAATCTAGTTCTTGTGGTAATTTGATATTAATCAAATTAGCATAGTAAGAATGTATAATAATTTGTGATATCTTACTGGTTTGGTTCCTGATTATGTAACCAACATATTATAAATCTATTAATTCTAGATGTTTTAAAGATTTGATTGTTTGATAATTCCTTGAAGGGTTCTGAGTTAACCTCTTGATTGTTAAAGGGCCAAAAGCCCAATTGATGTGATGTTTGCTTTCCTGCTTCTTGTGTTATGATGTGATACTAGATGGTTGTTGTGATATGTGGGGGAATATAGGCCTTTTGGTTGTGGCTACAGATGATACCTAGAGTGGCGAGATGCATCAGTTTATGCATGTGGGTGTTGAGGAGGACACCAGGGATGATGGGTTGGATGTGATTGTTAGATTCTTGCGGGTTATTTGATTGTTTATCTACTTTACTTTACCCCACTACTCAAGGAAGCTAGTCTTTCTTACCCTTGTTCCGAAGGAGGTTAAGAAATGTGGAGTATTCCACGTGCTTTCTATTTATAGATTCTGAAGGGATGATGGGTCTACGCTCTTGCTATAGGTTGCAAAGACTCGTCAGGTATTAAATCTACTCACTGTATTGATCCCCCTTTTTTCTAGTAGAATAGAATGCTTTTCTAGAATACCTGGGAATATGGGAAAGTAATTCTTTAATGAATGTTTGAATAAATGGTGTTAACCCCTGGGGTAGGTGTTTGTTGAAACATAATGATGAGGTTGAAAATTTTTGAAAGAGCAATTGACTTTGGGTGTGTTGCTAATGAAATTTAATGTGGTTTTTTTCATGGTAAATTAATTTTGAAAGAATTAATTAATTTATAGTGGAATTGATAAAAGGGAATGAAGTAATCTAATAAATATCTTTAAATTGTTGTGTGATTATAGGATACCTAGTCTTAGAAGTGGCAGACCGGAGTCCGAGAGACGTTAGTTGGAGTTCTGTCTAAGACTATGTTATTCTCATAGTGTGGTTGTGAGTTATAATATATTTTGTACTTTTTGTGTTTCTATATGCTACTCCACCCCGTCAGTAAGGGAAACTGGCACCCCAGGGATTCTGAGCCCTGGGGGGTGTTTTTCCCATCATTCCGGTGGGAGGATGAATTGCTGACTACCCCCTTTATCCCCGCTCTCTTCTTTTGGTAGATACTTGTGCCATTAGGCATAGCAGTTAGTTTCCCCCTTATATGTGCATAGAGGGATGTAATGGCTTATGGTTATTCAAACACAAACATTCTGGATATAGTATCCTATGGACTTTTATAGGTGTAACGTGGATAGGTTGTGATGGCTTGAGGATCCTTACTCAATGTATGGGTTGTAATGGCTTGAGGTATAATACCCGACATATGATACACTTTATGTGAGATGTGGTGGCTCCAAGAAACTACATCTTTACTTTGGTTGTGAGTATGGTGTGGTGCTTTTCCCAGTTGTCTGTGGGAAATCATTTTTCATGCACGAGGTGCAGATTATGGTGCTTCGCCCAGGTGTCTGTGGGAAAGCCTTTTTGGAGAGAGATGTTTAGAACCTGCGACGTTGGGGAAAAGTGGCAAACCAGTGGGGAATTAGTATCGGGGTACCCTTGATATTATTTATTATATACAATATTCATGTTTTCATTACATGGTGAGAGTTTCAATGGTGAGGTTGGAACATAGTATACCTATTTAGGTGATGAGTTAGTTTCACATGTTGTTCACTGTTCTTTAGCATTCTTTCTTTACCTTTGCACGAGAGGATTTGGGGAGGATCATAATAAGTATTCTGTTATACTCACCCTACGTATATACAAACTGTTTTGTATGTCACTTGGAGTAGGTTGGAGATCAATCCTACTTCTACTAGCTTTGGGTTGTATGAGCTGTTCAGGCTTTTGGTTGTAGTAGTTTTACTTTCTTTTGGGTACATGCAATTTTTACCTTTTTCATAGTAATTTTGCATGAAATTCCATTTGTGAACTTGGGTTTCTTTTATATTTCCAGTTTTGAGTTGGAGTTGATTGGTGTCTATCATTTCTCTCTCTTCTGTAAGTGTTATCTTAAATGGTAATAACTCTCATCTCTGTGTTACTATACCCTCGGTGCGAGTCTCCAACCTGGGGCCTACTGGAGGTGGGACTCGGGGGTCATTATCTCCCTTTTCACATTATCGGCCCAGTAGCGGTACAATTTTAGGGGAGGGGGTCGTGACAAATAATCACTTAGATTAATCCTTCATTTCAATCAGAATATATTTCTTGGTATTCTAGTTAAAATAAAACCTAATAATGTGGTGATCTTAGATTCCCAGTAATGGTAAGAATAAAGTGGAATCGATTATGAATTAATATGTATAAACATTATGTAAAGGTGTATAACTAAAGTACAATACATTTAAAATTAAATTAAGCATAACATGGCCAAAAGAAATTAAAATTTTCAATTCTATATAAATAATCAAATAGATATTACATGAATTGAATAATCTCATGGAATAACAAGAACTAATCTCCTTATTTGGTAATTCTTAATGATGGACATCATAAACATATCTTCAATGCTTCAGCCAAGACACCTTATATAAACTGGTATAATGTCAACCAATAACCAAAAAATTTTGTCTCACGGGACATACTATGCATCGATGAGATATAGTGGGCATTGAAAATCAATTTCTATGTCCAATAAATTCCTCATATAAAAAAGGTAAAACATAAACAACATAGAATTCATATTCAAAATCTAGCATACGAAATTGGAATACTTTAATAGTAAACCATGAATAATAACACATCTATATTCAAACTAATCATAAAACTGATAATAAGATATCATATATGGTATCATAAGATATGATACTCAATTAATAATAAAGAACAATATTTTATGTTTACAGAGAAGAAAATAGTCTAATAAAATCATTAAAATTTCCTGAGGGAAATACCATTTTTTACATTGAAATCATTTATTTTAAAAGTCGTGTGGTTATAAAAGAATTTTTTTTATTTCAAAAAAACCTTATAAACATGTAAAATATGATATAAACTATTATTTAATAATGTCTATAGAAAAATATTCTCATTTGGTATAAGTTAAAAATGAATATATTTCCTTTAAATTTTAAAAAAGTCATAATATACATCATTTGGAAAGAAAAAAAATCCATTGAAGACATTTATAAAATTAAAACAGTAAAAAGAATAATTTAATAATTTTTTGAATGATAGAAAAAATATTTTGGAAAATATTTTCAAAAAACATGGTATGGATGGAAAATGTCCCCAAATAGAGATTTAAACTTAAATAAACCCAAATAATAATGAGATTGTTAAACAACACTTACCTTGAACATTGATTTAATTGAATTTGTTTTTTAATATAGTATAATCGTTTAAATAATGTTATGAATTTATACTAGAACCATTTGCTTATTAATGATATCATACATGATCCTATTACATTGTTTTCTTAATAACATTTTGTATTACCCCAGTTTCGGGTGTTAACTGCTTCATTTTCCAATGCATGTTTTGTCTTGTAATTCCAGTTTATTATTAATAAGATAGATTTATTTAATATATAGAATGATATTATGTTAATATATATTATATTTAATAATAATAAACTTTTGTATAATGGTTTTTCAATTGTCAACATGGAAATTGAATCACATCGATTCGTCACGACGGTAGGTCGTACATATGCATGAGTGATGGTATCATTCCCTTAATGGTGAAAGGTTAGGTAATTGAATGATATATTAATTATATATAATAAATATCAATTTTTATTTATTATTTATATACATTATACCAATAATTACACCCATCCAAATAAATCGGGGAAGAAAAAAAATTGCACTACGACATGCATATGGTAAGTCATACGTACACATGCGCAGTGCTTTCATTATTCATATGATGGATAAATGGTGTAATATTGGTGTCCCATAATAATAATAAATTCTCAGAATATATACTATGAAATATTTATTAAATTATTTTAGAAACAACAGATAAACAAGATGTAGAATAAGAGATGAACATTAATGAGTTGGTAAAACCATTTTCTATTCTTCGGTGGACTTCAATTTGATATCTCCTTAAAGAATCTAGTGTATGACTTTATGGATGAAAAATACCTCCATAAATTGAATAAGGATGTTGGTAGGATATATGGGTAGGTTTTTTCCACTATATAAATCCCAATGTGGTGTGAGGGAGTGAGGGATGAGGTTCCCTTTCATAATTGAGGTGAGGGGAATGTTTAGAAACTCTCATAATATTAAATTAATATAAATTACTTTTCAATTACAGTTGGATCTAGAGTGAGTTATTTAAAATATAATACCATTATGGTTCTAAATACTCATGAACAATAATTTTATACTTGTTTAGATCACATTCACACACCAAACATTTTGTTTTTTCCCCTTTTTAATCCCTTTATCTCTTACCGTGACAACATGTGTGATTACTTTTCGAAAGAAAATATATTTAATATAAATTAAAAAATATCATAAAAGATTAATTTATATAATTTTAATGATTATAACTTTATTTTTTTCGTATTTTTCTTTTTTTTATTAATTTTATATAAATTAATAAAATATTATTTATTTTAAAATATTATTACTATCAATTTTGACACTATTCATTTCCCAACTATTTTAAAATATCAATTCACCAGATAAATCTGAACCAAAACCTTTAATACCTTTATAATATGGACATTGAATATATAAAATTAATTTATGTATTTAATTATATCAGATTAAATTTATATTAATAATTTTAATATCATTTAATGTATATTTCCATTAATTAGTCAATTATGTCATCATTATTATATAAACATTTGATGTAATTAATGATTTGATAAACATTTAAAATAAATGAAAATGATGAATATAAAAAATTTATATTTCTAATGACTATTTATAGTTTAATTTATCTTCTATATATCCCTATAATGAAAAAGATATATTTATAAAGAATATGAGTATGAAATATTTGACTTTTTATTAAATAAAATATAATAAATGTTATACTCTAATGAAATTCACATAATATGGTTATAATATGCTTCTAAGGATATATATGGTAGAAACCCACTCATCTTATTAAATTTGGGCATGTTTTATTCAAAATTTCTAATATTTAAAAAAATATTTTTACAATTAATTAACCTAATTACCTTTAACGATGTAGATAACAAAATTACTAATGTTACTATTCATTTTATCATAAATATAACGAACCTATATAAATAATTTTAACCAAATAAATCAAAATATTGAATCCATTTTTAAAAATTAAAACCATTGATGTTTATGCAATTAATTTAAAATTAATCTCATTGATGGATTGAGCAAATGAGTTTTTAAAGTGAAAACATTCATAATATTAAAATGTTTTTGATAAACATTCAAAATGAAATTATTTACAATGAAATAATTTGGATTTAGTGATATAAAATTTATCTATTCATACTTTAAAACCAATTTAAAACATAATTTATCCTTATAAATTATTTAGATGAAAATTTTGTATCCAATTAAAAGGAAATATTTTATCACTATTCACCCAAACACGATACTTATCAAAAAAATCATCCAATAATTTTTTTGTATTATTATTTAAAATAAGAAGTTTATTTTGTCAAATATAATTTATAAAAGTGTTAATAAATAAATTTAAAACTATTGCCCCCTCAAAAGGTGATAAAACAATCATTTTATAAAAATATGTTTTTGTGAGTAAAATTGGATTTTTTTATAAGATGTATAGAAAACACATTATATGAGTATTAAATATTAGATTAAATAGTATATATATATATATTATTAATATAATCCCAAAAGGTTATTTTTTATCATTGGTATAAAACACACTTGTTCACATTTAAATATATATTATAAAAACATTTCCTTTATATTAAACATGTTTTTATATTTATTTCTAATTAATTGTAAACCAATTAATTAGGTAATATTTTCATAAGTTATTTAATACTATTCATAACCATAAAATTAATAGATATGAGATTGTTTTTATTTTAAATAATAATGTTAATAGTATATCATGGTTTGTTGGAGCTCTATTTTTGCGTGAAACATATGCTATAAAAGAGATTAAATTTTAAAAAGATCTATAACATATAATCATGGGGTTTTTACACATTCAATTATTTACCATTCATGGATTCAGTGAATTATGTGAATCAATTTTCTCAATCCAAGGGATAATGTTGATGATACGACACAACAACCTACAATGATAGAGTAAAAAAGGATTTTTAATGAAATCAAAACAGATGATGTGAATCATGATAATTAGTGAATAGTTATCATACCCACAATAATTGGAAATTTTATGTTTTATTTTTTATGAATGAGCCCAATAAAAATATTATTGTTTTTTCTTTAAGGAAATTTTATTTTAATATCTTACAATATATTGATTATGGAGTAATGAGAACAAATGTGATATTTTGTTAGTACAAGGATGATCCCAATCTTCTAGTGAAAATAATTTTTCATAAGATACGAGCTTATACAAGGAATAAAAGATGAATTAACTTTTGGAAGGGTATATGTCTCCATTTAATATATAATTAAAAAATTTCTTTCCTATATGTGTTTAAGAAAATGTTTTTGATCAGAATATCAAAGTCATTGGCACACATTTTGAGGTTTTATGTTATGGGAGTTTATCAAGATTAATTCTATTTTGAGAGGTATTTATGGAAATAAAACATTGTTTATATTTCTTTACTAAAAAGATATTTTTAGGAAGAATGAATTTATAATTTCTAGATATTCGATTAAAGGTATTGGTAACCTTTGGGGTATATCTTTTCATTGATTTTTATATAATAATGGGTTTTTTCAATCAATATGGGATTTCATAACAGTTCATTGTCATCAAATAAGACTTATCTATGGATCCAATTTTCATAATATACATTAAGTATATTTAAAGGTTGCATCGAATAACATATTCAATTGTATCAAATATGGATTTTAATTTTACCTTCAATTTTTGGAAAATAATTTAGTAAGCTCTTGATACAGAGTTGAGATTCATCATTGTGTATCATCCTCATAAATATGGTCAATTTGGGAGAATAATTCAAACCGTAGAGTATATGATAAGATCTCATTATAATAATTTAAATGGTTTTTCGGATAAATTTTTAATCTAGATGAGTTTTCATTCAATAATAGCTTTAACTTGAGCATCCACATGTCTCCTTGTGAATATCTTTACAGAATAAAGTGTATAATTTCAATGTACTATAATAAAGTTGTTGAAATAATGATATTGGGTTTTAGAAAGTTGATGAGTTAATAAATAATGTTATATTAGTTTTTCAACATCAAATGGGATGTTATTTAGAATTTAAAGTTGGTGAGAATGTGTTTCTATGAATTTATCCACTATATAAGGACATAAAAATTAATCCCTAGGTATATTAGTTCCTTCGAAATTTATATGGGTCATATCATACCACAAGGAACATCCACCCAACATATCTTAGGTTCACGATGTGTTCCTCATATATCTCTTCAGAAAGTACATACCTGATCTATTAAATAAACTATACTCATAGGTCATGCTACAAGAGAATTATCTTTCTTATGAGGAATTATCATAGAATTTTATGGATTATACCAAGAATATTCTACAGAACAAATCCACTCACCAGGTTTATTATTTTTGGTGAGCCTACATCTTGGGGAAGTTATGTGGGAACCTGAAGATGTAAGAAGGCTTACGTCTCCTCAGTTTAATGAATCAATTTGATCGGTTTTTTATTTAGAAATTCATTTCATTGGGTTATAATGTAACACTAATAGATTTTTTAAATTAATTTTTTTTGAAATAAGTCTAATATTTTTTATATTCACTATTACACACTACAATGAGTTTATGTTACACTACATGAAACAAAATATTTTTAAAAAACATAACATACCTCAAAATAAATTATTTCTTAAAATATTACCTGTCTCTTAGGTGTTAGAATTGAATTTATAAATAAAATTAACAATAATATAAAAATATTGAATTTAAAATTTATATAAAATTAATTCTTTGGTTACCAATTATTCAGTAATGAAGATTTTTTTTGAATAATAGAAATTTGTTTTCTGGAAAAATATTTCTAGGAACATAAATGTTTTTACCTCAATAATTTCAACAAATTACTAATAAGAAATGATTTTAACAATATCTTTATATTATATATTCTATAAAATTTTTGAATTTCATATTATGTGTTTTTTTATAAATGGATAATAATAAATCAAATTTTACACTTCAAAAATGTATTTCTCAAAAATGTTGTTTAGTCTTCATTTTGCATATTAATTCTAAAACAAAATTTTCAAAATATTAGGAAATTTATTTAAAAAATATTAATTTAAATTTTTGCAGTAATCAGGTATAATTTTTATTAGGGATAATTTTTTAAATTTTTCTGATAATATAAATTTATCGATGAATTGTGAAAACTTGTTTTTATTGAGAATTGTTATTTCATTTAAATCATTTAAAAATATGAAAAATTTCATAATTTGGTTTCAAATTCAAATATAGTAAACTAATATATATATATATATATATATATTATCCTGGTATAGATTCTTGGTTGAATTTTCATATAATGTTTGATAGAAAAGTTTTTTAAACATTTGATCTTTTTCCCTTTGAAAACTCCCATTATTTTCATATCTACGAGATTAATCGTAAATTAAAATATTATACTTATTTTTGTGGATTTTTTAATCACGGATTCAATATTTTGAATTAGAATTATTTATATTATATAATAAGTTCAAGATTATTTTTTACAATATTGAATTGTAATAAAATTAACTATTTTTTATCACAATTATTATAAAAATTGGTTTAAACATGGTAAAACTAAAAAGAGAAGGTTTAAAAATGATTAAAAACATGTTTATAACTCATTGAATGGAAATATTTATAAAATATCTATTATAGTCTCTATAATGGATTATTTTGGAGCCTTATTTCATGTGAACATAGTGGGAACACCATTTTCTTGAACAATAGAATATGTGTGCCATGCACATCACTTACAATAGGCCACCCACTTTTATCTCATATTTAAATGTCTAAAAATAATTGTTTCTACCACTCCATAAATTTTTTTTATAATTACCTCTAAAAATTATAGCTGAATTATTTGGTTATAAATAGAACCTATGAGTCCTGTCGGTGAAAACCAAAACTAGTAGTCTAAAAAATAGGTAATGTCCCTAATTAAGCATTTTATGTTATTTCATTACCCAAATCATTAAATTAATTTATAACCACACTAATATAATAACTTAATTGTCTTAAAAATACATATATTTTATGATGTTAATGTAATAACATAAATTCCTCTCATCTTCCATGAAATGGGTCCAAAAACAATCATTCGTGTCTGTGGAAGACTATCGACTCACAAACCAATGTTATTCATTTTTCATCACCACCTCTCGTGGATGGATATAATGATGTATTTTTTTCTATATTTATAAAATACTTTTTATATTATTATTATTCTTTAATAATTATATAATATATTACTTCTTACTTTCCATTACTTGGGAATATGTTAACGGCGTTCATGTGTACGGTGGACTCTCATCTCAAAAAGTGATGTGATTTGTACATGCTTTACATAGAAGCTAATTAATATTTCTTAAATTAACACATCTGATATAAATTAAATAAAAAAAATATAATGTTAATATATTATTTAAAATTCATTATTTCAACTTATCAAGAAAACTTAAACAACATTCATGCATATATATCGTCGGTTGTCACCATAAACGATGTATTTTATTTTCTACATCTATCATTTATAGATTTTTTTAAATAAATATATAATGAATATATGTTTTATATTTATATCATCATTATAAATCTATACATTATGGATCCATGATCAATTTAAGAATACATAATACAACCAATCAAAACATACATGAAAAACAAAGAGGTTCTTACCTGAAACATGATTTTAACAACGATATTTTATCAAACTGGAAATAAATGGTCATTATAAAATAATTTATGGTATTATATATATATATATAATTATTTTTATATAAATTATTTATATTAAATTAATATTTATGATATAGTAGTTTTGAACATGTATGAATGAAGACAAGACTTAAGGTAACGGATTTCCATATCAATTTTTACTTATGTGAGACACATGCCATATTAACACACAATTAATTCTATATATTAAATATAACTCCCTTTAATTAATTTTTTTATGATTATATTTACACTATATTGGATTTACATATCCATTTTATGATTAACCTCTAATGGTATTTACATTTCAAAAGATACAAAATCATAAATGGATTGTTATTGTCTCAAATTCATTCTTTGGGACATATGTTATGTTATGAACCTATCTTCTTTTATGAGATGTATAAAAACACCCTTTAATTTTTTTTCATAAATATAATTTTTTAGGATATTATATATTTCAATTACATTTATTCTTACATGGTTATTAAGATTCTATGTTATCATTATGGTATGTTTTTTATGCTAAAATACCATCATTTATTGGGATTGATTTTGTTTATAATTAAAACAATGAAATCATACATTTCATATATCAATAAACTCATAACTGTTATTCTCCTCTGGGTTTTCCATGAGAATAAAAATTTTCACTTCATCTTCCTATATTTATTATCTAAAGAGTTTGAAGGAATATTTTTAAGAAAAATCATTTTTTTCTCTCCTTTGTGAGAAACACTTTTTCTTCTTAATCCATATATTTGAAAAATGCATTAAAATTTATTGGAATAATTTATTAATAAATATTACCCATGTTTGGATTTTTTCCAAATTTTCATAAAGGAATCATAATGTCATTTTCCAAAGAATGGTTGTTTGGATTTAACAAAAAACGTGGAATGGATCGTTGTTTTAATGTGTATGAAATGAGTATTATTTTGTACCTTCATTAACAAGTCATTTTTTTAGTGATTAATTTATAATTTATAAATTTAATTTTCAGATTAAATGATTTCCCAATTTATTTATAAATTTTTAGTTCTGAAAAGTTGTTCTAAATAAGGAACTGAATTTTTTTCGTAATGAAATTTTTTAAAAGATTATTATAGATTCAATTACAACCTTAAAAGATTGTTTCTAATAAAAAGTATTTTAAAAATGACTTTAAGTGGTTTTTCCAATAAGGAAATGATATATTCTTCAAGTAATGTTCAATGAGATATTTCAAAATAATTTTCTATCTAAGGTGAAATAATGTGATGTGACTTATGATTTAATGAATATAATATTAAATAATACCTTCCTTGTTGTATTTCATAATGTTTAAGGTTCATGTTGATGAAATTTTTAGGAAACCTATTTATTTATCATGGGTTATGCTATGGTGAATTAATGAAATTTTTTTGAAACTCTTTTTCCATACATGAGTAATTATGTGATGATGTAATGAATGTTTTATGATATTGTGTGTAACATCCCATCATGCTTTTAGGTACTCCATTTTTCATGATTTGCTTTTCTTTGTTATTTGGGTGTTATTTTGTAATCATGTGGTTGAAGATCATTTGATGGAAAAATGGCCAAATTCTTGAGGATTAGATTATTATTTTTTGAATAAATGGATTCTGGGTATTAATGTAATAATTTCATTTAGGGGTTACCCTCCTTGTTGAGTATGGCATCTCGACTTTTTATTACACAACTTTTCATTACATTTTACATATATAGGATCTTTCACGTCTAGTGTCTTTGAAATCTGGAAGATAATAAATGAAAAAAACATAAAAAATTCTTCTAATACACATGTAAGGCTTCATCACAGGTTCATAATATGTAATATTATATCATCTCATAACCTAGAGACATAAATTAAAGGAAAGGGCGAGCAGAAGGCTTAGTAAGGAAAACTAGCGAAATAGTAGACATGTAATCTTGAGCAATATTAATAAGAACATTATTAAAATAATAAAGGCTTGAGAAATGGAAGAATATGTATATCATAATAAAAATACATGAATCATAACTTGAATATGTGGCCAAAAAATTTAATTTATACATTCAAAAATATATAACCAAGGATTGTCCTCAAGGTGTCATAAAAATTTCCAAGGTTATATGACAATGTATCATGAAACTTGTCATCTCTAGAGATTAAATTGTTTACCCAATGCATTGGATCACTATCAATGAGAAACCTTAACATTACTTTATTTTCATGTGGTCATCATAGATCATAATAAAAAATTTCAAGAATAACCCATAGGGAATAAAGGAAATGGTTTTTATTTCAAAATCGTTACGTTTTAAAACTCCTTAAAAACTTGATCGTTACGTCATTTATAGCCCATAGAAAAGGAGTGAGGGTTAAATGTATGTAAATTAAAGAATAAGATAGATAAATTTTATGTATTTATGAATACACTTATAAATGAAAATAGATTTGGGTATTCTCATAAATAATAAAAGATAATTTCTTGAGAAAAAGAGAGAGATTTGAGATGAAAATTCTGCAGCATAACAGTTATATAACATGGTCTTATAAAAAATTAAATAGAGAGGGTACATGGGTAACCCAATCATAAATAACTTATAATATAGTATAAATACCAAATAACATGGAGATAAGAACATTGTATAGAAATTCTAATTACATACCACATGAAAAAGAAATTTGAGAGGAAAGAGAAAATGCTACTTCTTTTACAAACATTCTGGCAGCCTAATGGCGTCACATAAAAAATCTGAAAATAAATTGATGATAGTGGATAGGGTCTCTCATAAATTGGTCATGAATTGAATAATAATAATTATATTCAGAACATACCCCAAAATAATAAGGTGGAAACTAGAAGACATAACATAATGGAAGTCATGACTTAAAAAAGGAGGGTGGTAGATTCCCTTACCTTGAAGAGTAACTTCTAAAGAAAGAAGTTTGGGACCTTAAGAGGCTTGAGGGAATCTTTTGGGACCTTAATAGCATATCTCAATATTCATATGTCGTCCAGAAATCATACATCATTATTACATCATTAATGATATCATTAAACACCCTAAACACAAAACTGTATTTTTACTATTCACTAAAAATTCCACTATTTCAGAAAAATCCCAAATATTCACCCTAACCTGATATCGATGCACTGAATTCAAAAATGAACTCAATTTTATGAAAATAATTTTCTATGTATTTTTTCTTTATTTTTCAAATAAAATAATTATTTATTCAAAAAAACAACTCCAAAACTATAAATCATTTTGTAACTCCTTAAGAAAGTAGGCAAGGCCTCATAAAATCATGGTATAACCATAATACATTAAATTACCAATTGTTTATTAAATTTTATGAAAATATATTTCAATTTTAAAATATTAAATTAATTTTAAAATTACATACAAAAATACAAAAACTAATACTATGATTGTTTTCCCACCTTTATGATGATTATTTTGTATTTATACATTCATGGGTGATGTTTCTATTATTTTTCACCAATTTATTTTTCATTATTATTCATTACTTTTCATTATAATTCATATTGTTATGTTAATATTCATACTTTACTATACACTAAAAATCAAGTTGAATATATTCAGCTCTAAATTTCTCACTGATCACAACTGTTGAAGACCATTTTTTTGAAAATAATTTCACATTATTATTTATTTAATTTTTACATAAATATTTTAAAATACCCTTTTTTCACAAAATTTATTAGTAAAAATGAACTTCTATAAGTTCATACTATATTTATCCAGGAATTTGAAATTCACAAACATTATCATAAGAATAAATAAGAATTTTTTTATGGGAATTATAAGGGTTGATAATGTCCCTTCCCTTATAATTACAATTTCCATCTTCACTGTGTAATTGATCAAAGAATCCCTTTGAATCCTCATCAGGGAATAAAAATCGAGGTCTTTCTTTCTTAATGCATTGGACACATTGTTTTCTCTTCCAGGATGATAATGAATTGAAAAATCATAGTCTTTAAGAAGGTCCAATAATCTCCTCTTTCTTATGTTCAATTCCTTTTGTTTGAAAATAGAAATCATTCTTTGATGATCTCTGTATATATCACATTTCTCCACATAAAGATTGCGCCTCTATATCATCCGAGAAAAAACGTCCACAGCCAGATCCAGATCATGCGTAAGATAGTTCTTCTCAAGAGTCTTCAGCTGTCATGATGCATAAGCAATGAATTTTTCATTTTTCATGAGAACACACTCAAGACCAGTTAGAGATGCATCGCTAAAAGTAATTAATCCTTCTCCACTTGAGGGCAGAGTTAACGTGGGTACAGTAGCCAATCTATTCTTCAGCTCGTGGAAACATTCCTCCCACTCCTTTGTCCAGATGAACTTGACCCCTTTTCAAGTTAACATGGTTAATGGATTAGAAATTCATGAAAAGGATTTCACAGACATTTTATAATATCCCACTAAACCATGGAAACTATGAATCTCTGTTATTTTTTTAGGTTGAGGCCACTCCTCTACAACTTTTTTTTGTAGGGTCAACTATGATTCCTTCGTTTGTTATAATGTGCCCCAAGAAACCAACTTGTTGGAACCAAAATTCTCATTTACTAAACATCCCAAAAAGCCTCTAATTCCATATTGTTTTTTAAATAACCCTTAAATGATCTTTATGATCCTCATGACTTTTGGAATATATCAGAATATCATCAATAAAAACTACCACCAAGATATCATGGTAGTCCTTAAAGACTCTATTAATCAGATCCATAAAAATAGTTGGTGCATTAGTCAGTGCAAAAGGCATAAAAGCAAACTCATAATGCCCATATCTTGATCAAAAAGAAGATTTTGGAATATATTCTTTCTTCAACCTCAATTAATGATAACCAGATCAAAGATCAATCATAGAGAAGAATTAAAACCCATGATGTTGGTCAAATAAGTCATCAATTCTTGGAAGTGGGTATTTGTTCTTTACTATGATCGAGTTCAGTTCTCTATAATCAATGCATAATGGCATCAATCCATCATTCTTCTTCTCAAAGAGAATAGGTTCTTCCCAAGGCAACACACTCGGTCGGATAAACCCTTTCTCCAATAGATCATGGAGTTGTTTCATTAATTCCTCTAGCTCCACATTTTCTATATTATATGGGGTATTTGATATTAGATGAGATCCAGGTATGAGTTCAAAATAGAACTCTACCTCTCTTTCTATGGGAGGTCCGGGAAACTCCTCAGGAAAAACGTCAATGTATTCCTAGACAATGGGGACATTTTCTATCCTCAAACCCTCATTTCCTTCATCTTCTTCACCGATCAACTCCATAAAAAAAAGGATAAAAGAGGTTTATTTGGACAATGATGAGGTTCATATATCTCTCCTTAGAAGATGAAAATATGTTCTCCATTCAAGACTACTAAGATTTCATTATTTCTACATTTGATATTATCATTATACTTTGAGAATCGGTCTATCCCTAGTATAATGTTGAATTCCATCACGGGAATGACTACTAGATTTATGATAAGATTGTGTTTAGTAAATTAAATACTAGAGTTTCTAAACACTAATGATTCTTGGATAATCCCAGTAGGAGTCTTGAATGATTACTCTAATTTTAGAAAATCAGGAGTTGATTCTATATTATTTGAAAACTTGGAGGAAATAAAGGAATGAGTAGAAACAGAATCAAACAATGTACTTTCTTGCTTTGAGAGAAAAAACAAGGTACCTTCTACCACATCATTAGATGCTTCAACTTCATCAGTCATGGTAGAAAAATAATAACCTTGTTCCAATGGCCTTTGTTGAGGTTGATAGTGGTTCCACTCCACTGCCCTCATATTTGGACAATGATTGGAAAAGATCCCAAGATTTCCACACTTAAATCACTAGACATCAGGTAGGGCCTTCACCATCTTCCCCTTGTTGTTAGTGTTTTGAAGTTGAGGTTTCACCTCACTTTGGAAATTCCTCGCAATATGGCCATCTATTCCACACTTGTATAATTTCCCACTCCTGAGCAGACATTTCCAAGAATTCTTCTTCCCACATTTATTACACGTGTGACATTGCAATTTCTTTCCTCTACATCCTAGATCAAATTTACTCCCTATGCTAGGATCCATTGATCACTTCTTATCATTGGATTTATGAGACAACTACATCTCACCAAACCCCAGCTCGACTTTCATCACACTCTGCATGATCTCCTCATTGCTATCATAGTCTCGGTTGGCTAGATTCTTATGCACTTGAGGCCTTATTCAACCGTTGAATATATTAACCTTTCCAGTTGTATCCATGACAAAGATATAGTTGCAATGTAAAATACTTTTGAATTTCATCTCGTAGCAACCAAAACATTTATTCTCCTTCCTATTAATCTCTAGAAACTCCTTCTCAATTCTTGTTCTCATGGAATGAGGGAAATACTTACTGATGAAGATCCCTTTGAACTCTTCCCACTCTATAGCTTGAACCTCCACTCTTGGACTCGTGTTAATAATCAGTTCCCACCACTTATTATCTTCTCCCTCTAAGCGATAGACAGCCAGGGTGTCCTTCTCTTGCTCTAAATATCAGGTCATAGTAAAGATCTTATCTATATAGTTGATCCACAGTTCAGCAATCAATGGGTCGGTTGGTCCACTAAAGGTTGGTGGTCATTGATGCATAAAGTAATCAACGGGATCTTGTTCCCTTTGATATGGGATAGGTCTCTAATATTGATTCAATTTTTTGTCTATAACTTGAGTCAGTTGGTTTATCATTGTCATGAATTTTTCCTTTTCGTCTTCCATTGGAGGGCTATCAGTTCATGGTCCAATGCTGTCACCATTTTCATTGTTCCTCCTATTTCCATCCATTTCTAAAATAATAAAACCTTACTGAGAAACTTATTTAATTTATGAATCTTTTAACTATAAAGGATTTTATGACTTAAAACTTCATGATTAAATGATTAAATTTCTCTTTAATTACTTTATCATGATTCGTAAAAAGCCTACGATTAACAAAACATATCCCTCGAGCATGTCGTAACCAAGAGTGCCGCAAGGCCTGTTGTCTGGTACCAGTTCCCATTCGAGTGTAGCTCAAATAGGTTTTTTTGGGCTTTATCCCTAAGTAAATCTACGCCATATCCACCTGCACCTTTTCATATATAGACAAGGATGTATTTTATTGACAAACCACTTACTGTATACTCACCAAAATACCAGGAATTTTTCCTATATTTAAAATTTTCTATAGGATTCTTACAAAATCAATCATATCCTAATTTTAATAAATTACTAAACTATCCCTTTGATAAAAACTATGGCATCCCACCATTTTATTACATAACGTTTCATTACATTTTACACACCGATGATCTTTAAAGTCTTGTGTCTTAGAAATTAGGAACATAATACATGAAAACAATATAAAAAATCCTTCTAATACACTTGTAAGGCTTCATAATAGGTTTATATTATGTAAATTTAATGTATATCTTAACATGGAGACTTACATCAATGGAAAGGGTGATCAAAAGGCTCAGTAAGGAAAACTTGTGAAATAGTTGACATGTGATCTTGAGCAATATTAATAAGAACATGAGAAAAATCATAAAGGCAAGACCAATGGATGAATATGAATATCATAATAAAAATAACTTGAATAAAAACTTGAATATGTTGCTACAACTTTTAATTTACATATTAATGAACATGCCACCAAGGTTTATCCCCATGGTGTCAGAAACATTAACAAGGTTATTCACCAAGGAATCGTGAAACTTGTCATCTCTAGAGATTAAATTCTTTACCAAATGAATTGGAGAGATTTTTGGGAAGACCATTAATATGAATTTATTTTCAAGTGATCAATATCGATCATAAATAAACATTTCATAATTAAACAATAAATAATAAAAGAAATGAGTTTTATTTCTAAATCATGACGTATTAAGAGTCCATAAAAACATGAACGTTATTTAATTTATAAACCATGGAAAGGGAGTTAGGGGTATATGTAGGTAAATTATATAATAATATAGATCAATTTTATGTATTGATGAATACCCAAGGAAATTAAAATACATATGGGTATTCTCATAAATAATTCAAAAGAATTTATTCAAAAAAAGAGAGAGATTTGTGAAAACCATTTTGCAGCATACTGACTATATAACATGGTTATAGAAAACATAAAAAAGAGAGGGTACAAGGGTAACCCACTCATAAATAACTTATAATACAGTATAATTAAAGAATAAAATTTATATAATAACATGTTATGGAAATTTTAATGACATACCACAGGAAAATGAAACTTGAGAGGAAAGAGAATATGCACTTTCTTTTACCAAAATTTCGGCAGCATAATGGCATCACTTGAAAATTCCAAAAATAAATTGATGAGAGTGGAAAGAGCCTCTAATAATTTTTACATGAATTAGATAGTAATATTTATATTCATGAACATGCCAAAAAATATTAATATGGAAACTAGAAGATGTAACATAAAGGAAGTCAGGACTTAAAAGAGGAGGGTGAAAGATTCCCTTACCTTGAAGAGTAACATAGAATGCCCGAAGGTTGGGACCTTGGGAGGCATGAGGGAACATTGGGAGGACTCCTTGGGAGGTAATAAGACCAAAAAAATTTTGAGGAGGATTTTGAAATGAAATTAATGAGGAAATGGATTGGTATTTATAGGAAAAGAGAGGGAATAAATTATTAATTTCCAAGGGACACCTCTTTAGTGGTATTTGCAAAACCATGGGATTTCCCATGGTATTTTACCATGTTATTTTCCACTTGCGACACCTAATAGAATATATAACTATTCATAAGTTGAACAAAAATCTTAGATAATTATTACATAATTAATGATGTCATTTAATAACTGAAAATCAAAACTATATTTTTACTATTTATCGAAAATTCAACTGTTTCAAAAAATATACCAAAAATTATCCCTAACCTAATATAGAGGCTCTGAATTCAAAAATGGACACCATTTTTTTCAAATAATTTTCTAAATATTTTTAATTTAATTTTCAACTAAAATTATTATTTATTCAATAAAACAACTCTAAAACTATATCTCATTTTGTATCTCCTTTAGAAAGCAATAAAGGTCCCATAAAATTATTGTATAACCATAATATAGTAAATTACCAATTTATTATTACATTTTATGAAAATATATATATCCATTTTAAATTATAAAATTAATTATAAAATTGTAAATAAAATTTTTATGACATTGAAAAATATCAAAAGTTATACTATGATATTTTTTCACTTTTATGATGTTTAAATTGTATTTATACAGTCATGGGTGATGTTTATATTTTTTTCCCAATTTAGTATTCATTAAAATTCATATGGGTATGTTACAATTTATACTTTACTATTCAATAAAAAACAAGTTGATCATATTAGAATCTAAATTTCTCACCCATCACAACTGTAGAAGACCATTTTTTTAAAATCATTTCACATTATTAATTATTTAATGTTTGAATAAATATTTTAAAATACCATTTTCCCCAAAATTCTTTAGTTAAAATGAACTTCAATAAATTCATCCTATATTTATCCCGACAATTGAAATTAACAAACAATATCATAAGAATAAATAGAAATTTTATTTATATAAAAGTATTACACAAAGTAGCAAAGTTCACGTTACATAGACCCTTATAATACCTACATAGGACCTAAGTGTATGGTGTGATATGGTGATAGAATCTTGTGGTGGCTTTGACAACATTTCCTGAGCGGTGATTTCTATTAGTTGGAACTTATCCCTTGGGTGATTCCATTCAATCTTCACATGTTAATGTTCGGCATAGGCTTGGTCCAGATCCAAGCCTAGTGAAGCTACCTCCTTCCCAAGCTCAGATAGATGGGATTCATATGGCCTGAGTCTACTGGATGATGCCATTAAATCTTCATTTCTGTATTAATTAACCATTATCATTTGAATTTATAAAAAATAATTGTAACATTAATAATTTAGTTTCCAACGTTAATCTTGACCAAGGCCCATATAATAGTCGAAACCCAAAAGTCTCATTTAATTATAATATATTCATTAATTAAAGGGTATAGTTTTGTTGAGTATAAAATAAAATAATACAAAAATTTAGGAAATTAATATTATTAAAATGTTCAGGTTGTTACGTTCTTCCCCCCTTAAGAAACATTGTCCTCAAAATTTTAAATCGTACCCTAAGAAAATAAAAGGTGTGGTTAATTCTACCTCATAGACTCATGTGGTTCCCATGTGTCTCCCTCACATTTTTGGTTCCTCCAAAACACCTTAAAAAGGTGAGTAATCTTGTTGCATAGAACCTTGTCCCTATAATACCAAATTTCCATCGGTTTCCCCTCATAAGAGATTTCATGTTCCAATTGTACCACCTCTGGGTTTTGTACATGTGAAGGGTCAGTTATGTACTTCTTCAAGAGGGATACGTGGAAGACTTCATAAACTTGTGATATATTTGGAGGAAGAGCAAGATGATATGGAAATGTTCCCATATGATCAAGATTTCATAGGGGCCAATGTACATAGATCTTGGATTCCATTTCTTCTCAAACCTCATGACTCTCTTCTAAGGTGAAATCCAAAGAAATACTTTGTCACCGACATCAAACTCCAAGTCCAATCGACGATTATCAGTATAGCTCTTTTGCCGACTCTGAGCAACCTTAATATGTTGCTGTATGGAAACGAATTTTTCTAGAATCTCTTGCACAAGATCAGGCCCAAGAAGCTTTCTCTCACCAGCTTCATCCCAACTATTTGGAGTTATACATCGCTTCCCATATAGAGCTTCATAGGGTTCCATTTGAATGCTCGAGTGCAAGCTATTGTTGTAAGAGATCAAAACTAAAGGGATATGCTGATCCCATCCATATTTAAATTCTGTTGAGCATGTTCTCAGCATGTCCTCAAGTGTTTGAAGTGTCCTTTAAGATTGGCCATCATTTTGGGGGTGATAGTCCATATTGAAATTCAATTCTGTGCTCCGAGCATGTTGAAGACTTCAATAGAGTTTTGATGTGAAACTTGGATCACGATCAGATACGATAGAAAGTGGAACTCCATCCAGCCTTACCACTTCCTTCATGTAAATCCTGGCTAGTTTATCAAGAGATAAATATTCCCAAATGGAGATAAAATGGGTAGTCTTGGTGAGATGGTCCACAATAACCCATATCGCATTGTTTCCATTGGAAGTTCATGGGAGAACAGTGATGAAGTACATAGTGATATTGTCCCACTTCCATGCTGGTATGGGTAGTGGTTGCAATACCCCTTTTAGAAGTTGTCACTCTACCTTCACTTGCTGACATAACAGGCACCATGAAGTTAAGTCATCAATCTCCCTTTTCATATTATCCCACCAATAATGATCACAATTATCCCTCTAAAGTTTCAAGCTACCAGGATGAATAATAAAAGTAGAGATATGAGCTTCATCCATCACCTACTTCATTATTTATGGAATAGATGGATCATATAGTCTTGTTTGAAATTTTAGTACACCTTCTTGATCAGTATTGAACTCTAGAAACTCCCCATCCTTCATAGCCTCAAACTACTTCTATAAGAAAAGATATTATTTCCGAGATTTTTTTATCTTCCCTAGTAATGAAAGTTGAGAAATCATTTGGGATAGGATTGATTGTGTCCCTTCTCTTATAATTCCCATTTCCATCTTCAATATGTCCATGATCAAAGGATCCCTTAGAATCCTCATCATTGAAAGAATATCTAGGTCTTTCTTACTTAATGCATTAGTGACTTTCATTGCTATTCTGGGATGATAGTGAATTTAACAATCACAGTTTTTATGAAGTTCCAACCATCTTCTCTGTCTCATGTTCAATACCTTTTTTGTGAAAATATACTTCAATCTTTGATGGTTTGTGTATATATAACATTTATCCTCATAAAGATAGTGCCTTCATATCTTCAGAGCAAAAACGATCATATCTAGATCCATATCATTCATTGGATAGTTTTACTCATGGGACTTCAACTGCTGAGATGCATAAGAAATGACTTTGTCATTTTGTATGAGGTCGCACCCAAGCCCTTTTTTAGAAGCATCGATAAAAAAAACCTTCTCCACTTGAGGGTAGAGTTAACACGGGTGCAGTAACTAATCACTTCTTCAGCTCTTGGAAACATTCCACACACTCTTTTGTCTAGATGAACTTGACCCCTTTTCAAGGTAACATGGTTAAAGGATTATAAATCCATGAAAATATTTTAACAAACCTCCTATAATATCGCGCTAAACCAAGGAAACTATGAATATCAGTTATTTTTATAGGATAATGCCACTCCCCTACATCTTTTGTCGTTGCAGGGTTAACTGTGACTCCTTTGTTGGTTACAATGTGCCCCATGAATGAAACATTTTGCAACCAGAATGCACATTTACTAAACTTCCCAAAATCCTCTCCTTCCTTAGAGTTTGTCAAATAACTCTTAGATGATCTTCATGTTTCTCACGACATTTGGAATATATCATAATATCAATAATAAAAACTACCACAAAGTTAATGAAGTAGTCCTTAAATACTCTCTTCATTAGATCCATAAAAATAGCAGGTGCATTAGTCAATCCGAAAGGCATTACAACAAACTCATGATGCCCATATCTTGATCAAAAGTAAATTTTTGGAATATATTTTTTCTTCACCAACAATTGATGATAATCATATCGAAGATCAATATTAGAGAAGAATTGATCCACACGATGTTGGTCAAAAAAATTATCAATTCTTGGAAGAGGGTATTTGTTCTTTACAATTATCCCATTCAGTTCTCTATAATCAATGCATATCTGCATTGATCCATCCTTCTTCTTCATAAAGAGAATAGGTTCTCCCCATGGAGACACACGTGGGAAGATAAACCCCTTCTCCAAAATATCTTGGAGTTGTTTCATTAATTCATTCAGCTTCACATTTCTCATCTAATATGGGATCATTGATATTAGTTGAGATCCAGGTACGAGTTCAATAGATAACTCTACCTCTCTTTCTGGGGGAGGTCCAAGAAACTAATTAGGAAATAAGTCAACATATTCCTAGACAATGGGGATATTTTCTATCCTCAAATGATAATTTCCTTCTTCTTCTTCACCGATCAAATCCATAAATAAGGATATATGAGGTTTATCTAGACAACGATCAGGTTGAGATATCTCTCCATGGAAGATAACTGTACGTTCTCCATTCAATACTACTTGGATTTTCTTTTATTCTGTATTTAATCTTTGAATTATACTTTGAGAGCTAGTCCATCCCTAGTAAAATGATGAATTCCAACATTGGAATGACTACTAGGTTTGTGAAAATATTGTGATCACTAAAGTAAATACTAGAATTTCTAAACACTGATGATGCTTAGATAATCCCACCATGAGTCGTGACTGATTACACTACTTTTAGAAAATAGGGATTTGATTTTAATTTTTTTGCAAACATGGAGGAAATAAAGGAATGCGGAGAACCAGAATCAAACAAAGTATTTTCTAGCTTTGAGAGAACAACTAGGGTACTGGCTACCACATCATTCAGAACAACAAAATTAGGTGTCATGATAGGAAAAGAATGACCTTGATCCCCTGGAATTTGTTGAGGGTGATGATGGTTCCCCTCCACTACCCTTGGATTTGGACAATGATTGGAGAAGTGACCATGTTTTCCGCACATAAATCACTACACATAAGGTAGGTCCTGTACCATCTTCCCCATATATTTAGTGTTTGGAGGTTGATGATTCACCTCACTAGGACTATTCCTTGAAATATGGCCATCACTTTCACACATGTAGAATTTCCCGCTCCTGAGCAGGTAGTTCCCCAAATGCTTCTTCCCAAATTTGTTACCCATTGGATATTTCACTTTATTTCATATTCTTTCCTGATCAAAATTCCTTCCAAAGCTGGGAGCTATTAATCTCTTCTTTTCATTGGATTTATGATACCACTACTCCTCACCAAACATCAGATCGACTTTAATCGCACTCTGTATGATCTCCTCATAGCTATCATAGTCTCAGTTGGCTAGATTCTTCCGCAGATGAGGTCTCAGTCCACGGAAGAATCTATTAACCTTACCACTTGGATCCATGACAAATATAGTGGTGTAACATGAAATCCTTGTGATGTTCATCTCATATCTTCCCACAAATTCATTCTCCTTATACTTCAGCTTGAGAAACTCCTTCTCCATTATTGTTCTCATGGAATGAGGGAAATAATTTCTGAAGAAGATCCCTATGAACTCTTCACACTCATTATATTTAACCACCACTGTTGGCCTCGTGTTTTTAGTTAGTTACCACCACAAATCATCTTCTCCATCTAGGAAATAGATATCAAGGGTGACATTCTCTTGCTCTAAATAATAGAGAATACAAAATATCTTCTCTATAGAGTTGATCCACTATTCAGAAATTTATGGGACGGTCGATCCACTGAATGTTGGTGGTCGTTGATGCATAAAGGAATCAAAAGAATCTTATTCCCTTAGTGGTGAGATTTTTGTCTCATCTTGATTCAAGTTATTTCACATAACTTGAGTCATTATCATTCTTATGAATGTTTCCATTCCGGATTTCATCGGAAGGCTGCCAGAGCATGGTCCAATGCGGTCACCATTTGCACAGTTCCTCCTATTTCCCTCCAATTATAAAAGAATAAAACCGTAGTGAGAAACTTATTTCATTTAAATATCTTTTAACTATAAAGGATTTTATGTCTTAAATCTTCATGCTTGAACAATTTCATTTCTCTGTAATTCCTTCATAATGATTTATAAAAAGCCTACGATTTACTAAAGACATCCCTCGAGAGTGTCGTAACCAAGAGTGCAGTAAGGCCCATTGTTGTGTACCAGTTCCAGATCTACTCTAGCTCAAAGTAGTGTTTTCAGGTTTTAACTATATATACATATGTTCCAGAGCTGCCTCTACCGGCAGGTATCCAGATAGGGATGCATTTTCTTGATAAACCACTTACTCAATTCTCACCAAAATACCAGGAAGTTTTCATATATTTAAACCTTTTATAGGATTACTCCTAAAATCTTCATAGACTAATTTCTATAAATAACTAAACTATCCCGTTTATACAAACTATGGAATCCAGCATTTGTATTACAAAACTTTTTATTACATTTTACATATAGAGGATCTTTAAAGTCCGGTTTCTTGGAAATCAAGAACATAATACATGAAAAAAAACATAAAACATCCTTCTAATAAACTTTTAAGGATTCAAAATAGTTTCATCGTAAGTAAAATTACTTCATATCATAACCTGGAGACATACATCAATTGGAAGGGTGAGCACAAGGCTCAGTAAGGAAACCAAGTGAAATATTTGACATGTTGAGCAATATTAATATGAACAAGATAAAAATCATGAAGACATGAGAAATAAAAGAATAAGAATATAATAATAAAAATAACATGAATAATAACTTGAATATGTGGCTAAAACATTTAATTTATACATTCATGAACATACAACCATGGTTTATCCCCAAGGTGTCATAAATATTACCAAGGTTATTCACCATAGTATCGTGAAACTTGTCATCTCTGGAGATTTAATTCTTTACCCAATGTGTTGGAGTTATATCAGGTAACACCCTTTAATATTACTTTATTTTCCTGTGATAAACGTATATAATTATCAATAATTTCATAAATAACCCATAGAGAATAAAAAAATGGGTTCCATTTCAGAATCATGATGTTTAAAAAGTCCTTAAAAACATGATCATCACGTCATTTATAACCCATGGAATGCGAGTGAGGGTTATATGTATGTCAGTTAAAGAATAAAATAGATCAATTTTTTTAATTTAAGAATTCCCTTGGAACTAAAAATAGATATTTTTATTCTCATAAATAATACAAGAGAATTTCTTGAGAAAAAGAGAGAGATTTGAGATGAAAATTCATCAGCACAACGACTATATAACATGGTTTTAAAAAACATTAAAAATAGAGGGTACCATGGTAACCCACTCATAAATAACTCATAATATAGTATACAGAAATAATAACTATAATATAAGTACATGGTATGGAAATTTAAATGACATACCACATGAAAAAGAAACTTGAGGGGAAAGAGAAGATGTGATTTCATTTACAAAAATTTAGGCATCCTAACAGCATCAGATAAAAATTCAGAAAATAAAATGATGAGAGGGAAAAGGGTCTCTCATCATTTAAAGATGAATTGGACAGTAATAAGGATAATAAATAACATACCCAAAAATAATAAGATGGAAACTATAGGACATAACATTAAAGATGTCCCGACTTAAAAGAGGAGGGTGAAATATTCCCTTACATTGAAGAGTAACTTCGAAAGATTGAAGGATGGAACCATGGGTGGATTGAGGGAACCTTGGGAGGACTCTTTGGGAGGTAAGTAGACGATATCTTTGTTGAGTAGGATTTTTCAATCAAAATATTGAGGATATGGCTTGGTATTTTTTGGAAAAGTGAGGGAATAAATTATTAATTTCCAAGGGACACCTCATCAGTGGTATGTGCAAAACCATGGGCATTCCCATGATTTTCCCATGGTATTGGCCACATGGAAAACTTCATAGCATATCTCACTATTAATAAGTTAACCACAAATATTATATCATTATTACATCATTAATGGTGTTGTTATACACCAGAATCTCAAAACTGTATTTTTACTATTCACAGAAACTTCAACAGTTTCAAAAAAATCCCAAAAATTCACCCTAACCTAAAATTAATTCTATGAATTAAAAAATGAACTCAATTTTATGAAAATAATTTTATTAATATTTTTAATTTATTTTTCAAATAAAATCAATATTTATTCATAAAAAACCACTCTAAAACTATAACTTATTTTGTAACTCCAGAAGAAAGTAATCAAGGTCCCATAAAATTATCATATAAACATAATAAAGTGACGTGTAAATTAATGATTGCATTTTATGAAAATATATTTACATTTTAAATTATTAAATAGTTACGAAATTGTAAATAAAATATTTATGACATATAAAAATACCAAAACATACACTGTGATCATTTTTTCACTTTTAAGATGTTTAAATTATATTTATATATTCATGGGGTGAATTTTCTATTTTTTGGCCAATTTTGTATTCATTACATTTCATATAGGTATACAACTATTCATACTTTACTATTCACTGAAAATCACGTTGATCATATTAGACTCTAAATTTCTCATTGATCACTACTGTAGAAGACCATTTTTTGAAAATCATTTCAAGTTATTAATTATTTAATGTTTTTATAAATATTTTTAAATACCCATTTTTCCAAAATTCATTAGTAAAAAGTAACTTCTCTAAATTCATCTTATATTCATTAGGACATTTTATATTCACAAACATTATCATAAGAAGAAATAAAAATTTTATTTATATAAAAGGATTACACAAAGTAGTTAAGGTCGCGTTACAAAGCCCCTTAAAACACATGCATAGGACCTAAGTTTATGGTGTGCCATGGTGATAGAATATTAGGGAGGCTCGAATAAACATTCCCTGAGTGGTGATTTCTATCAGCTTGAACTTCTACCTTTGGAGATTTCGTTCAAGCTTCACATGTTGATGTTTTGGAATGGGCTTGGTCCAAAGTAATGCCCAGTGATGCTACCTCCATCCCAAGCCCCGACAGATGGGCTTCATTATCCCAAGTCTACATGATGATGCCATCGACTCTTCTTTCTATATTAATTATCCAAAATCATTTAAGATTATAAACAATAATTTTAATGTTAAGAAATTAGTTTCCAATGGTCATGTTGACCAATGGATATGTAACATTCAAATACCAACAGTCTCATTTTATTATAATCGGTTCATTATTTAAAGAATATAGTTTTGTAGAGTATAAAATAAAATAACAGAAAAATTTAGGAAAATATTATTATTAAAAAATTTGTTTCGTTACATTAAGTGAAATTTCCAACTAATTTGGTCTTTATCTATTGTGAATATTTGTTTTGGTATTGTTTACGAGGTGTTTAAACATCATGTATTTGGAATACAATATGTTTATTTTTTTCAACAAAATGAAATTATAATTTATAGGGCATGAAAGGTTAATCATATTTTATTTTGAGTTTATTTCATGTAATGGTAAAATCTAGTTTTTATAAAAAAATGTTGATGCATGATTCTATATTATCATATTTCATGGAATTCACATTGTGTAATGAGATTACAATATATATAATTTTCATGAGTTGTGGTATTTGGGATCATTATGACTGATAAAAAATACATTCATCCATTCATACTCCCTTTATCAACCTCTTCCCAAGAAACTTTAGGGGTCTTAGTTTATTTCAGATCAATCATTTAGTGATTTGTTGTCATTATGATGGTTTTGTGCCTCTTCATGTGAGTGTTACTTCTATTTCTTCATTACATTGAGAATGTATACTATTTTTTTTTGTTTTGATGGTTTATATTCATGATTTATTGAAACCTTCAATCAATCCTTTTTAGCCCCTTTCCATTTCATGTCTTTGAATGGCCGATATGTGGTTTGATGACCTCTTTTGATGAACTTGGATAGGGTTCCACCAATATTGAGGTACCTGTTTCTATGTAATGGGTTTATTTATTGAATTTATTATTGTTCTCAATAAATTATGACTAATTTTATTTTATTTGAAATTTTTTTTGTGTCACGAAATTTCGTCAAATAATAAATGTTTTTTAATGGATTCTATGTGACATATATTGTTTAAATTAGACATATGTTTTTCAAACACTACTGTGGTTTGGATTGGATTGGAAAAATAATTATAAATGATTATAATGGTTTTCAAATTCATTTTTACAGGCATTCAACTTTTGTGTCCATGATTTCATTGGGAAATATACATGAGCAACCTCAATGTTTTTGGTATCACTAGTTGTTGTTTTCCTAGTATTAATAGACAGTGGTATGACTGGAGATTAGTTTAATCCAATGTTTTTGCTATTTTCGGCTTCTATTTTATGTCTTGAATGTACTAACCCAAATGATGTGGAAAAAATTATAGTTTTCTACATCATTATGTATTTTTTATTTCATGATTTTTTTCATATATAGTTTTCACATGTTTTAAAATATGTTTTTATTCATGTCATGATTATTACACGAGGGATATGTTTTTATTTTAAAACATATACATATCATTTTCTTTGAAAATTTAAATG
The DNA here is from genome assembly GCA_963277665.1 of Viscum album. Classification (NCBI taxonomy): domain Eukaryota; kingdom Viridiplantae; phylum Streptophyta; class Magnoliopsida; order Santalales; family Viscaceae; genus Viscum; species Viscum album. The sequence continues at coordinate 1,629,858,640 of OY728155.1, read as the reverse complement.
GAATTTATAAAAAAAATGATTTAAAAATAGATTTTGAATTTGGAATTTTCTTTAAACTAATTTATTATATATAACTATTGAATTCTTGATATTATACATTGTATAGATTCATGGTAGGAATACTATTTTGCTCAATTATCACACAATAAATTTTCATTTGGTTGGCTGTATACCATGATTTGTTGGACTCAAGGAAAGGTAATTTTATATTGTAACATGATGGTCCTCTTGTTCATAGGTTGAATTTTTAGCAGGACTGTATTTAGGCGATGCTTGGTCACATAGAGACTATTTTGGTCTTATCTATTCAAACATTTCTAGGTTAGATAGTTTGATTGGTTTGTAAAAAAATTTTTTGTATCAACTTTATCTCTAAATTTTTTATCTGATTATATGTATTGATTTTTTTAATATTTAGGACTTGTTTCCATTATCTGGTTCATTCCTCACTATGATTGGATTGATTGGGTTGCTTCCTTATATGAACCAGGTTTTTCAATTATAATTTTGTTTTAGATAGAGAACTAAATATTTTGTGTGTTAACACATCATATTTTTGTTTCTTCTTATTGGGTAGACAAGAGTTTTGACTGTCATAATTTAGGTAATAACTGCGGAAAAGGTGCCTTGTTGGCTCTCTTCCTTATATAAACTTACGTTACCATGGATGTTCAGATGATCCTAACCAATATTTAGACTTTGTGTTTTCTAACATTTTAATTAATTATGAAGGAATATTACTTCAATTTACAAGAACCTTCTTAACATGTTGACTTTTAATCGTTACTATTTAAAATTTCATTAAATTCAGTCTAATTTAAATCATTATCATCATTACATGATGTTTTTCCTATTATTTTTGAATTTTTCTATAATTTATTAGGTATTCTTATTTTTATTATTATAAAATTCCACCAAGAAGGGCTCTTTTAAATCTAACATTTGAATATCTGAGAAAGGATCCATAGGAAAATCATCTAATGGTAATTTCTTTTTATGAAGTTGTAATCTATACATTCTAGACTCTATGTTAAATGGGTGTTAGAAACCTAGGATGTGTGGTAGATCATGGTTCTGAATTCACTAACTTGTAATAACATGTTTTTCATGGTGAAAAATGATCACAATAATCCAAGGGTTGGCTTTAAAATATTCACTGTATCTCTAACCTTTTGAAGACTCCTAATGTCTCTAAGATGGGTTTTCCTTGTATATTCTCATGTGACTAGGAACGATATCATGGGACTCTATATTGCAAGCTAGGTATCATGTTGATCTTACATGGGCTTCCATTGTGATGATATTTATTTAATATATTAATCTCGATATGTTATGAGTGGTGAAGACTCCAAAGTTTCTGAACATAGAGTAGGAGGAACATTATATTTTACAGTAATCTACATGTTTTGGTGAGATGGTGCATCTGTAACTAGAGAATCTCACCAATGAGTACCAAAAACCATAAAGGTTTTAGTTGGGATTGAAGTCAAATATTTGGTAGATATTGATTCTCATGTTCCTTCCAATTTTTTTGGATATAGTTGAAAAGGTATATTTTGTAGGGGAATACATAGTTGGAAGGATTGGTAAATGTGGATCATTGGTTAGGGCTGTTGTTTTCTAGGGTTTATCTTCTATCCAAAAAAAGTTGCACAATGCTGGTTAGTTTTTATCAAGACTAGTTATAGGGGATTCATTAGGATAGAAGAAGGTTGTCCACCTCTAGAGTGGGAGGCATGTTCATACCCATGCTAATTGTTTAGTGGATCCAAATATTATTCCTATTGTTGAGAAATTTGATATGATTAATCATTTTAGAGAAATGATATCTTCAGGTAGTTAGGAAGGATCCACACTTACCAAGGGTTCCAAGGCATGTGTTGATTCTTTCAATGGTAGTCCATATTATCCTCAATCCAATGTGGATGTACATGAGGCTAAGACTAGATATATTTTTGTGGAAGAGTTCTCTCAAGAAAAACATAAAGTAGTGGAAGCTACTGTTATGGGTACAATGTTCTTTTAATATTTTATATTTCTATAGTTTTTTAATATATCTTTTAGTAATTATTTTATTTCATAAATTTGAAATGAAATGTTGGGTTTTCATTTTTCCTTATGTTGTTTAGGATGTATATTTCCATGCATTTGGGAAAGTGGTTCGAACAATGTTTCAAGTGTTATGTAATTTTGGTTATGATAGGTGACTATGTTGTGATTTGAGACATTCTTGTTCTTGAACATGAAATATTTGACATGATTATCATCATGGATCATATTTTCAGTTTTATGTACCAGATAGACTGTTCTCAACACCTGGTTCAAATTTATCATATGATGGGGTTGGTCATGTTTTTTAGGGTGACTTGATCTCCAGGCCAGGAAGTGTGGGGCATGTTCTTCCTTGTTCTCATGTAATCTCATGCTAGTCACCATATGTGTTCCTCGATTGATATGTCCATTTCTTATGTGATTAGATACCCATGATTTTTATGTCTTTACCCTGAGGTCTTTCTAAATTATTTTTTTGGTTACCACCACCATGAGTTGTCGATTTTACAATTTACCTTCTACCTAGTTGAATACCCATATCAATTTCATCTTTTCAAATGACACCTAAAGATTTTGGGGAACATAAGTTTCTTCTTGAGGACATAAAGATTGAATTATTTATTCATCCTAGTGTGACATAATGGGATTCATCTATCATCATTTTCATGAAGGAATACACGATCCTTAGAAATTTTATTGACTATTGGATGTAAAATCGGGTTACCATCAAGAATAAATATCCCTTTTTCAGGATAATTGATCTATTTGATTATCTCAAAGGGATATTTTGGTATTCAATAAATGAAATGTGGTTAGGGTATCACCAGTTGAGATTTTGAGAAGAGGATATACCCAAGAAAACATTTAGGAGTCGCTATGGTCATTTTGAGTTCAGGTTATTCTATTTGGAATGAAAAATGATCATTCAATTCATGTAGAATTGAAGAAAATGTTCATTAATTAGTTCATGCAATCATTTTTTGTGGAGTTCTTAGATGATATATTGTTTTATCATAAGTCATAATAGGAGAACATTGACCATTTTGATATCATTCCTAGAACCTTGAGATAACATCATCAGTTTGTTATGCTTTCTATAGTTGCGTTTTGGATTCAAGAGGTAATTTTTCTAGGGAAATTTCTATATTAGAGGGGTATCTTAGTGGATCTTAAAATGGAATTGTTAGTTATGACTTTAGAGTAATGAATATATGTGGTTAAAATCTAGAGATTCTAGAGAATGCATGGTAATTACAGGTAGTTTTATCAGTATTTTTCTAGGATTTCATCTCTGATGATATAATTAACCCATAAGTGTATAAATTTTTAGTTGAATAAAAAATTTCATATATATTTTGAGAAATTGATTGTGAAATTAACATCAACTATAGTTTTGATTCTTTTTTAGACCAGGTTTGGGTTATGATGTTTTCTATGATGCTTTTCGTGTAGGTTAATGATGTGTCCCAATTTTGGGGAGGCATTTAATAGACTACAGATCAATCTAGTTATCCCATCTTGAGAAGAACTATGTAACCCATGATATGTAATTGGAAGATGTTATGCATGAACTCAAAACATGGCATCACTATCTCTATTGGGAGAGGTATTCTGTGTATTGAGAGCATAGAAGATAAGAATATACTTTTACTCTGATTTATGAGAACTTGAAATAGAAACACTAGGTTCAATTTATCATGCCATAAATTTTATATTAAATAGACCCATAGAAAATAGACTATTTTTGTCAATTTATTCAGAAATAATTATCGATGCAAGTCCTAAAAGAGACAATAGAAGAGTGGTCTCTAATTTGGTTTTTATTTCAGCTAATCGTAAAAATGGATGAATCTGGATGACTATTATACCTTTCTTAGATAAGGGATAGCTTTTTTGATGATAAAATTATTTTAGATCATAAATATGACACATATTGTCCATGTTTTAGTAAAATCTTTTATGGTGGTGAGACCATGGGTTAGTGGTCCCAGTCTCCTAATAGAGGATTGTGCTTTTGTGACAGTTTGGTTGTTCATTTCTCCCTAATGTAGGAGTTTATGGACACTAGAAAATATTCTTTAGGGTCTTCAAACCTAGTAACTAAATCTACTTATATTGATTGGAGATGTGAGAATTGGTTGGTGGGGGGGAGGTGGTGGATTGAATTTTTTTTATCAAAGTGTCAAACATGTCATAGAATAATGGGAGAACATCAGCAACTTGTAGTTCTATCACCTACCTTACCCATTTCTGGGTTGACCTTGGTTGATACATCCATGCATTTCTCCTTTTTATTACCATATAATATTCTCTGGAATGATGTGATTTGGGTGATCATTGGTCAACTCCCAAAATCGCCACATTTACTACTTACAAAAGTGATGATGAAAGTGGAAGATCTTGGGGAATTAAATGTGTGAGATATTTTTTACACCTCATCGTGTTACCTCTGTAGTTATTTCTAAAATATATTTTATGTTGAAATCTTGTTTTTAGATAGGTTCTCATGAGGTTATGGGTTACTAGTTGAAATAGAACACGACTTATCATTTTCAGATGGATTTATAGAGAGGGAGGGTAATCCATGTTCTTGAGGATATTCTTCGGGCTTGTGTGCATGAACTTGTTAGATCATGGATAAAGAACATTCCTTTTGTAAATTCCTCCTATAACAACAGTCATCAAGCTAAAACATATTTGGATCTCAATAAATATTTTTTCGGAATCCATATAGATATAACATGTACATGGAAGAGTTAAGAGAGTTGTCCTTGGATGGAAAAAGTCTTGTTCAGGACACAACATAGAGGTTTCAATTGATTCATATGAGATTGAACATGGAAAAGGGAAGTGATAAATATTATACATACCATCATAAAAAATTTGTGGTGTTTTAGGTTGGTGATTTGGTCTTTTTAATAGTCTCACCACATATGGAACATCGTCATTTTGGTAAAAATGGAAAATTGGCACTAAGGTTTGTGGGTCCCTTTGAGATCATTTAGTGTTTTGGAATGTGGACTATCAATTTGACATACCATCAGTTTTTTTCATCTTTGATGTGTTTTATTTCTACCAATTGTGGAGGCACATACTAGATCCTTATCATTTTATTGGATCGTAGGGTATTGATATTGATACCAACATCACTGTTGTTGAGTAACCAATTTAGATTGTGGATTATTGAGAGAAAGAATTGTGTTGTCAAACAATTCCATCAGTTTTGGTTCAATGGTAGTGTAGATAGGAAACCCATGAGATGTGTGATAGGAAATTGATGATGAGTGATCAATGACCTTTAATTTTTTTGGATGTGGGATCTTGAGGACTTTCATTGATAGAAAGTAATAATGGTGGGGAGATTGTAACATAACGTTATGATTTCTAGGTAATTGCTTGTTAATGCCTTATTTTTAGTTCTTGATAGGGTGAGAATTAATACACTCATGTATTAAGATAATATTATGGGTAAAATGACCATCTATTTGGGGATTTATGATTTTATGAGTTAATAGAATCCAAGTATGAATGACTTGATGACCCCATAGGGTTATTTTTATGTTTTGATAAATTCCATAATTATTTTTTATTTATCTATTATAAATCTGGGTTTTCAACTATATACTCGGAATTTAAATGTCTTGTATTTGTATTACATGAAATTTATTTTTCACAAAGAATATTTCCTGAGAATTTTTTGGGTGTGAGAGGGTACATTCCATGTATATGGAGTTCAAATCATGAAATAGTAAAATTGGGTTTTTATAACAAAATGTGACTCATTTTTTTTATAATTTTTGCATTTGTGGAATTCAAATCATGTACTGGGATTAGAAGAAATTTAATTATATTTGGTAATGGTATTATGGAATCATATGAGAGATTGAAATTTTGTTTTCCCATGCAACATCCCTATCTTTACCCATAGATCACACTATGAGATTTTAGAGATGTGTGTTCATTCTCGATGATACAATCAGAGAGTGATCATCATTAGTGATGTTGTACAACTCTTTGGGTATGCCATCCTTTTTATTAATTATTACTTTGGTTGTTGAATCTATGTTGGCTATGTTTATGGGTTGGATTTATGCTCAATTAATATTTTCAATCAACCCTTTATTGCCTCTTATTATGGCTTGCTTATTGAAGGTAGTTCTATGGCTTGTTGATCTTTTTTGTCAAATGTGGATAGGGTTCCACTAATCTTGAGGTAGGTTTTTATATACAATGGGTTAATTATATTAATTTATTACCATTATTTATAACATACATTGTTTTATTCTTTAAATTTGAGTGAATTGTGTTTTCATTGTGTTTATTTTAAAGGAATTTTTTTAATGTGGTCTTCATTAAATGGGGTCTTTTTGAATCAGAAATGGGGTTTCAAACACCAATGTGGTATTTCAGGTATTTGGATGTTTTTTATTAGATGGTGGCTGATGGTTTTGAAATTTTTTTTAACAATCTTGGATCTTTCTGGAACTTGGGTGTGTCAGGAAATTGACATTGGCAACCATAGTGTTTGTGGAACCACTAGTGGTTGTTGTATTAACCTTTACAGTCTACGTAAGGGCTTGATATTAGTTAGATTCAATTTTATGGCCTTGTATAGGATTATAATTTTTTTATTATTTATAGTACCGTAGGATAAATCCAAAATAATTATGTTATTTATTATTTTCATATTTTTATCAAATTTTTATTTTTTAAATCTATAATTTCACCCATGTTTAATATGACGTTGTTATTAATGACCTTAATATCGCACAATAGATATGTTTTATTATTTATCACCTATAATTTTCATATTTATTCAATAATATAAAAGTATTTTATGAAAACAAAATGGAAATTGATATATAATTTATTTATGAATATACATTTTAAAATTGAATTCTTTAAAAAGATATGACTGTTTCATTCATGATGATTGTCCTCATATAGATTCATTTGTGGTATCTAATTAGGCTCTATGCTCATAAAAAAATTTCATCTTGGTGATTTTATACCGTTTTTATAGGACTCAATTAAAGTTAAGATAATCTTGTAGCAATATGGTTCTCTTTTTCCTTTATTTCTTTCGAAGCAGGAAGGTTTGGGGGTGGCAGATGGTCACATGGATACTTCTTGATCTTTTCTATTCATAATTTTCTAGTTTAGCATATTTTTATTCGTCTGAAAGATTATGGTCATATATCTTTTGTTTTTTATACTTTGTTTTTATGTATTGTTTTTTATTTGGGTATTGTTTATATAATATTTGTTATATATCATCCTGCATTGATGGCTTTGGAACCTTTTCTAGCATACACTAGTGTTTCTATTACATTGTGTCACAAATAAGTATTTTTTTCATTATCAGGTGGGCATGACCAATATCTCCCTAATATTCAATATTTAATTTTTTATATCAAATTAGATAACAAAAGAAAAAAATTAAATGTTCTTGATCCAATAATGGGATACAGGTCTGTCCAGATCCACTATAGGAAGTAGGTGTGTCCTGTACAACTATAGAATATTGGTGCATCTTGATCTATAATGGTAAATTGGTGATATTTATTGATCAAATATATTTATGGTCTTTCTATTTACCATTTAAACATGTATTTTTTTTTGAATTTATGATAATAATGCACATCTATGAAATTTTATTATGTTTAATGATTTATTTATGATGATTTCATACTCTTATGGGACATGTTTTCCGAAATGATAATGTTTCATGAAATGACTCATGTTTATGTTCTATGACTCATTAGGTATGAACATTATATGTTATTATCATGATCACATTCCCTTATTATTATCGTATGATTTTATATGATCATAGATTTATATCTCCTATGATTACCTGTACTAAGAATCTCATATCGCCCTTTGTTGTGGTTCAATCCCCAGGTTATGAAGTATTTTTTATGTATGGTATGACTAAGATGAGTACTATGTGAGATAATCCTTGTGAGATTTGTTCAATATATTTCATGAAACAAGAATATTGGGTTTTGGGAATCAAATACACTAAACTATTATAGTCTTTTGGTGTCTTTTTGAGAAATGTATTGAATATTCATCTAAAATATGTGATACTTATTTATAAAATTATGGTTCGATATATTCTTCCACTATGAAATTATTTACATATGATTGTTGGTTATTATCAAACAAGGGAGAGTATAAAATCATTTCTAATTGTAAAAATAAATGAAACTTGATATGAAGTCATAATTTACCCCTTTATAGGTAGCATTTTGAAAAAAAATATTAATGATGGACTACTAGGAATACTACTAGTTTAATTCCCTGTAATAAATTTTCATGGTGATGTAGATGTAGTAACAATTTCCCTAAGGTTTACAGATATTCTCCCTCTTTATCAATCACATTGTGTGTGGAGTACTCATCCAACGCATCTTAGTAATTTAGATTCATGAATGAATCTACATGATTATAACACTGTAACCCATAAAAGAGTATATTTCATGATATGAAGATAAAAGTGTTAGAATAATATTCATTTCCCTGAAAAGAATAATCCAAAATTGTTGAATATATATCAATACAATAATTTTCTTTTATTTGAATAAAATTTGATAAGAATGTAATGAAATTTATTCATGAGTTTATTCATTCCCCACATGTTGTTCTATTGGAAACTGTGAATTCTCCATGAGTGCCTCAGTAATCTTCTCATGATTATGTGGGAGAGTATTATATTCTATTAATTCCACTTATATAATTTATTCTTCAAATTTCAAATGTTTTGGTTCTGGTCCGTGATCCACTGTTACGTCCCTTTTAATTGTATATATATGAATGTCTAAAAAAATTTCTCATACGTGACCATTACACCATCAGTATATTCACCAATATATTAATTGTTGTATGTTAGATAACAACATGAATCTCTTCGACCCTCTTTGAAAATTATAGATGATCTATTGTTGTTTTTTTTAATTTTAATAATTAAAATTAACTACAATGTGGAAAATAAAGTGAATCTCTTACAATAATCCTAGGAAATTGTTACATGTTGATCATGATGTTAGTATGGTCCATTGCCTAATAGAATAGTAATTTTATTAAAACATGGAATACAACATATGTCTAAAATGTGAGATTTCCCAAGGACTATGTGTGGTTTAGTTCTTCTCTATTTTAAATCAAATAATAATGATTATTTAGTTTTCATAATTATAAATATATCAAAAATTGAAAAGTTTTTTTTTCTTTTTTGGTTTCTAAATTGACGATAAAATAAAAATTACATGACAATAGTTAGAGGGGAATGTATTTAGTCCAATGACGACTTTCTTTCAATTAGAACATTATATAAAATTATTCTAAATCGTCTAGCTCATTTCAAAGACACAATATTATTTATTTATACACCCATAACTATTTTCCTTTTTTCATGAAATTTTTAATTTACTCAAGAGTCCTTGATGAGATCAATAATACCATAAATAATCCTTAGTGAATGGGTAATCATATTCCTCAATTGGGTGAATGGACTTAATCACTCTCATAGAAAAAATCAAAAACCATTATCCATTTCAAATTGAATGACTCTGAAAATATATATTATGATCTGATTTCACGGATAAAATGAACTGAATAATTATAAGAGTTCATTATAATTAAAGTAATGTAGAGTTATGTTCACCTCCTCTATACTCCACCTTCAATGTCACACTAGGATCATGGATAATAGAGAAAGAAATTAAAACAAAACAATTCCAAGACAGAACTATGATTCCCTATAGACTACCAATAGGGGGATCATCTCTAAATGGCCATGGTATTTAGGATACCTGGCTAGTCATGTGGGAGATAATCATGATGAAATTGGGGAATAAAATAATTGAAAAACAAGATTAATAGTTAATGAAAATGAATAAAAATTTATAAAATAAATCCTATTATAATTGAAACCAATATGAAGGCCATGGTCCTAATTATATTTCTTTTGAGGGACATAAAGATATTTAAAGTGTACATCTACATTATTCAACTAAATATTATGATTGACGGGTGGGTTACTTCCTCAAACCCATGAGTGAAACATGCAAAGCTCTGATTCACATCATCTAAATCATCTTGTTAAATAATTCCCTTCTCTCTATAAAATTCCATAAATGGTCAAGAATATTAAATGAGAAAGAGAAACAATTTTTGGTGGAATAGACTACATACAAAAAGGAATGCACAAGATTTTGTGTTACATGGAACTAGGGTATAATTATTTTTAACACCTTTTATGTGGTTTTTGGTATAAAACATAGTTTTAGGGATTTTATATCTATCCCCATTTGTGATTCATCATGACTAAAACTCAATATTTGGCATACTACTAGATATTATAGGCTTTCAAAATAACTTAATTGTTGATGGTTGCCATATTTTAAAAAAATCATTAATTTGGAAATTTTCCTCAATATCATCATATATCCAGTGAGATCTCATTAGATTATAGAGATAAAATAGTTTCAAAATCATGGGTGGATACATATTTCTATGATAATTGGGGTAAGGGATTCACATTACCTTTAATTCATCATTCATGAGCAATTATTATTAGTTATTGTACTTCTTTAGTGATTTAGGAATCAATGACGAGCATCTGTCTTTGGTTATAACCAACAATGACTCAAATATGGGAAATTATTAACATCTGGATTGATGGAGAATTAGTATCCACACGTGGATCTGATGAGGATCCAAAAACTCTTCTTCCAATGGTGAGGATTTCCAAATAATATTTTGAGTCATCATCAAAACGGGTTGGTAATAGGCATTATTGATAAAATATGATTTCATCAAAACATTTAAATTTTGGTGATAATTTAAAAATATTGATTAAAATTGGGAAATTCATTTAAAAAATATTATAAAAAATAAAGAATAAATCAATTATCCTGAAAATTAAATCCATTTTCATATTGTTAAAATTTTAAATTGGAGTGAAGTAATTAATTTCATGTTCCCAAAAAATCATTACTAAGAAATCATAAGTCAATAATAACCTCCAATTTCAAGGAAAGTTTTCAATAATTATAAGATCGAATACCTGATTTTTTTTTAAATTATGGGTTCTATTCCATGAAAATAGAAAATAAATTTAAATTTTTTTGTCTCACATTAATAAATATTTTCAAAATAATAATAACTCTAAAGAATATTCAGTGATTTTATGACCATGTAATTAAGCTTTGTACAGGTATATATATAGAAAATGATATAGAAAAAACAAAACTATAGTAATTCTATTTTTTTGGTTATAAATATATGGCCACATCCTTAAAAATTACTTATGCTTGAGTTATTACAAGATTACACATTGAGGATCTTTTCAGGTTTAGTGTTTAAGAGAATTAGATCATAAATCATGCATTACATTCCACATTTAATCAAAGTGGTTAAATAAAATATAGTATTCATTTTTTTCCATCAACGGAATCATATTTAAAACAAAACATGGAATCTTTCATGACACTTCCTTGACCCTATCATCACATCATGTACCTTTCCCTTGACCTGTCAAAAACATTTCAAAAACTTGGGATGAGCATAAAAAGCTCAGTAAGGGATATAAAAGTACAAAATGAAAACATTAGTCCATGTATGAAATCATACAATACTCATAACACATAATAATTTTAACATACCTCATCAAATCATGAATAAATCATAGAAATCATAATACATAAAAGGTAACTTGAGGCATTCATAATATTCTTACATAGGGAGTAACCCTCATGGTTACGTTTGGAATACCCATCACAGTAAATTACCTAAATCTATTCAGAGAAACCTTAACGTTTAACTCCTTTGCATTACCCAATGCATTGGACACCTATATCGGGATCACCTGCCCTTATTTTATCACGGATCCATCCGTCCTCATAACAATTCCCAAGAACTATAACATAATCATATCACATAAAACATGTATAAAGTAAACATAACATTTCCACCTTTCAATCACAAGATATCAATACCATGCAATGATATAATATAAACATTATGAAAACCATTTTCAATACCAAAATAAAATAAAAGTAAAAAATGGTATTTATTTTTCATTTTTTAAAAAAGGTTATGGCTTTTATAGGAAACTGAAACTCTAATAATGGTCACGGTGGTGGAGAAGTAATTGTCACCACATATGTACGACAAAAAACATTCCCTTAATTCATTTAGTAAATGATTAGTATAAAATTATTCCTTTTGAATAAACGTAAAATTAAAATGGGTTTATACACCGTATAAAATAAAGTTGTGTACAAAACATAATATGCCTCAATGAAAGGAGATTGAGACGAAGTCCCTTACCTCGGGTCCGACTTGACTTGATCATTCTTTAATCTCCTCAATAATAAACTTTAGTTAATTTCTACTTGCTTAAGAACCTTTTTCAAGTTCATTATTCCTTTTATATCACTTATTACCATGTCATGAACACTATGTAATTATTTAAGTTAATAACGGTCGTTTTAACGATCATTGGTACTTGAGTAAAAAATAAACTCTTTATAATTACAAGTTTGTTAATGGGGTAAAATATCCATTATATCCAGAATTATATTCATATTTTAGATATCATATATATAATATATATCCATTATATACATGCATTTATAATATTATATAACATTTAGAGGTAAGAAATAAATGCACCGTTCATGGAGAGGGTAAGACGTACGTACGCATGAATGCTACTTCCATTTCTATTTCATATTTAATGGAATTAAAACATAATGATACATAATAGTATTATAATTCCAATATGGTATCATATATAATATCATTAAATATATCTTTTATATGTACCACATATGGTATTAACGAATCAAATCACTTTGAGGGGGCGGTAGTCCGCACTTCCTAAAATGAAGATATCACGTTTACAATAATGGAAACCATAATGGTATGACATAAATGAAAAATACCAAATCTCAAGTAAAACATAAACATATTATATATCATATATATATATAGTGACATCTTAATGGCCACCTTTGAAGGTGTTAAAAGAATATTGAACAATCATCGTTTCGTGTGGCAGAAATTCACCATCCACAAAAACAGTATGTTCTTTAACCATTAGATGTAGGTGTGTGTATGTGTAGCTTGTATAATTCTTATAAAAATATCCTAATATATTTTAGATAATTTATTTGTTACAAAATAAATGAATAAAAAGAGTTTAGGGGGTTGGAGAAGAAAAATAAAACAAAAGAACACAAGTGAAGACATTACCTTAAAATCGGGTAACTCCATTTGGTTTGAACCAAAAGGGTTTACTGAAGATCTTCCTGCCTAAGGTAAGGACTATATGATGAGGAGAGGTATGTGGAGAGACAAAATGATCAGATCTTGGAAGATCCAAAGGCTTGAGAGGTGTGGGTAAGGAGGTAGAAGTGGGGGCCTTTTATAAGAGGAGAGGAGGGGCACTATTGGAAAGGTATAAAATGTTACTTTATTTTCAAATGAGTTTCGGATTTTAAAGGTCCCACATTAATTTATTTAAAAGATAAGGTGATAAGGGTTTGAAATATACTCATCCAATAGGTCTTTGATAGGTGTATGTCTTATATTTTTCATTATCGTTTCATTTTATTTAAATCATTCATTAATGAGGTAATCACTACATCATCATGATATCATAAATAATTTATTTTATTTAATGTCTAAAAATAATAAAAAAAATTACTATTACGTAGGAAATAGTTTTATCTTTCCAATTACTACTTATTGTTAAAAATACGACTTGCATAACCCCATGTAGAAATTGGTTTAGTAAAACAATACATGTTTGTGTCATTTTTACTTTTACTTTAAATAAAAGGTATTAATGTCATTATCTTACACATGTGGCTCCATGGGGTCCCAAAAATCCACCCATAGGTTGTCTTGGTCGTCCATGACTCATCCAATAGGGTTAAGACAAGTGTCAAGATATTTTACTTTTATTATAATATCATTTTTACCTTAAATCACACTAATTACTTTTAATCGCGATTAATACAAATTAAACGTTACTTTTCATCAAAAATTATTTTCATCCCATTGAACCACATTTTGCTTAATAATGAAAATAATTTATATTGGATTTTTGAAATTAAAATCACAGAAGTGGTGAATTTCCATTTAATCAAAAAAGCAGTTTTTGTAACTACCACTTTGCGGTTTCACTATTCATAAAAAATTATGATTTTTCAGAAAAATTCCAAAAATTAACCCTCAGCTATATTTGATATTCCAAATTCAAAAATTATGTCTATTTTACCAAATTCATAACATAGAAGTTGCATTAATTAATTTTATAATTAAATCCTGTTGTCAAAACAAATAGCGTGTTTTTAAGAAACAATATCTATCAAAAGATTGACACTCATTTATGTCCAATCTCAAATTGATATTAATTCCAACGACCACCATTGGATTAAATGGTAAAAATATATTACAATTTCACTTTAAAACCAATTAAAAGGATAATCTTACTATATAAATAAATTATATTAAAAAGATATTTTGAATTAAAATACAACACTTTTCACTATTCATTAAAAAAAATGAACATTATCATAAAAATACCAAAAATTTATCCAAAGTAAATTTCAATGTCCCAATCATAGAGAATAAGTTTTTTTTGAGAAATATAGCTTATAAAATTGTCAAAAGTTATATTTAAAAATGGTTTGCCATCAAAAGGCGGTAAAACAATATTTTAAAAATATTAAAGTATTCCATGATTACTATTGGATTTATTCTCATTTTAAGCCTAAAAAACACTATCTAATTCAAAAATATAAATAGATAAGAATATCCATTATTAATTACTTACATGGGATGTTACATCCTTCCCCACATTAGAAAATTGCATCCCCTCAATTTATTTACTTATCATCCATGTGGGGGTATTTATCCCTCATTGCATTTTCAGATTCCCATGTTGCCTCTTCACTCATGTGGTTCTTCCACAAAACCTTTCCTTGATTAATCACCTTATTCCACAACACTTGCTCCCTATGATCAAGAATCTGAACCGGTTGTTCCTTATAAGATAGATTCTCTTCCAACTGAACTACCTCTGGACTCAAAACATGAGATGGATCTGGCATGTACTTACTTAACATTGAAACATGATAAACATTGTGTACCTAAGATAAACTCGGAGGTAAAGCCACACGGTATGAAACCGATCTAACTCTCTCAAGAATTTTATATGGTCCAATGAACCTTGGACTCAGCTTTCCTTTCTTATTGAAACTCATCAAACTTTTCCATGGTGATACTTTGAGAAAAACATGATCACCTACCTCAAAAGAGAGATCCTTCCTCCTGTTGTCCGCATAACTCTTCTACCTTCTCTGAGCTATTCTCATGTGTCTCTGTATCATCTGAACTTTTTCTTCCAACTCTTCTACCAATTCGGGTCCCATCAACTTCCTTTCACACAATTCATCCCTGAAAGCTGGAGTTTGACACTGCTTCCCATATAATGCCTCAAATGGTGCCATTTGTATACTAGAATGAAAACTGTTATTATAAGAAAACTCAACCAAAGAAAGATATTGGTCCCAACTTCCATGATAATCCATCGAACAAGCACATATCATATCCTCCAAAGTCTGAATTGTTCGTTCTGACTGCCCATCTGATTGATGATGAAAAGCTTTACTAAAATTTAACTCAGTACCCAACGACTTCTGAAGGCCTTTCCAAAAGTTATAAGTAAACCTGGAATCACGATCAGATAAAATGGATAGGGGAACTCCATGAAACCTGAATATCTCTTTAAGATACAATCGAGAAAGTTGATCTAGAGAGAAAGTATCTCGAATAGGAAAGAAATGAGCAGATTTAGTCATGCAATCAACAATAACTCAGATTGCATTATTACCTAAAGGTGTCTTCGGCAATCCCACAACGAAGTCCATGGATATATTTTTCCATTTCCACTCTGGAACTGGTAAAGGATGAAGCATCCCTTTCGGTAACTGCCGCCCTACTTTAACCTGTTGACAAGTCAAACACTTCACTGTAAAATCAGTAATATCTCTTTTCATTTTGTCCCACCAGTAATACTCCTGAAGATCTCTATACATCTTAGTACTGCCTGGATGAACTGAAAACGGAGAACTATGGGCTTCACATAAAAACACTCTCTTCAACTGTGATTCACAAGGCACACACAATCTCTTCCCAAATCACAAAACACAGTCATTATCAATGTTGAATTCAGGAAACTTACCCTTCTGAACCAGCTCTACCTTTTCTGCAACTCACTGTCTTGCTTTTGTTCTTGCTTAATTCTATCAGATAGAGAATATTTCATCGATACCTGAAACAAAACATAAGGACATCCTACACCAACCACTTCTATGCCAAAGTTCATCAAATCCTTAACCAAAGGGTCATGTTCCAAATGCAACATGGTTAATGAGACATTACTTTTTCATATCAAAGCATCAACCACTTTATTTGCTTTTCCTAGACAGTAAATAATTGTACAATCATAATCCTTGATTAATTCTAGACATCTCCTCCTTCTCATGATGAATTCTTTCTGAGTGAATATATACATTAAACTTTTGTGATCAGTATATATTTCACACTTTAATCCATACAAATTATGCGTCCAAAATTTTAAAGTGAAAACAACAGTAGCTAATTCCAAATCATGTGTAGGGTAATTTACCTAATGAGTTTTCAACTGTCGTGAAGCATATGCAATTACCATATCATTCTAAATTAGGATGCAACCAAGTCCTTTCAATGAATCATCATTGTAGATAATAACCTCACCATTCCTGGAAGGTAGTGCCAAAACTGGAGCATTCACCAATATTCTTTTCAATTCCTGAAAACAATCATCACATTCTATTGTCCAGATAAACATAACACCCTTCCGTGTTAGCATAGCCATTGGACTAGATAACCAAGAAAAATTTCTAACAAACATTCAATAATAGCCTGCCAAACCAAGGATGCTACAGATCTCAGTTACATTTGTGGGTTGTGTCCATTCTTCAACAACCATTGTTTTTGCAGGATCAACAGTTATCCCATCATTAGAAACAATGTGACCAAGGAAAGAAATTATTTGCAACCAGAACTCACACATACTGAATTTACCATACAATTTCTTTTCTTTTATGGTTTTCAAAATAACCCTTAAATGTCTTTCATGCTCCTCTTTACTTTTAGAGAACACCAGAATATCATCAATTAAAATCACCAAAAACTTATCCATGAACTAATGGAAAATTCCATTCATTAAGTCTATGAATACAGCAGGTTCATTGGTTAGCCCAAAAGGCATTAATACAAATTCATAATGGCCATATCTTGTACGAATCACGATCTTCAGAACATCTTCTTCATTTACCTTCAACTGATGGTACCCCGATCTCAGGTCAATCTTTGAAAAAAACTGAGCTCCCTGGAGCTGTTCAAACAAATCATTGATATGAGGAAAAGGATATTTGTTCTTAACAGTGATGTTATTCAAGGCCCTATAATCAATACAATGTCTCATATAACCATATTTCTTTTTAACAAATAAAATAGGAGCACCACATGGTGATGTTCTAGGAAGAATGAAACCTTTCTTCATTAAATCTTGCAATTTCTACTTCAAATCTAAAAGATCAATTTGAGATATTCGTTATGGGGGTTTTGAAATTGGCATAGAATCAGGAACTAAGTCAACAGTAAATTCAACATCCCGATCTGGTATTATTCCAGGAAACTCATCAGGAAAAACATTAGGATACTCATTTACCACTGGAACATCATTAATCTGAATAGTTCCTTTGTTCTCAACAATATGTGCAAGGTAACATTCATTTCCATATTTTAAAAGTTTCTCAGCCTCTCGATATATTATCAACTGTAAGGGTTCATTCTTGTACACAAACTTAAAGTCTTTCTGAAAATAAACTTCTTTAGCTCTACAGTCAATCATAGCATGGTAAATAGAGATCCAATCCATACCCAGGATAACATCAAACTCTATTAGTGGTAAAAAAATAAGGTTCTCAAGTAGGTTCTCTCTATGGATAAGGATATGAATATTCTTATAAATAATTTTGTATGCAACATTTCCCCCAGGTGTTTTTACCACAAGTTCAGGGAGTAATTTCTTGAGATGGTATTCCCATTTTACTTGAAATGTTTTCAGGGATAAAGGAATGTGTAGACCCTGAATCAAACAACACACTGGCATAATCTGAAAAAACAATCAAAGTACCTGATACCACTTCATTTGATAGACCAACATCTACTGAAGTAGTTGCAAAGGATTTCACCACCCCTTTCTACTTGAAGCCTAACTGCTTCCCATCACTCATGCTCTTTGTCGGACACTCGTTTTCATAGTGACCCATCTCATTGAATTTAAAGCATTTCACTAATTGTAAATCAAATTTGGTCTTACCATCTCCCTGATCTCTTTTAGTGAAATCAAGAGCCTTATGTCCCATCTTACCACAATGGTAGCACTTCCCAGAATTCAGAAGACATTCCCCAGCATATCTTTCACAACATTTATCAGAAACTAGAAACATATTTTTCTTACCATCAGACTTTTTTTTTGAATAATTCTTCTCATTCTCCTGCCACCTCGGTCTCCTCTTCTGTTGGTTGTTATAGAACACTTGAACATCGGAAAACTCCATTTCCACCTTCTCAGCATATCAAACAAGCTTTTCATAACTCTTGAACTCACGATAAGCCAAATCCCTTTGATATTTTGGATTTAATCCTATGTAAAAACGGTTGATTTTACTATCAAGGTCTCAGATAAAATTTGGAGCATACCTTTCCAATCGAGTGAACCTTTCTTCTTAAGAAGCTACTGACTCTTCCTCTTGCCTCAATTCCATGAATTGTTTTTCCATCCTAAGTCGAACAGCCTTAGGAAAAAATTTCTCAAGAAACATACCTTTGTATTCATCCCAATCAAGAGCATCAATCCCATCAGCGTCCCTGATATTTTTAACCATCAACCTCCACTGATCTGCTTCACCCTCCAATCGGTAAATAGAAAGAATAATATTTTGATTGTCTGAACCCCCAATGACATCGAAAATATTCTCCAGTTATTTAATCCAACATTCAGCTAGAACAGGGTCAGATGATCCTCTGAATTTTTGGGGATGTTGCCTCATGAAATGTTCCACCAATGACATGTTCCTCTGCGGTTGATCTGGCTGATCTTGTGCATGGATACCACCACCATTTATCTCTTGAGTCAACTGTGCCATTACTGCAACAAACTATTTAGTTCCAATTCTGACAATCTCAGGATGCTGATTCGGAAGGTCATTTCCTTCTGTATGCCTTCCTAGCACTGCTTCCCTGTTTCTCTACGGAAAACCATTTTGATCAAACATGTCTTAGATGAAGAAACATGGTAATCTTCAAATGATATATCATTTCAATTTGACCGTTAAAAATAATTTTGGATAATAATTTAATAGAATTATAACTCCTAAAGTTTTCTAAAATGACCTATGATACCAACTATAAGGCCCTAGCCTTAAACATTACATAATCATGAGTTATTACAAGATTACACATTGACGATCCATTCAAGTTTAGAGTTTTAGAGAATTAGATCATAAATCATGCATTACATTCCATATTTAAACAAAGTGGTTACATAAAAGTTAGTATTCATTTTTTTCCATCAACGGAAACATATTCAAACCAAAACATGGACTCTTTTGTGACACTTCCTTGACCCTATCATCACATCATGTACCATTCCATTAACCTGTGAAAAACATTTCAAAAACTTGGGATGAGCATAAAAAGCTCAATAATGGATATAAAAGTACGAAATGAAAACATTAGTCCATGAATGAAATCATACTTTACTCATAAAACACAAGCATTTTAATATACCTCATCAAATCATGAAAAAATCATAGAAATCATAAGAAATAAAAGGTAACTTGAGGCATTCATAATATTCTTACATAGGGAGTAACCCTCATGGTTTTTTTGGAATACCCATCACAGTATATTCCCTAAATCTATTTGGAGAAACCTTAACGTTTAACTCCTTTGCATTACCCAATGCATTGGAGAGGTATATCGGGCTCACCCGCCCTTAGTTTATCACAGAACCACCCTTCTTCATAACAATGCCCAAGAACCATAACATAATCGTATCACATAAAACATGCATAAAGGATACATAACATTTCCACCTTTCAATCACAAGATATCAATACCACTCATTGATATAATAAAAACATTATGAAAACCATTTTCAATACCAAAATAAAAGAAAACTAAAACATTGTATTTATTTTCCATTTTAAAAAAAGTTATGGCTTGTAGAGGAAGCCGAAACTCTAATAATGGTAACGGCGGCGGAGAAGTCGTTGTCACCGCATACGTACGAAAAAAAACATTCCCTTTTATCATTTAGTAAATGCTTCATATAAAAAGATTCCTTTTGAATAAATGTAAAAGTCAAATGTGTTTATACACCGTATAAAATAAAGTTGTTTATAAAACATAATATGCCTCAATGAATGGAGATTGAGACGAAGTCACTTACCTCGGCTCTGACTTGACTCGACTGTTCTTTAATCTCCTGAATAATAAACATTATTTAATTTCTACTTGCTTGGGATCCTTTTTCTAATTCATTATTCCTTTCATATAACTTATCACTATGTCATGAACACTATTTAATTATTTACGTTAATAACGGTCGTTTTAACGATCATTGGTACTTGAGTCAAAAATAAACTCTTTATAATTACATGTTTGTTCATGGGGTAAAATATCAATTATATACAGAATTATATTCATTATGTTGATATAATATATATTATATATAACCATTATATACATGAATTTATAATATTACATAACATTTAGAGGTAAGAAATGAAATGCACTGTTCATAGAGACGGTAAGCCGTAAGTACACATGAACGCTACTTCCATTTCAATTTCATATTTAATGGAATTAAAACATAATGATACATAATAGTATTATAATTCCAGTATGTTATCATAAATTATATAATTAAATCTATCCTTTATACATACCACATATGGTATTAACGAATCAAATCACTTTGAGGGGGCAGTAGTCCGCACTTCCTAAAATAAAGATATCACGTTTACCCATAATGGAAACCATAAAGGTATGCCATATATAAAAAATACATAAGATTAAGTAAAACAGAAACATATTATATATTATATATAAATATAGTGACATCTTAATGTCCACCTTTTAAGGTGTAAAAACAATATTGAACAATCATCGTTTCGTGTGGTAGAAATTCACCATCCACAGAAACAGTATGTTTTTTAACCATTAGATATAGGTGTGTGTAAGTGTAGCTCGAATCCTTCTTATAAAAATATCCTAGTATATTTAAGATACTGGAGTTGTTATAAAAGAAATTAATAAAAAGATTTTAGGGGTTTGGAGAAGCAAAATAAAACAAAAGAACACAAGTGAAGACATTACCTTAAAATCGGGTAACTCCCATTGGTTTGAACCAAAAGGGTATCCTGAAGAGCTTCCTGCCTAAGGAAAGGCTTATAGGATTAGTGGAGGGATTTGGAGAGACAAAATGATCAGATCTTCGCCAAGCCAAAGGCTTGAGAGGTGTGTGTAAGGTGGTAGTGGTGGCGGCCTTTTATAAGAGGAGAGGAGGGGCACTCTTGGAAAGGTATAAAATGTTACTTTATTTTCAAATGATTTTATGATTTTAAAGGTACCACATTGATGTATTTCTAGGATAAGGTTATAAGGGTTCAAAATATACTCATCCAATCGGCCTTTGACAAGTCTACGTCTTATATTTTACATTATCTTTTCATTTTATTTATAGTGTTCATTAATGAGGTAATCGCTGCATCATCATGATGTCATAAATAATTTAATTTATTTAATGTCTAAAAATTATAAAAAAATACTCTTATTTAGGAAATCGTTTTATCTTTCCAATGACTATTTATAGTCAAAAATCGGACTTGTATAACCCCATTTAAAAATTGTTTTACTAAAACAATACATGATTTTGTCATTTTTACTTTTTCTTTAAATAAAAGGTATTAATGTCATTATCTCACCCAAGTGGCTCCATGGGGTCCAAAAAATCGACCAATGGATTTTATTGGTCTGCCATGACTCATAAAATAGGGTTAGGGAAAGTGTCAAGATATTTTCAATTTATTATAATATCATTTTTACCTTAAATCGCACTAATTACCTTTAATCGCGATTAATAAAACTTAAAAGTTACTTTTCATCAAAAATTATTTTCATCCCATTGAACCAAATTTTACTTAATAATTAAAATCATTTACATTGGATTTTTGAAATTCAAATCACAGAAGTGGTAAAGTTCCATTTAAATGAAAAATCAGTTTTTGTAACTACCACTTTGTAGTTTCACTATTCATCAAAAATTAAGGTTTTTTCAAAAAAATACGAAAAATTCACCCTAATATATATTTGATATTCCAAATTCAAAAATAATGTCTATTTTAACAAATTCTAAACATAGAAGTTGCATTAATTAATTTTATAATTAAATCATGCTGTCAAAACAAATAGCGTGTATTTAAGAAACAATATCTTTCAAAAGATTGATACTCTTTTATGTCCAATCTCAAAGTGATATTAATTACAGTGACCACCATTGGATTAAATGGTAAAAATATATTCTAATTTCACTTTAAAACAAATTAAAAATATAATATAACTATATAAATATATTAGATTAAAACGAGGTTTTGAATTAAGATACAACACTTTTCACTATTCATTAAAAAATGAACATTATCAGAAAAATACCAGAACAATATCCAAAGTAAATTTCAAAGTCCCAATCATAAATAATAAGTTATTTTGAAAAATATATCTTATAAAATGGTCAATAGTTATATTTAAAAATTGTTCTCCATCAAAAGGAGGTAAAACAATCTTTTAAAAATATTAGACTATTCCATGCTTAAGAATTGATTTATTCTCCTTTTAAGCCTCTAAAACACTATATAATTCATAAATATACATAGATAATAATATCCATTATTCATTTCTTACTTGGTATGTTAAAATAAACTTTTTAAAAATCCATAGGAACTATTACTATGGCCTTTTAAAAATATAATAATGCTGAGTTTTGTGACCAGGATGCCCACAATGATAAACAGAGAACATAGAGACTATGATAATAATTTTTTTTATAATATATATATATATATAAATATATATATATATTTCTACATGTTTTTAAATCATGACTATATGGTCTTACTATTCCCTTCCCATGGGATTTTTTTTGACATTGTTTCACTAGAGAACTTTATCCACAGCTTTCCTAAAACCATGGATATGTGTTTTATTTGTGACCTCTATCCATGATTATCAAAAACCAAAGTTGTGGAAAAATTCTATCACCAAAAAATATATAATACTATTAAGGTGTTTGTGTGTTTTTTTCAAGTAGTTTATTAATGAAAATATATAAAAGATTCCATGGATCTAGAATCCAATAAAGTATAAGATTACAATCAATGTACCTATTATTATTACCTATAGTATTTATACTTTAGTTATATTAATCTCACAATATTTTTCTTTCACAATTTTTCTTTTTGAATGTGAATTCCCTTCATGCCTAAGGAATTGGTTTCTATAGGTCCCCATCTTTTCACTATTGAAACACTAAACATTGTAATCTTTTTTCTTCTTATAGATTCATGTGTTTATGTCTTCTATCTCCAAACATGAATAAAAATCTCATTCCCTTCAATCCAATATCAAGGTTTTTCTTTCCACATTTATCTGATGTAGAAATTTCTATTGTTTAATTAATTTCCTTTAACTCATTTCATTATCCTTTTTTATTATTCAACCTCTTCTTTTCTTTATTTCCATCCAAAATATGTGACATGAAAACTTATTTCTATGTCATAATTGATCTTGATCCCATATCATTATTTGGTGAAAAAAATTTGATATATTATCCCTATTTTGAGTCATGTTCTTAGTCCATCAATTAAAAAATGAATCATAATTTTGTAATTTAATACATATTCCATATCATTCCTTTCTAATCATGTATTGTATTTCTCTAACCCTACAACACATTCCTCTATATCATAACATAGATTGGGGAATTAAAATTTCATATCATCTCATTCTGGTTGGGGAATAAAATTTTTCATAAAATATCCCCTTAAAATACTTCTATTTTATTATCTCTATCTCATCCTCATCCATGGTGTTTTAAATCAATTACCACCATTGATTGATATCTTCTTTTAAATAATTCACTTTTAGAATAACCTTATCCCATTAATTACTTCTCATGATGAAAATGTATTCTCAACAGACCAAATAAACTATTCTTCTATCAATGGATTTGTATTTTTATTATTGGATTTAGATTTCTTCAAAATGAAGTGCTCCAAAATCAATTTATAATGTTTTGATTTAAATGATTATTCCATAAATGCAATGTTTCTAGTCATAAATTTTGTCAAATATCTTAATATAGTCATAATCATCTCATCTCAAAAAACCATCCTTGTTGGTTTTCTCTTGAAGAATGCACCTATATTGATTATGTGTGTTCTCACATGTTCAATTCCTTCAATTAAGTTAAATATCTAAACAATTTCATATGGTATATTAAATTTTAACATTATGATTCACATGGTATATTATCATATATTGTGTAATTACTAATATTAACTAAAAATTTATATATATTTATTCTCATAAATATGAACTTTGTGTCGTTTAGAATATAGTAAAATCATAAAAATATTTTCAAATCATTCAAAATGGTTTGCAATTAGTTTTTGAAACAATAATACTGTATTACTCAACTGTATCATGCTGTGTGTGCAGTCATAAAACTATAGATCTGTAACTAAGTGAATATTATGATAATACCCATCCAGTAACCCTTATATTCTTTCATGCTATAACCATGTCCACCTTCTAGTCTCTAGAGATTGGTTTCCAATTCTTATGAAACCACACATTCAAAACTATACAAAACGCATCATGATATTATCCCACACATATAAATATACATAGATTCTTTCAGAGGTTTATTTTTTTAATATTTTTATTCAAAAATCTAATTTCCAATCGTAATGACACATGTTATTACATGTTATTTTTTTTAGGGAATTTGAAAATTTCATCTAGTCGATAGATCATTTAGGGAATTGGTTGTTGAAATAAGATGATACCTCTTTGAACATAATCTAATGGTATTTGTTGAATTATAATAACGGTTGATGTGTGACTAAAAAATACGGTTTTCCAAGGAGGAATCATGTTGATGTCAGGGTTTCTGTTGCACCCACTAGCTGGATGATGTGAAGGAAAGGTGCACTGCTACTCAGTAGGAATCAAAATATAACTGGTGAGACTATATCACTTGGCTAGTTTGTTATGATGGTAAGTGCTTTACAATGGTCCTTTCAATAATTTCATAAATTTAAACCAATTTAATTTATATCTCCCATGTAGGATATGTTTTTGGAAAATTTGGTGATACCATCATATACTATGTCATCCATGATTTCCCATTTATTTGGGATGGATGTTGTGGAGTCTGTTGTTGAATCGAATAATTATCCTCCATTCATTATTGATAGTGGTTCCACTCATCCTCATGTTCTATTGGGTTGTTATTACCTTCATTTTCGATTATTAATCTTGTTATATCATAGCCTATGTGATCCTTTAGAATCTCAATTATCTTTGAAACCTCTTCTATTTCGTTATATTGATCATCGATTGATCATTAGAAATCACCAATTAATGAAATGGATGCACATTACTCTAGATGATATAGGAATTGTTTTAGAATAAAGAGTATTTTGATTATTTGGGATAATTTATAACCCATGAATATTAATAGTTATTGGAGTTCATCATGTTTGGGATTTTTTCCATAGATAACACTTCTATAGTTCTTGGTCACATTTAGATGAATAAAAATCATATCCTAGAATCAATTTTATAAATTTTCATTCCATATGATCAAGAGTGTGTCATGAGTAGCTCGAACTCTATTGGGTGAAATTTTGGATATGTTGAATCGCTCGGTTCAATTATTATAAAGGATCCAAATTAATTATATTATATTTACCTTTGTTTTATTTCTTCATAATTGGGATTTTCACCAAAATAATGTAGAAATAATTTCCCAAACCTTACATGAGAGTTTGTTCATGGTAATGGTTATACTGTGACACTTGGTATTTCATTTGACATTTACAACTTTAAACCATTAATATATATTTACCTATAATCAATTAGATAAAAAAAATTTATTATAATTTATTATATAAGATGATAAAAATGATATTGAAACTCGTTGGGATAATTGGAGGTAGAAGAATCATTGATGTTATCTAAAAATCTATTAGGATTTTCTTACATTAGAATTGACTCCATTTTCTATAGGTGGTCATGTGTACTCTACCATATGTGGTTGTAAATGGATTATTGTTATATTATACGAGGATTTCCATTTTTTTGGAAAATGAACTTTATTTTATAATTTTATTACCAAAATCATAAAATGCATAATTAGTCATTGATACTCATGTCTTAAAGAAATAATGGAATGTTACCTAATGTTAATTAACAATATGAAAAGTTCAACGATTGACATTTCATCACATGATTGATTTTTTGAGTCGGTTGTTTTTGATTTATCACAAATGGGTCTTTTATAGTACCTGGAATGCCTTGGGTTTTTGGTTTGGATGCATGGTACATAAATCCTGGTAAACTATGTTTTATGTATTAATCCCATGTGTGTGAGTATGTATCAAATGAGATCCTATTTTTTTTGCGTTGATCACATGTATGTGCATGTGTGTCCCTTGAAATCGTGTATGATTTATTGATCACTTCTGTGCACATGTGTATCCCATGAGACCATGTTTTATTCTTGATAGCATGTGTGTACATGTGTAGGCTGTGAGAAAATGTTTGATGTTTAATCACATAGGGGTGTATTTCCCTTAAATACGATATAATCTTGATTACCGATGTGTTTTTATTTTTGTTTTTATACCATCTCTGATGATGATCGCATGTATTTGCATGTTGTTACTAATTACTTATGATAACATGTTATGTTATTCCCTTATGTGCTCTACACTGCTATATGATATTACCTTAACTTTGGAGGTAATAATTTTGAACTCTCATTAGGTGGACCGTAAATAATTGTTCAACCAATGGAGAGGGAGTTCATACGTAATGTGATAAATATTAGGATGGACCTTAACAAAATATAGGGGTATGATGGCCCTGAATCTATAGCTATTGCAATGATATTTGGTGTATGAAGACCTTCTGGCCTGACCAAAGTCATAGATAGGATATGATGGATTTGAGGCCTAATATCAAATCATTAATGTGACTAGATATTCTGGTGGCTTGACCCATGATGGACCAAGATACAACCACCTTATGGACAATCCAACTACAATCTGTGGGACTTCCAGGAGAAATATTCTCCAGTGATGTGTCCCGATCCAAATTGATACATTGCGACTACTAAGAGTCATGGTCACCAGTATTATGGTTATTTCACGTTAAAACCTTGAATTTATATCATTATCCTTCCTTTTCGGACCTAATTCATGTATATATTTGGTGCATGGAATCTTGGTAAG
This sequence comes from Viscum album, assembly GCA_963277665.1. Lineage (NCBI taxonomy): Eukaryota > Viridiplantae > Streptophyta > Magnoliopsida > Santalales > Viscaceae > Viscum > Viscum album. The sequence goes on along the minus strand of OY728155.1, from coordinate 1,629,830,873 downwards.
GGAAAAACAACGTGGAATATGGGTGTTTTTTCTTACTTTTTTATTAGTAATTATTTGTTTTTCATTCATAGTTTATGTATTTCTTGATTATTTTCTCTAGAGTATGTCACATGTACATGAACTTCATTTACATGTTATGTATTGGACTAAATTAGTGGTTCCTTGTTGATTTTCACTCACACCTTTCTTGATATATCATGGAACTTGGGTACTTGAGGGGTCCCCACATGATATTGGTATAAGTTGCACTAATTCTCACATTTTATCATGGATAAGTAGCTCTTTATAGTTATAGGAAATGTTATGAGGTGTATCTTAGTGTTGGGTGTACAACCTCATTGTACTTTTATTATATTATATATTTTGTCTCTAATCTATTCCATTGTCGATCAGTGTCCTATATTCATGTATGGTCATCCAAGTATCATTTTTTTTCATTCATTATATATTTATAGTATTTTTATTGGATTACATGTTCCTTGATTGTATATTTATTCATGTTTCAAAATTTATATATTAATTTGAAACTTTATTAAGGGTATATTCTCCCCAAAATATCATGTTAGACCCTCTTTTTTTTAGTTGGAAGCCTCTTGAATATTAAATGCACCCCTATGTTATTGTTCCACTCTATCTCAGAACTAGTGTTTCACCTCTAGGTCTTCCAAAAAGGAATCTAATATCATTTTTCCTAATTTGGGTTGTTTTTATCATGGTGAAATTTCAATTTTTCTACTATTGTGAAGAAACACAGTCATGTGCATCATGAACACCTTTCTCAATTGAAATCCATGTTATTAAGGCATGGTGTTAATGTTTTGGGTTTATATGATTATGGAATATGATTTCATAAAGTGTGACACACAAATATTTGATATTTTTATTTAATATATATTTCAATCATGGTTGTTTCTGAAAGAGGCATCACATTCATCATATTCATCACATAGTATTCACATAAAATACATAATCCTTTTGTGTGATTGTTCTAATGATTTAGAACTCAAAAAATTTAGTTTCAATAACTTGTACAATATTTTATCACATGTCTTCTTGAAAACATTATATTGGGTTGAAAACCGATGAATTTCAATATCTAATATCATTTAATTTCATTCAATTATGGTTTGCACCTAGGATATGACGATGATAAAAAAAGTTGATGATTATATTATAGTCCCTCTATACAAAAATTGTATAGTGCAGATTGGTAGGTCATTGTTTTGTGTTAATTAACTTACTAAGAATCTTATTCTACTATCTATGAAATAGTCATGATTTATTATGGTTCCAACTATAGCCTACATCTATTTTTACCATACATCACTCAATGACCTTCTATTTTAATGAATTAGGAAACAAAAACCCCTTATTGTGGTTAGTATATGATTGAATCCGTTATAGTATTTCAATGTATATGTTCATCGACAATTATCTGTGTATTTTGACCATATAAGTGACCATATTTTTGAGTTTTTTTATTTACCAATGGCCATATAAATGTTACTCTGGATACTACTGATCTCGTTTGTTGTGTAGTACGAACATTAGCTAAGTGAGGATATTCCATTTGAATGGATAGTCAAGGTAAGTGACATAGGGAAAGTATTCAATGTAAATTATTCTATATTCAGGTGAATAAACTCAAGATGGATTAATGGAATGTCTTCAGTGCTTCATTGTATCCTTAGATAATTTTTCACCCTGAGTGATAGTACAAATGATACCTTGTCGGGTTTTGGAGTGCTTGGATGATCTTGGCATCAAGGGAGGTACCACATATTGTTTGGACCGTTAGTTCAGAATATAAATATCATCTTATGATTAGTGAATAAAATAGGGGGTCATACTTGTTATAGTTGGATTGTGGGTGTATCCTCTGTGGCCTAAAATGGATCTAGTATAACAAGAGTTTCACAATGAATCTTATTACCCATGAAATGTTCAATGTTAAAAAAGAGTGCCAATGTTTCTTGAGTATTGTGGAGATAGTGCTCTACTGATTGGACTACTGAATAGTAATATTAGTCTTGAACTAGAGGCATGTGACTCATAGAGAAATCACCCTTTATGGATCACAGAGTGGTGTCATCAGGCCCACTAGTGAGGATTTAAATCATGTGAATTCACGTTGTGATACTCTGTTGGGTCTTTTGAATATGCAAAAGTGTGGTGGTGAGTGGACCATTGAATATGTTTCAAAATATGTCGATAAACCTAGAATTGTTAGTTTTGGAAGTTCAATATGAGTATGGAATAAGGTTACCCTTATAGTTAGTAACCAATGTATTATCCTGAATCTCATTGGTATTTGTGGAACAAAGTTTGTTATGTACAAAGATATCACTATAGAAGGATACAACATTAAAAATAGATTGGGATGATTTTGTACGGTTAACATGATTTTTTCCACATATAGAGATCTTTTGGTGTTGTGTAATGGTTTTTGTGAGGGGGAAAGACCCATATGTCTTAGATGTTGTGATCCACTTCTAGGCTATTGGAGGTCATTATTCGCATCGAGAATGGATAATTAGATTCATAGAATTATTTTTTGTGTAATCAAGGTGTGTGTTGTAATATCCCAACCATTTTTAGAGATTTATCAAGCATGAATTCAAGTATTCATTTTCCATTTTTTGAGAATACTTTGTTTGTATCATTGCTTGGGGTGAGTTTTTTTCAAAATTGGAAATTTTAGATAGAAGAGAGCAGTACATAGTTGGCACACAGTTTTCCAATGCCATGCACCCTGGCCAAATAAACCATGAAACCTATGATGTAGAGGGTTTCCATGGATTCCACATGGTTGGAAAATACACATGGAAAAAAAGTAGAAGCCATGAAACACCCCTCCTAAGTAGTGCATGATTAAGGAACACCATTTGGTACTGTTCAGTACAATAGCAGTCAAAACTATTCATATGTTTGGGCCTTCAGGCCATTGGTCTAGTCATTGAGTCCTTCAAGGTCTTCAGTATGCCTATGTAATTTGGACCAGTCAGGTTTTCACGCCACGTCAAAGACTTCAGGAATGAAAAAAAATAATGTTGTAATAGAATGATTACAAGGAACAAGGTTCTAGATGAGGATTCAGAGAAGGTGCATTCATGAGAGCAGAGATAATAGAACATGGAAGAATGAGAGGTTATGACATTTCCATTAGTACTAAGCCTATGCAGAACTATAAAGCACAACTAACCAATGACCATGTGATGGTGGAGATCCGACATCACATCTTTTTTCGGGGATTGGTAGTTTCATGTTGTCTTGTTTGGGTGATTTCCTAAGAGCTACATGTCATGTAATTTTGCGTCATCCTTTAGGCATTATAATTTATTACTCTCATACCATGAAGGGTTATTATCAAATATCAATAAAAACTTGAAGGCCATCAGGCCATTCAGTTGAGACCATACACCCCCAGTAGAAAACCATTCATATGATATTTTAATTTCTTGGAATATATATTTAAAATTACCCAAACCCAGGGAATGATCCAAATTGATCCTAACTCAAAACAAGTAATTTTATCTCAATTGTTTAGACTATGAGATGTATTATATTCCCTCCCAACCTCTGTTATTGATGAATCGATGTGGGGATAAAATATCTGCACCACCTTGGGTATGTTCATTTCTTACTGGATAGATCTCTCTCTCTCTCCAACTAATCATTCCAGATAAAAATGTATGTTTATTTTTTTGTTTTTTTCTGATCTAGGATTTTTATATATTTATTAAATTTATCATGGATCTTGGTTTGAGATCCATATCATCTTATTTATTGAGATATTTGTTAATCCACTTCAAATTGGGGATTTCTATTTGGACGATCATTCGTAAAAAATAATTTATATGGTCTATAATTAAAATCCCCAAGTCTTGATTTCATTACACGTATGTACTATTAGAATTACTATTGTTTGATTAAAAATAGAGTTTTCCTATATTGAATTAATTAATTTTGTAAACTAATTAATTAATGGATTTTTGAAATTGGGGATATTGAATTGATCGAAATATAACAATTAATTGATGAATTAATTGGGGATATTGAATTGATTGAGAGTAAATAATAACTTGAATAATTAATTATGCGATATTGATATTTTAAATTGAATAATTAATTTATGAATTATTAATGATATATTGAGATTGTAAAATGAATAATTAATGGAATAATTAATAATGAAATAATTAGATTTCTAATTTAATAATTATTTATAGAATTAAATGTTGTATATCTGGATTTTGAATTGACTAATTAATTTACGATTAATTAAAAGTATATTTATGATGGCCCGGTTTATTTAAATGAATTAATAATTTGGAGAAATAATTAATTGGATATTTGATTCTGAAATTTCATAACAAGGTTAAATGTGTTCCAAACATAGTATGCTCATTCTAAATCCTTCATTAATAAATTATTTAATAAACATTTGTGAAACATCCTCTACTACATCCAAAACATGTATTGTTAATTTGTTAGGTAAATGTGCGTCAGATAGGGTATGATGCTTCTAAATCCCATGGGGACCCAAGAATTCTATCGTACACCAAAAAATATTATCTTTGAACTATGGTTTTGATTGGAAATTATAGCAGTTTATTTGAAATAGATAATGAAAGACCATGTGATGTAACAAGTTCTAAATTGAAAATGAGATATGGATCAGACTATAGTGTGGACTAATGTAGGTATTGTGGTTCAAGTGACCTCTGGAACTTTGTGATTTAGCGGTTAAATAATGATTAATTGAATAAATGAATACAATTTAATTTATTGATTTAATTTATTATTTTACTAACTGAATACTCTATATTGATTAGATATTGTTTTTAGACACTGTTGGTGGTGGCCTAATGAGTTATCATGACACTCTACTTAGGATTCTTGATCTGTAACCGAATAAATCTTGTGGTTCCTGGAAATGTTATAGAAAATGTTCCTATGTTAGAGGGCTGATTGGGATGGAGCATGATGAGGGGATCAGACCTGGTTTCTTGACCCACTTAGATGAGTTCTCAGTGTGTCTATTTATTTTGGGTTTTTCATATTGACACTTGGAATATACTTTATCATGGAATATCTACTATTTATTTTTGATATTTTCTATTTAATTTTGGTCATATTGTGATACTATGATTATTATAGTTATGGTATAACATTTTGTTATTATTTTTGACTTATTTTCCTAAGACATGTGCTTGTAACTATATATATATAAATCATTGATGATGCTTTTAGAGAGGATGGTAGGAGGAAATGGCTAGAGATCTTCCTCTTGTAGTGGAACCTGACACATCGATAGTTCCATGTGAGGATGTGGGAGGGATGTTCCATGAAATATATTAATATTTTATGAAATTTATGGAATGATACCCAATGTGGGTTGTGAAAATCATGTTTGATCTGATGAGGGAGTTTTAGTTGCAGCACCCTAAAACATTTATTAGAGGGAGTTGACCGGATAGGGGTGAGTTTTATATTGAATCTATCCAGAACATAAATGAAAATTTAGGGACTCTAATTTAGAAGAGGTACTTGTTGGCCTTGTATATTCTATGATTATCAGTGAAGCATTGGTGGGACCTTCATGAATGTATTGGACATGTTGATGGTATTATATATAAGTTCTTTTTAATGAAATTTCTGAAATACTTATGTCCAATGATGCTGAGGTATGAGAGAGAAATTGAGGTCATGAGGTTAAATATGGGGTGTATGTCCATAATAGACTATGATGTATTATTTACTGACATGCACCACTTTACTTTAATGTTGGAAAGGGATGAGATAGCTATGGTGATTCTTTTATGGATAAGATTAAATGTGATATTAAGTCCCATGTTTAGCTCTTTCAATTAATGATTTGTTCTGAGGTGGTGGATCATAATATCATATTTGAGGGGAAAAGACTGGATGCTTCTAGTATAGGTCTACTGGACCCTATGAGACAGTCTTGGGGTATGAAATCTGAGTGCTGGAAAATCTGCTATGAGAATATTGACTAGGGTAATAGTAGGAGTAATAAGGGGGAAGGTTCAGTTTCAAAGGACCTTGCCCATGTCATCTATCACCAGTGTAGTAGGTCGAGACACTTCAAAATATAGTTCCCCAAAAACTGGTTGAGTTCATGGATATAAATTGATGGTACATCTACAAATGTTTTGGTAGAAACTACAACAGATAGGTATTGATGGAGGAGTTAGATAGAACCAGACTATGAGAATGAGATATTCTGCAACATATCCATTTGAATGATAGAGTTTTACAAGTTGTGGATGTATGGGAGGTGGATGTGTAGATTCACTAAAATTTTGCCCATATCAGAAGAGTTGGAAATCACATGGGACTCATACTACATAGTAAGTAAGAGGGATAGGATAGTTACATGGAGTTTAGAATACACTTTTGGACAGTAAGAATATACAATCGATAGTGATAGGTACTATTATGGAAGATTATACATTATCTAGTTCCTTATTTTATACTAGTTCATCTAATTCCATTATTTATTAAAAACTATTGAATGTTTTGAACATAGTGGTGGAGTTCATGAGTGGGTTGTTGATGATAGATACAACTCTATGATTATGGTCTAAGAAAATATTCTTCTGCAGGGGGTGATCTAAATTAGTTAGGGAGTGTATTTTACATTGGGATATCTACATTATATATATGGGAAGATTTGACCTAATTTTGGGCATGGACTGGGTAGTAGAGCACCAATAACTTGTAGATTGTTACCACATGAGGGTGACTTATATATCTCTATAGGTTGAAAAATATATTCACCATGAAGAGTGGGATAATGAAGTGTGACATGTATGACCAATTAATCAGCAATTCTGGGGGATAATTTCCTAGTTACAAGTTTTTTTCTCCATAACGGTGTTAATAAATGTTTTTTTACACTAGAAGTGGAGTAATTTTATGAATGTTTTCATCAATAAATCTTAGTTATACTATATAACACCCTAAGATTTTATGAGATATATTCTTTTTAATTTCTTTGATGTCTTATATTGTACACTAAACCAAGACTATCTTGTACTATATGCTACACCGTATTAGTTTGCAGTATACGCAACACTATTCTTGGCTCATGTTAAACACATTTTCAAGTTTGTTTTGTGGAAATTATTCTACGCAATATTAAGTATAGATTTAATTTAATGTATAAAAGAAATAAGTTTTGATTATGTTATACGCAACACCAAAGGGATCTTGCACTACACACAATCCTGACTTGGATTTCATTACACGCAATCAGGACCTTCCTCGATAGCTTGTGTATTATGCAATATCAGGTTTCACTAAACAACGATATGTTATTAAAATATTATATAAACTAGCCGTTATGAATAGTAATAACCACTTTGTAAAATTTTATACATTTTACGTTTAAAAATGGACTTTATTTTTGGATTCAAAATATCAAAATTATCCTATGGTGAATTTTCGGTATTTTTCTGAAAACATTCAATTTTTGATGAATAGTGAAAAAATAACGAGTTATAGTTTAAAATCGAATTTTTATTTAAATAATTTTTTTTATTTAAGTTTATTTTAGGTCAAAATTTAGACATAATACCTATATAAGTTCAATGTAATTCATTGGAGTCATTTTATAATAATTTTAGATATATAAAAATTTTATTAAACTTTTAACCATCTTTTACCCACCTCCTAAGAGAATTTACAAATTTACATAAAACATAATTTCACCGCTTCTGTGAGTGGAATCTCAAAAATCCAAGAGACATGGTTAATATCAAGGGGTAAAATGTTGTTCAATAAGATAAAAATATTTTTTGGTGAATATTAACTTTTTACATTTATTTACCACAGTTAAAAGTAAATAGGGTAATTAAGGGTAAAAATTATATTATTTTTACCCTAACACATTTCCTAATTCTATTGGATAAATGTAATTCGACCAAAAACAATCTTAGGAATAAAATATTACCCTTTAGGTCTACATGGACTAGATTTGGACATTTATTATTGTTTTATTTAATGAATAGTTAAAATAGTTAAAATCAATGTTTAATAACTAAAAAATTTTTAATATAGGGTTATACATAAGAGAAATTATACTATAAATATTAATTAGAAATATAATATGATTTTCTACGTAATGGTATTTTATTTATAATTTTTAGACATTAAGTAATATAATTTATTTATGAAACAATCGTGACACAGTAATTTCCTAATTAATGAAATGCTAAAATAATTGAAAATATAAATACCCAAATAAATGTTATTTAAAATTTTTATGAGTTAAACTAATTTTATAGGTTAATATTACATATTAGTATTGGTTAAATGAATTGTTTTCTAAGTAATAATGCTTTTATGAATTTAGAGAAAACAAAATACAAAATAGTGTCAAAATTGTCATAAAATAGTTTTTAAAGAAAATATTATATTATTAATTTATATTATATTCTAAAAAATATATCGTTCAGAAAAAAGACTTATATAATAATATATATGACATTAATGAACCAATTGGGGTTATATCTATAGTTTATAGTATGTTTATTAACCTTATAGTGTAAGAATACAAGAAGACTTGGTAAAAGTTAAATTATTCAACTTACAGTTAAATCTAAATGATATGGTTAAAATGGTAACATAAACTTGTCTGAAACCTATTGGTTGAGTGGATTTCGTCCCATCCACCCCCTTGCCTCTAAATAATTCACTTTTGGCCCATTATAAACCGAATATTAATTTATTATAAAATAATATTTTATGTTTTTTTAAGGTGCCCCTCACCCCTCTTATAAAAGGGAACCTCCACCCTCTCCTCTTCACACAAATTTGAGCCTTCAAGATCGGCCAAACCCTGACCATTTCACTTCTCCAAATCCATAGAAACCTACTAGAGGTCTTGGTATTCCTAAAAGACCATATTTAGTTCCCTAAGAGGAGGTTAAGAGGAGGCGCTTTGAAGAAGAGGTAATCTCTTCTACCGATTCTTTCAAGTTTCTTTATTCTTCTGCTTCATCTTCTTTAGTTGTTTCATTATAATGTAATGACATCAGTATAAATAATATACTACTATGTTATAATAAATATGAAACAATCCCATTTCACCATCCATCTATCCTATAGAAAATGAAATCACTGCGAGAGCATACGTATAAAATACCGTCTCCACGCCGTGGTGTAATCTGTTTTTCCACCACCACCTTACATGGATGGGTATAATGGTGTAAATAATAACTATATATGGTTATTATAGAATCATACTTATTCTGAGATATTATATCATCCACTCCAATTACATTCAATAATAATGGGAATGATATCATAGCTCGTGCGTACGTATGAATTACCGTCTCCACGACGCGATGAGATTCATTCTCCATATTAACCATTCATGAATTATTATAAAGTATATATAATGAATAATAATGATATATATGACATAATAATGATACTGGATATATATATATATATATATATATTTGTCATATAATTACTTCCATTCAAGTTAATAAGGAAAGGAAAACAACATTCATGCGCACGTACGACTTACCGTCTCCTTGAACGGTGTATTTCATTTCATTTATCTATCTATTATATATATATTTACACTGAATATATATGATAAATAAATCATTTTTTACATTTTGGAAGTAATTAAATCATGATATAAGTAATAATAATATCAATAACAATAATTCCAAACATGTATGATAAATTAAAATATTTTACCCAAAATGTTGCTTTAACATTGAATTGACAAAACAATGGGTAATATGAAGTCATAAGTGAATAATATATGATATCATAAATATTATTATCATTCCGTTACAGGTTAATAATATGTTTAAGAACACTATAAATGAGTTTTGGACATGTACGGAAGAAATTGGACCTAAGTTAAGGGATATTTTTACAATATCATTTTTATCTGAGATTGTTTATACGTAAGTGTTTACTGGGGTTATATTTTTCATCCATATCCATAAAAATGTTTTTCATAAAGTGTTTGATATTATCTAATGTATGTTTAAATTCATGTTTACCCCTCTATGACATTTATTTTTTGTTATGGAATGAATCCTTTTTTTATTACCATACGTGGTACTTTTTGAATTTTCTGTTAAAAGTACGAGGAAAATGTTTTTTTCAACTTATACATCATGAATAGATTTTTACAGTTTTATAACTCCTTATTTTCATGAAGCTTACTGTACATGAATTCATGACTACTTTCAACAAAATCCTTCTCTTTTAAAATTCCATGGCATTTTGTGAAAAGAAAATGATTTTGAAGAAGAAAGGATATTTTCGTCAAGAATTCATTTCAAGTGTTTTATCAAAAACAATTTCCATCTAAGATGACATTATTTCATATGTGTATGTTTCAAGTATAATGTCTCATTGATTTACATGGTTTCACTTTTCTTATGATGAAATGATATCCATTTGTTTTATATGGATTATGTTATGATGGGATGATGTTTATGAAAGCAATTTTATTCTTTGGGTTACGATGAATGATTTATGTTTATGTTGTGGCACACATAAGAATGAATTCATTATGAGATGGGTGGGACCTATATCTCCCTCCAATGCATTGGGTAATGATTTATATCTCATGAGATAGACATGGATAGAACTCCAAGTTAATCCGGTTCAGTGATATAGGACTGGAATGAGGAGTGAATTCAATTCAATAAGGGACATTGTCTTCTATGATACTCTTAGAAGAAATGCCTTGGCTACTATGGAAATCATAACATGTGATTAATGTTTTCCACAATTACATGTTTTATTCCAATGCTATTTTATCATGGTTAATGTTCCTTTTTGATCTATTCCTTATGCACTACCATGATTTATGTCATTACTCATGATTTTGATGTTTTATGTTCATGTTCTTACGTTCAAATGTTTTCGGATTGTTTTATGTTCTTCATGTTTGCCCTTAATGAGCATTTGAGCTCACGCATTTTATGTTTTATTTTCCCTAGGATATAAAGAAAGGTTTTAGGTAAGAAAACTAAAGGGGAAGATCTTTGTGGTAGATGTTTAATATCTTTTGCCATGATTAGAAGATTATGTTCCTAGTTTCCAAAGACACTTAACTAATACGGTCTTTGGGAGTCTGTTTTTGTAATGTATTAAGTATTCAGAAAAAGTAATGTACTTTCTATGTACATCAAGTATGGGTATCTACAATTGGTATCAGAGTGAAGGTTTAGTCAACTTTTGGAAACTATGATACGAAAACATTATTGAGATCCCTAAATATATTTATAAGTCATTTCTAGGGATGTCTCTAAGGTTAAGTATACGTATATGTTATAGTCCTATAATTATAGTAATGGTCTTAGAATTAAACCTAAGATGTTATATATTGAAGGTACTCCCCCTTTTTTATGTTGTTTCCCTAGCATGATTTTTTCCTCTCACACTGTTCATTTTGGGTTTTAGAAAATGGCTGGAAACAGAAAGATTCGCAATAATAGAGGATATAATGGACAATGGAATGATATTCTTCATGTGCAACCAAGTTAAATGGGATTTGGAAGTCCAAACATAATTATTATGCCTACTCAGCAATCTCATAATATGATCAATAATCACAACTTTGGTAAGTATCCTGACTCAGCTAATAAATGAAATATGGAGTTTTATGATGATCAAAGAGGAAAGAAAGTTCAATTCCCCTGATGTAAATCATGTGGGAAGATGCATTAGGGAGAATGTTTCAAAGGAACTGGAAGATTCTTTAGGTGTGGAAACGATAGACACATAGCCAGTAATTGCAAAGGAAAAGGTTTAGTTAACACCATGGACAAGGATAATGGTATTTCTAAGACATCAACAACGGTTAAATGTTTTAATTGGGGAATGTATGGGCATTATTCAAACCAATTCCCTAAGGGAAAGTCTCAAGAAGAGAATAATCAATGTCCTATGGGTAGTATTTATATTTATGATGATGAAGAGACTACAAATGATATGTGATATTAAAGATTTGATGAAGATCGGTCAATGGTTTAAGAAGGTAGTGGAATGATTTATGTTTATCAAGAGTTATGTTGTATATGAAATGGAACTATAGAAGAAAGAAACATTTATGGATTGTTACACTATTGTTTTTCCTAAAGTATTTGAAAGTATATGTTGAATGGTACCTGTTATCATGAATGGTTATTTAGATATTTTTGTAAAGTAGATGATATGCACATAATGAAGGTATAATGAGATAATTAGATATTTGATAGTATTAATGAGCTCATGACTGATATAAGGACAATGTGATATCATGGTGTGAGTATATAGAAATTTTGGGATTTTGGTATGTGGAAAGAGTTATATTTTGACAGAATTCATGTTTTCTGTGAGGTTCTATGGTAATTTATGTTTCAACAGAATACATGATTAAGGTATTCACATGTTTTGAATGTGATCAACAAGATATATCTTATGATATATGGGGGATGACTGATGGTATTCACATGCTTGTTATGTGACCTTTCCATTATTCATTTTCTTTATACTATGAGATTGGACAAATGTATTTTGGCTATGTCTAAAGATGGGATTTTATTATGTCAGACATCAGATAGTATTGTTTAAGGATAGAACATTTTGTTTCAGTATTATTTCTACAATGTTATAATAGTGTAGTTTTAGAAAAAGGACAACCTGCAAGATGGGCGACAACCCGTCACGTCAGAAAAGGTTGCAGGAATCAAACCTACAAAGGAAGTGCATAATGCCATTATCTCCTACCACTGTCCTACAAGAAGTCCCTGGTTAGTATAAATTAGTTTTAATTTATTAAATGGTATGATATATGAAGTATAAGTCTATTTTAGAAACCATATATGGTTAATCTCACCATAGATGGACTTCTGTATATTTAATAAATTTATCTAACCTTATTTTGAGATAGATGGAATGAAAAATTCAACTTCATTTCTTTAAGAGATGAAGTGGAAATTGTTCAAGGAATGACCAACAGTGATATTGTACCAAAATCAATTAAGTATTTCTTCTAATTCCATTTTATTTCAACTTTTAGGAAATGATCATGAAAACCAAAAATGTTTTCCAAGATAGTACCTTAGATCATCAAAAATTTGTTGCTTTGTGATTGTTTCTTTTCTCATATCCATGTTCTCTACCACTCCCCATCAGAACATGATGGTTATATTTCTCCTCTATATCCAAATTTTCACCTATGTTCTTATATGTGGAAACCCAGTGATGAGTTAATTTGGGTAACTGTAATGTTTCACACATTAGTTTTTAAAAATATGTTTTAGTATTCATTTTTTACGATGTGGGTTTCTATTAATGAAACTTTCCAGTAGTAAACCATTTATAACCCCGACAAATTTTGAGGTAGAAATTCATTTTAAGGGGGGTAGAATGTAACACCCCGAGATTTTATGAGATATATTGGTTTTAATTTCTTTGATGTTTTCTATTGTACACTACACCAAGATTATCTTGTACTATACACAACACCATATTATCTTTCAGTATACGCTACACTATTATTGGCTCATGTTACACACAATTTTAAATTCGTTTTGTGGAAATTATTCAACGCAATATTAAGTATAGATTTTTTTTAATGTATTAATGAAATAAGTTTTTATTATGTTATACGAAACACCAAAGGGATCATGCACTAAACATAGCCCTGAATTCTCTTTCATTACACGCAATCGCGACCTTCCTCGATAGCGTGTGTAGTATGCAATATCTGGTTTCACTAAACAATGACATGTTATTAAAATACTATATAAACTAGCTGTTATGAATATTAATACCCACTTTTTAAAATTTTATAAATTTAATATTTCAAAATGGACTTCATTTGTGGATTCAAAATATCGAAATTAGCCTACGGTGAAGTTTTGGTATTTTTCTGAAAACATTCAATTTTTGATGAATAGTGAAAAAACACTAAGTTATAGTTTAAAACCGAATTTTTATTTAAATATATTTTACATCAAAATTGATACATAATGCCTATATAAGTTCAATTTATTTCATTGGAGTCATTTTATAACAATTTTAGATATATAAAAATTTTATTGAACTTTTCACCATCTTTTACCATCCTAAGAGAATTTGCAAATTTACATAAAACATAATATTAACGCTTCTGTGAGTGGTATTTAAAAAATCCAAGAGACACAGTCAATATCAAGGAGTAAAATGTGGTTTAATAAGATAAAAATAATATTTGGTGAATATTAACTTTTTACTTTTATTTACCACAGTTAAAAGTAAATAGGGTAATTAATGGTAAAAAGATATTATTATTACACTAAAATATGCTCTAATTATATTGGATAACTGTAATTCGACGAAAAACAACCATTGGAAAAAACTATTACCCTTTGGGTCCACAAGGATTATATTAGGACATTTATTATTATTTTATTTAAAGAAGAGTTAAAATAGTTAAAATCAATGTTTAATAACTAAAACATTTATAATATAGGGTTATACATAAGATAAATTCGACTATAAATATTCATTATAAATATAAAAATATTTCCTATATAATTGTATTTTATTTATATTTTTTAGACATTAAATACTTTAATTTATTTATGACACAATGGTGATGCAGTAATTACCTAATTAATGAAATATTAAAATAATTGATATTATAAATACAGAAATAAATGTAATTTGAGACTTTTTATGAATTACACTAATTTTATAGGTTAATATAACATATTACGGTTGGTTAAATAAATTTTTGTTGAAGTAATAATTCTTTTATGAATTTAGAAGAAAAAAAACCAAATAGTGTCAAAATTGACATAAAATAGTTTTTAAAACAAATAATATATTATTAATTGATATTATATTAATAAAAATCTAATGTTTATAAAAAAGAATTATATAAAAATATATATGAAATTAATGATTTAATTGGGGTTCTATTGGTAGTTTATAGTATATTTATTAACCATATAGTGTAAGAATACAAGAAGACATGGTAAAAGTTAAATTATTTAACTTAGAGTTAAATCTAAATGATAAGGTCAAAATTGAAACCTAAAGTTTTCTAAAAACTATTGGTTGAGAGGATTTCGAACCCTCCACACCCTATACTCGAAATAAGTCACTTTGGAGCCATTATAAACCAAAAATGAATTTATTATAAAATAATATTTTATGTTTTTTCTAAGGTGCCCCTCACCCCTCTTATAAAAGGGCACCTCCTCCCTCTCCTCTTCACACAAATTTGAGCTTTAAATTTCAGCAAGACCCTGGACATTTCGCTTATAAACTCCCATATAAACAAACTGGAGGTCTTGGTCTTCTTCAAAGACCAAATTTAGTGCCCCAATAGGAGTTTGAGAGGAGGCACGTCAAAGAAGAGGTAATCTCTTCTACCGATTCTTTAATGTTTATTTATTCTTCTACTTCCACTTATTTAGTTGTTTCATTATAAAGTAATTACATAAGTATAAATAATATACTGATATGTTATTATAAATATGAAACAACCCCATTTCACCTTCTATCCATCCTATGTAAAATGAAATCACCGCCCATGCGTACGTACTGAATATCATCTCCACACCATGGTGTAATTTGTTTTTCCACCATCTCCATAAATGGATGGGTATAATGGTGTGAATAATAACTCTATATTGTTATTATAGCATAATACAGATTCTGAGATTTTATATCATCCACTAAAATTCCATTCAATAATTATGGGAACGATATAATCGCTCGTGTGTATGTACGAATTACCGTCTCCACGACACGATGATATTCATTATCCATATTAACCATTCAAGAATGATTATAAAGTATATATAATGAATAATAATGATATATATGACATAATAATTCTACTTTATATATGTATATATATATATCTGTGTCATCTACTTACTTCCATTCAAGTCAATAAATAATGAAAAACAACGTTCATGCGTACGTACGACCTACCGTCTCCGAGAATGGTGTGTTTCAATTCATTTATATTATATATATACACATACACTAAATATATATCATATATAAATAATTTTTTACATTCTGGATGTATGTAAATCATGATATAAGTAATAATAATATCAAGATCAATAAGTCCAAACACGTACAATAAATTAAACGATTTTACCCAAAACACTGCTTTAACATGGAATTGACAAAAGAACGGGTAATATAAAGCCATTAGTGAATCATATATGATATAATAAATATTATTATGGTTATGTTACAAGCTAATAATATGTTTAAACTCACTATACTAGAGTTGTGGACACGTACGGAAGAAATTGGTCATAAGGTAAGGGATATTTTTACAATCTCAATTTTATCCAAGATTGCTTATACATAAGTATTTAATAGGGATATATTTTTCATCCATGTCCATAAAATGTTTTTCATAAACTTTTTAATTTTCTTCAATGTATTTTTAAAGTAATTTTTACCCAACTATGACTTTTACTTTGTGTTATGGAACGAACCCTTCTTTTGTTTACCATATGTGGTACTTTTTGACATTTCGATTCAAAGTACGAGGAGAATGTTTTTTAACTTATATGGAAAGAATGGTTTTTTACAGTTTTATAATGGTGTAGTTTCATGCATCTTACTCTACAAAATTTCATTAGTATTTTCAACAAAATCATTTTATTTTAAAATTTCATGGAATTTTCTGAAATGAAAATGATTTTGAAGAAGGAAGGATATTTTCCTCAAGAATTCATTTCAAGTGTTTTATCAAAACCATTTTCCATATAAGATGACATTATTTCATATATGTATTTTTCAAGTATAATGTCTCTATGATTTACATGGTTTCACATTAATTATGATGAAATGATATCCATTTTTTTATATTGATTATGTTATGATGGGATGATGTTTATGAAACCCAATTTATTATTTTGGTTATGATGAATGATTTATGTTTATGTTGTGGCACACGTAAGAATGATTTCATTATGAGATAGGTGGGACATATATCTATGTCTAATTCATTGGGTAATGATTTATATCTCATGAGATAGACATGGCTGGAACGTCATGTTAATCTGGTTCAGTGATACAGGACTGGAACGAGGAGTGAACTCGATTCAATAAGGGACTTTTTCCACTATGATGGTCTTCGCAGCAATGCCTTGGCTACTATAGAAATCATAACATGTTCTTACTGGTTTCCATAATTACATGTTTTATTACCATGCTATTTTAACATGGATAATGTTTTTTTATCTATGTCTTATGGACTGCCATGATTTATGTCATTTCTCATGATTTTGATGTTTTTTGATCATGTTCTTACGTTCAAATGTTCAGGGATTGTTTTATGTTCTTCATGTTTACCCTTACTGAGCATTTGAGCTCACCCTTTTTATGTTTTCTTTTTTATCAGGATATAAATAAAGGTTTTAGGTAAGAAAACAAAAGGGGAAGATCATTATGGGAGATGTTTAATATCTTTCACCATGATTAGAATATTATGTTCCGAGTTTCCAAAGACCCTAAACTAATATGGTCTTTAGGCGTTTGTTTTTGTAATGTATTAAGTATTATGCAAAAGTAATGTAATTTATATGCCCTACAAGTATGGGTCTCTAAATACTACCTGATTGAGATTTGGAATTTATGATTGAGCTCATGATTGGTGGATCTATTCTATGTTCTACTATATAGAATGGAACTGATAGTGCATCAAGAGCTCAATTCTTAGCGAGAAGATTTAGAGGATAAGGGGTTGATCTATCAGATTATGTCCTATTTGGGATCACCTATATTGTATTCATGAAATTATGATGGAATATCGTATTAGTGTGTTGAATACTAGAAGTTGAACCAGATGAAATGGAAAAACCGGTGTCCTCTTCAGCATATCGATGATCATTTTGACTTGTGGATATAAGTTTGTTTTTTCTCAAATACTGAATTGTTATTTGGGTATCACCAGTTGAATGTTAAAAACTATGATACACTAAGCAATACATTTATCCTATATGAGTTCTTAGTCAAGCCTTTTGGATATAAAACTCATCAGAAGTGTTTGTGGAATTGATGAATATAATATTCCATATTTTCCTAGATAAGTTTGTGGTAGAGTTTATGGATTACATCTTGGTGTACTTCATGAGTCATGATGATCACTTCCAACATCATGACCTCATACAGTTTACACCAACAAATAATTGCATATTTTTCATGATTTCTATGTTTCTTTTTTTGATTGTTTAGGTACACTTTGTACATCACATTATCTTAATGGAACGTGTATCTGTGGACCCAAAAAAGGTTCAAAAGGTGATTTATTGAGAGAATCCCATGAATTTGTTTGATAACCGTAGCATTTTGGGGTTAATTAGTTATTACCAGAGGATAGACCATGAATTTCCCCATTTGTTAGTGACACTTTAGGGCTTAACCAAGAAGGGGATAATGTTTGAATGGTTGGAATCATGTGAGAATGATTTCATAGGGATTAATAATTATATGGCCCCGGACTTAAAAATTATGTAATCATGAATTAAATGAATAATTTCCATAGAGGACCTTTTCAGGTTTAGTGCTTTAGAGAATTAGGATATAACTATTACATCTCAAAATTTTACAAAGTAGAAACTTCTATATAGTTTCATTTTTTTACAATACATGAACTCTTGAAAAAAAGAGAGTCATGACTAGTTCCATGTTTAATATAGGATGACTTTTCGTTGATCCAATCCGTAACCATATTCCACATTATTTCCTATGAAAAACATTTAAAAAAAACTTGGGATGAGCATAAAAATCTCTGTAAGGGATACACAAAGAAGGAAAACTGTTAGTTTTTCAAAACAACAAGTAAACCATGAATCCTTTATCAAGGTAATACTTTTCACCTTTATGAAGTAGTAAAAACTCTTCACTGAATAAAAGATCAGTACTTAACCTTTTGTAACCAAAATATTACCATAAAACCCATATAAATAACACATAACATATAATGGTAACTTGGGAGATAAACATACTTAAATGGAATAACCATACAGTCGACTTTCAAACATATCACTAAATGGAATAGCCATACGGCCAACTTCCATACCCAATGCATTAGAGGTTATAACTTAACCACCCATCCTGGTATTCATGGAACCACTTTTCATATGGTTTATCATGTAACCACCCTTCAAATTTCCAAGTACCATTATAAAATCATAAGACATAAAACAAATATAATGGAAAGAAAACATTTCCACATTTATAACATAAATATATTGACATAACAACTCCATTTTAAAAACCATTTTCAATACCAAAATAAATAAAATAGTATATAGTATTTATTACATTTTAAAAACATTATGGCTTGTTGAGGATGCTAAAGAGAAAATAAAACTCACAGTAGTGGAAATGGTCTTTGTCACCGCATATGATAAAATAAACATTCCTTTTTTTCTTTTAGTAAAACACTTCGTAGAAAAGTATTCATTTTGTATAAAATTAAAATTCAAAGGGCTTTATACACCATATAAAATAAATTCTTATATTAGAACAAAATATGCCTCAATTAATGGAGATTTAGACGAAGTCCCGTTCAAAGATTGTATCCTGAGATTAAGGATAAATCAATTACATAATTATGTGTGACAAATAAATACACCTAATATAAGTGGATATTAAGGGTAAAAAAATCAGATTCATTCACACATATTCATAGAATGACATATTCAATGAGTACAACTTTAACCCAAAGAATTGAAATTGAGTGAAGAAGTTCCCTTGCAAAAATATGACAGCCTAACGACGTCACATTAAAATTCAGAAAATGATTTCATGAGATAGAAAATGGTATCTCATAACTTGGACATTAAATTTACATCAATAAGGATATATAAGAACATATCCTAACATGACAATATGTAAATTAAAAGACCCATCAAAAACAAGTCTTTTAAAAAGAGTAGGGTGAAAGGTTCCCTTACCGATTTGGGTAACTTTAGAGACATACACCCCATGAAAGAAGGACTATAAAAAATTTATGTAAATACCCATAAATGAAAATATATTACACAAATATTATAATAATGGGAATTACTTACACCACTCAAATGAAATGGTGGTAAATGTAGCATAAATATTACAAGAATAAAAGTGTGATGAATAATACCTTGTAAAAACTCGGCAGCCTAACGGCGCCAATTAAAACTTCCAAAAATGGATTTAGGAGATCAAACTGGTTCTCTCATAATATGAAAATAAAATTACAGAATGAGGAATATAAAAGAACATCCCCAAACATAATAAATATGAGCTTAAAATAAATGACATAAAAAAGAGTACTTAAAAAGAAAGAGAGAGGTAGGATCCCTTACCTCAAGTCCGACTTGTGTTGTTCGTTTATTTATATTCCTGAATAATAAACATTTTTTAGGTTATAATTGTTTTAGTACATCCTTTAAAAATTATTATTCAGTTCATATCACATATTATAATGTTATAATAATTGGTTAATAATTTGTGTTCATATCAGACGTTTTTGTCGATGTTAGGTACATGAGTAAAAATTGAAAATGAATTTTCCATGTAGTTATAATTAAATCATCTCCAGAATAGTATTAATGATTTAAATATAAAATATATCTGGTATATATTCATTCTATACTTTTCAATAAAATTTGGAGATAAAAAGAAATGAAATGAACCGTTCATGGAGACGGTAAGCCATACGTACGAATGAACGCTACTTTCATTTCATTGGCACATTAATGGAAATAAAACTAGATGATATATATATATAGATATTATAATTATAGTATAATATATATGTTATATAGTTCACATAAGTTCATCAATTTCATTCTTTATACATTCCTTGTATTGCATGAACGAGTCACATCATTTGAGGTGGCGGTAGTCCACACTTCCTCAAATGAAATTATCGCATTTTCACAACATGAAAATCATAAAGGTATGTATTAAATATAAAATACAAAAGAATAGAGAGGAAATAAAAATAATATATTTCATAAATAAATATAGTTCCACCATAATGGCCACCATGAAAGGTTGTAGGAGAAGATAGAACAATCATCGTTTCGAGAGGCATTAATTCGCCCTCCACAGAAACAGTATGTTCTTTAACCATTATACAGAGGTGTGTGTATGTGTAGCTCGAAGCATTCTCATAAATAAATAATAGTATATCTAAGATACTGGTTTTGTTACAAAAGAAAGGAATATAAATATTTTAGGGGGTTGAAGAAGCAAAATAAAACAAAAGTACATTAGGGAAAACATTACCTTAAAATCTGGTAACTCCCCTTGGTTTTAACCAAAAGGGTTTCTTGAAGAGATTTTTGCCAAAGGGAAGGATTCTAAGATTCAGAGAGGGATGTGGAGAGATAAACTTATCAGATTTTGGTCATGAAAAAGTCTTGAGAGGTGTGGGTAAGGCTGTAGAGGTGGGGGCCTTTTATAAGAGGGAGGAGGGGCACTCTTGGAATGTCATGAAAAGTTACATTATTATAAAATGATATTAGGATATTAAACGTCCCACAATTAAATATTTAAAGGATAAAGTGATAAGGGTTCGAATTAGACCCATCCAAAAGGTTTTTGACAAGTTTATGTCTTATATTTTATATTATCTTTTCATTTTTTTAAATCCTTCATTAATGAGGTCATCACTGCATCATCATGGTGTCATAAATAATTAATTTATATAATGTCTAAGAATTATAAAAAAATACTATGATGTAGGAAATATTTTTAGCTTTACAATTAATACTTTTAGTAAAAAATATGACCTGTATAACCCCATGTAAAAATTGTTTTATTAAAACAATACATGTTTGTGACATTTTTATTTTAACTTTAAATAAAAAGTTATTAATGTCATTTTCTTACCCAAGTGGCTGCATGGGGTCCCCAAGTTGACCCATGGATTATCTCTTTTGGCCATGACTCATCCAATAATGGTAGGACATGTTTCAAGTTCATTTGATATTATTATAACATTATCTTTACCTTAAATTACACCAATTACCTTTAATCACAATTAATAAAAATTAAAAGTTAATATTCACCAAAAAAATTATTTTCATCCCATTGAAACATATTTTACATCCTAATGACAACCATGTATGTCATATTTTTGAAAATAAAATCACAAAAGTTGTAATGTTTCATTTAAATGAAAAAATAGTTTTTTAACTACCACTTAGTGGGTTCACTATTCATCAAAAATTACAATTTTTCAGAAAATACCAAAAATTCACCCTAAGATATATTTTATATTCCAAATTAAAAAATGATGTCTATTTTACAAAATTCAAAACACATAAGTTGCATTAATTAATTTAATAATTAATTCTTGTTGTCAAAACTAGTAGCATGTTTTTAAGAAACAATATCTATTAAAAGATTGACATTAGTTTAAGTCCAATTCCATTGTGAAATTAATTCCAATGACCACCATTCGATTAAATGGTAAAAATATATTCTAATTTCACTATAAAACCAATTCAATAGATGGTATAATCATATAAATAAATTATATTAAAAATATGTTTTTAAATTAAAATACAACATTTTTCACTTATTCATTAAAGATGAAATTTATCGAAGAAATAACAAAAAACATACACAAAGTAAATTTTGATGTCCCGGTTCTAAAGAAGGATTTTATTTGGTCTAATATCACATATGAAAATGTCAAAAAGTGGATTTGAAAAGGGTTATCCATCAAAAGGCGGTTAATCGACCTTTTAAAGAATATTAGAATATTTACACTTAAAATTGGATTCATTCGCATTTTAACCCTCTGAAAATTATTGGATAAAACTAAAAATATTTGACAAACATATATAATCATTTTGTAGTTAGTTCTGTTCATTCTCACAATTACAACAGCAAGGCGTTAACTACCATTTACAATAATATTATTTTATTATTAGAGTGCAACGTATGATTTCCAAGAATCTCATTGTTGCGTATTGGGTATGCCATCGAGCATAGCATTCCCTTTAAATTAATATTTACATTTTATTAAAAAATATGGATGAATATGAAAATTTCATATTATTTATTTACCTGGGGTGTTACATCATTCCCCCTATTGGGAATTGAGTCCTCGCAATTTTAAAATTAGGCTTTGAAACTTCATTGAAAGCCCCCCATCAGAAAAGGAGTCAATTAAACTGTCACATTAAAAGAAAGAAAGGGAAGTACAAAGGTCACCCGAGTTAACCCATACTAGGATTACATGTAGGAAAACATGGACATGGAAGAGAAATCAAAGGGTCATGTTCTCATGGAGAGTGATTGAAAATAGGTTTAAGAGAAAGTTAACCTCCAGAAAATCACAAACTGGTGATGGGTTAAACGGTATTTGATTCTCCAGTAGGAAAAGTTAACAGAGATATTTTTGGTTTTTAAGTTACTTTTCATTGAGAAATTTATTTATGAGCATAACTAAATAATAAGGAAACATACTTACTTGTCATGTAGACTCTCATCTCCTTCTATATTTCTTACACAAACTCATATTTTCTCCAAAAGATGACTATCTAGGATAACTTGTTCACATTAAGAGAGCTATAATCAACTTTTAGAGAATCACCTAATCCAAAAAATAGAACTATATATTTACCATGTATTTAGACCTTATCCAAAACCAAAAATTGTTAGAACAAGATCAGATAATCCACAAAAGGGTAATCCCTTATAAAAAAGAAAATCTATTCTTATTGTCCAAAATTTGTCCAACAAAACCCAAAGTTCAACGCAGAAAATTCTCTAAACAATTTGTCCATAAAATTAATCGATGTAAACCAAACTAATATTGAAACCCGAATATTTGAAGGATTTAATCGCATAGTCTTCCAAGGTACAAATTAACATTTATCTCCAAATAACATCAGTTTCTCTTAATGTGTCATATTGAAAAGTAATTAACCTAATCATATATCCTCCATGATAGGTCAATATTTTCTTAGATACCACCAAATAAACTTATTCTTGATTCATACAATCATCTAACTAAAAATAATAATTCATACTAACCAGGGACTTCACATAGTCCAGTGGTAGGAGATGCACCCTTGTCTCTATTTAGATGTGGGTTTGATTCCTGCGGCCTTACCAGATGTGACGGGTTGTCACCAATCCTATGGGTTGTCCTTTTTATAAAACTCCAAAAATAACACTATCATGTTTTTACCTCAATGGTTTCCTTATACCTCTCATTGTCATACAAATTCATTACGATCTCAACATCTTAATTGTTGAATTCTTATTTCACCTCTATAAGAGAAAATAAAACGATTCCCAAAAATGAAGAACATCATACCTTGATCTTGGTGTCCATTTGGTTTCATCATCATCCTGTTCACGTAGGTAGAAGGCCCATGCATTACAACAATGATTTAGAGATCCTTAAAAATCATTTACTTCCTCCATCCAAATACACCTTGTACAACATGAGTCATATGGGTTTTCACATAAAATAGTTTTGGAAAATAATCATATATGACATAGAATTTCAAGAAATATGATAAAACATGATTTCTATAAAAATTCAGACCAATTTTGAGTTAAGACATTAAATTAATGGTCCTTTTAAAATACCATACGTATGTGATGAGATACTATATTGTAAAAGAAAATATAAATAGGTTGCACACGGGTCTCTTTCTTCAGTACCTTTTTTCAGATCATAATATGCTTCAAACTCTTGTGATCAGGTAAAATATTTGAAAATGCCTTGATAAAATTTACCTTTCTTGAAAATATGAGAATATTGTGAAAATAGAATTTTTCTAATTACAACCCATGATCCACGATGATAACACGGTATAGTGGAGGTGTTGGATATCTGAAACATCTGCCTTCAAGTGAGTAGTATGCTAGAAAAAGTTCCACAATCATCTGAACATGACATTGCAATAATTATTGCAAGCATGCCCTCAGGAACAGATTGGAATTTAATTTGAGATCCTCCTCCTTCCATTCATAACTGACATTACTTGACCTAAAAAAAGTTATAAAACAAGGATTTAACTAAAATAATAGATATAGGGACTAACCATGTGTCTAATGAAAACTCTTAATCACTAAAGTTGTCTAAACTGACCGTTGAAACCATCTTTAAGGCCCCAAAATTAAAACATTACATAATCATGATGTAAATGAATAATTCACATAGAGGAACTTTTCAGGTTTAGAGCTTTAGATAATTAGGACATAACTATTACATCTCAAAAGTTTAAAAGTACACACTTCTACATAGTTTCCTTTTTTTTACAAAACATGAACTCTTGAAAAACAGAGTCGTGTCTAGTTCCATGTTTAAGACAGCATGAATTTTCATTAATGCCATAGTTGACCCTATTACACATTATGTCCTATGAAAAATATTTAAAAAAACATGGGATGAGCATAAAAAGCTCTATAAGGGATACACAACAAAGGAAAACTTTTACTTTTTAAAACAAACAAGTAAACCATGAATACATTATCAATGTAATACTTTTCACCTTTATGAAGTAGTAAAAACTGTTCACAGAATAAAATATCATTACATAACCTTTTGTAACCAAAAACTTACCATAAAACCCATATAAAGAACACATAACATATAAAGGTAACTTGGGACATAAACATACTTAAATGGAATAACCATATGGTTGACTTCCACACATATCAATAAATGGAATAGCCATATGACCAACTATCATACACAATTCATTGGAGGTTATAACATAACCACCTATCCTGGAATTCACAGCACCACCCGTCATATGGTTTATCACATAACCACCCGTGAAATGTCTAAGTACCATTATAAAATCATAATACATAAAACAAATATAATGGAAAGAAAACATTTCCACATTTCGATCACAATATATCACTTAATTATATTGACATAAACAATCCATTATGAAAACAATTTTCAATAACAAAATACATAAAAGATTATATGGTATTTATCTCATTTTAAAAACATTATGGCTTGTTGAGGATGCCAAATACCAAATGATACTCGCGGCGATGGAAAAGGTCGTTGTCACAGCGTACGTTAAAATAATAATTTTTTTGTCATTTAGTAAAATGATTCATATAAAAAGATTAATTTTGTATAAAATTAAAATTAAAAGGGGTTTATACACCATATAAAATAAATTTGTGTATTAGAATAAAATATGCCTCAATAAAAGGAGATTGAGATGAAGTCCCATTCAAAGACGGTATCCTTAGATTAAGTATAAATCAATTACATAATTATGTGTGACAAATAAATACACCCAATATAAGTGGAAATTAGGTGTAAATTAATCAGATTCATTCACACATATTCATATAATTACATATTCAAGGAGTACACGTTTAACCCAAAGAATTGAAATTGAGTTAAGAAGTTCCCTTGAAAAAATTCGACAGCCTAACGACATCACATTAAAATTCAGAAAATGATTTGATGAAAGAGAAATTGGTATCTCATCACTTGGACAAAAAATTTACATCAATAAGTATATAGAAGAACATATCCCAAAATAACAATATGTAAATTAAATGACCCATCGAAAATAAGTCTTTTAAAAAGAGGAGGGTGAAAGGTTCCCTTACTGATTTGGGTAACTTTTGAAACGTACACCCCATGAAAGAAGGACTATAAAAAATTGATGTAAATACCCATAAATGAAATTGTATTACACAAAGGGTAGAATAATTGGCATTACATACACCACTCAACAGAAATGGTGGCAAATGTAGCATAAATCTCTTGAGAATAAAAGTGAGATGAAAAATCCCATGCGAAAACTCGGCAGCCTAACGGCACCACTAAAAACTTCCAAAAATGGATTTAAGAGATCAAATATGGTCACTCATAATATGAACATAAAAGTATAGAATGAGGAATATAAAATAACTTCCCCAAACATAAGAAAGATGAGCTTAAAAGAAATGACATAAAAGAGAGAACTTAAAAAGAAAGAGAGAGGTAGGATCCCTTACCTCAAGTCTGACTTGTCCTGTTCGTTTCATTATATTCCTGAATAATAAACATTGGTAAATTTATAATTTCTTAAGTACATACTTTAAATATTATTATTCAGTTCATATCACATATTATAATGTTATAATAATTGGTTAATAATGTGAGTTCATATCAGACGTTTTTGTCGATGTTTGGTACATGAGTAAAAATTGAAAAATAAATTTCCATGTTGTTATAAGTATATCATCTCCAGAATAGTATTAATGATTTAAATATCATATATACCAGTATATATTCATTTTATACTATTACATAAAATGTTGAGATAAAAATAAATGAAATGCACCGTTCATGGAGATGGTTGGCAATACGTACGCATGAACCCTACTTTCATTTCTTTGGCACATTAATGGAATTAAAACTAGATGATATATATATATATATTATAATTCCATTATAATATATATTTTATATAGGTCACATATGTTCTTCAAATTCATTCTTTATACATTCCATGAATTACATGAATGAGTCACATCACTTGAGTGGGCGGTAGTCCACACTTCCTCAAATGAAATTATCGCATTTGCACAACATTTAAAGCATAAAGGTATGTATTAAATATAAAATACAGATGAATATAGAGGAAATAAATATAATATATACCATAAATAAATATAGTTCCATCATAATGGCCACCATGAGAGGTGGTAGGAGAATATAGAACAATCATCGTTTTGAGAGGCAGTAATTCGCCGTCCGCAGAAACAATATGTGCTTTAACCATTAGACGGAGGTGTGTGTAAGTTTATCTAGAATCCTTCTCATAAAAACAACCTATTATATTGAACATACTTTTTTTGTTATAGAATAACGGAATAAAAATATTTTAGGGGGTGGAGAAGCAAAATAAAACAAAACAACATTAGGGAAGACTTTACCTTTAAATCAGGTAACTCCTCTTGGGTTGTACCAAAAGGGTTTCGTGAAGAGATTTTTTCCTAAGGGAAGGCTTCTAGTATGAAGAGAGGGATGTGGAGAGATAAAATGATCAGAGTTTTGTTGATCCAAAGTCTTGAGGGGTTTGGGTATGGGGGTGTGGGAATTTTATAAGAGGGAGGAGGGGCACTCTTGGAATGCCATGAAAAGTTACATTATTATAAAATGATTTTCGGATATTAAAGGTCCCAAAATTATATATTTCTAGGATATGGTGATAAGGGTTCGAAATACACCCATACAATAGGTTTTTGACAAGTGTATGTCTTAGATTTTACACTATCTTTTTATTTTATTTAAACTATTCATTAATGAGGTAATCATTGCATCATCATGGTGTCATAAATAAATTAATTTATATAATGTCTAAAAATTATTAAAAAAACAATGATGTATGAAATCTCTTTAGATTTCCAATTAATATTTATAGTAAAAAATATTACCTGTATAAACCCATTTAAAAATTGTTTTAGTAAAACAATACATGTTTGTGACATTTTTATATTAACTTTAAATAAAATGTTATTAATGTCATTATCTTCCCCAAGTGGTTCCATGGGGTCCCCTAGTTGACCCATGGATTTTCTTGGTCGGACATGACTCATCCAATAATGGTAGGACATGTGTCAAAGTCATTTCATATAATTATAACATTATCTTGACCATAAATTACACTAATTAACATTAAACGCGATTAATAAAACATAAAAGTTACTATTCACCAAAAAATATTTGAATCCCATTGAACCACATTTTACATCCAAATGAAAACCATGTATGTCGGATTTTTGAAGATCAAATCACAGAAGTGGTAAAGATTCATTTAAACGAAAAAAAGTTTTTTAACTACCACTTAGTGGTTTCACAATTCTTCAAAAATTGAAGTTTTTCAGAAAAATAAAAAAAATCACCCTAAGCTATATTTGATATTTAGAATTCAAAAATGATGTCTATTTTAAAAAATATACCACATATAAGTTTCATTAATTAATTTAATAATTAATTCCCACTGTCAAAACAAGTAGCGTGTTCATAAGAATCAATATCTATTAAACGATTGACAGTAGTTTAAGTCCAATTACAATGGCCACCATTGGATTAAATGGTAAAAATATATTCTAATTAAACATTAAAACCAATTAAAAAGATGATCTAATCATATAAATAAATTATATTAAAAATAGGTTTTTAATTAGAATACAACATTTTTCACTTATTCACTAAAAATGAACTTTATTGAAAAAATAACAAAAACATACACAAAGTAAATTTTGATGTCCTGGTTATAAAGAAAGATTTTATTTGGTCCAATATAACATATGAAATTTTCCAAAAGTGGATTTAAAAAGAGTTCTCCATCAAAAGGCGGTTAATGGACCTTTTGCAGAATATTAGAATATTTACGCATAAATTGGATTCATTCGCATTTTAAGCCTCTAACATTTATTGGATAAAAGTAAAATTATTTGAAAAATCTATATAATCATTTTTTAGTTAGTTCTATTCATTCCCGCCATTGCAACAGTTAGGCATTAACTACCATTTAAAATATTATTATTTTATTATTAGAGTGCAAAATATGATTTCCAAGAAACTCGTTGTTGCATATTGGGTTCGCCATCGATCATAGCATTCACTTTAAATTAATATTAACATATTATTCACAAAAAAGGAAAAATATGACAATTTCATATTCTTTTTGTACCTGGGGTGTTACAATAAGTGTTTATCATTAGCACCAATCTTGGTTCTACCTAATCTAGGTGAGGATAATTTGGTTTATTGTGACTCTTCTATAGTTGGACATAGATAATTATTGAAGCATGGATATTGAGATAGGAAATATTGGTCTCTATAGTTGAGTCAACCTCAACTAAACTATACTATTCATGACCTCATGTTGGATGTAGTTGTTTATGCATTAAACTATTGGAGAAATTGTTTGGATACTGAAATTTTTACTGCGTATATAGATCACAAAATCATGATGTATCTCTTTTCTCAATGAGATTTAAATATTTGGAAGTGTATGTGGATTGATTATATGGATTTATTTGATTTTGAGAAATCATATACACATGGAAAGAGAAGTAGTGTTGGTGATTCTTTAAGAATGAAGAATCGAACTCCAAAAGATCAAGAGATAGAGTTTAGTGGAAGATGATGACTTTACTGGATTAGATACATGTTGTAGTTTAGTAGTTTTTGATTAAAATTACTCTCAAGTTAGTTTTAGTGGAGATTACACTTTTGATAAAGATTATAGATATATTGTATGTTGATCCATAAGGTTTGACCTTGAGGGAAATCCTTAAAGGTGGGGAGAAACCTCCAGAATGGAGGATATATAATGACATGATCATATTTGTCAAGAATTAGGTTGTTGTGCCTATGAGAATGATGGAGGATCTGATGTGTGAATTTAATGCCTCATATTGGTCGTTTGATGAAGGTGTGACCAAAATTTACTATGACCCACGTTGATAGTTTTGATGGTCGGGCCTGAATAAGGAGATATTAGGGTTCATGACATGATGTTACTCTTGTCAGTAGGTGAATGTTAGTAATAAATTACCTGATGGTTCTCTATAGATTCCTACCATTCTAGAATGGATGTTTGATGAAATGGCTATGGAAATTATGGTGGGTATCCCAAAGAAGGATCCGAATAATCACACGATTTTGGTGATTGTGTAATGTTTGTGGTTGTGGGGCGGATCCGGACAGTGGAATACATATTTACCATTCTATAGAGATACAGTTCTATGAATAATGTTTTAAATGTGCCAAGAAATTCTTGGTATCACCCTAACCCTTATCATGTAGTCGATGTGGATGATGTTGAGCTATATATGGTTTCATCTGTTGAGAAGAATATGATACTTGTGTTGGATCACAGTGTGAATTAATTTCTGGGAAAAACTGTGTTGATTATTCATGTATTTTGGAAACATGGTCATGTGATAGAAGAATATTTTGAAATATAATTGGATATGTGGGCTTAGTGGCCCAATATTTTTGACATCGAGTCTTATAAATGTTTGGGAGTACAGCTTGCTGAGAACCTGTTTTGAGGTAAATAGATTATAAGATCCAAATCATTTCTAGATATCTATCTAGTTTTATTTTGGTTATTCATTTTTCATTGTATGAGAATATATTATTTAAGTCTTACCTTGGGGTTATTATGGGTAAAATCTAAAATTTTGGAAGAAATAAGGTAGTCCACAGTTGGAGAAAAGTTTTACCAAATCGTGCGCCCTAGCCTAGAAAAACAATCCACCCTTGATATAGAGGGTTTGGATGGATGGTGAATGGTTTCAAAAATCTTGCACCCTAAAAGGAGAAACTATGAAACCCCGGAAGAGATGCACAGTTAAGGTGTATGTTTAAGGGAAACTATTTTCCATGACAATTAAACCATGCACACATGATTTTAATACCATGAAAAACATATTTAAATTTTCATGAACACCAATAACTCAACCAAATCATCCATAACATAGACCTAGACATTCTATCTCAATTTATGAGCTTCTCAAATGGATTCCATGCCCTCCCGAAATCCATTATTGATGAATAAAATGGATTATTGAATATCTAAACCTCCCCCAAGAATGTGTTTTCATCCCAATTTGATCAATATATATCCCTATCCTCTTCCCAGATAAAAGAAGTATTTTTATATACTATTGGTTATAGATATAGATTTATGTTTATTATATCTTGATTATTTTGATCAAGGATCTAGGTTTTAGATCTAGATTATGTTGGTCATCACGTTTTTGTTTAATCTCCATTAAATTGGGGATTTCCATTGGGTAATTGTTTGTCAACAAATTGAGTTATGTGGTAAATAATTCAAATCCAAAAGCCTTGATTTCATTATGTGTATGTTATTTTGGAATTAATATTGGATTTTTAGAAATTTAGTTTCCCTACATTGAATTAAATAATTGGGGAGACTAATTAATTAATGGATTTGTGAAATTATGGATGCCTAATTTATCTAAATGCATCACCAAACAGATGAATTAATTTAGGATATTGAATTTATTGATAGTGAATAATTATTTGATGAATTTATTTTGAGATATTTAGATTTCCAATTGAATAATAAATTAAAGGATTAATTATAACATTTTGAGAGTGTGAAATCAATACATAATTGACATATTAATTATGAGATATTGAGACATCCAATTAAATAATAAATTGTGGAATTAATTATGAGATATTGTGATTGTGAATTTATTAATTTGTTACTATATTAATTAATGGATTTTTTTATTTTAAAATATATTGAAATGAATTAATTTATTTTTTAATAAACTAATTGGATGTTTCATTGTTAAATGTGATAACGATGGTTAATGTTGATTATGATCGAATTATTTGATAAATGTGATATATTTGTGGTTTTGAAAAATGTGTGTGGGAAGTGGTATACTAGTCGCAAATCATATTGTGAAAAATTAGTGATAAATGTGAGGGATACATGGTCTGTTGCTTCAAAATCCAAGAGTGGTAATTTTTTTGATAAATGTGTGTGGGACATTGTCTACTTCTTCCAAAGCCCGTATTGATATGTTTTTTTATTAAAATATATGAGGAATTTTCTGGTACGTCAAAATCTTTTAAAGTTAAATTTTTGTATAAATGTGTTTCAGATAGGGTGTACTATTTCCAAATCTAATGGGGTACTAACAATATTGACCTAGACCCAAAAATAATGGCATTGGACTGTGTTTCTGATTGGTTGTTATATGAATTGAATTGAAATTAGTAATCACAAAACATGTTATATAATGATTTATGAATTGAAACTAATATATATTTTGGACCCCAGCGTGGTTTGAATTTGGTATCATGGTTTTGGTGTCCTTTAAAACTCATGTTTTGTGTGGTTAAATAAAGTGTATTTGGATAAATGTAAACTGTTGACTTTATTGCTTTTATTTTTTATTTATACAAATAGACACACTACATTTAATGGATATTGTTTTTAAAAACTTTTTGTGGTGGACTACTAAGTGGTTCTCACCCCCTACTTGAGATGCCTGATAGGTACCCAAATAGACTTAGTGTTAGCAAGATGGGTTTGCAGAAAAGGTAATATGTTAGAGTCCTTGTTGGGATGGAGCATGATAAGGGTAGTATACATGAATACATGGAAAAGTTTTAAATGTCTTTATTTATTTTGAGTTCTTATATTGACACTTGTCACATAATTTAGTATGCCATATATATTATTAATATTTGAAATATTCTCTCAAGTTTTGGTTGTCTTTTGATACTCATATTATTCTAGTTATATTATATAATTTTGTTATTATTGTTGATTTATTTACCCGTGTGTATTTCTCTAGTAAGGAGGTTATTTTCCACCAATGATAATCATTATACCTATGATTCTAGTATGAAACATCTAGAATATGGGGAGGTGTGCTTGAGGTCACATAGAAGACCAGCATGGGGCACCAATGTGTGGCTTCTAGGTCGATAAATTACCTGTATAGAACATAGTTCATATCATGGAAATCATGTGTGAATATATAGACACTTTTATTTATTGTATTCAGTTATGGACTAGTCATGAGATGGGTAGATATATGTGTACATATCGATACAATAATTGGGATACTCCTATGGTGGGGAGCATTGATGTTGTTGCAAGTTAATTACCCTCTCATTAGAACAGTACTGGTTTTTTGTAAAACATACCGTTTGCTGAAAATGCGGACTCTTGAAGACCGATCTTTAGTGGACCTGAGAGAATCAATCCCCTTAATAAATTATTGACTTAGGTTTTAGATTTAGTAGTAGGTATAGACCTGGATTGGACTTTGGACATGGGTTGAAATCAATATGTAGAAAGAGTGATTTGGATCATTAGTGTGTTGGTGCGTGTCTAAAAGACATATAGAAGGTGTGAGTTGATGGTGAAATGGCCATGAAAGTTTCCATAAAATTAATTTTTGATATAGGTATGTATATTAGAATGATTTAACAATAACTCTGTGTCTTAAGGCATCATGATCAGTATTTATGGGGAATACATTATTTTTGTTTGGAAACATTAATGGATGTTTTTCTAAGGGGAACAAACAAGTGTTTGTCACGACCTGACCCTACCCTAGCTCGAGCTGCAACTACCCCAAGACCACCTCCATAGGCCAGGGCCTGGCGACCAGCATCGAAGGCACAATAACTTGGGGAGGCCTTTTCCTAAGTACCTGTACACACAAACGCAACACACTCAATGCAAAAGTGAATAGTAAAAGAAAAGGAAAATAAAGAAAAAGGGGAAACTTCTATAAATAAACCAAATATGTCCATCGACCTCTACAATAATAAGTAAAAACTAAAGGTACACTAAAAATAAAAGGGAAAAACCACATTCCCAACTAGAAAAGTGCCACAACCCGACAACAGGTAAACAAAAGAAACAGCTGGAAGGGTCCCCCACCTGGAACCCGTCTACAACCACCGTACGCAGTCCAAGCTCCCAAACTCCTAAGATCCACTGAAGTCATGACCATCATCTCCGTCGTCTGCAGGGGAACACCATGTGTGGCCAAGGCCCAAGTAGGGGTGAGTATAAAAATACTCAGTAAGAAACCCCGACGTCTCGAGGGAGCAACAAAGTAGGTACAAAGGGTGAGCCGTAGAGCGAATAGGAAAAGTAAAGGAGTACAACCGAGAGTGTAGTAAAGAGTAACAGTAGAGAGTCCAGCTCAACCCAACAAGAGAAAGGAGGTAGACTCGTCCAGACACAAGGAGATGGAAACAACAAGAAGATGAACTTCTCTTCGAGTCTTTGCTACCTATAGTAGGACATTAGACTCATCCAACCACGAGAAGCTAGACACGGAAAGCATGTGGCATACCCCACGTGTCTTCGCCTCTCCTGGAAGGAGAGTAGCCAAAACCCAAGGAGTGGGTACTGGAAGAAGGTATATATATACATATGCTCAACAAGAAGCCCGAACAAGGTCATAAGGGTATCTCCATCTCGTAGCTCAGCCTAAGAAAAGTGAGTTGCCAACAGTCCCAGAAGAAAACACCATCGATGCCTAGCATCTCGCACATCTGCCTCGAACTACAAGTCAAGGGGCTCAAACCACCGCACCTCGACACTATCCTCTTTGGGTGGAAGTGACTCACCTGCACGGTTTTAGGTCACGTCATAAGGACACGTCTCGGTGGGGGAAAGCACTCCTCGTACTTGAGAGTTCTAGGGGAACGTCAAACCAAAACTCGTCACTGCCCCGCAGTCGAGAGGTCTCCTCAAAGTCAACAGGCGACCCCCTATCCAGCCCCGCTGGAGGGTCCATAGAAGTCAACGAGTTGCCACTATAGGGAGACCCAATAAGAGTCGATGGGTGCCACACTGCCCAGTCCCGTAATAGGGTAATCCCCTGGAGTGCGACCTGGCTAAAGTCGGCAATGAGACCATTGCCCAGACCAGCTGGAGGTAACCCTACATCGGGGACCACTACCCAGTACAGCTAGAGGTAAGCCCGGCATCCGGGGCCACTGTCCAACCCCATTGGAGGTAAGCCCGACATTGGAGACCACTGCCCAACCCAGCTAGAGGTAAGATCAGCATCAAGGACCACTGCCCAGCCCCACTGGAGGTAAACCCAGAACTGCTCTGGCCATCCCTGCTGGATGGTACTACTCGGTGAACACCGCTATACTGGCCATCCCTGTTGGATGGTACAACTGGCGAGCCCTGCTCAAAACAACCTTAGCCCTACTGGAAACATCCTCAGCCCTGCCAGAAACAACCTAAGCCCTGCTGGAAACAACCTCCTGGGTAGAGGATCAGTTCCCGCGTAAAGTGTTGTCACATCAAATCCACAAGAACTCTACCAACGAACACGGAGTTATGGGAGAATCTCTTCAGGCCTCACAAGGTGATCCTGCTTCAATCCGTTGAGTCGCTGTCGAAGCGGACCAAGAAAATTCATCCCAGAATGTGGGAAAACACCCACAGTGTACGAGCACACATAGTCGTAAACGGTGTCGCAGTCCGGTGGAAGGGGCACGGTACTAAAACCCCTCATAGCTGAACAAACAGAAGAACCAACTCATCTCTGTTGGCCAAATGATAACGGAACCAGGAGAAAACTCAACCCTGCGGGTAAACAAACGAGAACGAGACCATGGGAAAACTCAACCGTATCTGTCAAAAAATGAGAACATGACTAGGGGAAAACTCAACCCTGTCGGTCAACAAACGAGAACAGAGGAACCCTCTACATCGCGAGAGGTCAAAAGTATGTAAAGCAGAGAACGACACACACATGGGTCCCACACGACATGTGGCCCCAAGTCAACCCCATCCAAGCACAAAAACATTCTCAGGTACCAACATCCAAATGTACCTCCCAACGTTCCTGTATACTCCCAGAGTATACCACATTCCTTCCCAAAGGCTATCACGCACATCGCACCCAACTTCAACGTGAAGGAGTAACGTAACAAATCCAACTTGCCACCACAATGGCTCATTCAAGACCATCCAAATCTCGTTAATCATAACTTCACTCACATAAGAGTGCATGCGATCACACGCCAAGGGTTCTCTGCAAACACCTCAGGAAGAACCACCACCGGGGCACCTTCACATTCCACATTTAATAAGATCACTTATGGGGCTCCTCTTGCCTGAACAGATTACACCATTGTAATCCTCATGGAAAAACATACGAGATCAACTGCTTACTTACCTCAAACAGATATATGACGGAAAAGTCATCCAACACTGCTTTACGCTCAAACGACGTCCTGTGATCCCGAGCCTCACCCCCGAAAACAATTGGGCGCATCGCACCATTGTGATCCCCTCAGGAAAACATGTCAAAAGTACTGATCACTTGAGTGAAATGGATATCCGGAGAAAACGATGCATTCCAGCACACCGCACACGAGCGGTGCTACGTGGGACCCGCATATCAGTCCCGAAACACAACTAATGGATCGCACCATTGCAATCCTCTCCAAAAAGAACACAAGTTGGACTATTCACTTGTCCAAAGTGGGCACCCGGTGATAATGCTGGAAATCACCATCATCTCATGAAACAGCCCTCACAGGACCCGTACCAGTGTGCGGAATTAAAGCGGGCAGACTGTGCCAAAGCGATGCCCTCGAAAAAACACCCAACATCGACTGCTCGCACACCCCAAACAGACGCCTGATGAAAAAGTTACAAAATGCTACACGCAGCTCAAAAGACGGGCCATGGGGCCCATGCCTCAACTCTGTTTTTGGCACCCATGACCACCCTCGAAAACTTCGCCTCGACACCAGGGTCCCAACGCCACTGACGGTGCTCGAAACGGACGTCGGACATGTCTGCGCCATCCAAAACAAGACCCCCCCTGAAGAAAACATCAATTCACCTAAAGACATGTTTCTCCTTCGAGGCCCCCCAATTTGGGAATTCAAAATTCCCAAAACCATCTTAAAAAGTCATTCTCTTCAAAACGGTTCAAGTTCCACAGACGGCGCGTCAAACGGACGCGCCGTTTGGACATCAAGGCCCCCCAAACGCAGGGGGGGGGGGGGGGCTAACTGGGCCGGTCCACCTCGGCCGACCCACTTCAGACCACCGTCCCGCAGCCCAGCTGCGGGTCCAGTCCGGTTTTCTGTGTCCCACTGGACGTGGCCCGCCTCCAAAGTACCGGACCCCTCCTTGGGTCTGGTTTTTTAAATGGACCGGCCGCCCTGGCCAGTCTCCCCTTGTCGCCCATGACGTCAAGAAGACCCACGTCTCGCAGGTCTTGCTCCCCTGAGGTCGCTTCCTACTGCAGACGACCCACTGCGCACCGCGCTTTCCGTCCATGAGCCCCGGCTGACCGCCTATGCCTGGCGGCTCCATGTCGTGCCACCGCCTTGGCCCATTCCGGCCTCCACTACCGAACCCCAAACCGGCTGGAAACCACTCAACAACCCGCAACTTTTACCGGACGACCGCAGCCTCCTATGAACTGCGATTTACAAACCAAAATGGATATTGAAAGCTCATAAATTATACTACATGATCATGGGATTTGTTCTAAGATAAAAAAAATTCTACTTATGTTTATGGGTTCAAAGGATGTGCGGGAATTAAAAATGAAATACGCATGATCCTACCTCTTGGGCGTTGCCCGGAGCTTCACGAAGAGTCTGCCGCCGCACCGCGCCTCGACGGCGCTGCCTCACCGGAGTGGAGGAGGAGAGGGAGGATCTCCTTTGTGTGTTCCTTCCACCAGGGGCTGAAAAAGAGAAGGGAAGTGGGGTTGGTTTAAATAAATTAAATAACATTTTAATTAATTTAATCATCAATTTTAACCCGCATCTGGAACTCTTGACGAGGTCGAGGTTAAGCCCCCCTAGGGTAAAAACCACCTCCCGAGCACAACAGTAGTCTCATAATTTTAATCTGAAGTCCTATTCAGATGTTATAAAGCGCAACACTAGAGGCCGACAAATTACAAAAACACCCCTGGGGCCATTTTTCACTGATGGCCCGCACCCGCAAAACTTACACCCCTACTAGTGTAAACGTCATGCTCCGAACTCAATGGTGCACTCTGATTTTCAATCTGATCCATAGTTTTAGAGATACTTTAGTTTCACCATTAAACGAATAAATTAATTAATTTTATTATCCATTTAACATTCTGAAATCGAGCGAGGGGACCAAACGTCCCGCACCGACATGTTTTATGTCGTTCCTAGGGTAAACACCCTATTCCGGACCCATCCATGAACTCATATCTCAGATCTGAATCTCTGTTTAGGAGTTATCATATTTATTTTCCATTCCCAGTGTGAACGCACTGAAAATTTAATTTCGGCCACACCGGGGCTCGAAATCGCATGTCGTCTGAAGGCACTGCTCTGGAATAACATCAAGAAATATTTCAAAGTCTTTCACAGCAAAAACTGGGTTCTTAAAATGTTTCTATTTGAAAAAAAATAATGTTGGTTTGAAATACATTAAGCTCATTATATATGGTATCACAATGGATATTAAGGATCATCAAAGGCTTTCTAGTGATGTGAGGTGTTTTCTGGTTTTTTTGGTTTGGGAATTCTCATTAGATTAGCTCAGATCCAAGAGTAATGTTCTATAGTTAAAACATAACCCATGGTTTGTGTTGATTTTGAATAATGGAACAAACCCTCACCTATCCTGAAATGATGTAGTTAAAATCTTTTTCTGTATGGATATTCCCATTATAGAGAGAAACTTGAAGCATTAGGATGAATCAATTGGCTACATCATGACATACTGAGTTAAATGGATGTGGTGACCTTTATCTTTATGTTTTGATAATAGTGATCTTTTGGAATATATTATGGTGTTCATTGTTGGAGTAATTCAATAAGAAAATGATGAAATTTTAGGAATGAGTGTGACCTTTATATAGTGATTTAGTGATTGTTGAGGAATACTGAGAATAACTTTTCTAGAATGACCCAAAATGTTATATTATTTGTTTTTTATTGATTTTATATGTTCATCTTATGGAATGATATTTTGGAGAACCATGGGATGAACTATGATAATTCATATTCTAAAATCTTTATAAAGTATTTTGGATAGAGATGAATTCTTTGGGGTGACTGAAGGTTTAGGTTTTTAGAATATGATTAATTGAACATCTAGGGGTTCTGCTATTTCCACTTGTTAACTGGTGGATGGGATGTATCCATGATTCTATGTAGAAAACATGTTTCAGCTGGTGGATCCCAGTTATGTAGCCAATGTGGATCACAATGAAGTATATTTCTAAGGAACTTGTGATCTCTTCAGAAAATGATTCCCCCTAATTATTTATCTTACATTCTCAAAATTTTGATGTCCATTTTTCCATACCCTCATCTTCTCCACACTTGATGAGTTCCCCTTGATCAAAGGTTGAATTGTTTGGGAAATTTGGATGAATCATTGAACGGTCCTATGTTCTTCATTAGTCATGGATCCCTTCTTCACCATGTGATGGTGGATCGCTATGTGGTTAATCATGAATTGTTTCTCCTATTAAGGCTTACGTTGTGTGATTATTTGGTATCTCAGTTGTCTTTTATTCCCCTTATCTTTGGTTATTTTGATTTTAACCTGAAAATTAGAATTATTTATATTATTTAATAGGATGAAAATTTCCATGGATCATGGAGTAATTATTCGTGAACATTGGGGATTTTGATCTTAATAACAATAAGATGACCAATGATGATGAACATGTGATGGTTTTATGAGTTTCATTATGTTTTCATTACTTGGAGATCCCTTCTATTAATTTATGTCAAATTTTATTATATATTCAACCATATCATGGAATTGATATGGGTATTTTGGATACCTTAGGATCATTAGGTTGTTGGGAGTAGATCATGCTCTGTTGGATGATGTTGTTTCTATGGTATATCATTGGATGAATTATTTTAATGTTTCCAAATTAATTATATTCAATTGGCCTTTTTTAATTGCATCATGATGGGTCTTTTAAAATATAAAATGTTCATTTTTTGTTTCAAACCATATATGGTAAGTCGGTCATGGTTTCAGCTAGTTGATGATACTTGGTATATGTTTTGGAATGTATTCTATTTACATTGGTTATAAGATAACATATAATATTTTTCATAATAATAATTTATTTATAATTAATTATTGGGATTTATTGGTCTTATGTAACACCCCATAGATATTTGGGGAATCTAAATGGACTTGGATAGACTAGGACTAAGTTGTTGGGGTTTCCTTGTTTTATTGTTTACTCCACTTGTGGTAGGTGGTATAGTATACTCAACCCTATAGTTTTATACAAGGTTTATTTGTATGTGATATGATTTTTTAAAAATTTGTGAACCAACCATTATTTCATCATTGTGCTATGAACATCATTTTACACTTAATATGTTTGTGATTACAATGTTTTAGCTAATTTAAAAAATTGTGCATATTTTAACTATACAATGTCAAAAGGGCCATGTTAAACCCCTACACTCTAGCTTGATGTTTACTGTTGATGGATTAGGATTAATTATAATTGATTTCATCAGATTTCATGAATATCCCATTGGTGTGTAGATATACTACATGAGTCCTAGAGACCACAAGACCATATTTTATGTGTTGATCACAAGTGCGTGTGTAGAATACGTGTCTTTGTTTGATATATTGATTTCATGTGTGTGAATGTGTATCCCATTTAACACATGAGTGTGTGTATCCCATTAGATATAGTTTTATGTATGATATCATGCGGGTTCATGAGTATCACGTGAGACTCATACGAGATTAATAACATAATGAGGGTTCTTATATAGCTCATTACACCAAGTTTAATAATGATCACATGTAATTCTATGTTGCTAAAAATAAATTATATTGACATAATATTCTCTTTCCTACTGTGAATTATTGTCTTACCTCTGGAGGAAATAGTTTGTTACAGAAGATAGGTGGACTATCATGAAATAGTTACCCCTTAGAGGCTGATGATGAAAAATTCATGAAAATAATGAGGATAAAAATGAACAAATAATAAGGTAATGATGGACTTATGGTCAAACATATGGTAGTGGTATCAGGGGTACACTATCCTTTTTTTATAACTCTAGTAATATACATGATACGATTACTGTGAGGCATGACATGTGAATGACTATTGGACATGATGGTCGTGTGGCCTAACCCATGGTCATGATGACCTTATATACATGTCAAACTCAATATCTTCAGACTACCAGGAGATATATTCATCGAACTCGTGATTTGACCATGTATGATGCCTTATGATAGAGAATAGAAAATTTTACCACTTTTATGTGTAGTTCATGATCATGTTTGGAATCCTTATAATTATAATCTATCCATAAAGATGAATTATGCAAGGCTGAGGTTTATGAGATCTTGGAAGGTTCGCAGATTCTCAACATATCAGTGATTGTTTCTTACATGTGCATTAGTGATTATATTTCAGGAATGTGTATATTATATATAACATATTTAATTTCTTCTTGATTATAACATGTACATAAATTATAGTAACCATTTATGTATGTGACAATTTTATTTATCCTTATTGAGTTATACTCAAACCTTTAAT
This sequence comes from Viscum album, assembly GCA_963277665.1. Lineage (NCBI taxonomy): Eukaryota > Viridiplantae > Streptophyta > Magnoliopsida > Santalales > Viscaceae > Viscum > Viscum album. Next base: position 1,629,788,759 of record OY728155.1, on the reverse strand, counting down.
TAGCATCCTTGGAAGATGGCACCCGATAATCCCTCACTTATTCCATGTAAAATTTGTGTTAGGGGTTTCGTTTTATCATTGAGTTGGGTAGATTAATATAGGTAAACATATTGTTATGAATTAAGGATTTGATTTGGGTTGAGAATCAATATTTAGTATTATTCTTCTTTATCTTGTGTATTGGATCGACACAATGGATGATCAATGCCTTGTTACCAAGTATGACTATTTGTGGATTTTGTTTCTAAATTGCTTCATTATAGATTGTATAATTATTTGTCCAATGTAATTTGATTGTAAATTTCATACATTATTAGTTATTAATTTGTTATTGGGATCTCTAATTTAGTTTATTGTCTCCTTAATATTTTACATATGACCCTTTAAGGTAGCTATCAACCTCTAGAATATAGGGCAGCATGCCTGAGGACATGTGGCACTCTGGTTGAAACCTAATTACTCAAGTCATGTTGTTACACCATCGTCGAAACTAAACATACATTGATAACAATATTAACATCCTAAATCAGGTACATCAAATATATTGGTTATCTTATTACATTTTCAGATGATACAAGTTATCACATCATTAAGTATTAAAAATTTTAGTAGTCATGGGTTATTAGATACATACGAGATTCTCAAGATACATTGGAAAAAATGAAAAACATCTTAAAAATCATGTAGGAACATTATTATTTAATATTTTATATCCATGAAATCATTCAAGATTAGTATTTGGTATTAGATAGAATATAATTAAATTAAATTTTGATCGTACATATTGAGTATGTTAAAGAGTAAAAGAAAATATAACATAGAAAAAATGATTGAAGAATAAGATATTAGAGGTAATGAATAATCCAATCTGTCATATACATAATATACTAAAAAGGTTATATAGTGCTTGGGGTCCCGGCGTTTCTCAGGTGAGTGTGGTGGGGTTTCATCGTGTCTGAAGCAGTCGTTGTGGTTGGTAGCAGTGGGATCTTCAGATTCAGAGTATTGCTTGCACAGTTGGGTGGTGCCACTGTGATTTCTAACCATTCGGAAATGGTTTTTGATTCTTCCTTTCATCTCGTTTCTTGGTGAGGTGATGTATGGATGTTCAAGTATTTTGGATTTGTTTTTCAATCGTTTATGTGTCTTTTGGTGCCTTCGGTGAGGCGATGTATTTGGAGATGGAGATGGCAACGGCGTGGACGGTTCTTGCCGGTGATGTTGTTGATTGTTTGTGAGTGGAAGTTCCCACTGTGATTCCACCAGTGGTGATTAAGTGGTGATGCTAGAGGGAAGATGGATATGCGGTGTCGATGGAGGCCGGAGAAGCTCGCCTGCGATCCGGTTGTTGTTTCAGACCTAGTGTAGGCGCGTGGCTCAAGGCGGTTCGCCCCGCGGATCGAGGACAGGCTGTCGCGTGGTCTTCGCATGGCGTATGGACTGAGCAGACATGGACTGTTGTGGCAGGTGCGCGGCTCTAGGTCTGTGTTCATTGACGCTTGGGTCGTGGCTCGAGGCAGATGGTGGGGATTTGAATTTGGTTTTGAAATTTGAAATGCGGTTCTATTTTGGATGTGGTGAAGTTACTGGATATGGGGCAATAGTGTTTGGGTACCGGAAACCCCTTAAACCGACCATTTGAAATGAAAAAAAATGATTAGCATATTTTTTTAAATAATCTAATGTATAATGATAACTATTTTTATAATTATATAATTCATAATGTCGAACATTATAATCATACCATTAATGAATCATTTATGAAAATCATAAATAAATTAGTAAGGTGTGTGATAGAAACCCAAACTACTTTGTATTGTTAGACCTACTAATGCTTCAATGGAATATAAAGGGCCCCTTCCATCATATACTATGTTCAATTAATTTACCATGTTAAAAAAATTACATACATAATCAATATACTAATTTATATTAAAAAACAATAAAAAATTACTATTTTTCCAATCCAATAAATAGAAAAATATTATAAAAATACAAAAAAAGAAATAATATTGTAGGTATAATTATATTATATCCCATTTAATTCATAATAATCATCATAAATGGGTACAAAGAAGAAAATATCTTTATAATATCTTTTGGACCCTCCATGAAAACATTATAAAAATATTGTTTTATTTTGAAAACATTTTTGAACAGCATTTTTAGTACAATTTGAAAAATTATTTTCATTCTAAATAACCCAAAAACTCTATAAATAAATATTAATATCATTTAAATGATATTATAGTCGAATGAATTGTTCATTTGGTAAATGTTAAAACAAATATTCTTTTAATAGGTTTTGTAAAAAGTCAAAAGTACATCACTGAGAGAAAAATAAGAATATTCATTTAAACTATTTATAGAAGTCATATATTGATGATAATGACTTTAGAGAATAATTTTACCAAATCAAAAAATATTAATGGAATCATTTTATGAACCATTAATATGGAAGAAAAATTTCTTTGACCAATGATTTAAAAAGGTCAAATTTCCGAAAAAAAATATTTTTTGATTGTATTACCTAATTAAGATAAACAATTAAATAGAAAACATTTATAAACCATAGATAATCATCTAAGATAAAAATATATGGAGTTTAAAAGAAAAATATCTTATAATTTCCCTAAAAATAAATATTAAACTTAACTACCAAAAATTTATATTATATTGGATAGTAAAACCTTGCCTTTGATTTTGTATTGGTGAGATGCTTCCCAAAATAATATATAATATATTTTTATCAATTGATTACATTCTCAAAAAATTTTATTGATTTCTTTCAATTTTATAAATAAATTTATTCTTTGTGTTAACATTTTTTTATATTTACATAATTGGTTATGTAAGTATTGGATGTTCTGAGGTTGTTCAATTCATATAGACAAAAAAATTTTTTTTGGATGAACATGGTAAAAGTGGAAATTAGAAAAAAAATATCGAATATTATTCATGAAATATTTATAATACTTTTTATATAAAAATATATTTTATAGCTAACCTATGATGGAATTCCATAATAATGAAACATGTCACTTCATGGAGATGGTAGTCTGGAAGTACACATGAACTTTGTTGTAATTTTCTACTGGAGGAAAAGGAAATGAAATAGAAAAAATTTTACTTCTATAAAAATATAAATATTCTAAATAAAATATTTATTCCTTAAATCTCCCTTATTACCATCCATGTAAATATTGAATTTAAAATGAATCACATTTCTTTGTGGAGGTGAGTGTCCACACATATGCATGACTGAAATTTTAATTTCCCATAAATAAATTTAAATGAATTTCTATTATATCGTATCTTTACTAAGGAATAATGATATCATTAAAATAATTAATATTAATTATATATATATTAAGAACCATCCATGAAATATTTTCATGATAAATAAATTCATCACATCATAGAGGCGGCACCTGACACATACACACAAGTGATTCCTTCATTTATAACTTGATAGAAATGTATTAGATACATGTTGTTCAATAAATATAATAACATTTATATATATAGAGTACAATAGTTATATTATATCATCATGGTCATTACATAATTAATGGAGTTATAGGAATAAATAAAATGAAATAATATGGTTAATATTTATACCTCTTCTTTGGAAATCCTCAATTAGATTACATCTTAAGCCTTATTATCATGGGAATATGGGATGAAAAGAAGTACTATGATATGAATAACGATCAATTAATATATTATCATAGGTATTGGATGAGCTATGTGGATTAAAAGGTTTTAGTAAGAGTTTATACGGGTTTCCCCTTTATATGTATGGTGGGTATCAATCTTAAAAATATATGTCTTATTCATGATAGTTGGATACAAATTTTCAAAATATTTATCAACAGATGTATAGGGCCAAAATATGTTAGACTAATAGATTTAATACATGTAGTTATATGATTTTAATTATAATTTTTTTATTTCGATCTCCTTTTAAACAATTATAACATTTACTATAGTATTGAATTTTTACCTCAGTTACATTTCATTTAGACCATAAATTAAATTGAATTGTTTAAATTATTTTATGAATCTTAATAAAAATATTAAATACATTTTTTGAGAATAAATTTTCCAAGGTTCTAAAAATTAATATTAATATTATTAAATGTAACACAATGGAAGAATAATTTCTTTGAAATACATTTTCAAGTATAAAAATGTGTTTATACCAAAATAATATATAACATTGATTCCAACAATAATTAATTGCATTATATATGATAAAATGAAATTTATGTGGCATTAAAACCAATCAGAAAATGATTCGACGAAATTACATAATTAAATAATTTTTTCAAAATAGGTATATTATTTGAGTAAAAAACTAGATAGATTAAAAAATATCAAAAATGAATTAATAGTGTAAAATAATATATATAAACCTATAATATTACATATTAAATAGTAATTTGATATAGTAAAATGGATTCATTAGATTTAATTTTATTATTATTTCATGTTAATTTCATAAATGTTATAATATTTCAAATATCAGAATTTTTAAATATTCATGCAAATGGATCCTTTCATAAAAATCCCAAAATTTCACTATTATATGTTTTGAACATTATAGTTTAAAAATGATATTATTTTTCCAAGAAAATTAATATAGAGTATGTTATTGACAATTACTCTCACATTAAATTCCAAATTTTTTTAAGAATTTTGTATTATTATGGAGTAAAATGAATTTATACTTTTAATTATCCTAGTAACATAAATTTTAGAAATGTTAAAAAATTTATTGAATGTAAAATTTTTATTAAGAAAATAATTTATACATGTATTTAGAAAATCTTTATTCTTATTCATACCCATCAATCCAATGGATAATTTATAAAAGTTAAATTTAGATAATATTATTCACTAGTTTTTTAAGCTCGTGGTTGTGGTTAGTGCATGATGTTGAACATGATATTCATTTAAAGGAAAATAAAATCATTGGGTGTTACAAAATGGTACAAAATTCGGAAATATTGAAGTATGGGGTTATCTAAGGCTAACAAAAATCCTATACCATTCATTTTCACATATGTTTTAAACATTTTTCATTCCTCTTACCATATTATGTTTACATTTTACCATTTTGGTTATTACCATTATAACTAATTTATACCAAAGCAATCTATATTTTTTTTAAAATATAAGGTTTTATTTCATAAAAAATTTATTTTTGAAATAACTTAAATTTACATTCCATATAATATGATAAAATTTAAATATAATATTTATTTACATTCAAAATAATACATTTAATATATTTAAAAATTAGAAACATTTACTTTCTTAATTTAATGTTTATAATTCGATATATCATAAATTAGTAATTAAAACATTTATATAATATTTTTATATGTGTGAAAAAATTTATCATGTTCAATATATAAAATATTTAAATTTAATTCATTATATGAATATTACTAAACCTTAATAAAATAAATCTTTTAAAACAACCCTTTCATAATTATCAGTATAATTAAAATAAATTATAGTAATTGTCATATTATATATAAGTAGGTAAATAACCATATTATATAATATGAACATTTTTATTTAAATTATGAAATTGATTATTTTTATTTATTTTATACATGTGATGAAAAATAACATTTAATATAAGAAAATAAATATATTATTATTAGTAATACTTTTCTTATTCTTCTAAAGAGTTAACATGGGTTTTACAAAATTACATATATTGTTTTTATATGATATATCTTGAATTATTAAAATATTATTATTATAAAAGAATTCAAATAAATTTGAGTCTTTTTTAAAATATAGTAATGTCATTATAGTGAAAATTTAAAAATAAATAATTCTTTCCCATATTCAACTAATAAAATTTTTAAACATAATAAAAAAATCACCCTAAGATAATTTTAAAATATTGGATTCCAAATTGATGGTTATTTGATAAAATTAGTCTTTTATAATTATATTTTAAAAAACATATTTTTAATTAATCAAATTTTGTATGTATTTATAATTGATTAATATATGTTTCTTTAACAGGTGTTTTATTATCCATAAATATTCATAGTAATATTTATCTAAAATTTGATTTCACATTTAGTGGGTGTTTTATGTGAAGGCTGATATCAAACATAGTATTAATTTAGAGAAACAAATATTCCAAAATATATGGGAGTAAAATTCTAATCACATTAAATGATTTCCATTGATATAATTTAAGCTATCATTTAATATTGATAAATATAATGGATTCCTGAAAAATAAAATATAAATTTTCTAAAAAGATATAAATATCAAAATATTAGTCAAAAGGATTCATTTAATTTGTTCCATAGTAGGGATGTATTTATATTTTTCTGTATCACTAGAATGTGTAACAATTATAAAATGATAGTTTTTATTAAACATTCTAGTATGAACCCCGTATCTTTAATACACAATAATTCATGATTTATTACAAAGAAAAAAGATAAAACAATATCAAAATTTCATGTAGATTACTGTCTTTGCTAGAATTATTTATATTGATTGTCAAGTTCAAAATTTTGTAAAACAAATTATTTAAGGACTCCAAACCATTCACTTATATTTCACATCAGTTCTAACAGAGCATGGAATAACTGGAGGAAGTAAATTTGTATGGTTTGAGCTATAAAGAAAACTAGGGGAGTATATAATGCATGGAATCATGTAATGGAGTACATCTAAGTCAAGATGAATATCAAACTGACATAAGATGTGTGATAAAAAACGAACATCGAATCAAGATTAAGGATGATTCCATCAAGGAAACATAGTAATTTTAAATTTCATAACAATGACATCATAAAAATATTCATGGATAACCACTAAGACAACATGACATATTGATTTTAATATAACCGCTGATTCACCATACATGGTATCTCATGAGGTAAAAACAATACTCAATGCATTGTAGGACTATATTATACTAGTTCAACCAATCAAAGTCATATCAATAACATGTATAAATGTTACATATAGATATGTAATATAAGAATTTATTTTATCAATTTTAATAACATGATTAAGGAGTGTGGGTTACATACATGGGTGTACCCAATCAATTAATGATAGAAAAGTATATATGAATACCCTTGAGCTGTAATGGAGATGGATATTCACTACACAAATGTTTTAAATGGAAAATCATTGTATAATTTTGGTACCATAACTTAGTTATATAATGATTCATGGTAGCATTTAAGGATAGTGAAAGGGGACTCTCATCACTATGAAATAATATGTATTGTACTCGGGATCTAAAAAATTATTTTAACCTGACCAATTTGAAATCAAAAGGAATAATATAAAGAAATATCTTAAATAAATGGGAGAATGAGATGATCCCTTACCATTAGAAGGTGTTCTAATAGATTGGGAGAAGTTTATTATGGGATTTTGAAAACATTGGTAAGGAACTTAGTAGAGTAAATTTGTGCTCCAATTTTTTTAATAAAGTGGAATATGGGGATGGGAGGGAATTTATTGGAAAAGATAGGATTCCTTAATGGTTTATAAAATTAATAAAGTAATATAGAAACCCATTATTTTAAAGGGGTAAATTTTTTTGGTGTTTTATAATATTTTTAGAATTTAATTCATAACTTTTAGGATTTTATAATGTCATGATATATACCATATATTTAGATTATATTTAAATTTTACCTATATAATTATTATCGATAAAATTTGTAAACAATTAACCATTGGATAATTTCGACATGATAATTTTAAAAAATAATATTTATTTTATTTAAAATTATTCTGTAAATATGGTAATTTGGACTTTTAAATAAAAATATTAATTTATTGAAACATATACATCTTTAAAATGTTTATACATTCTGTACATTATAAATATTACATTTGACGTTATACAATTATATTACCATTTATATTTTAATAAATATTATTTAAAAACATTATTTTGTTGAAATAAAAATTATTTCAAAAAGTCATTAAGTCATGAAAATGAGTATCTTGATTGATACAATATATTTTCAAAAAATAACATTTTCAGTTCCACTTCTCAAAATCTTATTTCTGTGAAACATAATAGTTAATAATTTATTAAATAATAATAATAATTGTTAACATAATCCTAATTTTATTAAAAATAAAAATATAAAGATTCATAATTTTAGGATCATGATTCATTTCCCCACATTACACTAGAACATGACCAAAAGGTAAGATCTATAATGATGAAAATTGCTTTTGGTGGTTTTGGTGAACATGTTTTGGGATGAGATCTAGATATGTTTGAGAATATCCCATAACTTCTTTCACACATTCTTTTATTGTTTACTCTCTTTTTGGGATTGGACCTGGGAAAATTCCAATGATACCATCTCTATTGAAATCTCTACTAAATGTGCTCATATGGTAGGATCCTACTACTGGTGGTTGTCACTTATTACACCAATATCAATTAGATTTTTTCATAATTCTTAATATATACTGATAAAAATATTATCTATACAATGGATATATTATCATTTTTTTAATACATAAATTTCTTCTAAATGTGATTGGATATAACTAGTAACAATCCAAAATACTAATTTAGTTGATGTTTTTTCTATAAATTTATAACATAATATAGAATATATTGTTTTGAAAAAAATCATCTATAAAACATTTGGTCCTTACACACATCCCCCATTTAGAAGCACTACCTTCAAAACATCAACTCATGTTTTAAAATAGATTATGATACATAAATTTAATCACCTATTGTGATTCCTAAACTACTTACTCAAACATATTATTCTTTCAATATACTTTGACCAGGTGAGTTTTCTTTTTTGGGTAGATATTTTTCTCTATGATCTAAGGATTTCATATTCTTCTGATCATATAAAATAACATTCCCTAATGGTACCACATCAAGATTTAGTACTTGTGAGGGGACTTGTATTTATTTCCTCAAGAGGGGTATAAGGAACACATCATGTACAAGTTATAGGTTTATTGGAAGTGTTAGTTGATAGGCCACAACTATGACGTAGTTAAGGATATCAAAGGGGCTAATCTATCATGGAATATGCATACCCTTATTCCTAAATCTCAAGAATTTCTTCCAAGATGATATATTAAGGAACGGTTTATCTCATACCTTAAATGATAGGTATCATCAGTGATTGTACATATTGATCTACTATCAATTTTATTTACATTTCATGTAAAACTGACTTATTTGAGCCTTTTCTGAAATCTTATAGATAAGATTAGGTCTCTTCAGCTTCTACTATCCATCATTATCCCATATTATTTCAGAACAAAACCACTTCCCATAAAGATCCTCATAATGTTATATTTTAATTCATGAATTTAAATTACTCTTATACTAGTTCTACACTAGGGGAATGTTCAATTCCAAATATTAATAGAAATTAATTTATCATGATATCAAAATATCCTCTAAATTAAATGGTTCTTTCAAATTGACCAACATATCGAGGGTGATAATCAATATTATAATACTGTACTATAACCAATTCTTGAAATAATATTCTCTAGAACATTTATATAAACCATTTATCTTTATAAAATACAATGGATAATACACTATATGTAGTCTTACAAGTTCTATTATTTATATATTTTTATGTTGGAAAACATATAAATATTCATTGAGATAAATGAAATTTATTGAACTTATAAATAAATAGACTACCACCTAGATTGAATTATTTATAATAGATTCCCTAAGAAGTCCTATGATAAAAACATAAGATATTTTTACCCATTTAAATAATATAATCGTTAATTATTAAATCATATTATTAAAATTATGTTGTTTAGATAGGAAATTATGAAATACCACGCATCATGATATATATTTTGTAATAAAAAATTTCATTTTATCGTAGCATATTTTTTTCTTCCGATCCATATACATCTTATTTTTTATTTTATGGAAAAATAATAATTAGATTTACACGTCATCCATAAGTTTTGTATTAAGTTCTAGTTTTTATGAGACACATATTAGTGTTCCACACCTTATAACTCTATCTTTATAAAATTTTAACCCTATAATATTCATTATATATTTATGTAGCTCCACGCTATATTTTTATGCCTCTTTAATCCCCTTATTAATTGATGGTTAATAAATTATTTAAAAATGGATGTGTGGTGATCCTTTTATTACTATTATTTATATCCATTGAAATTACATGAATATTAGACCCCTTAGAATATTCATCATGGATAAGGCTGAAAAATCCTTTCTACTCTGAGTATCTTCAATAGTTTTTCCTTCCCAGTATGGAAATGGAATGAAAAATCATAATTTTTTATCAACTATAAACTAATTGATTAGGACATATTTAGCACATTTTTTTTGAATATATAATTTATTCTTTAATGATTTGTATATATTTCATTAATCTATGCATAGTGATGACATCAAAAAATTGATAGTTTTATTATCACTACAACTAATTACAGATCATTCATTGGGTAGTTCTACTCAAGGATCAATATTTTCTGGAAAGAATATTCTCTAACTTCTTAAATTTCATTAGTAAACAACCAAATCACTTTTTGGATTCCTCAATATAGATCACAAATCCTTCAACATTATTAGGTAATTTTTGAATAATTGTAGTGATTATTCTCTCCTATAAATCTTTAGATATCTCTTCACATTAATATGTATATATAAAAATGACTCCATTCATAGTTTTCATTGATAGTAGGATTCATTTATTTGAGAAGTTTTCCACCAATTGGTTATTGTATTAATCTAATCCAAGGGACCAATTGATTTCTATCATAGATATTAGTATGGTCATCCTTTACTTTCTTATTTTTAGGGATACACATATATTTATTTGATGGTTATAACATACACCTATAATGTTGCTGGTTCCCTAAAAAACTCACATTTACTATAATTTGAATATAACTTTTCCATTCTCAAGAACATTAGAAGATAATTTAAATTCTCCTCATGTTTATCTATTCTGCTACCATAGTTATGTATATCATATATATACAACCAAAAAAATATCAAGGTATCTATTAATTATGTCAATTAAGATACATATATAATTATCGAGTCTAAATGGAATCACTATGAACTAATAGCTCCTATACCATGTATAGAAAAAAATCCTTGGTATATCCTACTTCATCATCTTTACTTGATAATATCCCAAAAATTATCCAACTTGTAGAAATATTGTTATCAATATATTTAATCAAATATTTTATCAATCCATCAAAATTGAGTTTTTTTATTTTTTTTATAATTTTGATCTAATGATAATCAATACATAGGTTCATTGACCATTCCTACTTAACTAAAAGGAATATTCCACCCAATGAGGAAGCACTTGGGTGTATAAACCTTTTATCTATATTCTCCTATAGTTTATTTCTTTGATTTTTATTTTTTAGTGTTTATTTAATATAGAGTCATGTATATTTCAAAACATAAAGGTAATATTTTAATTGAGAACCCAACATCTTGTCTAAGAGGAATATAATGAAATTTGTACAAAACATAACAATCAATTACTGTAAATGGGTATTTCATTAAAGATTATCTTTTCCAAAGTTTCAATCAATTGAGATAGATATACTATCTTAAAATTAAAAAATATCTATGCATGATATGATGATACTGTATGAAATTTATTCACTCCTTTCATTTTAATTTAAACATAGTGTGATATAGGATATTAAGGGAAATTTTCTTTCTCTCATAAATTATTTTTTCAATATAAAAATAAATCCATTACATTAACAAAATAGTTTCGAACAATACTGTAGGGAGTATCCCACATTGTATTTTGAAACTTATCCCACAATGTTTGCCAGGGGATTTGTTAAATGCTTGATTTGAAATAATTGACCCAGTTTTTTCTTTACTAATAACATAAATTACATGAATTTAGTGGTGTTTGGTATGTTATACTAAATATACGTGATATAAAATAATGTAATTATATACATAATCAAATAATATTGTGAAATTCATATAATAAATAACTAGATACGTGTCACTATATTTTATTATTAGGATCCACCACTGTAGTTCGGATGACATAAAATATCCCATGATATTTATGACATGAGTGTTTTTTTCATGTGTTTTCATAAAAAAACATTAGTGGATCCCATCATTTTACACATATAGTACGTTGGAATAATTCAGGGTTTATTTTTAAATTAGGGTACTTAGTTAGGGTGGGATTTGGGTGAATATAGAGCCTTTGTGTAGATACATTAGAAACTATAAAAATAATATATATCATGTGCATTCATATTTCCTATAATATATGAATATAACAGAAACAATGTTTTATATTTTAAAACAAACACTACCACTGAATCCATACTCAGCAATTCCACCCAACACATTTCAAATATCATTCAATATTTCTCTATTGAATGAATCAAAATACTATTTGGAAATAAAATTCCCATTATGATCTGGTAATTTTTTCCTTGAAACAACAATCTCTTGCGAAATATTTACATTTTCTTCATGAGATTTTTTGTACGCAATCACAGGCTCTCCAATAATATTTGACAAAAAATAAGATATTCCTTCATCAGGATTATGTGTCAAATAAATATCTATAATTCATAAAATATTAACAATTTTTTTATCCACATATTTTTCACTACAGAACAATTTATTATTAATCAATTCTATTTAATCTTGAGAGATATGTCTTGATATTTCCACAGACTAATGGTCAAAAATATTTGAAACATCAGTTACTAATTTTTTCAGTTTTTTTATTCATGATCATATTCTTCTTGAAATTTTTTGTATTAAATATTATTAGCTTGAATATTCTCTTCTACATGATCATCTATTATAGTTACATCCTAAGTATCTCTAGCTAGATAGTTTATATGACGTTCTTATTCATGACCTGGTACTTCTAAATGAACTAAGAAAGTATCTTCTTTATAAACCAACACTGGTTCTTCAATTTTTTGAACATATATCTCTCTTGACTTGTGTAAAAGTCCCTTCTGACTTCATTCTTAATGTTCTTCTTCAGCATTATATCAAATCCTCATATGAGTTGGATTGGTTGTACCATCTTTTCTTGATTTACCATCTCCTTTTTTTGGCAATCCCATGATCCCCTGGAGAAGAATCTCTAGAATCCTATTTCTCATCTACACAAATAGGTTACCATTTTCCTTTTAGAGTAATCAAAAAATTAAAAAACCGCCTTAGACTACTTGAATTTAGTACATTAGTGTGATTATATTTTATTATATTATAAATTATTCCAATCATATATTTTGTAAATAAAAGCTGTCAGGGTATCATTCCATAAGTAAACAATTCATCCTAGCATCCAGTTGATATCGGTATAGAAGATATCACATCATATTCCATGAAACATTCAACATTATTTCCCTTAAAAATAGACACATGACTTACATAACTATATATAGAATTTCCTCTTGTTCATCCATCCATGGTGAAATTTCAGTTTGAAAAAATTTAACAATTGTTTTTTGGCTTGCCTCAAGATCATTTTAAAACATATTCTTTATGTTTTTTTATCCAAAAAGAAATAAAATAATGTCTTCACACATATGATCTTTATTGTAGTGATCAAAACATGACGTAAATAGACATTACATTACTTTTTCATAAAAATTAATACATGAAAAAATAGATGCCCAAAGACCATATTTGTTTATTGTCTTTGGAAACTCAGAACACAATATTCTCATCATGGTGAAAGTTCTTCAACATCTCCCATAAGGATCTCCCCCTATTGTTTTCTTACCTAAAACCATTCTTTATATCTCGGGGAAAAGAAAACATAAAAAGAGTGAGCTCAAATTCTTAGTAAGGGTAAACATGGAGAACTTAAAAACAATCCATAAACATTTGAACGTTAAAACATGAACATAAAATATCAAAATCTTGAGCAGTGACATAAATCATGGCAGTATATAAGCAAAGGATAATAATGGAACATTAATCAGGATAAAGTGGAATTGGAATAAATCATGGAATTGTGGAATACCATTAAGCACATGATATGATTTCCATAGTAGCCAAGACATTCCTGCAAAGACCATCATAGTTGACAAAGTCTATTAATGAACTAGGTTTACATGCTATTCCAGCCCTGTATTACTGAACCATATTTACTTCCTGTTCCAGACATGTCTATCTCATGAGATATAAATCTTTACCCAATGAATTGGATGTAGATATATGTCCCACCAATCACATAATGAAATCATTCTTTCATGTGCCAAAAAATAAACATAAATCATTTAACATAACCCAAAAAATAATATGGGTTTCCTAAACATCATCCCATCATAACATAATCCATATAAAAAAATGGATAACATTTCATCATAATAAAAATTAAACCATGTAAATAATATAGACATTATACTTGAAAGATAAACATACTAAATAATTTTATCTTATATGGAAAGTAGTTTTTATAAAACAATTGAAATGAATACTTGTGGAAAATATCCTTTCTTCTTCAAAATCATTTTATTTTCAAAAAAATACCATGAAATTTCAAAAGAATGGGAATTTTTTTTGAAAATAATCATGAAATATTGTAGAGGAAGCTTCCAGAAAATAAGGCCTTATGAAATTGTAAAAATCAATTCATGTCTTATAAGTTTAAAAAAGCATTATTCTCTACTTTGGCCGGAAAAGTCGAACCATATTTCGTACTGAAAATGACAAAAGATTCATTTCATATATTTCACTAAAAATTCACCAATAAGTAAAATTGTATTTAAACAATTTTAGGAGTGTATAATTAATATTACATATTGAGGAAACATGGATGTGGATGATAAATATGCCCTAGTAAATTCTGAATTATAAATTATCTCGGATAAAAAAATGAGATTGTGATATTTTCCCTTACCTTATGTCCAATTTCTTTAGTATGTGTCCAATACTATTCTATAGTGGGTTTAATAATATTATAATTTTGTAATAGAATTGTAATAATATTTATGATATCATGTATGATTCACTTACGTCTTTATATTACCCGTTTTTTGCCAAATCAATGTTAAAGCAGTGTTTTGGGTAAAATGGTTTCATTTATCCTACATGTTTGGAATTTTTGTTCTTGATATTATTACTTATATCATGATTTACATACTTCTAGAATTTAAATCATGATTTATATATCATGCATATTCAGTATATATATATATATATATATATAATATAGATAAATGAAATTAAATACACCATTCATGGAGACAGTAGGTCGTACGAATGCATTAACACTATTTTCCTTTCCTTATTGATTTGAATGGAAGTAAGTAGATGACACACATGTACATATAAAAAAATAGATTATCATTATTATGTAATATATTTCATTATTATTCATTATATGTACTTTATAATCATTCTTGAATGGTTAACAGGGAGAATGAATCTCATCACGTCATGGAGAAGGTAATCCATACAGACGCACGAGCGTTGATATCATTCCCGTAATTATTGAATGGAATTGGATTGGCTGATATAATATCTCAGAATTAGTAGCATTTTATAATAATCATATATAGTTATTATTTACACCATTATACCCATCCATGTAAGGTGGTGTTGGAAAAGCACATTACACCACAGTGTAGAGACTGTAAGCCGTACGTACGCACGCACGATTATTTATTTTCTCGTAGGATAGATAGAAGGGAAAATAGGGTTGTTTCATATTTATAATATCATATCACTATGTGAGTGATACTTATTTTATTACTTTATAATGAAACAAATAAAGAAGGGGATGTAGAGGAAGAAATAAATTTGAATGAATCGGTAAAGGATATTACCTCTTCTTCGACGAACCTCCTCTTAACCTTCTCTTAGGGAACTAATGTTAGACTATTAAGAAGAACATGCTAATTATTTATTTTGTTCTCATACCATGACAAAAATATTTATTTTGTTCTCATACCATGAAAAAAGGTAGTTAATACAATTAATAATGACTAGTTAATTATAATATTATAATAATATCTCATTTAGTGAAACTCAGTATTGCGTACAAAAAATGCTATCGAGGAAGGTCTCTCTTGCGTGTAATGCAAGAGAAGTTAGGGTTGCGTATAGGGAAATATTTTTTTGGTGTTGCGTATAACATAATATAAATATATTTCAGTTATAAATTGATCAAAATCTATATTTGGTGTTGTATAAAATGAATTTTCTTCGAAATAACATGAAATTGTGTGCATCACAAGACAAAAATAGTGTTGCATATACTACAAGATAATATAGTGTTGCATATAGCGCTAGCTAATCTTGGTGAAGTGTACAAATAAATAAATCAATGAAATTAAAAATAATATTTATCCTAAAATCTCGGGGTATTACGTTCTACACCCCTTAAAAGTAATTTCTCCCTCAAAATTTGTCGGGGTTATAAATGGTTTTCTACTTGAAAGTCTCATTCATAGAAACCCACATAGTAAACAAATAATAGTAAATCATAATTTTAAAAAGGAAATTTAGAAACATAACAGTCTCCCAAAGTAACTCAGCCATGGGCTTCCACATAGGATAATATAAATGAAAATATTGATATGGAGGAGAAATATAACCATCATGTTCTGATGAAGAGTGGTAGAGAACATGGCTATGAAAAATCCAACAATCACAAAGCCATAAATCTATGATGATATAAGGTACCATCTAATTCATTGGATATGAGATTACTAAGACAACATTTTTGGTTTTCAATATCATTTCCATAAAGCTGATGATTTTTTACAAAAGGAGAAATACTTACTTAATTTCAGTGTAATATCATCATTGGTCATTTCATGAACAATTTTCACTTCATCTCTTATTTAAATAAATAAAATTGAATTTTTCATCCTTGAAGTATTATTAGATCATGAGATCGAATGATAGGCCATTTCATCTATCTCTATCACAAAAAATATGTTAGCACAAGATATTAAATATTAATAAGTCTATATTTAGTGACGTTAATCGTATATGGTTCCAAAAAAAGGACTTATAATTCATATATCATTCCACTTAATAAAATATAATTAATCTATATTAACCAGGGACTTCATGTAGGCCAGTGGTAGGCGATAAAGTCCAGTCATACTTTGATTGTCTGTTCGATTCCATCAACTATGACTGATGCGATGGGTTGTTGTCCATCTCGTAGGTTGTCCTTTTTCTAAAACTATACAGTCATAGCATTCTAGAAAAAAGTTTTAGCCTTAAACAATTCTATCTAATGTCCAACTTAATCCATTTCAGCCTTTAGTCTTATCGAAAATACTTCTGTCCAATCGCATAGTATAAATAAAATGATTACTAGAAATGTCATCTATTGAGAACGTGAATAACATAATTTATCCCCCATAAATCATATGATATATCTTGTTGGTCAAATTCAAAACATTTGAATACCTTACTCATATATTCTCTTGAAACATGAATTACCATAGAACCTTAGTGAAAACATGAATACTATCAAAATTCAACTCTTTCCACATACCAAAATCCTAAAATTTATATATACTCAAACCATGATATCACCATGTCCTTAATCATTATGGGCATATCATCTACTTTCCAAAAACATTTCAATCGCTTTTCATGGTTACCAGTACCATTAAATTATTGAAAACCAATACATAGATATTAAAATATTCAATGATACTATAAATAGGATTCCACAATACTATTTTTAAATCCTGTTACATAATAACATTATCATTCGACCACATCATTGTCATATTCAACATCACCAATAGTGATCGCATGTGACTTCAATTTTTTCCTTTGCCTTAAGAGTTTGTTGATTTCGATTATCATTAACCCCTGGATTAGGTCATTGGTTTGCATAATGCCTCCATTTCCTTGAACTTGTAGCATTAAAGTGTTGATGGTGTGTTATCTGTAGTTGTTTCTCTATTCATATTATTAGATACCTTTTTCCCATTAATTCGACACTCAGTTGCTCGATGACCGTCTTTTCCAAACATAAAACATTTTCTAGTCCCATTAATACAATCTCCACCATGCTTTTTTCCACACTTTGGGCATAAAGAAACTTTCGTCTTCTTTTCACCATTGTTTTGAGATTTTTCCTTGAACTCCATCTTTCATTTCTAGTCTAATCCATAAGATTGATATGTAACACCAACATACAATTCTACCTTGATAGCACAACGCACAATTTCATCATAGATACTGAAGTCTCTTAAAGATAATTCCCTTAGAATACTTGGTTTTAAGCCTCTAAATAATAGATCAACTTTACTTTCAGGTTGGATGATAAAGCCAGATGCATACCTTTAAAGACTTGTAAAATTCTCTTTGTATATACCGTATGATTTATCACCCTTTTTCTTAAGCTCAGGGAACTCCTTCTTCATCTTTGTTCAATGAATACGAGGGAAGTAATTACTGAAAAACATGTTCTTGACCTCATCCCATTCCATGGATTCAAATTCATCTTTGGGCCTTGTATTATTATTTAGATTCCACCATTGATCTGCTTCACCTTTTAAAAGGTAAATAGCCAGAATGAATTTTTCATGTTCTGAACAGTGAAGAATGGAAAATATCTTTTCAATGGTACTGATCCATTGTTCAGCAACAAGTGGATCAGAAGACCCACAGAAAGAAGGTGGATGTTTCCTCATGAAGGATTCAATAGAATATTGTTCCCTTCTATGCTCATTTGGAAGTCCATAATGATTCATATCTTGTATAATTATAGAAATAAGATCTTGCACTCTATCTCCCATAACATTGGTTTGTTTAGGAGGAAAATCATTGCATTGTCTATTATATTGACCAACACGGTTCCCTCGGGTTCCAGCCATCGTCTAAAACCCAAAAAGAATAGTGTGAGAGGAAAAAATCATGCTAGGAAAACAACATAAGAAAGGTGGAATATCTAACATCTTCGTTTTAATTCTAAGATTGTTACCATAAATCTAGGACAATAACCTATACTTATACTTATCCTTAGGGACATACTTATACGTACCTTAGAAATATATCAAGGGACCTCACTAAAATTCTCGCATCTACGTTTCCAAAGGTTAACTAAACCTTCGCTCTGATACCAATGGTAGAAACCCAAAATTGATGTACATAGACAATACATTACTTTTGCGGAATACTTAACACATAACAATAACCTACTCCAAAATACCGTATTAGTTTAGTGTCTTTTGAAACATTAAACATAATCTCCTAATCATAGTGAATGATGTTCAACATCTCCCACAAAGATCTTCCCCTTTTGTTTTATTTCCTAAAACCATTTGTTATATCATGGGGAAAATAAAACATAAAAAGGGTGAGCTCAGATTCTTAGTAAGGATAAACATGGAGAACATAAAAAAATCCATCAACATTTGAACGTAAAAACATGAACATGAAACAAAAAAATCTTGAGCAATGACATAAATTTTGGGAGTACATAAGGTAGAGATCACAAAGGAAAATTAATCATGATAAAATGGCATGAGAATAAAACATGGAATTGTGGAAAACCCTTAATCATATGACATGATTTCCATAGTTTCCAATGCATCGCTGCTAAGACCATCATCGTGGTCAAATTCCATTATTGAATTGAGTTTAATAGCTTTTTAGGCCCTATATTACTGAACTAGATTTACTTGTCATTCCAGACATGTCTATCTCATGAGATATAAATATTTACCCAATGAATTTGAGGGAGATATAGGTCCCAACCATCTCATAATGAAATCATTCTTTCATTTTCCATATAATAAACATAAATCAATCATCCTAACCCAAAGAATAATATGGGATTCATACACATCATCCCATAATAACATAGTCCATATAAAAAATGGATATCATTTTACCACAATAAAAATCAAACCATGTAAAAAATAGATAAATTATACTTGAAACATAAACATACTAAATAATGTCATCTTAGATGGAAAGTAGTTTTGATAAAACACTAGAAATGAGTACATTATCAAAATATTATTTCTTCTTTAAAATCATTTTCTTTTCACAAATTGCCATGAAATTTTAATAGAACATTATTTTTGTTGAAACTAATCATGAAATGTTGTAGAGTTAGATTCATGAAAACAAGTGGTTATGAAACCATAAAATTCTGTTCATGTCGTATAAGCTAAAAAACATTCTTCTAATACTTTGGTCGAAAAAGTCAAAAAGTATCTCGTACTGAAAACAAAAAAAGATTCCTTTCATATCTTTTAGTAAAAATTAAACAATAAGTAAAATTGGATTTAAATAATTGTAGGAGGATTGAATTAATATTACATATATAGGAAAACTGGATGTGGAGGATAAATATGCCCCAGTAAATTCTGAAGTATAAACAATCTCGGATAAAAAATGAGATTGCGTGATTTTCCCTTACCTTATGTCCAATTTCATCATTATGTGTCCAAAACTCCTCTATAGTGGGATTAAATATATTGTTAACTTGTAAAATAAAAATAATTATATTTATGATATCATATATGAATCACTTACGTCTTTATATTACCCGTTCATTTGAAAATTCCATGTTAAAGCATTGTTTTGGGGAAAATAGTTTTATTTATCCTACGTGTTTGGAATTGTTTTTCTTGATATTAATAGGTATATCATGATTTACATACTTAAATAATGTAAAAAATGATTTATATATCATTTATATTCAGTATATATATATATATAATATAGATAAATGAAACGAAATACACCATTCATGGAGATGGTAGGCCGCACGAACGCATGAACGTTGTTTTCGTTTCCTTATTGACTTGAATGGAAGTAAGTAGATAACCTAAATGTACATATACATAAATAAAGTAGCATTATTATGTCATATATTTCATTATTATACATTATATATACTTTACAATCATTCTTGAATGGTTAACATGGAGAATGAATCTCATCGCGTCATGGAGACGATAATCCATACGTACGGATGAGTGATGATATCATTCCCATAATTATTGAATGGAATTGGAGTGGATGATATAATATCTCATAAATAATATCATGTTATAATCGTCATATATATTTATTATTTCCACCAATATAACCATCCATGTTAGGTGGTGTTGGGAAAACAGATTACAACACGGTGTGGAGACGGTAAGCCGTACGTATGCACGCGCGGTGATTTCGTTTTTCATAGAATAGATAGAAAGTGAAAGAGGGTTGTTGTAGATTTATAGTAACATATCATTATATGAGTGATAATGATGTTATTAAATTATAATGAAACAAATAATGAATAAGAAGTAGAGGAAGAAGTACATTTGAATGAATCGGTAAAGGATGTTACCTATTCTTTGACGCGCCTCCTCTTAACCTCCACTAAGGGGCACTAAGGTTTGTCTTTGAATAAAACCAGGTCCTCTATTAGGTTTCTAGGTAAGTTTAGAAGTTAAATTTTCTGGGTTTGGACTAATTTTAAAGCTCAAAAATGGTGTGAAGTGGAGAGGGAGGAGGTGCCCTTTTATAAGGGTGGAGAGGGGTACCATTGGAACCCAAAAAATATTAAATTATAATAAATTCCAACCCCAATTAAAAACCTCCAAAAATGACTCAATTATAATATTATATGAGATATGGTTCTAATCTCATCAACCAAGAAAATTTAGACATGTTGGGGATTTATTTTAAACCTTATCAACGTGATTTATCCGTGTTTAATACAGTTAATTTTATTTGTGGTAATAATACTCTAAATTTTAAATTATTATAAATAAATACATATGTGTTGTTAATTTTACATAATTAGATACTTTATGAACTTTTAGACCATACAAATTTAAATTTATAATTTTTAAATATTTTTTTTTGATTTTTAAACAATTTAAAAATATGTTATTTTTATAAAATAACAATAGTGTCAATTTTGATACTATTCATTCATTTGAATTTAAATAAAATCCACACAGTGGATATATTCAAAAAAAATATAATAAATTCATAACATGTCTTATTTGTCTATAAAATTCGTGGATCACATTAAATGGATCATATAATATTTATTTTAATATTTATAAAACCATTTATTTGATATTTCAAACAGTAAAATAATTTCTACATCACTATTGTGTCATCATTAAAGATAATTATTTAATACCAAAAAAATTTAAATATATTCACATGATGTATATAATTTTATTGGATTTCTGGAGACTATTTATGTTTGATGTTTTATGATATTTATCATGAAATTAAAATTATTACACTTATAAGATATATGAGAGTGACATGTTGTCACTTTCTTTGGTTTTAATAATAAGTACATCCTTTTCATGGTCAAAAGTCCATGAAATGAATCTATTCTGATCCTTAGGTGATATGGGTCAACTCTTATTCATCCAAATAAAACTTGGAAGGTGTTAGGGTAATTTTATAATATTATTGTTACCCTTAGTTTCATGATTTACCTTTATTTGTGTTAAATAAAATATACTCTAGTAACAATTCATAATGCCCAAAAATAAAATGTATACGATTAAAATAATTTGGACATAATTTTTCCAAATATGGAATCAATTTTTCTAAATTCAAGACACGAAATTTGTAGTGATTAATTTAAAATTAATCCCTTTGTCGAAAAAAACGGGTTTTTATTTAAAACAATGCAAAAGAATGAAATGTTTTTACATATGAATTCAATGTAAAATTAATGATAATGACATAAATTATATTAAATTACAAAAATATATTATATTTATACTTTTAAACAATTAACTATTATAATTTATCCATATAAATTATATCGATGAAAAAATTTGTTTTTAACTAAAATTTAGCATATTTTTATTATTCATCAAAATAAGAATGTTATGAGAAAAATATATAAACATTATAAAATGTAAATTTTTATATCCTTACTCACAAGAAGAAGTTTATTTTTTAATATTGAACTTATAAAATTGTTAAAAATTAGATATAAATGGGTGCACTGTCAAAAGGCGGCAAAACAACATATTTTGAAAAATACTAATTTTACCTGAAAAATTTATTTTATTCTCATACCATGATCTAGAAAATGTGTAAGATGAATTATAATGTTATAATATTAAAAATTATGTTAATACTATTCATAATGTTTAGTTCATGATAATATTATAAGAATATCTCGTTTAGTGAAAATCAATATTGCATACAACACATGCTATTGAGGAAGGTCGGTCTTGCGTGTAATGCAGGCCAGGTCAGGGTTTCCTATAGGGAAAGATTCCTTTGGTGTTACATATAATATAATATAAATATTTTTTAGTTATACATTGATCAAAATCTATACTTGGTGATGTGTAAAATGTATTTTATTCGAAAGAACCTGAAATTGTGTGCATCACAAGACAAGAATAGTGTTGCATACACTACAAGCTAATATGGTGTTGTGTATAATGCAAGATAATTTTGTTGAAGAGTAAAAAAAAGAAAAAAATGATTTAAAAATAATATTTCTCATAAAATCACAGGGTATTACATTTATCTCCAATAGACCAATGATCATAGTGAAAGACTCCTTCATGATGACTGTTAAAATTTCAGAAATTGCACTTGAAGAAATAGAAAATTACTTATCTTCTTTCATTGCAAAAAGAATATCTTCCAAATCACTAAAACAAAATTGCAAGCTTTTGTAGAAGTACATTAGGTCTCCCTCATATAGAATCTATGAGTTAGCTTAATTAATACGGTAATTACCCGATCCCAGTTACCCAGATTCGGTGCATTATAACATAACAATGGCATGATACAAGAAATCATGACCCAAAAGACAGATTAGTTTAGTCATCTTGGAAGTACTAGATACATTCATAAGTTTTACAGTACATAATGAAATAAAAATATATAAAAAATTCTACCCTTTGATGAAACATATATACTTAACATATCCTTGCAGGTCAACCATTAACTACTTCTTCATATCCTGGGAAAAATAAAACATAGAAAGGGGTGAGCTCACACACTCAGTAATGATAACAATATAGTGAAAACATTCATAAATAATCATAAATATTTAAGGAAATGTGTATGACTAAAACAAAATTCTTTTAAACATAAAATTCAACATACTATGGAAAAGATAAAATCAAATAATTCCATTTACTTATTCACAAGGATATTCTACTTGTCGAATAATCACTTGCAATTTTAATATCCAATTTCATAATGATGGAATGCATAATGCCATATTTCATAGTCACATAGTCAAGGTCTTGTGCCAAGACTACAGATAATATTTTTCTAAGTCCTTATGAAAAGACACTATTTTTTATCATGATACCTACTGATGCATCAAGGAGCTATTGCGGGCTCCACCCATCACTTACTAAGTCCAATGCATTCCTTATATAAAAGGTTTAAACATAACATAAATATTCATATTAAAACTAGAATACGAAATGTAAATACTTTATCCAAAAACCATGAATGGTAAAAAAATAGAACATCCATAGTCAAACATAACAAAAAAACTTAAATACAATATGGATGATTTTTATCATAATTAATCAACTTCAAACAAGCTTAATATTCATCCAAAGGATTTTGACATAGATGAAATGAAAACTTTTTTAGATAAATATCTATTTCTATTTTGAAATCAATTAAATGTAAAATAATTATAATTGAAAATATTTATTTTGAAAATATTATTATAATCTTGTAAAGGAAGCTTCCACAATGTAATAACGGCAGAAAATAGCCAAACCCACCACATAAGTTAAAGAAACATTTTTCCCTTAATTTTGCCAAAACAGTTATAAAGTACCTTGTTTGGAAAATGACGGAAAGACTCCTTTAAAAACATATAATGTCAAATAAGGGTATAAATGGTATTAACCCATTTATAGTAAATACTAAAAAAAATTGAAATATATTATTAAGAAAACACAGATATGGATGATAAAGATATCTTTGTAGACAGTTATGTAAAAACAACCTCGTATAATAAAGAAATTCTGAAATTAAAAATTACCATGTACTTTTCCTTAGTAGATGGTACATTATCCTTCTGTATAATAGTTAAATCACTGTTATTAAAATATACGAGAATCATATATGTAAATATGATATTAGATATGATCTTATAATATTTACTTGTTAATAATATTTTATTAGTATCATCATTTTGTGTGTTAACCAATTCGTTTTCCTTTATATGTTTGGTTACATAATTCATTTTGTTATGAATATGATATATTTGATTCATATACATAATTATATTATGTGCACAAACATTAATTTTAATCATAAAATGATAATTATTCTACAATTATTATGACGGGGGATGAATCCCATCGCATTCGTGGAAACGCTAATCTGTACGTACACATGAGCGAAAATATCAGTATATTGATGGAGAAATCGTATGTAATTGGATAGTACAACATATATAAAGAATTATTAAGTGTTTGAATAAAAAACTACACCACAATGTAATATACCCATCCAAATAATTACGTAATTATTGATTTTATATCATTATACTCATAATTTATTTAATCATAATCATAATATACTCATAATTTATTTAATCATTATCGACAAAGTCATCATATGTGTTTAATATATTTAATCATAATCATATGTAATCGTTTTTTACTTCATTATTGATGTTATATCATAATCATATGTAATTGGATAGTAAATAATTATATTGATGTTATATTTCTTATTGACATAATTTATTCTCATTATCACACCCATCCAAATAATTAAGTGTTTGAATAACAAACTAATCCATGATGTGGAGACGGTAAGCCGTACGTACAAACGTATGATGACTTTGTCATTTTTTGGTTGGATAGAATAATGAATATGGTTTTAACATATTTATTATAAAATAATCGTATGCATATGGTATGAGATTTATAATTTAGGTATGTAAACAACAAAGAAATAAGATGTGGAAGAAGAAAAGAACTTGAAAGAGGGTGCTGAAATTAAAACCTCTACTTTAGGTGTTCCCTTATGAGTTGATAAAAAGGGCTCCATAGGACGGATTTCGGATCAAATTATGGCCTTTAGGTTGAATTGAGGGAAGTTTTTAGGATATTTGGGCAGATTTTGTCTGAGCCAAAATGATTTGGAGGTGTTAAATTAAGAGAAGGGGATGTGACCTTTTATAAGAGGGGTGAGGACCACATTAGGAAAAGCTTGAAATATTATTTTATAATAAAATATTTTTCTATTTTTAATGTCTCTATAATGAATTATTTCGAGAATAAGGTGGGGATGGGTCAAAAACATCTCAACTAATAGGTTGTACATAGGTTTATATCATCATATTAATCTTTTCATTTTTATTTAACTATTAGTTAAATAGGTTGACATTTACCATGTCTCTTTGTATATTTATATTAAATGGTTAATAAACATACTATAACAATAATATCTAACCTCATGTATTTAATTATTAATATATATATTTTTATCTAAGTCTTTTGGCTGAACCTTATTTTTTGAAGAATATTATAACAATTAATAATATAGTATGTTTTTAAAAAGTCAATTATGTCAATTTTGACACTATTTTGTTTTTTCTTTTCTTGAAATCCATAAAAACATTATCACTGAGACTAAAATTTATTTAACCAACCCTAACATGTCATATTAACCTAGAGAATTAGTTGAAGTCATCATAACTCTAAATCTACATTTATTTGGATATTTATAATATCAATTATTATAATATTTCTTTAATAAGGTAATTACTGAATCATCATTGTGTTATAAATAAATTAAATTATATAATGTCTAAAAATTATAAATAAAATATTATTATTTAGGAAATATTTCTTTTTCTATTTAATATTTATTTTTGAATTTATATTGTGAGTATCCCTATATTAAAAATGGTTTAGTTATTAAACTTGGAATTTAACTCTCTTAACTCTTCTTTAAATAAAATAATAATAAATGTCCTAATTTAATTCAGGTGGACCAAAGTGGATCTGATCTTATTCATAAGTTTGTTTTTGGTATAATTTTACTTATCCAATATAATTAGGACATGTGTTAGGGTAATTTTATGATATCATTTTTACCATTAATTAACCTATTTACTTTTAACTGTGGTAAATAAAAGTGAAAAGTTACTATTCAATGGAATTTATTTTCATCTTATTGAACCACATTTTACCTGCTAATATTAAAAATTTATCTAGGATTTTTGAAATTCATTTCACAGAAGCAGTAAAATTATGTTTTATGCAAATTTGCAAATGCTCCTAGAAGGTGGGAAAAACACGGTAAAAAGTCCAATAAATTATATATATATATCTAAACTTATAATAAAATGGATCCAATGAATTACATTGAACTTATATAGGTATTATATGTCTATTTTTACCTAAAATAAATTTAAATAAAATTAATAATTATTTAAATAAAAATTTGGTTTTAAACAATAACTTAGCGTTTCTCACTATTCATCAAAAATAGAAAGTTTTCAGAAAATATAAAAAATTCACCCTATAAAAATTTCAATATTACAAATCCAAAAATGAAGTCCATTTTAAAATTTAAAATTTATAAAATTTGAAAATGTGGATATTACTATTCATAACGTCTAGATTTATTGGTTGTGGTTTGTTTGATCTCAGAGATGCGTACAACACAAGTTATTGTATTATTCAAAGGGAAATATACTGTGGAAGCTTGGGGTGTTACACTCTACCCTACTCCATATAATTTTTTCCTAAAAAATTATATAATATTAGTTCAAAAAAATATTTGGGTAATTCTTCATCATATGTTCCTCAGGTTGCCACATTGCCTCTTCCAACATTCTGTTTCTCCATAAAACTTTTACCAGACGATTTTTCCAGTTTCTCAACAGTTGTTATCTTATATCAAAAATCTTGACAGGATCTTCACAATAATACAAATCTAGTACTATTTCAATTTCCTCATAGTTGTTTACATGTGTTGGGTCAGTCATGTATTTTCTCAACAGAGATACATGGAAGACATCGTGAACGTTTGAGTGACTCGGAGGTATTCCCAAACAGTAAGCTACATCCCCAATTCGTTCTAGAATTTCAAAATGTCCGATGTACCTGGGACTTAATTTACCCTTCTTAACAAATTTTATAACTCCCTTCCATGGAGATAACATCAAGAAAACATGAATCTTCTACCTAAAATTACAAATCCTTCCGTTTGTTATTGGCGTAGATCTTATGCCTTCTTTTAGATTCATTGATGTGAGTTTGGATAACCTTCACCTTTTCCACCATTTCCCCTACATGTTCTGGGCCTACAAGTTTTCTTTCACTAACATTATCCCATGAAGTTGGTGTGTGACATCCCTTTCAATATAACACATCATATGGTTCCATCTGAATACTTGAATGGAAGCTATTGTTATAGGAAAATTCTACCAGAGGTTAATATTGATTCCATATACCTTTAAAGTCAAGTGAGAAATATCTCAACATGTATTCTAAGGTTTGAATAGTCCATTTTGATTGTCCATCGGTTTGAGGGTGATAGGCAGTGCTCAAACAATGTTCTGTATCTCGGGATTTATAAAGACCATTCTAGAATATTGATGTAAAAAAGGGATCATAATCAGAAACAATCGAAAGAGGTACACCTTAGAGTCTCAAAACTTCATTAATATATAGTCTTTCCAAACATTCATGTGGTAAATCTTCTCTTATAGCAATAAAATTTGCATACTAGGTAAGAAGATCAACAATGACACATATTGAATCATTACTTCTAGGATTCATTGGTATCCCAATGACAAAGTACATCATAATATTATCCAATTTTCACTCATGCATGGGAAGAGGTTTCTTGAATCCTCCAGATCATTGCCTTTTATCTTTGACTTGTTGAAAAACCATACATCTCGACAGAAAATCAGAAATGTCCCCCTTTATGTTGTCCCACAAAAAATTTTACTTCAAATATTTATACATATTGGTTCTACCATGGTGTATAGAGAAATTGGAGATTTGAGCATCATCCAAAAATTCTTTTTTTAGATCAGGTATGTTAGGAACCCAAAGCCTCATCCCAAATTTCAAAATTCCATGTTCATATATGAAGCCACTCAATCTCCCATCATTTATAGCTTTAATCTTCTTTTGAAACTTCTCATCACCAGTGTGAGAACCCTTTATCCTTTCCAGTAAAGATGGTTTGTCAACTATTTGAAAATGCATTGATGTTTCACCTTCCATGGTTATTTCTCTATTATTATTTACTAGATCCTTGAAAATAGAATCCCTTTCAACTCGCATCTTGTTCAAAACTCCATGATCCTTTATACTCAAAGCATATTCCTCATTATTTGCCTTCCCCAGTTGGTACTGTATAGTGAAATCCTAATCCTTGAGTAGTAAAATCCATCATCATTGCCTCATGCTGAGCTCTTTCTGTGAGAAAATAAACTTCAAACTCTTGTGATCAGTATAAATCTCACATTTTTACCATAGAGATATTGACTCAATTTTTTAGGGCAAAGATTACAGCTGCTAACTCAATGTCATGAGTAGGATATTTTTTATCATGAATTCTTAGTTATCGTGATGCATAGGCAATAACTCTATCATTCTACATAAGGACACAACCAAGTCCATTCATTGAAACATCACTATAAATAACAAACCCATCATTCCCAGATGGTAGAGTCAATATAGGAGCATTGACTAATATTCTCTTTAGTTATTTGAACCATTCTTCACTCTCTTTTGTCAAAAACAATTTATCCCCTTTATGTTTATTCTTTATTAATGGGTTTTCTAATCAGGAAAATTTCTTGACAAAACGCTGATAATAACATAAAAAAATATAAAACTTTGTACCATAGTTATACTCATCGATGTTGGCCATTCTTGGATTGCCTATGTCATATAAGGATCAATAGAGATTCCATACTTAGACACTATATGGACAAGAAAAGAAATCTCTAGATGCTAGAATTCAAACTTTCTAAACATAAAATATAATTCAATTCTTCTAAGAGTATTTAGGATAATGGACTAGTGATTATCATGATCTTCATAGCTTTTGAGTATAACAAAATATTGTCAATAAATCTATTACAAAGTCATCAGTATATTATTAGAAAACTCTATTCATTAGCTCGATTAAGATAGTGGGATAATTAGTCAACCCAAACGGCATTACTGTAAACAAATAATGCATATACCGGGTTCAAAATGATTTTTTTGGAATATCCTCCTTCTTCACAGGTAACTGGAGATATCCAGATCAAATGCCAATCTTTGAAAAATATTGAGCTCCATGAATTTGATCAAAAAAATCATCAATATGAGGTATGTGATACTTTTTCTTTATTTTTATAGCATTTATCTCCCTATAGTCAATGCACAACCTCATTGATCCTTCTTTATTCTTAAGAAAAAGAACAGGCGATCCCCATGAAGAAAAACTAGGACAAATAAATTATTTATTACTCAATTCCTCAAGTTGTTTCTCTAGATCCACTAATTCCACAGGGGCCATTCTATAAGGGGTCGTAGATATGGGCCTCAATCCTAGAATTAAATTAATGGAAAACTCAATTTGTAGTTCTGGAGGATGTCCAGTTAAATCCTCTAGAAACACATGAACATATTCTTTCACAATAGGTACATCCTATATTTGAACATTCCTTTCCTCACCCATTATTATTTCATTCTCTTCATTTCCAAAAATGGAATTTAGTTGAGCTACTGGGGTGGGATCTAGATAAGAATCAAATGGTGGTGTTTATTCTCTAACGATATGGTACTCTTTATCATAATCGAGAATTGTAACCTCCTTCTTCTTATAATAAATTTCCACATCATGGTCTGAAATCCAATCCATACCAAGGATTATATCAAATTCAATCATGGGTATGAGGATGAGATTAGTAGATAAGGAACATTTATATACACTAATGGGAACTTATTTACAAAACATTTTTGCAATGATACTTAACATTGGAGTTGTAATTGAAAACTACCTTGTTAAATAAAATTGGAAATATAAAATTTTTCTTATCAAAAAGGGAAGATATGAAACAATGAGATGATCCAGATTCAAATAAATTGATGGATAAACAAGAGGAAACCATTAAATTACCTACAACAACATCTTTCAGAGCTTTAACCTTAGCAGTTGTGATCGAATAATCTTGTATTTTATCCCTTGGTCTTTCCTGGGGTTAGTTTTTTTAGGTCATAGGATATTCATGTGCATAATGACACTTTTTTCTACAATTGTAGCATTCAACAATGAAAACCACATTATTCCCCTAGAAATCATGAGCTTAGTGGCCTTTTTCACCATAGTTGTAACGGACACACATTCAATTCAAGCTAGTACCAAGGTGTTTCTTCCCACATTTACCAAAATATGGATCTTCAACGTTTCCCCTCTTCCCATTATTTCCATTTCCAAGGCATTCAAATCATTTCTTCTCCTCCTTCTTTTCTTTAAACTCATAAGACATTGAGAATACCTTTTCTATCTTGAAAGCACATGGGACAATATATTTGTATGATAAGAAGGATTGTGTGACTAATGCTCACTGGAGAAATGATTTTAACCCAACAAAAAATTGATCAATCTTACTCCTTGGGTTACGTATATAATATGCAACAATCCTTCTTATCCTTATAATGATAGACTCATATTTTTTGACATTTTCGTAATCCTTTTATCTCTGACTCAAAAATTGCCTTTCTATATCCACTCGATGGTCATGAGGAAAATATTTTTCTATGAAAATCACTTTAAAATCCCTCTATTTTATATTAGATACTTCATCATCTTACTTAGTGTTTTGAATCAATGACCACCATTGATCTTCATCTCCTGTGAGGCGATAAACTTCCATGGAAACTTTTTCCCTTCCACTACTCCCCAAAGCATGAAATATTTTCTCTGAGGATCCTATATATTGCTTAGATTGAAATAGATTTTTTATCCTATTGAGTGTTGGTGGTTGACGCCTCATGAAATAGTCTAACATTGATCTTCCACGTAGAGGATCATGGAGCTCAATATAGGTATGTTTATTATTCATAAACTGTGTGAGTTGTCCCAGAATGGTGATAAGATGATCAACACCAGTTTTGTCACCAAAACCACTAAAATTATCTTGAGTAAGAGGGAAATGACTACATGGATTATGCGCATTGATACGGTTTTCGTTCTTTCCACTGAACATCATTTCTAAACAATGGAATATAGTAGATTAGTTTATGGACTACAATACATAATTCCAAACTTGTAAAACACTTAACATAAATTAAATAGTTTATGGATATAATTCATAATCATATAAATGTTTTCCTTGAGGAAGAAAATACATATAAATCCTTTGTAATTGTTTGTAATGAAAATGTTAATTATCCTAAGAATATACCCAGAGAGTGTCGTAACCAAGAGTGCATCAAGGCCCATGGTCATGCACTAGTTCCCATTCAATTCTTTCTCAAAGAAGTGTTTTTGGGTTTTACCCCTAAGTACATCTATTCCAGAACCACCTATACCTGCTTGTTTCCAGACATAGATATATTTCTGGGAAAACTCTCCAAATTATAAATTACCAAAAATCTAGGATGTTCTTCTATACTAATACTCAATGTCTATCTTTGGGTAGTGTTATTTAATTAAGGAATTTCTAAATCTAGTTTCCAAGGATTGTAATAAACTTTCTCTGATACCAACTGTAATGTCTCAACCCCAGTTACCTAGATTATATAAATTATTACATAACATTATAATGATATGGTGAATCATGTCCCGGAAGACTGATTAGTTTAGTATCCTTTGAAGTACTAGATACATTCATAAGTTTTACATTAAATCATGAAAGAAAAACATCAACCTAAATTTGTCTCCTTTGAACACACTTATATCCATATCCTATCCCTACTGGTCAACCATTAAATTCTTTTCACCTCCTGGAAAAATAAAACATAGAAATGG
Source organism: Viscum album (assembly GCA_963277665.1). Lineage (NCBI taxonomy): Eukaryota > Viridiplantae > Streptophyta > Magnoliopsida > Santalales > Viscaceae > Viscum > Viscum album. Next base: position 1,629,755,764 of record OY728155.1, on the reverse strand, counting down.
ATGAGGTCGGATGCTCAGTAAGGATAACTATATAGCGGAAAATTTCATAAATAAAAACAAACATTTAAGGTAATGTATAATAATAAAACAAAAGACTTTTATACTTAAAATTTATCATAATATTGAAAATATAAAATCAAATAATTCCATTTTTTATTCACATGGATATTCTACTAGTCGAATAATCACCTGAAATTTCAATATACAATTTCATAATGATAGAATACATAATTCCAAACTTCAAAACCACATAGGCAAGGCCTTGTTCCAAGACTACAAATAAGATTTTTCTAAATCCTTATGCCAAGACACTAGCTTGACTCATGAGACCTACCAATGCATCGAGAAGCTATAGTTGGCTCTACCTATCACTTACTATGTCCAATGCATTCTTCATATGAAAAGGTTTAAACATAACATAAATTTTTTTATTAACTTGCATAAAAAATTTCAGTAACTTATCCATAAACCATAAATGGAATAAAAATAACACTTCCATAGCCAAACAAATAAAAAAACCTTCAATACAATATGAATGAGTTTTATCATAATAAATCAACTTCAAACAAGCATAAAATCCATCAATATGATGTTGCCATAGATGAGATAAAAATAATTTAATACGAAAATATATCTTTCTTTTATGAAATAAATTAAAAGTCATATAATTATAATAGAAAACAATTAATTTGAAAATATTCTTATGATATTGTAAGGGAAGCTACAATTATGTTATAACAGTGGAAAATAGCTGCACACACCTGTTTCTTATGGAATTGGGGAAGACCTTGTTTATTTAAGGTTCAAACATTCCAATAAGTTTCTAACAGGTTTATTTGTAGAACTGGAAACATCCAATGATTCAATATCCATTTGGACCTACTTTTGAAAGGTAGGTTCTCATTATTTGTGGACCGATGAGGCTTAAGAATTTTCATTGTTCGAGAGGATGGGAGGTCAGACTAATCACACATTTTTGTGGGGAATTATTGTGTACTCCAGGACTCTCTAATAGATTTGAGTTATGTTCATTAATCCTTATTAATTTACCAAGTATGAAAATGAGATTTCCTTAGATCTGACAGGAAATTATTGATATGTATGTGATTTAAGGAATCTTTTTTATGTATTTGAGTTTCTTCATTGATAGAAAATAATTTTTATTTATTAGAGATTCCTATTCATGGTATCCTTCAACACATTGTATATAAATCTCTTGGTCATTATGATAACCATACTGGTTTAAAGCCACTCAGTGGGGTACTTGAAGTATATTGTCGTTCAGAAGGACATGGATTATTTTAGAGTGGGGATCATACCCGCAGATGGGCTACCTACGTATCCTTGTTAAAAAAGGAATCATAACCCACATATTTCATGTTAAGAAGTATAGGGTTAATTAATTATTGATGGTGAAAAGAGAGATGTCATAATTACCTTTACACTCTAAGCTCACGGGAGTCATGCTCGGTGTGAGAAACAAGAGGTATTAGTAAAACCCAATAATTATGCCACAAAAGATGGAATCAAAAGAAATTATGTGGGGCTTATGTATGTATGACCACCCAAGATATATGAGGATCGAGATTTACTTCAGAGAAGAAACCCGGGAACAAGGTCCATAAGGGTGTATGTGCTTTATGGATATTTGAATACGTAATATAAGGCTTACTCTTGAGGAGGATGCCCAAATTAGAGGGGACTTATGATTGTGTTTTATTCCTGAAAATGGATCCCAAATCAAAAGAAATTAAGACTGGAGCTTACTCAAGAAAAGGAGGCCCGGGTTAAGAGGACATGAAAAATGGGGTTTAATCCTAAGAAGGATGCCCAGATTAGAGAACTTGTGGCTTACACTTAAGGAGGATGCCCAGATTAGGGAACTAGGGGCTTACTCCTAAGGATGATGCCAAGATTAGGGAACATGGGCCTTACTCCTAAGGAGGATTCCAAGATTAGGGATCTTGGGGCTTACTCCAAATGAGGATGCCCAGATTAGGGAACATGGGGCTTAATCTTAAGGAGGATGGCGAGATTAGGGAAGTTGGGGATTACTACTAATGAGGATGCCTAGATTAGAGAGCTAGGGGCTTACTCTTAAGGAGGATTCCCTGATTAGGGATCTTGGGGATTACTCCTAAAAATGATTCCTATATTAGGGAACTTTAGGCTTACTCCTAAGGAGGATGCCTATATTAGGGAACCTGGGGCTTACTCTTAAAACGGATGCACAGATTAGGGAAATTGGGGCTTACTCCTAAGGAGGATGCTGAGATTAATGATCTTGTCATCTTAAAGGATGAGGTTGAAAGAAGAAAATCTCTAACCATAGTGACATAATGTCATGTAAATCACATGGTTTTGAGAGATGTTCCACAAAATTCCTTTCAGATAAGGAATACAATAAAAGAACCATGACATAAATGGATTTGAAGAGGGTTTTTAAGGCTAAATCATGAAGAGGATAGGGGAATTTGAGGAAAAGAAGTGAATCGGAAAGAGGTGTGCATGTATTGGTCTGGTGTGCAATTCATGGTCGTGCAAGTATACTTGCACGACATAAGTTCACTTGGGCGAAAAAGAACATGTGAAGTGATACTTGGTAATATTTGAATTGGATCTCTTAGTATCATCCCTAGAGGCTTTCAGATGGGTGGCACGCAAGTTTCCTTGAGATGGAAAGGTGGTGAGAAAGTGACATCACTTGCCTTAAGGGGTGAACACTTAGGCACGCATGTATTGATGAGTTCTAATACTTAGTCCTTATTCTTCCTCTTTAGAGCTTCCATTCTAGGTAAATAATTACCTTATAAGTGTTTGGAAGACTTCAGACGGAGACTTGGGTGACCAAAATATGAATATGAGATTTTGATTTTTCGTCCTCGAAATGGGGGCCCCATTAAGGGTATTTATAAGCCACTGAGGACCTTGGGAGAAATAAATATAGGGCACTCAAGTGACTTGCATGACCCATATGTGGCGCGCAAGTATACTTGCATGACCATAAGAAAACTTGCGTGACTCATGCTTAAAGGGTTCCATGTTCATGCCTTTTTCATTTTTTGATATTCTTCAAAGGATGATTCTCTTTGTGCTTAAGGTATTCCCCTTTTCCATTAATTATACTATGTGATGGAAAGGAGATTCAACATCACCGTATAAGTAAAAAAATTCTTACCTTAATTTTTTCGAAAAGGTCATAAAGTACATTGTTTAGATAATGACAAAAAGATTCCTTTCAAAACGTATAAGGTTAAATAAGGGTATAAATGAATTTAACCCATTGTATAGTAAATAATAAAATTTTTTGACATACATTTTTAAGAAAACACAGATGTGGATGATAAAGAGGCCTTAGTAGATTCTTATGTAAAAACAACCTTGAATAATAAAGAGATTGTGAAATTAACCCTTACCTTTTATTTTTCCTGGGTAATTGGTACATTAACCTATTTTATAATAGTTAAATCGTTGTTATTAAATTATAAATGAACCATATACCAAAATATGATATCATATAGGATCCCTTAATATTGCTTTGTTAATAATATTTTAGTAGTATCATCGTTTTGGGTGTTTATTGATTTGTTTTCCTTTATATACTTGGTTAAGTAAGACATGTTTGTTGTGTACAGGATGTATTTTATTCATATAAAAATGATATTATGTTAATAAACATTATTTGGAATCATAAAATGAAAAATATTTTTGAATGATTACGATGGAGAATGAATCTCATCGCGTTCGTGGAGACGGTAATCCGTACGTACATATGAGCAACAATATCATTATATTGACGGTGAAATAGTCTGTAATTGGATGGTATATAATACATAAAAAATCATTAAAATGTTATATTTATTATATACATAAGTTATACTCATTATTATAGCCATCCGAATAATGAAGTGTTTGAATAACAAACTACACCACGACATGGAGATGGTAAGCAGTACGTACGCACATATAGTGACTTTGTCATTTGTAGGATGGATAGAATAAAAAATTTGGTTGTGCCATATTTATAATAACATCACAGTGTGCAGAAGGTACTAGATTTAATATTTTTATATGAAAACAAAAAACAAAGAGGAAGTGGAAGAGGAAAAGAACTTGAAAGGGGGTGGTGAAATTATTACCTCCACTTTGGGTGTTTTATTTTTGATTTGATTAAAAGGGCACCTTAGGATGGCATTATGATCAAAGTATTGACTCTAGGTTGATGTGAGGGACGTTGGGAGGTTATTTTCTCAGGTTTTGGCTAAGCAAAATGGCTTTGGAGGTGTTAAATTAAGAGAAGGGGAAGTGGTATTTTATAAGAGAGGTGAGGGTAACTTTAGAAAAATCATGAAATATTATATTATAAAAAAATAATTTTTAGTTTATAATGGATCAAAAATGAATTGTTTAGTAGATATGGTGGGGATGGGTCGAAAAATCTCAACCAATAGGTTTTAGATATTTTTAGGTCATCATATTAAACTTATGTTTTAGATTTAACTCTCAGTTAAATAGTTTGACATTTACCATGTCTCATTATATATTTATATTATATGGTTAATAAACAGACTATAACAAGACAAGAGAACCCCATGTGGTTAATTGTTAATATATAGAACCTTATCTGAGTCCTTTTGTCAACCCTTTTATTTTTATGAATATTATATTAATTAATAATATAGTATTTGTTTTAAAAACCCAATTATGTCAAATTTTACACTATTAAGTATTTCATTTTTTTGAATGCCATAAAAACATTATCACATAGAATAGAATTTATTTAACCAACCCTAACATGTCATGTTAACCTTGAAAATTAGTTTAATTCAACAGAAGTCTCAAATTTACATTTATTTTGATATTTATAATATTAATTATTTTAATATTTCATTAGTAAGGTAATTACTACATACTCATTGTGTAATAAATAAATTAAACCATTTAATGTCTAAAAATTATAAATAATATAGTATTATGTTGGAAATATTTTTAGATTTATAAATATTAATTATAGTTGAGTTTATATTGTGTGTATCCTTACATTAAAAATGGTTTAGTTATTAAAATTAGAATTTAACTCTTTTAACTATTCTTTAAGTAAAATAAAAATAAATGTCCTAAAATAAATAATGTGGACCAAAGTGGATCATATTTTATTCCTAATGTTGTTTTTGGTCGAATTATACTTATACAATAGAATTAGGACATGTGTTACGGTAATTATGATATCATTTTTACCCTTAATTACCCTATTTATTTATAGCCATGGAAAATAAAGTCAAAATTTACTATTCACCAAAAAATATTTTTATATTATTGAACAAAATTTTACATACTAATATTAACCTTGTCTCTCTATTTTTTGAAATTCAACTCACATAACTGGTAACATTATCTTTTATGCAATTTTTTGAATTCTCCTAGGAGGTAGGAAAAAGACGGTAAAAAATTCAATAAATTTTTTAAATATTTAAACTTATTATAAAATGACTCCAATGAATTCAATTTAACTGATATAGGTATTATGTATCTTATTTTATATAAAATAAATTTAAATAAAATATTTAATTATTTAAATAAAAAGTCGGTTTTAAATAATAACTCATTATTTTTCACTATTCATAAAAAATTGAATGTTTTCAGAAAAATACCAAAAATTCACCCTAACTAATTTCGATATTACGATTCAAAAAATGAAGTCCATTTTGAAATACAAGATTTAAAAAAGTTCAAAAATTGGGTATTACTATTCATAACAGCTAGTTTGATTGGTTGTGGTGTGTTTGAACTCGAAGTTGCGTACAACACAAGTTATTTTATTATTCAAAGGGAAACGTTACGTGAAAGATTGGGGTGTTACAAAACCAAGACTCTAGACCGTGAAATGATAATGCCTATTTCAAGAGTAGATTTATATTGTAGAGAAATTTGAAATATAACACTTTTCTTTGAAGAATATTTATTTCAGAAACTCATTGTTTCTTCGGATCGCTGGATTCACCTTCTTCAGTCCTCCAAGTATTTTTTATTTATTAAAATCTAAAAATGTGAGGTTTTTTAGCACTATAATTTGGAAGGTAGATGAAGGTTTGGGTTAGGCGAAACATTTTGAAAAATTTAGGGAAATGTGTCTAAAAGTTTTCTGACAGTTGGTGTCATATCATTGCATCCAATACCGATTACTGGGTAAATATGATTTTTTTAAACATGTGGATCGAATATATGTAAGATAAAAAAATTAACAAAATAGATAGAAAATTGAAAACATCAAAAAATTAGATTTAATGTCATCAAAAAATAAATTTAACACAAATAAATTATAATAAAAAATAAAAATTAATAAAATGTAAAAACATAAAAGATTAACACTTATTAAAAAATTAATTAAACATAAACCCCATTAATTAAACTAGAACATACAGAGTGAAGTGGTTTTGTGAAAGTATCATAAAATTGATATTCAGTGTTGAATTTTTTTTATTGATATATCATTTTTACGAACATGACCTTTGATGAAATGATTTCTAATGTCAATATATTTAGATCCTGAATGACTTATCATATATTTTGTAATATTTATAGCACTAGTATTATAACATAAAATATGTGTAATATTAAAATTTATTCCAAAGTCCATTATCATTTGTTCCATCTACAATACTTGTCCAAGACAACTCTTTGTAGATACATATTCTGCCTCAGCTATTGATAGGGAAATTGAGTGTTCTTTCTAATTTTAGCATGATATTAATTATTTTTCTAAAAATTGATAGGATCCCAAAGTTCTTTTTCTATTAAATATAAAACCTCCAAAACTAACATCTGAATATAATATTATATTAAAATCAGATGATTTGAAATAAATAACAAGATTGATAAATTGTTACTTTTAAATATCTAAAAATTATTTTAACAATAAAAAGATTTAATTATTTAGGATTTGTCTGAAATGAATCACATAAACATAATGGAAACATAATTTCATGTCTTCTTTAATTAAGATATAGTAGACTACCAATCATTCTTCGATATGACTTGTTGGGCACTGGTTTTCCAGCTTCATCCAAATAATGTTTTTTATTAGTACACATGGGAGTTGTATATATCTTACAGTTTTCAAGACCAAAAATTTCCAATAAATCAATAATATATTTACTTTCGTTTAAGCAATTTCCATAATAATTTCAATAAATTTGAGGTCCAAACAAGAATTAAATTCTACTATCATATTCATTTCTAATTACCTTTTTGGATGTTCTGAATATCATTACATTGATTTTCATTTGTTGAACTGAAAATAACATCATCAACATAGATTGGACCTAATAATGTATTAGAACTATCTTTTTTTTCTAAAACAAGGTTTCATCTTACATACTAACAATATTACAATCTATTAAAAGAAAAGAACACAATATTTCATACCATGATATATGTGCATGTATAAGGTTATTGTGAACTTTTGTACCTTTAAAAATAGAATATGGTTTTTGATAGTTTTCAAAACATAGAGGATGTTTAAAATAAACATCCTATATTAAATAACTATTTAAAAAGTCATACATATCATATATATGATATAATTTAATGATTATATGAGAGAAATAAGATAAAAGTATTCTAATTGCTTATAATCTATGTACAAGGGCATAAGATTCATTATAAGCTATACCTTCTTCATGATTATATATGTCAGCTAAAAATCAATATTTTCTTATTATTATAAGACCTTGATCATCTTGTTTATTTCTAAAGATCCTTTTATTTCTTATAACTATATAATTCAATGATCATTCAAATAATTATCATAATTCATTCCTTTGGAATTGGTTTAGCTCTTCTTGAATTGTTAACATCCAAATCTCACCTTATAAGGATTCATTAAAAGATTTAGGTTCTATTTGAGATAGAAAGGTAGATAATTCATTTATATTTTCTACATTTATTCCAGTTCTTATTCCAATGTCTAGGTCTCCTATAACATTTTATAAAAGATGATTTTTAGGGTTCTATATTGTCTAGAAAAACACATCTATGTTCTTCAGTATCATGTACTTTTTAACTGAGCAGAATTTTATTTATATTATTTTCAAAATATTTTTTTAGGGTTTCAAGTCTCATGTACTCAAAAGTGTCTGTAATTTCATCACTGTTATCGTTCTATTTAAGAAAGGGGTCTATTTGATCAAACAACACATGAATTGATTCTTCAATAATCCTTGGATTTTTTATTAAACAGTTTATATGATTTTGAGGTATAATAATATCCTAAAAATATTACATAATTATCTTTTGTATCAAACTTACCATGATTATCTTGGGTGGTCATGATATACACCATGCATCAAGAAAAAAAATTACAATACTTTAGGCTTTTAGTTACTCCAATGCTCATTAGGTGTATTTTTTAGAATAAGTCTAATTGAAACTCTATTCATGAAATAGTCGGTTGTGCTTACAGATTCGTCCCATATATAGTTAGGTTGTCCGTATTCATTTAGCATAGTCCAAGACATTTCTTGAATAATTATATTTAATCATTCTACAATTCATTTTTTTGAGGTTTCCTTCTTTCACAAAAGGTGAGTTTAATATCCAAATTTAAACAAAATTAATTGAAATCATGATTCACAAATTATCCACCATGATAAATTCTTAAGGAAATTATTATATATTATTTTTCATTTTGAATAATTTAACAAAAACATTCAAAAATAATAAAATCTGCACCTTTTAGTTTTAGAAAATATGTCCAAGTAAATATAGAACAAATATCATCTAAAACATATACATATAATTTTCCATCCAAACATGCTACTCTTGATGGTTGAAAAAGATCCATGTGGATAAGTTCCAGAGGATTTGATGTAGCAATTCTGATAATTTATATTAAGGATGATTTCTCTTTCTTTCCAATTTGGAAAACATCACAGAATCTGTCACAATTAAATTTAAGACTAGGTAAATCAGAAAATATAATTTTCTTAAAAAATTTATTTAAATAATAAATATTAAAATGACTAAATCTTTCATGCCATATCAATGAATCATTTATCATAGCAGTTAAAGAATTCTCTTTCTATTTACACAGGGAATTTAAATTCAAAGTATAAACATTATCGGTTCTAGGTGATCCAAACATAATCATTTTATCTATAAACATGGAGCATGAATTTTATGAAAAAATAACAAAATATCCATCATCATAGATTAGATAGATACTTTTTAGGTTGTTCTTTATCCCTTGTACATATATTACTTTCTTGATTGAAATAGGTTTTGGATCTCCAATAGTTCCAAGTACAATTATATTTCCCTTGTAATTATCAGCAAATATGAAAAGACCTCCATCTATTTGAGTCTGTGTATTGAAGATTGATGAGTTTCCCATTATGTTCCTAGAGAATCCACTATCAATATACCATATAAAATTTCTTTTTCTATGACTTTTTTCCTACTAAGGAAATTAGACACCAATTTATTTCCGTATTCATTGCCTCTTGGGTTTATCAGTGTTAGCTAGCAATGATTTTGGAACCCAGATCTGCTTTGTTCTTCCATAACTCATATCATTTTTTTCAGATAAACATTTTTAAATAAAAGATATTTTAATTAAACATATTTGAGGATTTATCAAATAAATTTTTTTATGTATCCTTTTGTTCCACTAAAATACCATGTAACATTTCTTGAGTTCGGAATAATGTTATTCTAATATAGTTTATATTTTTCTCCATTACATTCCATAAAAAATATTACCTTTTTAATGAAATTATTAGAAATAATTACATTCATAATATTTTCTATTTTTGTAAATAATAGGTAAATAAGTTTTATTTTTAATACTTAGTGTTTTAATGATTTAATATTACTTTCATGATTAATACAATTTGTGATAGATGAGTTAAATTTTTTAATTAACTCTATATTTTGTTTATGCAAGGAATCTATTTTCCTAAAATAGTTTTGTGAATATTATTTAATGATTTTTTATTCATTACTAAAGATTCATATATTTCTTTTATCATTTGGTAGTAAGTATCCAATTAATCATTTGAACAAAAACAATTAGAATCAGAATTATAGGAACAATAGGTTTGTACCTTATCTTCTTCATCCATGAAGAATATATTTTATTGTAGACAAGATTATTCCTTTTCATAATTAGAATTTGATGAGCTAATCGGGTCTTAAAAAAACTCCATATTATTATCATTTCTTTTCTTATATTTTGTTCATAACTATAATTTTTCTGATATTTATTTTCTGTTTTTAACTTTTTTACCTTTTAGTTGAGAAAAATTAGGTCGTATATGTCCATATTTCATACATTCATAGAATCTAACTTCTCGTGAGTCTTTCTCATCCCTTTTATAGTATTTCTAAAGCCATTATTTTTCATATAAAATTTCTAATCATTCTGACTAACTTGTCCAGTTCCATTTATGAATCAAATTAATCAAAATTCATTTATTTATTGTCTTTTTTCATTATTATTCTTCTTTGATTATAAGATTTTACAGTCATATTAGTGTTATATATTTTTCAATATGACATTTTGATCATCCACATCATCTAGTATTTTATCTTCATACACCATTAGTTCACCAATTAAATCTATCATTTTCAGATATTTGACAGGTGATTTTTCGTAAATTTCAGCTGATATATGATTCCATTTTTTAGGTAGTAATCTAAGTAATTTTAAATATTGATATACGTTTCTGATAGGATCACCTAAGGTTGTAATATTATTGATAATCTCTGTAATCCTTCCATTCATTTGAGTGATACTACCTCTATCAATCATTATAAATGTATAAATTTTAGCTTTATTGTTTCTTACCTAATTTGATTTACATTACCCATTTATTCATATAAAGATACAATGGTTTTCCATATTTCATAAGCATTAGAAAACTATGAGACATGATTGAATAGATCTGGTCCAATACCAGAGATAATTTCTTTCATATCATTGGACTCCATATCATATTCAACTTCGATTTCAACATCCCATGTTTCTAGTTTCTCAAGAATCTTATTGTGAGTAATAATTTTTGAGTAAACAATAATCCATGATTTTATAAATAAATTATAATCCTTGATTTCCAACACCCATAATTTTAACTATTGAGATATGGAATAGGAACAATGGAAAACTCCTCACTTGGATCATCCATTGACATCTTTATATATACATTTAAACTTTCATATTACTGTAGATTTATCCCAAAAATCTCCTCAGAAAAAAATTGTTAGATCGGAATATACAAATATACAAAAGAGGGAGGTTAATTGTGTATTTTTAAAATTTCTACAATTCCTAGTTTGGATATGAATTATAGATTATGTGGATAAGTATGTTTTATGATTTTATAACAAATATGATAAGAATAATACAGAAATAAAGAACACGGATTTTTATAGATGTTCAGGGAACAAAGATCCCCTATTCTATTCCACCTATTACTCTCTCTATGAGATTAGTGAACTTCAATATCCAGGTCTTCATAACATAAGAACAATTCCCAACTATGTGCAGGTAGTTGTAACCTTTACATACAAGGCGAAAAAAAGTCATTTTGGTTCTTTAACAGAGAACCAAATAACCACATCTAAGATTGAGAAGTTTTCACTCTACCCTATCTGAGTACGATGAGTTGAAAATATCATAAAAAATATATTGATAAAAAAAGATTTTGATTGAAATTCATAGTTGTAAAAACAATTGAAAGTTGATGGATCTTCATCTTTAGAAAATAAAATATTCATGAATTAGTAGTTCCAAAGTGATATAGTTGCAATATATCTTTAAATAAAAGTAGAAACAAATTGTAGTAGTAGACATGAAACAAATACAATATCTAAAATAATAATGCCTCCATAACAGGGCATCTTTTATAGATAATGGAGTCTGCTTGTTTTTTGCAGTAGATAGGTAAAATATCTTTATAAGAATGCAGTTGAACATAAATATGTGACAATCCATTTTTTTATATGAATCACACATACATATATGTTGAACAAAGACACAAATTGAATAAATAAATAATGAATAGTTCCTACTTCATAATTCCAAATCCATGAGAATATCCTGATAGATCTTGAGAATTAAAATTCACAAAATATGTAACATGCCAAGATATCATAGTATGTTATATTTTCTGTGTAATTCAATAACTTTCACTACATGGAACATTGAGTTCAAGCACACCACGACTTACCAAACTAGCCATTTAAAAGCGGTTATGAATAATATTAACTGTGTTTTTAAATATATATAATCCTTATAATTTAAGAATTAATATTATGAGTTTCTTAGACATAATGTAAGAACACATACAATTTTTTTCAGATAATAGAAGCATTTTTCAAAAAATGAAATTTTACCACCTTTTAATGGCAAACCATTTTTAAATCCAATATTTTAAACTTTTATATATTCAATTTGAAAAAATAAACTTCTTCATTAGAATAGGAATATAAGAATTTAGTTTCAATAAATGTTTGGTTTTTTCTGATAACTTTCATATTTTGGATGAATATTGAAAAATACTATATTTTAACTGAAAAAAACATTTTTAATCAAAATATTTTATATTTTCCAACTTTAAACATGAATTTTTTGGAAGTATAATTAGATTATATTTTTACCATTTAATCCAATGTTGGTCATTGAAAGTAATTTCACTTTGAAATTGGACATAAACAAGTGTTAATCTTCTGATAGTTATTGTTTCTTAAAAACACTCTTTTTGTTTTGACAACGGGAATTAATTTTAAATTAATAAATAAAACTTATATGTTTTGAATTTGGTAAAATAGACATCATTTTTGGAGCTGGAATATTGAAATTATCCTAGGGTAAAGTTTTGGTATTTTTTTGAAAACTTTTAATTTTTAACGAATAGTGAAAAACATTGAGTTATAGTTTTAAACCGAATTTTTATTTAAATAATGATTTATTTTATTTAAATTTATTTTAGGTCAAAATAGATACATAATACCTATATATTTTCAATGAAATTTATTAGAGTCAGTTTATAATAATTTCAGATATATAAAAATTTTATTGAACTTTTCACCGTCTTTTACCACCTCCTTGGAGAATTTGTAAATTCACATAAAACATAATTTTTCCACTTCTATGAGTTGAATTTCTAAAATCCAAGAGACACGGTTAATATCAAGGAGTAAAATGTGGTTCAATAAGATGAAAATAATTATTGGTGAATAGTAACTTTTTACTCTTATTTACCATGGTTAAAAGTAGATAGGGTAATTAAGCGTAAAATTGATATTATTATTTCCCTAACACATTTCCTAATTCTATTGGATAAGTGTAATTCGACCAAAAACAACCATAGGAATAAAATATGACCCTTTTGGTCCACTTGGATTAGATTAGGACATTTATTATTATTTAATTTAAAGAAGAGTTAAAAGTGTTAAATTCAATGTTTATTAAATAAACCATTTTTAATATAGGGTTATACATAAGATAAATTAGACTATAAGTATTCATTAGAAATATAAAATTATTTCCTACATCATTGTATTTTATTTATAATTTTTAGACATTAAATAATTAAATTTATTTATGACACAATGATGATGAAATAATTACTTTATTAATGAAAGAATCAAATAAATGGTATTAAAAATATTAAAATAAATATAATTTAAAAGTTTTTATGACATACACGAGTTTTTGAGGTGACTATTACATGTTATGGATGATTAAATGTATCGTTTTAGAAGAAATCAAGTTGTGATGACTTTCAGAAAAACAAAATATCAAATAGTGTCAAAATTGACATAAATTAATATTTAATACAAATATTATATGAATAATTGATATAATATTATTAAAAAACTAAGGTTCATCCAAATGACTTATATCATTATAGTTTAATCGTTAATGTACCCCTTGGGGGTGTCTCAGAAGTTCATAGTAAGTTCATTAACCAAATAATATAAAAATACAAAGAGATATGGTAAATGTCAAACTAATTAACTAAGGGTTAAAACTAAAAGATAAGGTTCATAATGTGACCCAAACCTATCTAAAACCTATTGGTTGAGTGGATTTCGTCAAATACCCACCTTATACTTTGACAAATCCACTTTGGAACCATTATAATCTGAATATGAATTTATTTTAAATTAATACTTTATGTTTTTCTTAAAGAGCCCCTCCTCCCCCTTATAAAAGGACACCACTTCTAACCAATTCTTAATACCTTCAAAGAATTTTGGTTCGGCCAATCCCTACCAAAATAATCTCTCAACTATCCTCACTTAAACCTATAGGCCTTATTTTGATCATATAGCCAACCTATAGAGCCCTTTTGATCAAATCCAAAGGAAGAATCTGAAAAAGAGGTATCGTTTTCACCACCATCTTTCAAGTTCCTTTCTTCTTCCACTTATTATTTCTTTGTTATTTACATTAAAAACTAATAAATCCAGTATAATCTATATAATGTGATATGTACAACAATATTCATTATTATATCTATCCTTTTAATGACATGTCACCATACATGCGTATTTACGACTTACAGTCTCTACGTGGTGGTGTAATTGTTATTCAATACATTATTATTTGGATGGTGATAATAATGATGTCTAATTGATGTAAATAATAAATATAAAATAATAATTATTCTGTATATATGATATTACATCCAATTATATATTATTTTAATATAAAAAATGATATTTTCTCTCATGCATACGTACGAATTACCCTCTCCATGACGCGATAAGATTCATTTCCAAGTCCACCATTCATAGACGATTATAGAAATATATTAATAATAAGTATTTAATATATGAAAAAATAATTCTGCTGGATAGATATATATATATGTATTTATGTACATAAATATATTTTATTAACTTAGTTTCATTCAATATGATATGAAAACGGAATTAGCATTTATGCATACGTACGGACTACCGTCTCCATAAATGGGGTTTTCCATTTCATATATATGTCTATTATACATATTTATATTCTAAATATACATGATATATAAATCATGTTTTATATTCTGGAAGTATTTAAATCATTATCTAAGTGATACAATCAAGAATGAAAAATTAAAACACGTACAATAAAGAAAACGATTATTATCTGAAATGTTAATTTAACATGGAATTTATTATTAATGGGTAGTGTAAAGTCATAAATGAATAATGTATGATATCATAAATATTAATATGGTTCCGGTATAATTTAATAACATACTATGGTATTCATACATGAGGTTAAACGTACCCTCAACTAAAATAAAGTGCAAGATAAGGGGTTTTCATCTCACTCCTTATTCCCGTGAGATTCATGTCATATTGCCACTATTACCTTTTGTTTTGTGTATGTACTTCTCATAATTGTATTCATTGTGCAATAAACTTTAATTTAAGTGTATTTACATAATCACGGTATGATACATCATTAATGGGGGGGGGGTATGTTTTGTATATTACCAAATTCGTAACAGTTAATTCCTCAGTCTCATTTTTATCCGAGATTTATTATGTGTAAGTATTTACTGGGATATTTTTATCATCCATGTACATTTTTCATAAAAATGATTTCAAAATGAATATTTTAAGGATTTTTGAAAGGTACTCTTTATCAAAATCAAAATTTTAAATGTTTTAAATATATATCGTTCTAAATATTTTTAATTAATGTCCATGTTTTTAAAGTGAGTTTAATGATTTATTTATATTGACATGAATATTTTGAAATGATAATTCTTTTCAAAAGTTTCAAAGTGGTATGTGACACTTTGATTCAAATATCTCTTTAAAATTAGTTCCTCTATAAATGTGTGACTTTTAAATTATTTTACTAAAAGGTTATTTCTCTCAAAATGTTTTACTCATCATTTTCAACGATGTCAACATCCTTTACTGGATATTATTTTTGATTGAGGATGATTTATTATAATACAATATTCTAAATTGTATTGAATGAGTTATGATATGTTTTACTGTGGATGTTCTATTTTTATAACATTCATGGTTTATGGTTAGAGTATTGACATTTCATATGCTGGTTCTAATATGAATTTTTATGTCATATTTCAACCTTTTCATATGAGGAATGTATTGGACATAGTAAGTGATGGGTGGAGCCCACTATTTCTCCTCGATGCATCGGTAAGTATCAAGAGACAACTACATGTGGAATTGGCCAAGGGCCTTTCAAAATTTGATATATGGTTTTGGCCGAGGCCTTAATCATCTTTAGACATCTTGGCCGAGGCCTTGACAAAAAGTTTTAGAATGTCTAGAATTATACATTCTCTCATTATGAAAATAATAATGATGGTTCATGTGGTCATTCGACTAGTAGAGTACCCATGATTTTGTTTTGTTATGGCATTATTACTCAGCTCATATTCCTTCAATAAAAGTATTCATGTTTATTATTGGTAAAGGAATTGGTTTCAGTTATTCACCATGATTAATATTTATGTTATATTCTACTGTATTGCTTACCCTTACTGAGCATTTGAGCTCACTACTTTCTATGTTTTATTTTTCCTAGAATTCCAAGAAGTGCATTTTAATTGATATGTAGGGTTAAGATAATGGAATAATGGAGTTCATAAAGGATTACTTATGTTGTGTTGTATATTATAAAGTATAATGCAACATTCATGTATGTAATCTATTTTCCAAGATTGCTAAACTAGTCAGTCCTTCGGGACACGATTCCTTGTAATCAGGCCAATGTATTAAAATAATGCACCGACTCTGGGTAACTCGGGTCAGGGCATTATAGTTGGTATGAGAGGAAGTTTAGAAATAATCTTGTAAACTAGATTTTGATAAACTCTGATTAGAGCACATTACCCTAAGATAGACGTTGAGGATCAGTAAAGAATAAATTCCTATAATTTTGGTAATGTAGAGATTTTTTGAGTTTTCCAACCAAATACATCCCTGTTTGGATACGAGTAAGGATAGGCGGCTCTGACACAGATGTACCTCGGGGTAAAACCCGAAAACACCACTTTGAGCTATACTCGAATGGGAAATGGTGCATGACAACGAGCCTTGAGGCACTCTTGGTTACGACTCTCCCGGGGGATATGCTTAGGATAATTCTCATTTTCATTACAAACCACTATGAAGGGATTATGAGTATATACCTCTTCAAAAAAAAACTATTTTGTGACTATGGATTATATCCAAAAACAGTTCAATTTATGTTAGGTATTTTACATGTTTGGAATTATGAATTTTGATTCATAAACTAAACTAGTTTATGACATTGTATAGAAATGGTGTCCAATAGAAGGAATGTGAACTCTAATAATACGTATGATCCAATGAGTAAGAAGGATCATATCTTTCATAGTATTAAGCCAACATTTAGAAGAGAAGTATTCTCCTATGTATTCTCAACATATGAATAAATAGTATCATGTGTTAATAAGATAAGTAAAGAATTATACGAGCCCTATGACTTTGAAGTGAAGCAAGACAATAAAAGGATGGAATAAGGAAAGATTGATAAAGGGAAGAGGGAAAGGAATAATTTTCCCATATGTGATAATTGTGGAAAGAATCACCAGGGTAAATTCTTGAAGGGAATGGGAGTTTGTTATTAGTGTAGATAAAAAGGACACCAAGTATGTGATTGTAAGGGTAAGAATTTTTTTTTCAAATGTACAATGCTTCATCTTCAAGGCGTTGGGACACTATGTGAATCAGTGTCTCATTCATCATAGTATACCTTGAATAATTCTATTGGATAATAATAAAGTTATGATACAACCTCATGTGAAGAGGAATGACAAGTGTTCTTATGTTGTTAATATAAAATTATTTCATTTGAGTGTTGCATCAATAATATACTGGTTATATGAATTATGGAGATAAATAAATATTATACAGTGGTACTATTTTATTAATGATTTGAGATTATATGGTTCTAAGAAAAGTGAATTAATAGTTAGTTACATTTTTTGGAAAACATAAGGTTGAAGGAAAGGAAATCCTTAATATGGTCCTGATAATGAGGTAGTGATTTTGGAATAAGAGATGGTTGATTTGGATAAATTATATTGGATATTCTTGACCTCCTTGAAACTGATTAATGATTTGTATATTCCATCCTTTTGGTGTTTACAATATTTTTGGATAGAAGGAGTATATCCAGTATTCTATTAGTAATAAGGGAGCATGACTGAAATCAATAAGGTTTTATGGTACTTCAGGATGTTGCGGTGTTTTGAAAGAATACATGATGATGGAGTTCACATATTATTACCTGTAAAAAGGATCTTCATTGTGTTTCACTTTCTTATAAATTTTGGACTGAGAGTTTGGATATAAGTATTTTGGATAAGTCTAATGGTTGGAATGGATTAATTTGAAATTGGATACTATTGTTAATTACATTTTTGGATTGTTATAAAAGTACAACCCAGAGGTTGGGCGACAACTAGTCACGTCCGACAAGGCCACGAGACACGAACCCGCAACTGAAGAGTGACAATGGTTCATCACCTACGACTGGACTATGTGATTTACCGGCTTGTATAATTTAGTTTTTTAAATAGTATCACAAATGAATTATAAATTCATTATTTTTGGAACTTTATATGATATTGATAAATATAATTTTTTTTGAAATCATTTGGAATGAAAGATGAGTTTGTGGTAGGAATTAGTTAAAAGATGAAACTCTACTTATCAAGTATACACACACACACATATATATATTTCCTCTTATTAATAATAAATTTTATTATCCCAATTTTCGATGTGGGTTTTCCCACAAAGGTATTTTCTATTTTCAACCATTTATTTTTGAAGAAAATTTTCAAATTGCAAGGATGCAATTTATTGAAGGAGGGAATAATGCAACACCCCAAAAATTTCATAGTACATTATATTTTCTAAGTAATTCAATAACTTGCACTACACACATCACTGAGTTCAAGCACACCATGACTTACCATACTAGCATTTTAAAAGAAGTTATGAATAGTATTAATGGAATTTTTTACTTTATAAAATCCTTATTATTTTAGAATCCATATTAATATTTTCTTAGACATAATGTAATAACAAATACAATTTTTTCAGATAAAAGAAGTATTTTTCAAAAAATGCAATTTTACCACCTTTTAATGGGAAAACCCTTTTTAAATCCAATATTTTAAACTTTTATATATTTAATTTGACAAAATAAACTTCTTCATTAGAATTGGGATATAATAATTTAGTTTCAATAAAGTTTTGGTGTTTTTCTGATAACATTCATATTTGGCCGAACAGTGAAAATACTATATTTTAACTAAAAACAACTTTTTTAATCAAAATAATTTATAGTGTTCACCTATAAATATGAATGGATTGGAAGTATAATTAGATTAAAATTTTACCATTTAATCCAATATTGGCCATTTGAAGTAATTTCACATTGAAATTGGACATAACCAACTGTCAATGTTTTGATAACTATTGTTTCTTAAAAACACGCTTTTGTCCTCATAATGGGAATTAATTTTAAATTAAAAAATGAAACATATATGCTTCTAATTTGGTCAAATAGACATCATTTTTGGATTTTGAATATTGAAGTTAGCCTAGGATATGTTTTTGGTATTTTTCTGAAAACTTTTAATTTTTGATGAATAGTGAAAAATACTGAGTTATAGTTTAAAACTGAATTATTATTTAAAGAATTATTTATTTTATTTAAAATTTTTATAGGTAAAATAGATACATAATACCTATATAATTTCATTGTAATTCATTAGAGTCTACTTATAATAATATTTTATATATATAAAGTTTATTGAACTTTTCATCGTCTTTTACCCACCTCCTAGGAGAATTTGTAAATTCAGATAAAACTTAATTTTACCTCTTTTGTGAGTTAAATTTAGAAAATACAATAGACACGGTTAATATCAAGGAGGAAAATTTTGTTCAATATGATGAAAATAATTTTTGGTGAATAGTAAATTTTTACTTTTATTTACCACGATTAAAAGTAGATATGGTATTTAAGGGTAAAAATGATATTATTATTACCCTAACACATGTCATAATTCTATTGTATAAGTGTTATTCGACCAAAAAAACCTTAGAAACAAAATATGACCCTTTAGGTCCACTTGGATTAGATTAGGACATCAATTGTTATTTAATTTAAAGAAGAATTAAAAGTGTTAAATTTAATGTTTATTAACTAATCCATTTTAAATATAGGGTTATACATTAGATAAATTAGACAATAAATATTAATTAGAAAGATAAAAATATTTCCTATATCATGGTATCTTATTTATAATTTTTATACATTAAATATTCAAATTTATATATGACACAATGATGATGGAGTAATTACCTTATTAATGAAAGAATCAAATAAATGGTATTATAAATATTAAAAGAAATATAATTTCAACATTTTTATGACATCCACTAATTTTCTAGGTGATTATGACATGTTAGGGTTGATTCAATGTATCTTTTTCGAAGTAATCAAGTTTTGATGACTTTCACAAAAACAAAATATCAAATAGTGTCAAAATTGACATAAATTAATATTTAAAACAAATATTACATGAATAATTGATATTATATTCCTAAAAATCTAAGGTCTGGACAAATAACTTATTTAATGATAGGTGAATCATTAATGGACCACTTTGGGGTCTCTTGGAAGTTTATAGTAAGTTTATTAACAAAATAATATAAAAATACACAGAGACATGGTAATGTCGATCTAATTAACTAAGGGTTAAAACTAAAAGATATGGTTAATAATGCGACCCAAACCTGTCTAAATCCTATTGGTTGAGTGTATTTAGACCCATACCCACATTAGACTTTGGATAATCTACTTTTGAGCCATTAGAAACCGAATATTACTTTATTATAAGTTAATACTTTATGTTTTTTCTAAAGAGCCCCTCCTCCCCCTTATAAAAGGACACCACTTCTATCCAATTATTCATACCTTGAAATCCTTTTTGATCGGCCAAACCCTGCCCAAATATTCTCTTAACTCTCCTAACTTCAACCTAGATGCCTTATTTTGATCATATTTCCAACCTAAGGATCCCTTTTTATCAAATCAAAAGGATGAACCTGAAAAAAAGGTAATGTTTTCACCACCCTCTTTCCAGTTCCTTTCTTCTTCCACTTATTCTCTATTTTTTATATCCATTATAAACTAGTAGCTCTAGTATACTCTATATAATGTGATATGTTACAACCATATTCATCATTCTATCCATCCATTGAATTACATGTCACCATACGTGCGTACGTACGGCTTACCTTCTCCACGTCGTGGTGTAATTGTTATTCAATACATTATTATTTGGATGTGTATAATAATGATGTGTAATTGATGTAAATAATAAACATAACATGATAATGATTCTTTATATATGATATAAAACCCAATTATATATAATTTTAATATCAAAAAATGATATTTTCGCTCGTGCGTACGTAGGGATTACCGTCTCCACAACGTGATAAGATTCATATCCAAGTCCACCATGCATCGACGATTATAAAAATATATTACTAATAAGTATTTAATATATGAAATAATAATGCTAATGGAGATATATATATATTTATATATATATGTATTTATGTACATATATATATCTTATTCACTTAGTTCAGTTCAATACGATATGAAATCGGAAACAGCGTTTATGCGTATGTACGGACTACCGTCTCCATATATGGTGTTTTCCATTTAAAATATATTTCTATTATACATATTTATATTATAAATATACACGATATATAAATCATGTTTTATATTCTGGAAGTATTTAAATCATTATCTATGTGATACAATCGAGAGTAACAAGTTAAAACACATACCATAAGGAAAACAAATATTTTCCGAAATGTTAATTTAACATTGAAATTATTATTAATGGGTAGTGTAATGTCATAAATGAATAATGTATGATATCATAAATATTAATATGGTTCTGTTTGGTGTATGTACTTCCCATAATTCCACTATTACCTTTTGTTTGGTGTATGTACTTCCCATAATTGTATTCATTGTGAAATACACTTTAATTTATGTGTATTTAAATATTGATTATATGATACTTCTTTCATGAGGTGTATGTTTTTTATGTTACCAAATTGGTAAGGGTTAATTCCAAAATCTCATTATTATCCGAGATTGTTTATGTGTAAGAATTTACTGGGACATTTTTATCATCCATGTCCATTTTTCATAAAAATGATTTCAAAATAAATATTTTTAGGATTTTTGAAAGGTACTCTTTATCATGATCTGAATTTTAAATGTTCCAAATATTTATCTTTCTAATTTTTTTTAATTAATGTCCATGTTTTCAAAGTGATTTTAAGGGTTTATTTATATGGACTTCAATGTTTTGAAAGGATAATTCTTTTCAAAAGTTTCAAAGTGGTATGGGACACTATGATTCAAATATTTATTTTAAAT
Source organism: Viscum album (assembly GCA_963277665.1). Taxonomy (NCBI): domain Eukaryota; kingdom Viridiplantae; phylum Streptophyta; class Magnoliopsida; order Santalales; family Viscaceae; genus Viscum; species Viscum album. The sequence goes on along the minus strand of OY728155.1, from coordinate 1,629,733,263 downwards.
TACATCCTTTATAAATTTGTGACTTTTAAATGATTTTACAAAAAGGATATTTCTCTCAAAAAAATTTACTCATCATTTTCAAATATTCCATCATCCTTCAATGGATATTATTTTTGATTGAGGTTGATTTATTATAATACAATATTCCATATTGTATTGAATGAGGTATGATATGTTTGATTATGGATGTTCTATTTTTATACCATTCATGGTTTATGGTTAAAGTATTGACATTTCATATACTAGTTCTAATAATAATGTTTACGTTATGTTTCAAACTTTTCATATGAGGAATGTATTGGACATAGTAAGTGATGGGTGGAGCCCGATATAGCTCCTCGATGCATCAGTATGCCTCATGAGACAACTAGACGTGGAATTGGATGATGCCCTTCCCCAATTTGATATATGGTTTTGGCCGTGGCCTTAATCATTTTTAGAACATCTTAGCCGAGGCCTTGAAAAAATGTTTTAGAATTTCTTGCATTATACATTCCCTCATTATAAAAATAATACTGATATTTCATGTGGTCATTTGACTAGTAGAATACACATGATTATGTTTTATTACGACATTATTTACTCAGCTCATATTCCTGCCATAAAAGTATTCATGTTTATTATCGGTAAAGGAATTGGTTGAAATTATTCACCATGCTTAATATTTATGTTATCATCTGCTGTATTTCTTACCCTTACTGATCATTTGAGCTCACCCATTTCTATGTTTTATTTTTCCCAGAATTCCAAGAAGTGAATATTTGATTGATATGGAGGGTTATGATAAGGGAATAATAGAGTTCATAAAAGATTACTTATGTTGTGTTGTATATTATAAAGTATAATGTGACATTCATGTATGTAATCTATTTTCCAAGACCACTAAACTAATCGGTCTTTTGGGACTTGATTCCTTGTAATCTGACCAATGTATTAAAATAAGGCACCGAATCTGGGTAACTAGGGTCGGGGCGTTACAAAATATCTCAAATTAGTCATAAATTCCTTTAATTATATGAGTGAATTTCTCCACTGAATACAACTATCTAAATCAATCATAAAAATCTTTAAAGTGATAATAAAATTCTTTTAAAATAGCCATTATATTCCGCAAAGACCATCATATGAAACTTTAATAAAATCATAAATTGAAATCTCTGATGTTGAAAAGTAAAACATAGGGTTCCTTCATAAAATGAAAAATAAAAAATCTAAGGTTTAAAAATGTAGTGTTCATTCTAAAAATAATGGTTTTACAATGTATGGTTGGTCCCAAATAGAAGGATCTTGATCTATAGGATTTATTCTCAAATGGAGGCTTCCATACTTATGTAGGGTTCTTTAACCAAAATTTTTCTCTTTATCAAATTTATGGTTCCATCCCAACATAATATTATTTATAATTTTTTTCGGAAAACATAGTTTTTATTAACAATATTTGTTTATCTTTTAATAATAAGGGTTAATAAAAATGTAGGATTTGTTCCCTACGTTATGATATTCAATGTATGGTATGAACAATGTTTCTAGAATATGATGAACAGTGTTTCTAAAAAATTCTTACCAACATTTCGAACACCTGGACGAATATTCAACGTGAAAAAAAACATGATTATATTTTCATAATAAGGATTATAAAGAATATTTATTTCATAAAAAACCCATAATGTAATATCATTAGTAAAAAAATCAAAGGGAATTTGTGATCATCAAAATATATAATATTTTTATAGTATTATAGAGAAAATAAATGACCAATAGATTCCTCTATATGATTACCCTTAATAAGAATCTATACTCACCCCTTTTTTTGGGTTTATATTCAACAATATTCGAGGAAGGTGTTTTTCAATTGTAAGGTAAGGATATGCTAAGGGGAAATATGGAATTATCCTAGAGAACACTATGAGTTTTTTGTTTTCAATTGCAATATTAATTTTATATAGGTATTTCTTTCTAGAGTACTAAATTATTCAGTCCTTCTGGATGTGATCCCATCTATCATATGAAAATAAAATAATGTGACCACATTCTTTGGGATAATGATGTTGGGGTCTTTTTAGTTTGAATTATAGATTTTTTATGAGAATCTGTGGGAACTATATTTCGAAAAACATAGATTAGAGAATATAACGTTATCGATAACAATAAAGATGATTCTATATATAGGATAACATTTTAATAATTTGGTAAGGTAGATAAAATGTGATTTTTCTAGTAGTAAACTTATGTATGGATACTTTCAGTGGATTTAGTTTTGGTATAGATGTGTATAGGGGTAATAACTTTACAAAAGTGGAATCAACCTTGACTCGAGTGTTACTTGATATATTAAAAAAAACCGTTATGATCAACTTGTTTCGAAGTCCATGGGGATATTATTTTGTCAACTATATTATTATTTACAAACCCATATAAAGTATTTGATAAAATTTTTATAATTTGAAAATATTCCTAAGGAAACCATATTTATTATTTGAGATTATCCAAGCATTAAATATTCAATTAATATTAAGTGTTTCACTAGTATTGTGATTTTACATTATGACAAATAATTTTATGATCTAATCTAGTAAGTTAAAAAAATTTAAATGGAACCTAGAGGATGTAGTGAGAAATGTATCAATGCATATAACACAAATATTAAGAATTATAATATCTATGATGGTTTTAATGAAATATTTTGAAAGTGACTCGTCTGCCAAAAAATTTCATCATACGAGGGAAAAAACAAAGGTATATTAAAATAAAAAAATATTTTAACCAAGTATGATGGTTCAAAGAAAAAAAGATAAGAATACGATTGTAGAAAAAAATATGAAGAATGGGAAGAAGGGAAATATGGACGTTCTCTAATGATATAACTATGGAAAGGAATATACTAGTACATACGTGAAGGGAATTTTGAATTGATATAAGTGTGATAAGAATTAATAATCATATTTCATGGTTACTAATGAAACCATTTATGTTCAGTGATTATATTGTAAGTATATGATAAACTAGATAAATTAATTTCCCATGTTCTAAGGTAATATACCATAGAAGAAGAAAAGTGTTGAATGTCAATATGTTTATATTACTATGACAATTAGGAAATTGTAATGTTAGTGTGGATTTTTATTAATGAATTGTGTTATATGAATATTTTATCTATGACATTATGGATATTAGAGTTATGAAATGTATAATAATTGTGTTGAATTACTTTTTCATTAATGATTTAAAATCATATGTTAAATGGTACCAATGACCATGAAAAGACATCTGATGGTATGTTTAACACTTTGTAAACCACATTATTTTGGAAAGATAATCCTTAATTTCTTAAATGTTGTTATTATAATGAATATGTGATTTTTTTATAATATTTGTGTTTGTGAAATTGTTTAGTCATTTTATGGTTTATGTCATATTTTTGGATTTCACTTCATGTTTGGATTTATGGTTTATATTAAACAAAATATGGTTATATTTTTAGAAGAATTCAATTTTAGAATGAATATTATTATTATTTTTCTTAAGGAGACATACAACAATGAGAGATACATCAAGGAGGTCAGAAGTAGTGAAGGCCCAAACTAGCATTAATAACAAAGTTGATGCCTCCATGAGGAACAAATCCTAAATTAAGGTAGTGGGAACAATTTTTTATTGGAGAATCCATGGATTCCAAGGTGTGTGCAACTTTATTTCCCTCATGCCATGTGTGGGAGATCCCCATATGGGAGCCGAAAATCTACTTCAACATATGGTTAATATAAGCTATGCTTCAAGGGGTACTTCCAAATCCAGATAATGCTTTATAAAGAATAAAATAATCTCTCTCCACCATCCTTAATGAAATATTCCTTTACATACCTCTAGTCCTATGGACATATTATTGGCCTCGGCCTGAAGGGAGTCTCCTCTTCCATAAAAAGATGAAAAGGCCACCACAATGGACCCCCTCTGGTCTCTAATAACACCACAACCTCTCATATCCCCCCTTGTAGGGATTGGTCCGCATTGAGTTTGAACTAGGCACATATGGGGTACCAGAGTTCCCAATGACATTGTATCATCCTCCCCTTATGAGTGACCATTCCTTGGAGAAGAGGCCTTACCGATGGGGCACTATGGAAATCTCTACCAAGGATGACAAAGTCCCTCAATGTATTTGTCATTTTGAGGCTGATGCTTACTCGGGTTCTTGAGAAACAATTGTGTCGTGCATCATTGTCGCTTTCTAAATAGTCCAGTAACCCGCCACGAGTATCATAGCTCTACCTATCCTCTCTAAACTAAGAACACCTACACTGTGAAACCACAAGTTCAAGACATCCTATTACCTCCCAACCAAATCTTCTCACCCTAAGCACTGTTTATGTTCCTGCCAGCTCCATCGATACCAATCTCTATTGAAGAAGAGATACTCCACTATTTATTTACAGGGGTTAATTCGGCAACTACATTTGCATTCCAAGTTATCATCCATGTGCATAATGTTTTCATCACTGTGAAAGGAATTATTCTAGACTCTCCATAACACAATGTTAATCTTTGGGGAGATTCCCTTGCACCACATCGCTTCCCCCCATAGATCACTAGAACCAAATACCCCCTTTATTCTTCTATAGTCATTGATGGAAAACTCACATAACATAACACCTATGAAGATGAGTCGATTAGGGTCCTTATTTAAAATGACTGCCTTGAAAGAAGTGCATTGATCATCATTGAGAATGGTGTTGATAAAACCAGGGTTCCCACTAGCTTTTTTGAAGGACATATCTAGTACTGAGTATCTGAGAAACCACAAATTCCCTCCCCCTCAATCATTCCACTTAAAATTCACATCTACGCTACCCACCATCCAACGTGAATAAGGATGAACTCCCTCTGAGTATGGGTGAACTAGCTTCCATGTTATCGATGGATGATACCTTTACATTACCATATCCATTCCATATTTATCTTAGATGTGTTGACCCCACAATGTTCGTCCCTCCATTGCCTCCCATGCAATGTAAGCATGCATTCCATGCATGGTCAAAGATTCACTCCTCAAATTGATTACCCCTTTAAATATATGTCTAGCCAAACTCTTCACAGAGGCCAATTATTGCCTGTTATCTATCTGACTATCCTATATGAAGGATACCATTATCCTATCCATGTTTGAAATAACACTATTATGAACATTTACTATTGACATGAGGGGCATGGGTATATAAAATTGAACACTATTTACCAGAGTGTGAACTCTCCAAATGATCAGAACCTATTTTTCCAATTTAGGATGATCCCCATGATCTTACCCACGATCCTGTCAAAGTGGTGAAGAAGAACGGAGTTTGGACACACTATGGATCCATGATACCTAATGGGGAAGGGGCCTATTCTCATATTCAAAATGTATTCCATAGATCGAGTCCATATAGTCGAGAGGTTCTTATAAGTATAAAACCATGTTTTTTCCCTATTCAACACATGTCCACTCCATTTTTCAATATTCCCCTAGTAGTCAATTCATCCCATTCACTGATATCCTACTTCCATTGATAAATAAAATTCTACCACCTTCTTATATTACGTGAGATATACCCTTATAATCATGTCAATCATGGTATAGAAGGACTCTCCCCATGTGCATGCCCATATTTATATAGATTCTTAGAACATTTTTATATAAAATGAATAGAGTGGGAGAGCAGGGGTTACACTGCCTTAAACCTCTACATGACTTAAAGAAACTGAATTTTTTACCTTTGAATGAAGTGGAGAACCACATCGAGCTAATGCAACGGAATAGTATATCTCGGGTCTAGTTAGAGAAACACTTGCAATTCAATACCTATAAAATGGAAGCATATTACATTCTTTCATAGGCCTTACTCATGTCAATATTGATTGATAGGTTATTCAAGAAGGTCTTATTGTTTATCCCAGTTATCATTTCATGCACCACTCTAATTGATCCCTGAATTTGCCACCCTTTGATAAGGTTGGGTTGCTCTCCTTAAAACCAAGCATTTAAGTTCATCACACGCCTTTTGTTGAGGATGCTCTCTAGGACCTTATAAGGGATGTTGCACATGTTGATTGTCCTATAATGATCAATGAGATGGGGGGTTTTTCACTTTTGGCATCATAATCACTATGGTTGCAATGGATATGCTCAGAAGATGACCACCCTGAAAAAATTCATTCACCACTCTCACTAGGTCCCCTTTTATTGTATCTAATGCAGCCATGTAAAAAGATTTGGGTATCCTACCCAGACCTACATCGTTGTCGGCATTCAATGTCCACACACCCTCCCTTACTTATTCTTCTTCCAGAGGCCTCCTCAAACACTCATAAATCTCCACAGTAACACTACATGGAATGTCCTCAAAAATACCCTTTTCCACACCTGGGTAGTCATATTCCATGTTAGAGTTTGGTCCTTCCAGTAAATCATCGACGATGTAATTGTCTATTTTCCCACTTCATCCCAGTCATTGGTATATAAACCATCATCTCGGATAGTATTGGGAATGTGATGATGACATGTTTCGTTAATGCATGCATGAAAAAATCCAGTGTTATGGTCCCCCTCTCGAAGCCTATTAACCCTTGCTCCCTCTCTCACCATCGTCTCCTACCTTAAAAGAAGATCAGTTAAAAGATCATTCTTAGACTTGAGATCATTAAACATTAAATCATTTCGTCCTTGTTTCAGGTGAGGATTTGTGTACTACACATCCCATCTAATCACAATCTCATCTAGATCGTGTGGTAGAATGTTCTTCCCCCACAAGAAGAATAGTTTTTTGTGATGGGCTATTTGTGAATAGATTTAATCACGTCATCAATAGCCCATCCTAGAGATTATTTTTGATAGGGGATTCTGCCCGTCTCAAATAATTGGTTCTTTGCAACGGGATTTGGCATCCCATTGCAAAAAGTTTTGCCTGGCTTGCACACCAAACCGTGGGAATGTTATTCGCGAAGGGGGGATTCCCCCCGTCGCAAATAGTGCATTGGTCGGAGGGTATTTGTGATAGGACCCGTCACAAATAGCTGATGGTGGTAAATAGGTTTTTGCGATGGGATGTTCTCCCGTTGCATATGGTGTGTCGGCAGGAACCTTTTACGACGAGACCCGTCACAAATACTCTTTTAACAACCGACAGTAATTAATGTGGGCAAAGGTTTTTGTGATGGGTCATGTCGCAAAAAATACTATTTTTGATGGGCTACCCATTACAAATAGTCCCATCACAACTAATCTAACCAATATATACCCCATTCGCTTTTTCAAATCCTCCTCTCAATTCTCACTCTCTCTCTCTGAACTCTGTTTTCAGAGTGAAAATTTGTGTGTGTACGTTTTTTTCTCCCAAAAAAGTTGTGAAACCATATACATCAATAGGAGATAAAGTTTAAAGTTATTTATATTTTATTTAATTTAGTATTTATTTCATTTTTTTTAATGTTAATTTTAATTATTTCTGATTAGTTGTCATTAAATTGTATTTAAATTGTTTTGTTATGAGTATTTATCTGTAATAATCAATTCAACTCATTAGTACTAATTTTTAGTAACTAGTAATAAATTGGAATAATAGTAATAAATAGGAATAATTAGTAATAAATAAAAATAATTCTTAATAAATATGAATAATTAGTAATAATTAATAATAACTAGTAACAAATAGTAATATATAGTAATAAATAGTAATAATCAGAAATAAATAGTAATAATTAGTAATAAATAGCTATAAATAGGAATAAATAGAAATAAATATGAATAATTAGCAATAAATAATAATAAATATGAATTATTTGAAATAAATTGTAATAATTAGGAATAATTTGGAATAATTAGTAATAAATAAGAATAATTAGTAATAAATATGAATAATTAGTAATAAATATGAATAATTAGGAATAGTTAGGAATAATTTGAAATAAATAGAAGTAAATATTAATAATTACTAATAAATAGTAATATTTGGTAATAAATATTAATAATTAGAAATAAATAGGAATAATTAGTAATAAATAGGAACAATTACGAATGATTGGCCATAATTATGAATAATTAGAAATAATTATGAATAAATATAAATTAATATGAATTTGTAGAAATAAATACGAATAAATAGGAATAAATAAGAATAAATATAAGGAATTAGTAATATGTAAAAATAATTAGAAATAAATATGAAAAATTAGTAATAATTGTGAGTAATTGGGAATAATTGGGAATAATTGGGAATAGTTGGGAATAGTTGGTAATAATTGGGAATAATTTGGAATAATTAAGAATTATTAATAATAATTAGTTATATTTATAAATAATTAGAAATAATTAGAAATAATTAGCAATAATTAGGAATAATTAAAAATAATTAGCAATAAATAGGAATAAATAGTAATAAATAGAAATAAATATGAATACATAACAATAAATAGGAATAAATATGAATAAATAGGAATAAAAAAGAATAAATAAGAGTAATTAGGAATAAATAGAAATAAATAGAAATAATTAGTAATAATTAGTAATAATGAGTAACAAATAGTAATAATCATTAATAAGATTTAATAATCATTAATAATCAGTAATAATCAGTAATAATCAGTAATAATGAGAAATAAATAGTAATAATAGTAACAATTAATAAAAATTAGAAATAATTAGAAATAATTTTTATTAAATAGTAATAAATAGTAATAATTTGAAATAAATAGGAATAAATAGAAATAATTAGGAATAATTAGGAATATTTAGGAATAATTCATATTTATTATTAATAATTATTATTAATAATTATTAATAAATAGTAAGAATTAGGAATAATTAGTTATGATTATTAATAATTAGTAATAATTATTTATAATTAGTAATAATAAGTAATAAATAGAAATAATTCATAAAAAATCGTAGGAAATAGTAATAAATAGTAGTAAAGAGTAGTAAATAGTAGAAAATAGTAGTAAATAGTATTAAATAGTGGTAAATAATAGTAAATAGTAGTAAATAGTAGAAAATAGTTGTAAATAGTATTAAATAATAGTAAATAGTAGTAATTTGTAGTAATTAGTAGTAAATAATATTATGTAGTAATAAGTAGTAGTAAGTATTAGTAAGCAGTAGTAAGTATTAGTAAGTAGTAGTAAGTAGTAGTAATTAGTAGTAAGTAGTAGTAAGTAGTAGTAAGTAGTAGTAAGTAGTAGTATGTAGTAGTAAGTAGTAGTAAGTAGTATTAAGTAGTATTAAGTAGTAGTAAGTAGTAGTAAGTATTAGTAAGTATTAGTAAGTAGTAGTAAGTAGTAGTAATTAGTATTAACCAGTAGTAAATAGTAGTAAATTGTAGTCATTAGTAGTAATTAGAAGTAATTAGTAGTAATTAGTAGTAATAGAAATAATTACCGATAAATAAGAATAATTAGTAATAAATATGAATATCTAGGAATAAAAAGGAATAAATTGGAATAAATTGGAAGAAATAGTAATAATTTGTAATAAATATGAATAATTAGTATTAAATAAGAATAATTTGTAATAAATAAGAATAATTAGTAATAATATCAATTGTAATAAATTATAATAACTTGTAATAACTTGGTACAATTTCCAGTGGATTGACGACACTCATTTTGCTGGATGAATCTTCTTCTTTAAACTTTCACCGACTCAAACCATTATGAAAAGTATGCTTCTACGTATGCATATCCAATCTCGTATGCACAAGTTTGAATATGAATTCATAGGAACACATTATTCATAATGTTTTCAAGTAGTGATAGTTGCAAGAAGATGATTCATCGACGATAATGGGGATTTTTTGTCTGACAGCTCATTTACTTGCATCATTCTCACACTGAAATCACAATGAATAATCTTCTCAGAGGTACTCTTATATATTATCGTATGCACAAGAATGAATATGCGTACCTTTGAGAACATTCTTCACTATGATTTCAGGGGGAGAAATTTTCAAGTGAATGAGATGTCAGAAAAAAGTTTATCCGCCAATCCACTGAAAATTGTGTTGCATAAAATTAATTGTAATTATTAAGAAACAGTTGTAATTTTTATCTAATTTTTAAGATAGCTTTTTTAAAATTTCAAATTATCTAATAAAAGTGATGATTTTATATTTTTTATAAAAAAATGGAACATGGAAATTGACATCCGTCATTATTAGATGATCGTGCTTGGCTAAATCAGTGAAGAAATCTCAAACAGTTCTGGTTTAAATCCTGTATATATTGAGGGTGTTGAAGCCTTCTTATCATTTGCATCATCAAAACTAGAATATGTGTTAGAAGGCATAATTATGTGTCCTTGTAAAAAAAATTCTCTGAGAACGTTTGACACATTTGGCAAGGTAGGGGGACATCTCTTGTGGTTTGGTTTTCAACCAGATTATGTTTTTCGGTACCAACACAGTGAATGCAGTTCCAGAGAAGACACTAATTACTTGATTCTGGATTCATCATAGTATCAAATTTTTTTACTTGATGTTTTAGGTCTATCCGTTTAAAAAACTAAAATAGAAGATGATATCGATTGAACTCTTGAGTAGGCACTATCTGAATTTTATGTTTTTTTATATTTTATTGTGATTATCGATAATTTTAATATTTTTTTTATTATTTTAATAATATTATTATTATTTTTTCAATAATCATAATAATATTATATATTGATTTTAGTATGATATTTTTTAATGTTTGTTTATTTCACTAATAATAATAATAATAATAATAATAATATTTTATGAATATTTTATATTTTTTTGAGAATATTGAGAATTTTAATTTATTTTATTTTTTTATTATTTTAATAATCTTAATATTAGTTTTTCATTAATTATAATTTTATTAAATATATAATTTTTTACTTTGGTCATTTTTTGTGACGGGACTTGTTGCGATGGGATCCCGTCACAAATAGTTTAAATATATAGTTTTAAATATTATTTGAGATGGTACCAAGGGCCCATTGCAAATATTATTTGAGACTGGCCTGTTGCAAAAAATTTATTTATATATAATATATATAATCAGAGAGTTTTTTACTCTATTTTCTATAACGGGCTATTTAATATGGGACCTCCCCGCTAATGCTTATTTGCGATAGTATGCCGTCACAAATAGCATGTTTTAAATAGCACAAATTCCAGTAGTGTTCTTTCAACTTTGTAACAGATTTTGTCTTTCCTTATATTGTAGTAGAAAGATATCCATGGGTTCCCCCAGTGTATCCAGTACCATGCATCCATAAAGACATCATTGAAACCCTTCTCTTCCAACCACCAGCATTATAACTGGGTGTGATCATCTCTCTTAGTACTGGGGCTCAGACAAAGCTGCAGTGAAGAGTAGTCAAATAAGCATCGTACTTGGGGGGATACATTGGCATCTAGGAAGATAGAAAGAGATACCTCATTCATCAAGCACCGATCGAGCCAACACCATATCTGTCTTCCCCCATGTTAGTTATTACACCAGGTGTAACAATCTTTCATGAAGCTGACATTCATCAGACCAGTTCTATCAATGAAATCAACAAAGGTCGGGTTTACACTTCTTAGAAATGCCCATCCCCTATCGTTCATCTTTGGAGAAGCTGTTACAATATTGAAGTCACCCTAACAATCTATGGGGTTCTATCATCGAGAATACAATCATGGTCTAACCAAATAACCTCTCACTCCTAGGCATTACACATTTCATTAATAAAAGAGAAAGAGATGAGTGGAGATCAATACCATATTTTGGTGGAAGGTATTGGTCTTATGAATTAATAAAATCCACCAATATATTATCCTTCCAGAACAACATTATGTGGTAATTAAGAGGGTTCCTATACCAGAAACCACGAACATTGATCTTTTTTGAGTACTAAGAAATTCTTCCTAATGCTAGTTTTGGTTCAATAACTTCCACTATAGATACTTACTGGTTAATTAATTCATTAAAAAAAATCAATATTTCTCCCTTGACCCTATCCCTCAATAATTTCAGATTAATACTATAAACATTGAGACATTGGCATATGGATTTTTCCCAGACTCATATCCCTTTTCTTGCATAAATGATTGTGGGGAAATAGAAGTCGAAGGTTTCGACTTAGAGTAGGTGTGCATGCCATTCTGCCTTATCTTGTTGAAGGATACAAGAGTGATGCTCCCAATTTTCTAATCCCAAGGGATATCCTCTAATGAAACTAAGATATTATCTGTTAACACACGCATGAACAGAGACATAGAGGCCATGATCGTTAGTGTTAACAGCGTTGGCGATATAAGATTTGAGGTATGAGACTTCACTTGTGACACCAATGGATATAGAGAAGCTGAATATCCCATTGGAGATTCATGAGGAAAGGATGGGGGGATATCATACATTCCATTTCAGGCAATGAAGAAGGCATTGAGACCATCTACAATGTAGATGAAGGAGGATCCAATATCTCCCTTTCTAAGGACAAAATGGGAACATCAAACTCTTCATACCCCAGGTCCAATGACAGAATCTCAGAGATGATGATGTGGGATGTGACCCACAATTCCCGCAGATAGAGACTAAAAAGAATGTTTTGAAATGTCTTGTCTAGGGGGGGAACATTTATATCATCCACTTCTTGGATTAAAAAGGCCAGATCCCAACTGGAAGATGATGAACCCCATGTAAAGGATGAAAAAGCCCCCCTTTTCCATGATATACGCTCTTAGCCAGCACTAAGGAGGGGTTTTGATAGGAAGGGCGCAGAAACTCTTTAACCATCCCCCAGACCATTTGAGAGACCTAGAGAGAGTGACCTGAAATGTTACAATATTAGAAGAAGAGATGATATGTATGGTAGATCAAGGCCTGGTGATGTTATTTCATCCCATCATTCTTGAGCATGATATGGTCCGTAATTGGTCATGAATTTTCTATTTTGAAAGATAACCAACCGTCTAACTCCACCACCAGACGAGTCGTCTGAACATCTGCGCACATGTAATATAATGTGGATTTAGTAACCTTACTCCGAAATTTTTAGACATTGAATTCGGTCATAAATATTTTGGATGATCCACAAGGATAATCTTTAATGAAATGGATAAATTAGAAATTTTTTGTTACAATTGATGTATTAGAGATTAATGTTTTATATTTCATTACCGGAGTTAATCATTTTTGTTTTGGAAAATATAGAGAGATTGGAGAGATGGATTTTTATTATTTTATGGATATAAGGAACTATTAAATGATAATTCAATCAGTTCCAAAATAAAAATTCTTATTGGATATTAATATCTCAATGTAATATGTGAAGCAATAATTAATCAAAGCACATAAAAATGATGAAATTATTCAAATAAAATAGAATGAAATCATGTTAGTATATTTATTTAATAATATAGATGGTAATATAATGCAAAATCTCTAAGAAATGGATCATGAAAAGAAAATTAATTCCCATAATCGAAATTTTTATTAATAAACTGGTCTCTTAAATTATCATAGATTTTTTTGATTTGATGTTATTAACATTACATCAATTATCTCTATCACTCCCCATATTAATTTATGCTCTTCTTTAATGTCTATGTCTTTACTTCCCACCAATGTTCTAGTACATAATATTTTAGATGAAATTTAGAAGACCCCTTATCTCTCAGAACGTGGACTATTATTTACCCTTTTTTAAAATTTGGGAGTCCAAAAAAGGTATTTTAAAATATAAAATCCAATTATTATTGCGATAAAAAACAAATTGAGAGGATGTAATTTATTTATAGGGTAAAATATAACACCCTGAGATATTAAAAGGAACATAATAACTGATAGATTATATGACACGCAACACAGAGTTTAGATGATAATATAATTTATAGAGACTTTATGATATATTTCTTTTTATATAAATTATATTTATTCAATAGATTTCATTTCACACAACACGTGGTTTGAATGAAACACAACACTCTATTATAATATTATTATTTAAACATGACCATTAAAACCTAAATAATAAGTAATAAGATATGAATAGTATAAATAAATTATTAAAATTATATGGATTAATCATGTATAAAATAAATTCAAGGGATGTCTGTTTAGTATAAATAAAATCAGAATAATTTGAATGAAAATGAAATGTTTTCTAAAAAAAATTATTTTTTTTAAAATGCTGCTTCATCTCTCCTTGTGAAAATATTTTAATTTTTTTAATCATTAGAAAATATATTTCATAAAATTAAATTAATTTTTTAAATAAATATTTCAAAATAATAATAGGGTGAATTTATATGATTTTTCTGAAAAGATTTATTTTTCAATGTAACGTAAAAATATTGGGTTTTATTGAAAATTCACCATTATTAAATCATTACAAGGTAACTTTATTATGTAAAAATATATATAAATTAAAATTAGTTACAATATATTATAATAAATAAAGTTTAGTTCAATTGAATCAATTTCATATTGAATCCTAATATTAGAACATAATATTTTTAAGATAATGTTCTGTTTAGAAAGCCACATTTTATTTGCATCTTAAGGTTTAGGTAAAATATAAATATTTCCAACTATATGAGTTTTTTTAAACAAAATTTATTGGATACTTGGAATCATAATAATTAATATTATATAATATGTTCCACTTATTTATTATGAATAATTTATTATAAAAGACTAAAACTAATTGCAATGGTTAAGGTTAAAGTGAGTTTACTGTGGAGTATAACTCTAATGAGAATGATTAAAATAACCTAAAAAATCATAAAACAACTATTTGATATCAATATTTATACCCTTATCAAATTTGGATCGATCTTTATGATTTCTAGAACACTTTTCCATGAATGTGACCAATAATATAATTTATGTTATAAAACAATGAAGTGTCACAATCCTGGATTTAAAAATCACCTATATATTAATATAAGGAAAAAATGATTTAAATGAATATGGTCTGTAATTATTATAAAAAATAAATTAATTTCATGGGATTAATTTATTTTTAATTTTTGTAAATCATAGAATATAATTGAATTCATATGTATTGTCAATATAGGACTTATATAAATAATTAAAAGAAATTAAATGAAAATAGAAATATTAAATGATAAATAAATTGATTGAATTATTTTAATTCTTTGATTTTGTAGATAAAAATATCATTTATTAGTTTTTTGTAAAATAAATAGATTCTTATTCCATCATTTTATTCATTTTTATATAATCAAATTAAAGTAATAATCTCAAAATGGGCATTATAGTTATTCTATAGTAAATGATATTTTATTAGTTGATTCAAATTCATGAAAATAAAATATTTTTCCATGAAAATTTTTAATCTAGAAAAATAAAAAACATTTTTAATTAAAGGACTAATTTTTTTATAATTAATATATTTACCCTCAATGGGTAAAAACATTGTTAATGTAGTTAAGGTTAAAATAATATTTTTTCCCATTACATGGGCTTATGTTAAAATTATGATTCAACAGGAAAATGATTATTTTTAAAATATGAATTTAATATTTAAAATTATTATGTCCATATTATATTATATGGACCATTTTATTTATTTCTTAAAGGTAAAATTAACAATTTAAAAAAGACTAGTTATAGTAGAGAAAGAATAAAACTGTGAAAGTAAAGAAACACAGATGTTACGAAACAATAAAAATAAAAAATATATTTTTTTATGTGATTGAGGTATTTATAGAACGTATTTTACTTATATCACTTTCATTATAAATCATTTATTCAGATTTTTTTAGAGTGACATCCCACTATTTAATAGTTTTGGGTGTTTACAAAAATTATACTTCTCCTCAATTATAAAAGGTCACTCACTCCCCTCACATATTCACACCTATCAAACCGTTTTCCTTGAACAAACCATAACAAAAAATCTTCAATAAAATCCTTATCTAAATTATATATATTTTTTATTTCTTAAATAAAAACTCTAGGGTCCTTAATCGGAGATCCAAAGGTGTATTCTTTAATAGAAGGTAACCATCTTGACGAACACTTTTTATTACTTCCTCATTTAAAAACATAAATCTTGACTTATAAATTACTATATAATAAAAAATATATATCCAATATAATTATATTTTAATATTTTTATTTTATAATATATATCCATCTCTACTTCCATCAAATGGGAAACAAAATCGTTGATCCTGTGTATGGTGAACCGTCCTCTCATAAAACAATATAACTCATTTTCAATCAACACATATCACAGGTGGATATAAAGATTGATATAATGTAAATATATAATATTAATGATGGAATTATACTTATTAGAATTTAATATCACCTATACCTTCTTTCTTTCCATTCCATTTAAAATATGAAAATATCACACATGTGTATGGTGGACTACTGCCTCACGAAGTGATGTCATTTTTTTAACATATGATTTATATAGAAGGTGATAACGAAAATTTAATGAATATATGAGATATATATAAAATGAAATAAATTATTTAAAATTAATATATCATACATTTCCTTATCCTTCCACCCATTAAAATAATTATACAATCGCTCATGCATACTTATGGTCTACTGACTCCATGAAGCGATTGGATTCATTTACTATGTCGAGGTGGAAAGAATGGCTTTAAGGATGAATCTAACATATAAAAGGAATATATAAAACATTAATATCATTATGGTTACTATTCCACTATATGATACATATAATAGTTAAAACTCTTATGACACAACACGTATGAGAGAACTGGATAATTTACAGCCAGAAATATGAAAGTAATTAAATATTATTAACAATTGGGTGGTATAATGGTATAAGAGGATAATACATGGTTTCATATATATGATTATGATTGATTAATGTATTAATAATAAACATAAACTTATTATGCATGAGGTTAAGACACATAATAATGTAGCTGAACCCGAGGATAGGGTTTCACAACTCACTTTTAATTTTTTCTAACATATGCCATGTTAACACCTTATTTATTTCATATACTATATATAATTATCCTTTTATATATTATAATATGAATATTTTAATATTAATTTTATTTAAAGTGTAATTTTATTATTATTTCTATTATTCAAAATATGATTTAAAAGTTACAAAGCAGTTATGCTTTCATTAAATAATATCACAATTATTTGGGATTTTTCTGTTTAGATCATCCTTGAAATAATTATAGGGTATTAATATCATAAAAGTAGTATATTTTAATCTCATATAGTTATTAGTGATATTTTATGTAAAAGAACCATTTTCAAATTTTTGGAATATTGAATTATTGAGAAAATGTATTTATGAAAATCCAAATTCATTACTGCATTTAACAAAAAATATCCTTTATTCAAAATCCATGTTGTCTAGAAATGTTTTTAGATATATCTTTTGGAATATAAAAATGATTTATTAAATACATTTTTACCCATGTTTCACTATTTAATTTTTTTAATGTATTCTATATTAATTTTTTCCAAACAATGTATGTTTTTATTTTTCTAAAATAATAGAATGGAATCTTAATTTTAACATGTAAGACATTTATATAGTTTTTTATATTCATGAACAATAAATGTTTTTTTATTATCATTCATTTTTAAAAGTTTATATAAAAATTAAATATTTTTTAAAATATTTTTATAACGTTTTGTTTTAATAACATTTTCATTGTGAAAGGGTTATTTTCCTAAAAAAATTTAATGAAATAAATTTAATATTTTAATTAATCAAAATTATCAACACATTAGTGTATTTATGATCCACCAGGGAAATGTTGTATTCAAATAATAATTATTCATTATTTGGATAGTTAATGATCTATTTGAGTGAGCTTTTACAATTTTTTTACCATTCACCATATTAATAAAGATCATTAATGGTTATGTTTATTTGATCAGGGTAAGGATTAACATGTAATAATTTATTTGTTTAATATTAAGGTTTATGTTGATTATTTTTGATCCATTTTTTAAAGACTCGGATTTTCCATGTAATTTTTTTTAATTATATGTAATGATTACATGTATGTGGAAATTCAAAGCGTGTGATTCCAAGGCCCGTTATTCCCGAAATGAATTTATGAACCTTTCATAGTTATTTTCAGTAAATTCACGAGTAACATTTCCTAAATTTGTAATTGATTCAAGGATTAGAAATTCAAAGGCACCGTTGAACTCATAGCACCGATATTTACTTATTGGAGGTTTAACCTCGACTACAGAGGGTCAAGTGGAGACGTTAGTTATTGAATTTTTCATGGAGGATTAAATAAATAAAATATATTTTATTTAAGAAATATCCCCACCACCCCTTTTAATATTTTATGGAGGGGACCACAAGAGGATGGTTGGAAATTTAATGCTGGGCATTAAATACCTAGTTACACAAAATGTGCAACCACATATTCCATTAACTAATAAGATTAATTAATTCTAAATTAATTAATCACTTCTTAAATTAAGAGTTATATTTACACCTCTTATGAGGTTGGGTGCTTTTTCCAATGAAAAAAGTAGGTGGAGGATCTTGAGGCTCCTTAAGAAGAATAGATCTACCAAGCAAGGTCAGATGATCATCATTCGAGAAGCATCATTAGAAGAATGATGTGTGAACAATGAAAACTGACCCACCTCCAATCACGAATGTTCTCTATCGGATTAATGATGTATGAATTTAACTTGTTATAAATTCCAATATGTTGTTGAATTCTTTATATCCCTCACATTACTAAGCTAATGCAGAGGGCGCGTGCCCAACATCCAAGGCCCGAATCATCTACCTTTTGTTGGAATTGATTTCTTCTTCACATGCATTTTAATTCGGGTTGTACAGAACCTAGAATTTCAGATAAAGGAGGCGGCTGACAACTGTCGGCCACAGAGGATATTGCGGCACTCCGTCATGCACCACAAGTGATGAAGGCTATGACCGTAACCCCGACGGGTGACGACGGCAGCTGGCAACGGCCGGCCGTGAAGGAGGGGACAGCGCGACACATGTGCCACCAAAGAAAGGGGCCACGATGATGCCACACTGGGCAGCAGTAGTTAGCACCGGCAGGCTATGGCGGAGGCAGGGAGGCGCACTATCGCACGATGCCAGAGGAGGCCGCAACTCGAAGCTATGTTGGTGGAGGAACTCGCACCTTCAAATATTTCCGCAGCGAACACGTAGTGTCCGCGTGGAATAATTGTTCTATAAGAAACCAAATAGCCACTCGGCCCTTTAGGATGACCAGGGGTCCCACACCCCATGTAGGCCAGTGCAGCCCCCGCTAATGTCGGATCACTCGTTCGTAGAGGGATACACCCCACTGCGGGCTGGGTTGCGCCTGCCAAGCGGGTCGTGCCGCACCACAGGTCAGGTCGGGCAGCCCTAGTGGACCACTCCCCACTGCGAGCTGAGCCGTATGCACCCAAGAGGTTGTGCCTACACGGGCTGGGCCGCGCCCCATCGCGGGTCATGCCAAGTGAGCCCAGTAGGCTGCTCCCCACTATGGATTGTTTCACATACGCCTGGCAGGAAATCCCTATGCGGGCGGGGCCGCGTGAGCGTAGCGGGCCACACCTCTGTGGGTAGGGCCCTACAAACCAAGAAGGATGCCCCTTGGAGGTCGGGCCAGACTGTGGCCCTAGTGGGCCGAGTACATTGTGTCCTAGCCCAGCTGGGTCGGACCCTTTTCGGGTCAGGTCACTTCAGACCGGGTCTGACCGGGTGAGTCCAACTAGGTCAAACCAGACCCAGACCCAACCAGCTGTAGTTCCACTTAAAGAGCCATAACATGAAATCCGAGCATTTTTTGACGAACTATATGTAGCACTGTGACTTGGGAGTGAGATGGTCATTTTGGTATAGTACACTTGGGTTTTAGTGATAGATGGAGTACATCCAGGTTGGATTGAACCTGAATCCAACCTGGCCCTCAGAACTAAAACATGTATAACTCATAGATCGGGCGTCTTATTGACAAACCGTTTATCATGTTGGAACCATTATGACATAGTAGTCTTTTGTGTTATTCCTTTGTAGAGATTAGTGGTGGTTGACATAGGACTGATATTTTAAGGGGAAAATTCTATAGAACTAGAGCACACTTAGTGCGATGAATCATATAGTTGGCTGTAACATGAATAAAGAACATCGATTCTATGTGGGTCAACATCTATTGATCATGTATGGGTCATCATGTTTCATATCCAATGTGGGTAAGTGCTCAGCGATCCAATGTGGGTTATCGCATATAGATCCTATGTGGGTCAGATCCTGTGTGGGTCAGCGGGGGTTATTACCTATCGATCTTGTGTGGGGCAGAAGTATTGCCTCTTATCAAAATAAGACGATCTCCTTTACGACTAGTCATTTGTACTTATGTAAATAATTTATACCTAAGTGTGAGATGATTCGTTTACCTGTGTGGTAATTATATATTCGTGTTGTTAACTATGTGGTACTTATACCTTAGTGGTGTTACGTTCATGGTGTTACCTTTGTGGTGTTACCATCGTGGTTTTATCTCCGTGGTGTTACCTGTATGGTATTTCTATCTTCATGTTGTTATCTATGTGGTACTTGTACCCTCATGGAGTTACTTTTTTGGTATTCTTCCCTTATGTATGAGATTAGCTTATCCTGATAACTTAGGTATATGTAAGGGCATATACCTAAGTAGAGTTGATATCTATCGCTTCGTGCTTGAGATGGAGGTCATTATTTGTGGTTATTTCTTTGTGGAACTCTAGGAGACCTTCAGGGGTCTCTGGGTCCCTACTATGTATTTTTATACTCACCCCTACATGGGCTATGCCCACTCATTGTTGTTTCTTGTGCAGACGACATACAACGTTGATCGAGGGTGAGGGAGCCAGGATTGGATAGTGCTCAAAGGTGGTCTATTTAGCATGACTAGATGAAGAGACTATTGATCGTGAGCTATACCTGCCATTCAAGTAGAATCTTCAGTGGATGAACCGAGAGATATTTTTATATTTTTAGTTGTACTTATACATTCTAGATTGGCTTGTATTCCGACCCCTTTACTTTCAGAACACCTTTTTACTACAACAATTTACTCGTGGTTACCTCTTGTTTTACTCTTTGTTTTTTGTGTTTGTACTGGTTTAATCGAAATATCGTAATGTTATAGGGATATGCTTTTTTGGAGATAGTCTCTAGCCTCTGGCCTATGGAAGGCAGGCTTGGGGTAGTCACAGTACAGGCCCCAGGGGATGGGTCCTGAAAATGTGGTATCAGATGAATTAGTTCTACTGAATAACTAGGACTGAGATATTTTCTATGTGGCTATAGTGTTTAGTTTTATGAATGTGGTATTCTGTTTGGGGAATCCAGTGTTTGTGCGGCGGCTGACAAATCCATACCCAAGGGCCCTGAATTATGATATTTTGACTCTACGCACAGAAACCCTAATTTTGTGAGTTTTTTAAATTTTTTTCTAATGATCTCTTTGAGTTATCTCACCGGATAAATTTATTTATAGTGAAACACCTGTTTTCTTTCAAGATGGTTCCATATAGATAGCTAGTAAGGATTCCCAAGAGAGTACACGATAACGACCCACCGAGTGATGAGGCATTGGTGTAGGGCCCTCTTATGGTGTTAGCCCCTTAAGGTGGTGTACCAGCTACTCCACTACCAGTTGGGCAGCTAGTGCCACTGGCCCCACCAGCCGAGGGTGCACACTGACTGAGCGCGTTGCATGAGTTTCAGTGATAGGGGCCTACGATGTTCCAAGGTGATATGGATCTGAAGGTGGCTAAGGACTGGCTAGAGGCTGTGGATAGTTTTGTTTGCTTAGTTGGGTCACCAGCTGATCTGATGGTGATCTTGGCTTCCCATATTTCCTAGGGAGTAGCAAGGATATGGCGGAGTCTAACACTCAAATTACACGACAAGGCATCACTCGCCTGTGTGGACTTCGAGGTCCTTTTTAGGGTAGAGTTCATCCTAGTGACTCTACTCTCACTGCGCATATAAGAGTTGATGCACAAACAGTATGGTACCACGATCGTGGTTGAGTACTCTTCGAGGTTCACTGATCTCTCCTGCTACTCTATTTATATGGTACAAAACCCTTTATTGAGGTCTTAGACCATTGATCTGGGTCTCCTATGGGAGATTAGATCATCAATGATATCACTCATCATTATTATGTAGGATGGGGTACTAGAGCAATATCTTTTGGTTTAGAGCTTCCTAGATGAGAAGGAACCAAAAGTGAGAGCCCCCATTGGACGTTAGGTAGTAGAGTCATATGCAGTAGGCAGTAGAAGGATGATGCAGGGGTCCAAAGGGATAGACCTAATGGTGGACAACATTAGGATACATCATCAGTGGTGTGGGGATCACGTGACAGGGGATGTAATATTAGGAACAGGCAGTGATACTCATTCGCTGGGTAGGGTCACATGGATCATGACTTCCAGACCTGCTATATGGATGACCAGCAGATGGTCGAGGTACCACCGAGGCAGAGGCAGAGATTCAACTCGGAGGTCCACATGCAGCAGGAAGACATGGAAGAGAATCTAGTCGTGCAGTAGGCCATGGATGATGATTCGATGTTCTATCACCACCAACCCTAGGTGGTCCACCCAGACCATAGGGTGTATGAGGACATGGATGAGCTCAACTAAAGGTTGTTGAGGCCATTAACCAAGGTGCTATAGAGTTGATTAGAGGTACTATATGTGTCTATTCCACCCTAGCTATACTACATATAGACACAGGTTCATGTCAGTCATTTATTTCCCCAACACTCATTTAGAGTTCGTAGAATTTTGTAGAGCTGTTGTCTCAATCCTTATGTCTAGATACCTGTATTGGAGAGGATTAGAAGATTACAGACTAGTTATAGTAGTTTGAGCTTACTCTACGAGGTGAGATATTCAACTGGGATCTTTTAGTAGTGAGGTTGAGACATTACGACGTCATCTTGGTTATGGACTGGTTATCCACAGTCAATGCTTAGATAGACGATATTAGGTGAAATTTAAGGTGTTTCTTTAAGGATGGGACTAGGTTTTCCTCCACCAGTGATAAGGGAACCTTTGCAACATTTGATGGACTTACCTAGAGGAGGCTGTAGTCGATCAAACATCAGTTGGATTGCCTATCCCTCTGAGCTGTTGATGTTGAGAATCTAAGAAATCTTGTAGTGGTGGACCATTATGTCGATGTATTTCCTAAAGAAATTCTGTGACTACATCATTATAGAGAGGCATACTTTCAAATTGACCTATTCCCCAGGAAGACACCAATATCTACCTTATCATATCAGATGGCTCCTACGGTGCTCTGTGAGTTACAGGTATAATTGGAGGACTTGTAGAAAAAGGGGTTCATAAGGCCAAATGTTTCGCCAGGGGTAGCCCTGATTTTGTTCACCAGGAAGGAAGAAGGGAGTTTGAGAATCTTTGTAAACCATCAGCACCTGAACCAGGTGACTATGAAGAACAAGTATCCAATTCTGAGGATTGATGATCTTTTCAATCAGCTAAAGTGAGATCAGAGGTTTTCATAGATATATATTAGATGAAGCTATCATCAGCTCAGGGTATGAGATGAGGATCTGAAAAAGATGGACTTAAGATGTCGGTATGGACACAATTAGTTCTTGGTTATTCCATTCAGCATAAACAACACCTCAGAAGTGTTAATGTGACTCATGAACATGATCTTTCAACAATACTTTGATCTGCTTGTGGTGGTATTCATCGATGACAACATGATGTACTATGTGATGAATGAGGTGCATGCCTATCATCTATAGATAGTTTTGGATATAGTCTGAGAGCACCAAAATTATGGTAATCTCCTGATGTACTAGTTTAGGATATAGGAGGTCCAATTTCTTGGACAGGTTATCTCGGAGGCTGGAGTTGTGTCAGATCCGGAGAAGATATAGGTTGTGGTAGCTTCGGAGACACCCATTAGCGTGACCAAGGTGCATAGTTTCCTGGTATTGGCTGGGTACTACCATATATTTGTATATATCTGTTCCAAAGTCACGGATCCATTTTTATCATTGATGAAGAAGGGGAATCCCTTCATATGGACAAGGATATTCTAGTAGAGTTTTCATGAGATGAGGCAGAGACTGATGTGTGCCCCCATCATGAGGCTTCAGGAAGTAGCTGTTGGGTATGTAGTCTACTGCCACACATCAAGGACAATAAATGGATGTGTCCTAATGCATGAGTGACCAGTGATCACATATGGTTCATGACACCTCAGACATCATGAGAAGAACTATGGCACCCATGACCTAGAGTTAGCAGCAGTGGTCTTTGAATTTAATTTGTGGAGAAATTACTTGAAGGGAGAACATTTTACAGTCTACTTTGATCACAAGATTCTCAGGTATATATTTTTTAGAAGGACCTGAACTAGAGACAAAAATATGGGATGGAGTTCCTCAATGACTATAACATTGATATATTATACACTCATTCGAAATGGAATATAGTGGAAGACGCACTAAGTAGGGGGTTTGGTTTACAGCTTCTGAGTGAGGCGACATAGTAGTTTGCCACATTGCAGATGTCCTTTATAGATAGAGATGGAGCAGCTTACATCTAGTCTTTTACTATCACTCCCCCACTTCTCCAATGATATTATGAGTCACAGCTTTGGGAAATTGACTGTGAGGCCCGATGTTCCTAGATATCATCAATAAAGGCACCTGATGGATTTTATGAAGGTGGGGATCACATCATCCTCCTAGGAGGACTTACCATGGTACCAATGCCGCTACAAGAGGATGTGTTGATGGAGTTCCATACATCCCCTATAGAGGTGAATCCTAGTGTGGAGAAGATGTAACAGGACCATCTACTTTAGCACTGGTGGCCAGGGGTGAAGAAAGAAGTGGAAAAGTTTTTTTCATGATGCCTCACTTGTCAGCAAGTGAAGGTCGCACATCAGGTTCCAATAGGATTAGCATGACTACTAGAGGTGCCGGAGGGGAAGTGGGATATAATCACCATGGACTTTGTGACAATGATTCCACATATGTCTAGAGGACATGATTCCATCTAGGTGTTCATTGATCGACTCACCAAGTTGGCCTACTTCCTACCTATCCGAGAGCAGGGATCTGTAGAGGGCCTGGGATGCCTCTATGTACAGAAGATTATATGACTTCATGGGGTCCCATCGATGATCATCTTTGGCCCTGATGCACGTTTATATCCCAGTTATGGAAGGGATTATAAGAGTTTTTGGTGACTAAAATTAATTTGATAACAGTCTTTCATCCATAGATGTATGGTCAGACAGAGAGGACCAAATAGACACTTGAGAAAATGATTCGTGCTTGTGTCCGAGATTTTGGCTGCAGTTTGGAGGATCAATTTCCCTTGGTGGAGTTCCCATACAACAACAACTATCACTCCACCATCATTGTGACACCATTTGAGGCCTTGTACTGTCGTACATGTAGATCACCTCTATGCTAGACAGACCCAGGGGAGTCATCAGTTATGGGTCCAAAGTTGGTACGGGCTACCACTGAGAAGGTACAGATCATCCAGGAGAGGATAAAGACTACACAAAATAGGGAGAAGTCTTATTATAACAAGATACAGAGTCCTCTCGAGTTGTAGGAGGGGTACAATATATTCTTGCGAGTCTCCCATCGATTAGGACTATAGAGATTTGGTCAGGGTGACAAATTATCTCTGAGTTTTTTAGAATATTTCCGATACTTCGGGGGATTGGCAAGGTGGCAAACAACATGTCACTACAAGCACAGTTGGAGAGGGTGCACGATGTCTTCCATGTATCCCAACTGAGGAGATATGTGCATGACCCATGTCACATCATCGACCATAGAGAGATATACTTTGATGATGGGGAGACCATTATAGAGGTTTTAGTAGAGGTTGATGATTGACTTGAGTGGGGCCTTTGTGGACAATCGATACCTATGGTGAACGTTTTCTAGAAGCATGAGAACCTATAGGAGAGAACATATGAGTGAGAGGCTCATATTATTGCCCATTACCCCCATTGATTTTCATAGATTATGTTATGGATTTCAGGGAAAAAAGGCCCTATGTTGGGAAAAATGTAAAGACCTGAATATTCAGTGTAATCTTTTTAAATATATAGAATTATTACATGTCTGTGAAAATTTCCAGTGTGTGAGTACAAGTCTCAGTGTTCTCAGAATGAATTTTTGAACTTTTTTAGGTACATTAAGTAAATGGGAAAGTTGTGTTTCTTAACTTTAGAAATGATGCTAAGATTAGAAATATGGAGGCACTGTTGAACTCAAATCGATGAGATTCTCTTAATAGAGGTTTAACCTCAACCATAGAGGGTGGAGATTTGAAGTTGGTTTTTGTGTTTTTCATGGAGGATTAAATAAAATAAATATATTTTATTTTAAAAATATCCTCCCAACAACCATTTTAATTTTTAGTGGTGGGGAAGACAATAGGATTGTCGTGAATTTAATGGTTGGAATCAAGTGCCTTCTTACAAAAAAAGTGTAACCAACTTTTACATTAATTAATAGGATTCATTAATTATAAATTAATGAATCACCTATTAAATTAAGAGTTATATTAACACCACCATTGGGGTTGGGGTTTTTTTTCCATTAGAGAAAGGACAAGGAGGATCTTGAGGCTCATTACAATGAATAAATCCTCAAAAAATGGTCGGAAGATCGTCGTGTGAGTGGCATCATTAAAAGATTGTTGTGAGAACAATGAACATCAACCCACCTCAAATCATGAATGTTCTCCAATGTATTTATGAGGTAGGGAATTTTATTATTTTAAATTCAAAGATATTTTTGAATTCATTGTCTTCCTCACATTACCAATCTAATGCAGAGGGTACAGGCTAAACAAACAGGGCCCGAACCCTACGCCTTTTGTTTGAAATGATGCAATTTCGAGAGAATTTTTATTTAGGTTGGACAGAAACCTGAAATCTGGGTGACGACAGCGCCTGACAAAGATTGGTCATGGAGGAGATAGTGGTGTGACGTCGTACATTTCCCATGAATGAGTTTATTCTTTGTGAAAATATCTATGAGAATATTTACATGCATAACATTAAAGTCATTAAAAGAAAAGGCTTTATATACCATTATTGAATGAAATAATAATATTGTTTATGGAATAAAATACTAGAATGAAATAGCCATAGAAATATTTCCATTTTGACTAAGAATGGTCTTATGATGTATTTACTATAACATATGGTTGATACTTCAAAAGTATATGACCTTTGTCAATATGGTATGCAACATGAATAGTTTTGTATCTATTAAAAAAGTATAAACAATTGATGATTTATAGTTAGTGCACATGGACTTATTTTTTTGAAATTTAAAAGGTATTATTGTTGGAAAATACTATGACTATATCATTGTTGAAGATTACTGTATATATAATTGGTTATATTTTTCTATAATCAAATTTGAAGCCTCTAGTTATTTGAAAACATTTTTGAAAAGATGTAAATTTGTTAAAAAGTCTCTCCTTAATAACTATTTATAGTAAACATTGTAAAGAGTTTTAAAATTATTTTTATGATTATTTTTAAATGAATTTTTTTGAAAATTACTTTTCATCACATAGAACTCTCTAGAAAAATGGTGTAGTTGAATGAAGAAATAGAATTTTTTAATAAACGACTAGAACCACACAGAGTGAATAATCAATTTCTAAAAATTGTTAGGGTAAATGGGTTAGAAATTATTGCTCTAAAATAAATTAGGTTACAATTAGATGTTTTCCTAATAAAAATATCTATGAGTTGTGTACATGAATAAAAAAAGTTTCATACATAAATTCTTTTTTATGAAAAGTAATCATCATAAATACTAAAGGTAATTTACATATGTTATCATCATAATGTTACTAATGAATAATTTTGGGATATTAAATTACTTATATAGACTATATAATTTAGAATAAAATTATTATAATATTGTAAAAATTGGACATGATATGTTTGATGAAATATGTCCCCTTATTTTTTTTACAAACACAATCTATATCATCGTATATTTTTTCAAAAACTGATTTCCATCCAATGATTGATGGATTTTTTATAAAGAAATAATTTTTAAAGTTGTTCCTTAATAATATTTACAATGTATTGTTGAATAATAGAATTTATAAAACAAAAGAAATTATTTGTTTTTATGGAACATCCTGATGAAGGTATCATTGGTGATGTAAATAAACATGTTAGGATTTCAAAGTTCCTTAAGAAATGAAATTGAACATCTAGTTTTCTTATACCACTTTTAAAATAGAAATCTTGACGAGGACTTGTATAATGAGGATGGTGTTAATTCTACTCAATATGAACTCAATGAGTTTGAAAGTTACAATTAAACAACAATAGTTTAACGACCTATAAAATCATTAATAATTGGAGTAAAATGGGGTTTTACAGACTAAATGCAACGAAAATTGAATAATAGGTAGAAATAAAGATATAATTGTTTGTAACATATTAAATAAACCATGGAGAATATATTATAAAGAATACTATTATCTGATAGTAACACTTCAATCTATTCCAATACTTCTATCCATTACATAAATCTTTTATTTTAGAATACTTTAAATGGATGTGAAGTGTGATTTTTTAATATATATTTTCAGGATAATGTTTATGTAGAACAAGACATTAGTTTTGAAAATAAAAAACATCCATAACAAGATTCAACATAAACCTAATATTTATATGGATTTAAACAAGCCCCTTGAGCTTAGTATGATAGGTTTTCTGGATTTTTTTAGAATAATATTTCGATAAGGGTGTTTCATATCAAACTATTTTTATAAAATAGGTTAATAAAAATATTATAATTGTTTGAATTTCTATAGAAGAATTTAAATATTGTTCTAATCAATATTATTTAATAGATTTCTTTTCATAACGTATAATGTAAGAGTTTGAAATGAGAATGGTAGATGGGTTAACATAATTTCTTGGTTTACAAATGTCACAAAAACCAAAAATAAGTTTTTATCTCAATTTAAGTATATAAAAGATTATAATAAAAACATTTCACATGAAATTACTAAATTTATTAGTAGTCTTATTGGTACCTCCACTACCTTTGATCTTGATGAGGCTATAAAATTACGAGATACAAATTCATTTAAAGGAATGATATGAAATTTATGTTAATTAATAAGTAGTTTACTATATTTAATAGTTTATGTATGCTTATGTGAAATATATCAGGATAATCCAAAAGAGTCGCATCATAAATATATATAATTAATTTTCAATTATCTTAAGGTAACTATGGTTTTAGGTATATTTTGTTATTCTAGAAATGTTTTTGATTTAAAATATTTTCCAGATGATAACTTTAGTGGATGTAGAATTGATAAGAAATGTACACATGGAACCTATCATTTGTTAGAATATTATTTATTTTTATGTTCATGTAAGAAAAAACCACTATAGAACCTTCCTCTACTGAAGCTAGATATGTGATATGTGGAAGATATTGTGATCTAGTGTTGTGGATTCAATAAACACTCAATGACTATGTAATGAATTTCACTAAAAAATATATTGTGATAATACAAGTTTTATTTATTTAATTAAAAAATCAATATATCACATATGTGATAAGAAAATAGATATTAGCCACCAATTATTTTAGGATCTCATGGTCAATGTAGTCATATTTTCATAATTAATCAGAACATAAGATCAATAGGTTGATATTTTAACAAAACACGTTACTTCTAAGAGGATTGAATAAATTGAACAAAATCTAGGAATGATCAATGTAAATCGATTGATCATATCTACTTATAATTTAACCATTTCCTTACATTAAGATACTCACTATTATAGGGGTGTAATTATGTTTTTATGTTTTTTATGAACTATTAGTTTTTCATAAATATTTTTGTTTTATAATAAAATTTCCTAAAATATTATTATAATTAGTGTTGCAAACAATTTTTTTTTAAAAAAGTTAAAAAGGAAAAAGTTTAAATATGTTTCTTGGGATCATAAAGTATTTGAAAAAAAATCGACACAACTTTTAATTCAAAATATCCTAGATTAAAAATATAATATTAAGATGTTATTTTAAAACTATCGTAATTAGATTTCTTAATGAATCATTGATATTTAGTTTTTTTTTAAAATCAGAATTAGTGTTCAAAATGAAAATATAATATTCACTATTTATTTCAAAGGTATCATGATATTTTTAAGAACACTATGAAGAAATGTTTAATAATACTGTTGACACTTTCTACTCTGAATGGTACGTTTCTATTCTTTTAGTATATACTATATATCATTTTATTATTTATATTTCATGTTATTGTTTTTAATTTAGATTTATCATAATTTTTTATATTAAATAAATATATAAAATGTTCCATAATCATAATGATTCTTGATCTGGTTAATGTATTGAAACCTCAAGAGTTCAAAAAAAAAATTTAAAACATTCTTCAGATGAATACTAGATTTCAGATTACTTCGGGTTTCCATATCAACAATTGATATTATGATGGAATATGAATAGCTACCTCTAGTACCTATATAAGGGTTGTTGACTCTGTATCTCACATTTGTTCTTAAGAATTATCACTCCCAAGGTATTACACTCTTCAAATACCCTATCCTAATAATATTTTTTTATGTCTGATATTCAGTGTCAGTTTCAATTATAATGGAATATAGGTAGGATATTTATAAGTGGTGAATTTTTAGGGAATGATTTGTTGAAAGGTCATGGATAAAAAATAATGAATCTACACTCATGAAAATTATCTAATATCACGTTTATGAGTTAGTTTGATTTGAAAATATAGATAAAGGCAATGATCATTATTACCTAGAGGTTATTTTATAGTTTATTGATTCTATTCAATTTATGAAAGTGTATGATAAAAAAATGGTTTCCTTAAATATGTTTATAAAATGGAATAATCTATATTACATAATTTTTTCTTATTTTATTGGAGTTCCATTAGAAGGGGAAGCACATTTACATTCCCAAAAGTTTCCAAATAGACTCAGTACCTGGAAAAAATAATTATTATGATTCTTTATTTTCCATTTCTGAAAATGTATTAAGGGATTAAAACATGAATCCTTATAACATATTCATTACACTATTTATTAATGGTTTTATATCCATTTAAATGGAGACAAAGATACTATGAATATATCTGATGTTTTTCTTCTAGATTATTTGCTGAAAATGAAAAAGATTGACATGGTGAAGATTTTATTTTTTACGATGGATAACATAAGAACATGATCAATAAATTCTGAAATTATAGTGTTACTTGGATTCATATATTACATAATTTTTATTACATGGTATAATTTAATTTGAAAACAAATCATATCTGATTAGGGTCAATATTTCCTTTATTAGTTAGGATACGATGTCAAGAATGATGTTAGTATTTGATTCCAAGACAAATAAGTTTAAAGAAAAGTAGTATGGTACTACATCGGTGGAATGACCATCAAGGAAAATTGAGGAAGGTAAGAAGAATAAAGGAAAGTAAGAGACCTATCATCTAGTAATGATAACGAAGAAGAAAATAATTTATGATTATTATTTAGAGATAAATATGGATAAAAATGGTACAGAAAATCCATGGGATCCGTAATTCATAAATATACATGGTGAATAATAAATGTATAGTCCAAGATTCATATATGTTAGATTAATAAGAGAAGAGTAAAAAAACATTAAAATAAATCAGTATATGTGAATTTGTTTTAAAATGGGTTGAATGATCCTCTATGAATCATGTGATTTTGACATCAAATACTGATTAGATTATTCTAGATGGTAGATTATTTTTCTATAAATATTTATTTTTCGTGATAAAATAACTAGTGTTAATGATAATGGAAATTAAACAGTTGATTCTAAATAATTAGTCCAAAATATTACTAAAAATAATCATAACCGGAGTCATTAGAAAAGGGATCTCTTTGGACCACAAGGAAGCTAGAAGAGAGGCATTACATGGAATTCAGTGAAGAAGTTGATGGAAAAGTAAATGAAGAAAACGAAGGGAAATAAAAAAAGAAAATTAATGAGGAGAATTTGAAGAAAAATATGGTGATATATAATAAGAGGTATAAGACCAAGAAGAACATGAAGATGATGAGGAATATTACGATGTGGATGTTGGTGAAATAACTCAATCATATAAGTAATCATCGGAATATTTATCTTTATCATATTCACCCATCATGATATATAAGGTTATAAATATGTATGTTCTCAAGAGGAAGAATTATAATCATGAAAGAATCAAAATAATCCTCAATGAAATAGGAAAATGATAAATTGTAGAACAAAAAAAATTTGACGACAAATAAAAATCTAATAATGTCTTATAATATCCTGAAATTTATAATTATAAGAAAGTTTCAAGTGATGATACAAATAATATTAATGAATTAGACATGAGTACAAGTAGGATAAAATACCCTTAGACTAAGCATGATCAATCAGACTATCAACAGAAAATTGATCATAAATGTCTTGAATTTATATTCTTTGGTTTAAAGATACTGATATATCTGATTCCATATTTTCCCAATGTTAAATCAAAGTGTAAGATGATTCATGAAACAATGATTAAAAATAGGAGTCTCTAAAGGTTTATAATGAACTAGGGATAAGGATTGAGACCAATCTGGTTATTTTTCAATGTATGTTCAATACATAGAAATCCATATATAATCAGAAGGTCAAATGGTCCAATAAAATAAACACTGATATCCATAAGCATGTGAATAGTTTTAGGATATTATGAAACATCATTTAGAATCAATAAGTTCCTTCAATTACTTTTCCTCAAATACAGATGATAGAGTTAGGTTCATTGATGTATTTGGAGACTCCACTGATGAATAAAATGAGGATGTAAAAGTTTTGATACAAAAGATCCAAGACATGTAGTTAGAGAAGATCGGACACAGATCATGCGAAGATGAACTAATTTTAATTAGATAAGAAGAAAAACAGTTTATCTAAGGATTTAAAAATCTTAAAGAAACAAGATTAGATGCAAGTTGAAAGGATTATAAAGATGAGAAAATATCAATAAAAGTTCAAAAAGATGAAAGATTTTATGAATAAACTTCTTAAGAATGATTTTATTTTAGTTCGAGGCATGAATGCACTTTACACAATATCTGAATATTCAAACAATTATCTTTTCATCTAATTACTTTTGGTTTGATTTTTTTTTTCAATTATGGTTGGATGTATGTTCTTCCATATTTTTTATAGATGAATATTTTATTAAATAAATTATTTTTTATGTTATTTATTTCTTAACATTTCATAATAATTCGGATTCTTTCCCATTTATTTTAAAATCCAAAAAGGGTAGGAATGATTTATTATCTGGTGGAATGTTTTATTAAGTGGGAGAAAATTTTATCAAAAGAGGATAATATTTTATAAAGGGGGAGATTTCTTTTAAATGGGATATAATATCCTAAACATGACTACGTTTCATAATGGGGAAGAAGTTTTTTCTTTAAGTATTGACTATTCAAATATTTTCCATCTTATTCAACGAATTTAAAATCTCTAGTGATGTTAGGCTGATAAGAAAAACTTCATAGTTCAAAAAAGAATAAAGGAATGTATGTTTTTCAAGTTATTTTTTCAATTAAATTTTTTGGTTTGTGTATTTAATAAAGGGGTATATTAATAATAATGAAGTTTTACATAATGCTTTTTTAGTCCATTAGTTTTGGAAATCACAAAAACATTCATAAAACATTTTTGCTAAATTTTTATGTCTCAGGTGTTTTAGACTATTTTTCAAGAAAAAATTATCTTTTACCTTATGTAGAAAACGTTCTAATGTATTATGAGTATAATCCTATTATTTTCCTATTATGATAATTGGATTGACTATATGCCCAGAAATAGGTCTCACCTTTATTCCAACCAGGGGTTATACTTTGGCTTGTCTATCGTATTGAAAAATGTCATGACCATCGGACTGATTCTCGTACTGATAAATCAGACTGAAAATCATATGGATTCTTTTATTAACCATTGATAATGATTTACATTATACTATCCTGAGGTTATAATTAGAATATATTATATTGATTTATAACATAAGGAATACCTATAACATTGTAATATTGTTAAAAATATTATATGAAACATTTAATTATAAGATGACATTGTGAGTATTAAAGAATCATATGTATGAGGTCATTGAAAAAATTTGGAATTATGACTATTGGTAGACATTCAATAAATGCATGTTTATTTAAAGAGTTTGAATAATATTTCATTAGAAAATTTCATTCAAAATTAAATTATTTTCAAGTTTTCTATGGGGGGATTTATCATTCCAAATTCATTGTAATCATTCGAGAGTTCCATTTATTAGAAATCCCTATTAGGTTGCTTCTTTAATAAAATTTTATTTTTTTAATCACATCTGATCATTATTATGATAAAGCGACTTCCACAATAGAAAGATTGAAAACACGATCTTTTAGATCAAGGGATTATTGAGATAGGAAGATAGAAACTGATCATCATATCAAGGGATTCCTAGGATATAAAGACAAATATCTTATGATTATCATATAGAGGGATTTCATGATAAGAAGAGAAACAAATTAAAGTTATTACAAAAATGTGGATACCATTAGTCAAGATTTTTTATAACATTACTCTTAATGTTAAAAGAGGTAAATCTTATAATATAGCATGTAATTCATTTTTATTATTAAAAGTTATTTATTAATTGAGAAGATTCTATTCAATTATTCATGTTTAATAATGTAAACCTTTTTTACTTAACTTTCTATAAAAAATGTTTTATCATTACGATTGTGATTACGATAAAAATACTCTGATATAAATTGGTTCAATTGTGATTCCAATCCTCAAATTGATAATTAATCTATGTTTGAGTATGATAAATTTACATTAAAAGGATATTTTTCCTTGTATATGGGATCCTTATACCACAACTCACCCCAGTATTTTATGTTCAATAATTTATGTCTGTATTAATAACCTATAATAATTAATTTATTGAACATGTAGAAAAAAAATTGATAAATTTTTTAAATTTTCAATCAATTATGTCAAAATTAACTTAGTGATATTTTTTGGGGTTTTTATAAAGGATTTATTTTCCTATGAATTGTGATGAACAATGGTTTTTAATAAGAAATTTAATTAATCATAAAAAATTAAAATTTTACATTTTGTTTTACAAAAATTTAAATTTAAAATTAATGTTATTGTATTTTAAATAATATTATTTAATTAATTATAAACAATTTTATTATTGAATTTGGTAAAAAAGGAATTTTATACTTAAAAACAAATTTTCTAGAAAATCATTTTTCATTTAATTTTTTCTTTAAATATTAAATTATTATATTGTTTTTCTCAAAATTGAATCTTTATAAATTTATTTCACCTTGATATGTGTATATTTATATAATTAATTTTAAAAAATAATATGAATGATCATAAAACATCCCAAAAGATATATTTATTTTAATAGATAATTGTGTTTCGACCATGATTATCCATGATTCTATAATGAGGAAATTCCATCCACTTTAAATTGACCACACCATTTACAATATTTTATGTAAATTTGATGTAAAGAGAATCACAATCTAAATTTTGAAATCTATAGGATATTGTTACAGGTATAATTTTTTTTAGTTCTAAATGGTAATTAGAATAAAAAATTATTAATTTATTTACTTATTATTTTATGTGGTTAAACAACTTTCAAAAATACATAAGACGCAGATATAATTTATCTATTAAATTAATTAAAAATAAAATAAAATATCTAAAAAATAACAAAATTAAAATTAATTGAATGAATTATTGTGTTACTAAAACATTTTAGATAAATATAACATTTTAGGGAAGTGTTGATTTATTAAATATAAATCTTTTTGTAATCACATCATTTTCAATGTCAAATAAATTGAATATTTTCCAAAATATCATTAATTGAAATTTACGTTAAATAATATGTTAATAAAATATTTAGAAATAAAAAATATTATTAGAGAAGGAAATTGGGATAAGAAATAGTGTATAATGTCATACCATATACATTAATGATAGAAATGTCACTATATAAGTGAGATTATAAGTCGTTAATGTTAAAAATATTTTTACTATACATGAGGTTATTTTTTTTAATCAATGGTTTAATACATATTATATGATTTAACATGATACAAAAACCTATCAAAATTTGATCAAATGATTATATTAATATTATATTTTGCATTTCACTAATTGAATATAAATTTGCAACCATTTTATGAAACACCCTAAGATTTTGAGATATATTTTCATTGTCACATAAACTTAATCTTTTTGATATTTATCAATATAAACATAATTTTGATTATCTTGTATTAAAATAATGTATGTCTTTTAGACAATTTTTTTTACATGTTACAATATTTTCCTTTGAGAAATTAAATATATCAAAATAGTGAATGATTTTAGTCAAATTTATATATCACTTCTCCAATTAAAATTTTAACATTCATCTTATTTTCTTCTTATACAAGGGATTAGAATAAATCTAATATTAATCATAAAAACTATATTTTTATAAAAAGAAGTTTTTTCAACCATTTACGTACTTATTCAAAAAATATTTCTAGAAATTTTGGGAATTTTATTTAATAAAAAGAATATAAATTTATAAGTTATCATTTCAAAATTTACAAGTGTATGCTATTTTTATAATTTTTTAAGAATTTGTTTTTTTGATTAATATTGAAAAATGGGGGTTTGTTATGAATTATTATTTCTCTTAATAAAATTATAGAAATAAAAATATCATTATTAAGGTTTAAAAATATTTATTATATCAATAATATAACAATTTATCCATTTTTTATTTTAATAATACTATTATTTAATTTTGATATGAGCTATTTTTAAATAATAACACATTTTATCATAGAAATCATGTCTTCTCTTCATGTATACAAGTTTAATTATAAATTAAAAAATTTAAATTATATTAATTGAGTTAGTAAAAATTGATTTTGAATTTTGAATTAGAATAATTTATATTATATAGTAAGTTTAACATAATTTTTGACCATAATAAATTTCAAAAGAAGTTAATATTACTGATCAAAATGAATGAATAAATGGGTTTACTGGTGGATATGCTAAAATGATAAGGGTTAAAAATAACACAAAATTTTAAAATACCAATAATATGAGAAACTTTAGACCAAATATATTCTATTATATCTAATTTACCTTTTTTGTATCATCATACAAAGTGAAAAACATGGTCACAGATTTTTCAATTCAAAAATTACTAGTGTGACACTCACCTCACTAATATAAAATCACCAACTCTGCTATACTATTCAAAATTTAGAAGAAATTTTTTGTGTAAATACCAAACCAAATAAAATCTTGAATTCCCTCCTGTGATCCTATATGACTTATTCTAGTTATAATTCCATCCAATGAATCCCTTTAGTTTAACGAAAAAAAGATGTCTCATGAAGCTATAACATCACTAATCGAGCGTTTTATACTATTTATTACACCACACCCTTGAATTAGTATTAAAAACGTATTATATAATAATATAATAATATTACATTTACTAATATTTCTTTATCGTAATTTCATATCCTAAATGTTTATCCTCTTCCATAAAATTGGTCACAAAATCATCATTTATCTGTATCGCAAAATACTACCTAATGAACCGATGTTATTTGTTATCCATCAACACCTATAAGTTATTAAAATAATTATGTATATATATATATATATATATTTTA
The DNA here is from genome assembly GCA_963277665.1 of Viscum album. Taxonomy (NCBI): domain Eukaryota; kingdom Viridiplantae; phylum Streptophyta; class Magnoliopsida; order Santalales; family Viscaceae; genus Viscum; species Viscum album. The sequence continues at coordinate 1,629,695,405 of OY728155.1, read as the reverse complement.
AAAATGTGTTTTTATTATAGAATAATGATATCACATATTGTTTCTTACTTTTCAATCAGTTTTGAAAATGATAATGTCGTTTGTGTGTATGGAAGACCACTGCCTCACAAAGTGATGTGATTCGTTTTTTCCATAAATGGAATGAAATAAATATTGGTTTAATAATAATATATGATATATATTAGGTAAAACTTATTATTTATTCGTAATATATTATTAAAATTTCTTTTTATTAACCATCAAAAAATGGTAACAATATTCATGCATGTGTACGACCTACAATCTCCATGAATAGTATATATCATTTTTAAAATGTAACTTAATTAGATTACTATAAATTCATATATATTGAATATATATATATATATGATATTTTTATCAGAATAATAATTATATATATGAATCAACCATGATCAATTTATGAGTACCAAAATGAAAAATCAAAACATACATGAAAAACAGATTGGTTATTTCCCAAAATGTGATTATAACAAGGAGTTTTCAATAAAATATTAATAAATTGTAATATTTAAATAATATATGGTATGAAATATATAATTATTATTTTTTAATTGGTGTGTAAAAAATTAATTTTTATTATATAGGAGGGTCATATGTGTATAAATAATGTTCAAAAATAAACTAAGTGATTTTTATCTCACATTTACATTGTTAACACACATGACATATTCACCAAATATTTGTTTAATGTTTTATGTATAATACCAAAAAATGTATTTTATATTTGAAAATAAATTTTTGGGATTTAAATATGTATTTTAGGATCCTTATTTAATAGTATTTATGGATCAAATTTCACCAACTGTCAATGGATGTTTTTCTCAAATTCCCTTCTGTGGGGAAAAAGTTATGTTATGCCCCAATCGCATTCAATGAGGTGTATATACTATCAAATTTTATATCACTAATATCATTATTTACATTATATTATGTATTTCAATTAATTATATTCATTCATGGGGATAAGTTCTCAATGTTTATTTATTTATCAAGATTTTTAATGATCATGATTTCATGGATGAAATATTATTATATATTTATTAAGAAACACATGAATGATCATATCATCTTGTTATAACGTGATAATAAATTATTCCAATTTATTTTAATCTATTTAGGTAATCTATTGTTCAGATTAATTTTTTTTAATAAAAACTATAATTACATCACTTTTTTTTAAAACCTATTTTCTTCTAAAACGATGTATTCTGAAAATGTTTTCAAAATTTTTAACATTAATAAAATAATTTTAAAAATACATTTTTTCACATGTTTTAATTTTTAGAAAATTATTTTAATGTAATATTTATTTCATATTCTAGAAAATACAAGTTTTTATTTTAACAAAAATGTAAAATAAATTATTATTTTAATATGTACAAAATGAATGTTCTTTTACACCAATATGAAAAAATAATTATCTTTAAGTATTTAATTGTAATTTAAAAATATAGTTTTCAAAAAAAAATAATTTTAATAATATTTTTGAATTTATATGTTATAAATGTTATTTTTAAAATGGAATGTAAATTTTACCCAAGAAATATTTTAAGGAATTTTAAAGATTCCTTTTTATTTTTCAAAGTTTTTTTTATGAAATGTATTTTGAAAATGTTTTATATATTAAAAAATTACTTTTCAATTTTTAAAGTCCATATTCTATAAATATATTAAATTTCAAATTTAAAAATCATTTTTAATCTGAGATGCAATTTTTTTGGGACATATACTTTATTGTGAAATTTTAAAATTATTTTCAATGTGTAAAGTCTATGTTTTATGTTTTATGTAAATGTAATTTTTATGAAACCAATTTTTTCAATGGTTATTAAATTTAAATTGATGATAATATTTATGGAACCCTTTTTATTTAAATAGGTCATGATGTGATGATATGCTAAATGTTTTAAGATATCCTAGAATAAATAAGTATGTATTTCATTAATATATGGGTGTGGCCTATATCTCAATCCTTTTTATTGGGTAAGGAGTTATATATATTGAGAAAAAAAATTGGAAAAAGATGATAGTTCTTATCAACTATGGGAAACTTGTATGTCCAGATCCCCTACGGGAAATAGGTGGATCCTGATGCACCGTTGAATATAGGTGAATCCTAATACACAATGGCAAACATGTGATAATTCCCAATCTCAATATTTATCATCTTTGTTGTTAACTGCAATATATAAAATAGTTACGATATGTTTATAACTGTTTCTACCTTTTATGAAATGATCTTATGGTTAATTATTTATTTATATTTAGTTCTCACTCTTATGGGATGAGTTCTTGTAAATGATAATGTTTTATTTCATGACTCGTGTTTATGATCTATTAAAGGTTGGGTATGATGTTCATATGTTTTGAAAATGATCACATACTCTTATTCGTATATTATAATTTAATATGATTATATATTGATATAATATATGTTTAACCTTACAAGGAATATCAGATTACCCTTTCTTATGTTTCCTCCCCATGTTATGAAGAATGGTTTAGGTTGGGTGTTCTTAAGAGGATTACTATGTGAGAAGATACTTTTATTAGATTTTGATGATATTTTAGGAAATAAAAAGTTATATTTTGTTATATCCAATGATACTAAACAATTATGTTCCTCGATAATGTGTTTATAAAATATATTGAATTATTTTATAAAATATGAGTTATTTGTTAATAAAATATGGTTCACTGTAGTTGGTTTCAACGAAAAGGATTAGTCAATATATAACGAGTAGGACTTGAAAAAAAAATTAGTGACATACTTAGGGATATTCATAATTATATTAATAGGGATATGTTTAGGTATATTTCTAAGGATATGTCTATAAATTATTCTATGTATTGGAATATATCCTTAAATATTGGTAAAGGATAGAGAAATGGAATTCAAAGAATATACATCCCAAAATTAATACTACATGTAGATGTGGCTCTATAATATATGAAGATATGTGTACAAAATCTGACAATGGGAGAATAGGGTTGGAAACGATATTCATCTGGATCAAAAAATGGCCATTGATGCACACCACAATTGAAATTCCCTAGAGATAAGATTTAAAAATTAAAAAACTCATTACAAAAAATCATAAAGGATTTTAATAATGTTCATGAATTAACTAGTATAATAATATGGTGTAAAACATGTGAAAATATGTCTCATGGTATATACCTAATATAAATGATTTTTCATGATTATGTAGTTTTACACTATGATTATTATTACTCCTTCTAGGATTTTTTGTTTTAGTCAATTGATGAAACCCAATGGAATCATTTTAATGTTTAGTGATAGAAAATGAAATGATTTACCTCCTTTTAAATAGAATGTTATTGGATCAAGAATGTGAAATTATATTACCATTTCCACAGAGATTTCTCAAGATTCAAATTATGTTGATCTCCTAAATTAGGAAGGGATGGAATACCATTTTGTTGATTTATTCATGAGGAAATTTCAAATTTATTATAATGGTTTAAAGAACCCACTAGTTTATGAGAAAATGAATATTACCAATGAAAATATATTTTCCATTATTCAGTTCTAGGATAATGAAAAATTCCTTTTGATAATTTATTAATTTTATTGTGAATAAAATCAGAGGTGGAACCTTATAAAAAACATGAGGGAGAAGGAAGAAATTGAAACTATAGAACAAGAAATATTTTAGGGGCTATTTCTTAATATGTAATTACTTGATATTAAATGAAAAAATATGGATAATAGATTCATTAAGAATAATTAAATGGATGATGAATCTATTGGTAATTAATAAAATGATTTTACAAGACATACCATTTTTTATTATGGTTTAATCATCACCCCTTAAGAAAACATTGATCAAGTTTCTTGTTGAATAAAAAATTTTCATTTAAGGTCCTTCGATATGAGAGACTTTATTATCAATGAATAAGATATTTGATGTTCCATGATACTAAAAATCAAAGTATATATTCCTGTAATTCATGTTGTTTTGATCAGATAAGGAATATCATTTCTCATAATAAGTAAAATGGTGTAATAAAATTCGAGCCATATATATGTTATAATTCTTGGGATACAAATCATGGGAATTACTTGACAAGAACTATGAGGTGGCTTAAGGATGGAACCTTTAGTTATAAATCCAATAAGTGACAATATGAGATTAATGGGTTTGTGATTATAATGGAGGAGAAGATGATGTTATGTAAATCACCCCCAAACTCATGTGTTTCATGTGAATGATGTTTTTGAATTATGTTAATTAGTTACCCATTAGATTGTATAATGTAGAAGATATGTAACACAAATAAATGAAGACAAAGAAAAAAAGGGAAATCTTACTCAAACACATTGAATGTGAATCATGATATTTATGGTAAACTTATCATTCCATAAATATTTTTTAATTTCATGATTGATAATGTTTGAATGATAAAAATGAAAATATTATTTTTCATCATTTAGTGAAATTTAATGTGTTTATCGCCTTCCACATAATTCTGGAATAATAAAATCACATGTGATATTCTATCAGTACAACGATGAGCCTAAACATCTAATGAAAATTATTTCTTATATGATAAGATATTATATACAGAATGATGTGTGAATTGTCTTTTGGATGTGTATATGTATCTATGTAAAATTAATAAAATAGTTATGGATTCCATCATGGGTTTATTAGTTTAATGACAATCATTTGTTTAAATTCATTGACGTCACTTTCGAATTTTAATGTGTTAGGTTTTTATCACGATTAAGGTTATTTTAAGAAGAATTTCTAACAATAAAAAACATTATATTTTTATATATTTTATTATGAATTTTATTTCATGAGGAATTATTTTAGATTTTGTATAAATATTATTAAATTTACAATCAATATTTAGGGTTTATATTATATTTGATTTTGAGGTAACTATTTGTTGTAGTCAATAATCTTATGAATTCAGCACAAATCATTTCTATTAAAGAAAATTTATCTCTAGTTATAGTTTCCATAATATACATTAAAAAAGTTGTAAGGTTACATGGAATTCCACATTCAATTTTATTTAATTGGGATATGATGTTTACCTTGACATTTAGGTTAATTATTGAACATAAAATTGATATATAGTTGAGATTCATTCACACGTATCATCTTCATAGTGATGGCCAGTTTGAGAGAATACTTCAAACCTTAGTGGATATTAAATGTTGTTATTCTATTAATTTCAAATTTGGCTGCTCACAAAACCTTCCTATATTTGTGTTTCCTTGCAACAATAGATTTAATTGGACCATTAAAATGTGTTCTTATGAATCCCATTATAGAAATAAGTAGAGACATCTAATTTACTTGATTGAAGTTGTAGAAAGAAAAATATTGGGAACTATGAAAGATTATGAGATAGTAGAGAAGGCTATATCCATTTAATAACATTGAAAATTAACACACAGAATATAGAAATATCATATTGATAATCTTCAACATGATATAGAATTTGATGTCTTTGAGAGGGTATTTCTATGAATTTATCTCAGGATAAAAGAAGGAAAAATAAATCCTTATATATAACCTTCCCTTTGGAATTATCGATCATATCGAAACCATATAATATCACTTGTAACTTCCACAAATCCTATATTAGGTTCACGATGTACTAGATGAATCTCTCTTAAGTAAGTATATACCTAATAAATCCCATGTACTAAACTGAAATTTCATACCATTTGAGCACAATAATTATTTTGAGGAAACATTGGTGGCGAACCTGGATAGTACAGAGAAATTTATATAAAATAAGGACACTAAATTGGACATTCATTATAGCAAAACCACTAGCGTGAAGAAGGTATGTGTGAATGTAAGGATTTAATGGGGTAGAATTATCCTCAATTATTAGATCAATATTATCAAATTTCAAGGGTAAAATTCATTTTAAGGGTGGAAGAATGTAACAAAAAATGTTTTTGATATATATATATTCAAGTAAATTTAATATTTTTTATATTTTGCGTTATACACCATACTGTGTTTAGCTTTTGTTTTAAGCAACACTATGTTTTAACAATATGTGACATAATATTACAATATTATTGATTAATATAATAGTAATCACCCAGTCATTTGAATAGATGGTATAAAAAGGAATACCAAACGTTTGAAAATATATTGGTTATAAAGTTTTATTAAATGAATTATTTGTTGTTAATTAATTAAAAATGTAAATTAAAAGTATCTGAAAATAAAAGAAATATTTTTCTTGAAAACCTTTTTCCTGATGAGAAATTCATTTTCATTAATAAAATCAAACAAAAAACTTTTTGAGAAATATTTTAGTGAAATTTATATTTTATATATTCATTCAATTATATAACATTAATCTAATATTTGTTATACATGGAATATGATTATATCCAATATTATACTATAAATTTCTATTTTCTAAAAAAATCTTTTTATCTCTTTTTTGTGAACTTATAATAAATAATAATTTTTAAAATAATAATATTATTTATTATATAAAATACTTTAAATCATTGAAACATCCATGTTATAATTATCATAGGGTAAATTTATGATAATTTTATGAGCTGTTAAATTTTCCCATGAATAGTCAAAATATAATTTATTAATAATAATTTTTATTATTTTATTTAATTAAAAATATTTTGTTAAGATGGTTCCAAATGAAAAAATTATTTCAATTATATATATATATTATAATATTTTAGATTATATAAATCCATTTCATGTTGAATTTGACAAAAAAAATTTAAAAAATTTATATATTTTTGGATTGAAAGCCTGCTTTCTTGTCGAATCAACAAGATTGATTTTACATTAATGTTTTCCCTATCATGAATGAAATTTAGAAAAATATATTCCATATTTGGATTAATAATTATTTTTAATATCTAATAGTAATAAAATAAAATTTTAATATAATGAAGTGTTAAAATAGTAGATATTATTTACCACCATTAAGGTTCAAATGGTTTTATAAGAGGTTAAACTAAAACGATAATGGTTAAAAATTTCCCAAAACCATTAAAAAATTAAGTTTCCATATTTCAATATTATAAATTATATTTTTTATAATTATAGGTTTTACAGACTTTTGGAGTGTAAAAAACAAGGGCACTCCTTGTTTCTTTTGAATAATTAAAAGTGTGTCGATCACCTCACTTATAAATGGACAAACACTCTCTTTTCCACTTCACACAATGAAAAAAAATTATTTTTACAATACCAACCAAAATAACATACTAAATATCAAATATTTTATTGGAATTGTTATTTTTGTATCAACTATATCATCAAAATAATTTCGGTCTAAACATGTAGAATTAGTCTGAAGAATAAACAACATCCCTAATCAATAATTTTATTTCTTTTCTCCCTAAAACTCTATAAAATATTATTAAAACTATATTATATAAAAAAATTAGTCATATTAATTATAATCAGATATTATTTTCTAAATTTTAGTACATAAATATTTATCCCTTTACATCAAATGGGTAATGAAATAATCATTTGTGTATATGAAGGACTACAACCTTGTCAACCAATGTTATTCATTTTTAGTCACCAAATATCAAATAAATGTTTTGTATTTGATTTATTATTTATATATTATATTTATGATATTATTATTATTATTGAATCATTATATCACATATTACTTCTTACCATCCATTCCATTGGAAAATGATAACGTTATTTGTGTGTTTGGATGACTATCGCATCACAAATGGATGTGATTCATTCACCCTTTACATGTAAGGTAAGTAGGAGGGTTTTAATGAATGTATTTTGTATATATTAAATAAAAATTATCTTTTTGGTTAATATATTATATAAATTAATTTCTTTCAACCCATCGATAAAATAGAAACAACATTCATGTGTACGTATGTCCTACCATCTCCATGAATGGTATATTTCATTTTCTACCACGAACTTATATGGATTACATTAATTATATATGTTATAAATATATATTATATTTATATCATGGTTATAATTATATATATGATGGAAACATTATATATTTAATAGGAATTAAAATAAGAAATCAAAACATTAATGAAGAACAAAGCAGTTATTACCCACAATGTGATCTTAACAAGGAATTATTAATAAACTGTTAATAAATGGTAATAATAAATACAATATGCTATGATATATATAATAATGGTTATATAATATATTTATAATAAAATAATATTTATATTATTGGGTTTTTTAAAGTGTATGATGCACGTTGAGACATTATGTAAGGCATTTCTGCCCTAATTTTTTCTTACGTGAAACAAATTCTATATTCACCACCTATTTATTTTATGTGAAATATATACAAAACATGAATGCATATTATGATTACTACACTTAAAATATTTTTTCTTTTAATGTCCATTTTAAAATATATATTTCTTCTGATTGATAGTTCAAAAGTTACCAAATCGAAAAAAGATTTTTTTTGTCTCAAATTCCCTTCTTCGGGACATAAGTTAAGTAACGAACCTATCATCTTCTACAAGGATTATATAAGGTCCCTTGGATAGGTAATACAATTATTATACATATTTTATGGAAAATATATTTTTCATTTAATGTAATAATTTACTAGTTATTATGATTCAATGTTACCTTTTGTGTAAGAGTTTTATGTTACTATTTAATTTTTTATCATGATATATAATGATTATGCTTCCAATTTTGAAATATTATAGAATGTGTTTTAGTGTACTAATTAAATTTATTACAATATAAATAGATAATGCGACTAAATTTTTTACATTAATTTTATTCCCCTTATGTACTCTAGAGTTTAAAATAATTTTTTTAAAAAAATCATCATTATTTATCTCGTTAGTTGAAAACCCTTTTTATTCTAAAAAAATTAAAATAAATGTTTTCAAATTTATCAAATAATTGATAAAATTAATCATTATATAAATTTATACCCATTTTTTCTTTTTATAAAAAAAATTTAAAGATGCTTCACGTCCTCTTCTAAAAAATAATCATTATATGTTACCGAAAATGTGAAAGTACTCTTTGTTTTAACATGCATAAAATGAAGTATATTGCATGCCTTCATGAACAATTTTTTTAAAATATCCGTTTATATGATTAATAGTTTATCTTTAAATAATTTTTTTCTATATTTCAAATGAATTTTGAGTATTAAAAGAAATTTTCAATATGGAAAGGATATATTCCTCAAGAAATTGTTTAAATAATTTTTAAAGATTCCATTATAAGTTTACATGGGTATTTTTTTTGAAAATAAAATAATTTTTTTATTTTTGGAAAGTTATATTCAAATTGGGAAGGTAATATTCTCCATGATATGTTCCAAGTGATGTTTCAAAATCATTTTCCAACTAAGATTGCATCATTTGATGCGAATTTTTCTTTACTAATGATAAGATTGAATGATACCATCTTTATTATATATGTATATGGATAGGTTTTATGTTGAATAAATGTTTATTTAATCCATTTATTTATCATTATTTATTCTATGGTGAATACATAAAGAGTTTATGAAACATGTTTTACTTATATAATATATGATTTGACCATATGAAGAATGTTTTATGATATTTTGATACCCATAAGTATGGATTTCATTATGTGATCGGTGATACCTCTATATCCCTCCAATTCATTGGGAAATTTTATATATCTCATTAGATAATAATCGGAAATAGCTTCATGGGATTGATCCTCTATGGGAAATAGGTGCGTCAAAATATAATATCTTCATCGACAATGGGAAACATGTGATACATCCTAATCCACTATGATGATGGTATTTGTATTTATCATTGACATATGAAATTATTTTTCTATATTTATGATAGTGGAAAACTTTTAGGAAATTCAATTATGTTTAATGATTCATTTATGGTGATTTATCACTCATATTGTCCATATTATTTTAAATGGAAATGTGTTTTTAAATTTCTCACTTTTTTGATAAATTAATGTTATGGTGTGAACTTTTTATGTTATTCTCATGATAATATAACCTTATTCATCTCATAATATTTCATATGATCATATACTAATATATCTTTTGTTTTCCCTTATAGTGAATTTGATATCACCCTCTCTTATGTTTCCTTCCCTATGTAATGAATAATTTCATAGGTAGGGTATTTCTTTGGGCAGTACTATATGATCATTGAGGAATATGTGGAAGATCATCCATGAAATAACATGATTATGTTTCTAGTATCCCAATACACTAGAATATTGAGGGCCATGGGAATGTGATTATGAAATTTATATAATATAAACTAAAAATATGTTATATTTTTATATATAATAATAGGTGTCTATATTTTAAAACAGATAGATACATATTATATATTAAATTGTCATTTTTCCCAAAAATGATAGTAATGTTATTTTAAAATATTATTTCCCCTCTTAAATTATATATGGTAGAGATATGGTTTAGGGGGTTCTCCTACTTCACCACATCAGTGATAAGGATAATCCATAGGGTTTTCAATGCCACAACCATACTATTTGGCATCTATGAAAATGGATGGAGAGCGCAGATCAACTTAGAATGATGGATTTCAGTGTCCTAGTGGTAGTGTGCATCTACCAGACCTATTGGTCATTCAAAGTGATGTCTCAGTAAATCTACCCAACCTTATTGTAGTTTGTGATTCCCATAGTGTTTTTTCTCATATGGGATGCATACGTAGTTGTAGGCCAGACCTGGAGCTTTCTTCAACTGAAACATATAATCTCTTTGTTTGTTATTCCATATCAAAGTACCCATGTGATGATCAAATCACTCATCTTAATAATTGTGGTGTGTGGGATGACATGTTTCTTAGATCTAATTCACGGATTTCACCAAAAAATGTTGTGACTATGTTGGCATTTGATGTGAACAGGAACTCGATCAACCCTGATATTGGAAGGATAATCTGGAATGATGTACAAAATATCTAAAATTAATTTTTGAATTAGTAGGTCCTGAATGGATGTTCCTATATTATGGAAGGACCTACAATGATCCCCCATTTTCTGAAATTCATTGATTCTAATGCCGGAAAAATAATGCAAAAGGGGTCTTAAACCCGTGTTGAAAAAACCCAGATTTCATTCCTATGTTAATAGCAATTGGAAATAATTCTATGATTAAAAGTCTTATTCCACTGAATGGTGGGAATTCATGGATATTTGCTCATTTGGTCTGGTAGATCGTTTTTTTGTGCAACACCACTAATTAGAAATGTGTCTTTCTTGGTTATGGTTTTTTTCATTGCATCATTCCTTTAGATTATTTCAATAATAATGTGTGGAGTATCAAATCTCTTTCCTACAAGCCTCAACAGCTTCACCTTCATGAATGTTATTTTTATTTCATTGTTTCTCATGAAAGTAATGCCTTTACATGGGTTTGGGTCTATATAAATGTGATTAATAGGGTTCTATAGAATCCAAATATTTTTAATTATATTGGATTGGTGATTGGGCCTCTCATACACCTTAACAGGGTACTTGAGGTGGTTTGTTTTGGACACTTTTCCAAAGTATTTTTAGAGATTGATCTTAGAACCACCTTGATTGATAAGGTACCTCTCTTCCCTCTATCTAATAATTTCCAAGTATATTTTTAGTCTGAAAGAATTCCTCTCTTATGTATTGAATGCATGGTTTTTCGTCGTTAATTAATGCAATGTTGAAGGAATATTTCTTATGACAGATGTGGGATGATGGGTCACCCATTTAATCTTTGTCGAAGGAATCCAGATAGGAAACATGTGGCTATATCAGAGACTCTTTATCAAAATAGAGATGATCTCAAAAATCCATCCACTAAGGATGATATTGTGTCATATAACAAATATTATAAATTTCACAATATAAAAGTCAATGCATTTATGGTGAATAATTATGAAATTAGAGATAACAATGGTCACTCGAATCAGGTTGAATTTTCTATAGAGGTTACATCCAATGATTATCGTGTTTCCACTTATATAGATAATAGTGAGGATTCTAGTCTCACTATTGCTGGGTCGACTATTTTCAATCACCCACTAGATGCATATCCTTGTGTAGGTTCACAACATGATGGGACTGTTGATTCGACTCAATGAAATGGGGATTCTCAGCTTGTTGAATGTCATCAGGAGATTCAAAAAAAATTTAATTCCTTTAAAATTTATCAGAAGTGGGTTGAAATCTATGTAATAGAAGAGACAAATGATTTCAACACATAGAAGCTGACAAATATGGAAGTCATTCCTCTATTAAGGATGAACTCTTAACTGAAAATAGATGAAAACTGATAGTATAGATTTCATTCCTCCTCCGTTTAAGAAAAGGTCAATAAAAGATTATTTTGACATACCTAACACTGTGTCTACCCAATAAACTCATTTGTGGTTTGGAATGTTCAATATTGATATTTTAAAGATATTTAATCATATAAAGATCCAATCTGATTGGGAATCTGCTAATGTTTTTTACTATGGTAATGACATTTTTGTTATGATCTGTAACCACTTTTGATATATGGGAGACATTCCCATTGATTAACACCATCCATCTCCCCTATAATTTTTTATTTATATTTAATAAATATCAATGTTATTAGATTCTTATTGGAATTGTTGGTTATATAATTTTGGATCAATTTTTCCCTGATTATTAATTATATTAATTTAATAAATTGTGAAATTAAAAAGATGCCACTCCCATAACATATAAAAGAGAACCCTCAATCCACTTTTCATCAAACATAATGAACCTTATCATCTTTCCAAGACATACAGATTTCCATTCCTAAAATCTCTACACATGTCCTTTAGGCATTTATTTTATCAGAAAACTGACTGATGATTGATTTTAGGGTAAATCTTACGATGTTTTATAAATAAGAGGTATTGTTTTTTTCCCAGCATTTTCATTTTATTTATTATTATAATTCATAAAAAAATTCTATAACAAATCTGAAATAATTACACTAGTATATTCAATATAAATATATGCTTTTTAGATAATGTAATACCTTATATCCAAGTTGTGTTCCATCAAATGGGAAATGAAACTATCATTCATGTGTACGATGGACTACCGCCTCACAAACTGATATAATTCATTATCCATCACCACATCTTATAGGTTGGTATAATTATGGATTTTAAAAATTTATAAGATATTTATGATATATTTACCATTATAAAAAGATAATATATCATCATATTTAATACCCTTATTTTAAAAAATATTATGTCATTAGTCTGTACATGTTGACTACCACCTCCAAAAATCAATGTAATTATTTCTTCATCACCACATCACGTGAAGGATATATATATATGATTATATTTAAAAATAATTTGGTATTTTTTATATAATTATAATTTTTAAAAATTTAATGATGTGTATATTATTTCTAGCACGATCATTGAAAAATGGCGACGTTACTCATTGGTACGTACATCCAGTCATTTTCACGATTATAATGTAGTTAATTTTACAAAACCATATTTCATGATTTGTTTTAAAAGTATTATTGATATAAAAACGATAACTATAAAATTAATATTATTTAGGAGATGATGGAATAATTACTTCATTGACTATTTTAAATATAACAAAATCATTTTGGAAATATGAGTCGATTATCTTCAAAACGTCTCAAGTGAACTAAATTGATTATTTAATTAAATATACCATGTTAATAAATAAAATAAAAGGAATAAAAACATTAATAATAGTTGTAAAGAATGAATGTAATAAATATATAATTTTTATTCATAAATATTATTAATGTATGTGATAAGTTATACTCAAAGAAAATGACACTACAATTTATTAACATCATTTAAATATTTTAAGTGTTTGTTTTGTTAATCTTTGTATATAATTCCCAAATTAAAAAATATATATATTATGGATTTAGTTTTTATTGACATAAAATAAATACAATTAAATTTTTTTGTCTCTTTGTAACACACATGTATTTTTAGTATGTTTTTGTTATTTGAATAAATGAGATAATTCATGGAAACTAAAATCAAAATAAAGTACATTTTATTTAAAATAAGACATATACTCAGACAATGATAGAAGGACAAGACAATTAATAAAACTTTTTATCTTATAACTCATAATTAATACAAATATTTGAAATATAAGGGGACCATTGTAGAGACCCGAAGCTTAATGTACATGGACATTAGATTACTTTTGCAGAATACTTAGTACATAACAAACACACACAAACAATGACTGTAATAGTTTAGTGTCTTTGGAAACTCGGAACGTAATCTTCTAATCATGGTGAAATATCTTTATCATCTCCCATAAAGATCTTCCTTTTTTTTCTTACCTAAAACCTTTCTTTATATCCTAGTGAAAAGAAAACATAAAAGGGTGAGCTCAAATGCTTAGTAAGGGTAAACAAAAGAAATATCAATCACATCATATTCATAAGAACATAACATTTTGGAAATCTTAACCTGCAATAGAGAGCATAATTTCATAACATGGGATAAATCATAGTAGTGAAATGTATTCCCAATAATCATAACATAAAACATGAAACTTGGTGTCATACACACATAATCATAGAGAATCATTTCTTATTATTCAAGACTCATTGCCAAGACTATCTTAGTGGACAAAGTCCATTTCTGAACCGAGTTACCCTCGTTTCAGTCCTGCTTCACTGAACCGGTATAACCTACCATTCCTACCATGCCTATCTCATGAGATATAAAATCTTTACTCAATGCATTGGAGGGAGATATAGGTCCCACCCATCTCATAATGATACCATTCTTATGTGTGCCACAAAATCATAAATCATACATCATTGCATAACCCATGTAGTAAAAATGGGATTCTTAAACAACATGACATCATAAAACAATTAATATATGATAAAGGAATTCATAAAAATATTTCCATCACAACATAATAAAATCCATGTCATAATAGGTATAGAAACAAAACCCTATATTATCTTATATGGAAAATAATTTTGCTAAAACACTTGAACTCCATTCTTGAGGAAAATATCCGTTCTACTTCAAATAAAAATTTCTTTCTTAACATATCATACAATTTTAAAATAAAAGAATTTTATTAAAAATAAACTTGAAACCTTGTAAATAAAGCTTCTTGGAAATAATGTTTTAAAAATACATTCTTGTCGTATAAGTTAAAAAAACATTCTTCTTGTACTTTTGTCGGAAAAGACGAAAAGTACCTCGTACGAAAAACGACAAAAGATTCCTTTCATATCTTTTACTAAAAACTCACCGAAGGGTAAAATTAGATTTAAAAAATTGTATGTGTATGGAAATAATATTACATATTGAGGAAACATGGATGTGGATGATAAAATACACCCTAGTAAATTTCAATGTATAAACAATCTCAGATAAAAATGAGATTGTGATATTTTCCTTTCCTTATGTCTGATGTGCTTTGTACGTATCTGAAAATCCTGTATAATTTTTTAAATAATGTCATTAACTTATTACAGAATCATATTCATTGTTATGATATCATATATGGTTCACTTATGACTTTATATTACCCGTTCTTTTGTAAATTCAATGTTAAAGAAGCGTTTTGGGTAAAATCATTTCATTTATCGTAGGTGTTTGGAATTGTTGTTCTTGAAATTATTATTACTTATATCATAATTTACATACTTCAAGAATATAAAGCATGATTTATATATCATATATATTCATTATATATATATATAATAGATAGATAAATGAAATGAAACACACCGTTCATGGAGACGGTAATCTGTACGTACGCATGAACACTGTTTTCCTTTCCTTATTGTCTTGAATGGTAGTAAGTAAGTGACATAAATATATATATACATAAATCAAGAATATTTATCATGTCATATATTTCATTATTATTCATTATATATACTTTATAATCATTCTGTAATGGTTAACATGGATAATGAATCTCATCGCGTCGTGGAGACGGTAGTCTGTACGTACGCACGAGCGATGATATCGTTCTCATGATCGTGAAATTGTGTTGAAGTGTATGTATACTATTTCAGTATCAATATCACTTTATAATAATAATATATAGTTACTCATTACACCATTATACCCATCCAATTAAGGTGGTGGTGGAAAGTAGATTACACCACGGCGTGGAGACGGTATTCCGTACTTACGCACGAGCGGTGATTTCATTTTTCTGTAGGATGGATAGAAGGTTAATTAGAGTTGTTTCATATTTATAATAACATATCAGTATATAATAAATACTTATGTTATTACTTTATCATGAAAAAACTAAATAAGAAGAAGTTGAAGAAGAAAGAAATTGAAAAAGATTGGTAATGGATATTACCTCTTTTTGACGCGCCTTTTCTTAACCTCCACTTAAAGAATTAAGGATGGTCATTGAAGAAGACCAGGACCTCTATGATGATACTAGTGAAGTGTAGAAGAGATTTTGGCAGGGTTTGGCCGAGCATGAATGCTCAAATTGGTGTGAGGAGGAGAGGGAGGAGGTTCCCTTTTATAAGGTAAGAGAGGGGCACCTTAGGAGAATCTCAAAATATTATTTTATATTAAGGTCCAATTCGGTTTATAATGGTTCTAAAGGGTATTATTTTGAAGCTAATGTGGGGATGGGTCGAAATCCTCTCATCCAATAGGATTTAGACAAGTTTAGGTTACTATTTTAACCTTATCAATTAGATTTAACTCTAAGTTAAATAATTTAACTTTTACCGTGTCATTTTGTTTTCTTAAACTATATGGTTAATAAACATACCATAACAAGCCAAACTAACCCCAAGTTGTTTATTATTATTATATCTATCCTTATCTAAGTCATTTGGCTGACCCTTAGATTTTTAGGAATTAAATAACAATTAATAATATAATATTTGTTTTAAAAACTAATTTATGTCAATTTTGACACTATTTGGTACATGATTTTTATGAAATTCATAACAGAATGATAAGTTCGAACCAAGTTACTTAAAGCAACAGTAACATGTCATATTAACCTAGAAAATTATTTTAAGTCATAAAAAGTCTCAAATTATATTTATTTGGGTATTTATAAAATCAATTATGTCAATATTTCATTAATAAGGTAATTACTACATCATCGTTGTGTCATAAATAAATTAAATTATTTAATGTCTAAAAATTACAAATAAAATACCATTATGTAGGAAATATTTTTATCTTTCTAATGAATATTTATAGTTGAATTTATCTTATGTATAACCCCATATTAAAAATTATTTACTTATTAAACTTTGATTTTAACTATTTTAACCCTTCTTTAAATAAATTAATAATAAATGTCCTAATGTAATCCAAGTGGGCCAAAATGATCATATTTTATTCCTAATGTTGTTTTTGGTCGAATTAAACTTATCCAATAGAATTAGGACATGTGTTAGGGTAATAATAATAACATTGTTACCCTTAATTACCCTATTTACTTTCAACCGTGGTAAAAAAAGTAAAAAGTTACTATTCACCAAAAATTATTTTCATCTCATTGAACAACATTTTACTTACTAACATCAACTGTGTCTTTCGGATTTTTGAAATTCCACTCACAGAAGCGGTAAAATTAAGTTTTATGAATAATTCATTTTTCTTAACTACCACTTAGTGGTTTCACTATTTATTAAAAAATGAAAGTTTCCAAAAAAATACAAATATTAGGCCTAATCTATATTTGATATTGTGAACTCAAAAATGATGTCCATTTTACCATATTAAAAACATATTAGTTGCATTAATTAATTTAAAAATTAATTCTCGTCGTCAAAACAAATAGCGTGTTTTTAAGAGATAACATCCATCAAAAGATTGACACTTGTTTATGACTGGTTTAAATGTGAAATTACATCGAATGACCAACATCATATTAAATTGTAAAAATATATTCTAAATATACTTTAAAACCACTCAAATTAATAATTTATCACTATTAATTATTTCTATTAAAAAAAGTTCTTTTTAATTAAAATTTAGTAATTTTCACTGTTCATCAGAATATGAAAGTTATCTGAAAAGTACCAAAATTTCACCCTAAGCTAATTTCGATATTCCGAATCCAAAAATGAAGTCCATATTGAAGAATAAAATTTAAAAAATTTCAAAAAGTTGTTATTACTATTCATAACGGCTAGTTTTAATAATATTTTAATAGCATATCGTTGTTTAGTGAAACGAGATATTGCGTACTACACACGCTATCGAGGAAGGTCGTGATTACATGTAATACAATCCAAGTTAGGGTTGCGTGTTTTGAAAGAATCCTTCGTTGTTTCGTATAATAGAATCCAACTATATTTCATTTATACATTGAATATATATATATATATACTCAATGTTGCGTAGAATAACTATTATCAAAATTGTGTGTAACACGATCCAAGAATAGTGTTGCGTATACTACAAGCTAATGCGGTGTTGCGTATAGCGCAAGGTAATCTTGGTGTAGAATACAACACAAGACATTAATGAAATTAAAAGAATATTTTTCATAAAATCTCAGGGTGTTACAACCATCTCAAAATAACATAACAAATCCGAAATTATAAATCACATAACTAAGATCATCCACACGTAAAAAAACACAACAAAGGAAGAGAGAAGAACACATAGAAAAAAAGATGAAGATAATGACCTTCATCATGAATGATAAATTTATTATCACATAGATATTAGTTTAAAAAATGTATTTATTAAGCTATTTATAGGGAAAATATTTTTTCCAATATATTATAGTCGTTATGATATTTTGAGATAAAATATTTTCGTAATGATAGAGAATGATATAGTTGTTATTAACTTTTTGATTAATCCAATATTTAAATATAATAAATACATAAATATATATACTATGCTTCAATTAAGAATTCATGTCTATTTTTTTAAAAAAATAATATAAAAAGTATCAGGTTTATGATACTTCCTTAATTAATAAGTAAAATAAATTAATTAATTATGATGAACATAAAGATGAATGCTAATATAGAAATAATAAACATAAAAATTTATTATATCTTAAAATTTTTAAATTGATTTTAATAATAAACTGATACTAATAATTATATGTTAATAAAATAAATGAATTATAAAGAATAACTAATTTATATAATACGTATAAATGTGTTTAGTTATAGGATTTTTTTTGTATTTACCCATCATTAGAAAATTTTGAAATCATAATTATTTTACAAAAAGTGTCCATCTGAGTATCCGTCATGGATAGCTCAAATAATGCATTGTAGGAACAGAGGTCAATCATTAATTTGAGATAGAATGCTGAGTACACCGGAAAAAATATTACACCTCACACAGAGAAAGTGCATAATAACTTTTTTTAAGTTCCTTTCCTATGAGCATGCATGATTATCAGTGGGCCACGAACTGTATGTGTCTATGTGTATTCCTGAGTGTACATCATTACTTGATTCTTCCCCTCAACATATAGAGGTTAGTTTAAATACATGTTTAGAACCCTGAAATCATTCAATGTTTTATTTGTTTATGAGTTAATATTCATGCATTTTAAATCCCCCAGTTATATCTTGTCTGTTTGATAAAATCCTCGATGACTATTTTATCATCACATGACTATTATCATACGTGAAACCCACATTGTTCATGATTCTTCTTTTGTATCCCATTTTCATCATATTCCTTTAATTAGACATTGATGTCGACTCATTTATCTTCTTCTCCTTCTTTTAGTGAATGGAATCACTAGTATCATTGACCTATACAGACTATACTAGAATAGTCCGTTTTCGTTTCGATAAAAATATCCCATCCTCAAATAGTTATCATAGGGTTCATCCCATATAAATCCCTTACCACTAATTGTGAAAGATGCTTCCTAAAGAATTTTGGGATGAAATTAAATATTCAAAAACATGTAATCATTAATTTTAATCAAAATTGAATGATGGTATTATTAAATTTAAAACAAAATAAAAACTTTCTTAAACTCAATTTAATAAGGATATATATATACATGAAATTTTTTTTGGGGTGTTGTTATAAGTTCATAGGATATATGTATAATATTATGTTATCAATGGGTTCCCACATTAAAAATACTCTATTCACTTGAAATGTTAATACCCACTAATACATGTATCTAGAATAGTATACATATATATGTGCTTAAAATTGGAACTCACTCATAATTGGAAGACCCTTCCCAAGTTATCTCTTTATTTTTCATTATATCCTCATTTCCTTGTTCTAAAATGAGATATATCTCTACCCAATCTCATTTTGATTCATATTTTAAAGTAGAGAGATATGAAAATTTTACAAATTATAAGATTATAAATTTTTAAAACGTTGATTTTTATAAATGCTTTTTATTCATAAGCCTCTATTTACTTAGATGCATTTATTTTGAAAGACCCCTTTCATGAAAGAGTGTATATTTTGAAGAATTTATATTTTTTAATTTAAATTTTATGAATGGAACTTGAATTATTTTTTGTATTAAAATTTTTTATCCTAAAAAACCCCATTTTATAGAAATTACTTATTTTTAAAGAATTTTTTTAAACTATAATGTTTATATAAGGAATATTTTATTTTTAGTATAGTATATTTTTTTTATTAGTTTTTAAACCCCATTTACTGTAAGGGGATAAGATTATTTATTTTCAAAACTATTAATCCTGTAATGATAAATTGTATTACGAAAATTATAATTTAATGTAAAATCCTCTCATTGATGAATTATAATTTTATATGTAACATAATTTCATTTAAAAATATTATGTAAGAGAAACAATTTATTCAATAAGAAAAGTTTTTTTTTATTTTGTGAATGATAAATTATATAATTTTAAGAATTATTTAATGTATATAAGATTAATTTAAATTAATGTTGTTTTTATGTAAAGTATTTATACCATTAGAGAATTATTTTTAGTATAAAAATTATATTTCCAATTTTTAAATTAATAATTAATTAGATTCTCCCACAATTGGAATCATATTTATTTATTCTATAATTAATTTAAATTGATAATTTTTATCATTTGATGCAATTATTTTCCAAAATATTGTTTTATTCAAGTTGAATTCAAGATTTTTGGATATAAATTTTAATTTTAATATATTGATGTAAATATTGTTTGTAGAAATTTAAATACACTATTTCCATCATTAATATTCCATAATTGCATACAATTTTTATTTCTCAGAATATTCGGTAGATCCTAATTTTCTAAATGATTTTGTATAGGAATAAAAAAAATATCAATGTATATATTTATATATACTTATAACTATATATGTATGTACTAATGTATTATCATGTTTTTTATTGATAAAAACTATAGTGAAAAATACATACAGAAAAAGGCATGCTCAAAATGTTTTATAAAATAAATCCCTTGGATGTTGTTAAAATTATTGGAATATGGAGAGTGAACCCAAACCACAATGATTGGTAGACCCTCAATAGACATCAACATTCCATATGGCCACATGTTTTCTCTGAGATTGCATAATATTTTCTAAAAAAACTATATATTTTTTGAAGATATTTATTTATAAGTATTTTTCAACAGATAATATATATTAAAAAAATGTATTCAAAATAATATATTTTTAATGGATTTTAACTGTGTTATACATTTTATATTATGGAATTCAATGTTTAACATTTAGGGAAAATATTTATATTACAAAATGATCCTATATAAAGAATAACAGTTTTCACAATTCATATTTTATAAGAATTATTTATTTCCAAATGATTTTAAAAATTATATTGTCATATATTTTTTATCTGATAGAATTTTTTAAAAAAAATTATTTATAAATTATTTTTTTAATAATTCTTAAAAAAACCCCTTACTGGCCCATTTTATACACACTAAAATTTGTAAAAAAAATCATTGGCTCATTAGATGAATCAAATGGGTTTATATTTTTTAAGTAGATAGCATGAGTGAATTAAAAATATAAATTTATTTATTAATTGTCTATACGTTGACATATTGTAATGGTTTTACCTTTTCATCCAAATCCTACACCTGAAAAGTTCCACAATTTTGTATAGTACTATATATTTTATATTTTTAGGTTTTTTAAAATATACAATATTTTTTGTTCCAGACCTAGAAGCTTGGGTCATGGAACATTACAATATTATGTCATTATTTTATTGTTTTTGAAAATGAATTTGTTGAAATATTTTTTAGATATTGTGTTGAATTTCATTAAAAATGAAATAGGTATGTTCTACTATAATATATCAATCATTAATGGTATTTCCCTCCACTAAAACTATTATGTGATATTTGTATTCCAATATAAACATACATATTTTATTAAAAACTAAATACCCTCATTCCATTTATTCTTTCTACTGTGGGTTTTTATTTATTTTTTAATGGAAATGGTATATTAAGGCCAAAATGTTTTTAGTATAATTATTTGAAAGTGTTTTCCAAAGATTTCCTGATTAAAAGTAGTGAGAATAAAATATTTTATTCATGATATTGCACATGAGATTTAAATATGAGAAACAAGTGGTCTTGATACATATTATGGGGTTAGTGAGACCCACTTTATCTATCCAATGAATTGGGATACATCCATCGTCTTCAAATTCTTGAAGGATGGAGTTAACCAGAAGGCTTTATAAAACATATTTAACTCAGAACAAGTTATTTCATATATATGTCAAACACATGTTATGTATACGATTATCTATGTTTCATAAAAGGGTTTCTAAATTCATAATTCTAATTTTAAGAGTATTCTTTTATAAAAATGTGTGTTTTTTTGTTATGTTATATTTCATACAATAAATTTATATTTTCCAAAGGTCAAATTATTATCAATTTTCAGGTTCATCACTATATTAATAGTTTTCAACATTTATATCACATATAGTTATTTTTTTCATATCACAACTTTTAAAATGATTTTTAATAGGTCCTACAGATGAGTATAAAATTTTATAAAGTATTTTTTGAATATATGGATATTACATATAATGAATTAAATATGTCATTAAAAGGAACTCATTTTGAGAGAAAAATGGATACTATGTGGAAATACGAAATTGAGTGAGTTCTTACATATTCTTTTAAACCCTAATACACAAATTTACTTGGGCATTTAAGTGATAAAATATTTTTCAGAAAATATAGTTTTTTATTGATAAAATTGAATCATATTTTTAAATATAAAATCCAAAATTTTAATGATTATTTATTTAGTATTGGATTTATTAATGCATGTTTAGGGAATCATCAGTTGAATGAGGGGAGATTTAATATAAATTTGTAAATTAAGTGGTTTCTGCTAGAGGTTGTCTTAATATAATTAGATATAAATCTGCCTTTATAATCTTAGGATTGACTATAAATTCAAATTCACAGACAACCCTTTTTTTGTTTTAAGGGATGTGATTTTATAGTGATTGATGTCATTTTGAGAGATGTTTTGTTAGGTTGAGTTCTATGTATCCCTTAAGTTTTATGAAAAGTAGTATTTGAGGAAGTATGATTTTAATTTTTCTTATATATAAGTTTAAAGTTATTGAAATACCTTATGGTTTATATGATCACTTATATCGAGGTAATCATCTGTTTATACAATTCTGGAACATATGTTTTATCATATTGATATCCATGGGATTGAAATGTAATGTGTTATTAAGTGGTTAATTTTATTTTTTTTGAGGAATATAAATACAATTATGGGTAATATTTTATGATATTATGGAATTTTATCTGATGAATAATGGTTGAATTTTGTTTCGGAAGAAAAAATATTATTTTAATGTGGCCTTATAGTGAATCTTATTTTTTATGGAAATGATTTTCATATCATGGATGTTATATGAATAGTGTATATTCATATTTATATGATACTTTAATAATTATTAGTATTTATTGGAGATAAATGTTGATTTGTTCAAAGATTAATACGAGATCAAATCATTATGAATACTAAGTTTCAATCATAGTGAGGAATATTTTGAATATTTTTAGGGATAGTTATTTGTAGAATATTTAGTTAGAAATAAAAGTATTACAAATGAATTTTTGAGATTAATAAAAAAATTCATAAAATGTTTTATTATTTTTGTGAATTCTATTAACGTTTTATTAGAAAAATAGGTTTGGTTAATTTATTAATATACCAGTAATAGATTTTTATAATATTGTGTAATTATATGTTATGTTAGAAGTTGTTTTTAGTGATTTAAGCCAAAAACAATCTTCTTAAATACTCAAAATTTGGAAGACAAATATTATATTATTGTTGAATTTGATTAAAGGATGAAATTATAAATGTTATATAAGAATAATTCATCTTGTTCATAGTCTAAATGGTAAAAGAATTCTTATACTCCGTGAAAGGGATCTCAAAATATTGTCATTGTATTATATTCAATTATGATGATTTTTTTTTCTATTTCATAACACTTATATTTATGGTTGTGTTTGTTAAAATTGTCAGGACTATTTATATTATTATTATCAATAATAATTATCAATTTCCATAATTATTTGGTAATTTTATTTTTCTTCAATGTACATATTTTCAATTCTCAATAATGTACACTTATTTATCAGCCTTTTAATTTATTATTTTATATGACCAATGTAGTTATCTTTATTATTAATCCAAAGGATGTTTTATTTCCCCATTTTATTATACAGGACTTCAAAAAAGGTATTTTACATTGTAAAACCATTAATTGCCACTCTAATTTTCAAATTGTGAGGATGAAATTTATTAATGAAAGAAAATGTAAAATCCTTAAATTATACAAGAAATACTACCATTGATAGCATATTTGATACAAATCATCAAACCTAAATTAGCATGAAGTATTATTATTTAAAAATTATCGTTATAAGATATCAGTTTAATTAGAGGATATGAATAGTATTTTATACATTATAAAATTTATATTAATTTCATAATTAATGGAAATTTATTGATTAATAATCTTGAAATAAAAAATCAATTTTTAGGAAAATAATTTTATTCTTAAAAATTATGTTATTTATTAAATGGGTGTTTATTTATTTTTTGCATGATGATATTACAATTATATTGTATAAGTTATAGAAATTCTATTTCAGAAAACGTATTTAGTTTTTTTAATCATCATGTAAAAAATTATAATTGGGTTAATTAATTGATTTATTTGTAAAAATATTTAATTTCTTGTGAATGGTGGAAAAATAATAATTGTTTATGAAAACGGTATTTTAATTTCACCAATTTCTAATGATTTTTTTATATAAATTTTTGTCAATATAGAATAAACTTTTTTAAATTATTATTAATATGATTATGTTTTTTAGATGAATTTTATTAATGAATATTTTATACCATCATTTTTATACTTCAAAATATATTTTCCATTTTAAATTAATTTTAATCATAAATTAATTTGAACATATTCATAAAATTTTAAAATGAAAAATATACTAAAAACATTTAATTTGGATTTCCAAATTTGGTAAACTTTTCAATTTTTTTCCATTTATAATAGTTATCGTAGTAAATATTTGTCACCTATGTAAGTGTAAATCAGGTAGTTATAGTTAGAAATAATATTAATGTGCCTAAATATATCCTTGAAACTGATATATATATATAAATATAATTTTATAATACTTTATCTAGCTTGAATATACAAGATGTAAAAATTTTCAATTTATTGCAAAATTCTATTGATTATAATATTTATATTCTTTTATATAAATTTGAAGTAAAATATTTCAATCTCTATCTATTAATATCTGTATGACTTTTCTATATTGATAAAAACAAAATATCTTTCATTATAAATGTTCATTTTAAATATAAATTATTTTTTATCACGGTAGTTTATATATAATTTTTACTAATGAAATATTTAATTTAATGTTTATACAACCCCAACATAATATTTATACAATTAATTGAAAATTCAAATAGATTAATTTATAAGTATTAAGAGTAATATAATATGGATGAATTATTATGATAAAAAATGTTTGAGATGAAAAATTATTTTTATAAATGTCTAAAAGGATTAGATTCGAAATCTAGTTCTATTGTGTAGTTTTCAAAGTCTAATAAAATGAATATTGTCAAAAAATTTAGTAATGATATTTTATGATAAATAATACTTTATCAAAATATTTTAAAACTATAAAAATAATGAAGAGGTAAATTAGGATGATAAATTGTGTAAAATTTCATCTTATAGCCACTTATGATCTAATTTTCACCTTATTTGTTAAATTATAATGATTTAATATTAAAAACATAAGTACCTCAGTTATGGTTGAAATTAGATAAAAAAGGGGATAATAATAAAGATATGGTTTAAAATTATACAGTATTATATTCATTATATAATGATAATTATGGAAAGTTAAAAGAATACATAACTTTTACCAGGAAATGTGGTTCGATTTTCATCACCACATCAAATGGATTATATATATAGGTCTATTTAATTAAATAATATTATATTCCTTATATAGTTATCATTATGGATTGGTAAAATAATACATAACTTCTTTCCATCACGATCATTGAGAAAATGGAAATGTTACTCATTCGTACATACAACCCACCATCTCCAAGATTGAAATTAGTATATTTTATTAAAAAAATGTTAATTATTGGTTTTTAATGAATAATTGTAGATTAAAATTAAATATTATGTAATTAATATTTTTTGGGACCAGAACTAATGATTCAATCATTAACCACAGTCATCCTACCAACACCATTTTGGATATATGAGTTGAATATCATCAAAATATCACACGTGAAATAAATTAAGTTAGTAATTAAATATAAAATTGTATTAAATAAAATAAAATTAATAATAAAAAAGAAAATGGTTATATAGAAATTAAATATTTTGCATCATTTTTTCATTTAGTATGTAAAATAATTTACGAGATGAGTTGGGGTCAAGGAAAGGGATGAATTTAAATATATCAATTTAGTTGTTTTCATGTTTAATTTTCTAATTTTTTTTCTTAAATTTCAATATTATAATGTTTTTTATTTTTTTAATGTAGAAATAAAATAATTGAAAAGAAAATTTTATGATAATTTTTTATGTTGGTTCATTGTCTTTAAAAATCATCATTTTATTTAGTTTATATAGTATGTTTTGATTTTTTTTACAAAAGGAAAAAGGAAATCTAATATTTTAATGTATATCATCTCAATAGTCCTTACCATCACTATAACCATTATTTTATGTTTTTATTCTCATAAAAATTCTTAATTTATTCAAATAATAACACATTTACCCTATGTTTTGGGTATTTAACGTTTAGAAAATGGGGTATTAATAAGAAGGGGTATTTTTCTATTTTGATGTTTTTTGCATAAAATTTTAAAATAGTTTTTATGGGTTTTATGATGAAAATTTAAAATAAAAAAAATATTATATTTAATATATGTTATATGATCATTATATATTAGATACTAGTGATCCCAATACATATTATATGTTGGTTATCCCCATTATAGTTCTCCAATGAATTGGGTAATGTTCATTATATTCAAAGGAAAGATGGTGGGAGTTAACCTGATTGGGTACTCATATAGATTCAAATGGGTTCTAGTTAATCCTGAAACATTCTTAATATAATTTTTTTATTTGATTCTATATGTTTTCAAGGGTTTTAAGTTTTCTTATATTGGTTTTAGTGTGTTTTTAGAGGAAAATGATTGTGTTTCTCTTATGGTTATGTTTTATTTCATTCACTCATAGAATACTTTGAAAAAGGTTAAAATTTTATACATTTTCATTTTCATCATTAAACAAATAGATTTGTTACCTGTATATATGTCATTTTTTTTTCAACATACATTTTCGAATATTTCTCTATAGGTCATAAGGAATAGTATAAAAGTTAATAATGTCCATGTTATAGATATGGTTGTTACCTTGAATTAAGAAAACATCCATTTGTAAGGAATTTCATTTTTTAAAAGAATTGATACATTTATGACATTTCAACTAGAAACATTTTTTCATTATTATCTAAATAACAAAAACAGAATGGTACTTGGGTATTTATGAGATCAAATATTTATCTATTCTGTAATATGTTTTGGATTCCTAAAACTAGGTCATATTTATCAGAATTAGATTTGGATATTTATGGACTATGTTTTATACTCCTCATATTAAAATTAATGTTTAGGGACATTATAGACATTATGTAAAAGTTCTATTCCCTTTGAAAAGACATGACAAAATAGTGAAATTTTTTTTATTATAATATAAAACATTGAAACTGAAAGGTCTTTGGGTATTTATGTGATCTAATGTTTATATATGGTGTAGTATGTTCAGGATTGGTGAAACTGGTCCCATTTATCGGCATCAAATAATGATATGTAGTGATTATGTTTCAAACTCAAGTTATTCAAATTAATGTTTATGAAAATTACATATATTATGGATAAGGTCTATTCCATTTATGAGCACATTTGAGTATCTTGGATTCGATAAATGTGTTATACTAAAAACTATTACTGTGACCATGAGATTTTTGTTGATGACAATGTTCCATGCATCACTCCTGAAAATGTAAACACATAATTACCCAGATGGAATGAATCTAGATGTTTTAAATTTAAATCATGTTATATTTTATGAGGATCATCCATTAATGATTTTGGATCAAAGAGATTAATTGATATGAAATAAGGCACCGCTTATTTTCAATGTATTTTCATGAAATCAAATGTATAAAGAGGAAAGATAATAACATGAAGATGTAAAAAAATTTATCCCAATCTGTTATCATCTTCATGATTACGTTGTCATTTAAGGAATTGCGTTCTTGATGGGGGAAGAATGATCCAAAAAATTTAAATAGAAAATTTCTCCATTTTAAATATTTATTCTACATGTTTAAGTAAAATGTATAGTAAAAAGAGGAGGAATAAATTTTTTTATATTATGAACATAAGACATTACATAATATATATAACCTCTCTGAATTATTTTTAATGTATATTTTTATTTTATAAAATATAATTGTTTTTTGAATTTTATATTCCATAGCATCATGGATAGAATGAAATATAATTTCCCTGATTAATATAGTAAATGGAATATAAAAATTTATAATATGAGTGTTATATTTAAATAAAATATTTCATAAATTGATTCAAGTATAAATAAAAACATTCTGATGTAAATAAACGTTTTTTATATGGATTATAATAATTATTTTATTCATATAATTATAACATTCCATTGGAATAATTAATAGACCCTGGAAATATTAACGTAACTATTGAATATAGTAAAATATTGTGAAATTCATAATTAATGTAATTAAAAAATTTATAATAATAGCTAGAAAGCTATGAAATGATTTCTAAAAATATAGGAATTATAACATAAGCTTAATATAATTTAATAATGTTTGATTTATCTTATATAGTAAAGAATAATATTTTATGATCAAAATTAATTCATCAAATTTCTTAATTTTGATTTTGATTTTTTCTAAATGATATATTATTATGTTTACCAATGCTATAATAATGAATAAGTAAAAAAATAAGTATTTAACCACTCATTTCCATAAAAAATATTGAGTCTATATAGAAATTTTCCCCATATTTTATGATTCAATAATTAATTTAAATTCCTATCATTTTGAAAATAATTAAAAAAAATAAATTGTTTTTTTGGTCATCGCGTAGACATTAAAATATGGTTATCTTTTGGCATTCTTTTAAAAATTTTGAAATTTTAGAAAATTTTAAAAAATAATGTTTTTAAATATTCCATGTGTGTAATGAAATAATCTTTTTAAAAATAATAACCAAATTTTCTTGAAACATTTTTCATTAATTAAATTTTAATTAATATATCAAATAATTTATTTTAAAAAACATATAATTTTCAAGATTCAAAATGCATTTTCAAAATGAGTGATATTTTTTTAATAAATAGATATTTGTTATTTATTACACTATAAGAAAATCTGTAAAATACTATTTAGTTTTGGGGTAGTTGAAATGTTAATGTAACCTATATTTTATCACAAATAATAATAAATGGGATATGAATAAAAACTATTCATAACATTGAGCCTTAATAATAATGAAATCTATACTTTAATCAATGATTCCCCCTTTCTAAAATAAAAACCTCACATCCAACCATTTTATCACATCCAAAACATATACCATTAACAAATATCAATTAAAATTTATCTGAAATTGAATGTATATACATTTATAAGCCCCAATTCTAGCAAAAAGGTTCACCAGTTATGTTTTCAGACATAGTCTTACGTATGTGTTTCAAAATGTTATGCACGAGTTTCGAATTCTTTTTCAACTCAATTGAATTATCATCATACCTATTTTATAATATAAGTATTCATTAAAACCAATAAAAAGATTTAATTTATTATACTCTAATAGTTTTTACTCATAGGATAATTTTTATCCATTCATTATTTTTATATATTCCAAAAATATCATTCACATTTGTTTGTTTTATAATACCTATGTGACTTATTTTATTTTATTTTTAACATATTCACATTGTGGAAATTTAAAAAATTTAATTTATATGAAATATAATTTTAATAATAATATAATATTATTTTTATTTTTTCTATTTTGATAAAGTATTAATGAAAATAATAATATCTTATGTAAGCATTATATTGATTTTTACTATTTACAACAATATTATTTAGAAACATTCCTTGAATTTTATCTATGTATAAAACTGTTGAAAGTTTCAATTCATTGAATAACAGGAACATTATAAAATGAAAATTGTGAATCCAAATATCTTTTATAATGTTACCATTAAATCAACTAATAAAAATAATATTTGATATAATGATATCGTAAACAATAGTTTTTCTATAATGTGAAAATTTAAAAATCAATTTGGGAAACAAAATATTTTTTGGGATCTTTGAACTTACCAACCTCAAAAAAATTGACATCTATAATCTTAATTTAATAAAGTAACAAGAAATAAAAAAAATATATAGATAAAAATATAAAATAGGATTTTAGGAATGAAAATAATTAATTTCACATAAATAATCAGGAGGTTAGTTGAGCATATCAATAAAGTTAAGACATATTATATGATGTCGTTCTTACTCATTTTCACTTTTTTTAAATTATATCATGCACACACACACTCTCTCTCTCTATCTCTATAAATTTATCCCTATAATTATAATTTTTTATTATTTTTATGTTCGTTAATAAAATTTTACTTACAATAAACATTTTATCCTACTTTTTTTTTCAATTTACTTGTTTTTATTTCTATTTATAATTTGAACCACATCAGTGGAAAAGTTCTATTTATTCATCCCTTTAATGTTAAAATATTTTAAATATGTAATGTATATTTATTTCCAAAACAATATTAATTCTATCATTATGTTTATTAGTTTATTTCTATTTTTTGTAAAATCTTATGAATTTATAACATTTATCTATTGTCTTTCAACATTATAAAAAGATTTATAATGGGGTATAGTTTAATAATTCTTCTTTCTTCTTGGATTATCTTTTTTTCCTTTACTATGTGTTAATTTATCATAACCTATGTTTTTTATTTGATAATTAATTTATATGATTCATTATTATTATTTTGATCTTATATCATATCGCTATTTTTATGAATTTCTAGATTTATTGTGTAACCATTTTATTATAATTAGTAAATTTAATTTTTTTTGTTTATAAATGATTATATTATATAAAGAACACATATGAATGAAATATTATGATAAAATTTTTAAAATGATTTTATAAAAACCATTTAGCTTTTGAAGTGTATTTTGTTATCATTATTCAAATATTACTCAAAAAGTGCAATCATGAATATTAAAATTGAATAAGATGAAATATGTATGAAATAAAACACAGTCAAAAAATGAATGATTAAGAACATTGAAAGTAGGTGGAATTACTCCAGAATTACATAAAATTCATGTAATTTTTATATATAGATAATGAATTTTTCAAGGCCTATATAAATATGGTAAAGGCCATAGAAACATGGATGTGATATTTGGTGGAATGTCTATCATGGTTCCCTTAATTATTTTTTTCATTACCTCTAGAGGCACAAGTATTCTAATTAAATATAAGAGGATATATCTCATTTGATGAACGTTTTAACCCATTCCATGGAAACATCATATGGGAATGTTTCTAAAGGATAATTCTAAGATAAATTTAAGTAACATATCAATTAAAGATAACTACAAAAACCACTATAAATTATTGATAATAATTCTATTTATTTTTAGAAATCTTTATGTTTTAGTTTTTTTATGGGGTTTGTCATGATTTTTTTTTTCAAATTTTTAATAGTTGATTGATTGAGTGTCATATAATCCTAAAAAACCCGATGGTTTTATTAAATTAATGCAATGAATTTTTATATGTGATATGATTTTTAAAAATATAAATATCGTATATAATATTTCTATCACATTGAATATCATAAAAAATAATACATAATTTTTACTATTATTGGTCATATAATTTTTAATAATGTAAGATATGATAGAATTGGAATATATAGTATTAAATATGGTAATATATAATCCTGTTTTTTCATTAAGTTTGAAATTTTGGAGTTTATGATGTGGGAAGTTGTATGGACGATGGAACCGTTTCTTGTAAAAAAAATAGGTTCATTTTATTAGAATTATATGACTATATTTTAAAAGATATTTCCCCTAATTTCATTGCATTATACATAAATAATGGTTTATCACATGTTCTTAATTATAGTAATGGGTTTTATACTATATAATATACAGTTAGTATAACATAGGATAATTTTAGGATATAAATTTTTGTGTTCTATGCTAATCTCATTTACATCATCACAACATATCAAATGTTGTGATTATAGGAAAGGTATTTTTTTAAACAATTACTTTATGGTTAGTGGGAACCTCACAAATATAATTTCATGATACCAAATTCAAAACATAACAAAACCACATGTTAAATTAGAATGTGAAATTATATCAAATTAACCATGTATAGGACATTACAAACAGTAATAAATATAAATTTCAATAAAAAAATGCCACCACCTTATACCTCAAACCACGAGGAGATTGGTTCCTCAAGCCTTGAACCATGATGTAGTTGATCACCATCATTAGAATTAAATCCACTTACAAAAAAACCACATGAAACTAGAATTCATCAATTCAAGATTCAATTAATCTATGTACCATGTAACATTAACCAATAAATTAATAGAATCCCAAAAATGTTGTCCTATTGAAACTTCATGGTTTGCTACAATCAATCATGTAAAGAACTCCCAAAATTGATCTTGTCGTTACAATATCATGTAGAATGATTTATAGTAACTAGAAGAAATAAAAAATAATAATAAATGACCACCATATTATCCATGAATAATTGAAAAAATTCCAAATCGAAGATACATCATTGTCAATAACCAATATTAATCCCTAGTTTCATATATAATAATAACAATTTTCATGTGAAGATAAATCTAATCCAGCAACAATAGAGAAACCAAAACCAATAGAAGCATGAGTCCCATGAAAAGCCCAAAGAACACAATCGATGGGTCATCCTCACATCCCTAAACACACTTGAGGACCATTATAATAGACTGATATGGGTTATAGAGTGAGAACTATAAAAGAAAGAGTAGAATATGCAACAAACTGAGGCTCTGATAAGGGGGTGTGACTATAGAAACAAAGATGACGAGGAAAAAAATCCTCTTGTATACACACATCAAAATATTATATCGTCTTGAGATCTTTCATGCTATAACAAGTTGGGGTTAAGAGTGTTAGATGTCGCCAACAAGAGTAGAAGCATGGTGAATGTTGAACTCACTACCATGTAAACAAGAATAGAGAGTGAGAACAAGAAATAATGGAAGTCTAGAAGTCCAATGAGAAAACTAAATTGATAGAAACCCAATCTAATACCGATATATTGGGGGAGAGAGATAATTCCAACAAAAAAAGGATTGATTAAATAAGTACAATGTGTTACTACTTATATTATTTATAGAATTCCGGTAATGGATAGATTAATCATAATATGTTTTTAATTAAATTACTTGTGAATTGGTTGAAAATATTTTATCTCATTCTTAAATTAATGTATTTTTTAATTTATATAATTCTATTTTAATTTCATTCATTTATAAAATTATTATATTATGAAAATGAAAGTGTTTTACATTAATGAGTTAAAATGGTTCTTTAATATTTTACTCGATAATTATAGGATTTATATTCTAGGTACAAAAATTGAATATATTTTCTACAATCTTTAGTTTTTCTTGAACTATGTTATGTTCTTTAATAAAAATTTGAATTGTGTTTATATTAATTTGATGTTAGAGTAATATTGTAATTTTTGTCTCTATTATTTAATGAAATCATGGGCTGTGATTCTTTTGGTCAAATAGCATACTAAACTAGAGGATGATTCCTTTTTTAGGAACATGGGGGGTGTCCATCTATCAGCAGAAGACAATTGTTATAGAGACTATTGATATCACAATAATCAAAGAATTTATATGAAAATAATTTGTGTACCTTATTTCTAGGATGAAATATCTTATATATAAATATACATGGATTTTTTTATTGGTTAGTAATATAACCTATGAGTTTTTTAAATATATTCACATCATTTTAGTTCGATCATTTTAATTTCATTTAAGGAATATATGTAACACCCCAAGATTTAGTGAATGTTATTTATTGAATTAAATTAATTATTTTCATTTCAAAAAACAATGAAAATAGTTATTATTTTAAATCAGTAAGTAAAAAATTACTTTCACATGAAACATACTTGGCTTCCATTACACGTAACTCCAACATGTCGTACATTATACGCAACACCGTGTTTCTTGAAAGCATCATTTTGTTATTATAATTATTTAAATGAAATTATTATTACCTACCCATTAAACATAGTAATATTAACAGAAATTACTAATTTTCAACTATTTTATATTTTGATACTATTTGAATAAAAAATTTTGATGATGAATGATATAATTTTGGTTAAATTATTTACATATATGAAAATACTATTTTGTCAAATGAATGTATTATATTGACCTTCTGTGAAAAAATAATAAAATTAATATGAGAAACATTTAGAAATTTATTTTGATAATAAAAACTTTATATTCTAATTTATAATTTACAAATTATATAAGGGTGAATGTTTGATATATTTCAAGGAAACATCATTTTTGGATAATTGTGATAAATACTATATTTTAATTCGAACATGCCTGTTCTTCAATTTTATTTATAATGTTAAATTATATTATAATTAGGTTTCAAAGTATAATTATATTGTATTTTTAAATAAATAAAATTATGTTCATTATAATCATTTTAACTCTGAAATTTTGTATAAAATCATAGTAAATGTTAGGATGATTTCACAAAAAAGACATGCAGTGTCATCCCATCAGAGAGATTAGTTTCAAATAAATTTCTACCACTTATGTGATTAGAATTTAGAAAAATGGAAAATATATTTTCAATCGGAAAAATAATAATTTATAATTAGTTCAAGGTTTTTTTACAAAAATATTAGTGAATGTGATTAAAATTAATTACAACAGTTAAGTGAAAAAATATGTTAACAAAGTAAAAAACCTTATATTTATGAACCAAAAAACATATGAAATATGTCCAATGTTTATCTTATGGTAATTATTCATCCATTAAAATTCCATTTTTTAATATGGTTTTTTGGGTATGACATTTTTTAGGTGATAACATGGGTACAAATAACTTCTTTTAAAAATATCTAGTGTATCCATTCCCTTCCCTATAAAAGGCCACCACCAAACGCCTCTTCATCACCCCAATTAAAACAATTATATTCATTTAATATCATCCAAATACACTGCCCAACAAACCTCCCTACCTAATAGAAGAAATAATTATAGTATAATGAAATCCATGGAAGCCTTTTGGAAAGATCCAAAAAGGAGTTACCCGATTAAGAGGCAACATCTTCTATCAATATCCTTTCTTTTATTTTCGTTCTCCACCCCCTCCACTATATTTATTTTCTACTTTTTATAAAAATAGTATCGTAAATATACTCAGTTTCTTTTATAAAAATTTTTACCTACTCTTACACAAGCCTCTATCTAATCAGTAACAAACATTGTGTTTTCTGTATAGCGCACTACCACCTCACTAAATGATTATTGTTAATTTTTTACATTACCGCATATCATGGTGGAAATTAAAATAGAAACAATATTTATAAATTTTATATATTAAATTTAGTATGTCTTTATTCTTCTCTAATATTTTTAAAACAAATATCATTATACTTTATAGTTTGTGTAAATATGATAATTTCATTTGAGGAAATGTGGACTACTTCCCAAACAAAGCAATGTGATTCTTTCACAGACTACATGGAATGTATTAAATATGAGTTTAGTGAAATTATATAATATATATGAAATAATAATGAAATTGTAATTATAATATATATATATATATATATATATATCATTTTCATTCATTCATTAAATATGATATAAAAGCAGAAAAAACATTCAGGCGGACCTAGGGCTTTCCATCTCCATGAACGGTGTATTTTATATCATACTTATATTGTATATGGATTATTATAATTAAAATATACTGAATCTTAGTTATTTTTAAATACTTTTTGACATTTTTTAAATCATTATAAATGTATACGGATAAAAAAATATAACAAATTAAGACACATTCGAAAAAAAAGTAGATATTACCCGAAGTGAAACCTTAACCTAGAATTGCTAATAATCGTGTAATATGATGAAATAATAAAACCCTATATGGTATAGGATGTAATAATATAGTTATTTTATAGATTTATAATATATTTAAATTTTTTATACAAGATGTTTGAACAAGTAAGACGAGAGTCGAGACACAGGGTAAGATAATTTCATCTCCGTCTTAATTTTTGTGAGATACTTGCCTTATTTTTCACTCATTTCTTTTGAGATATGTATATAATTACCATGAATGTATTATATGAATCATATAACTAAATATATGGGTATTTACATAACTATTTCATGATATTTCTATCATGGATTTTATGTTTCGAAAGATACCAAATCACAATATTGATTTTTGTCTCAATTTTCTACTATTAAGACACATGTCATCTTATACACCTATATTATTATATGAGGTATATAAAGTACCTTTGAAATTTTATACCATTAATGTACTTCTTTTCATGATATTTTAATCTTTATGTAATTTAATTTTCTTACATTGGAAGTATAATTCATTTTTACTATGTGGTAATACTTTATTTAAAAAAATCACACAGTATATCGAGACTATTAATGAACATGTTTTCATTAATGAAATGTTATGATTCCTATTGCAAGAAAAACAATGAACTATTATTATGCTCTGGTTAGTCTTGATATATTCATATATTAGTACCAATTGTTTCCAATCTTTTTACTAAATATAATTAGGATTTTTTTAAGAAAATATGACTTCACTCTCTCTTCAGTAAAAAATTCATGTTATTTCAAAACCATGTTTTATAAAAATGGTTTACATGAATATTCATATAATATATTATTATAATTAATAGAATTATTTACCCTTATTTCTTTTTAGAATTATTTCAATGTATTCTTTTCATCACTTTTTGAAAGTTGAATTTCTCTAAAAAATTTACCATTCAAAAGGAATGTTTTTTACCTCATACAACATGTACGAATCTACCTTCCATAAATACATTGAAGAGTTATTATTTTTTTATTATTTTTTGTCTGAAGGTTTTTAAAATTATTTTAATAAAAATGGATTTCAATATGATATTGAATTTTTATTTAATGTCTCAAGGGAAAATTGGGTTTTCAAAAAAATCATGATTATTTAATAAGCTTTCAAGTAAAAAGGTTTTAAAACATTTTAATGATTAATTTAAATTTTTTGAATTGTATTATCAATGAAATGGTTTTCCAAATGTTTTGATAATTTATTTATATGTTTTTAAATTATTTTCAATGAAATAGTTACAAAAACATATTCATGATTTCCTTTCTTTTTTTTCAATGTGTTTATAAAGGGAAATTTTTTTATAATTCATTGAAGCTTATTTTATACGTTTTCAAGGGTAAAGGCCTTCAAAATGATTTCAAGTCTTCGTTATATGTTTAAATAGTATTTTCTAAGAAAAATATTTTCAAATGGTTTAATTTATTAAAAATAATTTTCAAGAGAAGACAATATATTTTCCCCATGAAATATTTTTGAAATATATTTCCCAATTAATTTACATTTAAGATGATATCTGTCGATATGACTCATGCCTCTCTTGGAAATGATCGAATGGATCCATTTATATACATTCTCTGAATGAGTTATGGATAATTTAAAGGTCTTTATGAAATATTTTTATACTTAATGGGTTATATGTTTCTGAAATATGTTTCTCTTTCATGGGTTATATGTTTATGAAATTCATTTCTCTACCAAGGATTATAATTTTGATGAAACAATTAGGAAACTTGTATATTTTTTCGTAGGTTAGAATGAGATAACATGTTTATGATAGGTATTTAATTTCAGGGATGATGATATTATTGTTTATGATTTTACCCACATTTATGTTTGATTTAATTATGATAATGTTGGTACCAATATCTCCATTCAATGCATTGGGTAAGGATTAATATCTCATGAGATAGCCTAAGATCATCTTGGGTGTTAACCTGGACTACTAAAAAGGGAATTGTTTTGAACCATGACTTCCATGGTGGTATTATGAGTGAACTTATGATACTAAGATATAAATGGTAGTGAACGTTTTTCTACCAAGATGGTATGGATAATAAACCTATAATAACCCGCAAATTCACATTGTCTTGAGATTACGAGTCATTATTAGGCCTTAAGCGATATCCCCAAGATGCCAAAGGCTAAAAATAAATGAAAAAGGGTTTTAAATACATGTATGGGACAATTTACCATTTAATAAATAAACCAATAAACCAACTAACCATAACCAAACATTCACTATATTATGCATGAACAAATAAAAGAAAAATAAACAACTTCATGTATCTCAAAACCACATCAAAGTTAGCAACAGCTGATGAATAACCAAGTATCAAAGTACACAATGGATAAACTACACAAGACTTTCCAAATAACTCATGACTCTATGCTCTATAAGCTCTATGCTTCACAGTCACCAAGTATCCCAAAAATCATGAGGTAGTGTTAAACATGTGTGAAACATTACCTTTGACCCTGTCCTGGAAGATAGCATCTGCAAAAACACCAAAGTGACAAAAACAGGGTGAGTATAAAAGTCAGTAGGGTTTCCCCAATAAAATACATACTCACACCACTAGGATAGAAGAGTTAGAAAAAATTATATAAAATAGTTTATATAATATCATTTATCAAAAATAGTTTATAACTAAATATAAACAAGATTCCAAAACCATTCACTTCAAAAATCATAAAAGTTTAATAGATTTCAATTTTCTCAAAAAGATATTTTTACAAAAAAATAACTAAAAAAGATTTAAAATCATTTCAAAATATCCCTTTCTGGGCATACCCAAACATTACACAATCTCATGCAACCAACCATGCATGCTACGTTATGACAGTTCCCTACTCATGAGCAGTTTCTCGTCGATCTACAATGTCATCACAAGGAAATTGTTTCCCATGAGCCATTAAGACTTTGAAACCGAGCACAAGGTAATATTTTAAACAAGCATCATATGTTAAATATGAAATTTATATCCCAAGTGCTATTTTTTCCTTTAGCATTGAGCATAGGTTCATATTTCAACCAAGCCCCATAAACACAATTTGATCTCACACACCAATATTCTAAAAAATTATTCCAAAACACATTTTATATAAAAAAACCATTTTATTGAATATAAAAATTTCATCAAACTATTTAAAAATTCCATAAAATCAATAATTGAAATTCTTTATTATAAATTCAAGGGGTTAAATTAAGTTTCACAAGAATTCACCAAGATTTTACAATTTCACTAAAACCATAAATCATCAATGAAAAATATTTATTCCTTGACTTTCACAATAAAAATCATTCCAATAAACCAATTTAAAACTAATTCAATAAATTATATCAAGATGAGATGAGATTGAAGCCACTTACTTCGAAGTTTTGGATGAACTAGACAACAGACGAAGGAAAAACTAGAAGACCTGTCGATTCTCCCTGAACGAACTTAGTTCTTTCTCCAATAAAGATCATGGATCAACATTGAATTATTTGGAATTAAAAAATGTAGATCTACCAACTATAGGATTATATCTAAGAATTAATGGAGATCAGGGAAGTAGATATAATCAGATCTATGAAAATGTGACAAATTCGAAAATAATGGCGACATACCTTATGAATCGGATCAAGATTCCATGAAAGCAACAGAGATCTCTTAAACTATCATTAATAATACCATATTTATCCTTAAGTGATGTTAAAAACATATATCTACCCACAAGAGGTTTATATCTATGAAAACAAGAATGAGAGATGGAGGAGTTTGTAGTAAACATAAAAGAACCAAGAAGATCAGAACTTACCCCATGAATCGGGCTTCAAATCACCATGGGAATACACTAGGTTGGCTCCAAAAAGTTTGGGGAGGGATATACAGTCATATATGAAGAGTAATATCTAAATAGGTTCATTTTGAATACAAAACGAAATATATAGAGAAAAAACGAGTAAGATCTTATAAAATACGATCTATATTTGACTTCTATAAAATGTTTGACAACACGGTTTTGACAAACTGGGTAGGGATCATGAGACCTTTATTTTGGTACCAAAACTCCATATGGAAACTCTCTATTTTTTTAGAAACTCTATATTTTATGGATACTCTCTATTTTACAGAAACCTAATGAAAGACAAAAAATTAAGAAAAAAAAGAGGAAATGGGTTATGGAACTGAAACTGGGGGTACTACATTCTCTGTAAAATTGGCCTTTCCATACCTGGAAAGTAGAAAAACCTTGCTCTCCTAAAAGATTTTTTGCCACTGCTCTTTCATTTCCTTCTCAAGTTCCTAAGTCTCTTCCAAAATCTGACCATTTTTCCATAAAACCTGCACTAGGCAGATGATTTTCCTATGTAAGACCTTATATTATCTATCATTGATCCGCATTGGGATATGCACCAATGATGCATCTGGTTCTATGTCAACATGATACCATCTGATCACATTGTCAGGATCTGGGTGATACTTTTTCAACTATGATACATGGAACACATTATGCACTGAGCTAAACCATGGTGGTAATGACACTCGATATTCCACCTCTCCTACCCATTACCATATCTTAAAAGGGACAATATATCTAGGAGATAAATTTACCTACTTATCAAAATAAAGATGTCCATGCCTTGGAGGGATCCTCAAGAAGACTGGATCACCCACAAAGAATGACAATGGTCGTTGACGGTGAACTGCATAAGATTAATGATGATGTTGAGTCGTCTCTATCCTCTTTCTAATCAACAAGATCTTCTCTATTTTTTCATGTACAAGGTTTGTCTTGACTGGTAAAGTTTCTCCCATTTTCACTTATCATAGTGGAGAACGAAAAGGAATACCATATAATGCATCAATCTAAGCCATGTGTATTGAGGATTGATAGATGTTATTGTATGAGAACTGCACTAAGGGTATATGATCCTCCCATGAGCAACCAAAATCCACTACCCAAGCCCATAAAATTTCTTCCAATGTTTGTATCATCCACTCAGATTGCACATACTTGTAAGGATGATACAAAATGATCATAGTCAACTGAGTCCCAAGGGATTGCTGTATGGATTTCTAGAAATGAGATGTGAAATGCAGATCTCTATTTGAGACTATTGACACTACTACTCCATGACTCTTTACCACTTCTTGGATATAAAATTTTGAAAGACCCACCTCTGTATGAGTTTCACAAATATGGATGAAATGGGTCGACTTGGTCAGACAATCCACTGTCAACCAAATGAAATCTTGTTTTCGGACCATTCATGGAAGAAATGTAACAAAATACATAGTTAGCCGATCTCATTTCCACACTAGGATGGGAAAATATTATAACATACCAAATGGTCACTAATTATCTACATTAACTTGCTGACATGTTAAGCGCAGTGAGACGTACTCTTCTACCATCCTTTTGATGTCGCTCCCCCAAAATTGTGCCTTCAATGCCTTATACATATTATGTGAACATAGATGTATAGCCCATCTCAAATGGTGGTAATCATGAAGGAGTTGTTCTTAACAAACCATATGTACGACTATCTGATCTCTAAAACACAAAACGGAACACCCATCTTGTTTCTAGACCTCAATGGTCTCCCCACTAGTAAGGTTTTAACATATAACCAAAAAATTATGCATCACATGATTGTGCCACTTTGATCACTTTTACTAAATTAGAAACAAGAATAAATGATTTGAAAAATTCAATATCACCTCTATCTTCACATTCCACATGCATGTTTTCTTGACCGACATCAACTGCCATTCATCTGAATCTTCTTTCACCAACTGAGAATATGACATTCTACTCAATGCATCTTCTACTGAATTTAACTTCCCTAGTGTGTACATCAAGTCAAATTCAAATATTTAGAGATAATATATCCACCTCCTTTGCCTTAGATTCTAATCTCACTTTGTTAAAATGTGCTTCATTCTTTTGTTATCCATAAACATAGTAAATTTCTCCCCAATGTGATAATGTCTCCATGTTTTCAAAGCATAGATGACTACTGCAAACTCCAAATCATGTGTTTGGGTAATTCTTCTCATGCACCATCAATTTCCTTAAACCATAAGCAACCACCTTATCTCTTTTCATGAGAACACATCCCAACACTGACACCGAAGCATCACAATACACCACATACGCTTGTCATAAATTTGGCATGATCATGATAGGTGCTGATGTAATCCAAACATTCAGTTCCTCAATAAAATTATTACATTCCTCTGTCTATTGGAATGGATCATTCTTATATTTCAGAGCTTTCATTGGTGGGGCTAGTCTTGAGAAATCACACACAAAGCATCAGAAATTAGATGGCCAAGAAAACATACTTCCTGTTTCCAAAAACCACACTTTGATAATTTTTCATACCAACGATGTTGTCTCAAAATTTTTAATAGTTTTCTAGGAGCACTTCATGGTCAACCCTAGTCTTTGAATATTAAAAAAATATCTTCCAGAATCAGCACAAAAAACAATCCAGATATTGTTGAAATATTTGATTCATTAAATCATTGAATATATCTATTTCATTCGATTGATTGAAATACCTGACTACATATTCATAGTGGCCATATCTACTTCTGAAAGCTAACTTTGGAATATCCTATTTCTGAACACTCATTCGGTGATATCCTGATCGCAATTCGATCATGGAGAACCACCAATATCCCATTAATTGATAAAATAGATCATCAATGTGTGGATGTGGATATGTTTTCATTATCATAGCTTTGTTAATATTACCATAATCAACACACAACTGAAGGGTTAAATCTTCTTTCATCAC
This sequence comes from Viscum album, assembly GCA_963277665.1. Lineage (NCBI taxonomy): Eukaryota > Viridiplantae > Streptophyta > Magnoliopsida > Santalales > Viscaceae > Viscum > Viscum album. Next base: position 1,629,651,682 of record OY728155.1, on the reverse strand, counting down.
GATCAAAATATATGCATCCCATGGAGATGTATTTTGACAAAAGAAACCCTCACTTTCAAGCTCCTATAACTGTAATTTCAATTCTCATAAATATTTTGGTTCCATCCTATAAGATGGAAGGGAGATAGGACTGGTCCACAAAGGGAGACCGATCTTAAACTCCCCTTCCCATAGAGGCGGTAACCCTGAGGTGTTATTGGGAGAGACATCTCCAAATTGATCCACAATAGCAAAAAACCTATTTCCCTCGATATCTTCAATTGATTAAAAATTCAATGCATCCAACAAGAAAGAGATAGTTCCCACCATTGGTGCCAAAAATCTCTGATCAACCTTCTTTACAATCATATCTACACTAAAGAGATGCTCGATGTCATCCTCAGTCATGAAACTAACTGTTCTACTATATTAGTCGATTTGAGCCTTGATCATTGTCTTCCAATCCATACCCCAGATTACATCATAGAAATCCATATCCAACATCAAGATGTCCCATTTTATCTCAACTCCATCAATAGTTATGGCACATTACCTACACAAAAAGTCTTGACATTCTCTTTCAACAGGTTTAGTTTGCAGTTTCAAAACAGAAGGAATCATTTCTACTTTGAAACATAAAAAGTCAATAGAGTGAGAAGTAGTGAAGGAATGTGATGCACTAGTATCAAAAAACACATGAACAAAGGTAGAATATATATTAATTGTACTTATCACTTTAGATAGTCCCTCCTGATAATCGATAATCATCTCTTCAGCACTATACAATTTTGCCATCACTAGTTTGTTCTCCTAGTTTCCTTCCTAAGGTTCCCCTGGTTGAGGAGTCATAGTATTTCTAGAATCACCATGTCTAGATCTACTCTACTAAAGAGACTTATTCTTCTATCCTTGTCTAGTTAAAGCATATGATGACTGTGATTCCGGAGAATTTTCTCGAGCACCTGATCTTGGAGAACTATGAAAATATCATTTAGGATGTCCCATCTTGTTGAAAATATGGCATTCTATTAGTTGTTCCATACAATTTCACTTTATGTCATTAAGAAAACCACGTTGAAAACTGCCTTCTTTGATCTGGGGTTATGGATGAGGGTTTACTGATCCAACCATCTGGTATTGATTTTCTCTTGCACCTTGGAAATAGGTGTCTCATTTTTCACTTGTTACCAGTGGTTGAGTTAACACTATTTCATGTAGGTATCATGATCCATCCTCCCATATCATAAGATATCACATTCAAACATAATATCTCTTTTCACCATCTATGTATAATCTATAATACAATGTTCTGCAATCTTTGATTGAATCTCCTATCGTAGTCCTGGTTCGAAGACACATTCCTTCAAAGAGTCAGTTGCCGCATCTTTTGGTGCAATTCACACTATGTTCATGAACATAGCTACATGCTCTGTGATAGAGAGATTCTCTTGTTTTATGCTAAATAAGTATGTCATTTTTGGGAGCATGAAAATGTGAGGATATAATTTATAGTTGAACAATTCCTCAAAATCCTCCCATGTAAGGTCTTCATCCAATTTAGAATGCATCACTAAATATAACCAGTAATGTGAAAGATCCTCAAGCATATATGTCCCTAGTTGGACCATTAACTCTTCCTATGTGCCAATGAAGTTGAAGATACAATTCATCCTACATAGCCTCACCTATAACTTCTCAGATTCAGAATGACCATGAAATTAGGTGGATTATTCTTCATAAAAAGGAAGGTATGATCCATATGTTGTGGCTCATTCCTCTAGTTCCCTGTGTCCAAAGCTTAAAAATCATGCACAATACTCTGAACCAGCTCTTGGTTCACACATGGTTTAAGGGAAACCACATTATCTACAACTTCTTCTGGATGGTTTTGAGGATGCCTACTATGATCCATTATCTAAACTATCAACAAACTCCTTTAATATCACACTCTAGAAACTATTAGATTGGAATATTGAATTCTCTCACATCAATTATCACAACATTGTTTTCCATGACATTCAATTTCAAATGTTCAACCAATTTTTAGAACACTTCACATGCTTTTGAAAATTTAACCATTTTCAAAATACGATAATTATTTACCTTTTCAAAATCATTCATTTGACAACCAATTCTATAATTTTCAAAAAATTAACACTTTTTTTACAACATGAATCATTTCTCAAAATGATGTATGCTCTCTAAGTTAGAATTAATTCTTCTAAAATGCATGTCATGTGCATCTCATTGGCTAAAAATGTGACAAATATATTTCAAAATCATTGAATTTTCTCCAAAAAAAAATTACCCAGCTCCCTGGTAACTTGTATTTCAGCATAAAAGGGTTACCTATGTCTTTTTATGCTATACATTTCATGTTCCGAAAATCCTACTCCTTCATAAGATTCTCACCCAAGGAATAAACATGAAGGGATTTCATCTCCCAAACTAGGAACATCGATTACTACATGTTAATAATGGACCGAACAATCTAATACCATTTTTAATGACCTGTCAATTATCATTGGCTTGAGAGTACAACAAGTCCTTACTAGGCCTTAAACGACAACCAAAAGATGCCAAATGCTGGAAAAAATGCTAAAGGTTTTCAAATACATGTGGGGGATGATATACTCTATATTAAATAAATCAATAAACCAACCAACCATAACCAGACATTAATAATATGATTCATGAACAAATGAAAGACAGCTCAACTACTTCATGTATCTCAAAACCACATCAATGTAAGCAACAACAGAAGAATAACCAAGTATCAATGTACACATTAGATAATATACACAAGACATTCCATATACCTCAAGACTCTATGATCCACAAGTCCCAATCTCCAATATCTCTAAATAGCCCAAACATCATGAGGTAGTGCTTAACACGTGTGAAACATTACATTTTCCCTTGTCCTGAAAGATAATATCTTCAAAAGTATAAAAGTGCCAAAAAAGGGGTGAGTATAAGACACAGTAGGTTTTCCCCAATGAATTCCTAACACACACCACTAGGATTAGATAAATATCATAAATTATATAAATATTTTATATAAAAGAATTTCTCAAAAACAGTTTATAACTAAATATAATCAAGTTACCAAAACCATTCATTACCAAGATCATATAAGTTAAATTGAAACCAATTTTTCTAGAAATATATTTTCCAGAAAAATATCCAAACAATAATTAAAAACACTTCACAATATACATTTCTTAAAATACCCAACCATTAAAGAATCCCATGAAACCAACCATGTGTAGTACGATATGACAATTCTATACTCATGAGCATTTTATCGTCTATCTACCAAGTTGTCACAAGGTAATTGTTTCCCATGTGCCATTAACCATTTGGCACTAAGCACAAGGTCGTATTTCAATAAAGCCCCATTTATGAAATATGAAATTTATACCTCATTTTCCATTTAAATTTTGGCAATGAGAACATGTTCATTTTTCAACCAAGCCCCAGAAATGCAATTTGAACTCACACACTAGTATGTGTAACCATAATGACAAAAAACGTTTTCAATAAAGAACCTATTTTATTGAAAATTAAATTTTAATCAAACTATTTAACTATTCCTTCAAATAAATAATTTAAAATTTTCATTTTAAATTAAATAGGATAAATTACATTACACAATAATTCACCATGATTTTATAATTTCACTAAAATAATAAATCATCCCTAAAGAAGATTTATTCCATGATTTTCACTATAAATCTCATTCAGATAAACCAATTTGAAACACATCCAATCAATTAAATCATGAAAATTTGAGAGTAAATCCACCAACCTTGAATGTTTTGATGACGATCGACAGCACACAAAGAATGGACAAGAAAATGAGTCGATTCTCCAAGAATTGCATTAGTTACCTTATCATAGAAACATCACAACTCAAAATGGAATTAGTTGGAATCCAAAAATATAGATCTACCAGATATAGTTTCATATCTGAGATATAATTGGGATCAAAGATATAGATATAAGTATATCTATGAAAACGTGACAAATTAGGAAAGCATTTTGACATACCTCAAGAATCAGATCAAGATTCCAAGAAAGAAACATAGATATTTTCTTATATCATGAAAAACTCCATATTTTGTATTACTTGACATTAAAAAATTTATATCTACCCACATGAGGTGTATATCTAAGAAAAAAAGGAGAGAAGGAGGAGTTTGCAGAAAATGAAAAATAACTAAGAAGATCAGAACTTACCCAACGAATCAGGGTTAAAATTACAATGGGAAGGATCTAGGTTGGATCCAAATAGTATAGGGAGGGTTTTATAGCCTTCTAGGGAGAGTAATATCAAAATAGGGGTGCTTCGAATCCAAGTGAAAATATATAGTGAAAAAACAAGTAAGCTCTTTGAAAATAGGTTCTAGATTTGACCTCTGCATAATGTTTGACCACACGGTTTGAGCCAAATTGATATGGATCTTGCGACCTTCCTTTTGGTAGCCAAAATCATATGGAAACTCTCTATTTTATGGAAAATCTATATTTTAGGGGAAATCATTATTTTATGGAAACCCAATCAATGAAACCAAATTTTAAAAAAACATGAGAAATGGTGTTATGTACCTGAAACCGGGGGTACTAAAATCATCCCACCATTTGATTTTCTGTCCTCAAAATGTAGAAAACAATCACTATCCAAAAATAGTTTTGTCCACTAGTCTTTCATTTACTTCTCATGTTCTTATGTCTCTTCCTAAATCTGACCATGTTTCCATAAAACCCGCACTAGGTTGATGCTTTTCTCATGTAAGACTTTTTCATGTCTATCCATGGTCCGCACTAGGATATGAACCAACAATGCATCCAGTTATAGGTCAATGTGATACCATCGGATCACATGGTCAGGATCAAGGTGATACTTTTCAACTAGGATACACAGAACACATTATTCACTGGGATAAACCGTAGTCATAATTCCAACTGATATCCCACCTCTCCAACCCATTCCAGTATCTCAAAAAGGGCCAACGTATCTATGAGATTACTTTCCCTGCATCACAAAATGATGATCCGCATGCGTTGAAGTGATCCTCAAGAAGACATGATCACCCACAACAAATGAAAATGGTATTTGAAAGTGATCTACTAAAGATTTTTGACGACTCTGAGCAATCTCCATCCCCTTTCTAATCAACTGGATCTTCTCTATTGTTTATTGTATAAGGATTGGCCCGACTACTAATGTTTCTCACATTTTCACCCAATATAGTGGAGAAAGACAAGGAATCCCATACAATGATTCAAACAGATCCATGTGTAATTAGGCATGATAGGTGTTATTTTATGAGAACTCCACTAATGGTATATGATCCTCCCATGAGCCACCAAGATCCATTACACAAGCCTGCAACATTTCATCTAATGTTTGTATTATCCTCTCAGATTTTGGATCTGTCTGAGTCTAATATGATGTGATCATAGTCAACTGATTCCCAAGGGCTTGATATAAAATTTCCAGAAATGATATGTGAAACTCAGATCTCTATCTGAGACTACTGACACTGGTATGCCATGCCTCTTTACCACTTCTCGGATATAAATTTTTGAGTGATCCTTTACCGTAAGAGTTTCAAAAATTGGGATGAAATTGGATGACTTGGTTAGACTATCCACTATCACTCAAATGAAATTGTGTTTTCATACCATTCGTGGAAGACCTATAACAAAACCCATTTCTATCTGATACTATTTTCACACTAGGATGGGGAAAGAATGTAACAAACCAGCCGATCTCTGATGATCTGCATTAACCTGCTAACATGTTAGTCACTGGGAGATGTACTCTTCCACCTTCATTTTCATGTCACTCCACCAAAATTTCACCTTCAATTCTTTATACATATTATGTGTACCTGGATGTACAACCCATCTTGAATGGTTTTAATCATTAAGGAGTTGTTCTCGAAAAACTATATGTACAACCATATGATATCTGAAACAAAAAAATAAACCCCCATAAAGTTTCCATCCCTCAATGGTCTCCCCACGATTGAGTTTTGAACATACCACCAAACATTCTGCATCAAATGATTGTGCCACTTTGATCATTTTTTTAAATCAAGAACAACTATATCAGAAAATAAAAACACAAAATCACTTCAGTCTTCCCATTCCACAAACATGTCGGCATAGACCGACATCAACTACCATTCATCTGAAGCTTCTTTCATCAACACAACATATGACATTCAACTCAATACATCTGCCTTCAAATTTACTTTATCTGGTGTCTACATCAAGTCAAATTTAAAAATTTGGAGATACTACATTTACCTCCATTGCCTCATATTCTAATATCACTTAGACAAAATGTGTTTTAAGATTTTGTGATTCGAAAACACCATAAATTTATCACCAAAGAGATAATGTCTCCATGTTTTAAATGCATGGATGACTACAGCTTACTCCAAATCATATGATGGGAATTATTCTAATGCACCCTCAACTGCCTTTAATCATAATCAACCACATTATATCTTTACAAGAGAACACAACCCTACCCTGATTCAGAAGCATCACAATACACTAGATACCCATGTCCTAATTCTAGAATGATCTAGATAGGTGATTATGTAAGCCAAACATTCAGTTACTAGAAAGGCTTCGGGAATTATTTTTTCCATTGGAATGGAGCATTATTCTTTTTTAGAGCTTTCATTGGTGAATCTAATCATGAGAAATCACACACAAATAGTAAGTAGTGTCCAGCTAGAACAATAAAACATTATATCTTTAAATCATTATTTGGTGGTTTCCTAGTGATAATGACTTTTATATTTTTAGGATCAACAAAAAATCCTTTCTTGGAAATGAAATGGCCAAGAAAACATACTTCCTGTATCCAAAAATCACACTTTGAAAATTTTTCATACAAATGATGATCACTCGAGATTTTTAACACTGTTTCCAGGTGTACCTCATGGTCAACACTAGTTATTGAATTCGTCAAAATGACTTCCCCAAACACCCCAAAAAAGAATCTAGATATTGGTGAAAAATCTGATTCATTAATTCCATGAAGACCTCTAGTGAATTTGTTAGACCGAAAGGCATCATTACATATTCATATCATCCATATCTACTTCTGAAATCTCTCTTTGGAATATCCTATTTCCAAAATCTCAATTAGTGATATCTTGATCGCAAGTCAATCATAAAGAACCACTAATCTATCCTTAATTGATCGAATATATCATCAATTTGTGGAAGTGGATATATGTTCTTTATCATAACTTGGTTAATATTACCATAATTAACATGAAACAGTAGAGATCTATATGCCTTCTTCACAATGAAAAATGGTAATGACCATGGATACAGACTTTCTCAAATGAAACCCTTTCGTTCCAGCTCATCCAACTTCACATTAATTTCTCCTAACTTTGATGGTGGTATCTTATAATATGGAAGGGAAATATTATTGTTCCCAGGAAGGAGATCAATCTTAAAACTTCACTTCCCTTAGAGGTGGTAACTGTGAGAAGTTATTGGGAAATACATCTAGATATTGATGCAAAAGTACTAGAAAACTATTTTACATGATCGCTTCCATTGATTCGAAATTTAATGCTTCCAACAGGTAAGAGATCGTTCCCACCATTGTTGAAAACTAGCTCTTTTGACTCTTTATTACTATCTTCTCTACTCTAAAGAGATTCTTGATGTCTTCCTCAGTCATGAAACTAACTGTTCTAATATAATAGTCAATTTGAGCCTTGAACATTGTTAGTTGATCCATACCTAGGATTAGAACATAGACATCTGTATCCAACATCAAGACGTTCCATTTTATCTCAGCTCTATCAACACTTATAACACAAGTTCTAGACACAAAGGCTTTACATTCACTTTCACCGGGTGGAGTTTTCAATTTCAAAACAGAAGGCATAATTTCAGTTTTAAACATAGCAAGTCGACGACATGATAAGAAATGAAGGAATGTGATTCACTAGAATCTAAAAACACCTTCACAAAGGCAGAATTCAATGGAATTGTACCTCTCACTATAGATGGTCCAACCTGATCATTGAAAATCATCAGCTCATCTCCATACAATTGATTCATCGTGACACTCTTATCTCTGTTTCCTTGCTTAAGCTTCCCTGGTTGAGGAGTAATGTTATTTCTTGATTCACTATGAAGATCTCTTCTCTTCTGACGATACTAATTCTTCTATCCTAGTCTAGTCGAAGACTATGATGAATGAAATTCCTGATAAGTGTCTTGAGCACCTAACGTTGGAGCACTACGATGATAACATTGAAGATGTCCCGTCCTATTGCAATTATGACATTCTCTAGGTTGTTCCATACAATATCTCTTTATGTGTTCAATAGAACCACATTGAAAACAACATTCTTTTCTTTGGGATCATGGAGGAGGGTTTACTGATCCAACCATCTGGTTTTGTTTTCCACTTTTACCTTAGAAATAGGTGTCCCTTTTCTTCTTGTTCCAAGCAGTTCCTTTCCCACCATATCCTGTAGGTATCATCATGCCTCCCCCCATAGATCCTATGATATCATGTTCAACCATAGTAGAACTACTCACCATCTTTGTATAATCTATAATACTAAGTAATGTAATCATTGATTGAATCTTATTTCGTAGACCTGGTTCGCAGATGTGTTCCTTCAATGTGGCACTTTACGCAACATCTGGTGCAAACCACACTATTGTAATGAACTCATCTGTGTGCTCCGTGACAAAGAGACTCTCCTGTTTTATCATAAAGAAGTCTATCATTTTCTGAATCTTCAACGTTTAAGGATAGAAATGTTTGTTGAACAATTCCTCAAAATCCACCCATGTAAGTCCTTCATCCAATTTGGCTCGCACCGCTAAATCCCACCACTAATGTGCAGGATCCTTGAGCATATACAACACCAGTTTGACGTTTATCTCTACAGGTGTGTCGATGAAGTTGATGATATGATCCATCTTATATAGCCTCACCTCTGCCTTCACGGGTTGAAAATCACCCTGTAAATTAGATGGATTCTACTTCATGAATTGGATGCTATGATATACATGTCGTGGATAATTACTCCGATTCCCTGTTTTCACATCTTTAAAAACATGTACAATACTCTGAACTAGCTCTTGGTTTACACGTGGCTCTAGTGAAACCACATTCTCTGTAGCTTCCTTGAGTTGGTTTTGATGACGCCTACCGGGTGCCATTTTCTAAAATATCAACAAACTCTTTTAGTCTCACTATCTAGCAATTTTTGGATTAGTATTTCAAATTATATCATATCTGCATTCACAACATTTTTTTCCAAGAAAACATTTTCCCCATGATCAGCCATTTTTGAAAACACATCACATTATTTTAAAAATTTAACCATTTTCAAAATATGATCACCATTCGCCTTTTCAAAATCATTCATTTCAAATAAAATTCTATTCTTTTTAAAAAATTAATGATTTTTTACAACATGATTAATTACTAGAAATGATGTATTCTCTCCTAATGGGATCTCATTCCTCTAGAATGCATGTCATTCTCGTCTCATTGGATAAACCCATGAAAATGAGATTTCAAAATTCTAGAAGTTTCTCCAAACACTTATTTACTCAACTCCCTGGTAACATGAAGTTCAGAATAAATGGGTAAGCTTCATCCTTTTATGCGATACATTTCATTTTCCGACAAACCTAATCCTTTATATGATTCCCAACCATGTAATAGACATGAAGGGATTTCATCTCCAAAAGTGGGAACATAGATGACTACCTCTTAGGAAAGACCAAACATGTTGATACCATTTGTAATGATCCACCAATTATCATTATCTTGAGGGTACAATGAGTCATTACTAGGCCTTAAGCGACATCCCCAAGATGCCAAAGGCTGGAAATACATGATAATGGGGTTCAAATAGATGTGGGGGATGATTTACCCATTATGAAATAAACCAATAATCCAACCAACCATAAACAAGCATTCATAATATGATGCATGAACAAATGAAAGACAACTCAACAACTTCATGTATCTCAAAACCACATTAAATTATGAAAAAATAGAAGAATAACAAAGAATAAAATTACACATAGGATAAAATACACAACACTTTCAAAAAACCTCAAGACACAATACTCTAGAAGATCAATTCTCTACAATCTCCAAACATCCCAAAACTCATGAAGAAGTGCTAAACATGTGTGAAACATTATCTTTTCCCTTATCTAGGAAGATGTAATATGGAAATGCACAAAAGTTACAAAGAAGGGGTGAATATAATACTCAGCAGGTTTTATCCAATGACTTCTCTACCCATGCCACTAGGATATAAGAGTTAGTAAAAGTTATACAAAATAGTTTATATAAAAAAATTCCCAAAAACAGTTTATATGTAAACATAATCATGTTTCCAAAACATTCATTACCAACATCATACAAGTGAAATTAAAACCAATTTTTCCAGTAGGATATTTTTTTAGAAAAACAACTAAACAAACATTAAAATAATTTCACAACATCCCTTTCGTGGCATACCCAACCGTTCCACAATCCCATTCAACCAACCATGCAAGCTACGTTTTGATAGTTCTGTACTCATGAAAGGTTTCTCATCAACCTAACAAGTCATCACAAGGTAATTTTCTCCCATGTTCCAGTAATCCATTGGAACCAAGAATAAGGTCATATTTCAACCCAGACCCATATATTCAATATTAAATTTATATCATGTGTTCCATTTAACCTTTAGCACTAAGCATAAGGTAATATTTCAACCAAGACCCAAAAATGCAACATGATCTCACACAACAATATGCCCAATAATCATGCAAAAACATGTTTCCCATTAAAAAAACCATTTTATTGAAAACAAAATTTTCATCAACCCATTTAAAAATTCCAAAAAATCAATAATTTAAAATCATACTTTTATATTAAAGAGGCTAAATCACATTTCATAATAATTTACTAAGATTTCATAGTTTCACTAAAACCATTAATCATCACTGAAGGAGATTTAATCCAAGATTTTCACAATCAATACCATTAAAATAAATAAGTTTGAATATAATCAAATAAATTATATCAAGAAAAGATGAAATTGAAGCCACCTACCTTGATGGTTTGGATGAAACTTGAAAACAGACGAAGAACACACAAGAATACATGTCGATTATCCAAGAATGACCTTAGTTCTCTTATCCTATCAAGATCACAACTCAAAATTGAAATAATTGGAATCCAGAAACGTATATATACCCACAATAGGTTCATATATGAGAACAAATGGATATCATAGAAGTAGATCTAAGCAGATCTAGGAAAAAGTTACAAATCATGAAAGAATGGGGACATACCTCAAGAATCAGATCAAGATTCCCAAAAAGTTACATTGATCAATTAATATACCCTAAAAACACCATCTTTATCCATACATGATGTTAAAAAACTTATATATACCCACACTATGTGTATATTTTATGGAAACGAGAAGGAGAGAAGGAGGAGTTTGCAGAAAATGGAAAAGAACCAAGATGATCGACACTTACCCCAAGAATCATGCTCTAAATCAGTAAGGGAATGCTCTAGGTTGGCTCCAACTCATGTGGGAAGGGCTATCCATCCCTCTAGGGAGAGTATTTTCAAAATAGGGGCGTTTTTAATCCAAAACGAAATATATTGAGGAAAAAAAGGGTAATATCCTAGATAATTTGATCTAGATTTGACCTCTACCCAAGGTTTGACCACAAAGTTTGGGCTAACCATGTGTTGATCGTGTGACCATACTTTTAGTCCCAATACTCCTTATAAAACCCCCATAACCTACCATAATTCACATTTACCATTACTTTGGAAACACTTTTTTTGTGGAAACATAACACTTTATGCAAACACCCCAATTTATGGAAACAACCCACTTTATAGAAACACTCCACATTACGGAAACAACACACTATATTGAAACAACCCACATTGTGGAAATAATCAAAATTATGGAAAATCTCAATATAATGGAAAATCTATATTTTATTGAAACTCCCTATTTAATTGAAACTCTCTATTTTTTAGAATTCAAATAAAAAACACTGCATTTAAAAAAACTGGGAGAAAGGGGTTATGTACGTGAATCAAAGGGTACTATAGAACCCATACAACTAATATGGTTTTGTCACCGATGACATGGATACTGTAGAAATGATTTTATATTCTTTTGTTTTTTTCATATTTCCAAGTCTGATTCCAACATTATGCTTTAATGGATTATGTTATTTTTTCCTTATGATTCATGTCTTATTATCTACCATGATTTAATCCATGATTCATCTATATTATCTTTGATATTATGGGTATGATTTTCTATTTTCATAATAATTTCCACATACCCTTATGTTCGTGATTATTTTTACATATCTCCTTTTTTTTAAAAATTCTATAAATTTTAGATCACCCCCTTTTATGTTACCTTACCACAGATATGAAGATCCGTATTATTTTTTATTATTCTAAGAAGGGTGAAAGTCAAGAAGATCCTAGTGGGAGATAATGTAGCTCATTTTTGTTTCTGTGTTTGTGTTTACATGTATTTGAAGGCCTTAGATACGTATTTTTTCCCCTCTACTGTACAATGATTTAAGTATTTCATAAAAGTTATGTAATGTCTATATATTAAATTAGAGGGTCAATAATGTAGTTATCAATGGAAAGGTTTAGAAAACCTTTTGAAAATAGGATGAGAAAACTTTAGTGAAAACCTGATTTAAATATATAAGTATCTTTTTAGGGATATCTCGAAGGATATTTATAATGACGATTCAATATTTAGGAAATTATCTTGTAATTTTGGTAAAGGATGGAGTGAGTGGTTTATTAGAAATACATCCATGTCTAGATAATAAAAGTGGATATGGATTTTGTAATTCCCTGGCCCCAGAAGCCCTATGTCGATGCATTATTATGTATCATTTGCATGATCCAAAAATATCAAGTCTCGAAAGACCAATTAGTTTAGTATCCATGGAAGTAATAGATGCATTCATAAGGATTAAATTACATCATAAATGAAAAACTATAAAAACATTGTCTCCATAGACAATACTGATATCCCATAGACTATCCCTGCAGGTCAGTCATAATATAATTCATTGCATCCTAGAAAAAATAATACATAGAAAGGGGTGAGCTCAGATGCTCAGAAAGAATATGCAATATAGTATAAACTTTCATAAATAAGCATAAACATTTAATGAAATTTAAAAAACTAAAAAAAACATTTTCAACATAAAATTCATCATAATATGGAAAATATAAATAAAAAATATTCCATTTAATTACTCACATAGTTATTCTACTAGTCGAATAATCACATTCAATTTCAATATCAACTTTCATAATGATGGAATGCATAATACCAGACTTCATAACCACATAGTCCAGCCCTTGTTCCAAAGCTACAAATATGATTTTTCCAAGGCCTTATTCCAAGACAATAGTTTCTCTAATGAGAACTACCGATGCATCGAGGAGCTATAGCTAGATCCACCCATCACTTACTAAGTCCAATGCATTCCTCATATGAATAGTTTTAAACATGACATAAACATTCGTATTAAAACTACAATTCTAAATGTAAATACATTATCCACAAACCATGAATGGTATAAAAATAACACATCCATAGTCAAAAATATTACAAAACCTTATATACCAAATGAAATATTTGTATCATAATAAATCAACTTCAAACAAGATTAAAATCCATTAATGGATGTTGACATAGATGAAATCAAAGCTGTTTGAGAGAAATATCTCATTATTTTTTTGATAGAATTTAAAGATAATTATTTATAAAAGAAAAAAATTATATTTAAACTATTATTTTAAGCTTGTAAGGGAAGCTTTGATGATGTTATAACGGCGGAATATGTCCACACCCTTCGTATAAGTTAAAAAATCATTCTTACCTTAATTTTTTCGAAAAGGTCATAAAGTAACTTGTTTGGAAAACGACGGAATTATTCCTTTCAAAACGTATAAGGTCAAATAAGGGTATTAATGAACATAACCCATATTCTAGTTAGTAGTAAATATGTTTTGGATAATTTTTAGGAAAACATGGATGTGGATGATAAAGACGTCCAAGTAGATAATTACATATAAACAACCCTGAATAATGAAGAAGTTGTAGAATGAACCCTTACCTTGTACTTTTCCGTGGTAGAGGGTCAGTTAAACTGCATTAAAATTTTGAAATAATTTTTATTTAATTATAAAATAATCATATAAATTAATATGATATAATATATGATCTTTTAAAATTTCTTTGTTAATAATATTTCAGTATTATCGTCATTTCAGGTGTTAACTGATTCGTTTTCCTTTATATGATTTGTTTTGTACATAATGTTTCTTATATATAGGATGCATATTATTCATAATAATAATAATAATAAGTCTTTAAACATTATTTTTAATTATCTAATACAAATTAGACTAGAATTTATATGATGGGGAACGGATCTGATCGTGTTCATGGAGACGGTAATCCGTACTTATGCATGAGCGACAATGTCAATCATTTGATATTAAAGAGTATATAATTGGATAGTATATCATATATATATATAATAATTCTCATTTTATATTTGTTATATACATAATTTATACATTATTATTATACCCATCCAAATAATAATGTATTTAATAACAACTACACCACGATGTGGAGACGGTGAGCTGTACGTATGCACGTATGGTGACAAGTCATTCAAAGGATGGATAGAATAATGAATATCATTTTTCCATATTTATAATAACATCAAATTTTATATAATATACTGGAGTTATTATTTTAGAATGGAAACAACAAAGAATGAATATGTTGAAGAAGAAAAAAAAATGAAAGAGGTGGTGAGATATTTACCTTATCATCATGTTCTTCCTTTATAATTGATCAAAAGGGATCCATAGGATGGATTTCTGACTAATGGAAGGCCTCTAGGATGAAGGAGGGATAGTGGAGAAGATATTTGGGAAGGTTTTGGTCGAGCCAAATTGCTTTGAAGGATTGAATTTGAGAGAAGGGGAAATGCCCTTTAAATAGAGGGGTGAGCGGCACCTTAGGAAAAGCTAGAAATATTATATTATAATAAAATCATTTTCATTTTATAATGGCCCCAAAATGATTTATTTAATCTATAAGGTGGTTATGGGTCTAAATCCTCTCACAAAATAGATTTTATACAGGTTTTGGTTATTATATTAACCTTATCTTTTATATTGAACTCTTAGTTAAATAGTTTGACATTTACCATGTCTCTTTGTATTTTTATATTATATGGTTAATAAATGTACTATAAACTTTCAAGAGAACCCCAAGTAGTTAGTTAATGATATAGATATCATTATATAAGTCTTCTTGATGAATATTATAATTTTACGATTATTATATCAACTAATAATATTGTATTTTTTTAAATACCCATTTAAGTCAATTGTTACACTATTTAATAATTGATTTTTGTTAAAGTATCAACAACTTTATTACTTAAGAAAATACATTTAACAAACCATAACATCTCATAGTCACTTATAGAATTTGTGTATGGCCTAAAAACTTTAAAATTATATTTATTTTAGTATTTATAATATTATTTATTTGATTGTTTCATTAATATGGAAAATAATGCATCATTATTGAGTCATATATAAATATATTTATTTTATGTCTAAAAATTTTAAATAAAATATCAGGAGGTAGGAAATATTTTTATATTACTAATGAATATTTATTGTTGAATAGATCAATTATATAACGTTATATAAAAATTGTTTTTAATAAAATATATTTGCTTTTCTTATTTTTGTCTTTACTTTAGATTATTTAATATATAATTTCATTTTCAATCCCAAGTGGAACCATGGGGTTGAAAAATAGATCCAATGATGCCCATGGTAAGAAAGGTATCACCCAGTAGGGTTAGGAAACATGGTAGTGTAATTTAATATTATTATAATATTATTTTTAAACCTTATTTACTAGATTTACCCCTTTAACCACGGTAAATAAAATATTTACTGAAGTAAATATTCCTAATGTATAAAAATAAAATTTACCTATATACACAATTTGGACCTCCTCATTCCAAATATGGAATCCATTTTCTCAAAATTCAAAACACATAAGTGGCAGAAATTAATTTAAAATTAATTCCTCTTGCAAGACAAAAAGTTAGTTTTTATGAAATAATAACTATCAAAAGATTGACATTTGTTTATGTCGAGTTTAATAATGATATTACATCCAATGACATAAATTATATTAAATGATAAAAATTTAATCTATTTATACTTAAAAACCATTAAAATTTATAATTTAACACTATAAAATATTTCGATTAAAAAAGTTGTATTTTATTAAAATTTAGTAGTGTCACTATTCATAAAAAATTGAATGTTTTCAGAAAAATACCAAAACATCACCACAAGATATTTTTGATATTATGAATCCAAATATGAAGTCCATTTTTAATGATAAAATTTATAAAATTCAAAAAAGTGGGTATTACTATTCATGGCGTCTAGTTTGATTGATCGCGGTGTGTTAAAACTCGGGGAAGCGTATAACACATGAAATTGAATTATTCAAAGAGAAGCATACCATTGTAGACTGTGGTGTTACATTCTCACCTATTTAAAATAATTTTTTCCTTGAAATTACTATAATATTACTGAATTATAAGACTCAGGTGGATCTTCATCATAAATTCCACGGGTTCCCTCTTTGCCTCTTCCATCTTTTGGGTTTTCCGTAGAACTTTTACCATACAATTCATCCAGTTTCTCAGAAGTTGTCCTATTATATTAAGAATCTTGATAGGCTCTTCACAATAAGACAGATTGGGTTCCAGTTCTAATTCCTCATAAGTGATTACATATGTTGGGCCAGACATTTATTTTCTCAACATTGATACATGGAAGACATGGTGAACTTTGGAGAGACTTGGTGGAATTTACAATCGGTAAGCTACAAACCCAATTCATTCATGAATTTCAAAAGTTCTGATGTACCTGGGACTTAATTTTCCCTTCTTACCGAAACGTATAACACCCTTCCATGGAGATACCTTCATGAAAACCAGATCTCCTAC
The DNA here is from genome assembly GCA_963277665.1 of Viscum album. Lineage (NCBI taxonomy): Eukaryota > Viridiplantae > Streptophyta > Magnoliopsida > Santalales > Viscaceae > Viscum > Viscum album. The sequence continues at coordinate 1,629,634,540 of OY728155.1, read as the reverse complement.
CTGAAATTTCAAATCATTACTTTGGTTATTGGCATATCTCTTCTACCTACTTTGAGCTACTTTGATGTGTATTTGGGTTACCTTCACCTTTTCCATTGATTCCTCCACATGTTCTGGACCTATGAGTTTTCATTCACCAACATCATCCCAACAGGTTGATGTCTGATATCTCTTTCCGTAAAACGCTTCATGTGGTGCCATCTGAATACTTGAATGGAAGATATTGTTATAGGAAAATTCTACCAAAGGTAAATATTGATCCCACATACCTTGAATGTCTCTTGAGGATGATCTCAACATGTCTTCTATGGTTTGAATAGTCCATTTTGATTTTCCAACTGTTTGGGGGTGGTAGACAGTGCTCAAACGAAGTTCAATATCCAGGTCTTTTAAAGACTTTTCCAGAATCAGGGTGTAAAATGTGGATCATGATCAGAAACAATCGAAAGGGTTAATCTATGAAGTATCAAAACATCATTATTATATAATCTTTCTAGACATTCAAGTGATAAATCAAATATTATAGAAAGAAAATATGATGACTTGGTAAGATGATCAATAATGACCCATATTACATCATTCCTTTTAGGATTATTTGGTAGTCCATGACAAAGTCCATCGTAATATTATCCAATTTACACTCAGGCGTGGTATGTGGTTGCATGACTCCTCGAGACTGTTGCCTTCCAGCTTTCACTTGTTGAAAAACCATACATCTTGACACAAAATCAGAAATCTCTCTATTCAAGTAGTCAAAAGAAAAATGTTACCTCAAATCTCTATACATCTTAGTGAAACCAAGTTGTATAGAGTAATTGGAACTATCAGCATCATCCAAAAATTCGATTTTTAGGCCAGGTATATCGAGAACACAAAGACTCTTCCCAATTTTCAAAATTCCATCTTCATACACAATGTCACTAAATCTCCCATCAGTCACAGCTTTAATCTTATTTTGAAACTATTCATCGTCGATTTGAGAACACATTATCATTTCTAGTAAAGATGGTTTGGCAACCATTTGAAAATGTTTTGATGTTTTACCTTCCTTGGTTATCCCCATGTCCAACATTACTAGATCCTTGTATATAGGATCTTTTTCAGCTCTCATCTTGTTCAGAACTCCATGATCCTTTCTACCCAAAGCATATTCCACCTTATTTTCCTTCCCTGGGTGGTAGTGTATAGTGAAATCATAATATTTGAGTAGTTCAAGCATTCATCTTTTCCTAATGTTGATTTCTTTTTGTGATAAAATATATTTCAAAATCTTGGGATCGGTATATATCTCACATTTTTTACCATAGAGACAGTGTCTCCAAATCTTTAAAGCAAAGATTACAGCTTCTAACTCCAGATCATTAGTGGGATAGTTTTTTTCATGAAATTTTAGTTGTGGTGATGCATAGGAAATAACTCTATCATTATGCATAAGGATACAACTAAGTCCTTTATTTGATGCATCACTATAAATAACAAACCCATCATTCCCTGATGGTAGAGTCAATATATGATAATTGACTAATCTTCTCTTCAGTTCTTTACAACATTCTTCACACTCTTTTTTCCAAACAAATTTGACCCCATTACAAATGAGCATTGTTAATGGGATAGATAATCAGGAAAAATTATATATGAAACGTCAATAATAACCTTCTAAACCAATAAAACTGTGTACCTTGGTTATACTCGTTGGTGTTGCCATTCTGGGATTGCCTTGGTCTTAGAAGGATCAACAAAGATTCGATCCGTAATGAAAATATGGCCAAAAAAGAATTCTATTGATGCCAGAATTCACAATTGCTAAACTTCCCATATAATTCATGTCTTCTAAGAGTTTTTAGAATAACGCACAAGTGATTTTCAAGATCTCTGTAGATTTTGTAGTATACCAATATATCATCAATAAATACCCCTACAAAGTCTTCAAGATATTCCTTGAAAACTATATTCATTAGATCCATAAAGACAGAGGGTGAATTAGTCAATCCAAAAGGCGTTACTGTAAACTCAGAATGCATGTACCTGGTTTGAAAATGCTGTTTTCGGAATGTCTTCCTTCTTCACACACAACTGATGATATCTAGATTGAAGGTTAATCTTTGAATTGTATTAAGCTCCATGAAGTTGATGAAATAAATGATCAATGCGAGGTAGGGGATACAAGTTCTTTATTTTTATATCAATTATCTCCCTATAGTTAATGAACAACCTAATATATCCATCATTCTTCTTAACAAAAAGAACATGGGATCCCCATGGAGAAACACTAGGGTGAATAAATACCATATTACTCAATTCCTCTAGTTGTTTCTTTTGTTCCACTAATTCAATAGTGGCCATTCTATAAGGGGTATTCGATATGGGCCTTGAACCAGGAATTAACTCAATAGAAAACTCAATTTCTCATTCTGGAGGATGTCTAGGTAAATCCTTTGGAAGCACCTCAACATATTCTTTCACAATAGGGACATACTCTATTTGAACATTCCTTTACTCACCCATAGTTTTTTCATTCTCTTACTCCCCAACAATTGAATGTAGTTGATCTATTGGGGGTGAATCTAGATAAGAATTAGGTGGTGATTTTTTTGCTCTAAAGATAAAGTAGTCCTTATCATCATCAAAAAATTTAACCTCCTTTATCTTAAAATAAATTTTCGCATCATGGTCTGAAAACCAATCCATACTGAGGATTATATCAAATTCAATCATGTGTATGATGATGAGATCAACAAATAAATGACGTTTATATGCGTTAATGAGAACTTAAAAACAAAAATTTGTTTCCATGATTCTTCTCTTAAGAGTTTTTACTGACAACCCCCTTGTTAAATCAAATTGGAAATATCTAATTTTCATAGAAAACTAGGAATATATGAAACAATGTGATGATCTAGAATCAAATAAAGCATTGTCTAAACATGAATAAACCATTAAGTTACATACCACTACTTTCAGAGCTTCACCCTTAGTAGTAGTGATAGCATATGTTTGGACATGATCCCTTGTCCTTTTCTAAGGTATGTCTCTCTAAATCATTATATATTCATTTTCACAATGTAACCTTTCTCTACAATTGTAGAATTCAACATTAACAACCTCTTTCTTCCCCTTGCAATCACGAGCTTGGTGGCTGTTTTCACTACACTTGTAATAGATTCTCATTCTATTAAGACAAGTACCATGGTGTTTTTTTGTAACGCCCCGAACCCAGTTTCCCTGAGTCGGTGCCTTATTACATAATATTTGCATGATCACAAAAGATCAAGTCTCAAAAGAACGATTAGTTTAGTAGCCTTGGAATAACTAGGTACATTCATAAAGTTTACATTACATCATAATGTGAAAAATACTACAACAAAATCTTGTCTTTGTATCCCCTCGTACAATCCCTTCAGGTCATTCATAAATTACTTCTTTACATCTTGGGAAAAATATAACATTGAAAGGGGTGAGATCAAATTTTAAGTAAGGATAACAATATAGAAGAAACTTTCATAAAAAAGAATAAACATTTAAGGAAATGTATAACTAAAACAAAATCCTTTTAAACTTGAACTTCATCATAATATGGAAGAAATAAAATAAAATAATTCCATTTACTTATTCACATGGATATTTTACTTGTCTAATAATCACATTCAATATCAATAACCACTTTCATAATGATGGAATACATAATTCCAAACTATCATAACCACATAGTCAAGGCCCCGTGCCAAGACTAGAAATAAGATTTTTTCAATGAATTATGCCAAGACACTAGTTTTTCTCATGATACCTACTGATGCATCAAGGAGCTATAGCGGGCTCCACCCTTCACTTATTAAGTCCAATGCATTCCTCATATGTACAGGTTTAAACATAACATAAACATTCATATTAAAACTAGCATAAGAAATGTCAATACTTTCTCCATAAACCATCAATGGTATAAAAATAACACATCCAAAGTCAAACATATCACAAAACTATCAATACAATGTTTAAATTTTGTATCATAATAATTAAACTTCAAATAAGATTAAAATCCATCAATGGATGTTGACATAGATAAAATCAAAACTATTTGAGAGAAGTATCTCTTTTTTGAAATCATTTAAAAGTCCCATAATTATTAAATAAAACATTTACTTTGAAAATATTCTTATAATCTTGTAAGGGTAACTTCGATGACTTTATAATGGCGTAAAATAGATGCATCCACCGTATAAGTTAAAAAGACATTCTTACCATAATTCTGTCGAAAAGGTTAAAAAGGACCTTGGTTGGAAAAAGACAGAAACATTCATTTTATAAACTTTTATAAAAAGTAAAAAAAGGGTATTAATTAATTTAAACCATATTCTGTAAAATAGTAAGAGTGTTTTGAAATACATTTTTAAGGAACATGGATGTGGATGATAAAGAGGTCCCAGTATATAATTACATATAAACAACATTGGATAATGAAGAGATTGTAAAATAAACCTTACCTTGTAATTTTCCTTGGTTGAGGGAAGTTTAACCTCCTGTATAATGGTTTAATAGTTTTTATTAGGTTATAAAATAATCATATACATTAATATGATATCATATATGATCTTTTAATAGTGATTTGTTAATAATATCTTTGTATTATTGTCGTTTTGGGTGTTAACTTACTCATTTTCTTTTATATGTTTTGTAATATAAGCCATGTTTTTTATGGATAAGTTTGTATATTATTCATATCCCTAATGATATAAATTCCTTAAACATTATTTTTATTCAAATAATTAGAATTAGTCTTGAATGGATATGATGGGGAATGAATATTGTCGCGTTCGTGGAGACGGTAGTCCATACGTACGCACAAGCAAAAATATCATTCATTTTCTATTAGAATAATATATAATTGGATGGTATATCATATATAAAGAATAATTATCATGTTATATTTATTATTTACATGAATTATACATCATTATTATACCAATCTAAATAATAATATATTGAATAACAATTACACCACGACGTGGAGATGGTAGGTCGTACGTACGCACGTATTATGACATGTCATTAAAGGGATGGATAGATTAATGAATTTGGTTTTTCCATGTTTATAATAATATCACAGTATATATAATATACTGTATTTATTATTTTAGAATTGGAATAAAAAATAAAGAAGAAGTGGAAGAAAAAAAGAACTTGAAAGAGGGTGGTGAAAACATTACCCATTCTTCAGGTTCTTCCTTTTGATTTGATCCAAAGGGCTCCATAGGTTGGCATTATGATCAAAATAAGGCCTCTAGGTTGAAGTGAGGGAAGTTGAAAGAGTATTTTGTCAGGGGTTGGCTGAGCCAAAATGCTTTGAATGTTTGAATTACTGAGAAGGGGGAGTGCCCTGTTATAAGAGGGGTGGGGGGCACCTTTGGAAAAGCTAGAAATATTATTTTATAATAAATTCATATTTTGTTTATAAAGTCATAAAACCGGATTATTAAAATTATATGGTGTGTATGGGTCGAAATAAGTTTATCCAATAGAATTTATACAGGTTTGGGTCACTATATTAACCTTATATTTTAGTTTTAACTCTTAGTTAATTAGTTTGACATTTACCATGTCACTTTGTATTTTTATATTCTATTGTTAATAAACATACTATAAACTTCCCAGAGACACCCAAGTGGTCACTTAATGATACAACTATCATAATATAAGTCTCTTTTACTATCCTTATATTTTTAGGAATTGAATATCAATTAATAATATAATATTTTTTCTAAAAACTCATTTTTGTCAATTTTGAAAATATTGGGTATTTTGTTTTTGATAAATTTATAACAACATTATTGCTTCGAACAAAATTTATATAAACAATCCTAATATCTTATAGTAACCTATAAAATTATTTTAGTTTATAAAAAGTCTCAGATTACATTTATTTGTGTATTTATTATTTCAATTATCTTAATCATTCATCAATATGGTAATTACAACATCATCATTGTGTCATAAATAAATTACATTATTTATTGTCTAAAAATTATAATTAATATACAATTATGTAGGAAATCGTTTTATCTTTCTAAAAAATATTTATAGTAAAAAATATAACATATATAACATTATGTAAATATTGTTTTGATAAAAGATATATGCTTATGTCATTTTTGTATTTACTTTATCTTAATTAATATAAAGTGTCCCTATCACCAACAAGTGGCTCCATGGGGTCCCCAAATCGACCCAAAGATGACCATAGTAGGACATGTATCCACCAATAAGGTTAGGACACGTTTTAGGGAAATTTATTATTATTATTATATTATTTTTTACCCTTATTTTCCGGATTTACCCTTTAACAATGGTAAATACAATATTTACCGATGTAATTATTCAAAAAAATTTAAAAATGAAAGTTAACTATTTACACAATTTTGAAATCTTGATTCCAAATATGGAATCAATTTTTCTAAATTCAAAACACCGAAGTGGCAGAAATTAATTTAAAATTAATTCCCGCTGTCAAAACAAAAAGCGTGTTTTTAAGAAATAATAACTAACAATAGATTGACACTTGTTTATGTCCGGTTTAATTGTGAAATTATGTCAAATGACCAAAATTGTATTAAATGGTAAAAATATATTCTAAATTTACTTCAATACTACTCAAATTGATAATTTATGACTATTAATTATTTTTATTAAAAAAATTGTTTTTAATTAAAATTTAGTAATTTTCAGTATTCATCAAAATATAAAAGTTATCTGAAAAGTACCAAAATTATACCCTAGCCTAAATTCGATATTCTGAATCCAAAAATGAAGTCCATTTTGAGAGATAAATTTTATAAAATTTCAAAAACTGGGTATTACTATTCATAACAGCTACTTTGATTGGTTGTAGTTTGTGTTAGAACTTGAAGTTGCGTACAACACACGCTACTGTCTTATTCAAAGGGAAGCGTACCATGGAAGATCGGGGTGTTACATTCTTTCCTCCTTCAAAAAATTTCGCTCTCAAAATTTCTATAATACTACCACATGAAAAGACATGGGTGGTTCTTCATCATAAGTTCCTCAGGTTCCCACGTTTCCTCTTCTATCTTATGGTTTCTCCATAACACTTTTACCAGATGAGTCGTCTGGTTTCTCAGCACGTGTTCTCTGGTATCAAGAATAATGATGGGCTCTTCGCAATAAGACAGATCATGTTCCAATTCGAATTCCTCATAAGTTAGTGTATGCATTGGGTTAGTCATGTATTTACTCAATAGTGATACTTGGAACACATCGTGAACATTGGAGAGACATGGCGGTATTGCAAAACGGTAAGCTACAGCCCCAATTCGTTCTAGAATTTCGAAAGGTCTGATGTACCTAGGACTCAATTTACCCTTCTTAATGAAACGTATAACTCCCTTCCATGTAGATACCTTCAAGAAAACATGATCTCCTACCTGAAATTCCAAATCCTTCATTAATTTATCGGCATATCTCTTCTGCCTAGTTTGAGCTGCTTTGATGTGGTTATGGATTACCTTTACCTTTACCATTGTTTCCTCCACCAGTTCTAGGCCAACAAGTTTTCTTTCACTAATGTCATCCCACCAGGTTGGTGTGTGACATCTCTTTCCGTATAACGCTTCATATGGTTCCATCTTAATACTTTAATGGAAGCTATTGTTATAGGGAAATTACACCATAGGTGAATATTGATCCCACATACCCTAAAAGTCACGTGAGAATTAAATCAACATGTCCTTTAAGGTGTGAACAGTCCATTCTGATTTCCATATGTTTGAGGGTGGTAGGCAGTGCTCAAATGAAGTTCAGTATCCAAGGCCTTCTGAAGACTTTTCTAGAATCTTGATGTAAAACGGGGATCACGAACAGAAAGAATCGATTGGGGTACTCTATGAAGTCTCACAACTTCATTAATATATAGTCTTTCTAGAAGTTCCAGTTTTAGATCTTCTCTTATAGCAAGAAAATGTTCTGACTTGGTAAGACGATGATCAATAACCCATATTTCACCGTTCCTTCTAGGAGTCTTTGGTAGTCCCATGACAAAGTCCATCGTGATATTATAACATTTCCACTCAGGTATGGGAGGAGGTTGCATGACTCCTCCAAGCTGTTTCCTTCCAGCTTTCACTTGTTGAAAAACCATACATCTTGACAGAAAATTAGCAATCTCCCTCTTCATGTTGTCTCACAAAAAATGTTCCTTCAAATCTACATACATTTTGCTACTCCTAGGGTGTACAGTGAAATTGGAACTATGAGCATCATCTAACAATTAAATTTTTAGATCAGGTATATCGAGAACACAACATCTCTTCCCAAATTTCAAAATTCCATCTTCATACACAAAGTAACTCAATGTCCCATCATTCACTGCTTTAATATTTTTTTTTGAAATTCTTCATCATTGGTATGAAAACTCTTAATCATTTCTAGTAAAGATGGTTTGGAAACAATTTGAAAAAGAATTGATTTTTCACCATCCATGGTGATTCCCATATCAAAATTTACTAGATCGATGAAAATAGGATCCCTTTCAATTATCATCATGTTCAAAACTCAATGGTCTTTTTTTCTCAAACCATCTTCCACCTTATTGGCCTCCCTGGGTGGTAGTGTATCGTGCAATCATAATCCTTGAGTAGTTCAAGCCATCTCCTTTGCCTCATGTTGAGTTCTTTTTGTGAGAAAATATTCTTCAAACTCTTGTGATCAGTATAAATCTCACATTTTTCACCATAGAGGTAGTGTCTCCATATCTTCCAAGAAAAGATTACAGCTGCTAACTCTAGATCATGAGTAGGATTGTTTTGCTCATGAATTTTCAACTATCGTGATGCATAGGAAATAACCCTATCATTCTACATAAGGACACAACCGAGTCCTTTCTTCGACACATCACTATATATAACGGACACATAATTCCCCGATGGTAGATTCAATATAGGAGCATTAACTAATATTCTCTTCAGTTCTTCGAATCATTCATCACACTCTTTTGTCCAAATAAACTTTTACCCCTTTACGTGTGAGCTTTGTTAATGGGTTAGCCAACTAGGCAAAATTCTAGACGAAACGTCGATAATAACCGGCTAAACCAATAAAATCGTATACCTCAGTTATACTCGTCGGTGTAGGCCATTCTTGGATTGCCTTGGTCTTAGAAGGATCAATAGAGATTCCATATTTGGAGACAATGTGGCCAAGAAAAGAAATCTCCTGAAGCTAGAATTCACACTTGCTAAACTTCCCATAAAATTTATGTCTTCTCAGAGTATTCAGGATAATGCACAAGTGATTTTCATGGTCTTCGTAGCTTTTAGAGTATAGCAAGATATCATTAAATAAATACCACCATAAATTCATCTAGATATTCCTTGAAAACTCTATTCATGATATCCCTGAATACAGAGGGTGCATTAGTCAATCCAGAAGGCATTACTATAAACTCGTAATGCCTGTACCTGGTTTGAAATGCTATCTTCGGAATGTCTTAATTCTTCACACACAACTGATGGTATCCAGATTGAAGGTTAATCTTTGAAAATTATTGACCTCCATGTAGTAGGTCAAATAAATCATCAATGCGAGGTAGGGGATACTTTTTCTTTATTTTTATAGAATTGATCTTCCTGTAGTTGATACATAACCTCATAGATCCATATTTCTTTTTAACAAAAAGAACAAGGGCTCCCCATGTAGAAACACTAGGGTGAATAAATCCCTTATTACTCAATTCCTCTTGTTTTTTATTTAGTTCAACTAATTATATAGTGGCATTCTATAAGGGGTCTTCGATATAGGCCTTGATCCATGAATTAAATCAATGGAAAACTCAACTTCTCATTCTGGAGGATGTCCAGGTAAATCTTCCGGAAACACATCTACATATTCCTTCACAATTGGTAAATCCTCTATTTTAACATCACTTTCCTCACCCATAGTCATTTCATTCTATTCCTCCCCAATAATTTAATTTAGTTGAGCTACTAGGGGTGTATCGTGATAAGAATTTGGTGGTGATGATTATGCTATAATGATAAGGTGTTCCTTATCATAATCATCAAAAATCGTAACCTCCTTCTTATTACAATAAATCATTGCATCATGGTCTGAAATCCAATCCATACTGAGGATTATTTCAAACTCAATCATAGGTATGATGTTGATATCAGAGGATAAAGAACATTTATGTGCTCTAATGGGGATTGATTCACAAAACTTTGTTGCAATGATACTTCCCTTAAGAGATTTAACTAACAACTCACTTGTTCAATCAAATTGGAAATATCTAATTTTCTTAGCAAACTGGGAAGATATGAAACAATGAGATGATCCAAAATCAAATAATGCATTTGCTAAACTTGAGGAAACCATTAAATTACCTGCCACCATGTCTTTCGGAGCTTCTACTTTAGTAGTAGTGATAGCATAAGCTTGGCCATGATCCATTGGCCTTCTCTGAAGTAAGTTACCATGACGCTTAAGAAATTCATTTACATAATGTCCCATATCCCTTCAATTGTATCATTGGACATTGGTAGCTTCCTTATTCCCCTTGAAATCACGGTCTTGGTGGCCTTTTTCACCACACTTGTAACAGATTATCATTCACTTCAAGCAAGTACCAGGGTGTTTCTTCCCACATTTACTACAGGATGGATATTCAACTTTTCCCTTCGTCCCCTTATTTACATTCCCAGATTGATCAGTAGATCTCTTCTTCTATTTCTTTGCTTTAAAGTCATAAGACTTAGATAATTTCTTTTCTGTCTTGATAGCACATGAGACAATGTCTTCGTACGATGATAAGGATTGTGATATTAATGCTCGACAGAGAAATGGTTTTATCCCATCAAATAAATGATCAATATTACTTCTTGGGTTACGTATATAATCTCCCGCATTCTTTACTAACCTAGTAAAGTTAGCCTCTTAGTTTGCGACATTCTCATCCTCCTTTTGTCTCAGACTCTAAAATTGTCTTTCTATATCTGCTCGATGGTCACGAGGAAAGTATTTTTCTAAGAAAAGCTCTTTGAACTCCCTCCATTCCATATTTGATACTTCATCATCTTCCATTGTGTTTTGCATCAATGACCACCATTAACCAGCATCTCCAGTGAGGCGATAAACTGCCATGATAACTTTGTCCCTTTCACTACTCCCCAAATCCTGAAATATTTTCTCAAGGGAATTTATCCATTGCTCAGCTACTAAGGGATTTTTACTCCCATTGAATGTTGATGGTTGTTTCCTCATGAAGCGATCTAACATTGATCCTCTACGTTGTGGGTCTGGGTTCTTTATATGGGTAAGGTTATTATTCATAACCTAAGTGAGTTATCCCAGTATGGTGATTAGCTGATCAGTACCAGTTGCATCACTAGCTCCACTGTATTTATCTTGAGCAGGAAGGAAATCCCTAATTGGAGTGCGTGCATTGATACAGTTTCCATTTCTTCCACTAGGTGCCATTTCCAAACAATGGAATAAACTAGATCAGTTTATGAATCAAAATACATAATTCCATACTTATAAAACATTTAATATAAAATGAACTATTTATGGATATAATCAATAATCATAAAAATTTCATCTTTGATGAAGTATGTACTCATAAACCCTTCATAATTATTTTTAATGAAAATGAGAGTTATCCTAAGAGTATCCCCTGGGAGTGTCATAACCAAAAGTGCAGCAAGGCCTGTTGTCGTGCACCAGTTCCCGTTTGAGTCTAGCTCAAAGTGGTGTTTTCTGGTTTTAAACCTAGGTACATCTATGCTAGAGCCGCCTCTACTTTCTCGTATCCATATAGGGATTTATTTCTTGGAAAACTCACAAAATATCTACAATACCAAAATTCTAGGAAGTTCTTCTATACTAATCCTCAAAGTCCATCTTAGGTCTGTGTGCTCTAATTAGATTTTATCTAAATCTACATTCCAAGGTTTGTACTAAACTTCCTCTGATACCAACTGTAATTCCCCAACCACAGTTACCCAGAGTCAGTTCATTATTACATAATATTGGCATGATCACAAAAGATCATGTCTCAAAAGACCAATTAGTTTAGTAGACTTGGAATAACTAGATACATTTATAAAGTTTACATTACATCATAAAGTGAAAACTTCTATAAAAACATCTTGACTTTATATCCCCTCATACTATCCATGCAGGTCGTTCATAAATTACTTCTTCACATCCTGGGAAAAATAATACATTGAAAGGGGTGAGCTCAAATGCCCAGTAAAGATAACAATATAGCAGAAACATTCACAAATAAGCATAAACATTTAAGGCAATGTATAACTAAAACAAAAGCCTTTTAAAGTTGAACTTCATCATAATATGGTAGAAATAAAATGAAATAATTCCATTTACTTATTCACATGGATATTCTATTAGTCGAATAATCACATTCAATATCAATAACCACTTTCATAATGATGGAATGCATAATTCCAGACTATCATAACCACATAGTCAAGGCTTCGTGCCAAGACTACAAATAAGATTTTGTCAATGACTTATGCCAAGACACTAGTTTGTCTTATTGGACCTACCGATGCATCAAGGAGCTATAGTGGGCTCCACCCATCATAGATTAAGTCAAATGCATTCCTTATATGAACAGGTTTAAACATAACATAAACATTCGTATTAAAACTATCATATAAAATGTCAATACTTTCTCCATAAAACATGAATGGTATAAAATTAACACATCAGTAGTCAAACATATCACAAAACCATCAATACAATATGGATGTTTTGTATCATAATAAATAAACTTCAAATAAGCATAAAATCCATCAAAGGATGTTGACATAGATGAAATAAAAACTATTTGAGAGAAATATCTCTTTTTTGAAATCATTTAAAAGTCCCATAATTATTAAATAAAACATTAACTTTGAAAATATTCTTATAAACTTGTATGGGAAGCTTATATTACTATATAATGGAAGAAAATAGATGCATCTGCCGTATAAGTTAAAAAGACATTCTTACATTAATTTTGTCGAAAAGGATAAAAAGGACCTTGTTTGGAAAACGACGTAATGATTCCTTTATAAAATTCTTATATAAATTCAAAAAAGGGTATAAATGACTTTAACCCATATTTTGTAAAATAGTAAGAGTGTTTTGAAATACATTTTTAAGAAACATTGATGTGGATGATAAAGAGGTCCTACTAGATAATTACGTATAAACAACCTCGTATAATGAAGAGATTGTATAATAACCCTTACCTTGTACATTTCCATGGTTGAGGGTATGTTAAACTCCTGTATGGTGGTGAAATAATTGTTATTAAGTTATACAAGAATCATATACATTAATATGATATCATATATGATCTTTTAACACTGCTTTGTTAATAATATCTTTGTATTATCGTCGTTTTGGGTGTTAACTTACTCATTTTATTTTATATTTTTTGTTATATAAGCCATGTTTGTTATGGATAAATTTTCATATTATTCATATAAATAATGATATCAATTCTTTAAACATTATTTTATATCATCAAATGAGAATTAGGCTTGAATGGATACGATGGGGAATGAATCTCATCGCCTTCATGGAGACGGTAGTCCATACGTACGCACGAGCAATAATATAATTATTTTGATATTAAAATAATATATAATTGGGTGGCATATCATATATAAAGAATCATTATCATGTTATATTTATTATTTACATGAATTATACGTCATTATTAAACCCATCTAAATAATAATATATTGAATAACAATTACACCCTAACGTGGAGACGGTAGGTCGTACGTACGCAGGTATGGTGACATGTAATTCAATGGATGGATAGAATAATGAATTTGGTTGTTCCATGTAAATAATGACATCATGATGTATATAAGATACTAGATTTATTATTTTAGAATGGGAATAACAAAGAAAGAAGAAGTGGAAGATGAAAGGAACTTGAAAGAGGGTGGTGAAAACATTACCTCTTCTTTGGGTTCTTCCTTTTGATTTGATCAAAAGGGATTTTTAGGTTGACTTTAAGATCAAAATAAGACCACTAGGTTAAACTGAGGGAAGTTCAAAGAGTATTTGGGTAGGTTTTGGCCGATCCAAAAGGCTTTTAATGTGTGAATTAGCGAGAAGGGGGAGTTCCCTTTTATAAGAGGGGTGAGGGGAACCTTTGGAAAAGCTAGAAATATTATTTTATAATAAATTAATATTCGGTTTCTAAAGGATTAAAAGTGGATTATTAAAAGTCTAAGGTGGGGATGGGTTGAAATACTTTCATCCAATAGAATTTAAACAGGTTTGGGTCACTATATTAACCTTATCTTTTAGTTTTAACTCTTAGTTAATTAGTTTGACATTTACCATGTCACATTTTATTTTTATATTATATAGTTAATAAACTAACTATAAACTTCCAAGAGACCCCCCAAGTGGTCCATTAATGATACACCTATTATAACATAAGTCTCTTGGTGGATCTTTAGATTTTTAGGAATTGAATATCAATTAATAATATAATTTGTATTTTAAAAACTCTTTTATGTCAATTTTGACACTATTGGGTAATTTGTTTTTGATAAATTCATAACAGCATTATTAAATCAAAAACAATTTATATAAACAATCCTAATATTTCATAGTAACCTGTAAAATTATTTTAATTTATAAAAAGTCTCAAATTAAATTTATTTGGGTATTTATAATATCAATTATCTTAATCTTTCATTAATACAACAATTACTGCATCATCATTGTGTCATAAATAAATTAAAATATTTAATGTCTAAAATTATAAATAAAATTTCATTATGTAGGAAATATTTTTATCTTTCTGATGCATATTTATAATCGAATATATAACATATATAATCCTATATAAAAATTGTCTCTCTAAAAGATATATGCTTATGTCATTTTTGTATTTACTTTTACTTGATTAATATAAAGTGTCCCTATCACTTACAAGTGGCTCCATGGGGTCCCAAAATCGACCCAAAGATGCCCATGGTTAAAAATTTATCCACCAATAACGTTAAGACACGTTTTAGGGTAATTTATTATTTTTATAATATTATTTTTTACACTTATTTACCAGATTTACCTTTTAACCATGGTAAATAAAATATTTACCGATGTAATTATTCAAAATTTCTAAAAATTAATCATTAACTATTTACACAATTTGGACATCCTGATTCCGAATATGGACCCATTTTTCCAAATTCAAAACACAGAAGTGGTAGAAATTAATTTAAAATTAATTTCCGCTGTCAAAACAAAAAGTGTGTTTTTAAGAAATAATAACTATCGAAAGATTGACACTTGTTTATATCCGGTTTAATTTTTAATTTATTTCAAATGAATAAAATTGTATTAAATGGTAAAAATATATTCTAAATATACTTTAAAATGACTAAAATTCATTATTTATCACTATAAATTATATTGATTAAAAAAGTTGTTTTTAATTAAAATTTAGAAATTTTCAGTATTCATCAATATATAAAAGTTATCCAAAAAGTACCAAAATTTCACCCTAGGAAAAATTCGATATTCGAAATCCAAAAATGAAGTCCATTTTGAGAGATAAAATTTAATGAATTTAAAAGTGGGTTTTGCTATTCATAAGAGATACTTTTATTGGTTGTGGTGTGTGGTAAAACTCGAAGTTGCTTATAACACACGCTACTGTATTATTCAAAGAGAAGAGTACCATGGAAGCTTGGGTTGTAACATTCATCCCAAATTTACTAAATGATGGATATTCATCTTGTCCCTTCTTCCCATTATTTCCATTTTTAGAGCGTTCAACAGATCTCTTCTTATCTTGATTTTCTTTAAAGTCGTAAGACTTAGAGATTTATTTATCTGTCTTGATAGCACATGAGACAATATCTTCGTACAATGAGAAGGATTGTGAGAATAATGCTCGATGGAGAAATGGTTTAAACCAATAAAAGAAACAATAAATATTACTTCTTGGGTTATGTATATAATCTAAATCATGCCTCGCTATCCTTGTAAAGTTATCTTCATACTTTGTGACATTATCATCCTCCTTTTTCCTTAGACTCAGAAATTATCATTCCATATTAGCTCGATGGTCACGAGGAAAGTATTTTTCTATGAAAATTTCTTTAAACTACCTCCATTCCATATTTGATACTTCATCATCTTTCTTTGTGTTTTGAATCTATTTCCACCATTGATCAGCATCTTTAGTGACGTGGTAAACTTCCATGACACCATTTTCCCTTTCGTTACTCCCCAAGGCGTGGAATATTTTCTCTAAGGAATTAATCCATTTCTGAGCTACTAATGGATTTTTACCCCCATTGAATGTTTGTGGTTTTTTCCACTTGAAGAGATCTAACATTGATCCTCCACGCTACGGACCAGGGTGCTCCATATGGGTAAGGTGTTTTTTCATAACTTGAATGAGTCATACTAGTATAGTGATAAGCTGATCAACTCCAGTTGTATCACCAGCTCCACTATAATTATCATGAGTAGGAGGGAAATCCCTACATAGAGTGTTTGCATTGATATAGTTTCCATTCCTTCCACAAGGTGATATTTCTAAACAATGGTATACACTAGATTAGTTTATAAATCACAATACATAATTCCAAACTTATAATATACTTAACATAATTTAATCTATTCATGGATATATTACATAATGATAAAACATGTTTTATTTGAGGATGTATATATGCCTAAATCCTTCATAATGGTTGTAAAGAAATTGGGGATTATACTAAGCATATCCCCCAAGAGTTTCATAAACAAGAGTGGAACAAGGCTCGTTGTCGTGCACCAGTTCCCATTCGAGTCTAAATCAAAGTTGTGTTTTCAGTTTTTACCCCTAGTTACTTCTATGCTATAGCCACCTCTACCTTCTTGTATCTAGATATGGATGTATCTCTTGGAAAACTCACAAAATCTCTACGATACCAAAATTGTAGGAAGTCCTTCTATACTAATCCTCAAAGTCTATCTTAGGGTAATGTTCTCCAATCAGTGTTTTTCTAAATATAGCTTCCAAGGTTTGTACTAAAATTCCTCTGATACCAACTGTAACGAACAAACACCAGATGCCTAGATTCGATGCATTGTTACATATCATTTTCATGACCACAATAGATCAGGTCTCAAAAGTCCGATTAGTTTTGTAGCCATGGAAGTACTAGATACATTCATAAGGTTTAAATTACATCATAAAATGAAAAAATACAACAACATTGTTTCCATAGACCACACTGAGATCCCATAGTCTATCCCTATAGGACATTCATAATATACTTCTTCGCATCCTAGGAAAAATAAAACATATAAAGTGGTGAGACTAGAAGCTCACTAAGTGTAAGCAATACAACATAAACATTCATAAATAAGCACAAGTATTTAAGGTAATGTATAAAACTAAAACAAAAGCCTTTTAAAAATAAAATTCATCATAATATGGAAAATATAAATCTAAAGAATTCCATCTACTTACTCACATGGATATTCTACTAGTCAAATAATCACATGCAATATCAATATCCACATTCATTATGATGGAATTCATAATGCCAGACTTTATAACCACATAGTCAATGCTTTGTAACAAGAATACAAAACATATTTTTAAAGGATTTGTGCCAGGACACTATTTTGTCTCATGAGACCTACCAATTCATAGTAGAGATATAGTGGGCTCCACCTGTCACTTATTAAGTCCAATACATTCCTCATATGAAATGTTTTAAACATAACATAAACATTCGTATTAAAACTAACATAAGAAATTTCAATACTTTATCTATAAACCATGAAAGGTAGAAAAATAACACATCAAAAATCAAACATATTACAAAACCTTCAATAAAAAATGGATGATTTCTATCTTAATAAATCAACATCATACAAGATTAAAATCCATTAAAGGATTTTGACATAGAGGAAATCAAAACTGTTGGAGAGAAATATTTCATTATTTTTTGAAATAATTTAAAGTAGCATAATTATGAAAGAAAAAATTTATTTTGAAAATATTATTATAATCATGTAAGGTAATCATCTACGATGTTATAATAGCAGAATATAGCTGCACCCTCTATATAATAAAAAAACATTCTTACATTAATTTTTCCCAAAAGGTCATAAAGTAACTTGTTTGTAAAATGACAGAAAGTTTCATTTCAAAATGTATAAGGTAAAATAAGGGTATAAATGACTATAAAACATATTTAAGTAAGTAGTAAAATGTTTTTGGAATATTTTTATGAAAACATAGATGTGGATGATAAATAGGTCCCAGTAGATAATTACACATAAAGAACCTTGAATGATGAAGAGGTTGTAGAATTAAACCTTACCTTGTACTTTTCCTTGGTCGAGGGTCAGTTAACCTCATTTATAATTTTGAAATAATTGTTATTAAATTATAGAATAATAATATACCTTAATATGATATAATATATGATCTTTTAATTTTTATTTGTTAATAATATGTTAGTATTATCATCGTTTTGGGTGTCAACTGATTCATTTTCATTTATATGCTTTGTTACGTAAGTAATGTTTGTTATGAATAGGATGTATCTTCTTCATATTCAGAAGGATATTAAGTCATTAAAAAATATTTTTAATAATATAATGAAAATTATTCTTGAATGGATATGATGGGGAATGAATCTCATCGTGTTCATCGAGACGGTAATCTGTACATACGCACGACCAGAAATATCATTCATTAGATATTAAAATCAAATATAATTGTATGGTATATCATATATAAAGAATCATTATCATGTTATATTTATTATTTATATGATTAATACATCATTATTATACCCTTCCAAATAATAATGTATTGAATAACAATTACACGATGATGTGGAGATGGTAAGCCGTACATACGCATGTATGGTGACATGTCATTCAAAGGATGGATAGAATAATGAATATGGTTGTACCATATTTATAATAGCATCACTATATATATAAGATACTAGTTTTATTATTATAAAATGCAAACAATAAGGAAAGAAGATGTGGAAGAAAAAAATATGGAAGAGATGGTGAGATATTTACCTCTTCTTCAGGTTCTTCATACTGATTTGGTCATATGGGATCCTTAGGAAGGATTTATGACTAAATAAAGGCCTCTAATATGAAGGGAGGATAGTTGAGAGGATATTGGGGTAGTGTTTGGATGATCTAGTTGGAATTGAACATGTGAATTTGGGAGAAGGGGAAGTTCCCTTTTAAAAGAGGGGTGAGGGGAACCTTAGGAAAGGTAAGAAATTTTATTTTATAATAACATAATTTTCGGTTTATAATGACTATAAAATTTATTATTTAAATGATAAGGTGGGGATGGGTCGAAAAATAATCATCCAATTGGTTTTAGACAGGTTTGGGTCACTATATTAACCTTATCTTTTAGATTGAACTCTTAGTTAAATAGTTTGACATTTACCTTGTCTTTTTAAATATTTATATTATATGGTTAATAAACATAATATAAACATCAAATAAATCTAAAGTGGTTAATTAATGATATAAATATCATTATATAAGTATTTTGGCTGAACCGTAAATTTTTAGGATTATTATATCAACCAATAATATTGTATTTGTTTTAAAAACTCATTTATGTCTATTTTGACATTTTTTAATAATTGATTTCTTTAATGTCCTGAAAACATTTTTACATCGAAATAAATAAATTTAATAAACCATAACATGTCATTTTAACATATAAAATTTGTGGATGGAAAGATAACTTTTATATTATATTTATTTTAGTATTTATATTATCATTTATTTCATTGTTTCATTAATAAATAAAATACTGCATCATTACAGCGTCATGTATAAATATATTTATTTTATGTCTAAAATTTATAAATAAAATATCATGAGGTAGGAAATTTTTTTATATTTTTAATGACTATTTATAGTCTAATATATCAATAATATAACCTCTAATAAAAATTGTTATACTAAAATATATTTCCTTTTGTTATTTTTGTCTTTACATTAGATTATTTAATATAATATGTCATTATCAGTACCAAGTGGCTCCATGGGGTCCCCAAATCTACCCAAGGATGCCCATGATTGGACATGTATCAGAAAATATGGTTAGGTTACGTGTTAGGATAATTTAATTTTTTTATAATATTATTTATTAACTTTATTTACTGGATTTACCCCTTTAACCATGGTAAATAAAATATTTACTGATGTAAATATTCCTAATGTCTAAAAATAAAAGTTACCTATTTACATAATTTGGACCTCCTGATTCTAGATATTGAATTCATTTTTCCAAATTCGAAACACAGAAGTTGCATAAATTAATTTAAAATTAATTCCAATTGTCAAAACAAAAAGTGTGTTTTTATGAAATAATAACTATTAAAAGATTGACAATTGTTTATGTCAAGTTTAATTGTGAGATTACATCTAATGAAATAAATTATATTAAATGATAAAAATATAATCTAATGTTACCTAAAAACCATTCAATTGTATAATTTAACCCTATATATTATTTCGATTAAAAAAGTGGGTTCTGATTAAAATTAGGTATTTTAACTATTCATAAAAAATATAATGTTTTCAAAAAAACACTAAAAAATCACCCTAAGATAATTTAGATATTCTTAATACAAAAATGAAGTCCATTATGAAATATAAATGTAATAATATTTCAAAAAGTTGGTATTACTATTCACAACGGCTAGTTTGATTGGTCGTAGTGTGTTAGAACACGAGGTTGTGTACAACACATGATATTGTATTATTCAAAGAGAAGAATTCCATGAAAGCATGGGGTGTTATAGATTTTTAATGGATGTATGTAGGGATAATAACTTCAACAATATGTTTAAGGCCTTACATTGGCTACTCTAGTACATGACAACGAGCCATGCTATGCACTTGTTTTGAATTTCCTAAGGGGATATGCCTTGGGAATTCACAAACCATCATGATGTATTTAAATTTATTGTGTCCATGAATAACCACCAATGATCATAGGGTTTAATTTATTAAGTAAGGTTTCATGATTTATACATTAAATAAGTAATTTTTTATCAGACTTTGTGGTTTTATACTATGATAGGTAATACGGAAACTATGTTTCTAGTTTTAGTTAGAGTTGATAACCGAAATGAATTGGATTAATGTTTAATGTGATAGATTATTTACTAGTGATAAGTCAAGTGGGGTGATCAGTACATTGAAAGATGTTGTGATCATTCCAAATTATGTTTCACAGAACATGATTTTCAACATGTACATTAACCATCTCTTAGACTCACCAATAAATATAATGAAGGAGTTTTATGAGAGTTCAAGCAATGCAGACCATGGATGAAAGAATATTTGGTTTTCTTTTGTGTCAAGAATGTGGAAATAATCACCTAAGTGAATGTCTTATATGGACAAAAAAGTGGTTATAAAATGTAAAATAATGTCATAATGAAAGTGATGTTAAGGTAAAAATGATGAGTTTGGTTAATAGTATAGATGAGAATATCACCATCCCTAAGACATTATCAAAGGATACGTGATTTATGTGTGGAATTAACATTTAATATGAAATTCAATGCCCCAAGAGGAAATATCATGAATTGGGTCAGCAATGTGGTACGCGTAAGGGTTACATTACTGATGATAAGGAGGCTATAAATGAAATGTGAAAGTAAAGAGGTATTGTGTAATAGGATGATGTAGACTTTGTAATGGAATAAAGATAATTTTTAATAATAATATATTTTATGTATTTGGATTCATGAATTATGTTATTAGAAAAGTTAAATATATAATCATGCTTTGGTTTATATTATTTTGAAAAATATTAACAAGGAAACATTGAATGGTTATGTTGGAATAGAAAACTGATATTATGTAAAGGTGATGACCATTAAAAAAAGTTGATTAAAGGAAATATAAACCTTAATAATTTCTTTATGTTACGATAATGTTATTTTGATAAAGATATATGAGATACGAATATGTAAATTTATAGGTACTCATTACCTCAGCACTAATTAAGGACTATTTTATAGGTGTTTTATGATATCGTTAACGATGTTTACAACATTTTTAGATTTGATGATTAAATCCAATATAAATTGAATAATGAATAATTCCTATTTTAATAATGTAATTATGGTAATTCAAGTCATTAAAGTGTTTTAAGAGAATATATAAGAAGGGTATTCATAATTTATGAATGTGACCACCAAAAGATACTTAGTGATATATGGGGGAATCAATGTCAAGATGATTTCCAGAATTTAATTCTAATATATTATATTTACCTATTTAAAAAGGTTTATATTGTAAAACATTCATTAGAAGTTTAATTTAAACTTCAAAGGATGTGTTTATGTGTTGAGATTGTCTTGAAAACCTTGGTTAAAAGCTTATTTAGTAATAACATTTTTTCAAGGATGTCTATCATATTTTTAAAATTATATTAGTGTGGTTTCATAAAATTATATCATTTTTTGAGTTAAAACCAATGAATTTTGTCCAAGTCGTGGGACTTGAACCATTGACCAAAACATGATAAGGTTTTTCTGCCTCCAACTAGCCTACGTGATGTATTTGTTAATGAATAATTATTTCTGATCAATACTTATTTATAATTACACAGTTCTATTGTTTTTAGAGATTAATGTATTAACGATATTGATATATAATAATAGTAATATATGAATAGTTAATCTTTTAATTATTTTATGGTCTTTAATATCTTCAAATAGTGTATTTGATTTTTTATGTATCCAAGTTAATTTTTTGATATCCATTTCGTGAAGTAGATGATTAACTATAAATAGATAAAAGAACTACCGAAGAATGAAATTTTGTTAACATATATATATCATGTAAGTATATTTCCTTATATCCATTATTAACAAATGAATTACTCAATGATATGATAATAATATAAAATATGTTGTCCTAAAACCTTAATTTTTGTTGAACTGATGACCTTATAAATCATCACATATTTATTGAATTGTTGCCATAAAATGTTCATTTATCATTCACATGTTTGTGATTGATGATATTAATAACACCCTATAAATATTTATGCTTTTCATTAATTTACAATTTTCACTCCCTACCTATGATCTCCTCCATGGAAACCTATTTAAAAGTTACTTTGGGTGATCATTATGGTTCTAAAATTAATTTTTAAATGAGGTTTTACAATTAATTTTTATGACGTATAATTCTATGAAATGAAATTTCTCAAATTAATCCTCTGATAACCCAAATGAATTTTGAGGGAAAAAATAGTTTTACGAAGGGTAAAATGTAATACCCCAATATTTTGTGAGTGTTATTTTGAATTAAATATAATATTTTGATATTTGTCATTTAAAGGAACACTAAAAATAGTTTTTATATGAAATAACAAATTCAAACATTCCTTTCACACAGAAAGGACTTGTCTTTCCCAACATTAAACACCGACTTGGCATACCCTACATGCAACACCAATTTTCTATAAATAATCATTTTATTGTCATAATTATTTTAATGATATAATTACAAACTTTTCATTAAATATTGTAACATTAATTGTAATAAATAATTTTAATTATGGTTTATAATGGTTTTGTAGAAACAAAACATAAAGATAATGAAAGATAATTATTTTTTGAGAATTCATTATATGATGAGAAATATAATTTTCAAAATTGAATATAATTTATTGACATGTTGTGAAAAATAATAAAATTCATTATAGACCAATATAGATATATAATTTGAAAAAATATATTTAATTTTTTATTTAATAATGTGTAAATTATCTTAGGGTGAATTCTTGGGATTTTTCTAAGAAGCTAAATTTTTTTATGAATAGAGGAAAATACAGGATCGTATTTCAAAACCGCCTTTTCATCTAAATAATTTTTAAGAATAAATTATATTTTAATTTTGATTGAAAGTTTAATGAGTAAATATATTTATAAATTAACTTAATTTAAGTCTTTATAACCAATTTCACTTCAAAATTATGTATAAATAATACCAGTAAATGATTGGGTGTTTTTAATTAAAAAATCATCTATATCATCTCGTTAGTGGGATTAATTTTAAATTAATTACTTCCAATTTTGAGATTATTATTTTTAAAAATGGATTAAATATTTTTAATAATCATAATTTATACTTTCTTATTAGGTCATATTATTTTCACCAAAAATTATTGTCGAAGGGATTAAAATTATTTACAATGGTTAAGAGAAAAATCTGGAAAATAAACTATGAAACCATAAATTTAAGACACAAAAAAACCTATAAACAATTCCATAACGAATTTTCTATCCATAAGTCTGGAATTATCTTTCCATTATTTATTTTGGGGGGTTTCTATGACAATTTTTCATTAAAAACCAGGGCACACATAACTTGTTCTCAAAAACGCCATGTGTGTCCTATCCCTTACCCATAAAAGGCCACCACCTCTCCCTTTTCATTACACCTCTCAAACAACTTAGGTTCAGAAAAGATGTACCCAATATACTTTACAAAATCCCTCCATTACTTCTTTAAGCCTCACTTTGGTCATAAATAAATCCATGAAATCCTTATGTCCCAAACCAATAGGAGTTACACAATAAAGTGGAAACATCTTCTCAAAAGATCCTTTCTTTTATTTTTGGTCTCCAGCCCATCCAATCGATTTATTTCATGATTATGTAAAAAACATATCCCTAATGTTCTAGTATATTTTATTCTAATGGTTTGAATTACACTTACACCCACCTCTATCTAATGGGTAATAATCATTTGGTTTACATGTATAGTGAACAATCATCCCAAGAAACGATGACTGCTAATTTTTCTATTACCACCTATCATAGTAAAAATTATGATTTACACTATATTCATATAAGTTATATATTATATTTATTTTTTATGTTTTATTATTTAAACTTTTTATACAAATATTTCTATATTTTCCACCTGATAAAAATATGAGAATTTTTTTTGAGGAAGTGTGGACTACCGCCCCCTTAAAGGAATGTGATTTCTTCAGAGACTAGATGGAATGTATTGTGGATTATTTTTGTGAAATTATAAGATATATTTGAAACAATAATTCTATTGTAATTATAAAAAATATTTATATACAAATATTACAATTTCTTTCTTTCTTTTATTATGACAATAAAAATAAAAAAAGTGTTCATGTGTACATACAACATACCATCTCCATGAATGGTGTATTCAGTTTCATACCTGTACATTATATGGATTATTATAATAAAGTTATATTAAATATAAAATATATTTAAGTAATTTATTACATTATTTAAATCGTTATAAACATATAATGACAATATATATAAAAAATCAAGACACATGCGAAAAAATGCGAATATTACCCTTAGTGATAACAAAACATAGAATTGTTACAAAACTGGTAATATCAATCCATAATTGAACACGGTGTGGAATTTTAAGTAAGATTATATATTTTTGACATATTTATGATTAACAAATATTTATTATCAGGAGGCTTGAATGCATATGATTTCATTATTCTACCATTTTATAAGGTATTTATGCAGAGAGAGGTAACAAGTTCAATAAATTATCACTAATTTCATTGATAAAAAAATTAATAATATTTTCATTAGGAAGATTAATATAAAAATAAACATTAAATAAATAACTCTAGAGTATATGTTACTTTTTCCTTAACCATTATGATCTAGTTCTGGGATATACATTACATAAACTGATCCATGTACTGAGAAATCACCAATAGCCTAAGGCATTTAAATGGATAATGAAATTAACCACCAAACATAATATAATTTACAATTGGCATCGCAATATCATGAACATCATTTCCCTCTATTAAAATTGTCATTTTTTCTTATAATTTTTTTATTTAATTAATTTTTTGACACATATGTCATGTCTTCATTCATTTGATATATTTATCATGGCGATTCATTCCATGTAATCAACATGTTGGAAGTTAAATCATATTTTCATGATGATATTCACCAAATGACCTTCAAAGAAACACAAATTTTCTCTTTTTATGTGTGTTGTGAATTAGCCTAATGATGATATTTTTAATCATATATCGGGATATTAGGTCTTTCATAATCTTTGAGTTTTGTATAATAGATCCAATTTCATTTGGATTATCATGAGGATGGTCACCAAATTCCCCATAACATACAATTTTCAAATGATTCCCCCATGTTCAAACCATTATCTAAAGAATATTTTTTGATTATCAAACATCAACAGTGAAAGTATAAAATCAAATAATTATAAAAATAATTCTTATTATTTCCAAAATTATGATACATTATTTCAACCAACAAAACGTTATCTTCTTCACATATGATAACATATTGTCATATATTTTCATAGTGTTTATCCTATCATTCATCATAATGGTAAATAATTTTTTTTAACTAATCATAGAATATCTACCATGAGTTTCTAGTTGGGTTTACAGTCTTAGGCCTACCATTTGTGCACTAATTGAAGATAACATTATCACACAACCACATTTTTTAATTAATAATACAACTAAGATAATTTTTGACATATCCACATCCAATTTCCAAATTATTGATAAGTATATCATTGACATGAAACCAAAAAAATAACCAACTTTTAAAATCATTATTAAGTGTTCCTATAAATATAAGTATCCCCATAGTTTTTCCCACACAATTATAACACTAATCTACAAATATAATTAAACCCTATTAGGATACCAAATGAGGTTACATAACAATAACATAAATATGTATTATAAAATTTTAGATGAATATAAAATGAATATCAAAATTTTTCACACCCAAGAACCATAATGATTTAGTTTAATATAATTAATATACATGATAAATATAATTATTGAAAATATTGAACTTCTTTTATAAATAATTTTCACATTTGTATCCTTTAACACAAGTCATGCATATAACCATCCATAAATAATTGATGGAGGAAAACATAATAATGTATGATCTAATAATATCAATATGTGTAAAAAATTTAAATATCAATCATAAGTTAATATAAGATTATCACAATGGTATGACAACATAATGAAGTGATTTTTCTCAATGTAAACATTCTATACATTTAATATCATCTACTATAAATAAAAAAATCATATCTTATATTGAATAATGAATAATAATGGTTTTAATGATGAAATAATAATAAAGAATTAATAAAAAATGGAATTTGGAATCATTGGCATAAGATTTCATAATGTTGTGAACATAGAAATTTTCAATCATGTGCACACATAATCTTATGAGCATGAATAGAAGTAATATACTCTTTCATAAAATTGTGAACATAGATGTTCATAATCATTTCTATTATTATTATAATTATTTTAGGAGATATCTATATCACATTACCCAAATCATAGGATGGATTTAAGGGACACACCTATCACTTCACCAAAAATATATATATGTATCACATAGTAACATAAAATAATGCTTATTTCATCATAACATAACCCTTGGAAATAAATATATTTCATAAAAATGTCATCATCACATAAAAATAAGAAATCTAGAGAAATAAAATCAATTGAATAATTTTATTATATCACCAATGAGATATAAATTACAATAGTCGATGTTTATATGAATGGAAAATATATTTGAAATTGTCTTTGATAATTTATTTGAAAACTAGGAATATTACCTTTTTTCTTTCGATATCTTCAAAACTAATAATTTTCCCAAATAATGATAGAAAAAATTTATTAAAAAATCCATAGAACCCTTTTAATTTAATATTGAATGTAATTAATTTTTATGTATTTATGAATATATATTCGTTTAATAAATGCAAAAAAATTATTCCTTTCACACATTTGGTAAAAATTCTGATAGTTTTTCGGTCGGAAAACTAACCGATGATTACTTTAAAGAAATTGAAAATAAAATAACTCTGTTAAAAATGAAGTTAAATAATCATCTAATTTTAGAATATAAATTGTTTGAGTTTTTTTAACAAACATGGGCATGAGATAAAAATATAATCGAATAAAGAGGAAATAAAGTTGAGTTTTCTTAAAAACAATTTTAAGTCATTCTATATATAAAATAATAGGGAGTGAAAGGAAAACATATAAACATCCAAAATTACAATCAGACAATAAAATAATATTTTTTTGAAAGTATAAATATCATATAATCTCCCTTAATATAAATTTATCATATACATTCTTCAAAATAATTTAGATTACTTCATAAATCCCTTACCTTATGTCCAGTCCAGATTCACCTACATTCAAACCTTTTATAAAATAAATAATGAATCATTGTAGAAGTTAATTATAAATATTATAATATGTAAATATATTAGTATATATAATTTCCTTTAAATTTTATGTCACCTTTTTTTATTAATAATTGTTATTTGAAATTATTATTTAGTAGAAAAAAAGTATGTTTTCTAATAATATTTCAGTTTTCTAGTTTTGGTTCATAATACTTTGTCATTGATACATCATTAATACAATCTAAATAAAATCATAAACATAATATTTTTTCATTTATTTAATTTTATAACAACTTATAAAAAGGTTTTTTTAAATTGAATTAATTCACACCATGGAGATGGTAGTTAGTACATACACACAAGTTATGTTTCAACATTTTAAGAGATGAAACAAAAGATAGCTATATAATAATTTAATATTAATGAGCAATTCTTATAATATAAATATAATATATATTCATAAAATATAATTTTATTATGATCCAAATATAATAAAAATAATAAAACAAATTACATAGTTTCGTGGAGGTGGTAATCCACACGTACAGATGAAAAATGGTATCATTTTCTAATAGATGGAAGGGTAAGAAGAAAGATAATATATAATATATTAGGAATAAAAATTAGGATATAAATATATTACAAGTTCATTAAATTAATTTATATAATCATACATGATAGGAAATTATTAAAAATAAAAGGCATCCCTTTACGAACAGGGTAATACCTAAATAAGATTGAGTGATGTTTTTATTTTTCATTAGATAAAATGAAATTATAAATCATCATACAATAAAAATAAAAAAATTATGGTATATTAAAACTAATGACTATTATTTTTTTAATTTTTATGAATGATTTATGGGTGACATAATATGAGTGAAACATGAAAATTATCTTTAAGAACATATATGTATCCTTTGATAAACCTCCTTCGAATCTTTTTTTAAAGACCAATGGGTTGGTATTTTATGATGACAATAAAATTTAGGTCATAAAAAGGGTAATTGATAATATATTTTTATGGTTTTTTATGATAAATGGATCAAGTGGTTTGAATAATATTGGAGAGGGGGTGACCTCTTACTAGTGAGTAGAGTGACAATATTAATTATTATGAATAATAAAATACAATAAAGTCGCCATGATGGGAGTGTGTCTGAATAGTGACACAATCTAAAATTTTGGGTGTGATAAGATCCTTATAGACTCCATCAATAGGATTTATACATGTCTTTATGTTAATTTAACCCTTTCCTGATTATCTTTTCTTCTCATTAACCCTTTTCACATTAACAGTAGTAATGCTCTTCAACATTACTAAATATTCAAAAGGATAAAAAATGAATTATTAATCATTAATAAATTTTGAAGTTATAATTTTAATTATTTAAAATATGTTATCATATTAAATTTACATAATTGGAAAAAATTCATTTTATAATAAGGCTTAAAAACACAATGAAAACCACTTTAGAAAAAATTCATTTTATGCCTAAAACTATATTAATTGTAATTAAATGTGTTGTAATAACCTTTAATTGGATGAGATATATCAATTGAATATATTATATATAAAATTCTATAAATTAATTAATAAATATAGATTAATTTAATTTATTAATAAGGAATAATTTGTTCGAATAAAACCATTTTCACAAAACAAATCACTCTTGACCTTCAAATGATTTTATTTTTATTTATTTCAAATTCAAAACATATTAATTCATTTTATAGATTTTTAAATAAATTAATGATTACATATACTTTTAAATAATATTAAATAATATTTACAAAATAATAACTATTTTTATAAACAAAATATTTCAAAACTCTTCTTTAGGATAAATAATATTTTTATCGTGAATTTGAAATTATATTCAATAATTATATTTCATTTGAATATAATATTATGTGATTAAGTTAATTACATGAATCAATTATTCAAATTATTTTAGTGTTTCATGAAAAAAAGTTATCAAACTTATAAAAATCATTAGTTTTAAATAAATAATTAAAACATGTTGTGTAACTTAAGTGGATTTATATTTTCAGTCAATCAATGTATTGTATTGTTCATTTTAAATTTATTTGTCACAAATTTTTTGACTATATATGGGTTAGTCTGTATACTTTTAGTGTAATATGTTAAATTCAAAAAACTACTTTATAAATATACACATTATTTCTATTTTTCAGATCATTATTTCTGTCATCATATCAAGGTTTGGGGTTATTTATATCAACATTCAAACACATAAAAGGGTCAATATAACAAAATAGATGATTCATTTCTATATCATGGTAGCCATACCTGTATTATATTTATCATAATAAGTTAGTAAATTAATAATTCATGTTTTCATTTTATATTTATAAATTCACAACATGTTATGTGAACAAACATCAATCAAATTATTATTTTTTTACCCATATCACATTCTCTTACATGGAATATAAATTTATTTCGAATATAGTACAATGATTTTTGGGTTTCAACAAATTAAAATATCAAATTATGTAATCCTTTAACTCATATGTATATTATTTTCTGGGTGGGTAAGTAAAAAAATTAATATGATAAAATGATAATTTCATTTGTTAATGTGAGGCATCCTCCAATTAAAATTATTATTTTTAATCTTTATAATGTTTATGGAAATTTATACATTAAATTTGATTAAAATAATAAATTTTTCTTACTTATACAATATCTGATTTTATATTCTTAAATTATAGAATAATATATATTATATTGGATAATATAATAACTTTTATATATCTCATATACGATTTTGTATATAAAATTTTCTTGGATGCTCTATATTAATTACTATATAACCATATGCCTCTTCATTCACATTGGATCATTTTAAAAAACATTTAAAGTGTAATAAGCCCAAAAGCGTATCCCAAAACCCATGATTTTATCTTTTATTTCCTTTGGATGTCACATTCATTCCCCAATATGTAATTAGTGGAAACTACTTCCAATAGATACAAATAATCATTGGGAAAAAATTTAACCTAAAAATAAAAAACATAATACATGTAACATAATGAAATATGTTATTTAAAATAGCAAAATTAATGCATTAAAATAAATTATTTAATTCAAAAATAGTACTCAATATAGTGCAATGATAATAAATAGTCACAAATATTAACATGAAATAATAAAATATTTGGAAATGCCAATATAGTAAAAATTTCATTACTCCAACAACAATACATGAAAAAACACTACTACCCCCATCATAAATAAAAATTCAATGAACCATCTCTTGTGAAAATCACATCCATTATATTTTTTCTAAAATGATTTTTGAAATCTATAGATAAATCAAATTCAAATTAGAGAGGTTATTTAATGAATACACTAAAATAATTCCCCATATGAAAAAAATATAGTATAGTGAATGACCTTTTCACCATCTTGTAAACAATAACATTTATAATAATAAATAATATATTTTGATTAATTATATCTTCACACTTTTTATGGATATATACAAAAAATAGGGAAATAATTGATTTCATTAAATAGTAAATATAAAAAATTATCTATTCATCCATAACTAATATAAAATGATAAATATAAAACTATTAACACAAATCCACACATATGATCACATATTTCACCAATAATTAATAATAACCTACCTCATTTTATCTTTCATTCATGGACCTTATATTATAAATTACATACAATAGAATAATCCATCCAATACAATTACATGGAACTTCTGCATACTCTTGATACATCCATGACATTGATCATAAACAATTATTTTAGTTAGAAGAAAATATTTTTATTATTAAAAACAAATATCCCTTGGTAATTTTTTATAAAACAGTATCATAAATTTATATAGTATAGTATTTTAAACTCCATTGTTTATAAAATCTCTGATAACAAAAAAAAGTCTCATGGTTTTGTTAAAATATATAAAACATCGAATTTTTTTTTTGAAAAAACATCAATTAAAGATTAAAATTCCATAAAATAATTTAATAAATTCAAAATTTATTAAAACATAATAATCATATATCAATAATATAAAATGGAATTATAATATTTCAATGAATTAATAGAAGGAAGTGGTCACAATGTATATATGATTTAAATCTAAGAAATTATTGATATTAAATAAAAAACAAAAGATCAAACCTATAAGAACTAAAACTTAAAAAAAGAGACAAATATTCACCCATTTATTATTTAGAATTTAA
This sequence comes from Viscum album, assembly GCA_963277665.1. Taxonomy (NCBI): domain Eukaryota; kingdom Viridiplantae; phylum Streptophyta; class Magnoliopsida; order Santalales; family Viscaceae; genus Viscum; species Viscum album. The sequence goes on along the minus strand of OY728155.1, from coordinate 1,629,601,990 downwards.
AATTGTATCCCTCTTAATTTAATATATCTAGAAATATTGACTTTGATTAATTGTTTTGATTTATTTGGATGATCATAAATTCCCTCATATTTTTTCTAATAAAGGTACATTGAGTAGATTATAGATTTATATTTAATTGATAAATATTTTATTAAAATTTCATGAAATATTTTATTTGATCATTTTTTTGGAGAATTATTATTCAAAAAAGAACATTGGAAGATTTTATTTTTTCTAGAGTCAATTTTCATAAAGGAATTTCTCATCCTAATGTTGGTACCCATCCCCAAATTTTTACCCCATCATTTGAGCTAAACGTTATGTCTGGGATCCAAACTTGTGATAAGTAACCTCACATTTGAGAACATAACATTTTCTATATACCTAATTTATGAAGGCTCGCAATGGTATCATACCCCAAGTTTAGGATCTCAAGGTTTAGTATCACCCATATTCTATTAACTATATTTTTTTATTAAACCTCATGCTATGAAACACCACATATAACCATTCATTAGCTTTATTTGAATTTTCTTTTACTATGATATTTTTATCTAATTTCACTAGATATAATATCTTGTTAATGTTATTAAAATGATAGTTTACAAGATATTTATCAGCAAATCAATTCATTCTAATTTCTAGAAATATTTGTAATTTTTTGTTGAGGATTAAATTTATGTTTCAATAATTGTATTCACCTATAGAATTTTGGAGATCCATTTTTCCAAATCAAATCAGATAGGATATTTAAATATGATGTGGATATATCTAGAGATATATCAATCAATTTGGATAAAATATATTTTCTTTTAATTTCTATGAAAAATCCAAATATCATGTTCTAAAATGTATTTGGATCAATCTATTTAGCAACAAAAATTTTCATTATACAAAAACTATTTATTTTTATCAAAGATACATTTGTTGAAGTTTATTGAATCTTTTCATTACTAAAAATTTGAGATATAAATGTCAGAGAAGATAGTCTTTATTCAACATGAATATAAAATGATATATTAAAATTATTCATCTACTTTATCTGATGATATTATATACCAAATTGGGAGATTCTTCTTGAGGCTGGTGTTTTGATGACATTAAATTATTACATTGATTTTTTATCTTCTAGTAATAACTTATGAAAATAAAATCATTCAAAAAAAATTTATAAAATAAAGTGTAATTGTTGTTGTTTCAAAAAATTCTGGGGTGGTGTGTTTTGAGTGATTCTAGTTGTCCAACATTAAATATATTTAAAATATATTATAATAATTTTTAGTTTATTTTAATTAACCATATACGTTTCTTAAAAATATGCCTTCAAGTAAAAATAACCAAGATCTCATAGGGACTATTGGTTTTGTGAAATATGGGATGTTTTTTCCTCAATCTTCTAAACAATCCATCATATCCTCTTATTTGATTTTACACCAAGTACTCTATTTATTGAATAGATAGAATTATTACATTCAGACATGATGGGGATTGGTTTTAAATGTCTCTATTATTTTTTAAAAGGCACAATTCTCCCATAGACTCTCGAGTCGTTGACTTCATTCAGTTAAAATAGTTGGTATTATAGGTTGTGATCTATTTAATATTTATTTTAGATATAACAAGACTTAGTAAAATGACTATTTGAAGATCTATGTCGATCGTTGACATGAAAAATGGAATGCAAATGATTAAGCGTTAAAATTTAAATTGTGAAAATTTTGGTTTCTAGAAACAGAGAATATTTAAATATGTATATATACATATATATATGAAAAAAATTGTATTGAATTCATATTTTAAGGTCTTCGATCCATATGAAATTCTCTAGGTTAAAATCGCAAGAGAGATGCAATTATTAAAATTTGAGATCTATGAATGAATTTTTTTTCAAACATGGACCAGATAATTTTAACTATGTTTCAAAATATTATACTTATTAAGAAATGTTGAAAACAATTATTTATTTATATGATGTAATTGAGAATATCATTAAATTAATGTAAAATAATATGAGATTAATGTATGATATTTTTATAATATATTAAGGGGAATGTATTTCTCATATGAATGGATGATTTAATATGATACTAAATGGTTTTTATACTCTTGCAAAAAAATTTCATAAAAAATAATAATAAAATAATGTTCATTGATTAATACCTTTTTTTGTGGAATAAAATATATGCTACTTTTTAACAATCAACACATTTTAATGATTCAATATTGGTTTAATCGATTGGTACTCTCACATTGATTGAATATATGATGTTGGATGTGGATGAAAATATATTATAATGTTTATGAAATAAAATATATCCCTTAATGTTTATATTCCCAAAGGTGAAAACAATTCAAAATAGGATTCTATATTCACAAATGATTAAACATTTAAAATTTAATAGAAGTGTTTTTAGAGTTATCTAGATAATTTAACTAGCTATATAAGATTAATAAATGGGTTATGAGACCATTTAATCATAAAAAAATTGATCATGGTATAAATTAATTAAATTTTCATGAATGAAAGTATACCGTAAATATCAATCCTGATATCTTATTGCCTAATGAATGAAGAAAATCAATAACAAATAAAAGAAGCAGCAAATGATAAAAAAATTATGAGAAAAATGGAAGAATGAAATGAATTATACCTTCACTGATTATGAATAATCTAGTAGTTCTATGATTTTATAATATGAGAAAGATAAATAAAATAGGAATGAAAATATGTTTTTATTGCTAAATAAAATTAATTATAATATTATTAATATTACCATATAGATTTTGATTATAATATACTAATTTAATGATAAAATAATTGAAAATTTTCTTATAGAATGAAGTGAAATATACAATCATAATTTATTTTATTAATATAACAATACTTTTCAAAAAAATTAATATTTTAGAAAAATATATTTTTTTTAAAATCATATATTATTAGTAGAAAATTTATACAAACCTACCAAAAGATGTATTGATCATGAATTATTAAAAATCTATTTATTTTTTAATTATAATTCATAATATGTAATACTTGTTTTCTTGAGATATTGTAGTTATCTTTATATTAGAATAATGTAAAAATTATGTGAAATAATTAATGACATGTTATTGAATTTATTTTTGAGGAACCTAATCTATATAGAAATAATATTTTTTTCATGCTAAAAAACAAAATAATTTCAGATAATACAATATTTTTTTATTAAATGTCATTATGGTATTAATTTATACGTATATAATAATAAAACTAGTAGTTTTAAAAATGACTATCTTTCTTGAATCATATATACTGTCAACTCTAGACTATCTAGAAAAATAATACAGATCTATTTTCTATGATTCTCACTTTTTTACATTGTTACACAGAAAAAAATTGGGTACCAAAAAAAATTATTGTATGAAATTTATATAGGTGAAATGAAATGGGTACAAAATGTATATATAGTATATTGAACATTTTTTCATGAAATTTTATTTGATGTTTTTCTAAAATTCATTAGACCCAAAATTTTGATGGGGGATTGGATACAGTTATATACAACTCTAAAGGCAATATAGTTAGAGTTAGGTTAGTAGAAGATCCAAAATCATGGCTTATAATCAACATTACCCATGTTCAATGGTTGAAGAATAATATGATTATTATATCACCGTTATGTGGTAATGGTTTTATAGATTATTATTATAATGGTTCTTAAAAATATTTATTGATAAAATGTTTATATTTAGAGCCCATAGAGTAAAAAATATATAAACTTTGTACTTTAGTAAATTATGATGGAAAAAAATTTAACATTTGAAATACTGAATTAAAATTTTCCTATATATAGAATTTAATGATTTTTCAGTTCAGAATATATTCTATCTAAATCAACTATGATGATGTTTGTTTCTAGTTTTACTTATGTTAAGTTTTATAAGAAAATTATTTGTGATGCATGTCAACAAGGAATTTACACAATTCATATTAAAATTCAGTCAACAAGTTTTCTCTTTCTAATCATTTAAAACTCTCCCATATAGACTTTTTAATACGATCTATTTTTTAAATATTATCTATAAGATTCATAATTTTTGTGTTAGTTTGTTTTTTTAAATTATTTTCCTATTTATTCTTTTTTGTTAAAAGTGGAGAATTTTCATATTATATGTTACGTTATATGTTATTAAACAATGAATATGATTCTAAAAAATCTTCATTGATATGTGATATTGGGGAAAAATTTGAGAATCCTGAAATGAATTAGTTTTTCTCAAATATAGGTATAAAAAAAATTTCATTCTCCTTAAACACCTCAATAAAATAGGAATTTTGGAATACGAAAAAAAACTCAATGACTGAAAATAAAAATGCAAAATGATTTTAATTTATATACATATTTTTCTATAGAATATTGTAAAATATAGCATGTCATGTTATCAATATTATTTTAAACAGAATACTTCTTAAAGGAACACCACAAGAGTTTGGGAATAATAGAAAACCAAAATATGGATACTTTATAGTTTTTAGATAAAATGTGTATATCATGGACACTAAGGGAAAACTATTTTTTAATAAAAAATCTATATAATGAATAATTATTTTCTATTGTGTTACATAAAAATCTATAAATGTTTTAAATGAAACATAACTTCTTTTCCAATATTGTAAGGACCCAGCATTAAAACAATACATAATCATGAATTAAATGAATAATTCACATAGAGGATCTTTTCAGGTTTATAGTTTTAGATAATTAAGACATAATTATTACATCTCAAAAGATTACATGGTAGACACTTCCACTACGTTTCCATAAAATAAAAACTCTTAAAAAGAAACATGTCTAGTTCAATGATTTAGATAGCATGTCATTCCTTGATCCAATCCCTGACCCTATTCATCTTTAAGTCTTGTGGAGAAAATTTCAAAAACTTGGGATGAGCATAAAAACCCCATTAAAGGATACACAAAGAAGGAAAACTGTTAGTTTTTCAAAACAACAAGTAAACCAAGAATACATTATCAAAGTAATACATTTTACATTAATGAAGTATCAAATACTCTTCATTGAATAAAATATCACTACTTATCCTTTATAACCAAAATATTACCATAACCCCATATAAGTAACACATAACATATAAAGGTAACTTGGGACAGAAACATACTTAAATGGAATAACCATACAATCGACTTCCACTCATATCACTACATGTAATAGCCATATGGACGAATTCCATACCCAATGCATTGGAGGATATAATGTAACCACACATACTGGTATTCATGGCACCGCCCATCATTTGGTTTATCACGTAACCACCCATCAAATGTCCAAGTACCATTGTAAAATCATAACACATAAAACAATTATAAAGAAAAGAATACATTTCCACATTCCAATCACAATATATAACTTAAATATATTGACATAAAAAATCCATTATCAAAACCATTTTCAATACCAAAATACATAAAAGAGTATATGGTATTTATTTTCTTTTAAAAGTATTACGGCTTGTTGAGGAATCCAATGATCAAATAATACTCACGGCGGCGGAAAGGTCTTTGTCACCGTGTACGTTAAAAAGAAACATAACCTTTTTTGTTTAGTAAAATGCTTCATATATAAAATATTTATTTTGAATAAAATTAGAAGCGATAGGGGGTTATATAGCATATAAAATAAAGACTTGTATTAGAACAAAATATGCCTCAATGAAAGGATATTGAGATGAAGTCCCATTCAAAGGCAATATCCTTTGATTAAGGTTAAATCAATTATGTAATTATTTGTGACAAATATATATACACCCAATATAAGTGGATATTAAGTGTAAAAAAATCACAGGTAATTCACACATATTCTTATCATGACATGATCAATAATTATAGTTTTAAACCAATGAATTAAAATTGGGTAAAGAAGTTCCCTTACAAAAATTCGACAGCCTAACGGCGTCACATTAAAATTCAGAAAAAGAGTTGATGAGAGAGAAAATGGTATGTCATAACATGTACAAAAAATTTAAATCAATAAGGATATATAAGAACATATACCAAGATAATAAGATGTAAATTAAAATATATAACAAAAAGGAGTCATTCAAAAAGGGGATGGTGAAAGGTTCTCTTACCGACTTGGGTAACTATCGAAACGTACACCCCATGAAAGAAGGACTATAAAACATTGATGTAAATAACCATAAAAGAAATTATATTACACAAATATTAGAATAATTGACATTACATACACCACTCAAAGGAAATGGTGTAAAATGTAGCATAAATCTCACAGGAAAAAATGTGAGATGAAAAATCCCTTAAGAAAACTCGGTAGCCTAACGACGCCACTTAAAACATCCAAAAATGGATTTATGAGATCAAATAGGGTCTCTCATAATATGAAAATGAAAATTAAAGTATGAGGAATATAAAATAACATACCCAAACATAATAAATATTAGCTTAAAAGAAATGACATAAAAGTGAGTACATAAAAAGAAAGAGAGAGGTAGGATCCCTTACCTCAAATCTGACTTGTCTTGTTCGTTTATTTATATTCCAGAATATTAAACTTTGGTCATTTTATAATTTCTTAAATAACTCCTTTAAAAATTATTATTCCGTTCATATAACATATTATAATGTTATAATAATTGATTAATTATGTGAGTTCACATCAGACATTTTTGTCTATATTCGGTACATGAGTAAAAATTGAACTTGTTGGAAAAGAATTTACCATGTAGTTATAGGTAAATCATATCCAGAATAGTATTAATTATTTAAATATAATATATATCCAGTATATATTCATTTTATACTATTACATAACATTTGGAGATAAAAAATGAAATGCACCATTCATGGAGACGGTAGGCCGTACGTACTCATGAACGCTACATTCATGTCTTTGTCATATTAATGGAATTAAAACTAAATGGGAGATATATATATATTATAATTCAATAATTATATCCATAATTTAGATGTAATATATGACATATATATCCATTATATATATGTACATAAAATAGTACATAACATTTGGAGATAAGAAATGAAATGTACCGTTCATGGAGACATTAAGCCGTACATACGCATAAACGCTACTTTCATTTCGATTTAATACTTTAATGTAATGAAAAAAAATTATACATAGTAATATTATAATTACAGTATAATATAATATATATCATCATTAAATTCATCCTTTATACATCCTATATATGGTATTAACAATTCAAATCACTTTGAGGGGGCGGTAGTCTGCACTTTCTAAAATGAAATTATCGCGTTTAACAATTATGGAAACCATAAAGGTATGGGATAAATTAAAAATAAAGAATCATAAGGAATACATAAACATAATTTATATATCATATATAAATATAGTGACATCTTAATGGCCACCATGAGAGGTGTCAAAAGAAGATTGAATAATCATCGTTTCGTGAGGCAGTAATTCACCACCCACAGAAACAGTAGGTTATTTAGCCATTAGATGGAGGTGTGTATGAGGGTAGCTCAAATAATCCTCATAAAATCATCCTAGTATATTTAAGATACTTTTTTTTACAAAATAAAGGAATATAAAGAGTTTACGGGGTTGGATAAGAAAAATAAAACAAAGGAACATAAGAGAAGACATTACCTTCAAATCAGATAACTCTTTTTTATTTGAGCTCAAAAGCTTCCTTGGAAGGACTTATGCACAATGTGAGGATTATAGGAGTAAGAGAGGGATGTGGAGAGACAATATGAGTAGAGTTTGGTCGAGCCAATTGCTTGAGAGGTGTGGGTAAAGAGGTAGGGGTGGGGGCCTTTTATAAGAGGGAGGAGGGGCACTCTTGGAAAGTCTTGAAAACATACTTTATTATAAAATGATTTTCGGATATCAAAGGTCCCAAAATTATATATTTTGAGTATAAGGTGATAAGGGTTATAGATCCACCCATTAAATAGGTTTTTGAAAAGTATATATCTTAGAGGTTACATTATCATTTCATTTTATTTAAATCGTTCATTAATGAGGTAATCGTTGCACCATCATGGTGTCATAAATAATTTAATTTATTTAATATCTAAAAATTATAAAACAAATACTATGATGTAGGAAATATTTTTATCTTTCCATTGAATATTTATAGTCAAAAATATGAATTTCATAACCCCATGTAAAAATTGTTTTAGTAAAACAATACATGTTTGTGAAATTTTTATTTTAACTTTAAATAAAAAGTTATTAATGTCATTTTCTTACCCATGTGGCTCCATGGGGTCCCCATGTTGCCACATGGATTTTCTTGGTTGTCCATGAATCATCCAAAAAGTTTAGGACATGTATCATTGTCATTTCATATTATTATAAAAATATCATTACCATAAATTACACAAAGTAACTTTAATCGCGATTAATAAAACCTATAAGTTACTATTCACCAAAAAATTATTTTCATCCCATTAAACCAAATTTTACATATTAATGACAACCATGTATGTAGGATTATTGAAATTAAAATCAAAGAGGTGGTAATATTTCATTTAAACAAAAAATACAGTTTTTTAACTACCACTTAGTGGTTTCACTATTCATCAAAAATTCGAGTTTTTCCGAAAAATACCAAAAATTTACCATAAGATATATTTGATATTCTGAATTCAAAAATGATTTCTATTGTACAAAATTCAAAACATATAATTTGAATTAATCAATTTAATAATTAATTTTCGTTGTCAAAACAAATAGTGTGTTTTTAAGAAACAAAATATATCAAAATATTAACACTACTTTATGTCCAATTTCAAAGTGAAATTAATTCCAATGACCACCATTGGATTAAATGGTAAAAATATATTATAACTACACATTAAACCAAATTAATAAGTTAATAAATCAATATAAATAAATCTGATTAAAAGGAGGTTTTGAATTAAAATACAATATTTTCACTCAAAATAATCTTTATCGGAAAAATAACTAAAATTTACACAATGTCAATTTTGATGTACAGATTCTAAAGAGGGATTTTATTTGGTCCAATATAACATATAAAATTGTCAAAAAGTGGATTTAAAAAGGGTTCTCCATCAAAAGGCGGTTAATCGACCATTTAAATAATATTCAAATATTTACGTTTAAAATTGGATTCATTCACATTTTAAGCCTCTAAAATTTATTGGATAAATGTAAAAATATTTGACAATCATATATAATCATTTTGTAGTTAGTTTTTTTCATTCCCATCATTACAATGTCTAGGCCTTAAAAATAGTGTTATTATATTATTAATGTGCAACGTAAGATTTCCAAGAAACTCGTTGTTGCGTATTGGGTACGCCATCGAACATAGTATCCCCTTTAAAGTAATATTAATATTTTATTCAGAAATATTAATAAATATAAAATGTAATATTATTTGTTTAACTTGGATGTTACATCCTTCCCCCCTTTTGGGAATTGCGTCCTCGCAATTTTAAAATTGGGCTTGGAAACTTCATTGAAATCCCCACATCAGAAAACGAGTCAATTAAACTATCACTTTAAAAGAAAGAAATGGGAGTACAAAGGTCACCAGAGTTAACCCATACCAGGATTCCATGTAGGAAAACATGGACATGGAATAGAAAAAAAAGGGTCATGTTCTGATGGAGAGTGATAGAAAACATGTTTAGGAGAAAGTTAACCACTAGAAAATCACAAACTTGTGATGGGTTAAACGGGATTTGATTCCCTAGTAGGAAAATTTAACATAAAACATTTTTCCTTTAAGTTACTTTTCATTGAGGAATTTATTTATTATATTAACTAAAACATAAGGAAACATACTTACTTTTCATGTTGACTTTCAACTTTTACTATATGTCTTATAGAGACTCATATTTTCTCCAAAAGACGTGTATTTAAGAAGACTTGTTCATATTAAGAGTACTATAATAAACTTCTTGAGAATCACCTAATCCATAAAAGAGAAATATATTTTTCCCATGCTTTTAGAACATAACCAAAAAAAACCAAAAAGGTTAGTACAAGATCAGATAATCCCCAAAACGGATAGTCCTTTATAAAAAGAAATACTACTCTTAATCTCCAAAATTTGTCAAACATTATCAATTGTTTAACATAGACCATTCAATAAACAGTTGTCCATAAAATTCTTCAATATAATCAAAACTAATAATTAAACCCAAATCTCTAAAGGATTTAATCGCATAGTCTTCCAAGATAAATCATAACATTTATCTCCAAATAACATCAGTTTCTTTTAATGTCTCATAATTAAAAGTAACTAATCTAATCATATATCCTCCATGATAGGATAATCATTTCCATAGATAACCCAAAATCAACTTATTCTTGATTCATAAGATCATATAACTAAAAACAATTAGTTATACTAACCGGGGACTTCACGTATTCCAGTGGTAGGCGATAAATACCACTTGCACATTGGTTGTGGGTTCGATTCCCGCATCTTCGTCCGACATGATGGGTTGTCACACGATCTGTGTGTTATCCTTTTTCCAAAACTATATAATTCATAAAACATTCCCCAAAAAGAGATAAAATCTTCAAAAATAACCATAAAATATTTTACCACAAAGGTTATCTAATAACTTTCATTTTTCAACCCAAAAAGTATTAACCAGTAATTGCCTCCAATTCAAGGATCATATAACCACAAATGGTTCTTTATAACGATGTCCACAAAAGAACAGATAACTATTCCCTGAATAAAATTTTCATATATCAAACATCAGGGTTACACATACTATAAATAGTCTTCTAATGTAACACATCATCAAAAGAGACTTAATACTTTTAAGAATTTCACCATCGTAAAATCTATCATAACTCTCAAATCCCATATATGTTGACTTCTTACTCATTCAAAATTCTTCATGATCCATTGACCATTCCTTTACAACTTATTATGAAATGCTTCTTTCCTACAAACAAAACCATGAATCATATCCTAAGATTCCAAAAATAAGAAAACATATGTTAAAAAATAATCCATACCTTTCATTGGTCATTGCCAGTTTCTTCATCCTCAATCGGTATGGCATTAGGTATTGGAAAATAAATTTGTGTACGATATTGGTGATCCCATTCCCGAATATTCTTCATAGTACATGTGTTTTTATAGTGTCCATGCACACCATATTTACAACATTCAATTGATCCCTCAGAAAGAACTTCTTTCCCTTTCCTTGAGTCAACTGGATGCTTCCTTTTTCCCTGGAAGGTTCTTGCTTTATAACCTTCATTTCCACATCTATAGCATCTTTATGTCCCCTTGGAACATTTCCCTAGGTGTTTCTTTCCACATATTTGACACATTGGTTTTTGAACACACTTACCTTTATGATTATTACCTGAACTTCCGTAGGGATTGGTTTCTCTCATATATGATTCCTTATAAAAAATCACCAAGGTTTAGGTGGTCAATCATGACTCCAGATTGTTGGTTGAGGATAAAAACAAGAGTTCTCACAGCAGCTCCCATATCATTCAGTTTCTCACTCAGAAAATTGTCACAGTTTCCTTCATATCCACTGTTACTTTGGTGCCTGCTAGATCCAGCCATTTAATAAAACCAAAAATGTCAGTGTGAGCATATCAGTAAAATCATCATATAATAATGAGGAGGATAAACACTAAGAAATTGTTATCCAAGTTATCTCAAACTCATTATAACTTTCAAAAAAATGACTCCATATAATATAGTACCCATTGTGGTTATACACAACTTGTCACTTGTCACGACCCGTCCTCGGGGCCTGTGCCATGACTACCCCAAGCCCACCTTCCATAGGCCAGAGGCTGGCGACTAGCACCAAGGAATAATTCCCAGTAAAAAGCGAAGGCATTTCCTTTGTAAAGTACACAAACACCACAGAGAAAGAAAGAAGAAGAAGTAAACACTATGTACAAAATGGGTACAATAGTAAGTGCGGAAAAGTAAGGGGGGCCAGAATACCAACCTCAACCGAAAGTAAAGTACAAATAGAAAGGGAAAAAAACAAATGAATGTAAAGACGCAACGTCGAGCCTTCCACTAGAAGACCCACCTGAAGGGTGAGTTCAGATAGCCTCCACAGCTCCTCGGGTCCAACCGTCCGCTCCGAGTATGTCCTGCCCAGTGGTCCACCTCCAGGTACCGTCCTGCTCTGCAAGCCTCAACCACGATCAGCGCTGTCCGTCATCTTCAACCAATACAACGTAGTGTGGGCATAACCCATGCAGGGGTTAGTATAAGCTACTTAGTAGGGTCCCCGATACCCCTGAAGGTCTCCCAGAATCAACAAAGGATAATCCACAAAGGAAAGATATAATCACGAAGTAACATCCGACAATGCTTAGGTATATGCCCATACATATACCTACGACATCAATTCCAATTCGCTCCAACGTCCGAGCCCAAGTACAACCCAGTCCACATAGGATACCATAATCCAATCCACACAGGAAAGCTTAACGAAATCCACATAGGGTTTCATGTCAATCTTATCGAAGATAAGGATTGAAAGTCATGATTCAGCTCACACAGGTATACTTCTTCGTATGATGATAGAGATGATCAGATATAGCCAATGATCAATCTATGCCGTCGGACCCACAATGGATCGATAGGTACTAACCCCAGAAATGACCCACAAATGATCTAACCCACACAGGATTGATAGGTAACTAACCCCCGCAATGACCCACACAGGATCAGACCCACACAGGATCGATAGGTAACTAACCCCCGAAAAGACCCACATAGGATCAGACCCACACATGATTTGTAGGCGCTGGCCCACATAGGACCGCTGACCGCTGGCCCACATAGGATCAGACCTACACAGGATCGGTAGCACTGATCCATGTACGATCTCTGAGTGCTACTGTCATCGTCGTCGAATCCACGAAGGATTTCTGCACAGTCGTCATCATCATCGCAATTGCAGCCAGCTCTAGGGTTCCCGCACACAGCAAGCTTGTTTGGGAGGATCCACTCCACAAGCCGAAGGGCTGATACATCAACTGAAACATAGTCTGGAGTTGATATATCCAAAAGTTTTGTATCATCAACAGCAACTCAACGTCACAGACGGCGCGTCAATCGGACGCCCAGTCTGAGAATTATTGGCCTTTGCGTCCCAAGGGCCCGATTAGTTTTTAAGTCCAAACCAACCTGATCATACACCATCTACATACAAACCTCTAGCGGAGTAATCCAAAAGGTCTCTCTCACTTAGAGGAATCCAACAAAGTCGACGGCAAGTCAATCGAACGTCTGAAACTCATGTTATAAGTGTTTCCGCTTTGAGGGCCCTGTTGGTTTCGTGTATGAACCCACCTGGACGAACCCAAAGTACTCTGAAACCTTTTGTGTAGTATACCGAAACGACCGTCTCTATCCAAGGATCGCTATTAAACTTACGGTCCATCGATCGGAGGAACGTAGATCAAGTTATGGGCAACAGACCGAAAGAGGTTCGGTATTAGGGGGTTCGGGCCCGGTCCAACCCGGCCCGATACCCCAAGCGTCGGCCCGAAACGGGTCCAGGTCCGGCCCATTTGGGTTCGGCCCGGCCCATCTGCCTGGGCGCGGCCTGGATTAGCAGCCCGGCGCGCTGGCGGTCCGGCGCACTGGCCAGGTGGCTCGGTCGAACGGCCGAGTAGTTCGGAATGCGGGGGGTGGGGGGCACTGCCACCCGCGTATAGTAAAAGCGTCCCCTTAATGGGGCTGCTCATGTCCGGCTAGCCGTGGGTTTAAACCCCCAACACTTCCCTATCCAGCCGGCTGGCTTCTGCCGCCACGAGACCGGCAAGGCCGGTCCCCCCTGCTCCGATGTCAGCGGCCCGATTCCGGCCGCCGATTCCCCGGCTCTGTCGCGGCTTATGCTGTGGCGTTGGTCCATCCGGCGCCGTGGCCCTTCTCCGTGGCCCTGCTCCGGCCACGTTGTCTTCGGGTTTTTCTGGCCCCGTGTGACGGCGTCGTAGCTTGGTTCAATTTCCAAATGCACGACGCGACAGCACCGCGCATCCTTGCCGCTCGTTCCCGCGTGGTGCGACAGCACCACATCACTTTCCCTTGAACCGCAACAGCAACAACAACAAAAAATAATAACAAGGGAGGAGTTTCGGCTGTGTTTTTGCAGTCTGTTCCCCTCCCGTTAAACGATATCAAGCGGTCCAAATTAACAAGGATAGATGATGGAAGAATTCACAAATTAAAACACATAAACCTCTAACTCAACGTTGTCGTCGAATGAGAGTTCATCACGGAATTAACCATCGCAGAAGAAGAGGATCATCACGAAAGAAAGCGTCATAGAAGGAACGTCGTTGGTGTTAGGTGATCTCCGAGGAAGGCATCTCCTACCGTCGGAGGTCGGCGTTCTTCGTCGGTGGCAGTGTGTTCTTCGTGTTCTTCGTCGAAGAACGAAGAATCCTCAAGATCTCTCTTTTTCTCACAAAGGATCCCACAACCAGAATTCCAACAAAATAAAAAAAGTTCAACACTTATATTATTATCATAACCTAAGCATTTGAATTTCAAACACTCACATTTAACTCACATAATTAATTAACATATGTTGTAAAAACTTTAATGGTGAGTTGAGGGGTGTTAGGGAATATGAAGGGGTGGGGTTCGTGTGGGCCCCAACGGCTTCATAACCTCTCCTTGGAAGATGGGTGGTTACCCAACATCCACCCAAAGGTTAAACACTTAGGAAGATAAATAAAATTTGTTGTTTAAATATTATTTTAACTTCCACAATTTTTAACAACTTCACCTGTGAAAACGCAACTCTGGAAAAGGTGATCCTAAGAAATTACCGGCGCTGTGGTTCTATCGGTGCCCTCGGAATTCGATTCTGAGCACCGGTTCAAAATTTAGGAAAACCTGCTCATTCATTCACTGAACGTACCCAAGCTAAACTTCGGATAGAAATTACGGGCACACCAGGCATCGGAATCAAGTACCTTCAGAAACCGCGTTCTTGTAAAATCCCAATGAAAATTAAGAAACAATTTCCCTTGAATTTTATGGGTCTTTACATTACTCCCACCTCAGGGCTTTACGTCCCCATAAAGATACATAAAAAACGAGGGAAACAAAAGTGGGTATTGTGCATGCATCTGAGCCTCCCGCTCCCAAGTGCTCTCATGGAGGTTCTTGTGCTGCTATCTGATTCGCACTAGAGGAATCGAACGTCCACGTAGGACCCGCTCCTGTCGATCCTCAATTTCCACCAGGACCTCTAAAAAAGTCGCCCCATCATCAATGTCTAGATCCCCATGGTCAATGATATTCGTCAAGTCGTGCACTTATCTCCTCAGCTGAGATACATGGAAGACGTCGTGCACTCGGTGCAACTGAGGTGGTAGAGCCAGGCGATAAGCCACCTCACGAATCCTACTGAGGATCTGGAATGGTCCGATGAAGCATGGAGACAACTTTATGCCTCGGCCAAATCTCCATATACCATGTTGAGGTGAGACCCACAAGAAGACATGGTCTCCATCCTCGAACTCTAGTGGCCTCTGCCTCCTATCAGCATAAGACTTCTGTTGGCTCTGAGCTGTCCTCATCCGCTACTGGATGACCTGGACCTTCTCTGTCGTGGCCTGAACCATCTCTGGTCCCACAAGTGCTAACTCCCCAGGGTATGTCCGGCATAGAGGTGACCTGCAAGTTCGGCCATTCAACGCCTCTTATGGTGCCATTCCGATGGTGGATTGGTAGATGTTGTTGTACGTGAATTCCACCAAGGGTAGGTGGTCCTCCCAACTACGACCAAAGTTGAGGATACATGCGCGGAGCATGTCCTCGAGAGTCTAAATGGTCCCCTCCGTCTGACCATCTGTTTGAGGGTGAAAGGCGGTGCTCAGGCATAGCTGCATCCCAAATGCCTTCTGCAACCCCTTCCAAATCTAGGAAGTAAAGCGAGCATCTCAATCGGAGATGATAGAAGATGGTACACCAGGAAGCCATATATTCTACTGAACATAGAGATGTCGCAAGATCTCCACTGAGCCCTGCTCTCTGATGTGTAAGAAGGGATCTGACTTGGTGAGTCGGTCGACAATCACCCAAATGGAGTCGTGACCTCTGGGAGTGCATGGAAGCCCAGTCACGAAGTCCATAGATATCTCGTCCCACTCCAATTTGGGACCTCCAAGGACTGGACCATGCCTGCTGGTACCTGGTTCTCTGCCTTCACCTTCTGGCATGTGAGGCATCGAGAAATGAACTCTACCACAAACTTCTTCATGCCCAGCCACCAGTGCTATCTTCTGAGATCCTGGTACATCTTCGCTACTCTATAATGTACTTCCAAAGGGGAAGTGTGAAACTCTTTCCACACCTCCTCTCGTAAAGCTACTGGTACTAAGGTACGACCTCTGAAAAGTACTTCGTGCTCTCCTCCTAAAGAGGAACCATCAGGTGACTATTTTGAGGATACCTGTGCACGCCGCGTCTCACAGTCGGTATCCCCACGTCATGCCTCTCTGATCCGCTGCATTAGTGGAGGAGTGATTATGTGTGACTGAAGAAAGGCTGCTCCATCTCTATCCATGAAGGATATTTGCAAAGCGGTTAGCTGCTCTGTCGCCTCCCCAAGTAGCAGGATGCATGTCCTCCTTCATGAGAGCATAGGCTACTACGTTCCCCTTCCCAAATGTATAGACTATATCAAAGTCATAGTCATGGAGAAACTCGAGCCATCACCGCTTTCTCAGGTTCAGGTCCATCTGTGAGAAGATGTACCTAAGACTATGATGGTCAGAATAGACTATAAAGTGCTCACCCATCAGATAGTGTCGCCACATATTCAGAGCGAAGACCACTACCAATAAATCTAGGTCATGGGTATCGTAGTTATGCTCATTCTACCTCAAATGACGTGACCCATAGGTGATCACGTCCAGATCTTGCATCAGGAAACATCTGAGTCCAGTCCCTGATGCGTCATAGTAGACTACGTACCCAACTCCCTCCTCGGGTAGGCTCAAGATAGGGGCGCTGGTCAATCACTATCTCAGCTCATGGAAGCTCTGCTGACATCTATCTGACCACACAAAGGGTTTCCCCATCTTCTTCAAATTTGAGAGTGGTTCTGCAACTCGGGAGAACTTTGGCACAAATCTTCGGTAGTGTCCATCTTGTCCCAAGAAACTCCGCACCTCTTTCACGCTCCTGGGTGGCTCCCAAGCTAGAACTGCCTCTTATCTTCATGGGATCCACTGTAACTCCCGCCTCCGAGATGACCTATCCCAATAAGTGGGCCTCGCGTATCCAGAACCGACACTTCGAGAGCTTTCCATAAAGCTGCTGCTCTCAGAGTGTGTCTAGTACAACCCGCAAGTGCTAGGCGTTCTCCTCCTCAGTCATCGAGTATATCAAAATTTCATCGATGAAGACCATGACAAATCGATCGATGTATGGCTAAAATATCCTTTTCATGAGGCCCATGAACACTACAGGAGCATTGGTTTTTCCAAAGGGCATAACCAAGAACTCATAGTGGCCATACCGACATCTGAAGGCCGTCTTCTGCACGTCCTCGTCCCGAACTCTGAGCTGATGATAGCCTGACCTGAGGTCTATCTTTGAGAACCACCTTTCCCCCTTGAGCTGATCGAATAGGTCATCAATCCTTGGTAGTGGATACTAGTTCCTCAGTGTCACCTGGTTCAGGCGACGATAGTCGAAAAAAAGTTGCAAGCTCTCGTCTTCCTTCTTGGCAAACAATATCGGGGAAGCCCAGGGTGAAACACTGGGACAGATGAATCCCTTGCCCTGCAAGTCCTCCAACTATACCGATAGCTCTCGAAGCTCAGCGCGGGCCATCCGATATGTTGGAGAGGATATCGCGGCTCTCCTGGGTACATGTCAGTATAAATGTATACCTTTCTACAAGGAGGTAGTCCTGGAACGTCATCAGGGAAAACGTCTGCATACTGATCCACCACTACAGGAAAACCAGGACTCCGCACGTCAACTACTCCTAAGATGAGGCTATCCAACTGATGAGTTATGGGTTGTCCTCTCCTCTACGGGAGTCCATCCTGTGCTGTGAAGGCTCCCTTCTCGTCATTGAAGGTGAACCTACTCTCGTCGGTGGGTACAAATCGCACCTTCGCCTAATACAGTCAATCTAAGCATGGACTGTAGATTACCAATCCATGCCCATGATGACGTCTTAAGGCCTCGACGCCGCTACAAGAAGATCCCAGCTGAAACTCTCGCTTCCTATAGTAGGCTCACACTGTCTTCATAAGTGTGTAATCATCGAGTCTTCTCCTGTAGGAGTCTCTAGCCTTAAGGATCGAGCCAAAGGCTCCCTCGGAATCTCCGAGCTCAAAAAAAGGGCAGCGACTATGAAATAATGACTCACCCTTGTGTCTATAAGAACTGAAACAGAGGTCGAATAGACCCAGATAGTACCTCGAATCATCTCGGGCGTGCCATGGTCGTAGGACTCCGCTGCCGGACATTGTGTCTTTCTCTGCCCGCCATCTCCCTGTGGTCGGGGTAGACATCCTGGTGGTGGTGGTGGTAGAGCCTCAAAGCATCGCATGCCAGCTGCTGCTCGGCCAGCTCCTCTGTCTCGTCAGCCTGCTCCCTGCGGACCGCCACGATCGACCCTCTGCCTCTGCCTGGGTGGTCCCTCAACTGTCTGTTGCTCCTCTTCCTGGCGGGTCGGGCAGTCATGAGCCATGTGACCCTGCCCGCCGCATGTGTAGCACTGTCTGCCTCTCGAAAGACTTGCTCCATGCTATGTGCCAAGCACTGCTGAGCCAGTGTCCTGAGGTCATTTTCCTATGGGTCTGATCTTCTTGGACCCATGAGTCATCCGTCGACTACCTGCTGCATAAGACTCTGCTACGTGCCGCCCTACGGTAGGTCTTGCTGCTGAAGTAGGCTAAGCAAGGAAGCTCTAGATCAGAAGGGCTCGCTCTAGTACTCCTGCCTGTGTCCGAATGCTGAGGGAGACTATAGATACCCTGATCTCCTACCTAAAACCCTGATCGAAGGTCCGGACCCGGATGAATGTGTCCCATACCATGTCTGTCGAGTAGTGTGAGAGATCAGTAAATCTTGCCAAGTACTGGGTGACCGTGAAGCTTCCCTGCCGCAGCTGAAGAAGCTCCTGAATGCGCACCGCATGGAGGGTGGCTGGGACGAACCCTGAGTGGAAGAGGCTCTCAAAGTCCATCCTGAGAGGAGATGCCTCATTGTGCACCTGGTGCATCAAGCTCCACCATCTGCCTGCTGCCGCGTGCAGTAGGCTCGCTGCAAGGATCACCATGAGGTCTGCTGGTGTCCTCACTAACCTGAAAATTCATACAACTACCTCCAGAAAATCCTCGGCTGCCTGAGGGTCCACCTCCCCGCAGAACATGGGTGGTCACGGGCGCTGAAACTCGTGTAGTGCACTAAGGTGACGTGCATCATCAGCGGCTGGGGTTGGAATCATCGGTGGCTCAGTGGGTTGAGGTACCGTTGGTGCCTCAGCTATCAAAGGGGCTTGTACCAAGGCCTCATCTCTCGGTGGGCTATCGTCACGCACAACTCTCGGAACCCTAGCTGGCTGCCGTCATGGGTCCATCCTGAAAAGAGACAGGTGCACCACGGTCAGAACAGTGTACCTGGTGAACTGAAACAAAGTAATCACAAAGAAAACTTGAAACACACATGCAATCAATGTTTTTGTGTATTCAGTCGGAAATCAGACGTCAGGGTCCTGGTGTAAGGATACATCAGCCGCCACACCAACACTGGACTCCCTAGATTGATAACCACAACCAATACGCTTAACACTATTGCTTCACATAGAAAAAGATCAGATTCCAAATTTATGTGGTAGAACCTAACTCCTCTGATACCAATTTTTCATGACCCTTCCTCAGGGCCCGTGTCGTGACTACCCCAAGCCCATCATCCATAGGCCAGGGGCTGGCAACTAGCACCAAGGCGTAATTCTCGGTAAAAAGGGAAGTCATTGCCTTTGTAAAGTAAACAAACACCACAGAGAAAGCAAGCAGAAGAAGTAAACACTAAGTAAAAACTGGGTACAACAGTATGTACGGAAAAGTAAGGGGGGCCAGAATACAAACACCAACCGAAAGTAAAGTACAACTGGAAAGAGAAAACGACAACTGAAAGTAAATCCGCAGCGTCGAGCTGTCCACTGGAAGTCCCACCTGAAGGGTGAGTAATGATAACCTCCACAGCTCCTGGGGTCCAGCCGTCCACTCTGAGTACATCCCGCCCAGTGGTCCACCTCCAGTTACTGTCCTGCTCTGCAAGCCTCAACCACGATCAGCATTGTTCATCGTCTACAACCAAGACAACGTAGTGTGGGCATAGCCCATGCAGGGGTGAGTATTTGTAGAGACCCGTATCCTGACGTACATAGACTTTACATTACTTTTGCGGAATACTTAGTACATAACAAAAACACACACACAAGGATCGTAATAGTTTAGTGTCATTGGAAACTCGGAACGTAATCTTCTAATCCTGGTGAAAGATCTTCAATATCTCCCATAAAGATCTTCCCTTTTTTTTCTTACCTAAAACCTTTCTTTATATCCTGGGGAAAAGAAAACATAAAAGGGTGAGCTCAAATGCTCAGTAAGGGTATACAAAAGAAATAAAAATCATATCATATCTTTTTGAAAATCATAACCTGCAAAAGATATCATAATATCTTAACATGGAAAAAAACATAGAAGTGAAAATGAGATCACCATAATCATAACATGAAACTTGAAACATTGTGTCATGCACACATAATCATGGAAAATAATTTCTTGTTAGTCATGACTAATTGCCAAGACTATCTTAGTGGACAACGTCCCTTTCTGAATCGAGTAACCCTCGTTTCAGTCCTGTTTCACTGAACCGGTATAACCTACCATTCCAGCCATGTCTATCTCATGAGATATAAAATATTTACCCAATGCATTGGAGGGAGATATAGGTCCCACCCATCTTATAATGAATCCTTTCTTATGTGTGCCACATAATCATAAAACATACATCATCGCATAACCCATGTAATAAAAATGGGATTCTTAAACAACATGACATCATAAAACAATTCATATAAGATAAAGGAATTCATAAAAATGTTTCCATCAAAACATAATCAAATCCATGTAATAATAGGGATAAAAACAGAACCCTTTTATTATCTTAGATGGAATATAATTTTGATAAAACACTTGAACTTCATTCTTGAGGAAAATATCTTTTCTACTTCGAAAACATTTTTCCTTTCATAACATGTCATAAAACTGAAAAATAAAAGAAGTTGATTTAAAATAAACTTGAAAACTTGTAAAGGAAGATTCTTGGAAATAATGTTTTAAAAATCCATTCATGCCGTATAAGTTAAAAAAAACATTCTTCGTACTTTTGTCGGAAAAGTCAAAAAGTACCTCGTACGAAAAACGACAAAAGATTCCTTTTATTTCTTTTACTAAAAACTCACCGAAGGGTAAAAATGGATTTAAACAATTGTAGGTGGGTGAAAATAATATTATATATTGATGAAACATGGATGTGGATGATAAAATACACCCCAGTAAATACTTACGAACAAACAATCTCGGATAAAAATGAGATTGTGATATTTCCCTTACCTTAGGTCCGACTTGCTTTGTAAGTGTCCGAACCTCCTGTATAATGATTTAAATCATGTTATTGACTTATTACAGAATCATATTCATTGTTATGATATCATATATGGTTCACTTATTACATTATATTACCCGTTCTTTTGTAAATTCCATGTTAAAGAAGCGTTTTGGGTAAAATCGTTTCATTTATCGTAGGTGTTTTGACTTGTTGTTCTTGACATCATTATTACTTATATCATGATTTACTTACTTCCAGAATATAAAATATGATTTTATATCATATATATTCAGTATATATAAATAATAGGTAGATAAATAAAATGAAAAACACCGTTCATGGAGACGGTAGTCCGTACGTACGCATGAACGCTGTTTTTCATTCCTTATTGTCTTGAAATGGAAGTAAGTAGATGACATACATATGTATATATACATAAATCCAGTAGCTTTATAATGTCATATATTTCATTATTATTTCTTATATATACATTATAATCATTCTTAAATGGTTAACATGGAGAATGAATCTCATCGCGTCGTGGAGACGGTAGTCCGTACGTACGCACGAGCGATGATATCATTTCTATAAATATTGAATTGAATTGGAGTGGATTATACAATATATCAGAATCAATATGATGTTGTAATAACTATGTATAGTTATTCTTTACACCATTATACCCATCCATGCAAGGTGGCGGTGGAAAATAGATTACACCACGGCGTGGAGACGGTATTCCGTACGTACGCACGCGCGGTGATTTCTTTTTCCGTAGGATGGATAGATGGTGAAATAGGGTTGTTTCATACTTATAATAACATATCAGTATATGAGTGATACTGATGTTATTACTTCATAATGAAACAACCTATGAAGAAGAAGTGGAAGAAGAAATAAAGATGAAAGAATTGGTAATGGTAATTACCTCTTCTTCGAAGTGCCTCTTTGAGACCTCCTCTTAGGGCACTAGAATTGGTCTTTGAGGAAGACCAGAACCTCTAGGATGTTGCTAGGGAAGTGGAGAAGGGATTTTGTCAGGGTTTGGCCGAGCTTGAGTGCTCAAATTGGTGTGAGGAGGAGGGGGAGGAGGTGTCCTTTTATAAGGGAGGAGAGGGGCACCTTAGGAATTCTTAAAAATATTAATTTATAATAAATCTAACCCCACTTAAAAACCTCCAAAAATGACTCATATTCGAAGATTAGATGAGATAGGGTTGTAATCTCATCAACCAATTAAATTTAGACATGTTTGGATATTATTTTAAACCTTATGAATTAGATTTAACTCTAAGTTAAATAATTTAACTTTTACCGTGTCTTTTTGTTTTCTTTCACTATATGGTTAATAAACTTACTATAACATGCCAAACGAACCCCAAATTGTTTATTATTAATATATATATCCTTATCTAATTCATTTGGCCGAACCTTAGATTTTTAGGAATAAAATAACAATTAATAATATAATATTTGATTTAAAAACTATTTTGTGTCAATTTTGACACTATTTGATATATGATTTTTGTGAAAGTCATAACAGAATTATATGTTCGAACCAAGTTTATTAAATAAACATTAATATATCATAGTAACCTAGAAAATTAGTGGAATTTATAAAAAATCTCAAATTACATTTATTGTGGTGTTTATAACATCAATTATGTCAATATTTCATTAATAAGATAATTACTGCATCATCGTTGGGTCATAAATAAATTAAATTATTTGATGTCTAAAAATTACAAATAAAATACCATCATGTAGGAAATCTTCTTAGCTTTCTAATGAATATTTAAAATCGAATTTATCTTATGTATAACCCCATATTAAAAATTAGTTACTTATTAAACTTTGATTTTAACTATTTTAACCCTTCTTTAAATAAATTAATAATAAATGTCCTAATCTAATCCAAGTGGGCCTAAATGGTCATATTTTATTCCTAAGTTTGTTTTTGGTCGAATTACACTTGTCCAATAGAATTAGGACATGTGTTAGGGTAATTGTAATATCATATTTACCCTTAGTTACCCTATTTACTATTAACCGCGGTAAAAAAAAGTAAAAAGTTACTATTCACCAAAAATTATTTTCATCTCATTGAACCACATTTTAGTCCTTGATATTAACCGTGTCTCTCGGATTTTCGAAATTCCATTCACAGAAGGGGTAAAATTAAGTTTTATGCAAAATTCAGTTTTTAACCTACCACTTAGTGGTTTCACTATTCATCAAAAATTGAAAGTTTTCAGAAAAATGCCAAAATTTCATCCTAAGCTATATTTCATATTCCAAATTCAAAAATGAAGTCTATTTTACCAAATTCATAACATAGAAGTTGAATTAATTAATTTTATAATTAAATCCCGCTATTAAAACAAATAGCGTGTTTTTACGAAACAATATCTATCAAAAGATTGACACTTGTTTATGTCTGGTTTAAATGTGAAATTACGTCCAATGACCAACATTGTATTAAATTGTAAAAATATATTCTAAATATACTTTAAAACCACTCAAAATAATAATTTATCACTATTAATTATTTCGATTAAAAAAGTTGTTTATAATTATAATTTAGTAATTTTCACTATTCATCAGAATATGAAAGTTATCCGAAATGTACCAAAATTTCACCTTAGGCTAAATTCGATACTCCGAATCCAAAAATGAAATCCATTTTGAAAAATAAAATTTACAAAATTTCAAAAAGTGGTTATTACTATTCATAACGGCTAGTTTTAATAGCATATCGCTGTTTAGTGAAACTCGTTATTGCGTACTACACACACTGTCGAGGAAGGTTGCGATTGCGTGTAATGCAAGGCAAGTCAAGGATGTGTGTTGTGCAAGCTCCTTTTGGTGTAGCGTACAACACAAGACATTAATAAAATTAAAAAGAATATTTTTCATAAAATCTTGGGCTGTTACATTCTACCCCCCTTAAAATGAATTTCGCCCTCGAAATTCGTCGGGGTTATAAATGGTTTTCTATTCGAAAGTTTCCCACATCGTAAAAAGGAATACCAAAACTTGGCTTTAAAAACAAAAGTATGAAATGTAACGATTACCCAAATAAACTAATTGTTGGGTTTCCACATAGGTAAAAATATGGATATGGAAGAAAAATCTAACCATCATGTTCTGATGGAGAGTGGTAGAGAACATGGCTATGGAAAAGCCAAAAATCACAAATCCATAAATTTGTGATGATATAAGGTACCATCTGATTCCTCAGGTATAAGATCACTAGGACAACATTTTTGGTTTTCAAGATCATTTCCCTAAAGTTGAAAATTTGAATTAGAATAAATACTTACTTTATTTTGGTACAATCTCACTGTTGTTCGTGCCTTGAACAATTTCCACTTCATCTCTTAAATAAATGAAGTTGAATTTGTTATTCGTGAAGTGTTAGCAGATAATGTGATAGAATGACAGGTCATTCCATCTGTCTCAAACAAAAGGTTAGCAAAAATTATATACATAAGTCGATCTATAGTGAGATTAATCATATATGGTTCCTAAAATGGGTTTATACTTCATATATCATACTGCTTAATATAATAACACTAGTTTCTACTAAACAGGGACTTCCTGTAGGTCAGTGGTAGGCGATAAAGGCCAGTCGCACTTCGGTTGTGGGTTCGATTCCTACAGCCTTGTCCGAAGCGATGGGCTGTCGCCCGTCCTGCAGGTTGTCCTTTTTCCAAAACTATATTACTATAACATCCCATCAATAATATCGAAAAAAAAAATTTCTATCCTTAAACAATACTAACTTACGTCCAACATAATCTAGTCTAATCTTTAGGCTTATACATAATACTGTAGTCCACTCTCATAACATAGTGAAAACGATTACCAGAGATTTAACACCATCGTCGATCCCCATAAGATATGTCTTGTTGGTCACATTCTAAACATTCAAAGTCCTTAATCATGTATTCTCTTGAATACCTTAGTGAAAACATGAATGCAGTTTAATGTTAACACTTTCCACATACCAAAATCCTCAAAATTCTATATACTCAAACCATGATATCACTTAGTCCTTATATCAATCATGAGCTCATGAATACTGTTAAACATTTCAATTTCTTATTTTCCCTTCATTATGCGCATATCATCTTATTTCCAAAAATATCTCAATCACTTTGAATACCACATAAATATTCCAATACTCCATGATACAACATTATTTTGGAATCCCATTACATAAACACTTAATCATTCCACCACATCGTTATCATATTCAACATTGCCAATAGTGATCGCATGTGATTTCCCTTTGTCCTTTGCCTTCAGTGGTTGCTCATGTTGATCATCACTAACCCTTGGATTAGGGCAATTATTAGCATAATGCCCCATTTCCTTGCACTTGAAGCATTGAAGTGTTGGTGGTGCGTTCTCTGCAGTGTTTGCTTTATTCACATCATTAGAAACCCTTTTTCTATTACTTCGACACTCAGCTGCTCGATGACCTTCTTTTCCACACTTAAAACATTTTCTAGTCCCTTTAAGACAATCTCCACCATGCTTCTTTCCACACTTTGTGCATAAGGAAACATTCATCTTCTTTTCACCATTATTCTGAGATTTCTCCTTGAACTCCATCTTTCGTTTCTTGTCAAAACCATGAGATGGATATGTAACACCAACTTCCATTTCTACCTTGATAGTACAACGCGCAATTTCTTCATAGCTACTGAAGTCTCTTATAGCTAATGCCCTTCGAAGACTTGGTTTTAAGCCACTGAAAAATCGATCAACTTTACTTTCAGGTTGGATGATAATGCCAGATGCATACCTTGCAAGTCTTGTAAAATTCGCTTCATATATACCAACAGATTCATCATCCTTCTGTTTCAGATCAAGAAACTCCTTTTCCATCTTCGTTCGCAGAATACGAGGGAAGTACTTACTGAAAAACAAGTTCTTGAACTCGTCCCATTCCATGGACTCAATTTCATCTCTTGGCCTCGTATTCTTGATAAGATTCCACCATTGATCAGCTTCACCTTACAAACGATATACTGCTAAGATGACTTTATCATGTTCAGAACATTGAAGAACTGAAAATATCTTTTCAGTAGTACTAATCCATTGTTCAGCAACTAATGGATCAGTAGACCCACTGAAAGAAGGCGGACGCTGCCTCATGAAGGATTCAACGGAATGTTGCTCCTTCCTTTGCTCGTTTGGAAGTCCTGCATGATTCATAGCTTGAGAAAGTTGTGTGAGCATGGCTACAAGATTTTGCATTCCAGATCCCATATCGTTTGGTTGCTCAGGGGGACAATCATTGCATTTTCCATTGCATTGATCAACACGGTTCCTTCGGGTTCTAGCCATCGTCTAAAACCCCAAAAGAATAGTGTGAGAGGCAAAAATAATGCTAGGGAAAACAACATAATAAAGGGGGAGTACCCTCAATATCTAACATCTTAGGTTAAATTCTAATATCGTTAGCGCAATTCTAGGACTATAACCTATACGTATACTTAATCTTAGAGACATCCCTAGACATACCTTAGAAATATCTCTAGGGATCTCACTAACGTTTTCGCATCCTAGTTTCCAAAAGTTGACTAAACCTTTCCTCTGATACAAACTGTAGAGACCCGTATCCTGACGTACATAGACTTTACATTACTTTTGCGGAATACTTAGTACATAACAAAAACACACACACAAGGATCGTAATAGTTTAGTGTCTTTGGAAACTCGGAACGTAATCTTCTAATCCTGGTGAAAGATTTTCAATATCTCCCATAAAGATCTTCCCTTTTTTTTCTTACCTAAAACCTTTCTTTATATCCGGGGGAAAAGAAAACATAAAAGGGTGAGCTCAAATGCTCAGTAAGGGTATACAAAAGAAATAAAAATCATATCATATCTTTTTGAAAATCATAACCTGCAAAAGAGATCATAATATCTTAACACGGAAAAAAATACATAGAAGTGAAAATGAGATCACCATAATCATAACATGAAACTTGAAACATTGTGGCATGCACACATAATCATGGAAAATAATTTCTTGTTAGTCATGACTCATTGCCAAGACTATCTTAGTGGACAAAGTCCCTTTCGGAATCGAGTAACCCTCGTTTCAGTCCTGTTTCACTGAACCGGTATAACCTACCATTCCAGCCATGTCTATCTCATGAGATATAAAATCTTTACCCAATGCATTGGAGGGAGATATAGGTCCCACCCATCTTATAATGAATCCTTTCTTATGTGTGCCACATAATCATAAAACATACATCATCGCATAACCCATGTAATAAAAATGGGATTCTTAAACAACATGACATCATAAAACAATTCATATAAGATAAAGGAATTCATAAAAATGTTTCCATCAAAACATAATCAAATCCATGTAATAATAGGGATAAAAACATAACCCTTTTATTATCTTAGATGGAATATAATTTTGATAAAACACTTGAACTTCATTCTTGAGGAAAATATCCTTTCTACTTCAAAAACATTTTTCCTTTCATAACATGTCATAAAACTTTAAAATAAAAGAAGTTGATTTAAAATAAACTTGAAAACTTGTAAAGGAAGATTCTTGGAAATAATGTTTTAAAAATCCATTCATGCCGTATAAGTTAAAAAAAACATTCTTCGTACTTTTGTCGGAAAAGTCAAAAAGTACCTCGTACGAAAAACGACAAAAGATTCCTTTTATTTCTTTTACTAAAAACTCACCGAAGGGTAAAAATGGATTTAAACAATTGTAGGTGGGTGAAAATAATATTATATATTGATGAAAAATGGATGTGGATGATAAAATACACCCCAGTAAATACTTACGAAGAAACAATCTCGGATAAAAATGAGATTGTGATATTTCCCTTACCTTAGGTCCGACTTGCTTTGTAAGTGTCCGAACCTCCTCTATAATGATTTAAATCATGTTATTGACTTATTACAGAATCATATTCATTGTTATGATATCATATATGGTTCACTTATTACATTATATTACCCGTTCTTTTGTAAATCCCATGTTAAAGAAGCGTTTTGGGTAAAATCGTTTCATTTATCGTAGGTGTTTTGACTTGTTGTTCTTGACATCATTATTACTTATATCATGATTTACTTACTTCCAGAATGTAAAATATGATTTGTATATCATATATATTCAGTATATATAAATAATAGATAGATAAATAAAATGAAAAACACCGTTCATGGAGACGGTAGTCCGTACGTACGCATGAACGCTGTTTTTCATTCCTTATTGTCTTGAAATGGAAGTAAGTAGATGACATACATATGTATATATACATAAATCCAGTAGCTTTATAATGTCATATATTTCATTATTATTTCTTATATATACATTATAATCATTCTTAAATGGTTAACATGGAGAATGAATCTCATCGCGTCGTGGAGACGGTAGTCCGTACGTACGCACGAGCGATGATATCATTTCTATAAATATTGAATTGAATTGGAGTGGATTATACAATATATCAGAATCAATATGATGTTGTAATAACTATGTATAGTTATTCTTTACACCATTATACCCATCCATGTAAGGTGGCGGTGGAAAATAGATTACACCACGGCGTGGAGACGGTATTCCGTACGTACGCACGCGCGGTGATTTCTTTTTCCGTAGGATGGATAGATGGTGAAATAGGGTTGTTTCATACTTATAATAACATATCAGTATATGAGTGATACTGATGTTATTACTTCATAATGAAACAACCTAAGAAGAAGAAGTGGAAGAAGAAATAAAGATGAAAGAATTGGTAATGGTAATTACCTCTTCTTCGAAGTGCCTCTTTAATACCTCCTCTTAGGGCACTAGAATTGGTCTTTGAGGAAGACCAGAACCTCTAGGATGTTGCTAGGGAAGTGGAGAAGGGATTTTTTCAGGGGTTGGCCGAGCTTGAGTGCTCAAATTGGTGTGAGGAGGAGGGGGAGGAGGTGTCCTTTTATAAGGGAGGAGAGGGGCACCTTAGGAATTCTTAAAAATATTAATTTATAATAAATCTAACCCCACTTAAAAACCTCCAAAAATGACTCATATTCGAAGATTAGATGAGATAGGGTTGTAATCTCATCAAACAATTAAATTTAGACATGTTTGGATATTATTTTAAACCTTATCAATTAGATTTAACTCTAAGTTAAATAATTTAACTTTTACCGTGTCTTTTTGTTTTCTTTCACTATATGGTTAATAAACTTACTATAACATGCCAAACGAACCCCAAATTGTTTATTATTAATATATATATCCTTATCTAAGTCATTTGGCCGAACCTTAGATTTTTAGGAATAAAATAACAATTAATAATATAATATTTGATTTAAAAACTATTTTGTGTCAATTTTGACACTATTTGATATATGATTTTTGTGAAAGTCATAACAGAATTATATGTTCGAACCAAGTTTATTAAATCAACATTAATATATCATAGTAACCTAGAAAATTAGTGGAATTCATTAAAAATCTCAAATTACATTTATTTTGGTGTTTATAACATCAATTATGTCAATATTTCATTAATAAGATAATTACTGCATCATCGTTGTGTCATAAATAAATTAAATTATTTGATGTCTAAAAATTACAAATAAAATACCATCATGTAGGAAATCTTTTTATCTTCTTAATGAATATTTACAATCGAATTTATATTATGTATAACCCCATATTAAAAATGATTTACTTATTAAACTTTGATTTTAACTATTTTAACCCTTCTTTAAATAAATTAATAATAAATGTCCTAATCTAATCCAAGTGGGCCTAAATGGTCATATTTTATTCCTAAGTTTGTTTTTGGTCGAATTACACTTGTCCAATAGAATTAGGACATGTTTTAGGGTAATAGTAATATCATATTTACCCTTAGTTACCCTATTTACTATTAACCGCGGTAAAAAAAAGTAAAAAGTTACTATTCACCAAAAATTATTTTCATCTCATTGAACCACATTTTAGTCCTTGATATTAACCGTGTCTCTCGGATTTTCGAAATTCCATTCACAGAAGGGGTAAAATTATGTTTTATGCAAAATTCAGTTTTTAACCTACCACTTAGTGGTTTCACTATTCATCAAAAATTGAAAGTTTTCAGAAAAATGCCAAAATTTCATCCTAAGCTATATTTCATATTCCGAATTCAAAAATGAAGTCTATTTTACCAAATTCATAACATAGAAGTTGAATTAATTAATTTTATAATTAAATCCCGCTATTAAAACAAATAGCGTGTTTTTACGAAACAATATCTATCAAAAGATTGACACTTGTTTATGTCTGGTTTAAATGTGAAATTACGTCCAATGACCAACATTGTATTAAATTGTAAAAATATATTCTAAATATACTTTAAAACCACTCAAATTAATAATTTATCACTATTAATTATTTCGATTAAAAAAGTTGTTTTTAATTATAATTTAGTAATTTTCACTATTCATCAGAATATGAAAGTTATCCGAAATGTACCAAAATTTCACCTTAGGCTAAATTCGATACTCCGAATCCAAAAATGAAATCCATTTTGAAAAATAAAATTTACAAAATTTCAAAAAGTGGTTATTACTATTCATAACGGCTAGTTTTAATAGCATATCGCTGTTTAGTGAAACTCGTTATTGCGTACTACACACACTATCGAGGAAGGTTGCGATTGCGTGTAATGCAAGGCAAGTCAAGGATGCGTGTTGTGCAAGCTCCTTTTGGTGTAGCGTACAACACAAGACATTAATAAAATTAAAAAGAATATTTTTCATAAAATCTTGGGCTGTTACAGTATTAGCTACTCAGTAGGGACCCCAAGACCCCCGAAGTTCCCCTAGAATCCACAAAGGAATGATACAATCACGAAGTAACATCCGACACTGCTTAGTTATACTCCCATACATATACCTAAGTCATCAATTCCAGTTAGCTCCAACGTCCGAGCCCAATTACAACCCATTCCACACAAGATACCACAATCCAATCCACATAGGATATTATTTCAATCTTATCGAAGATAAGGATTTAAAGTCAAGATTCATCTCACATAGGTGTACTTCTTCATATGACGATAGAGATGATCAGATATATCCACTGATTCATCTATGTCGTTGGAACCAAAAAGGATCGATAGGTACTAAACCCCGCAATGACCCAAAATGGATCTGACCCACATAGGATCGATTGTTAACTAACCCCCACAAAGACCCACACAGGATCAGACCCACACAGTATCGATAAGTAAATAACCCCCGCAAAGACCCACACAGGATCAGACCCACAAAAGATATGTAGGCGCTGACCCACAGAAGACCATTGTGCACTAACCCATACAGGATCATACCCACACAAGATCAGTATCACTGATCCTAATAGGATCGTTGAGTGCTGTAGTCTTCGCCGTCGAATCCACGGAGGATTGTTGCACAGTCGTCATCATCGTCACAATCACAGCCAGCTCTAGGGTTCTCGCACATAGCAAGCTCATTCGGGAGGGTCCGCTCCACGCACCGAAGGTCAGATACATCAACTAACACATAGTACAGAGTTGAAGTATCCAAAAGTTTTGTATCATCAACAAGAACTCAACGTCGCAGACAGCACGTCAATCGGACGCTCAGTCTGAGAATTATTTGCCTTTTCTTCCCAAGGGCCTGGTTGGTTTTTAAGTCAAAACCAACATGACCATACTAAAACTGGGTCCAAACCTCAAGCGGAGTAATCCAAAAGGTCCGTCTCACTTAGAGGAATTCAACAAAGTCGACGGCACATCAATCGGACGTCCGGAACTCAAGTTATAAGTGTTTCCGCTCTGAGGGCCTGGTTGGTTTTGTGTACGAACCAACTCGACTGATCCCAAAGTACTCTTAAACCTTGAGTCTAGTATACTGAAACGACCACCTCAATCCGAGGATCGCTACGCAACTAACAGTGCATCGATCGGAGGCCCGTAGCTCATGTTATGGGCAACAGACCGAAAGATGTTCGATATTAGGGGGTTTGGCCCCGGTCCGCCCCGGTCCGACACCCCCAGGGTCGGCCTGAACCGGGTTGACCCGAATCAAGGGCGGGTCAGGCCCGTTGGGCATGGCCGGACTCAGCTGTCACGGCCCGGCCCTGCCTGGGCGCGGCCCGGTTCAGCGGCCCGGCGGGCTTGCGGTCCGGCGCGCTGGCCAGCTGGCTCGGCCGAATGGTCGATCCGTTCGGGATGCGGGGGGGGGGGGGGCATGCCCCCCACATGTAGTAATCGTGGACCCTTAATGGGGTCGCTCACATCCAGACAGCTGGGGGTTTGATCCCCCGGCTCTTCCCTGTCTGACCGGCCCGCTCCGGCCGGCCGGCATCTGCCGCCACAGGTCCGGCAAGGCCGATCCCCCCTGCTCTGATGTCGGCGGCCCGATTCCGGCCGCCGGTTCCACTGCTTAGCCATAGCATAATCTGTGGCATTGGTTCGTCCGGCACGGCACGCCGGCTCCGCGCCCCTCTTCCACGGCCCCGTTCCAGCCGCGGTGTCTTCGGGTTTTTCTGGCGCGGCGCGACGGCGCCGCGGCGTGGTTCAATTTCCAAATGCACGGCGCGACAGCGCCGCACATCCTTGACACTCATTCTCGCATGGTGCGATGGAACCACGTCACTTTCATTTGAACCACAACAACAAAAACAACAACAACAACAAAATAATAAGGGAGGAGGGTCGGCCTTGTTTGTGCGGTCCGGTCCCCTCCCATTAAACGATAGCAAGCGGTCCAAATTAACAAGGATAGATGACGGAAGAATTCACAAATTAAAACACATAATCTCCTACCTCAATGTTGTCATCGAAAGAGAGTTCACCGTGGAAATAACCATCGTGAAAGAAGAGAATATTCGTGGAAGAAATCGTCAAGGAAGGGACGTCGTTGGCGTTAGGTGATCTCCGAGGAAGGTGTCTCTCGCCGTCGTCTGCCGTCGGAGGTCGGCGTTCTTCGTCGGTGGCGGTGCGTTCTTCGCATTCTTCATTGAAGAACAAAGAATCTTCAAGAGCTATCCTTTTCTCCCAAAGGCTCCCACAACCAGAATTCCAACAAAGTAAAATAAGTTCAGCACTTATTTTATTATCATAACTTAAGAATTTTAATTTCAAACACTCACATTTAACTCACCTAATTAATTAACTTATGTTGTCAAAAAATTAATGGTGAGTTGAGGGGGGTTAGGGAATATGAAGGGGTGGGGTTTGTGTGGGCCCCATTGGCTTCATAACCTCTCATGGGAAGTTGGTTGGTTACCCAACTTCCACCCAAAGGTTAAACACTTAGGAAGATAAATAAAATTTGTCGTTTAAATTTTATTTTAACTTCCACAAATTTTAACAAGTTCACCTGTGAAAACACAAATATGGATAAGGTGTTCCTAAGCAATTACTGGCGCTGCAGATCAATCGGTGACCTCATAATTCGATTCCGATCACTGGTTCAAAAGTTAGGAAAACCCGTTCATTAGTTCACTGAACGTACCCGAGCTAAACTTCGAATAGAAATCCCCAGCACACCGGGCCTCGGAATCAAGTGCCGTCAGAAACCACGTTCTTGTAAAATCCCAAAGAAAATTAAGAAAAAATT
Source organism: Viscum album (assembly GCA_963277665.1). NCBI lineage: Eukaryota > Viridiplantae > Streptophyta > Magnoliopsida > Santalales > Viscaceae > Viscum > Viscum album. The sequence goes on along the minus strand of OY728155.1, from coordinate 1,629,567,721 downwards.
TCCCTTGAATTTTATGGGTTTTTACATCACTTATGGTTAAACAACACTCTAACCTCTAAAGTTATCTAAACCGAAATTTGATACAAACTGTAAGGACCCAGCCTAAAAACATTTCATAATCATGAATTAAATGAATAATTCACATAGACGATCTTTTCAGGTTTATAGTTTTATAGAATTAGGATATAATTATTACATCTCAAAAGATTAAAAAGTAGACACTTCCACTATGTTTCCATAAAATAAAAAGTCTTAAAAAGAAACATGTCTACTTCCATGATCTAGATAGCTTGTCTTTCCATGATCCCATCCATGACCCTATTAATCTTCATGCCCTATGGAGAACATTTCAAAAACTTGGTATAAGCATAAAAATCCTAGTAAAGGATACACAAAGAAGGAAAACTGTTAGTTTTTCCAAACAACAAGTAAACCAAGAATACTTTATCAAAGTAATACTTTTTAGCTTTATGCAGTAGTAAATACTCTTCATTCAATAAAATATCAGTACTCATCCTTTATAACCAAAAGATTACCATAAACCCATATAAAGAACAAAAAACATATAAAGGTAACTTGGGACATAAACATAATTAAATGGAATAACCATACGGTCAACTTCCACAATTATGACTACATGGAATAGTCATACGGCCGACTTCCATACCCAATGCATTGGAGGTTATAACATAACCACCCATACTGGTATTCATGACACAACCCATCATTTGGTTTATCAGGTAACCACCAATCAAATGTCCATGTACCATTGTAAAATCACAAAACATAAAACTATTATAAAGGAAAGATAAAATATCCACATTTCAATCACAATATATCACATAAATATATTGACATACCAAATCCATTATCAAAACCATTTTCAATACCAAAATATATAAAAGATTATATGGTATTTATTTACTTTTAAAAATATTACGGCTTGTTGAGGAAGCCAAAAATCAAAAAATACTCGCGATGGTGGAAAGGTCGTTGTCACTGTGTACATTAAAAAGAAACAAACCTTCTGTCATTTAGTAAAACGCTTCATATATAAAAGATTCCTTTTGAATAAAATTATAAGTCAAAGGGGTTTATACAGCATATAAAATAAAGTCTTGTATAAGAACAAAATATGCCTCAATGAAAGGGATTGATACGAAGTCCCGTTCAAAGACGGTATCCTTTGATTAAGGATAAATCAATTATGTAATTATGAGTGAAAAATATAAATACACACAATATAAGTGGATATTAAGTGTAAAACAATCAGAGGTCATTCACACATATTCATATCATGACATGATCAAGAATTATATTTTTAACCCAATTAATTGAAATTGGGTTAAGAAGTTCCCATACAAAAGTTTGACAGCCTAACAGTGTCACATTAAAATTCAGAAAAATATTTGATGAGAGAGAAAAGAGTATCTAATCACTTGTACAAAAAATTTACATATATAAGGATATATAAGAACATATACCAACATAATAATATGTAAATTAAAAGATATTACAAAACAGAGTCATTTAATAAGAGGAGGGTGAAAGGTTCCCTCACCAACTTTTGTAACATTCAAAACGTACACCCCATGAAAGCAGTACTATACAAAATTGATGAAAATAACCATAATATAAAGTATATTACACAAAGAGTAGAATAATGGGCAGTACATACACCACTCAAAGGAAATGGTGGAAAATGTAGCATAAATATCATGGGAATAAAAGTGAGATGAAAAATCCCTTAAGAAAACTCGGAAGCCTAACGACGCCACTTAAAACATCCAAAAATGGATTTATGAGATCAAATAGGGTCTATCATAATATGAAAATATAAATTAATGTAAGAGTAATATAAAAGAACATCCCCAAACATAATAAAGATGATCTTAAAAGAAATTACATAAAAGAGAGTACATAAAAAGAAAGGGAGAGGTAGGATCCCTTACCTCAAATCCGACTTGTCTTGTTCGTTTCATTATATTCCAAAATAAAAAAATTTGGTCAATTTATAATTTCTTAAGGAACTCCTTTAAAGTTTTTTATTCAATTCATATCACATATTATAATGTTATAACAATTTATTAATAATGTCAGTCCACATCAGACGTTTTGGTCGATGTTCGGTACATGAGTAAAAATTGAACTTGTTGGAAAAGCATTTTCCATGTAGTTATAGGTACATAATCTCCAGAATAGTATTAATGATTTAAATATCATATATATCCTGTATATATTCATTTTATAATATTCCATAACATTTGGAGATAAAAAATTAAATGTACCGTTCATAGAGATGGTAGGTCGTACATACGCATGAATGCTACTTTCATTTCGTTGTCATATTAATGGAATTAAAACAAAATGGGAGATATATATATATTATAATTCCATAATTATATACATCATTTAGATTTAATATATGAAATATATATCTATTATATATATTTACTCATAATAGTACATGACATTTGGAGATACGAAATGAAATGTATTGTTCATGGAGACGGTAAGCCGTACGTACGCATGAACACTACTTTCATTTTTATTTCATACATTAATGGAATGAAAAAAATAATTATACATAGGTATATTATAATTACAGTATAATATAATATATAATATCATTAAATCCATCTTTTATACATCCCACATATGGTATTAATAATTCAAATCACTTTGAGGGTGCGGTAGTCCGCACTTCTAAAATTAAATTATCGCATTTACCTATTATGGAAACCATAAAGGTATAGAATAAATGAAAAATAAAGAAGCATAATGAATACATAAACATAATTTATATATCATATATAAATACAATGACATCTTAATGGCCACCATGGAAGGTGTTAAAAGAAGATTGAACAATCATTGTTTCATGAGGTAGTAATTATCCACACACTGAAACAATATGTTATTTAACCATTAGATGGAGGTGTGTATGAGTATAGCTCGAATACTCCTCATACCATCATCTTATTAAATTTAGGATACTTGTGTTATTACAAAATAAAGTAATAAAAAAAATTTAGGTGGTTGGATAAGAAAAATAAAACAAAGGAACATAAGAGAAGACATTACCTTCAAATCAGATAACTCTTTTTTATTTGACCTAAAAGGCTTCCTTGGAAAGACTTATGCCCAAAGTGAGGCTTCTAGGAGTAATAGAGGAATTTGTAGAGAAAATATGAGAAGAGGTTGGACTATCCAAGGGCTAGAGAGGTGTGTGTAAGGAGGTAGTGATGGGGGCCTTTTATAAGAGGGAGGAGGGGCACTCTTGGATAGTCTTGAAAACTTACTTTATTATAAAATGATTTTCGGATATCAAAGGCCCCAAAATTATATATTTATAGGATAAGGTGATAAGGTTTTGAAATCCACCCATACAACAAGTTTTTTACAAGTGTATGCCTTAGATTTTACATTATCTTTTCTTTTTATTTAAATCGTTCATTAATGAGGTAATTGTTGCATCATCATGGGGTAATAAATAAATTTATTTTTTTAATGTCTAAAAATAATAAAAAAAATACTATGTTGTAGGAAATATTTTTATCTTTCCAATGAATTTTTATTGAAAAATATATGACTTATATAACCCCATGTAAATTTTTTTTAGTAAATAAATACATGTTTGTGACATTTTTATTTTAACTTTAAGTAAAAAGTTATTAATGCCATTTTCTTACCCAAGTGGCTCCAAGGGGTCCCCAAGTCGACCCATGGATTATCTTGGTCATCCATGACTCATCAAATAAGGCTAGGACATGTTTCAAGGTCATTTAATATTATTATAACATTATCTTTACCTTAAATTACACTAATTACCTTTAATCGCGAGTAATAAAACATAAAAGTTATTAATCCCCAAAAAATTATTTTAATCCCATTGAACCAAATTTTACATCTTAGTGACAACCATGTATGTTGGATTTTTGAAATTCAAATCACATTGGTGGTAAAATTTCATTAAAACGAAAAAACCAGTTTTTTAACTACCACTTAGTGGTTTCACTATTCATCAAAAATTGAAGTTTTTCAGAAAAATACCAAAAATTCACCCTAAGCTATATTTGATATTACAAATTCAAAAATGATGTCTATTTTAAAAAATTAAAAACATATAATTTCAATTAATCAATTTAATAATTAATTCTTGTTGTTAAAACAAATAGCATGTTTTTAAGAAATAAAGTATATCAAAAGATTGACACTAGTTTAAGTCCAATTTCAAAGTGAAAATAATTCAATGACCACCATTGGATTAAATGGTAAAAATTTATTCTAACTAAACATTAAAACCAATTAAAAAAATAATCTATCTATATAAATAAATCAGATTAAAATGAGGTTTTGAATTAAAATACAACATTTTCACTAAAAATGATCTTTATCGGAAAAATAACAAAAATTTACACAAAGTAAATATTGATGTCCAGAATCTAAAGAAGGATTTTAGTTGGTCCAATATAAAATATAAAATTGTCAAAATGTGTATTTAAAGAGGGTTCTCCATAAAAAGGCGGCTAATTGACCTTTTAAAAAATATTCGAATATTTACGCTTAAAATTGGATTCATTCGCATTTTAAGCCTCTAACATTTATTAGATAAAAGTAAAAATATTTGACAATCATATATAATTATTGTGTAGTTAGTTTTCTTCAATCCCGTCATTACAACGGCTAGGTGTTAACAATAATATTATTATATTATTAGTGTGCAACGTAAGATTTCAAAGAAAATCATTGTTGCGTATTGGGTACGCCATTAAACATAGCATCCCCTTTAAAGTAATATCAATATTTTATTCAAAAATATTAATAAATATGAAAATGTAATATTCTGTATTTTTCTGGGATGTTACAAACATTTTATTCATGTTATTACTAATCAAATGGACCTATCTACCATAATAAAATTCAAATAGATTAAGCTACCAGTTCTTTAAATAACATGAGGACAATTATTTCTATCGATTAGGTTGAATTTAATTTTGAACATAATCATGATCAACCTAGTACTTAAAAAAATGAAACTATGTAACCTGAAAACGTCTTAATTAGACATACATGGACAATAAAGGAACTATATTTAGACATATTTATAGGAAATCCATATTAATGTCCCAAGAATCATGGGAATGTTTGAAAACTAGTCGAGTTTTCTAAAATTTTATCACAATTTAGACATATTTTTATAGAATAAGCCATAGATTATGAGAGATTGGAACTGACTATTCATGAAGTGATAAATTGGTTTGATGTAAATAATTTTTGGGAATTAGATGATAAACCCTTTGACTATTATATAATAGGAAATAAATGGAATTTTATGAATATAATATGTTTAAGGTGTAATTACATGAAATAAAGCCAAGATACTTACTAAGGGTTATAATATCATTGAAATAATAGATTATAAAGAATCCATTAACCGTTTTTCTTGGATTGAATCAATTATGATCCTTTATTATCTCAGTCATAACATAAAAATTTAAAATTATACTAGATAGATGTTATATTAAATTTTCTTTGTGGTTATTTAACTGAGGACTTTTATATTTAAAAACCAATGGTTTGGAAAATCATTATTTTCTTTTGAAAAATTGAATCGGAGAAAATCTATTTGTGGATTTAAACAAGAACCAATGTCATTGAATAATAGGAATATTTAATATATTTTGAGAAATGGTTTTTTGTAGGACTAGTTGATCCTAATTGTTTAAGAAAATATACACATCAAATATTATGTTTCATAAAACTTATATAGATGGTATGAATTTTTTATCTACTAATCAAAATTTTTTAATGAGTTTTTAAAAATTATGAAAAATGAGTTTTAAATGAGTATTAATGGATAATTTAATTTCATTCATGAATTTAATGTTTTTATAAGAACTATGTAATTGTTTTTAATTAAGAAAATATACTATTGATTTTCTAAAAAATTTTGTCTTCGAAAACTAAATGAAATGTAAAACACATATGCGTAAAAATAGAAAACTATATTTTGTTAAATCTTGTTAATCCCATGAAAATGAGTTATATAAAGGTATTATTGTATGTTTATTATATTTTAATGCTCATTGTAAAGATATAATATTTTCTAAAATTTATGTGATGATTTCAATCAAATCCAAAAGGGATTTATTTAATTATTGTTAAATGTATTTTGAGATATTTCAATGGAACTATTTATTTATCATTACGTTAAATATAACCCATGATATTGATTAAATTTCTTACTTAGATGATTATTTTGATTTTTTATATTAAAAATACAAATAACCTTAGGAACCACTCAATTTTTGTGAGAGTATCTAGCTTAATGTTCTAGTTAGAAGTATCATTTAGTTTCATTGTCAACTGCTAAGGAAAACTATATTGTTTCTAGTAGTTATTATGTATTAGTGTTGTGGATGAACCACAAACTTATGGGAATTTGTCCTAATTTTAGTAATGTTCACTTTTTTTGTGATAATACTAGTGCTATCACAACTAGAAATTAAGTACTTTTTGACGAGTAATTTGCGATTCAGTCGCATCGCAAATGATCCATTGTTGAAAATCGCATCACAAATATGTATTTTAGTGACGAGATAATGAAAAAAATACTTTTTGTGATGAGAAATTATTCCCTCACAAATTGTTTCCTTAAGTTTTATAAAAAACCTATTGTGATGGGCCCGATGTAAATACATATTTGCAACAGGCCCTTCTGAAATAATTTTTTATGATGGGCCGATCAAATATAATTATTAGTAACAGACCTATCACAAATAAATTTAAAAAATAAAGATAATTATAATTATAATATAATAATGTTAAAAATAATCATATTTATAGTATAAAAAATTATAATAATAATAACATTATATTATTAATAAAATAATATTACTAATATTAATTATATAAATAAAATAAATAAAAATAATAAAAATAATAAATAAACAACAGTAATAATATATATTAAAGTAATAAAAATAAAAATAAAAATAATAATTTATAAAATAATAAAAACAATAATAGTCGAAAAAATATAAAAAAAACATTAACAAAAAAATAATATTAATAATAAAATAATATTAAATTAAAATTTCAATTGGATAATAAATAAATACTAAAATATTTGACATAAATAAAATTTAAACTTAATAATAAAATAATAATATAATAAGAAATTATTTACAAAAATATAAAAAATACTATTAACAAAATAATAAAAATAATTAAATTATAAATAATAATATAAATAATACTGTAAATAAATAAACAAATAATAAAATAATAAAAATAGTAATTATTTAAATAAAATAATAATTAATAAACTAATAAAAAATAAATGAAATAATATTAGAAACACAATATTCACAACAATATAAAAAACAAACTATATAGAAATGTAAATATATAATATTACAATATATTTTATATTTGAATTATTAATCATAAAAAGTAAATATATCACTGAGGGTGTATTGGGATGATCTATAGGAGATGTTTGAGGGAACTCAGTCCCTAATCAATGTATTGTATGATGCATTTACTCCATCATCGACTCATGTTATAGCTACTGCCATTGGTGCATCTCCTCCTTCTACTGCTCCAACTTTCTACGGAGTTATTCTTGCTCCCTATGCATACACTCTATAAGTTCATCCTGCTCTCGCAGCTTCTCTTAATAACATGCTGCAAATGATGATGAATCTCTATGAGCCCATCTCAATATGCACAACGACATCACAGTGGCACCATAATAACTCCCAAATGTCAATCGAGAGCTGATACCAACTAGTCATCCTTTCTCAAAGGCATACTAGGTCACCGGCATTCATGCTACCTCATCAAATTGGTGGAAAGTGGTCTTCTCCTCGATAACATCCGGACTCTAAGTCTATGTATGACACTTCACAACCACATAATACTCGTTCAATTTCAATTTATAATTAAAATACTTAAAAGATTATTTTTATTTTGTTTTAAACTCAAAAAGAAATTACTCTGACCAAAATCTGATGTCAGTGATCACCTATAATCTCTCTAGAGACAGAATAATTTAACATCATCTAATAAAATTCAAACTCCATAATATCGGGTTGTTCAACTTCTTTTATGAATATAAAATAAAATATTTACATTTAAAGTTATATAAATTAATTAAAAAAGTACATACCGTATGTTTAATATGCATATAGAATGTAGGACTACCTGCTCCATTTGTCACCTCTTGTCTCCCTTTATTTGCTCAACCTATTGATGATGTCCTAAAAAAATAACCACCCATACAGTGTGAACATAATCCATCCCAAAACTAAGTTAAAATGTTATTTGGTCAGTGGGCATGGAAATACTCATCAAACACTATCACTCCTTCCTTCATCGTTTCTTTCCTTCTCGAATTATGCAAAAACAAACTGCAACACTCCATCATATACCCCTCTCATGCCACTCATATTGCATTAAACATGATCTCATTGATGGGATGTTATAAACCCTACAAAAAATTAATAATATCATGTTATTAATTAAATAAATTCAAACCAAAATATTATATACTAATGTACCAGCCAATGATTGATCATTCGATGTGAAACTAAAATGGGAATCTGATCCTATGTGACACATTCTTTAGAATCATAATTGTGTAATATTCCCTCCCCTATCCAACAATTCTAGGTAAAAATATATAAAGAAAAGAACAAATGATCAAACTATTAGTATATAAATAAATTAATCATAATTAATGAAAACTATCTAAAATACACATATAAACAAACCACTGCATTCATGGATCAAAGCCATGATGTGGGCGTCACTCGAGGATATTCTCAGGAATCATTAGTCTCATAATACCAAGAACCATCTGAGTCTCCACAAAACCACCATTATTATGAGATTCAGATGATGCAACTTCATACTCATCATCAATTACATCAGCCTTTTCATCACATGAAATAGATCTGACTTGATCTAAAACACAAAATTACTTTTGTTCAAAAATTGTTAATATCAACTGTTAAATACTGGTAAATATTATATATTATTATAACTGGAATTTAACCATGTCTATATTCTTGATCATCGTCATCATAATATTTGATAGTTTCAATATATTTATATTCTTCTTTGGCATCATTAATATCTATTGATGTTTCAGTTTTAGAATATCTTTAAATTTTTAATTTATTTGTTACATACATACTGTCATAATCTCTATCAAACCTTAATTGTGGGTGGTTCATCTTTATATTCATAAATATTCATTGAATATAATTATTTTGAGTAGTGATTTTAAAAATTCCACTTCCTTTCACTTTAGCAAAACCCAATTAATTTTTAATAAACTGATTTTCCTGATATTTCGTTTTTATCATGTTCTAAAAATCCATCAACTCTCTTGATGTTGCACTATAATTATCATAGTAAATTTTATTTGCCTTATGGGACAATAATAATGGTTCATTTACTATTATAAGGCTATTATATTTAATTTCAATGATTCCTAGGCACAAATGAACACAAAATCCTCCATCAGTATTCAACCACTGACATTTAAAAATTGTAATGTAATTATATCCCAGGTAACACAATTCAGTTAATTCATTTAGTATGGTGTAGAATTCAGAATCAAATTACTTATGAGGATATCCTCTAATGAAAAATACACTATTAATTATTTTGTATTCCCCCAAATGAAATTGTATGTAATCTAATACCATTCAACAAATTTTCATTATAAGATTTAACCGTTTTAGATGGCGGGATTATCAATACATGTAATCAATTATCAGATTTGTCAACATGTATAGATACTTGAAATTTTTTAAAACAATTATCTATATGATAAGTAATATTTTTATTTTATTTTTTTAACCATAAAAAATATAATTTAATAGTTTATGAAACATGTAGAAATTTTTTTGGATGTTCTTCATCAAAAGTTTCTATAATTTGTGAAAACTATTTCTTGATATGATTATCATATAATCAAAATATAAAATACTATTAATTTTCTGAAACAAATATTATAGAATAAGTGATAGGAGCACTCATAATAAAAATGTTGTCATTTTTTTAAAATGGACAAAAACATATGTATAAGCCATGTGATGCTCATCATATGAAATCCAACAGTCATGAACTCCTCTAAATCCTAGATTATGAGGATTAAAAATAAATAATTTTTTGCTCATTTCATTGTCAACATTTTCCTCATTATAGCCTATATAAGTTTATTTATATGTATATTCAGATTGAAAATAATGAAAAAAGGAATGAAAATTCCTCTTGAAATTGATATTTTTCAATTGATCTTTCAAATAATGTTTTTTTACACACCTTTTATAAAAATTTCTAAATTCATATATTGAATGCATACATCCATCATAAATGTACTAGATGTCCCCATTTTTCTTCATGGGAAAATTTTACCATTGAATCCACAAAATATAGTGGGAATATTTTTTCCACTTTATTTAAAATTAAAATTGTATCTTCTTGCAGTCTACATAGTGCATCTTAGTATGTTGTCACTGCAGAAATGACTCAAAAAAATATGATATTTATATTTTCAATTCACAAATCATATAATTCAACATTCTTCTAAATCCAATCAGTAAATATATTTCCATTTTAACATTACAGTTATGACCTTTTAAATTTATAATATACCCATTTTTGACACATGTGACCAATTGAAACAATATTCATCTGGATGTCTCAAATCTACAATTCAATGACAAAATAATAATGGATTTTTGGGGAAATTTTATAAGATTATTTTTCCTTCATTAATGTCATTATTAGATATTTTCAAATAGTTCATGTTCTATTCTCCTACGAATTTGAGAAATATTTAATTATACCTTAATATTATCATTGTTCTCACTTGGTGTTTCTAAAATTGTAAAAAATATATTATAAAAACAGTTCTTCTCAATATGCTTGACATCCAATTTGTGACTAACCATCAAGTCATATGAATATGGAATATCCAAAAAATGAAGTTTTCTATCACATTCTGTTCTTCCCCAAATCTGTCAATTTTCAATTGGTTTATAGTTGGTACACATGTAATTAGAGTTTCTAAAGAGACAATTTATTTTAACTTCATAATTGGGATCTTTTTTTAGAGGTCTATCTCATTCAATTCTACTTTTTTTGAAATGATATTTGTTCCTCAGGAAAAGATGATTATTTTGAAAGAATCTTCATTGACCGTTGAAAAAAATGTTTTCTTTCATTGATGATCATAAATGTTTGGTTTTCACTCAAACAGTACGAGCATGATTTATGAGAATGTGTAATCTAGACAGATAACAAGGCATATTCTAGGAATTAACTAATTTTCCACATTAATATAACTTTCAGTAGGAAATTTTCTTTTGTAGAAATATCATATATACTCACACTATTCCTCTACAATGAATTTAACTTATCAATCCATGGTTTCAAACAAACATCAATATTTTTTTTGTATGAATTGGAATTAATTAGTTCAAAAATCTATATATTTCTACTTCATTATCATTCAGGTAGATCAATTGTATTGTGTTATAATGGTGGGCCAAGATGAATACTAAATATCATAAGATCCAAATGGATAGAAACCATTAGTAGAAATACCCAATCGCAAATTTTTGGATTTGAAAGAAAAATATAGATGTAAATGGAAATAATTATTCTGTGAATCTATTTTCATGAAATATACAAAGTAACCCAAGAGTGGGTGGATTGTTTCTTAAAAAATCATCAACAATTTTGGTTTTTGACACCCTTAATGTTTTATGTCAATATGTAATGCTTTTCGTCATTATGAAAATATTAAAAGGATAAAAAGAAATACAGAACATGATTTTTTTATAGTGTTTTTGAGAACAAAGATCCAATAGTCCAATATACCAATCACTCTCTCAGTGATATTGGTAAATTCCACTAGTATTGCATTATTATCTTAAGACCAATAATCCACAACTTAATGTAGGAAGTTGCCACCTTTATAAAATGACTAAAAAATGAAGTCTTATGGATCATTTATCCATATCATTGATTGAGAAGTAGATACTCAACCACAACTAAGTGTGATTAGTTGAAACTATAATAAATCACTTGATTTTAATTTTAATGGTTCTGGTTGATCATTATAGTTATTGTGGGAAAAAATGATAAAATATTGTTCTTCTTCTGTTGAAAATAATATCTTCAAACATTAAATAGTCTTAAGTGGTCCTTATTTCAAAAAGTTTTACAATAATGTGACAACATAAACAACATCCGTAATCTAAAAAATCTAAAAGATTTAACCTGTATATCTCCCAAGTGTATAGTCTTTCAGAATCAACCCTTCATTTTAGAATCTCTGTATGAGGCAATTTCAATAATACAATCATATTTTTGAATCTGATATAACACATATAATTTTTGAAGGGATATAATAAAACAATATATATAATATGAAAAATTATTCGGTATTCAATGTCCAAAAAAGATCCTAGTTGATGATGAAAATTAGAATTCCAATCAGATATTGGAGTTGTAACATCCCATAGAGATAGGAATGATTTTCTCTGAAGAACATTTTCCCTGGAAATAACCAAAATGATCCTTTAATCGGTCATTAATTATTACTTGACCATTACAACAATCTCTAATTGAGAACAAGGCTTTAAAATCTTTTCCATTCAGAACACAACATAACATTGATATGCGTAGCATAGTTTTCTCTAGCTTATCATATGTTTCTTTTGGATAGAGTAAGGTTACTTTTTGTAGCGTAGGGTTACTTTTCATAATGCAGTGTTCCTTTCTCGACATATTGTTTCTTAACCATTATTCTATATTCACATAATTTTGGGAACAAAAGTATCGTATGTATGGTAATCCCTAATTTTATCCTCATTACCATTAAATCCTGAACATATCATTGATTTGGCATACATTCAAATTTCCCATACATAAGATATGAACAGAAAATATAGACTCCAATGTAGGGTTGTTAATACACAAGATTAATGATTCTACTAAAATAATGATTTTGACCCAAATGCAAACTGTTTTAGCATAACATAGGGTTGACCGTATATACTAGCATTTCAATTCTTAGTATAATATATAATTGATACAATAACACTAAATTATTTCAAATAGAATAAAAATTCCTATAGAACTCACTCAACAAAACTTCATTTGAAAAAAATCAATAGTATTTGATAATACCAAAATTATTATAAATGATAGAGTATTGTTCAGTGAATAAATTCACATCAATCTTCCCCTTTTTGATGATCACAAATCCTATAACATAATCCAAAAATAAATTATAGAGATATATAAGTTTTTTAATCTTATAAAATGTTATTGAAAATACTTTTATATATTTATTTCACTGTATTATTTCGATAAATAAAAATACATACATTAAAATTAATTATTTTCTCTTGAGAAATTATTTGATTTGAAAATATTTTCCCAATAGGGTATTCTTCCTTTATCACATTATAAATATTATCCACATTTTGTGATCTAAAAATGTTATTTTGAAAGAATAATCAATATACATTACATTTAATATAGCACTGAAATATAATGAATAATGAAAAATACTCGCATTAGAAAAAATTGAATATTGGATTTGGTAGTTTAAACATTGAACTAAAATACAAGATTAAAAAATTAAATTGAAACTCAAATGAATTTTAATGTTATGAAAAATAAAGTTCAATCCTCTATCAACAAAATAGTCTTTAAAATGAAGGGCTTTGGTCTAAAATGGCATGGGTAGAGGGATTATCTCTATGAGGAAGGGATTAAACTACATTACTAATATCAAGAAGCTTCAAAAGAAGGCTCTGGAAATGGATGTACAATATTTATGACCATTTATGAAGTGTCTTCCTTGAATCATGTCCAACCTTCAAATTCTCAACCACATTGACCATTAAAAATTCATCAATAGCTTATTCTGACTGGATGAATTGTGTAAATTTGTCATTAATTTTGTTAATACCTAGTACCAACCGAGAATCACATGAAGTCAATTGACATATCATATAAGTATTTTATTTTATAATAGTATACATAAATATGTACTATCACGTTGAAGAGTGTGTAGTCAATCATTTAACTCCTCCAGTATATAGGTAATAGCTTAAAATTTCTTGAGTAGTTCTAGTGGTGTCTATTGAGAGGAGGTGGATGCTCTATTTCATTCCATGAGAGACTGAAGTTATCTCCCAAACAGTATATTGAACTTAACAAAATCTATCTTTTTGGTAGAATCATCCTTTAAAAAATAAATTTCTCTTGACAGTTTATCCATAAGCTCTTTACGATCTCCATAAAAAAGAAATATTATCTGAATTTTAATAAATGATACTTATGAGTATCGAAATTTTATCTCAGTATAGAAGAAACCTTGTATTCTTCAAAATATATCATGTCCACTTCCAACTGTTATCAATTAGAAGAGTTTTGTGCCTTAAACAAATTTACTTTTTTAAGTAAGGCTTAAGTAGGGGAATCATAAAACTTAGAAGATGGAGTTCCAGGGTGAAGAATAGATTTCTTATGATAAACTTATCTCATGAAAAAACATGGATCTTCATTTTTAGTTGGTTTGTATCTTGAAAAAGAACATACAGATACATAATAATTAGGATCAAAAAGATTTCTGGGATTAGGGACATCTTTCTTAACATGTTTGTGACTTAGAGCCTGACTCACAACATTCTCATCCCCGTGGATTCTCATGCTCACCTCCAACATCTGTTTCAACAATATTCTCTTGAATAATTAATGAAATTATTTTTCTACTTTAATCAAGCGATTATTATGTCCATGAATTTAATTTTAAATTAGGCCTTTGTAGAACAGGTCCAACTAAAGGAATAATTCTTTACTCCCCCGAGTATTTGCCAACAACTTCTACTATTATTATGCACCATTTGGAAGAAATGTTTTGTGTGAATTACTCTAATAATAACCTAGATTCATCATAATCTCATCATTTAATGTGTTGATGTGGTGACAAGATAGACCAAAAAACATGTTGATAATCATGCCATTCCTTCATAGAAAAAAAGAAATAATTCTTCCAAAGGGATAATATCCCATCTTTTCCTTTGCATGGAAGTAATGTTTTTGATATATTATTTAAAACTGATAAAAATTAAAACAAATTGATTCATAAACAAAAACATGATATACATGTTATGTAATTTAGTTTTTAAGCCTAGTAGTTCTAGTAAATTTCCCAGATTGAATAAACATCAACAACACTGGGTGGTCAGGATAATGTTTTCTATCAATAAATTCATGGAATGTTATCTTAAAAACAATGAAAAAAATAATATCCTCAGACGAATGTCTTCCATTACAGACATTACTTAAATCAATTTTAAACTCCCTCTCATAGGATAAACATATCATCTCATCCATTTCGATATATGAAAAAGAAAACTCAAAATCATTAATCTTAGAGACAATGTTGTATTATCCAAATCCATGATTAAGAGAATCATTTCTGATAATTTCATTTACATATATTTTATATACTATCATCATTTTAACTTCTCTAAAATTGTTTTAAAACCTTGAAATTACATTGCTTCTTTAAGAGATAGATTTGTAGAATCTGAATAGTTAAAATTAATTACCTTTGCCTCTAACACCATACATTCTTTCCTTATACCATATACATTATTGTACAACTCAGAACCAAAGAACTCTAATGAGTTTTCCATATTTGAAGATTTCAAAACTGAATTTATTTAAGGATTATGGTTTTGGAACATAAGAATCGAAAGAGAGAGATACTATGTTAGCTGAGAGGACATGCATGAGAGGATAAGGAGAGTGAGAGAAGGAAAATATGTTTCTCGCAGTGACTGAATATGTAATTATTATGTTTAAAATTTTTAAAAGAAAAAAATACAATAAATATTAAATTATAAAAGAAAATATTTTAAAATAAAACATATTAAATAAATCATGATGATATAAAAACAAATATTCTAGAAATAAATTAATAAACATTCACTTAAATTAACGTATTATTAACTCCACCTTAAAAATCAAAAAGAGCACTGGGAATTAGTTTATTAAAAATATCAGTTAATTGATTTTTGGTATTAACCAATTCTAAATCAATATCCTTTTAAGGACCTGATATATTAGAAAATCATGTTGTATATAAATGTACTAATTCCTAGAATGACATATATGATTTTTTGAATTATTTATTTCACTTTTATTATCACATAAAATAGATATACTATTAAATATTAGTCCAAAGTCTAGTAAAATGTTTTTCATCCTCAATACATGTTCACAAAAACTGCCAGCAGACACATATTTTGGCTCAATGGTTAGTAGGGAAATAAAGTGTTGTTTCTTACAAGACAATGAAACTAAATATTTTCCTAAAATGTGACAGGTTCTGGATGTTGTTTTTATCTAATCTAAATCCTCTAATTTCATCATTCCAATATGAAAAAAAATTAAAATATGAAATTTTTTGGTAATGAAGAGATTAATAAACAGTAAAATTTAAATATCTAATGATTCTTTTAAGAGTAGTAATATGGGACACTTTTCTATTTTAGTGAAATATGGCACAAATAAATTCATAAAACATAATGTACGGTGTGCTAGTAGTAAGATATAAAAAACTACCAATCATACCCCTATATGACATATTGTCAAGATGTATTTTAGGTGTATCCAAATAACGTTTTATATTGGTAAACATTTTATTTGAATATTTCATGTTGTTATTAAGGAAATTTTTTTTAATTAAATCAATAATATACATGCATGTATTTAAATAAATTCTAATATATTTTTGATAAATATGATATCATAAAATTAAATTCAGTTCCGCCATTATCCTCATTTAAAATTATTTTTCCGTTAAATTTGAATAAACATGTAAATCCTTTTTATTAATTTATCCAAAAACCACACCATCAACATAATTTTGAAATAATAAAATATTAGATCAAATGTCTTTCATAAAATTTGTTTGATATTTCATTCCAACAGAAAATCCATTTTTTAGGAGAAAATAACATAATATTTCATACCAAGATCATGTTCTTGTTTATGGCCATATAGTAAATTAGTTGTTTTAACTAATTAAATTTGGTTTTTGATAATTTTAAAAACTTGAGGGTTGTTAAAAATAATCATCCTCCATTAAATAACTATTTAAAATGTCATACTTAACTTCTATCTAATATAATTTAAAATTCAAACAAGATAGATAAGGTAAAAGGATCTTAATGGCTACTAATCTAGCTACCTAGTCAATGCTCTCATCCTAATTTTTACCTTCTTCCTGATTATATCATTTACCTACTAATATGGTTTTATTTTGGGTTATAATCTTATGATCATCCAGTTTATTTCTAAAGACACACTTTTTTTCTAATACTGGATATTTTGTTGGCCTATCTACTAGTTCCCAAATATCATTAATTTTCGACTACTATATCTTTTCATACATTGATAATATCCAACACTCATCTTATATGGATTATTCAATATTAATTGGTTCTAACTGCGATTGAAAGGCAGATAATTGAACTAGGTTTCCTATATTTTTTCTTGTTTTAATTTATGTATCTCGATCTCATATAATAGATTCTAAAGGATGTTTTTTTTAGAGTTGTAGATTATCTAGTCAAGAAACTTATAGGTTTTTCATAATCACATTTTTCTCAGCTGGAATAAATATTTTTAATATATTTTTCAAAATAATTTTTATAGGTTTCATTCCTAATGTTATAAAAAGAGTGAATAAAATCATAATTTTGATCATTCACTTTAATAAAAGGGTCATTTTTAACAAACATCACATTACATAATTCTATAACAATATTTGACTTTTTTTTAAACACTATGTAAGATTTAGTGGTAGAAGAATATACCAAAAATATTCCTTCATCATCTCTTGGATAGAACTTAGCAAGGTTGTCCTTATTATTTACTATACACACCTTACATCCAAAAACATTAAATAACCTTACTTTATTTTTTCTATTATTCCAAAGTTCATAATATATATTTTTGAAAGTATGCCTCATTAGAACTATTTTCATGATATTGAAGGCTATGATTATGGCTTCTAAACAATGATATGTTTCAATAATTTATTCATTCATCAGAGTCCTTTCCAATTCATGAATTTTCATACTTCTAATTTCAACAATTTTATTTTGTTACATTATTATTGGGAAATAGAAGTTGTGTTTAATAACATGTTTTGGGAAAATTAATTTAATTCATGACTCTCAAACTCTCCACCATGATCACATGTTAATGAAAATATTTTAAGACCATTTTTATTTTGAACAATTTTACAAAATATTTTAAAAATAGTGAAGATATAACTTTTGAGATTTAGAAAATAAACCCAAGTAAATCTAGATTAATCATCTACTAAAATATAAACATATAATTTACTACCCAAACCATATATCCTTGATGGTCCCAGATTGTTCATATGGATAATATATAATGGTTTAAATGTAGCAAATTTGTTAATAGATTTGAATTTGGATTTTTGTTTCTTTCCTCTTTGTCATGCATCATAGAATGTATCATTATCAAACATAAGACTGGGAAAATATGAAACTAACACATTCATGGATAATTTATTTAAATAATATATATGAAATTGTCCAAGTCTTCTCTTTTAAATACTTGGCCCATATGTATTATTAGTTAAACAATTATATTTCTATTTACACAATAAACTCAAATCCAATGTATAAATATTGTCAGTTATAGGTACTATAAATTTAAGTAACATATCATTAAACACATAGAGAGAATTGTTTAAAAAATAAATATAAAAACCTTCATAAAAAATTTGAGAGATACTTATCATATTTTTCTTTGACCCCCACACATATAGTAATTTGTTGATTAAGATAGTGTTTGGATCTCCAAAAGTTCCATCTCCAGTTATTTTTCTTTTGGCATTATCACCAAAAGTGGCTCATCTTCCTTCCATTTGAGTTAGCATATTAATGTTTGATTTATGTCCACTCGTATTTTTGGAAAACCCATTATCCATATACCATATAAAATTTTTTCTATTCTATCATGTTTCATGAAAAACCATTTAAATATTTTTTTGTTTTCATACCCATACTTTCTTTGGGCAAGTAGTGTTAGTAATAAATTATCTTTTAATACAGGTCTGCTTTATTTTTACATAATTAATATCACATTATTCTTATAAACTGTTATAAATAATTGGTATTTTAATTCCACTAATTTGAGAATTTTTTAACTGATAATTATTATTGACATTGCCTTATGATCCATAATGATAACAAATTATTTTTTTAGAAGTGGGAAAAAATATTTTTTATACAATTTTGATTTGTAATGCTTATATACTATTCCAAATAATTCCCCTTTAATGAAATTATTTCCATGATTTTTATTTAAATTATATTCACTATTAGAAAAAATGAGGACTCTTATAGGATTCAACTGCATCCTGTAATATTTTTATCCTTTTTCATCAATGCATAGTTTTTTGTACATGAGTTAGATTTTTTAATCATATCTTGATGTTGTTTTAAAAGATTCTCTCTTATAATTAAAACAAAATTATGAATGTTCTTCAATGAACTATGTTACGTTGGTAAGGTATCATATCTTTCCTCTATCATAGGACAGTAGGCTGCCAATTTATCATTTGAGACACTACTAGTATTAAAATCAGAAGGTTAATAAGTTTTTACCTTTTCTTCTTCAGCCATAAAGAACTTTTTGACCTTCATATTAGATCCCCCATTCTTTGAATCAGAATTTTTAAGTGATGTTGGAGTATTTAGATACAATGAATATTGATTTCATTTTTCTTTTTATTCTGTGCTCTTAATCATCATTTTTTTATATCTATTTTCTTTCATTTTTTCTTTCAAATTTCAACTGAGGACAATCATGTTGGTATAACCCAGTTTCTTGCATTCAAAACATCTGACTTCTATAGATTATTTTTCATTCTTCATGAAGGATTTTATGAATCCTCTATTCTTCTTATAAATCATCTTGAACATTCTAGAAATTTGAGTTTGTTCTATTTTAGAATATGAATAATTTCTTTCTTTGACATATTGCATTCTTTTTCTGTCATGTTAATATGATGTTACTTCTAGTGATGTACTTTCTATCCTTATTATAATATCATGGTCGTTAGTTTCATCCGACATTTCTTTTTCATACATCATCAGTGTTCTGAATTTTTTTTTCATTATCAAAACCAAGATAGGTGATGATTGATGAATTGCAGCAGATATACCATTCAATTTAAAAGGTATTATTCTCAATAAATTCAAAGCATGATTACATTGTTTTATGGGTTCACCTAAGGATGCAATATTTTTGAAAATTTCAATAATCAACCCATTCATCGTTGCGATGATTTCACCATCAAACTTTCTAAATATATATAAGTTTAGCATTGTTGTAACATATCTCATCTATCTAAAATTATATGTTCTTTCATAAGAAGCAGTAATAGTTTTTCACATTTCATTGGTAGTTGTGCATTGTGATACATGATTTAATTCCTATGGTGGAAGACCAAAAATAATACTAATCTTTTCCTGGGAATTTATATCAAATTCACTTTCTATTTCGGTGTCCCATGTGTCTAGTTTTTTTTTGGAATCTTATAAGGAGTAAAAGTAGTTTAGCGGAATCCAAATCAAACATTATTTAGATAGACAGTCATTTGGAATTTCTAGATTCCATAATTTTATCATTTAATATATGGAGCTCGTACTATTTTCATTCCATCTCTTGGATCATCCATTTCCATCTTTTTATAGATTTTATACTTTTTATCTTGTTATTTATTTATAAAAAATCCGGCCATTGATTCAAATTTATATGTGAGAATACAAAAAAACATATGTAGGAGTGGGGGGGGGGGTTAATTGAGTCTTTTATAAAATCCTAAAAAAATTGGCGTTTGACACCAACTTTGATTTATGCGGACATGTAGTATTTTTATTCTACATAATAATATGTAGCAGATGAACATAAATAATTGAAACAAAATTTTATAATGGTTTGTGGCACAAATTTACCCTTGTTCACTCTACCAATCACACCCTGTATGATCTTGGTAAATTCCAATACTATGGTCTTCTTATCATAAGATCAAGAATCCAAAATCGAGTGTAGAAAATTGAAAACTTTAGAAAAAAGACTTTTAAAAATACTTCTGGTTTATTAGCCGAGATTCAATTTTCCACATATTATATCAAAAATATGATTCTCCCTCACAACTAATAATAAGAATTTAAAACTAAAATAAATCAAATGAGTTTGATTTGGAACGTTCAAGTAGATCTTCATTGTTTTAGCAAAATGAAACTAAAAAATGATGGCTCTTTTTCTTCAAAAATTAATATCTTCAAGATTGAAATATTCTAGAGTGGTCCTTGTTGCAAACATATCTTCAATAAGGTAGCAATATAAATAATCATAGTAATCTTCTAGATGTAAAAGATTTAACATGTATATCTCTAAAGAGATGCTTCTTTTGGAATGTGTCATTTTTTGTAATAAGACTACAAGAGATAATTTCAATAATACAATCTCATATCTGAATATCTTATCACAAAAATATATATTTTTGGAAGAGATACTCAGAAAGAATATATAAAATAGAAAACATTCTTCAATATTCGTGATCCAAATGAATAGAGTTATTGATAATGTAAATTCAAATTCCAATCGACTAGCGGAGACGTAACATCACATAGATTTAGGACTGATTTTATGCAAGAAAGATTATTCTTTGAAAAAAACCAAATTTATCCTTGAATAAGTCATTAATTCTTGAAAAGACTATTATAGCAATCTCATATTGAAAATTATTCATGAAAAACATTTCACTTGAGAACAAAACATAGGGTTGATATATATAACATAGGGTTCCTTTGTGTAGCGTAGTGTTCATTTGAGTAACATAGGGTTCCGTTAGCAACGTATTTTTTCTTAGAAATACTTTCATCTTCATGTAATGTATGGAACAAAATTATCTTAGGGATGATAATCTGTAATTTTATACTCCTCAGTGTAAAATCCCAAATATATTGTTGATTAAACATACATTCAACTTTTCCATATAAAGGATATCAATAGTATATATAGAATCCAATGTAGGGTTTTTGATCCATAAATTTGACAATTATATAAACATAAGGATTTTTATCTAAATGAAAAATATTTTAGCATAACATAGGGTTTATACCAAACACAAGAATTTCACTTCACTTTGTAACACAATTTTTAAACAATAACAATAAATTCCTTAAACATATTATAAATTCCTATAAAAGTCACTCAATAAAACTTCATTAGATAAAATATGGTTATTTTTAACATAAAAATCATCATATATTATAGTTTATGACTGAGATAAGGCATTACTAATAGAATCACCATCATAGTGATTATTTTAGCTTTTACCAATTGAAATATTGGTTCTGTGAAATGATATATATGCCACTATGTTCTGAGAAAAAAATAAATCTTTCAATCATGGTGTAAGTGGGAAATACCTTAACTATTTTATGGAAATGAATAAAAACCACCCTTTTTGAGCCTATTTATATGTCGATTTACCAAATGTGGTAAAACTATCCAACTGATCATTTTCACCATAATATATGATGCAACCTTTTAAACATTCATGGTTCTTTTGATAACCAATATCTAGATTATGAACCAGCCCCTTTCACTCATATAAATCTGTTGGGAACACATTTACATCATGTAATAGTGTTTTATCCAATGATAATATCTAATGAAAAAAATTATTTGACATTCCATTATCTGATTTTATAGTGATAAATTTTCCAACTAATTTAAATTTTATTATCTCCCAACTGAGATATAAGGCATACTTAGTGGATCATAATAACTCATAAAATAAAGATGGTTGTGACTCATGAGTTAAATAAATATCATCCTAAGATTCATATTATTGAAAAGACGAACATTCCACATCATTTAATAAATTTTAAAACCATGATATATCAGGAACCAAATTTTTAGATTCTTCTCTGGAAATACATTCACCATATGATGTCATGAAACATATTCTTTTTGAACTCCAATATGAAATAGATGTCCCCTAATGCTGTTAAATGTATCAAATGTCTTCAAACATTATTTATTATATGAATACATAATTTTACCTTTTGAAAAAAGTCTGTTTTAGTGATGAAAATAAAAATAAGGTTTCAACACCCTCATTATATATAGGATTTATACAACAATTTTTTGGATTCTTGAACTATTTATCCAAATGTGATCATTTAATAAGGACTATTTATGAATTTTGTGTCCCATATTTCTCTACAAAATATAAAATTATTAGTTTTTAATGAAAAACAATTCAAAAAACTATATGTAATTGTTAATTATTCCAAAGTATTCCTAATTACTAATATTTATTACTAATTACTAGTAATTACACTTATTTATTACTATTAATTACTTAAAACTACTAATTATTAAGAATTATAACAAATTATTACTAATTATGTCTATCTATTACTAATTATCACTAATTATTCATAATTATCACTATTTATTAGAAATTATTACTATTTATAAGAAATTATTACTAATTATTTCTATATATTACTAATTATTACCATTTATTTATCTTTATTACTAATTATTACTAAATATTTAATTTTATCACAATTTATTACTAATTATTAATGTTCAATATTATTTATTACCAATTAATAAAAAAAATTTATTATTACCATGTATTACTATTTATTATTAATTTTCTTACTAATTATTACTATTCATTACTATTTATTGATAATTATTACCATTTATTACTAAGTATTACCATTTATTATTAATTATTACTAATTATTTTCCTGACAAATTATTACTAATTATTCATATTTATCACTAATTATTTCTAATTATTTCAATTTTCCCAATTTATTGCTAATAATTACAATTTATCACAATTTATTACATGTAATTAGAATTTGTTGCAATTTATTACAAATTATTATCATTTATTACTATTTATTACAAATTATTACTATTTACTACAAATCATTACTATTTATTTGTATTAATTACTAAATATTACCATTTGACCAATTATTACTAATTATTACAAATTATTACTAATTTATGACTTTAATAGTCATGGTTATTTATTACTAATTATTACCATTTATTACTAATTATTAACATTTGTTTATATTTATTACTAATTATTACCCTTTATGAGCAATTATTACAAATTATTACTAATTATTTCCATTTATTAGTAATTAGTAATATTTATGAAAAATTATTACCATTTATTAGTAATCATTATATGTTATTAGTAGTTATTGCCATTAATTTGCAATTATTAACATTTATTAGAAATTGTTTCATTTTATTAGTAATTATTACAATTTATTAGTAGTTATTCCAAATTACTACTAATTATTACTAATTATTACCAATTATTTTTATTTAATTCTATTTATTTTAGTTTATTTCTATTTAATACTATTTCTTATGATTTATTTCTATTTAATACTATTTATTTATATTTAAGACTATTTATTGGTAATTATCACCACTTATTTATAATTATCCATAATTATGGGTAATTATCACTAATTATTATTAATTATCACTTATTATTAGTAATTATCACTAATTATATGTTATTATCACTAGTTATGACAAGTTATTAACAATTATCACAAATTGTCACTAATTATGCTTATTTATTCGTAATTATTGTTAATTATTAGTAATTATTAATAATTACTAATATTTATCACTAATTATTTCTAATTAAATATAATTTTTCATAATTATAACCATTTATTACTATTTATCACAATTTATTCCAAATTATAAATATTTAGTTTGATTTATTACTATTTATTCCTATTTAATTCTATGCATTCCTATTTATTACTACGTGTTTCTAACTATTAATAATTACAAAATAAAATAGAAATAAATAAGGAGCCACCAAGCGCACTCCACAATCTAGTTGTGATGGGCATCACAATTTCCTTGGGATTGGCGGAAACTCTTCTGCCTAATAGATCACTTACAAGCATCTTTCTCTTACTAAAATCAATATGAAAAATCTACTATGAAATATATATATCCATTTTCGTATGGAAAAGAATAGAGAGTAGGGAGGCCCCACTGCACTGCTCTCTATTCTCATGCATATGAAAATAGATTTCTATATGTCCAATAATATTTTTCATTGTGATTTCACTCAATGAATGTTTTAAAGAGACGAGCTATCGAAAAAAAGAGCTACAACTAATCCACTAGAAATTATGCTACCCGTAAAAAATATTTGGTGGACTAGGCCTGATGTCATTCAATTTATTTCTATTTAGTATTAATTATTGATAATTTTTGATAATTTTTACAAATTATCACTAATTATCACTATTTAAGGCTAATTATGCCTAATTACTACTAATTATTACTAATTATCAGGAATTATTACTAATTACCTCTAATTATTACTATTTACCACCAATTATTTCTAATTATCACTAATTATTACCAATTACTGCTAATTATTTATAATTATTTTAAATTATTATATATTATTCCTAATTATATCTTCTCATTACTAATTATTCCTATTCCTTCCTAATTATGTCTAATCATTACTAATTACATCGATTCATTACTAAGTATTACCATTCATTACTAATTACTACCATTCATCACTGATTATTACCATTCATTATATGTTATTACCATTCATTACATATTATTACCATTCATTAATAATTAGAACCATTTATTCTTAATCATTTCCATTTATTACTAATTATTACCAGTTACTAATAATTATTACCGTTTACTATAATTATGAGCATTTACAACTAATTAATACTATTTATTTCCAATCCATTTTAATTATATGTACTTCATTCTAATTATTACTAATTAATACCATTTACAACTAATTATTTAAAATTACTACTAATTAATACTAATAGCTACTAATTAAGACATATTAAAACTAATTATGACCATTTACCGCTAATTAATACCATTTACTACTATTTAAATCTAGTTACTTCTAATTACTACCAATTAATAATAATTAATACTAATATATACTAATTAACAGTAATTATACATAATTATATAGAAAAATAATTAATGAAATATAAAACTATCTATTTCTTATATAATTTAATTCCCTTTAATTAACATTTATTATAACTAATATAAAGTAAAATGATTTCACTAAAAATTAAAAGAAATAGATAAATAACCAAGAATTGAATCTTTCAAAGGATGTAATGATTCAACACTCATCCAATGTAAAATTTTCAACATAGAAAATATTTTGTAGAGAAATATACAAATAGAGAGAGAGATATTTATGCTGGGAAAAGTGTGAAATGAAAAAAAATGGTTGAGTGTATAGATAGGTTCTATTAGTTGCGACATGTGTTTTTGCGATTGGACCCCTCACTATCACAAATATCCCATCACAAATATTTATTTTTTCAATAGTGAATAGATATTTTTGAGTATACAAGGTGGCATTCTATAATGTGTATATTGATATTGAACATCATTTCTTAGGAGAACATTTCTAATATGGTGATATATCATTGGAATTTATTAATATTGAAAATCATCTTACTGATATTTTTTCTAAAGAATATCCCATGAAACATTTTTGTTTTTAAAAGGTGTTAAGTTAATTTAATTTTATGTCATATTTATCTACTATTCTATGTTACATTAGAAATTTTTTTAATTATATTTTACAATATTTATATTAATTAATTATTTAAAAGTATGGTTACCCATTTAAAGACTATTTTATTAGAATAATAGTTGTTTATTTTAATTTAAAAGGACATATATTATAAGGACCCAACCTTATAACATTACATAATATTGTGTTAAATGAATAATTCACATTGAGTATCTTTTCAGGTTTAGAGTTTTTGAGAATTAGGATATAACTATTACATCTCAAAAGACGACAAAGTAGACACACTTATTCAGTTTCCATTTTTTCCACAAAATAAAAACTCTTAAAAAGAAACATGTCTAGCTCCATGTTTTAGATATCATGCCTTTCCATGATCCCATCCTAGACCCTATTCATCTTCAACCCTTGTGAAAAACATTTCAAAAACATGGGATGAGCATAAAAAAGCTCAGTAAGGGATACACAAAGAAATTAAACTGTTAGTTTTTCAAAACAACAAGTAAACCATGAAATCTTTAACCTAAGTAGTACTTTTCACCTTTATGAAGTATTACTTTATCTTCAATGAATAAAAGTTCACTACTTACCATTTTGTAACAAAAATATTACCATAAAACCCATGTAAAGGACACATAACATATAAAGGTAACTTGGGATGTAAATATATTTAAATGGAATAACCATACTGTCAACTTCCACACATATCACTAAATGGAGTAGCCATACGGCCAACTTCCAAACCCAATGCATTGGAGGTTATAACGTAACCTCTCGTCCTGGTATTCACGCCACCACCCGTCATTTGGTTTATCAGGTAACCACCGGTCAAATGTTCAAGTACCATTATAAAACTATAACACATAAAGCAATTATAGGAAAGAAATTATTTTCCACATTTAAATCAAAATATATTACCTAAATATGTTAACATAAAAATCCATTATCAAATCAATTTTCAATACCATAATACATAAAATAGTATAGGTTATTTATTTTCTTTTAAAAACATTACAACTTGTTGGGGAAGCCAAAGAACAAATAATACCGTGGCGGTGGAAAGGTCGTTATAACCACGTACGTTGAAAACGTACTTTTTGTTATTTAGTTAAATGCTTCATAGAGAAAATATTCCTTTTTAATAAAATTAAAATTCAAAGTGGTTTATAGACAATATAAAAGAAAGATGTGTATAAAAGAAAATATGCCTCAATGAAATGATATTGAGACGAAGTCCCTTACAAATTTGGTATCCTTAGATTAAGGATAAATCAATTACATAATTCTATGTGAAAAATATAAATACACCCAATATCGGAGGATATTAATTGTAAAACAATCATAGTTCATCCACACATATTCATTGTACGTCATAATCATGAAGTAGCGGTTTAACCCAAAGAATTGAAATTTGGTTAGGAAATTCCCTTACAAAAATTCTACAACCTAACAACATCACTTTAAAATTCAGAAAATGATTTTATGAGAGATAAAAAAGGTATCTCATCACATGGACATAAAATTTACATCAATAAGGATATATAAGAACATATCCCAACATAATAATATGTAAATTAAAAAACCTAACAAAAGAAGTCTTTTAAAAGAATAGGAGGGTGAAGGGTTCCCTTACAGATTTGGGTAAATTTCGAAACGTACACCCCATGAAAGAAGGATCATACAATGAAGATTTAAATACACATAAATTAAACTATATTAAAAAAATAATACAATCATGGGCAGTAGACACACCACACAAAAGGAAAATTGTGGAAAATGTAGCAAGAATCTCACGGGAATAAAAAGTGAGATAAAAACCTCTTACCTCATTGTAATCAATCAAGTCTTATGACCAAAAGATAATAAGAACCAAATGAATCACAAAATATCATCAATATAAATAGAATAATTATAATATATATCAAATGGATGTACACAATACACCACATGCAATAAATAAGTGGTGAACAATAGAAATTTCATGGAATTAAAAGTGAGATAAAAAATCACCTTACGAAAATTCGGCAGCCTAACGGTGCCTCTTAAAACATCAAAAAATGGATTCTTGAGATCAAATAGGGTCTCTCATCATATGAACATAAAATTTACAGTAATAGGAATATAAAATAACATCCCCCACCATAAGGAATAGGATCTTAAAATATATGACATAAAAGAGAGTACTTAAAAAATAAATAGAGAGGTAGGATCCTTTGGCTAAAGTCTGACTTGTCTTGTTCGATTCATTATATTACTGAATAATAAACATAAATCAATTTATTATTTATTAAGGATATAATGTAATGTTTATTATTCAATTCATATCACATATTATAATTTTATAATAATTAGTTAATTATGTGATTTCATATCTGATGTTTTTGTTGATGTTCGGTACATGAGTCAAAAATGAACTTGTTTGAAAAGAATTATCCATGTAGTTATAGGTACATCATATACAGAATAGTATTAATGATTTAAATGTAATATATATCCTTTATATATTAATTTTATACTATTCCATAACAGTTGGGGATAAAAATAAATGAAATGCACTGTTCATGGAGACGGTAGGCCGTACGTACGCATGAACGCTACTTTCATTTCTTTGTCATATTAATGGAATAAAAAATGTATTAGAGATATATATATTATAATTAAAGTATAATATATAAGTTATATAGGTCACATAATTTCATTAATTTCATTCTTTATACATTCATTGTATTGCATGAATGAGTCACATCACTTGAGGGGGCAGTAGTCCATACTTCCTCACATGATATTATCGCATTTTCACATCATGAAAAGTATAAAGGTATGTTTTGAAAATAAAATACAGAAGAATATAGAAAACATATATACCATATATATCATATATAAATATATTTCCATCATAATGGACACCAAGAGAGGTGGTAGGATAAGATTTAGCAATCATTGTTTCGTGAGGTAGAAATTCACCATCTACAGAAACAATATTTTCTTTACCCATTAGACAGAGGTGTGTGTAAGTGTAAATAAAATAATTCTCATAAAAAAATCCTAGTATATTGAGGATACTATTTTTGTTATGGAATCCAATAATAAGAATGTTATGGGGAATTAATAAGGAAAATATAAGAAAGAAACTCGAGAGAGGACATTACCACTAAATCGGGTAACTCTTTTTGATTTGAGCCAAAGGCTTCCTTGGGATAACTTCTGCCCAAAGTGAGGCTTCTAGAAGTAATAGAGGGATGTGGAGATATAATATGAGAATATTTTGGAATAACCAAGGGATTTAGAGGTGTGGGTAAGGGTGTAGAGGTGGGGACCTTTTATAAGAGCGAGGAGGGGTACTCTTGGAAAGTCTTGAAAAGATACTTTATTATAAATTGGTTTTAGGATTTTAAATGTCCCAAAATTATATATTTCTAGTATAAGGTGATAAGGGTTCGAAATACACCCATACAATAAGTTTTTGACAAGTCTATGTTATAGTTTTTACCTTATCTTTTCATTTTATTTAAATCGTTCATCAATGTTGTAATCACTGGATCATCATGGTGTCACAAATAAATATATTTATTTAAAGTCTAAATATTATAAATAAATACCATGATGTAGAAAATATTTTTATATTTCTAGTGAATATTTATATTTTAAGAGATAATTTATATAAGAAAAACTAAAATTGTTTTACTTAGGTGATATATACTTTGGTTATATTTTCCTTTCGTTAAAAAATAATATGATAAATGGTGACTATCACAATAAGTGATTCCATGGGGTCCCAAAGTTAACACAAGGAATTCCATGGTTTTACATGACAGCACCAATATAATTAAGAAATATTTTGTGGTCATTTTTTATTTTTGTGATATTATTTTCTTACCCTTAACTACCCGATTACTAATTAATCACAATAACTAAAGATAATTGTCATCGTTACTATTCATAATGTCTAAAAACAAAAGAGTCTTAATTACATAATTTGGAACTTCTGATTAAGAATATGGATGTAGAGACCCGTATCCTGACGTACATGGACATTACATTACATTTGCGGAATACTTAGTACATAACAAAAACACACACTAAAGGATCGTAATAGTTTAGTGTCTTTGGAAACTCGGAACGTAATCTTCTAATCGTGGTGAAAGTTCTTCAATATCTCCCATAAAGATCTTCCATTTTTCTACCAAAAACCTTTCTTTATATCCTGGGGAAAAGAAAACATAAAAGGGTGAGCTCAAATGCTCAGCAAGGGTAAACAAAAGAAATATCAATTACATCATATACATAAAAACATAGCTTTTGGAAATTTTAACCTGCAAAAGAGCACATAATATCATAACATGGGATAAATCATAGAAGTGAAATGTAATCCAATAATCATAACTTAAAACATGAAACTTTGTGGCATACACACATAATCATAGAGAATCATTTCTTGTTAGTCAAGACTTAATTCCAAGACTATCTTAGTGGACAAAGTCCCTTTCTGAATCGAGTAACCCTCGTTTCAGTCCTGTTTCACTGAACCGGTATAACCTACCATTTCAGCCATGTCTATCTCATGAGATATAAAATCTTTACCCAATGCATTGGAGGGAGATATAGGTCCCACCCATCTCATAATGATACCATTCTTATGTGTGCCACAAAATCATAAACCATACATCATTTCATAACCCATGTAATAAAAATGGGATTCTTAAAACAACATGACATCATAAAACCATTCATATAAGATAAAGGAATTCATAAAAATAATTCCATCACAACATGATCAAATCAATTTAATAATAGGGATAAAAACAGAACCCTTTATTATCTTAGATGGAAAATAATTTTGATAAAACACATGAACTCGATTCTTGAGGAAAATATCCTTTCTTCTTCAAAAAACATTTTTCCTTTCATAACATGTCATACAACTTTAAAATAAAAGAATTTGATTAAAAAAACTTGAAAACTTGTAAAGGAAGCTTCTTGGAAATAATGTTTTAAAAATCCATTCATGCCGTATAGGTTAAAAAAACATTCTTCGTACTTTTGTCGGAAAAGTCAAAAAGTACCTCGTACGAAAAACGACGAAAGATTCCTTTCATATCTTTTACTAAAAACTCACCGAAAGGTAAAATTGGATTTAAACAATTTTAGATGGATGTAAATAATATTACATATTCCTGAAAAATGGATGTGGATGATAAAATACACCCCAGTAAATGTCAGAGTATAAACAATCTCGGATACAAATGAGATTGTGATATTTCCCTTACCTTAGGTCCGACTTGCTTTGTAAGTGTCTGAACCTCCTGTATAATGATTTAAATCATGTTATTGACTTATTAAAGAATCATATTCATTGTTATGATATCATATATGGTTCACTTATGACATTATATTACCCGTTCTTTTGTAAATTCCATGTTAAAGAAGCGTTTTGGGTAAAATCGTTTCATTTATCGTAGGTGTTTTGATTTGTTGTTCTTGACATTATTATTACTTATATCATGATTTACTTACTTCCAGAATATAAAATATTATTTATATATCATATATATTCAGTATATACATATATATATAATAGATAGATAAATGAAATGAAAAACACCGTTCATGGAGACGGTAGTCCGTACGTACGCATGAACGCTATTTTCCTTTCCTTATTGTCTTGAATGGAAGTAATAGATGACATACATATATATATATATACATAAATCCAGTAGCTTTATAATGTCATATATTTCATTATTATTTCTTATATATACTTTATAATCATTCTTAAATGGTTAACATGGAGAATGAATCTCATCGCGTCGTGGAGACGGTATTCCGTACGTACGCACGCGCGGTGATTTCTTTTTCCGTAGGATGGATAGATGGTGAAATAGGGTTGTTTCATACTTATAATAACATATCCGTATATGAGTGATACTGATGTTATTACTTCATAATGAAACAACCTAAGAAGAAGAAGTGGAAGAAGAAATAAAGATGAAATAATTGGTAACGGTAATTACCTCTTCTTTGAAGCGCCTCTTTGAGACCTCCTCTTAGGGCACTAGAATTGGTCTTTGAGGAAGACCAGAACCTCTAGGATGTTGCTAGGGAAGTGGAGAAGAGATTTTGGCAGGGTTTGGCCGAGCTTGAGTTCTCAAATTGGTGTGAGGAGGAGGGGGAGGAGGTGTCCTTTTATAGGGGAGGAGAGGGGCACCTTAGGAATATCTCAAAATATTATTTTATATTAAAGTCAAAATCGGTTTATAATAGTTCCAAAGGGTCTTATTTCAAAGCTAAAGTGGGGATGGTTCGAAATCCTATCAACCAATAGAATTTAGACAAGTTTAGGATATTATTTTAACCTTATCAATTAGATTTAACTCTAAGTTAAATAATTTAACTTTTACCATGTCGTTTTGTTTTCTTTCACTATATGGTTAATAAACTTACTATAACATGCCAAACGAACTCCAAATTGTTTATTATTAATATATATATCCTTATCTAAGTCATTTGGCCGAACCTTAGATTTTTAGGAATACAATAACAATTAATAATATAATATTTGATTTAAAAACTATTTTGTGTCAATTTTGACACTATTTGATATATGATTTTTGTGAAAGTCATAACAGAATTAAATGTTCGAACCAAGTTGATTAAATCAACATTAATATATCATAGTAACCTAGAAAATTAGTAGAATTCATAAAAAATCTCAAATTACATTTATTTAGGTGTTTATAACATCAATTATGTCAATATTTCATTAATAAGATAATTACTGCATCATCGTTGTGTCATAAATAAATTAAATAATTTTATGTCTAAAAATTACAAATAAAATACCATCATGTAGGAAATATTTTTAGCTTTCTAATGAATATTTACAATCGAATTTATCTTATGTATAACCCCATATTAAAAATGATTTACTTATTAAACTTTGATTTTAACTATTTTAACCTTTCTTTAAATAAATTAATAATAAATGTCCTAATCTAATCCAAGTGGGCCTAAATGGTCATATTTTATTCCTAAGTTTGTTTTTGGTCGAATTAAACTTGTCCAATAGAATTAGGACATGTGTTAGGGTAATAGTAATATCATATTTACCCTTAGTTACCCTATTTACTATTAACCGCGATAAAAAAAGTAAAAAGTTACTATTCACCAAAAAATTATTTTCATCTCATTGAACCACATTTTAGTCCTTGATATTAACCGTGTCTCTCGGATTTTCGAAATTCCATTCACAGAAGCGGAAAAATTAAGTTTTATGAAAAATTCAGTTTTTTTTAACTACCACTTAGTAGTTTCACTATTCATCAAAAATTGATGTTTTTCAGAACAATGCCAAAATTTCATTCTAAGCTATATTTAATATTCCAAAATCAAAAATGAAATCTATTTTACCAAATTCATAACATAGAAGTTGCATTAATTAATTTTATAATTAAATCCTGCTATTAAAATAAATAGCGTGTTTTTAGGAAACAATATATATCAAAAGATTGACACTTGATTATGTCTGGTTTAAATGTGAAATTACAACCAATGACCAACATTGTATTAAATTGTAAAAATATATTCTAAATATACTTTAAAACCACTCAAATTAATAATTTATCACTATTAATTATTTCAATTAAAAAAGTTGTTTTTAATTATAATTTAGTAATTTTCACTATTCATCAGAATATGAAAGTTATCCAAAAAGTACCAAAATTTCACCTTAGGCTAAATTCGATACTCCGAATCCAAGAATGAAGTTCATTTTGAAAAATAAGATTTACAGAATTTTAAAAAGTGGTTATTACTATTCATAACGGCTAGTTTTAATAATATTTTAATAGCACATCGTTGTTTAGTGAAACTCGGTATTGCGTATTACACACGCTATCGAGGAAGGTCGCGATTGCGTGTAATGCAAGGCAAGACAAGGATACGTGTTGTGGAAGCTCCTTTTGGTGTAGCGTACAACACAAGACATTAATAAAATTAAA
This sequence comes from Viscum album, assembly GCA_963277665.1. Lineage (NCBI taxonomy): Eukaryota > Viridiplantae > Streptophyta > Magnoliopsida > Santalales > Viscaceae > Viscum > Viscum album. The sequence goes on along the minus strand of OY728155.1, from coordinate 1,629,532,936 downwards.
AAGAATATTTTTTTATAAAATCTTGGGCTGTTACATTCTACCCCCCTTAAAATGAATTTCGCCCTCGAAATTCGTCGGGGTTATAAATGGTTTACTATTCGAAAGTTTCTTTAATAGAAACCCACATCGTAAAAAGGAATATCAAAACCAATCTTTAGAAACAAAAGTATGAAACGTAACGGTTACCCAAATAAACTAATCATTGGGTTTCCACATAGGTGAAAATATGGATATGGAAGAGAAATCTAACCATCATGTTCTGATGGAGAGTGGTAGAGAACATGGCTATGGAAAAGCCAGTAATCACAAATCCATAGATTTGTGATGATATAAGGTACCATCTGATTCATCAGGTATAAGATCACTAGGACAACATTTTTGGTTTTCAAGATCATTTCCCCTAAAGTTGAAAATTTTAATTTTAATAAATACTTACTTTATTTTGGTACAATCTCACTGTTGTTCGTGCCTTGAACAATTTCCACTTCATCTCTTAAATAAATGAAGTTGAATTTGTTATTCGTGAAGTGTTAGCAGATCATGTGATAGAATGACGGGTCATTCCATCTGTCTCAAACAAAAGGTTAGCAAAAATTATATGCATAAATCGATCTATATTGAGATTAATCATATATGGTTCCTAAAATGGGCTTATACTTCATATATCATACTTCTTAATATAATAAAACTAGTTTCTACTAAACAGGGACTTCCTGTAGGCCATTGGTAGGCGATAAAGGCCAGTCGCACTTCGGTTGTGGGTTCGATTCCCACAGCCTTGTCCGAAGCGATGGGCTGTCGCCCGTCCTGCAGGTTGTCCTTTTTCTAAAACTATTTTACTATAACATCCCATCAATAATATCAAAATTTCTATCGTTAAACAATACTAACTTATGTCCAACATAATCCATTCCAATCTTTAGGCTTATTCATAATACTGCAGTCCACTCTCATAACATAGTGAAAACGATTACCAGAGATTTAATACCGTCGTTGATCCCCATATATCATAAGATATATCTTGTTGGACACATTCCAAACATTCAAAGGCCTTAATCTTGTACTCTCTTGAATACCCATTGAACCTTAGTGAAAACTTGAATGCTGTCAAAAGTTAACTCTTTCCACATACCAAAATCCAAAAATTCTATATACTCAAACCATGATATAACCTTCTCCTTATATCAGTCATGAGATCATGAATACTATCAAACATTTAATTTTCTCCTTATCCCTTCATTATGCGCATATCATCTACATTCCAAAAATATCTGAATAACCTTTCATGGATACTGGTAACATTAATCAGACAACAATGTAACAATCCTTACATGTCTCTTTATTCCATAGTACCATGAGATTACTTATACAACATTACACATGATAAACATGTAATCATTCCACTACATTCTTAAACCATTGACCGAGCTTCAACAATTCTTTCATCTCACATATCATTGGTAGTCTCTTCATCATCATCCACATAAATACTTCCCATACGACCATACTGATTATCTTCATGAGACTTTCCCTTAGGGCATTGGTTTGCATAATGCCCGTACATTCCACATTTAAAACATTTAACCATTGTTGAAGTCGTAGCAATACCATTATCCTCATCCCTGGTGTTAACTGATCCTTTTCCTTTGCACTTACTGGCTTTGTGTCCTTCTTTTCCACACCCAAAGCATCTTCCAGTTCCTTTGAAACATTCTCCTTGATGCCTCTTCCCACATGATTTACATAGGGGAAATTGAACTTTCTTTCCTCTATGATCATCATGAAAATCCATCTTTCTCTTATTAGCCGAGTCAGGAAACTTACCAAATTTTACTTTATTGATCATATTATGAGATTGCTGATTCGGCATAATAATGATGTTTGGACTTCCAAATCCCATTTCATTTGGTTGCTCATGAAGAATATCATTCCATTGTCCATCATATCCTCCATTATCGTGAATCACCTTGTTTCCAGCCATTTTCTAAAACCCAAAAAGAATAGTGTGAGAGGCAAAAATCATAATAAAGGGGGAGTAACTTAAATATCTATCATCTTTGGTTTAATCTAATATCGTTACCATAGTTCTAGGACTATATCCTATACGTATACTTATCCTTAGGGGCATCCCTAGACATACCTTATAAATATCTCTAGGGATCTCACTAACGTTTTCGCTTCCTAGTTTCCAAAGGTTGAGTAAACCTTTCCTCTGATACCAACTGTAGAGACCCGTATCCTGATGTACATGGACATTACATTACATTTGCGGAATACTTAGTACATAACAAAAACACACACTAAAGGATCGTAATAGTTTAGTGTCTTTGGAAACTCGGAACGTAATCTTCTAATCGTGGTGAAAGTTCTTCAATATATCCCATAAAGATCTTCCATTTTTCTACCTAAAACCTTTCTTTATATCCTGGGGAAAAGAAAACATAAAAGGGTGAGCTCAAATGCTCAGCAAGGGTAAACAAAAGAAATATCAATTACATCATATACATAAAAACATAGCTTTTGGAAATTTTAACCTGCAAAAGAGCACATAATATCATAACATGGGATAAATCATAGAAGTGAAATGTAATCCAATAATCATAACTTAAAACATGAAACTTTGTGGCATACACACATAATCATAGAGAATCATTTCTTGTTAGTCAAGACTTAATGCCAAGACTATCTTAGTGGACAAAGTCCCTTTCTGAATCGAGTAACCCTCGTTTCAGTCCTGTTTCACTAAACCGGTATAACCTACCATTTCAGCCATGTCTATCTCATGAGATATAAAATCTTTACCCAATGCATTGGAGGGAGATATAGGTCCCACCCATCTCATAATGATACCATTCTTATGTGTGCCACAAAATCATAAATCATACATCATTTCATAACCCATGTAATAAAAATGGGATTATTAAAACAACATGACATCATAAAACCATTCATATAAGATAAAGGAATTCATAAAAATAATTCCATCACAACATGATCAAATCAATTTAATAATAGGGATAAAAATAGAACCCTTTATTATCTTAGATGGAAAATAATTTTGATAAAACACTTGAACTCGATTCTTGAGGAAAATATCCTTTCTTCTTCAAAAAACATTTTTCCTTTCATAACATGTCATACAACTTTAAAATAAAAGAAGTTTATTAAAAAAAACTTGAAATCTTGTAAAGGAAGCTTCTTGGAAATAATGTTTTAAAAATCCATTCATGCCGTATAGGTTAAAAAAACATTTTTCGTACTTTTGTCGGAAAAGTCAAAAAGTACCTCGTACGAAAAACGACGAAAGATTCCTTTCATATATTTTACTAAAAACTCACCGAAAGGTAAAATTGGATTTAAATAATTTTAGATGGATGTAAATAATATTACATATTCCTGAAAAATGGATGTGGATGATAAAATACACCCCAGTAAATGTCAGAGTATAAACAATCTCGGATACAAATGAGATTGTGATATTTCCCTTACCTTAGGTCCGACTTGCTTTGTAAGTGTCTGAACCTCCTGTATAATGATTTAAATCATGTTATTGACTTATTACAGAATCATATTCATTGTTATGATATCATATATGGTTCACTTATGACATTATATTACCCGTTCTTTTGTAAATTCCATGTTAAAGAAGCGTTTTGGGTAAAATCGTTTCATTTATCGTAGGTGTTTTGATTTGTTGTTCTTGACATTATTATTACTTATATCATGATTTACTTACTTCCAGAATATAAAATATGATTTATATATCATATATATTCAGTATATACATATATATATAATAGATAGATAAATGAAATGAAAAACACCGTTCATGGAGACGGTAGTCCGTACGTACGCATGAACGCTATTTTCCTTTCCTTATTGTCTTGAATGGAAGTAAGTAGATGACATACATATATATATATATACATAAATCCAGTAGCTTTATAATGTCATATATTTCATTATTATTTCTTATATATACTTTATAATCATTCTTAAATGGTTAACATGGAGAATGAATCTCATCGCGTCGTGGAGACGGTATTCCGTACGTACGCACGCGCGGTGATTTCTTTTTCTGTAGGATGGATAGATGGTGAAATAGGGTTGTTTCATACTTATAATAACATATCAGTATATGAGTGATACTTATGTTATTACTTCATAATGAAACAACCTAAGAAGAAGAAGTGGAAGAAGAAATAAAGATGAAAGAATTGGTAACGGTAATTACCTCTTCTTTGAAGCGCCTCTTTGAGACCTCCTCTTAGGGCACTAGAATTGGTCTTTGAGGAAGACCAGAACCTCTAGGATGTTGCTAGGGAAGTGGAGAAGATATTTTGGTAGGGTTTGGCCGAGCTTGAGTGCACAAATTGGTGTGAGGAGGAGGGGGAGGAGGTGTCCTTTTATAGGGGAGGAGAGGGGCACCTTAGGAATATCTCAAAATATTATTTTATATTAAAGTCAAAATCGGTTTATAATGGTTCCAAAGGGTCTTATTTCGAAGCTAAAGTGGGGATGGGTCGAAATACTATCAACCAATAGAATTTAGACAAGTTTAGGATATTATTTTAACCTTATCAATTAGATTTAACTCTAAGTTAAATAATTTAACTTTTACCATATCTTTTTGTTTTCTTTCACTATATGGTTAATACAATTACTATAACATGCCAAACAAATGCCAAATTGTTTATTATTAATATATATATCCTTATCTATGTCATTTGGCCTAACCTTAGATTTTTAGGAATACAATAACAATTAATAATATAATATTTGATTTAAAAACTATTTTGTGTCAATTTTGACACTATTTGATATATGATTTTTGTAAAAGTCATAACAGAATTAAATGTTCGAACCAAGTTGATTAAATCAACATTAATATATCATAGTAACCTAGAAAATTAGTGGAATTCATAAAAAATCTCAAATTACATTTATTTTGGTGTTTATAACATCAATTATGTCAATATTTCATTAATAAGATAATTACTGCATCATCGTTGTGTCATAAATAAATTAAATTATTTTATGTCTAAAAATTACAAATAAAATACCATCATGTAGGAAATATTTGTAGCTTTCTAATGAATATTTACAATCGAATTTATCTTATGCATAACCCCATATTAAAAATGATTTACTTATGAAACTTTGATTTTAACTATTTTAACCTTTCTTTAAATAAATTAATAATAAATGTCCTAATCTAATCCAAGTGGGCCTAAATGGTCATATTTTATTCCTAAGTTTGTTTTTGGTCGAATTACACTTGTCCAATAGAATTAGGACATGTGTTAGGGTAATAGTAATATCATATTTACCCTTAGTTACCCTATTTACTATTAACCGCGGTAAAAAAAGTAAAAAGTTACTATTCACCAAAAAATTATTTTCATCTCATTGAACCACATTTTAGTCCTTGATATTAACCGTGTCTCTCGGATTTTCGAAATTCCATTCACAGAAGCGGAAAAATTAAGTTTTATGAAAAATTCAGTTTTTTTAACTACCACTTAGTAGTTTCACTATTCATCAAAAATTGATGTTTTTCAGAACAATGCCAAAATTTCATTCTAAGCTATATTTAATATTCCGAATTAAAAAATGAAATCTATTTTACCAAATTCATAACATAGAAGTTGCATTAATTAATTTTATAATTAAATCCTGCTATTAAAATAAATAGCGTGTTTTTAGGAAACAATATATATCAAAAGATTGACACTTGATTATGTCTGGTTTAAATGTGAAATTACAACCAATGACCAACATTGTATTAAATTGTAAAAATATATTCTAAATATACTTTAAAACCACTCAAATTAATAATTTATCACTATTAATTATTTCAATTAAAAAAGTTGTTTTTAATTATAATTTAGTAATTTTCACTATTCATCAGAATATGAAAGTTATCCGAAAAGTACCAAAATTTCACCTTAGGCTAAATTCGATACTCCGAATCCAAGAATGAAGTTCATTTTGAAAAATAAGATTTACAGAATTTTAAAAAGTGGTTATTACTATTCATAACGGCTAGTTTTAATAATATTTTAATAGCACATCGTTGTTTAGTGAAACTCGGTATTGCGTATTACACACGCTATCGAGGAAGGTCGTGATTGCGTGTAATGCAAGCCAAGACAAGGATACGTGTTGTGCAAGCTCCTTTTGGTGTAGCGTACAACCCAAGACATTAATAAAATTAAAAAGAATATTTTTTTATAAAATCTTGGGCTGTTACAATGGAACCCATTTTACTAAATTACAAACACAGAAATTGAATTAATTAATTTAAAAATAATTCCCATCATCAAAACTAAAGATTGGTTTTTAAGAAGTAAAATTTATCAAAAGATTGACATGTTTTTACATCCAATTGAAAAGTGAAATTACTTACAATGAAAACAATTGTACTAAGTTATAAAAACATAATTAAATGAATCATTAAGACAATTTTAAAGGAAAATCTATCTATATAATTAAATTAGATGAAAAGTAGTTTTGATGTAAAATGCAGTATTTTCACTATTCATTACAAGTGAACATTTCTCAGAAAAATACCAAAAATTCACCCTAAGATATATTTGATATTCTAAATTAAAAAATGATATCAATTTTACCAAATTAGAAACATATAAGTTTCAATACTTAATTTTATAATCAATTCCCGTTGTCAAAACAAATAGCATGATTTTAAGAAACAATATCTATTAAAAGATTGACACTTGTTTATGTACAATTTCAAAGTGAAATTAATTCCAATGAACACCATTGGATTAAATGGTAGAAATATATTTTAATTAAACTTTAAACCCAATTAAAAATATTATCTATCCTTAAAAATAAATTAGATTAAAAATAACTATTAAAATAAAATATAGTATTTTTCACTAATCATTAAAAATGAATTTTATCAGAAAAATACCAAAAATTTTCCCAAATTAAATTTTGATGATACGAATATAAAGAATATTTTTCTTTTGTAAAACTGAACATATTAATGTGACCAAAACAAGATTTAAATAGGTTTCTCCATCAAAAGGCATTAAATCGGCCTTTTAATGTAAATTATGCTTAAAATCAGATTTATTTACATTTTAAGCCTCTAAATTTTATTGGATAAAAGTTAATAAATTTAACAAACATCTATAATCATATTGTAGTTAGTTGTATTAATTCCCTCCAATACAATGGCTAGGTGTTAACTACTATTTAAATGAATAAATTTATATTATTATTGTGAAACGTAAGATTTCAAAGAAACTCGTAGTTGCGTATTAGGCACGCCATCAAACATAGAATTTACTTTAAAGTAATATTAATATTTTATTAAAAATATTGATATATATGAACATTTCATATTCATTATTTACCTGGGATGTTACATCCTTCCCCCCTTTTGGGAATTGTGTCCTCGCAATTTTAAAATTGGGCTCGGAAACTTCAGTGAAAGCCCCACCTCGGAAAAGGGTTCAATGAAACTATCACTTTAAAAGAATGAAAGAGAAATATAATGGTCACCCAGGTTAACTCATACTAGAATTCCATGTAGGAAAATATGGATTTGGAAGAGAAAAAAAGGGTCATTTTCTGATAGAGAGTGATAGAAAACATGATCAGGAGAATGTAAACAATCTGAAATCCACAAAATTGTGACAGGTTAAATGTTATTTGATTCCCCAGTAGGAAAATATAAGAGACAATGTTTTTGTTTTAAGTTACATTTAATTGTGGAATTTATTTATGATCCTAACTAAAAAATAATTAAACATACTTACTTGTCATGTAGGCTTTCATCTATTACTGGATTTATAACACAAACACATTTTTCTACAAACAATGAGTATTTAGGATGACTTATTCACCTTAAGAGCGCTATAATCAACTTTTTGAGAATCCCATAATCCACACAAGATGAACTATATATTTCCCATGTCTTTATACTTTATCCAAAACCAAAATTTCTAGTACAAGATCAAATAATACCCAAAAGGATAATCCTTTATAAAAAGAAATACTACTTTTAATCTCTAAAAATTTTCCAAAAAAAAACAAATTTCATCAAAGACCATTCAATAAACAGCTATCCATAAAATTCCTCAAAGTAATCCAAACTAAGGTTGAAACCCAAAATTCTTGAAGGATTTAATCAAATAGTCTTCCAAGGTTAATCTTAAAATTTATCTCAAAATAACATCAGTTACTATTAAAGTCTCATAATTAAAAGTAATTAACCTAATCTCATATACTCTATGATAGGTTAACAATTTCTATAGATAACCAAAAATCAACTTATTTATGATTCATAAAATTATATAACTAAAAATAATTATTCAAAATAACCAAGTACTTCACGTAGTCCAGTGGTAGGTGACAAATCCCAGTCGTACTTTGGTTGTGGGTTCGATTCATGTAGCTTCGTCTGACGCGACGGGTTGTCACACAGTCTGCTTGTTGTCCTTTTTCCAAAACTATATAATTCATAAAACATTCCCCAAAAATATATAAAATCATTAAAAATAACCATAACATAATTTAACCTCAATGGTTTATCTCATTCCTTTCATTTTCCATCATAACATATAGTAACCCATAATTACCTCAAAAGTAAGGATCATATAAACCCTAATGGTTACCTTAATAATTATTACCCGAACGTCCTCATCGAGTTAGTTTTCTTGTATAAGATGTGTTAGAGAACTCACCAATGTTCAAGTGGTTAATCATGACTCCTGATAGCTGGTTTATAATAACCACGATATTTCAAATTGAATCACCCATTTAATCCAGTCTCTTAATCAGAGAAACACCATAGTTTCCTTCAAAGCCATTTTCACTTTGGTGCCAACTAGATTTATCCATTTACTAAACCAAAAAGTTAAATGTGAGTATATTAGTAAAATCATCATATAATATCTTATGAGGAGAGTAAATACTAAGATAAAGTTATTCATCTCATCTAAAACTCATTCACTTTATCTAAAAACTATGACTCTTTCTGAAATCCTAACCATTATGGTAATGTCACTTATTCCTATAGAATACCCTAACCTCTAATGTTATCTAAACCGACCTTTGATACCAACTATAAGGACCCAGTCTTATTACATTACATAATCTTCAGTTAAATGAATAATTCACATTGAGGATCTTTTCAAGTATAGAGTTTTAGAGTATTTGGACATAACTATTACATCTCAAAATATCACAAAGTAGACACTCCTACTCAGTTTCCATTTACCCACAAAATAAAAACTCTTAAAAAGAAACATGTATACTTCCATGTTTTAGATTGCATGTCCTTCCATGATCCCATCCTTGACCCTTTTCAGCTTTAAGTCCTATGAAAAACATTTCAAAAACATGGGATGAGCATAAAAATCTTAGTAAGGGATACACAATGAAGGAAAACTATTAGTTTTTCAAAACAACAAGTAAACCATGAATTATTTAAAATAAGTAATACTTTTAACCTTTGTGAAGTATTAAATTATCTTCAATGAATAAAATATAATTACTATCATTTTGTTACTAAATTATTACCATAAAACCCATTTAAAGGACACATAACATATAAAGGTAACATGGGACATAAACATAATTAAATGGAATAACCATACGGTCAAATTCCACACATATCAATAAATGGAATAGCCTTATGACCGATTTCCATAACCAATGAATTGGAGGTTATAATGTAGACACTCGTCCTGGTATTCACGACACCACCCTTCATTTGGTTTATCATGTAACCACCCATCAAATGTCTAAGTACCATTATAAAATCATCACACATAAAACAATTATTGGAAAGAAAACATTTCAACTATTCAATCACAATATGATACATAAATATATTAACATATCAAATCCATTATCAAAACAATTTTCAATACCATAATACATAAATGAGTATATGGTATTTATTTTCTTTCAAAAACATTTTGGCTTGTTGAGGAATCCAAATATCAAATAATACTCACGGCAGCAGAAAGGTCGTTGTCACCACGTACGTTAAAAAAACATACTTTTTGTCATTTAGTAAAACTCTTCATAAAGAAAAGATTCCATTTGAATAAAATCAAAATAAAAAGTGGTTTATACACCATATAAAAGAATGTTTTTTATAAAACAAAATATTCCTCAATGAAAGGAAATTGAGATGAATTCCCTTACAAAGTCTGTGTCCTTAGATTAATGATAAATCAATTACATAATTATATGTGAAAAATATAAATACACCCAATATTGGAGGATATTAAGTATAAACAAATAAGAGGTCATAAAAACATATTAATAGTACGACATAATCAAGAAGTATAGGTTTAAACCAAATAATTGAAATTGGGTTAAGAAGTTACCTTATAGAAATTCGACAGCCTAATGGCGTCACATTAAAATTCAGAAAATGAGTTGATAAGAGATAAAAAGGGACTAATCACTTGGACATAAAATTTATAGAAATAAGGATATATAATATCATATCACAATATAATAATATGTAAATTAAATGACCTAACGAAAGAAGTATTTTAAAAAAAGATGAGGGTGAATGGTTCCTTTACTGATTTGGGTAACTTTCGAAACGTACACCCCATGAGAGAAAGAACATAAAATGAAGATGTAAATACCCATAAATTAAAGTATATTACATGAGTAATACATTCATGGGTAGTATATACACCACAAAAAAGGAAAATAGTGGAAAATGTACAAGAATCTCACGGGAATAAAAAGTGAGATAAAACCCCTTACCTTGATGTAATCAATCAATTCGTATGACCAAAAGATAATAAAAAAAATAAATCACAGAATAGAATGAATATAAATATAATAATAATAATATATATCAAATTTTAGTACACAATACACCACATTAAATAAATAAGTGGTGACCAATAGAAATCTCATGGAATTAAAATTGAGATAAGGAATCCCCTTATGAAAATTCAGCTGCTTAACGGCGCCACTTAAATCTTCCAAAAAATGGATTTATGAGATCAAATAGGTTCTCTCATAAAATTAACATAAAAATAAAATTAATTGGAATATAAAATAACATCTCCTAACATATTTAAGAGGATATTAAATGATAGGACATAAAATATAGTACTTAAATAGAAAGAGAGAGGTGGGATCCCTTACCTCAAGTCCGATTTGTCTTGTTCGTTTCTTTATATTCATGAATAATAAACTTTGGTCAGTTTATAATTTATTAAGAAACTCCTTTAAAGTTTATTATTCAATTAATTTCACATATTATAATTTTATAATAATTAGTTAATTATGTGATTTCATATCAGACGTTTTTGTCAATGTTCGGTATATGAGTTAAAAATGAACTTGTTTGAAAAGAATTGTCCATATAGTTATAAGTACATCATATAAAAAATAATATTAATTATTTAAATATCATATATATCCATTATATATTCATTTTATACTGTTCCATAACATTTGAAGATAAAAATAAATGAAATTCACCGTTTATGGAGACGGTAGGCCTTACGTACGCATGAAATCTACTTTCATTTCCTTGTCATATTAATGGAATTAAAAATAAATGAGAGAGATATATATTATAATTACAGTATAATATATATGTTATATAGGTCACATAAGTTCATTAATATAGTTCTTTATACATACCTTGTATTGCATGACGAGTCACATCACTTTAGGGGGTGGTAGTCCACACTTCCTCATATGAAATTATCGAATTTTCACAACATGCGAAGCATAAAGGTATGTTTTAAATATAAAATAAAGAATCATATATAAAACATAAATACCATATATATCATATATAAATATATTTCCATAATAATGGCCTCTATAATAGGTGGTAGGAGAAGATTGAACCATCATCATTTTGTGAGGTAGAAATTTGTCATCCACAGAAACAGTATGTTCTTTAACCATTAGACGAAGGTGTGTGTAAGTGTAACTAAAATATATCTCATAAAAAAATCCTATTAGATTTAGGATACTGGTGTTGTTATGGAATAAAAGAATAATAATGTTAGGGGGAGTGAAGAAGAAAAATAAAAAGTAATAATCTCGAGAGAAGACATTACCTCCAAATCGGGTAACTCTTTTTCATTTGAGCCAAAGATTTCTTTGGGAATACTTCTACCCAGAGTGAGGATTAAATGAGTAAGAGAAGTATGTGGAGGGATAATATGAGTAGAGTATGGACTAACTAAGGGATTTAATGGTGTTTGTAAAGGTGTAGAGGTGGGGACGTTTTATAAGAGGGAGGAGGGGCACTCTGGGAATGTCTTGAAAAGTTACCTTTTTATAAAATGGTTTTCGGAATTTAAAGGTCCCACAATTATATATTTCGAGGATAAAATGATAAGGGTTCAAAATAAACCCATACAATAGGTTTTTTTACATGTTTATGTCTTATATATTACCTTATCGTTTAAGTTTATTTAAATCATTCATTAATGAGGTAATCACGGCATCATCATGGTGTCATAATTAAATAGATTTATTAATGTATAAAAATTATAAAAAAAACTTGATGTAGGAAATATTTTTATCTTTCCAATAACTATTTATAGTCTAATATATCATTTATTTAAACAAAACTAAAATTGTTTTACATAGGTGATACATACTTTGGTTATATATTCATTTCTTTAAAAAATAATATGATAAAAGATCACTATCACACTAAAGTGATTCCATGGTGTCCCAAAGTTGGAACAAGGAATCCCACGGTCTGCCATGACAGAAGAAATAGTATTAAGAAACATTTTGTGGTCATTTTGTATTTTTTATGATATTATTTTGTTGACCTTAATTAACCGATTACTAATTAATCACGATAATTAAAGATAATTGTCGTCATTACTATTCATAATGTCCATAAACAAAAGAGTATTAATTACATAATTTGGAACTTCTGATTATGAATATGGAACACATTTTACCAAATTCCAAACACTTAAATTTAAGTAATTAATTTAAAAATAATTCTCGTTGTCAAAACCAAAGATGGGTTTTTAAGAAGTAAGATTTATCAAAAGATTGACTTGTTTTTACATCCATTTGAAAAGTGAAATTACTTATATGGAGAAAAAATTGTATTAAGTGATAAAAAATAATTCAATTACACTTTAAAACCATTTAAAATTACAATCTATCTATATAATTAAATTATATGAAAATGTAGTTTTGAAGTAAAATGCAGTATTTTTCACTATTCATTAAAATCGAACATTTGTCATAAAAATACCAAAAATTCATCATAAGATATATTTAATATTCCAAATTCAAAAATTATATAAATTTTAAAAAATTAAAAACATATAAGTTTCATTAATTAATTTTATAATTAATTCCCGCTATCAAAACAAATAGCGTGTTTTTAAGAAACAATATCTATTAAAAGATTGACACTTGTTTATGTACAATTTCAAATTGAAATTAATTCAAAGGGCCAACATTGGATTAAATGGTAAAAATATTTTTTAATTTATCATTAAAACAAATTAAATATATAATATATCCTTATAAATAAAATATATGGAAAAGCACTTTTGAAATAAAATACAGTATTTTCACTATTCATTAAAAAATTAATTTTATCAGAAAAATACCAAAAATTTTACCGAAAGTAAATTTGTATGATACGAATATAAATAAGAATTTTATTTTGTCAAAATTAACATTTTAAATAGAACAAAACTACATTTATATAGGGTTCGTCATCAAAAGGTGTTAAATTGGCCTTTTAATGTAAATTATGCTTAAAATTAGATTCATTTACATGTTAATCCTCTAAATTTTATTGGATAAAAGTAAATAAATTTAACAAACATCTATAATTATATTGTTGTTAGTTCTATTCATTCCCTTCAATAAAATAGCTAGGTGTTAACTACCATTTTAAATAATAATATTATTTTATTAGTGTGCAACGTATGATTTCAAAGAAGCTCATTGTGGCGTATTGGTTATGCCATCGAACATAGAATATCCTTTAAAGTAATATTAATATTTTATTCACAAATATTAATATATACAAACATTTCATATTTATTATTTTCATGGGATGCTACATATATTCGTTTCCCATTCCCAAATTATTACACTAAACAGTTAGGAGGAGAAAATGAATCATATCTAAAAAGGTTCATTGATAAACTCATATATCCCTCCACCCTTAGAACCCTTTCCACTTTATTCACTTAAATTCTCCTATCTCTCATAACCCCAGGCATCTAAATCTTTACCCTTATAGTATTTCTCATAATAATGATGATGATGAGGACTAATGAGGCATGTTCCAATAGTGTAAAATTGTAAATTCCTTCATGTTAGGGTCCAAAATTATATTGGGGGAAGGTTTTCATCATCAATATGATGTTTAATACCAATATGATTCTGAATGTGGAGCTAATATCTCATGGACTGTAATTCATGTTCTATATAGTTAATTCCATGTATGTTATTGAAATTGGAGTAATATACATTTATGATAACATTTAACTTTGTTTTATAGATAGTGAAGAGTTCAGTTATTCCATTGTTAATGAAATGGAGTTTTTTTTTCAAAAAAGAGAAAGATCATTTTTTCCTATTCCCTCATGAAGGGAATTTAAATTCAGCTTTAGCTCATTTTAATACTAAGGAAATAAATATAAAGAAATCAGGTCCTTCCATTTTGGAGTTTCATATGTCATAAAAATAATAATGAAGGATTTTGAAAGTGATCAGAATGTTCTTTTTAATTTTATCCTAACAACAGATTCTCCTAGGAATGTAGAGTGAGAGAAAAATAATTTTATAGGGTTTTTTATAATGTTACTCAAGAAGTAATATATCAAGTAAAACAGAAGTTCATACATGTATTGTTAAATTGAACAATACTACAATAGTGTTTAAATTAAACAATACAACAATAGAGGTGAAAAGATATAAGTTTATAATCAATGTAGTGCAGTATCTCTTGTTCAATACAATATAGGAGAGATTATAGACATAAGTACAGATTTTATATGTCATCATAGCTTAGTTTTATCTGTTGGAAATCTATTTTTTCTTAATAATTTATTGTATATAAATTTGAAATCATATTCCAGGTGGGGAAAAATTAGACTAACTATCTTGGTCTTAGGATGAGGCGGAGACCAGAAGTTCAAATTTTCCTTGTTCTGAAAGTCTTGGTGCTGAGAAAGATTATCACTCTTGAATGGAAAGAGTTTATACTGGGCTTTTTGTTGCTGGATGTAGAGATATAGGTTTAATTTATTCCACTACCAGTGCCTAATGTATTCTCTTTTTTAATAGAAGAAGATATGTTTTTGAGGAGATAATTCTATAATTTATTATAAGTGTTCATTAATTTTGAGTTTATCAAGAACATCATTATAAAGAAGATAATTGTGATGTTTATATTTTGGGAACTTGGATAAGAGAGGATATTGTAGATATTGAGAAGAATTTTGATTTCTCTTATAAGGATTCTATGAAGTAGATTCATTTTATTTAACAAATACATGGGAATGATGTTTTTTTATAGGAACAATATTTATTGGAAGCTTATCATTCTCTAGTATTTCAATTGTCATTAGAATATTGATCTATTTAGAATTTAATAGGATATTTAGGTACTTATATTTAGTTGATTGAGGAGTAATTAGTTTATTTTGTTTATGAAGTCCTTGGAAAAGACAATTGATGATTGTTCTAAGGAAATAATGGTTCGTGAGGACATATCCTCACCTTATAATGATGGCATAGAAGTGAAACCCATTTATATTTATGAACATGGAGAACCATATGCGACACTTGAAGGGGAGTCCATATAATATTGATAGGAATGATATTGTTTTACTCTCATACAAAATATTTTAAATTAATTATTGTTCCTTTAAATTATATTTTGAATGACGATGTTTTAAATCATCATGGAAAAATTGAGTGTTCTCAGAGTTATTATGACTACTTGAGAAATTAATTGGTTTAGTTATTAGATTATGAGTCTCTTTCGGATCATTGTCACAATTTGAAGGAAAAAACTAGTTCTGCATAATTATTTCTATAGTTTAATAAGGGTTGTATCTGAACAACATGGAAAAATAATAGTGGATATGGTTTCAATGATAAATTTCCTTGATCTAAAGTTGTTTTTATTAATATTGATTGATAGTGTGACATTATCTTGTTTCTATTAGGGAATGGATTTTGTATCTACTGGGGCAGATTTTAGAAACGTCTTATAAACAATAGAGATATTTTTATATGATAGTTCAACTATGGCTGAATATAATAATGATTTGTAGTGTGATAGTGAACCAATACATACTAATTTTTAGAATCTGAATGAATTCATTAAATTGTTAGATAATGTTGAACTACAGTTTATATTTATGCTCAACTTACTTGGAAACACAATGAACAAGTATGTTCAGTCATATAAGACTGATCAAGCCACTCTCAAAGTGAATCTGGTTGATATGATGATGGTTAGTTAGTATTCAAGGATTTTTCTAACAGTGTGGGTTTCTCTATTGACTTATAATTTAAATGAAATAATGGTGGAGTTAACGGATACTCATAGGTCATGTGGATATTCCCCAACATTTTATTCTTATTTCAACAATTTAAACCTTAATCAAATAATACCTCACATCGTACACCAAAAATAATTATTTCTATCATGAAACTCCATATAATATGTAATCGTTTATCATGATTTAGTTTTATATTCTATTTATGTTTTATCGGTGATATTTTTTAATCCTATCCACTCTTAAAATACACATATTTCTGTTTTAAATAATATTCCAAAAACAATTATATGAAAAATTAATTTTATTTCATTCCATTTTAATACATATATTTGATATCACCAAAAGGGGGAGAAATATGTATGAATAAATAATTCACAAATAAAATTTATTAATATTCCCTTTCTATAAGGCCAAATTTATGTAACTTGTTTTATAATTACAAACATGTTAGTATTATGTTTCTCTAAATAATATGGGTTTTTTATAATAATAGAGGTATAATGATAAAGATAGATATATTGATATAATAATTTTTTCATTTATTTTAATGTTCACAAATACCTTTAGTTGCTTTACAAGTAATGTTTCATTGTATATATTTTAGATTTAAATTAAATTGAATAATTATTTTAGTTTTTTTTTATTTTTTAATCATTTTATTTGACTAATATATTTTTCTGAAATATTAATCAAAAATTTATAATAGATTATTTGAAGAAGCCTTAAATCACTATTTAATATGTGATGTTATATCATAACATTCGAAACCAACCCTAATTTTTTACCACCATTTTTTGAGTTGATATTTATGTTCATGATCCTATATTTTTATAAGGAAACTCAATTTTGAGTACATATATTTTGTTATATACCTAATTCATGTGGCTTTCTACTCATATTATACTTCCTGATTTAGATCTCTAATTTTAAAATCAAAAACACACTATTAACTATTGTTTTGGAGTAGTCATCATGAAATGAATCCCCACAATGAATAAGCCTTCTGTATGATTATAATTTTGAATTATTCATTGAATTATTCTATTATTTTACTTGAGTAAATCTTTCATTAATGTGATTCACAGTCCAATTTCGAATATCATTATCATAAAATTAATTATTTAAATTTTCTAATAGATGTTTTGATAATTTTGTCTACATAAATTAATGTTTAATGAATATTATTAATATGGAGACTTTTATAAATTTATTTTTCATGAATTAAATAAGATATTTATTTAAATAGAATATATATATATATATATATTTGGAATGAAATAAATTTTTTTGAATTTTTTTTATATGACACACATGGAATAAATATGATTGACATTCTCTAAAATATAATCAAAACATTCTTTTTAATAAATATAATAATTTTGCTATAGTAAATACTGCTATGTATCAAAGATACTTCCACTACAGTTTCTTGAAGATTTTAAGGAATAACCATTATGGAAATACATTATATCAATTCTACTATGTAATCATCCATATAATATAAATATGTAATAATATTTGGTTATATAATTCTTTAATAATATTCTATAAGAAATTTTGAGATTATTCTTTAGGATATGGATTTTAATATATTCATCACTTTATTTGAATATTTTTTTATCATTTAGTTACATATTTTACATTTTAATGATTTCAATGAGAATTTACCCAAACGGAGATAATTTTTTCTATAAACATTTGATTGTTCATTTTTCTAAGGCATCACGTTTTTTTAAATTAAATCCTTGAAGTACCTTTTGTAATGATCTTCAGTATATTTCACTCATCTATTAATATACCTTGTAAAATGATTTACTAGTAAATATAAAGAAGCTTATAGAGAGTGTTTTGGAAGAGTGAACTAGGAGACCGTGGTGCATAGAACCACAATAAAAACATATTGGGTCCTCAAATTTTATTTTCCACTTCATAATATGTTTAAATAAATGATATACGTATCAATTTCAACCTCAATGGGGATCAGGTAAAACATTTTGTTGTGATTTTAGAAGGATTAAATGCACTCTTTCAAATGTATATATCATCACTTAAGATCAATTGTTTTTAAAATATAGATAACTAAAAAGATAAAAATGAAATTAAAAAGAAATAGATAAATTTTATAATCAGTGGAACAGTTCTTATCTAATCAGTAATATGATGTTCACTTAATCAATTCCTGAGAAAAAACAATTATCACCTTGTATATGTTGGAAAACTAATTTCAAGAATGTCTGGAGTGTATAAATTCTATAATAGGGTGTTAATGAAAATTTTAAGTGGTTCTTTATCATTTTAAAATTTCAAGTATATAAATTTTTTAATACTCAGGGTTAGTGTACATTTATTTTATACACTTAATCTGGAAATTGCAATATGAAGAGGAAATTTAAAATTCAAGTGGTTGTGTAACATAATTTGGAAAAATATGTGCCAAACCATGATAATAGTTCTATTAAATTATCTTCACCACATTATTTTGATATATTGTTTCTCTAGCCATATTTTTAACAGTGAACCTATAAATGTTCCTCTGAAATATAAAAAACTTTCTCCAATGGATGTATGTCTATAATAGAAAACCAACATAATACACTTTGGATAATTTAATATTACATATAATAGAAGTTTTCATATTTAAAAATTTATTTTTCAATATTCTCAATGATAATCATTTCTCATTCCTCAGATATACTGAGACCAGTACACCGTGATCTAATGATAAAATCATATACATTACCCATAGGATTTGATAACAATTGAATGGATCTAATTTTAATAGTCATAATTATAATATCTAAAAACACAATGATTCAATTAAATACAACTTATGATTTAGGTTTATAGTTTAATAGAATTAGTAAAAACTCATTACATAAAATATACCTTATTATTGTCATAAAAGTTTTACTTTTTTCCTTTATACCTGGAATTTCTTATTCCATTTGAAGAATTCAATATATCCAAAAAAATTGTGCACGCATGATACGCTTCTTGTAATATAATTTTTAATAACCTAAAGAATAGAAACGAAATAAATGGTGAGATCAAATAGTGTATAACGGTAAACATGGGACATACCTATCGATTATCATATGTAATCACATGATAATAATATAGGTATTAGATCTAGATTATAACATAATAAATTTATAAATAAGTATCTATAGATCATAAATTATGATTCATAGAATAAAACATCATCTTAACATAAATTTTGAGTCATAAAATTTTTAAATCATCTAATTTCAATAATAATCCATCATAGAATATTATAACCTTAATTTATAAGTATGCAGTGTACATCTAATGACACAAAATATAAATACATGATTATACTATTTTTAACAAGGGTTGAACCTTTTTACATTTCCATAAACTTTATGGTTTAAATATATAGATAATTTAGTAAAAATCTTATAATAAAGTAAACACCTTTACAAATGAAAATTTGTCTTCAAAAATAGGTCTTTAAGAATTTACAAATTTTCCTTCCAATCCATTTTCACATCATTTATGATGAGTCAACACAAAAAAAATATTTACCTTGATAATTTCTTTAGTTATCCATAGATAATGTGATAAAAATATCATAACATGGGATAAGAGAAATAAATGTAATTAACTGATATAAATATAAATAAGATCATGTTTTTCAAGTGAAAACACAGATAACCCATGAAGACATTATCCTATTAAGAAATAAAACAATGATCAAAAGAACCAAACATTATTAAAAATAAAAATAAATACTATTTCAATTAAAAACATTGAAACACATTAGGATTCATTGGAGACGGTATTATGAATTCTTGTGGAATGTTGGAACGCTGAGATAAAATTCATGTGAAAAACAACCTACCATCTTTAAGTTTCAATAACTCATGAAATCAAAGTATTTCAATAAAAAAATATTTAATAATATATGAGACATAGATAATCATATCCATAACCTATGTTTACTCATTTTAAAAAAAACTTATAATTACTAAATCTTATTTAACTTCAACGAAGTATCCAACTTGGTTGACACCCTTATTTTTCACTATCAATGGTTATTCATTTCACATCGCATTGGATATCTATACCAGCCTCACCAATCATCATGTGTTATATTAGTATTACACTTAACCATTAATAATTCTAAATTACTGTTTCATGAATAAAAAATGTCTATGAATTAACTTTTTTATCATAAGTCCCTTCTAAAACACATTTTAACCAAAAATAAAAACACTTTTTAATTTCACATAATTGTAATGAAGAATATCATTTTTCTTTGAAAAATCTTAAAAGGTGATAAATTAACCAAAAAAGTGGGAATTGATTTTATATTCTAAAAACATGAAAACATGAAGAGAAATATTTAAAATTAAAATTTCAAATTATTGTTAGAGATTCCACTAATGATTTAAAAGTTATAAAAGAATTATTTTTTCACTTTGACCAAAAGTGTCAAAAGTGGCTCATAGAAAAAAATTTAAAAATAATTATTTTTAAATATTTTTAATGATGATAAAAATTAGAAATAATTTAATTATAAATCATTTTATTTACTATTATGAAAATTCATTAATCATTTAAAAGATCACAAAAATGGATGAAAATTATTATTTTTTGGAATGTAATTATTCAAATAATAAAGAACAATACATTGAGTATTTCATAACTTTGGGAACAAAAAAATTGATGAAGTGAAACTAGAAATGATTTTAAACTACATTTTTTTATTAAATTAAAGGAAAAATATATCCATAATGAATTTCAATGACCAAAAAAATAAAAATATTTGTTTAGAATTACATAAGTCATAATGAAACAAAATTGAGATGAGAAATAACGTACATCCATCTTGAATCATTTTGTTGAAATGATAATCTTATTCATTAATAAAATAAAACTAGCTTTATTAATGATTAAGAAACATTTTAATTTTCATCAAATTATTAATATTCCCAGTATTTAATTTTATAACATGTTTTATTGATTTTTTAAAATGTTATTGTTCACATAGTATGTTTTGAGTTCACAGAGTATAAAACCTCAAAATAGTATTGGTTTGTGGATTTTAGTCAATGGGGATAAATTTCCCTTATCATCAATGTATAAAAATGTTATAATTATTGTAATTCATAAATATATATAGTTTCAAAACTATATTTGCTGCTAAATTATTCTTAAGGCCGAAAAGGGGTATCTACAAGATAACCGAAGACACCATTTGACTAAACCGAACATTATGAGTAGACCTAGGGAGCCACACACAAGATTAAAAGGATAAAAAGATGACATAAATTTGTGTTTAAGTTCAGAACATTCCACTGAGATTTCAAATTTCTATCATTATCTTTAGATATTAAATAATTGCCATGGCATATGTCTGAATATGGAGAGGCTGACACGTAAAAGATTGCCCCACACATATATTTCTTACACAACTAATGCTATGTAAAATGCCCACATCTGCACCACAGTTATTATGCACTACTTCCTAGTATTGTTCTCATATTATTATGGATTCCCACTATCATATGAGTAATTATTTGGATGTAAAACAATTCCTCTCATGCATGAAAGGCCACATCATTCACAAGAACATGCGCTCCATGGATCCCTTAGGGAACAAAATCTTTCATAATAGTTCCCTTATGTGTCCCCCTTCATATAGACCCCCATTGAAACAATCCTCTCCCAATTACATTCATCCTAAAGAAAGTGCATGTCAAATACCCATATTGTGAGAAAAACATGACCATAAACATATCCTCTTCCACTCTTCTCCTTTATTTTGCGTGTAATCCTCTAATGTTGTGTGCACCTATTACCTTATTGTTAATATCTTTCTTTTACTCAAAATCCCCATGTTTGAGAACCTTTTTCAAGAAACATCCACATATTTCACACACAACCTCCATGTGGCCCTCCATGTTTGTATGTAGTGATTTCTGGTCCCTCGTGCAGCGTCCCATGTGGTGTTACCCTACTTGTTTCCTTCTCTCATAGGTACTATAATTGGAATTGTTTTTTCAGATAATAATGCTAACATGAACCCCATTATCGACCACTCCTCCACCCTACTCCTATCTAGAATTTAAAATTCCTTCCATTTCCCATTTTTAGTTGGTATCAGTTATGTATGTCATTAGTGTGAGGATTGAGCCCTCCACGTCCATGTTGCGGGACATAAAACTACATATCACCATTTTCCTTAGCACATTATGTTAAAATGTACCCTCTCCCCATTAAATTCACATGTGGTGCCCCCACATCATGCATGTTCCATGACCACACGTTTCTATTGTAGTGAGATTATATTCACGTAGAATGATATCCCATTCATGTTGAATGATATTATACCAATGGGGAAAGGAATCCCTCCTAGAGTAATCCCCAATACTTTCTTGTTAGAGGTAGTACTCATTCTCTTAATCACCTCGTTTGGATAGAAATAGAAGAGTCGGGATGGGCACCAGTGACACTCAAAAACCCATCCCTCTCCCTTTGGGATTTCACACCATTAAAAGCTTCCATATTTAAGCCCCACCCCATATCTCACAGACATATCATTCACGATGCAACCATATAGTCTATATATTCCTCTTGTTTCTCACACTAAGCATGGATCTTGTGGATATATAGGTTAGTTGAGACCATGACTACCTCCTCCATCTAGTCATCCCTCATAGTGTAAGCCCTTTTTTATACCTTCATGGGCCAATACCCATGCATAATACCACTCCCATTAAAACTACATGGGTTTTTATCTCTAGAATCTAAACATGGTACCTTGGACACCTCCATGAAGTTCAATAACAACCAATGGGAATCCTCAGTGCCCCCTCCTAGGTAGGTACACCTCATGGACCCCAATATCCACTCCACCACCTTACACTAATCCTCTTGAAATTATTCTCTACATTAGATTTCATATCTCTTTTTGGTCTCCATGGGAATCCATCCTAGTATAAGCACAATTGGGATCCTCTAATATGGGCATCTCCAATGCATAATCCCAAACTGGATGTCCCATTTTGACTAGGGCTCCTCATTAGGTATAAAACCCAACTACCTATTATAAACTATATGGAACATGATTCCCAACAAACTGGGATATTTTGGAATAATCTCTGAGGATAATGAACAACACTTCATACACTCCATCCTCTTCATTCAATCCATCCATAATCCATCCTCATTTTTTCCAAGTAAACACATTATAGTGGAATCATACGACCCATATGGGACATTCCAAAACATTTTCCACATCCACATAATCCCAGATCATAATAGCACTCGAGCATCTATCCATGTGTAATCCCCACATCACCCATCATTCAATAAAGAAAAATCCACTTTTGATAGACTGGTAACCATGTGTATTCCCCACACCACATACTCTCAAACTACAAGGGTTTTGATCTACATATTCTAAACATGGTATATAGTTTGCCTCTATGGGGTTAAATCACAACCAATGGTAAACATTGGTGTACCCTCCTAGTGGTGAACCCTCTCTGATCTACCCCCAGTGGTGTTTAGATCATTCTTCACAGTGTGACATCTTACCTTTATATGACAAACAATACTAGGTCTGATTTGACTCAGCTTTCTAATCCACCCATCCATTAAACATTATTGGTATTACCTCTTAGAGACATACCTCCTTGATCTACCTCTATAAAGAATTCCATCAGTTCTACTCTGTCTCCTCAAGACATCAATCTCATGGACAATCCCTTGATAAAAATTGGATTTCTTGCTAAACCCCAGAAAACATGCCTCCAACAAAAGATAAACCACAACCCATGTGCTATGAATTGGATTCTATGTCCTTGAGAATCCTTCCTATGAGGAATAATACAAGTGACCAATGTTTGAAAATAAATACATGTCGGTAATAACCAATGTGACTACTCCCATGACCGAAGTTTCCATCCTTATTAAGACCGCTTAGAATTTCAGACATAAGAAGCATAATAAACAGGAATCAACAAAGATATAGAAATGAGAGTGATTTTCACAAACACATATTAAACTATTAGGGACACTGGAACTAGGTGAATAGTTCCAAAGATAAATCTATTGAAGGATGAACCAACATCAATTTATCCAATTTCGATCATGGAGATAACATATCCAAGAATGTGATGAACGTATCACTCATTTGGAAAGAGTAAATATGGGAAATAAGGTGTGATACCGGCATGTGATAACATGTGAGGTGGATGCTACATAGTAGATATGTCAAAAATAAATATTTATGTAAGGTGCCCTTGAATAATGAACCATATCATCTTAGAGATATGGTAGTATATAAATATACATTTATAGAAGTTTAATTTCTATAATTTATTGAAATTAAAAAATATAATTTTTATCATATTAATAATAATAAATATTTTAAAAAATAATATTTATTAATTATTTACATCTTTATATATTGGTTGTTCACAAGGAGATGAAAAATAAATCACATCGCTTCATACAGGAAGTAGTCCACAAGTATGCACAAGAAAATTTTTCATTTTCCAATAACTATAATAAAAAAAATAAAATCAAAATATATATTATAAATAATAAGGATTATTTCCTAAAGATGATATATATTAATTTTTCCATAACTTTAACAATCTATATGAAAAGGCTATGAAAAAAAACATCCCTTTGTTGAGGCAGTAGTCCAGAAGTATACATAGGAGATAATATCATTTCCCATATTATGTAGGAAGATATGAAAAATGATTGTATCAAAATAAAATCAAGATTTCAATGTATGAAATATAATTATGATATTATTTCTTCCTGTTTACAAAATATTTTAATGAGTTAAAAAATTGAAGCATAAAAACTTCCTGTAAAGAGTTATAACATTTCTTTGG
Organism: Viscum album; assembly: GCA_963277665.1. Taxonomy (NCBI): domain Eukaryota; kingdom Viridiplantae; phylum Streptophyta; class Magnoliopsida; order Santalales; family Viscaceae; genus Viscum; species Viscum album. The sequence goes on along the minus strand of OY728155.1, from coordinate 1,629,507,516 downwards.
GAAACCATATTTAGAATTAATCTTATGACTTTAAGGATTGGAATTTTAGAAAGACTATGACCTCTAGGTTTTTGAGTTGGATTTTTAGGAGATACTTGGTTTTGTATTTACTGATATAGAGTTTTTTTAAATGATTTTTCAAAGGAGGATGATAGGTACCTATATTATTTGAGGGGAGTGGAACACTTGTGATTTTTCAATATTTTAAAATAAAATTATGTAACTCTCATGGTCACATGGAAAATAAAAAATTAAAACCTGAATATAATATTTTAATGGTTAAAACACCCACAAAATATATTTATTTAGATATGATTCTATGTCCTTATCACATAGATTGTACCTCAATTAACCTATTTTACCATTTTACGATGGTGAATCATGTTTTCAATGGATACATTTCATAATGATATAAAAATGTGATTTACGTATGTAAATATATTTATACTCTTAATTAAAAACATGGAATTAATAGAAAAAATTTTAATTTGTGGAATATTTATAAATTAATTTTAATATAATTTAACAAAACCGAAAAAAATATGTATTTTGAAAATTGGATTTTTAGTAATAAAAATAACATAAAATAGAATGAAATATAATATTTATTGGTATAGATTATGTTTTATTATTTTCAATAAAATATATCTTATTTAAATTTAAAGATAAATCATATATATATAATGAGACTTTAAATTTAATTAATTTAAATGAAGGAGTTGGAATTTTTTAAAAATTCAACATTTTCATAATGAATTAAAAGAAAAATATTTTTAGAGACATACCAAAAATTAATTTGATGTCAAATTTGATATATTCATTAAATAAATTATTTCCCTTTTTATGATAAAATTTGTAGAAGACAGAAAAGTTTCTTTTAAAAACCATTTTAAGTAAGGAAAAAAAATTAATTTAAAAGTCTATAATTTTTTGACTGAAAAAATTCATAATTTTTATTAAAATATGATAAATATAAATATTTAAAATAAATACATAAAAATCATAAAAATGTTTTATTTCTAAGATTATCTGATTTTTTAGTATACTATTATGTGTATAGATTCATTTTCATATAAAATAGTCACTACGAATACTATGACGGCGGATAAAGTCACATAGTGGATTGGGTTAACATTGTATTCCCATAATTTTAATAGTTAATGATCACTTATAAGGGGATAATAATGGATATGTACCCCTATATGATTATGACATCTCCGTATTTCAATTATTTCCTTAGTCAGGGGCCACACACAAGATATTCATTGTGGATAGAGTACTATAATTAATTGGGTTCTCTATTTATTCTCAATTATTTTTGGTAAAGCTCACGACATATACTATCTTAGTGGATAGGTTATTATATTGAACTTGGTTCACTCTCTATTCTAGACAATATTCTCTCATTTTATATCAATATTTATTCATTTCACTAGAAGGATATATAATTCCAGGACAAACCATCCCATAATGGAGACCATAAATAAATGTTCCACAATATCAAAAGAAAATTCATTATTTCATAATATAGTAACCTATGAAAATGAAATTGTTTTCATTAAATTCTTATCATCACATTATCATAATCCTTGTAGAGAATTTGTCTCGAACTGAATCTGGTCGCCATCAAACCCATAACCTGACCCAGCCTGCGACAAGTCCTGAAGGGAGATACCAATACCCATGGGCTGGAAGAAGTGCTCAGGTATCATAAAATGATGTTTGGGGATGATTTACCTTTGTTTATAAACATTAAACAACAAAAAAACTCAATAAAACAAATCTGGTTTTTTCAACTAAAACTGTCTTTTGAAAAATTTCAGAACAAAATTACATAAGTTTAAACAATATTTAAAGACAATTAAAAAAATAAAACTCCAAATAAGGGCAGTACAAGAACCTCCACATTGAAAGAGGCACCACCCTCAAGCCATCTCCACAACACTGCATCACAAATGAACGGTAAAATCCCGAAATGTTGGCATAAGCGTTTTACCAAAAGCTACAAAAACAGAATAACCAAGTCTACCTACACCCAATGGTGTAAATTGGGTGTGAGGAAAATCCCAGTAGGATACCACCACTAAGAGATTCCATGCGATAAACATTAAAGATGAAAATCATGCAAGTTTTCAAATACGTGTAATTTCTAGTTACAATTTATAAAATATGCAACTTAAAAAAAATATTTTTTCAAGTGGGATAATTTAAAGAATAAAAACATTAAAAATAAAATACAATGCTACTTAATTTTCTAGAAAAATATACAGTATGTCGACGGTGAGTATAAAGGATCTAATGATCACATGCAATTGGAAATAACCCTAGTTACTAGCTAGCTACGGGTCCCAGGTACCTTGTATCTCGTTGAGAGTAACCATAAAAAATATCTGTTCTCATTCATGATCCACTAGTAGGGAACATACCCATATCATAGTGGTCCCCAATCATCATCACCATTGTTTAGTTAGTGTTGTAAGCTTCAATATTGCTAAGTAAAACTGAGGCCAAACCCCACAGATTCACTAGCACACTAGCACATCTCCGCCCACCTAGATACCCGGGATTTTCCTTTGTGCTCAAACAAGTTAGTCAAGTCAAGAAATATAATTTTCATATGCAAATATCATTTCAACATCACAAATTCACCAAACATCTGACATGTATACCACAGTAGTAACAAAAGTCCATTTTTAATTCAAATTGATTTTGAAATCCGAGTCACACCAAAATATCCCACAACACTTTTCACATTTCTTTTACACTTCTAAAAATCCATTAAACAATTTTTTAAAACCAATCCAAGATATTCCAACTCACATAGCATCCCACTCACATGTTACATACTACACTTTTCATAAAAGAAATCTATTTTTCACATCAAACTCACACAATAAATCCCACATAACTTTCACATCTCTTACCCACTTTAGTAAAACCTTCAAACATTTTTATAAAACATTTACAAGATGGCACACGTCAAAAAATTTCCCCATTCAAATTTAAAATGTACCATTTCAAAATATACACACTGCAGAACAGTTTTCTAAAATGGTTTCACCACTTAAATAAATCATTAAATCATTCAAATCATTCATAAAACAATTCCAAAGAGTATACCCAATCTTTTCTCATAAAAACCTTTTCAAAACAATATTTTTAAGGACAAAACCATAGAAAAACACTACCAAATAAGAATTGTAATTCATAGAGACATTTATAAAACCACATTCAAGTGTTATAAAATCACATTGGATTCTACCAAGAATGAAACAAATGAAAACACCCATTTTCACCAAATTCTATCAACAAGTATAAAAAAGTTTGACACAAAAAACCTATTCCAGAAACCCCCATATAAGGACCACATGAAACTAAGGAATTAACAAAATAGAATTTGTATCCCCTTTCAATAACAAATAATTCAATTTCATATTTTATAAGACTACTAAAAAAGATACCACATGTTTTATATTTGAAAAGTTCACAACTTCAACAAAAATGAAATTATAATATTAAATACTTAACAAAATCCCTAAAAATAGTTTTATCATCACACACAGCATATGGGGAACAGGAAAAACCAGTAAATTAAGAAATATAACTCATGAAGTAATGGTTAACAATGGACTTACCTACCGAAAGTGTCAAATCCCTCAAAATATGGTGCAAACCCTCAACTACACCACCGCCGCACCACAAGGAAGATAAATCTAGCCACAAACCACAATATATGACCAAGAAGACACAAAATAAAACCCTTCGTTTGAACAATAAATTCTATAACTTTTATAACATAATGAAAGTGGGAGGAAACCCTATGGGAAAAGAAAGAAACCAAGAAGGAATCACTTACCTTGAAAAATATTGAAGAAATCACTCCAAATACCCCATTATCTGAATTTGAAAATAGCAAACCATTTATGGGAGATTCGAACAAGGTTGAGGAGATCATTTAGGAACTGGAATGGGGGGAAAGAGTGAGAAATTAAGGAGTTATGAAACAATCAATTTACCTCTTCAAATCTGGGTGATTTGAGAAATTTAGAGAAGTTTCATCCAACTTCTCTATGTAACCGAGCTCCGAAGAGGGAGAGGATAGCATGGGGCACACCTTGTTTATTTGGGATTGGGGGAGAGTTATAATCATTGAGAAAACATAAATAATGAATGAAATATTAAAGAAATAATAATTATTTTTAAATACAAGAAATGTGCTTTCAAGAAGGCCCAATTCCTTAAATAGAAACCCATATCCACCATGATTATGGATTATTAAATGATCCAAATTAATAAGGTGGTGTTAATAGGTCATGAAATGAAAAGTAGGAATTAGAATGGATGAAAAATGTTGAAAAATTAAGGAGTTACAGAGGAATCAAAATTTATTTTTATATCTGGAATTGGGCTCACGGTTTGGCCCAATTCTTGAAAACTCACCCATTCCTCCAAAAAAGCTTGGGAAACCCCCAAAACAATGAATGAATGGAAATTAAATGAAATTTAACTTTAAAATAAGTCATTTATGTGACGATTAACTTTAGCATGAAAACTTTCAATACCTAGAAAGCCATAGGAAGGCCAGATACAGAAACCAAACCCAATTGATAAACCAAGATGTACTTCATTGCCAAGCTTCACCCCCCAGGGCCAAAACAACTCCAGTGATCAATGAAAGAATGATTATTCTCAAAACCCAAACATACACCTCTTTATAGAAAAAATAAATCACAATCATACTTTATCCAAAAATAAAACTCCTTAAACACTATTTGAACAAGACTCAAGAAATTCACCCAAACGAACGACAACATCAAACATGGTTACAATTACCTTTAACTGAACCATTGGGATCTCTCTAATCCCAACATTTACTCAAGAAAGATGTTGGTTGAAAGATAGTTCTGAATGAGACTACATACCACCAATCCAAGACCATGGATAAATCTGAGCTATCGGTATGTGGGGACATCAATAGGCACCCCACAATAAGAGGCAACCAATATTTTTCTGAGACAAGATGAAGACACAAATAGGGGGATTCCTGAATGGAATCTCTATTAAAAAGTGTATAATTACAATAAATGATTATAAAGGAAAACAAATGATAATCATAGTGGGTATCTTCACCATAAGAACCAATCATCTTAACCGACCATCTTGGTCCGGCATAGCATGAATGAAAAAAAATAATGATTTGGGAAGGGCAGAAGGTTAGTCTGCATGGTTTGGGAAACTGTGCACTAACTGTGAAGATCATTCTTTCTGCATGGCTTCCTGGCACATAGTCACTACAAATCATGCATAAAATGTGTCCCTATCACGACTATCCAAATTTATAATCATTATCTATTGTCTAAAATGAAACCTAATGGGAGGGAATGACAATAGGTGATGACAGGGGTACAAGGCCCTCCACCGATTTCCACTGAACGGGAACAACAGAAGAAAGATGCTGACACTAGAGTTTTGAAATTTACCTATCATTCATACTAAGGATAGGACAATGTAAGAGGGTTTAAATGAACCTAGTATTTCCCCTCACTATGAGGCATCTTCCCTCCTAGACCTAGGGTTGGAGCTCAATTGATTGAAGCATCTTCAGCCATGCAGTTAGGATTTGGAAACCCCCTAAATGAGAATTCTTTTCTCGGTGCCACTAACAACTACACTTCAATCCCCAATAAGATTTAAAAGAAATAACTCATCCCAAACTCACTTTACCCTACCCTGATATTTCACAAAAATAAGGTCATAGAATATTCACGCACATCAAAACTTGTTTATTCAGGTGAGAAACAATAGAAGTAAAGAACACCAATACTCACCTTCCCCTAAAATGGAAGATTTTGATGTTTTTTCAAGCTAGACATTCTCCCAACATAATAGGGACTCCCATAGGATTGCACGACTTTCACCTTTACGAACAATCGAGCACATGACATCACAAGGCGTCACCAAACATGACCATGTCGACTGATATAAACAATACATGGAGAGGGACCATATACAACATCCTAAAAAAACACAAAATTCTAGAATGTGGCCACAATATCCTATCATGACCAGATTTCCCAAACATGTAGTTTAATGTGAACTCCTTCTTCTAAGAGACTACGAAGGACTGAGAGGACCTCTTAGACATGATCTAGATACTCATCCATGCTAACAACCCCAGACCACATCAGCCTTCAGCAAATCAGAAAACGTAAGAAGCTAATGTCTCTTTCGACCTTCCATGATCACTCTTCCACTATAAGGGGATAAAAAACCAAGAAAGGAAAGGGTGTATACTCAATCTATAAATCTCAAAATAAATTTCCTTACATTTATCACCTGTAGGATCTTCCAATAGCGAAACAACCTAGGCTACACATCAGTTGTTCATTAACCATTAATGGGGCGTGCCTTATTCAATTATTGAACCCAATAACCCAACCAAGATTGTCCATTGGTCAATAAATACCAAAAACACGATCTAAATACATGAAAGGAACCACTGTAGAGCTATCCCAAAACATTACTCGGAAGAGACCACTAACCAGCCATTCAACACAACTTACCAACCAAACACAAACCCAAAACACAGTACTACCATGAGGGGTTCTTGGAATCAAAACATCACACACCATCATCATTTAAAATAACACATAATAAAAACCATCCCAAAATATTCATAAATTCATCATGATTCTCCTTTAAAATCATCTTTTTTAAAATAAAAGGTTCATCGGTTTGTGTATCCACCAATGGTACCCCATGGGCCTCACACATGAATATTGCTGTGCCACATCTGGCACCCTCCTTATATCCATCTCGTAACTCATCCATACAAGCCATAATTCATCAATCATACCATATAATCCCATGCATGTATTCAATCACATAAATACTAGTGGTTAAAAAAAATATTTCCACTTTTCAAAACCAAAACAGTCAACCAATACCCCCTTTTTCTCAAATATGCTAACCACGAAATCAAACCCAAATTACATCTTAACAAGAATTATAGAAATTAACAATCATTTAAATTAAAACTCACTTTTATGTCAAAAAAATTAATTGGAAACATCTCCTTCAATTAAAACTCTTCTCAATTTTTTAGAAAACTCTATTAGAAACACTTTTTTAAAACCAACATTAACACAATTTTCTACTTTCAAAAGAGATGTAAACAAACCATTTTCCATTTCAAAAAGATTATGAAAACTCAGTTCCACCATTTAACAATTAAAAACCTTCTATATTTATTAGAAAATCATTTAAAAAACATAATCTTCTTAAAACCATGTAATTTTTGTTTTAAACCTAACATCTAATATTTCAAAACTAAAGGACACAAGACAATGCATGGGGAAATTAGCTTTGGTTGGTGACTTGGACATATGGGTGGTCGCCATAATCCAATAACTTCACCTTAATAGGAGTGTTAAATGGAAATATCTCTGGCTTAACATGGATTTCTAGACCCTGCGAGCTCACGAAAACCATTAACCCAACTCTATTTTCATTTTCCATAATCATTATCAATCAATGAAAACCAAAGGAATCAGAAATGTTCCAAACTACCCTATAGACTTGAATCTCTTAATGGGGTGTGGTGATATGCAACATTACTCATAACCAAAATTCAAAGTCCTAGAAATCCTAACTTCATACTATCTCGACTATTCCCCAAATAACATTACCCAAAGAGAGAGAACCTGCCTCTGATACCATTTTGTCATGAACTGAATCAGGTTGCAATCAAAACTGGCACCAGACCCAACCCGTAACCTGGAACGAAGGGTGTTCCAGATCCCCATAGGTTGGAAAAAGTTCTTGGGTATTATAAAAGGATGTTTGGGAATGATTTACCCGAGTTTATAAACATTAAACAAAAGACAAACTCAATAAACAAATCTAATTTTTTCAACTAAAACAGTCTGTTGAAAAATTTCATAACTGAATTACATAAGTTAAAAATGTGTGTAAAGACCATTAAAAAGGTGTGATACCAAATAAGGATATCCCAGGAACATCCACATGGTAATAGCCACCACCCTCAAGAAATCTCCACAACACTACATCACGAATGACCGGTAACAACCCGAACTGTTGACACACAAGTTGTACCCAAACTTTTAGCAACAAATAAACCAAGTCTACATACACCGAAAAGTTTTAGTATGTTGTGATCCAAAGCCCAGTAGGATAATGCCACTAAGAGATTCCATGCAATAAAAATTCAAAGATGAAAATAATTTAAGTTTTCAAAAACATGTAATTTATAGTTCCAGTTTCTTAAAAAGGTAACTTAAAAATAAGTATTCAAGTGGGGTACATTAAAGAATCACTACATTTAAAATAAATTCCAATGATACTGAATTTTCCAGCTGAATATACCATTTTTTGATGGTGTGTATAAAGGATATAATAAGAACATGCAATGGAGAATGACCCCTTGGCACTAGCTAGTTGTGGGTCCCAGGTACCTCATATCTCGGTGAGAGTAACCATAAAAAATATTTATTTTCTTGCACGATCCACTAGTAGGGAACATAACCATACCATATTTGTCCCTAATCATCATCATCAAAGATTAGTTCATGTTATAAGAGTCAATATTAGTTAATTAAACTGAGTCCAAACCCCATGGATTCAGTAGCATATTAGTACACGTCCACCCACCTAGATTACCGGGTTTTCTCTTTTTCTCAAAAATGTTCAAAAAGTCACGAAATATAATTCTCATATGCAAATATCATTTCCCCAACACAAATTCACCAAAAATCACACATATATACAACACTAGTCACCAAATTACACTTTTCATTCAAATTTATTTGAAATCCGACTCACACAAAAATAGCCCACAACACTTTTCACATTTCTTTTACACTTCCACAAATCGATTAAAAAATTTATAAAACCAATCCATGATATTACAACTCTGATAAAAGTCCAATCACATGTTACATTATACCCTTTTCATAACCAAAATACATTTTGCACATCACACTCACACAAAAGATCCCACATCACTTTCACATCTCTTACACACTTTAGTAAATCTTTTAAACATTTTAATAAAACATATACAAGATGGAACACATCACAAAATAACCCATTTCATAAATAAAATGAACCATTTAAAAATATACAGAATACAAAATAGAATTCCAAAATTGTTTCACCACTTACATAAATCATTAAATCATTCAAATCATTCATAAAATAATTCCAAAGATTATTCCCAATCATTGCTCATAAGAGGCATTCCAAATCCATATTTCAAGTAAAAAACCAAACCAAAACACTAAAAAAGTAGAATTGGAATCCCTAGAGACATTTATATAACCACTTTCAAGTGTTATTAAATTACATTGGATAATACCACGAAAGACACATATTTAAACACCTAATTTCATAAAATGCTCTCAAGAAGTATAAAAAAGTTTTACATAACAAACCTATTACAAAATACCCATTCAAGGCCCATGTGAAACTAATTCATTAACAGAAAATAATTTTCATCCCCTTTCAACAAATAATAAATCAATTTCATATTTTATTATACTACCACAAAAGATACCACATGTGTTATATTCAAATAGGTCGTAACTTCAACAAAAATGAAATTATAAATTTAAATGCTTAACCAAATCCCTCAAAAATAGTTTTCTCAATACACACATTATATGAGGAAGATGAAAAACTACTAAAATAAGAAATCAATATCATCAAGGAATGGTTAAACATGAAATCACATACCGAAAGTGTCAAATCCCTCAAAACATGGTGCAAAACGTCAACCGCAGCAGCGCCACACAACAAGGACTATAAATATAGACCTAGACAAAAATATTTGACCAAAAAGACACCAAATCACAACCTAGGTTCAAACCCTGACTTCTAGACATTTTAGAACATAATTATAGTTGGAGGAAACCCTAAGGGAAAAGAAACAAACCAAGAAAGAATCACTTTCCTAGAAAAATATTGAAGCAATCACCCCAAATACACTAGTATCTGAATTTTAAAATAGAAAACCATTGAAGAGAGATTCTAAAAAGGTTGAATAGATCATTTAAGAACTATAATGGTGTAAAAAGAGTGAGAAATATGGATTTATGAAATAATCAGTTTACCTCTTTATATCTAGGAGATTTGAAAAATTATAGATATTTTATCTAAATTTGTGACGAAACCTATCTTCAAATAAGAGGAGGTGAGAACAGGGGCACGCCTTGAGTATTTGGCCTCAGGGGACAGTTATAATCACAAAAAAAACTGTAAAAATAGAAGGAGATATTAAATAATTGAAAAATATTTTTAATATCGGAAATGGGATTTCGGGCAGGCCCCATCCCTTAAATAAAAACTCATGTCCACCATGATTGTGGATTCGTAAATGGTACAAATTAATATGGTGGTGTTAATAATTCAGGGTATGATAAGTTGGAATTGGAATGGATGTAAAATGTTGAAAAATTAAGCAGTTATAATGGAATTAAAATTTATTTTTAAATCTGGAATTGGGCTCACAGTTTGGTCCAATTAATGAAAACTCAACCATTCCTCCATAAATGCTTGGGAAACCCCCAAACAAATAATGAATGGAAATTAATTAAATTTAACTTTAAAATATGTGATTTAAGTGACAAAATTTATGTGGATGGTATCATAAAAACATGACTAATTTTACCATGTTATAATTAACTTGTATGAATGAAACATGTGTCATTAAATCAATCAGAGAACATCAGTATCATAATCAATGTATAGAATGAAATTGAATTTAATTATAGGAAAATATTCATATTAATCATTAAAAAAATCAATGGATGTTTTAATTAATTAAAAATATAATTAAATAACATTTGATTAATATATTCATAAATATGAAGAAATATCACCCTGCATCGGTTTGGATAAAAATATAGAATTTCTAGAATATGAAGAAAAAATATTCATTAAATATTAATGATGAAAAATGGAATTTAAACCTCTAATAAATGAACATCCATGAAAATGGGAAAATTACTTTATATAGTGAACATTAAAATAAATATTATTTTCACAAATTGGTAAAAAAATATCAAAAATGTATTGTATGAAGAAAAAAAATTCAATAATATATTGTAATTAATTTATTAAGATGGATAAAGGTTGTAGAAAGAACATTGATAAAATATTTTACTGAAGATAAATACTTACATAAATTATCTTTTAAAAAATGATATGTAGGATAGAGACTCTTGAACAAACAAATAAGGCTAGAATATCATAAAAATAGTTATTCTATCGTTTTGAGATACATGAAGATAAAAAGTGGTAAAAATAATTGAATGAACTGAAAATAACTAGATATTAAGAAAATGGAGTTTGATTAAATGATATATCATATAATTTCCCTCAATATAAATTTTATGTACAAAATAATATTAATAAATTATATTATAACATAAATCATTACAATATTCATAAACCTTGAATAGATTGATAATAAAAGAGATATTCTAATAATATTTTTTTTAAAATCCAATAAATATAAATTAATAAAATCATAAAATTAATTCAAGGGTATTATATATCAAAAAAAAAATAAGTGGATAATTTGTAAAATGTATCCCATAAATAAATGTTTGACAAGGAAAACATTCCTTATGTCATAAAAATATTTCTATTTTCACTTAGCATCATTTATAATAAAATTAAACTTATTATACATATATATGATAAAAATATTTCTATCTATCATAAAATATATAATTTATTTGAATCAGATTATCATCCATTTATTAATATAACATTATTAAAATCCTTGTTTCAGGTATTAACTACTCCATTTGATATGCATGTTTTTGTATAGTATTTCTAGTTCATGAAAAATTGGTAATGATTTAATCATGTATATAATATTTTTCATGTCATAAGTGTCAAATATATTCGTTATATACATTTTTATTAGTATTCATAAGTTTAGTTGATGAAAATTGAATAACACCACATCATTCAGCTAATAGTCCGCATATACACAAGAGTGAGGTGTTCATTATTTGATGAATGAAATGAAAGAATGGTAAATATTAATTCATAATCAATTATTAAAAATTATATAATATATATCAATTTTCAATATTAATTTTATTTTATTCAGAATATTTATATAGAATAAATGGAAAACCAATCACATCACTTCTTGGAGGTGGTAGTTCACATGTACTCATAAGAGGCATTATCACTTCACAAGAAGATTGTGGCCTAATATGTAAGGTATTATTATATCATTACAGATTCATAATTATGTTATAAAAATAATATAGATTAACTAAATTTATCTAAATGATAATACACTAGATATTGCGACGAAAAATAAAATACATCGCTCCATGGAGATGGTAGTTAGTACGAATCCACTAGTGATGTTATTTTCCCTATTAGATATAAAGGTGAGATGAAATGGATAAACATTAACATAATCCAATTTTATTTTAGTAATGATACTAGTTTCATCATTTTAATGTTTTTAAATAATATTTTGAAGGAGTTAATTAAATAAATATTCTTGGTATTGAACTATAAATACAATTACCACTACTTTAGGTTTATTATTTTTCATTAAAAATTAATCCTTTTTTATATTGTATTTAGATGAGTAACTACATCTAGATAATGGTTAGAAATTATGGAGTTTATATGGGAAAATGTTTCTTGATATAAGAGGCATGAGTTTATGGAGAAGTGTGAAGTGGATTTTCCCTTTTATAAGTGAGGTTGGTGGGAATCTCATAAATTATTTAAAATTTATTATATAAAATATAAGAATATATGTCAAGAGGATTTAAATTATCATAGTATACAATTTAATAATGGTTATATATAAATAAAATCAACCCATAAGATTTATGATAGTGTCTTGTGTTATTTTAGTCATTATCTGTTAGTGTAACAACTCATTTTACCCATATATTTTTTATCACGGTAACAAGATAAATAGTTATTATGTGTCTATAATGTCATTTTAAAAGGTGATAGGATATTAAGAAGGAAATGGAAGCTATTATATACTATTTCCTATAAACATTATAGAATATAATATATTTACAATCCATAAATCAACTATTTCAATATTGATTGATATAAAATAACCTTAATGTCAATTTAAGGACTATTCACCTAATTTGACTATGAAAATTTCAATATGACCATAGAATCCCCAGAGAAGCTAATATATAATTTTATAAATACCCACATTTTCTATAATTATAATATATTCATTTATATTTAGGATAATCCCATAGAAAGGGTTCATTGTAACTTCACTAATCGAACATGAGTTATACCATCTCTAGAAAATATAATGCTTTTGAAAATTAACTATAACTCACTCTATTATGATATTAGTATCTTCTCCATTTACTCCAGCCAAAAAAAAATACATTTCAACCTATATATCTAATTAATTCAGTGGGTTACCTTTAAATACATAACATATTATTATATTGTAGCTATATTATTCACCCAAACAACATAGGTGAGTAAATCGATAAATAAACCCTCAATGTGATCTATTATTGATGGGTCATCTCAAACCATCACACAATGATAATAAAATTAGTGAATATATCTAGGAATATATGAATCACATCTAAACAATTAGAAGTATTTATCACACAATCATGTTCCACTACTTTTGTATTTATAACTCTCAAGACTTTCACAAAATAAAAATCATTATGTATAACTAATGGATAAATACATTTTCTAATTACACCCATATCTGATCATGAGCTAATTTTTATTCCATGTATATATCCGAACACACATGGGAAACCCCTAAAAAATTTCTATCATGAATTACACCATTGATATATCAGTTATTTAATGAAATTAGAAGATTATATTGATCCATCCCAACATATTCCAAGATCTGCATGCTCTACCATCACCCCATAATAAATGATGATTATTCCTTTGGAATATAAAATTACAATAAATATTCTTATTATATGTTTTTTTTATTATGATGAATCTATCATTAATCATATAGTATTTTAAATTTTATAACCTTATTTTCAAAAAAAAATCACCCCCATGGATTGATAGGTGTTATTTATTTAGACGATTATTAATACAAGTACATTTACATTAAAAAATGACAACGCCTTTATTTAAAACTCAACATTTTTATCATAACATCACTAAATAGTTTATATCTTTATATGATATCCTGGAAAAAATACATCAGGAAGATGGTGAGCTTTGAATAATAGAAAGTGGATAAACATGAAAATAAATCCTTTCTTGAAATTCTAAAGACATAAAATAATACCAAAAAAGGATGAACATATAAATGGAGACAAGGAATATATAATTTTTTTATAAGATAATATATATTCCTAAACATCATAAAAATTATATCATAAACCAAATTCAAGGGTCACTCCCTTGGCCATCATCTTAAATTTAAAAAAATGATGGATGAGATTCACTCCCTAATCCATTACATGAATTATGATTAGATAGAAATATTTACTAATTGAATTTGAGTGAAATATAATTCAATGAACAACTATCACAAAAATGGAAATTATATACATCTGTTACATGCTATTAAAATAAATAATACAAAAACAATAAGCATGATCAAATCGAGGAGAAGGAAGTGGGATTAAAAATTCTTATTGGAGGAATAACCAAATGATAATAAATAAGGTTTACCAATATAATAGGGAATAAAAGAATTTAATATATTAATATTTTAAATAGAAAAATTACTCATGGACATTGAGTTCATTTATGGATACTTTATTAGAAAGATCTTATATAAAATGAATTAAAAATAACCACATATGTGGAGCGTTCTGAAACAAGTGAAGCATTTTTTTAAAGGAATGACATTATTTTTTCATTAAAACCAGAATGAAACAATGATTATTATTTATACAATAATAATTATTTATTGAAAATATTCATGTTTTAAAAAACATTTATGGTGTGATTCTTGATGTGAGACAAGAAAAAATGATGTTCCCTTAATAATTGATTACATTAATGTAAGAACATTTAAGGGAACTAAAAATACATATCTACCCCAAAATGAAAGGTATAATTAAAAAATAATAATGTTATGTGAAATATATACAATATTATAAGAGGCACATGGGAACAATGTTTCAAAAAAAAGAAAAAACTAAAGATATCTTTAACAGACAATTAGTGAAGGAGGTACAAAATATACCTTTTAACTAAATAATAGTTCAATCAAAGTCCATATAATGGAAATAAGATGATATGTATTTTTATTTGACATAAATGAAAATTAAATAAATTATAAAACATTAATGTGATGGTAAATTAAATTTGCACCAAAAAAAAAGAATCATATGTACACAAATAGTAAAATGTCTCACAGGGTGTAATTTATGATAGAATGACTAAAGAAATTTATTATAAAGGCCTATAAAATTCAAGGAAATTTTTTTCTTATTTTTCTTTTGGATTTAACAAGAATGCAGTTTCTGGCGGAACCTTATTTCGAGGCCTGGTGTTCCAAGAATTAATTTCCGATGTTTAGCTCGGGTACGTTCAGTGAACGAACTAGTGGGTTTTCCTAACTTTTGAACTGATGCTCGGAATCAAAATCTGAGGACACCAATGAAATCGTAGCACCGGTAATTTCTTCGGAACACCTTTTTCCAAGGTGTTTTTGCTCGGGTGTTGATGTTAAAAAAAGTGGTGAATAAAAATATAATTGTTTTTTTTCCTTTATTAAGCGGGTTAAGTGAAATTAAGTTGTGTCACAACTTAATTTCCCTCTACATTGTGGTTTAGCCTATGTGAGGGAGTTGAGGTGTGACCCACTGGTGGTTTAACTCCCCTTGAGAGGATTTAAGATATGGTGGGGCCCATACAAGTCCCCACCTTTTCAATTCTCTAACTCCCCATTAATCACCCTCACTTTTAATTTGTAACTCACCCTCATTAATTTCATGCCAACTCACTTAATAAAATTATGTGAATAAGATATTGAATTTTGTATTTTTTAAATTCATGCCATGAGTTAATAAAATAAGGACGATCCTTATTTTATTTGGGTTGGTTGTTGTGGGTTGGATTGAGGAGAGAATTTTTGGGTGCATCCCTGAAGAACTTCATCTTCTTCGCGAATAACATCAAGACTTCGACGAAGAATGCCGTCAACACAAGGGAATCGTCGTGCCATCTCCTATCCTCTCCACAGCCGGTGAGAGACACCTTCTTCGGAGAATGAAGACACGCCGCATCTTTCTTCGGGCGAACGTCGACGACGCTTACAGATCATCGATCCGCGACGCCGTCCTCCGCGACATCGTCTTCCGCAATGTCATCTTTCGTGGTGCCTTCTTCCGCAAAGTCGTCTTCCGCAATGTCCTTTTCCCACGACGAACATCGTTCGATGACTTCATCGAGGTAGGGGTTAACTTTATATTTTTGGATATTTTTTGCCGATTATCATCTTTACCTTTGGGCATTCAACGTTAATGATCTAGCCACCTGTTATCAAGATAACGCGAGGAGTTCGGGCTGCCCGAACATGACCGAACCTCCTACCTCTACATTGTTGTTGATTATTATGTTGTTTGGATTGAAGGTAGTGAAGTGTCGTCACACCACATGGGAAATAAGATGAATGAGGGCGAAGAAGCGCGGAGCCATTGTGTTGTGCCATTGAGGCCGAACAAAGCTGCGGCTGGAGTCAGCCCGCGGCGCCGTCTCACCGCGCTGGTCGGACCAAGGCCGTGGCCTTTAGCTGCGGCAAAGCAGGGAGCAACGGCCAGAACCACCGGCGGTCGGCGTGTTGGAAGGTCGGGACCGCGGGGTCTCGTGGTGGAATCGGCCGACCAGTCGGGCTGGCAGTTCGGAGAAGGTCGGGGGTTGTAACCCCTAGCTAGCAAAAGAAGTGGCCCACATGAGGGGGTCACGGTTTCAAAACAGGGGGAAGCGCCCCCCCCCCCCTTCCACGAGGGCCCGGCCAGCACTGAGCTGGCCATGCGGGCCACACTCGCGCCAGGCCGGGCCAGGCCTCGCCCTTTTGGGCTAGACCCGGACCCAGGTCGGGTCGACCCAGTTCGGGCCGACCTAGGGGGTCTTGGGCCGGGTCAGTCCGGGTCCAAAACCCCCAAAAAACCAGACAGTTCCTTTAAATGCTCGTAACATGGGCTATGGACCTCCGATCGATGCACCGTCTATTGATATGTGATCCTTGGATCGAGACGGTCGTTTCGGTATATTACACTCAAGATTTCAGAGAAAATTGGGTATGGCCGGGTTGGTTCGAACACGAAACCAATCGGGCCGTCGGAGCGGAAACACTTATAACTTGAGCTCTAAACGTCCGATTGACATGTCGTCGACATTGTTGGATTCCTTATAGTAATGAATACCTTTTTCCTTACTCTGCTCGAGGATTTGACACAGTTGGAGTGCGGTCAAGTTGGATTGGACTAAAAAACCAACCGGGCCCCTAGAACGAAAAAATCTAATAACTCTCAGACCGGGAGTCCGATTGACGCGCCGTCTGTCATGTTGAGTTCCTATTTTCGAGATGGAACTTTGGGATACATCAGCTTCGGACTATGTTTCAGTTGATGTATCGACCCCCTTGGATCGTGGAGTGGACCCTCCCAGAATCGAGCATGCGGTGTGCGTGAACCCTAGAGCTGGCAGCGACTGCGACGATGATGACGACTGCACTGAAATCCTCCGTGGGTTTGGGAGCGATGACAACTGCACTGAAATCCTCTATGGCTTCGGTAGCGATGACGAATGCACTGAAATCCTCCATGGGTTCGGCAGCGATGACGACTGCACTAAAATCCTCTGTGGGTTCGGCAGCGATGACGACTGCACTGAAATCCTTCGTGGGTTCGTCAGCGATGACGACGACACTGAAATCCTCTGTGGGTTTGGTAGCGATGAAGATCGTACTAAAATCCTCCTTGGTTTCGACGACAATGACTACTGTTCTTGTATCTTATGTGGGTCTGGTAGTGTTTGACTCTGTTCCTGCTATCCTGTGTGGGTCTGGCTGAGTAGCTAGTCTGTATCCTATGTGGGTTCGACGGCTTAGCTGTTCTAGTATCCTACGTGGGTCCCAGCATAGATGAATTAGTGGCTACATCTGATCATCTATATCACCTTACAAAGAAGTATACCTATGTGAGTTGAGTCTTGACTTTCAATCAATATCATCAATATTATTGACTTTCATAACTATGTGGATTGGGTTGTGTTATCCTGCGTGGATTGGGTTGTACTATCCTATGTGGACGTGATCGAACGTGGGCTTGGATGTTGGAGCCAAACTGAAATTGATGACTTAGGTATATGTATAGGAATATACCTAAGTAGTGTTGGATTTTAATTTGTGATTGTATCTTTCCTTTGTGGATTATCCTTTTTGAATTCTGGGAGAACTTCAGGGGTCTCGGGGTCCCTATTGAGTAGCATATACTCACCCCTGTGCGGGCTATTCCCACACTAAATTGTGTTGGATGCAGATGACAGACAACGCTGATCGTGGTTGAGGCTTGTAGAGCAAGATTGTAACTGGAGGTGGACTGCTGGGCATGATGTACATAGAGTGGTCGGTTGGAGATGAGGAGCTGAGGAGACTATCTGTACCCACCCTTCAGGTGGGACTTCCAGTGGACGGCTCGACGTTGCTGCTTTACATTCAGTTGTTGTACTTTCTTTCCAGTTTTACTTTACGTTCATTTTGGGTTTGTATTCTGGCCCATTTATTTTCCGCACTTACTATTGTACCCAGTTTTACTTAGTGTTTACATCTGCTGGATAACTCTATTGTGTTTGTTTACTTTATAAGGCAATACCTTCCCCTTTTTGGGATTTACGCCTTTGGTGTTAGTCGCCAGCCCCTGGCCTATGGGAGGCGGGCTTGGGATAGTCACGGCACGGGTCCCGAGGAAGGGTCCTGACAAATTGGTATTAGAGGAGTTCAGTTCCACCGTAGAACTCAGAACTCTGATCTTTCTTCTATGTCAAGCAATAGTGTTATGGGTATTGAGTATGGTTATCAGTCTAGGGAGTCTAGTGTTAGTGCGGCGGCTGACGTCTCCGTACACCAGGACCCTGACTTCTAATTTTCGACTCAACGCATGAAAACATTGATTGCATGTGTGTTTCAAAAGTTTTCATTGTGATTACTTTTTGTCAGTTCACCAGGTATATTTTTTGACCGTGGAGCACCTGTTTCTTTCCAGGATGGCCCCACAATGGTAGCCAGCTACGGTTCTGAGCATTGTGCGAGCCGATAGCCCATTGAGCGAAGAGGCCTTGGTGCAGGGCCCTGTTATAGCGGAGGCACCGACAGTACCTCTACTTGTCAAGCCACCGATTCCACCAGCCCCATCCGCTGTGAGTGCACATCACTTTAGTGAACTGCATGAGTTTCAGCATCAGAGACCACCCAGGTTCCACTGGGAGACAGACCCTCAGGCAGCTGAGGATTGGCTGGAGGCTATAGATCGAGTTTTCAGGCTAGTAGGGACACCAGCTGACCTCATGAGGATCCTTTCAGTGATTCTCCTACACACGGCAGCAGACAGATGGTGGAGCCTCATTCTCCCGGTGCACGATGAGGCATATCTTCTTTGGATAGACTTTGAGAGCCTCTTCCATTCAGAGTTCATTCCAGCCACCCTCCATGCGGTGCGCATCCAGGAGCTACTACAGCTGCGACAAGGTAGCATGATGGTCGCCCAGTACTCGGCAAGATTTACCGACCTCTTGCGCTATTCCACGGACATGGTACATGACCCATTCTTTCTGGCCCGGACCTCCGAGTAGGGACTGAGACATGAGACCAGGGCATAGATGATCTCCCTCAGCATTCCAACGCAGGTCGGAGTACTGGAGCGAGCCCTTCTTGTGGAGAGATTTCTTACTGAGCCTACGTCAGCAGAGAGGCCTACCATAGGGAAACACGTAGATGGGTCTTCTACAGCCGGCAGTAGACAGATGACGTAGAGGTCCAAGCGGACCAATCCATCAGGTGGATGACCACAAGATATTGGCTCAGAGGTGTGGGGAACATGCAGTATAGCCATTCCTTCAAGTGGAACAAAGTGCTATGCTTGCAGTGGGTAGAGCCACATGGCTCGTGACTGTCTGACCGGCCATGCAGAGCAGCAGCAGACAGTTGAGGGACCACCCAGGCAGAGCCAGAGGTTCGATTGTGGCGGTCTGCAGGGAGAAGGCGGACTAGGCCGAGGAGCTGGTCGAGCTGCAGGTGGTGGACGATGTTTTGAGGCTCTACCACCACCACCATTAGGAGGTCCACCCCAACCACAGGGGAGAGCATAGCATCAGGTAACTGAAGCATACGATCATGGAGATCTCGAAGCAGGTGGACAAGTGCAGGACTAGGTCCAGGCCTGGTGTCCTTTTCCCATAATGCCTCTAGCTTCGTTGACTTCATTGTTTGTGTTGCTTTGTGTCCTTGTACTTTGAGTTACTGTAATAAAAGACACTTGAAATATTTACGTTTGCTTTCTTGACTTTTGTACGTTAATACTAAGAGGTTTCGGTTAAAAAAACTGTTGAATTGACCCTCACATATGAGATTCCTTTTGGAGAAGACCCTGCGACCACACAATGATGCAGACAGTGTGACTCAACCCTTGGAGGCGAGAGTAACGGTTGGGTATCTTGGTAGTAGCATCGAGGCCTTACGACATCATCCATGGAATGAATTAATTGATCATAACGGGATTGAATTTATTATGAAAGGAACGTGGTTCATCCAGGGGATGAGGTCGGATTTCTATTTTCGTCAAAGGAGAAATCTTTTCAGCTTTGTAGAATGTTAAGGAAGAAGGCGGAAACCTTCATGTGGTCAGATAGATGACAGTAGAGATTCCAGGAGATGAGACAGATATTGACAAGTGCACCCATCTTGAGGCTACTGGAGGAGGGAGTAGGGTATGTAGTCTACTGCGATGCATCAGGGACTGGACTTAGATGTGTCATGATGCAGGATCAGGAAGTGATCGCCTATGGATCACGTCAATTGAGGCAGCCTGAGCATAACTACGCTACCCATGATCTGGAGTTAGCAGGAGTGGTCTTCGCTCTGAAGATGTGGCAACACTATCTGATGGGCGAGCGCTTTAGAGTCTATTCTGACCACCAGAGACTCGAGTAAATCTTCTTTATAGAAGGACCTGATCCTGAGATAGCGGTGATGGCTCGAGTTCCTCAAGGACTATGACTTTGATATAGTCTATACTCCTAGAAAGGGAAACGTAGTATCTGATGCTCTCAGCAGGAGGACGGGCATTCAGCTACTTGGGGAGGTGATAGAGTAGCTAGATGCTTTGCAGATATCCTTCATGGATAGAGATGGAGCAGCCTTTCTTCAGTCACTCACAATCACTCCTCCACTACTACAACAGGTCAGAGAGGTACAGCATGGTGGCGTTGACTGTGAGACGCAGTGAGTGTAGATATCCTCAGGACATGCACCTGATGGATTATCTTTGGGAGAAGAGCACTTCGTCCTTTACAGAGGACATACCTTGGTACCAGCTACTTTTTAGGAGGAGGTACTGAAGGAGTTTCACACTTCCCCATTTAGTAGTACATCTAGGAGTGGAAAGGATGTACCAAGATCTCAGACAATAACACTGGTGGCCGGGTATGAAGAAGGATGTAGCATAGTTCGTTTCTCGATGCCTCACCTGTCAGTAGTTGAAGGCAGAGCACCAGGTACCAGTAGGCTTGGTACAGCCCTTAGAGGCCCCGGAGTGGGAGTGGGATGGGATATCTATTGATTTCATGACTGGACTTCCACGTACTTCTAGAGGTCATGACTCCATTTGGGTGATTGTCAAACGACTCACCAAGTTGGCCCACTTCTTACCCATAAGAGAGCAGAGCTCAGTAGAGATCTTGAGACGTCTCTACATTCAATAGATTGTATGGATTCATGGCGTGTCATCATCTATCATCACCGATCTAGATGCTCGCTTTACTTCCCGGATTTGGAAGGGGTTTCAGGAGGCATTCGGGACGCAGCTACGTCTGAGCACCGCCTTTCACCCTCAGACGGATGGTCAGACTAAGAGAACCATTCAGTCCCTCGAGGACATGCTCCGTGCATGTGTCCTTGACTTTGTTCTTAGCTGGTAGGACCACCAAACCTTAGTGGAGTTTGCGTAAAACAACATCTACCGCTCCACCATCTGAATGGAACCATACGAGACATTGTACGACCAACCTTGAAGATCACCTTTGTGCTGGATAGACCCTGGGGAATCAGCACTTGTGGGACCAGAGATGGTCCAGGCCACGATAGAGAGGGTCCTGGTCTTCCAGGAGTGGAAGAGGATAGCTCAGAGCTGGCAAAATTCTTATGCTGAAAGGAGGCGGAGACCACTAGAGTTCGAGGATGGTGACCATGTTTTCATGTGGGTCTCACCTTGACGTGGATTACGGAGATTTGGCCGGGGCGGAAAGTTATCTCCACGCTTCATCGGACCATTTCAGGTTCTCAGCAGGATAGGCGAGATGGATTACCGCCTGGCATTACCACGTCAGTTGCACCGGGTGCACGATGTCTTCCACGTATCTCAGCTGAGGAGATACGTGCACGACCCAACACATATCATCGACCATGGAAAGTTAGACATTGACGATGGGGAGACTTTTGCGGAGGTCCGGGTGAAGATTGAGGATCGACCGGAGAGGATCTTACATGGGTGGTCGCTTCCTTTAGTGCACATCAGATGGTAGCACATGAACCTCCAGGAGAGCACTTGGGAGCGGGAGGCTTAGATGCTTGCACAATACCCACATTTGTTCCCCTGGTTTAGGATGTATCTTTACGGGGACATAAAGCCCTGAGGTGGGAGTAATGTAAAGGCCCATAAAAATCAAGGGAAATTTTTTCTAAATTTTCTTTGGGATTTTAAAAGAACTCAGTTTCTGACAGAACCTGATTCTGAGGCCCGGTGTGCGCGGAATCAATTTTCGAATTTTAGCTTGGGTACGTTTAGTGAACGAACGAGCGAGTTTTCCTAACTTTTGAACCAATACTCAGAATCGAAATCCGAGGGAACCAATAAAACCGCATCATCAGTAATTTCGTAGAACACCTTTTCTGAAGGTGTGTTTGCTCAGGTGTTGATGTTAAAAAGAATTGGGGAATAAAAATATAATTGTTTTATTTTTATTCCTTTACTAAGTGGTTTAAGTGAAATTAAGTTGTGTCACAACTTAATTTCTCTCTAAATTGTGGTTTTTCCCATGTGAGGGAGTTGAGGTGGGACCCACTAATGTTCTAACTCCCCTTGAGATGATTTAAGATAAGGTGGGGCCCACACGAGTCCCCTCATTTTCAATTCTCTAATTACCCATTAATCACCCTCACTTTTAATTTGTAACTCACCCTCCTTAATTGCATGCCAACTCACTTAATTAAATTAAGTGAATAAGAGTTTGAATTTTGTATTTTTTAAATTCATGGCATTAGTTAACAAAATAAGGATAAACCTTATTTTATTTGGGTTGGTTGTTGTGGGTGTAATTGTGCAGAGAATTCCTGGGTGCATCCCAGAAGAACTTTATCTTCTTCGTGAAGAACGTCAAGACTTCGACGAAGAACGCCGTCACCATAAGGGAATCTACATGTCGTCTCCTCTCCTCTCCGCAGCCGGTGAGATATGCCTTCTTTGGAGAATGACGACACGCCACATATTTCTTCGGGTGAACGCCGACGACATTTACGGATCATCGATCCGCGATGCCGTCTTCCACGACACCATCTTCTGCAAAGTCATCTTCCGCGACGACGTCTTCCGCAATGTCATCTTCCGCGACGACGTCTTCCGCAACGTCGTCTTCCGCGACGTCCTTTTCCCGCGACGAACCTCGTTCGATGACTTCTTCGTGGTAGGGGTTAACGTTATGTTCGTGGATATTTGTTTTTCGATTATCATCTTTACCTTTGGGCATTCAATGTTAATGATCTAGCCGCCAGTTATCAAGATAATTGGAGGAGGTTGGGCCGCACGAACTCGACCGAACCTCCTCCCACTACTTTATTGTTGATTATTATGTGGTTTGGAATGAAGGAATCACAGTGTCGTCGTACCACATGGGAAATTAGAGGAATGCGAGTGAAGAAGCATGGCGCCGTCGCGCTACACTGTTGAGGCCAAACGAAGCCACGGCTGGAGTAAGGCGATGCCGGTGGGACGCGGCCCCATTGCGCCGCGCCAGTCAGACCATGGCTGCGGCCTTGTGCCACGGTGGAGCAGGGAGCAGCGGTCGGAACCACCGGCGTGTCGGAGGGGCGGGACCGCGGGGTCCCGTGGTGGCACCGGTCGGCTAGCAAGGCCAGCCGGTCGGAGAAGGCTGGGGGTCATAACCCCCAGCTGGCATGGGAAGTGGCCCCCACGTGGGGGACGCAATTACAAAACAGGGGGGCAGCGCCCCCCCCCCCCCCCTTCAGCGACGGTTCGGCCAGCGCCGAGCTGACCATGCGAGCCGCACCCACGCCTGGACAACTGGCCGCCGAGGCTAGGCCGGACCCGGACCCAGGTCGGGTCGCACCGGTTCGGGCAGACCCAGGGCGTCTTGGGCCTGGTCGGTCCGGGCCCAAAACCCCCTAAAAACTGGACAGTTCGTTTAAATGACCGTAACATGGGATACAGACCTTTGATCGATGCACCGTCAGTTGCGATTCTATCCTTGGATTGATACGGTCGTTTCGGTATATTACACCCAATGTTTTGGAGAACGTTGGGTATGGCCAGGTTGGTTCGAACACAAAACTAACCGGGCCCTCGGAGCGGAAACGCTTATAACTTGAGAGCTCCGGACGTCCGATTGGTGTGCCATCGAATTTTTTGGATTCCTATTATTGAGATGGAACTTTTGGCTTACTCCGATGGTGGTTTGGACATTGTTGGAGTGCGGTCAGGTTGGTTTTGACTTAATACCCAACCGGGCCCCTGGAACGAAAAAAAGCCAATAACTCTCAGACGGGGCGTCTGATTGATGCATCGTCTGTCACGTTGAGTTCCTATTGTCGAGATGGAACTTTGGGATACATCAACTCTGGAAAACATGTCAGTTCATGTATCGACCCCCTTGGCTTGTGGAGCGGACCCTCCCAGAATCGATCATTCTATGTGCGGGAACCCTAGAGCTGGTTGCGACTGCGATGATGATGACGACTGCACTAAAATCCTCCATGGGTTCGGTAGTGATGAAGATTGTACTAAAATCCTCTCTGGGTTCGGCAGCGATCACAACTTCACTGTAATCCTTCATGGGTTTGACAACGATGATGACTGCACTGGAAACTTCCTTGCGTTCGACAGCGATGACGACTGCTCTGAAATCCTCTGTGGGTTCGGCAGCGATGAGGACTGCACTGAAATCCTCCATGGGTTCGGCAGCGATGAATACCGTACTGAAATCCTCCATGGGTTTGATGGCGATGACTACTGATCCTGTATCCTACGTGGGTCTGGTAGTGTTTGACTCTGTTCTTTCTATCCTATGTGGGTCTGGGAGAGTAGTTGGTCTGTATCTTATGTGGGTCCGACAACTTAGCTGGTCTTGTATCCTACGTGGGTCCTATCATAGATGAATCAGTGGCTACATCTAATCATCTCTATCACCTTATTAAGAAGTATACCTGTGTGAGCTGAGACTTGACTTTCAATCATTATATTCAATATGATTGACTTGCTTTCCTATGTGGATTGAGTTGTGTTATCCTGTGTGGATTGGGTTGTACTATCCTGTGTGGACTGTTGAAGCTGAACTGAAATTGATGACTTAGGAATATGTATGGGCATAT
Organism: Viscum album; assembly: GCA_963277665.1. Taxonomy (NCBI): domain Eukaryota; kingdom Viridiplantae; phylum Streptophyta; class Magnoliopsida; order Santalales; family Viscaceae; genus Viscum; species Viscum album. The sequence goes on along the minus strand of OY728155.1, from coordinate 1,629,481,655 downwards.
ACCTAAGTAGTGTTGGATGTTACTTCGTGATTTTATCTTTCCTTTGTGGATTATCCATTGTGGATTCTGGGAGACCTTCGGGGGTATTGGGGTCCCTACTGAGTAGCATATACTCACCCCTGCACGGGCTATGCCCGCACTAATTTGTGTTGGATATAGATGACGGACAACACTGATCGTGGTTGAGGCTTGTGGAGCAAGATGATACCTGGAGGTGGATCCCTGGGCAGGACGTACACGGGGCGGGCGGCTGGACCCGAGGAGCTGAGGAGGCTATCTGTACCCACCCTTCAGGTGGGACTTCCAGTGGAAGGCTCGATGTTGCTGCTTTACTTTCAATTGATGTACTTTCTATCCAGTTGTACTTCACTTACAGTTTGGGTTTGTATTCTGGCCCATTTACTTTCCTCACTTACTATTGTACCCAGTTTTACTTAGTGTTTACTTATTCTGACTTACTATGTTGTGTTTGATTACATTATAAGGCAATGCCTTGCCCTTTTTTCGGGATTTACGCCACTGGTGCTAGTCACCAGCCCCTGGCCTATGGGAGGAGGGCTTGGGGTAGTCACGGCACGGGTCCCGACGACGGGTCGTGACATTTATTTTTAGATTCAAAACCACATGATTACAAGAAACTTTAATATATATAATTGAATATCATGAATTTTTTTTGAATCATGATTCAATAATGTTATGGGGAATTTTATGCACCATTGTAGTGAAATCATTATTTATAATAATAAATTTACCTTAACGGGTAAAGATTGAGCCAAGAAACCCTTATGAATTAAAAAAAATTGTAATAAAAAAACCTAGAAAAAAATAGAGAGATATATAAAATGAATATAAAATAACAAGAATGAGTATTTTAAATTAAATTGAAAATAATATTGTAATTGTACATATAATTAAAAATAAATAATTTTAATAAAATTAAATGTGTTTGAAAGAATGAAATTTTGTGATAAAGCCCTTAAAGCAGTAGTAAATTGTTAATGGAAAATCATTGGGAGAACTAAAATAATATAGTTATGAAAATGAATTGAATCAAATAAAATATTAAAAAATATTATTGGAAAATATATATCATAGAAATAAAAAACGTCTACATAAAAGTAAAACATGACTCAATGAAGAGGAACTATACACGATCTTTACATATTTTTTGAAACCACTCTATAGTTCTACATTAAATCTTGAGTAATTAAACTATGGTAATTATATTTAAACCTAAGTACGTAATCCATTCATATTTAATTTTATAAGGTATATCAAATATCATATATTGTTTATTTTAAAATATAATTTTCACTTACATCGGATACTCAATTTTGCTCTGTTAATTTTATTATTAGTCCTTACATAGGTTTATTATTGTAAAAAAATCTATACATGGTTTAAAAATAACATTAATAAAAAAAATTTAATTAATTAAATATTTTAAATTTTAAAAATATTTTAACTCCATCCATAAATGGTTGAGTGAAATATGATGCTCATTAATCATGGAGGCGATATTTCACACGTACACATGATAAATGTTTCCATTTATCATCTATTTTGGGTGAAATAAACTAAATATAAAATAAAAACTTCATAAAAAATATCCATATTATTAATATGTTATTTATTTATCAAGTATATTTTTTAGATCAGAAATAAACGATGGTGATGAAAAACATAACATGTTTTTTTGTGGTTGCAGTAGTCCACACAACACACTGATCATCAAATTACTTTCTTAGTCAATATAGAAGAATAAATACTGGTTATTACATAAATATAAAAAAATATATGTATAATAATTATTATTATTTTATTATATTAGAATATATATAAGAAATTTTCAAGAAGATGATTAATGATAAAATCATAAGATGGATGTAACACTTATGTTAGTGATATGATATTTCGATGGAAAATCCAATGGCATTGAAGGGATTAGGTTATCATAGTTTTGATGGTGTATTAAGAATGAGTGAAAAAATTATTTTAGAGGATATTTGGGTAGTTTTTCAAGTAAAATATTAATTGGATGTGTAACTATGGTGTGGTGTAAATGATCCCATTTTATAAGAGAATAAAATGGCACTTTTGAGAATACCCATTACACTTCCACGATATCATTAAACTATTCCTTATTAAATGCCTTTAATGAATGAAAATAAATTAATATAGAGTGTATTTGGGTCTAAATTGAATCTAAAATTGCTTTCCAATTGGGATTTAACAAATTTATAGGGGTTTTTCTGATATGTTTTTACATTCTAAAATTTTATATCAAAACTAGGCAACTAGTTTTAACCTAACTTATTTAAGGTTTAATAAAATATACAACATAACCGACATAACATATTTTTTAATTTATAAAACATAATTTAACCTATATTTAATCAAATTCAATTTCAAAATATTGTAAAATTATATTTTAAATTGAAACACGAGACATGTAGAAAATAGTTTTAGTTAAAAAATAAATTTTGACCCTTATATATTACTAACATTATTTAGAATAAATTACTAATTAAATTGTAGTTAATATAATTTGTTATGTGTTTATAAATCATATAGTTTTATTTATATGAATTATTTTTATTTTTATTATCTTTATATAAATTCAATGATTTTATTAAAATAATACTTTTCAAAAACAATTATTCCCCCAATATCCTAGAAAATAAAAATAATCTTAATAATTTAAATTTTTATGTGTAATAAGGAAATATTCCATTTTTCTATAAAAATTAATTTCTCAAATATGTTAATACTTTTATCAAATTAACATCCACTGTATTGGTAATTATACTTAACTTCATCACATGTGATGCATACAAACTCCTTATTTACAAAAGTTTATTATTAAGCATAATGTATTTGTATAAGAAATATTTATAAATTTTATTGATTATAATGATATTAAATAGATGAATATTGTTCAAAAAAGTGAAACTGAACTGTGAAATAATACAATAACCAAATCTTCATATGTTGAAATATAATTAACGCACTAAATAAAAAATATTTCTCCAAAAATATTATAGTATATTATTATTGGATAATCCTTATTTATGGAAATATATGTTTATAAAATTTATTTTGTTTAATAAATATATATATTTATCAATAAGGTTTCAAAAAATATAGTTCATATAACTATTTGTATATTAACTAACTCTTTTTTCTTATCACTATTCAAATAAAAATATATTACTTTAAAAAATTCTAAATTTTCTAACTAAGTATATTTTGATAAGATGAAATCTAAAGTGAAGATAATTTTATTAATATAAAATTCTAACTAGATAGTGATTTGTTAAAATATTATGGTATTATGAGAAAAAAAAATTTAAAAACTTTTTTAAGAATAATGTGACAATACCATTACATAGTTATAAGAAATATCTATTTGTTGGATTAAAAATTATAATTATGTATATTATAATCATATGGTATTGTTAAATGAGTTCATTTTAAAATATGAATAAATATATCTATAACTAACCCATTGTTGCCACTTGTCTCATGGTATTTCAAGCATAGCCACCCCATTCCTACCTCTAAATGGTCATTGGCTATAACCCAGGGCCAAGATGGAATATCACATATACGAGAGGCATTAAAATATTGTTAATCAACTAAAAAAACACATATATAATCCCTTTAAATGATGAAACTAATGTATGAATACTACTAATGAAATCAAACATATATCACATAGTTATAGTATGGAAAAGTACCAGAAATCATAAGGCCCAAATTTAAGCCCAAAAAATCTTGAAATATTGTCTAACATATTAAGGTGGGGTAATCTCTCAAATAAAAAAAATGTTTTGAAACTAAATCTATCTAGCCCAAAAAAATTCTATTCCCACTCACAATCATCCCATAAAATCATCAAATGGTTTATTGTCTACATAAGACTTGACTTGTGTTGGAATATCCCATGCAAGGGATAATATACCAATTCCATGTAGAACACCAAAAACTCACTACACACAATGAATCCAGAGTAGAAATAATATAAATAACCATGTGTGTCTATCATGATATCAGAAAAAATGTTAAAAAACCTAGATAAACATGTTACATACACCACATATCAAAGTGGTAAGAAACACTGCTATACATATGATTCTCCTTGAGGATTCAATGTAAGTCTTTCTTTGGGATAATTTACTCCAGGACCTATGTTGTTACTGTTGGATCTCGTTGGAGTGGCCAAGAATATCATGTATCACCAAAGAAGTTCCCATTGAACCTACTATGATCACAACATCCAAATATGGGATCACACATGGGAACACTAGGGGACACCAAAAACACTAATTCTTTGTAATTATAGATAGAGAATAAATTCCCTATTAATGGTGTTCATGGAGTTACCATGAAAACTTCCAAGGATGAAAAGTAATGAAAAAAGTTCTCATTTTAGCCACATAGAAAGATACAAAAGACTCTATCTAGGGAAAAATTATTAGCCATCAAAATACAATGACTAAAATATAACAGAAGACTGTAAAATTATAGGTATGGAAAAAAGATTCACATATAACTGAATATTGTTTATGCTAAATAATATAAGTGCTCAAGATAGCGTCTGACTATGTACATGGTGTATATTGAGGGTAGACAACATGTACGTCAAAATCAAGGTCATCCTTTATTCTATTCGAAGGTCCTCATCTCATGCTTATATACCTCGATGTTTCAATTTACTAGGTCTTATCCGAGTACACAGTCATGCTAGTGTACTCTAGATATTCCCATGTGTATAGCTGTGTCTTTTCCCTTATTCCATTGCATACAGGATGAGCCTCTGGAATGAGTTCCAACATAATGGGACACATTTCACATATTATTAGATATATATCTCAATATGTAAATTATATCATTATAGATGGGGGACTACATGACATGTGTTTAATGGACTACATGCCCTGTAGTCGGGATATTCATAGAACCCCTTGTTCATATATAGGTTTCTCTATCCACACCTTCCCCAATGAATCCTCAACCAGAAAAGAATATAGGCATGTAACATATGTTTACTAAGACTCAACATTACTGGTTTTTGAAATCAATCCTTTTATCCTCTCAATTCGTGAAATTCATCACACCATGCTTTCATTGTGAATCTAACCACCAATTAAGAATCACTAATCTGTTCATGATCCTCCTACAATAATATATCCTCATCATCAAACCTTGAGAATTCCCTTGATCATGATATAATATAATTTTTTTTGAAATATTTTGTATATGTAAAATTTTTAAATGATAAAATATCATATATTCATCAATATTTTTGAAAAGAGATTATCATTGATAATTTTTATGAAAAATGGAGGAATAAATATATGCATAAAAAATAAAATAAATTGATTAGTTTTCTAATTTTACCTTTATTTTCATTCGTAAGAATGATGGAAAACATACCAACAAATAATGAAAAATAATAACATAACCAAATCCAAGATAAATAAATGAATAGACAAAACATGATTGAAATTTGAATCAATATATTTGTTAATATGATTTATTTACATTGGGGTATAATCATGAAGGTAAATAACCAATAAAAATGATCGTAAATATGTTAATATCAATCATTAATAAAGATGGTATCTTATTTTCCTTGTGGAGATATCGTTGAATTCCATTGGCGAAAACAATAATCGATTTGTTTTCATTCACCCAACTATCCTATAATAATTAGCCTATCATTCTACGGTTATACAAACATCCCTAGGGATTTGGATTCACCAAATATTATTGTATTGTTGGTAACATTATTTAAACATTAAAAATAAATTAATAAATTATTTTATTTTATTAATATTACACGTGAATGGACTTTATCAAGGCACCATACACCTATAAAGATTTTGATATGCCTATGGTATGACCCAAATTTCATCCCAAAATGGTCTTATATTTCCCATTATATGCTTTTATTTGTAATTTATTGTCAAATTTTAGTGAGTTAGTATATAAATTATCCAATACATTTATAATTTTGTCATATCAGTATCTAGGGCCATTTGTAATTGGAATATCACCCCGTCTATGTAACACCCTGATATTATGTGATTTTTTTTGATTTAGTATAATCATTTTTATATTTTTATTTTCATGAAACAATAGATATAGCTCATATTATGTGAACGAACTATGTAAAATATTCCTTTCACATGGTGAAACCATGTTTTGAGCTACACCAAACACTGACCAGGTGTGCATTACATTCAACACCGAGTTTCTAAGAAATAATAATAATATTATTATAATTATTTAAATGATATAATTATAACCTAGATGTTAAAAATAAAAATATAAATAGTATTAAATATTTAAAAACTTTTTTATAATTATTTTTTAAGAATATAATATATTTATAATGAAAAATTTAATTTTTTTAATTTCTTAATAAATTTTAAAATACTATTTTTGCAGAAAATCCCTTTTTAATTTTTTTCGGTGAAAAATAGAAAAATTAATTTCAGACCTTTTTTAATTTTTATTTGATAAAATAAACTTCATTATTAATTTATAATTTTTATTTTCACATATGGTTATTTTTTGGTATTTTTATGAGAAACATCATTTTTTGAGGAATAGTGAAAATACGTAATTTTAATTCAAAAATTCTTTTTAGTATAATTTATTTTTAAGGTTGAATTTTATTTAATATTTTATATAATGTTAAATTTTATAAAATTTTTATCAATTAATACAATATTGCTCATTGGAACCATTTTCATATTGAAGTAGGTTATAAAAACCGAGCAAACTTTTGATCATTTTTACTTTAAAACCTCGTATTGGCGTCCTGCCATTGGGATTAATTTTAGTTTTTTATTTACACGTATATGATTTTAATGTGTCAATAAGGATTCCATAATTGAAATTAGTATAATTTATATTGTCTAATAAGGTCAAAATAGTTTTTTACCAAAAATATTTGTGAATTCATTTAAAATTAATTGTAGTGCTTAAGGTAAAGTTTTTCTTAACAAAATAATTATACACAATCTTAAGGTCCCAAATGACCAATAAACATTTAAAGAACTCTATTTATTCGATTATTGTAATATTAAACATCAATTATTATTTATTCTTATTTTAGTGACTTTTTTTGGGTAAAATGATGGCACACCATATATAATTTCAAAAATACCAAGTGATCCATTTCTTTCCACTATACAAGGCCATCAGCTCCCCAACATACATAAAACTATAAAAAACATAGGATGGGACATTATCTTCTCAATTAAATCCCAAATATAATTAAATTCCTCAATTTATTCTCCATTTGTAAATAATTCAATCCCAAAAATCGCTTTGGTAAAAACCAAAAGGAGTTACCCAACGAAGAGATAACATCATTCCACAAGATCCTTTATTTTTTTCCTTTATCTTCCATTTATACTATCATTATTCTAGGATTATACAAAAAAAATATTATTTTCAATATAATCATGTGTTTTTATTTCATGATTATGACCTACAGTTACACACACTTCCATTTAATGGGTAACAAAGTTATTATTTATGAGTAAGATGAACTACCGCATCATTAAATGATGTTTGTTAATTTTTCCATTATCACATATGTAGGTGGAATATATTATGAAAAATATGTATATATATGTTATATATTATATTGAATTTGTCTTTACTATTATGTAATCATTTTACAAAAAATACATTTATACATTATATTTGCTGTAAATAGGATATATTTTTTTTGAGGATGTGTGGAATACCACCCCATCAAAGTGATTTGATTCATGAACACAATACATGTAATGTATTATGGATGGTTTTAAAGAATATATTTTATATATATTATAGAATAATTATAAAGTAACTATATTATATAAATAAACACATATATGTAATTTCTTTTTTTTCTTTCAATAAGAAAATAAAATGGAAACATCGTTCAAGTGTATGTACAACATATCGTATCCATGAATGAGGTATTCTATTTCATACTTATATATTATATAGATTACTATAATAATAATATATTTAATATAATATATATTAAATCATTTTTTCTATTTTTTAAATCATGATATATGTATAAGTACCAATGATATAACAAATCATGACATTTCCGAACACCAAAAAAGATACTAACTAATGTGAAAACATTAAATATAATTGTTAAAAAGAAAGTAATTTAATGTAATAATCTAACCATATATGTTTTTATATTAAATATTATAGTTTTTTGGAATATTTATAATAAAATTAGTTTTATTATATTTCATTATTTTATTAGTATGACGATATTCAATACACAAGATAAGTGGATTTCGTCAAAATTTTTATTTCCTTAACATACAAACCTTAATCATCACTCAATTCATTTTTTGGTGCATGTATAAATAAAATATATATATTCTATGATTTGTAGAATTTTTTTATGAATATATAAATATCTATTATTTCATATTTTTTCATGGGGTTTATGTTTCCAATGTTTCCAAATCAGTAATGTAATTTTGTCTCAATTTTCCTTCTTCGAGACACTTGATTTGTTGTATACCTATATTTTTTCCATGAGTTGTATAAACTAAATTTGAAATTTTCTATCATGAATATCTCCATTTTCAATATATTTTAGTATTCATTTAATTTCACTTTATAAAATAGATAATATGTATTAATGATATAATTTGGTAAGATTTTATGGAAATAATCTCATTATATTTCGAGATTGTTTATGATTATACATCCTTCGATGAAATATTATGAGCAATATAAAAACAAATACATGGCCTATAGTAATTAATGATATATACATGTATTGTTTCCATTTTTCTACTCTTTGTTTCATTATGTGTTTATGATTTTTTTAGGAAATCCTGACATTACTTCTCCCTTTGGTTAGAAATATGTATTCCATCAAAATCAGGTATACAAAATTGGTTTTGAACAATATTCTACTCTTCTAATATGATCATTCAAATAAACACTTATCCATGTTTTATCTTTTAAAAAAAAGGGTTCTTAAAAAGGAATCTTCTTGTATTTTTTTGGCCGAGGAACTTTTATAAACATTTATTTCCAAAAAGGAATGTTATGAATATACGAATATACCCACCTTCATGAACATTATTCCCATGAACCATCCTTTGAAAGAATTAAAATGTATTTTATTAAAATATATATTTTTAATAATATTCTTGAAATTCATTTTATTTATAGTGGTATTCTATGAAACAATCTTTCAAAATGGCTATATATTTTTTAAAAGTGATTTAATTATTTTCAAAGAATCCTTTTTATATTTTCAAAATGTTGTTTAAAAATAATATAATATCCATGATTTCAAAGATTATTTAATATGTTGTCAATGTATTATCAAGGATAATGGTTTTAATTTTTTTTCATGATTATTTTATAATTGGTCATGAAAAATGGTTTCCAAAATGATATCATTCTATTTTTATTATTTTTCATGTTCAATTTAAAGAAAATTGTTGAAAAAAGAATTTATCTTTTAAAAATAATATTTCATAGAATAAAATATATTTTCATGGAGAAATGATTATAAATGGAAATTAAAAATTATTTTACATCAATTAAGACATCCTTTGAGGTTATTAATCTTATTTTTGGAAATTATCCAATGTTTCCATCCATATTATTTATTTGAATGGTTTATATTTTGTTTGGGATCATAGTTATGAGAACACATTTCCCTTTCATGGGATATATGTTTATAAAATAGGTTCCTCTTCTCTAAGTTACATACTTATGAAATATATTCGTCTTCCATGGGTTATATGCTTATAAAACTAGTTTCACATCATTGGGTCATACCATGATGAATTCTTATGAAACCTTCCTTCCAACATTGGTTATCCTAGGTTGAAAATATTATGAAACATATATTTTTATCATAGATTATAGTATAATTAAATATTTTTGATACCCATTTAATTTCATGGGTTATGATACTTTTTTAAGAGAGATATTTCTTTTTATGGTTCATGGTATGATTCATGTTTTGTTATCTTGTAGAACATGTATATATGATTTTATCATAAGATAGGTGGGAACAATATATATCACTGATGAATTGGGTAATAATTAATGTTTTATGAGGTCAAGAGGGTTAATGGTAGGGAATTCCTATTATGAAACATGAGGGTACAGAGGAGTTCATATAATACCTAAAACAAGAGGGTATATTAAGATAGAAATAAGAGGGTTTGTTGGGGAACATCCCTAGACTGAAATTAGAGGATATATAGGTGGGAATACAAATTATAAAATAAGAGGAAACACGAGAAGGAATACCAAGCCCAATGCTGGTACATGTGTGATTATCCCAATATTAACCTATTATTATGGTCTTGGTAGGCATCCTAGATATATAATTTTTTATGCTTATGTGTATTCCATAAATTCCATGTTTTATTCCTATATTATGATTTCATGGATTATATTATTCATTTACTTATGATTCAATTCTTATAAACTTCCATGTTTTTTCAATGATTCAGTTTATAATATTTGTTATGAAGTGTGTGAACTTATAATGTCATTATCACAATCTTGTACACTAATTCCCATGTCTATTCTTATATATCACCCTTGTTAACCCCTATTGAGAATCTATGATCCACCCTTTTTATGTATCCTTCTCTAATATATAAAGATATGTACTATATATGGTGTGTTTAAGATGGGTTTTATTTTTGAAGAATATAATGGGATATGATTCTTCCCACTCATTTATCAACATTTACGTTTCCATGTTTTCAAATTAACTAAACTTATATGGTCTTTGGGTTTCTATTTTTGTAATATATTAAGTATTATGGAAAATTTATGTAATGTATATTTAATTTAAGAGTGGGTCATTATATTTGGTATCAGAGTGACGGATTAGTAATACTATGGAAAATAGGATGAGATAAATTTAATGAGAACCCTATGGAAATGTCTAATCATAAGCCTAAGTATAAATAAATGTATAATAAAATGTTCTGGAATTTTTGTAAAGGATATATTGAGAATTTTCCTATAAATACATCCGTATATAGATATTAAAAGTGGATATTATTTTTTCAGAAATGTACCAAGGGGTAAAACTATGACAAAATTTTATTGTCGAAACAATGGATAATTTGGTACACAACAATGGTCCTTAATGAAAACCTAGTTTGAAAATCCTAGGGGATATTCGTTGGGAGTTCAAAAACATATCACTAACCATAATGAATATTTTAAACAAAAATTGTCTATAAATAATTCAGGATAAAACATATTATCCATTTTTAAGAAATGTTTGAATATTTATACATCATATACGTGGTTTTCGTGATTATGTGATTCCTCACTGTGAAAATGGTTTCTTACTCCATGATTTTGGTTATAGTCAATGGCTAGAACCAAAAGGAACCAAGTTAATGGTGATTTAAATAGACAATGAAATGATTTTTCTCTTGATTAACTAAATTCTAGGGGTTCTGGAATGAGAAATATCATTTCGATGATCTCAAAAATTTCTCAAGCTATGTAACATACTAGACTCCCAAATGAGAAAAAGAGAGAGAAACAATATATTGAGTCCTTTAAGAGGCAACACCCACCTTCATTGTGTGGGTATTTTGACCCACTTGTTGATGAATAAAGGACTATTACCACTAAATGGGTTTTCTCCATTCTCCGTTGTTTGGAACATGAGATAATCATTCAAGTTAATTATTACCTACAAGGTTATGTTGAACAATAGTGGAATCTAAAAATGAATACAAGGAATTAAAAATAATTTGAATCCTAGTATTTAGATGAGTTCAAAGACTTATTTTTCAAAAATTAAATTCTTATTATTCTTCATTTAATAATCGAAATAGAATTCCAAGAGCATAACTATAGGGATGAGGAATATGTTTTTTCCTATGAAAAAAATTTCACAAGGCTTCTAAGGTACTCATATAGTATTATCATCCAACCTAAATGTAATATTGATCGATTATTTGGTGGCCTAAAACCTAGTATCAGAATGGCCTTTTCTATAATAGACATTTTCAGCTATGATAATGTTTATAGATGTGTTATAAAGGTAGATATGGAGATTGTTTTTTTCTTCAATATCAAGGTTTTTATTAGAATATGAAGATGGAGTTCAAATAAAAACCTAACAACCATGGTGAAAATAAAATGAAGCTTCTATTTTATACAATGTGTTGGAAGAAAAATACAGTGGATTGTATTAAGTGGACTTCTAAATATTTTATTTGTGTATGGTAAGGTCATCATGTGGATAAAGGTCAAAGTGATGATAGGAAGTCATATTAGGATGTGAATACTAATAAATCCCCACAAAATTCTCCCCTAAAATTAAGTTTTTCAATTGCATGTTGTTTGGTCATAATTCTTACATGCTCCCCAGTCAAATGAATAATGTGAATGATAAGCCACAAAAACCACTAAATAAACATGATAAAGGGAAATATTATGCTATAATGGTGAATTAAGTGAACTATGATAATTAGTAAATCCTTATCCTCCCCTGCTTATTATGAAATTTTATGTTTGATTTTTTATAAAAAAAATCAGTATGAAAATATTTTTGTTATTAATTTTGTGGGATTTCATTAGATTATATTACCCAACATAGATTGTCTAATTTTAAAATCACATTTGATATTTTACCAGCACTAGGATAGATCCAACATTCCAATTAATTTTTTTCGATTATGATAAGTGCATATTTAATGAATAAAGGGTAAATTATATTTTGGAAGGGTTATAATGATAACCATTTATTTAAAAATTAAATTAAACTTCAGGTGATCATTTTGAGATTAAATTAGTATTAATCCACATATGGAGTTATTGTCCTAACTATTTTTTTAATAAAGATAGATGGAATGACCGGTCATTATTTTTATATATCCCATGATTTGGAAATTCTTCAGGAATGAAAAATTATCCTTCATTTCTTGGAATATTATATGAAGTGATTTTTGATCATGTACCAACAATGGATGATATTGTGCTATAATAAAGTAATTATATATCCTTCTAGAAATTATCTAACATTAGTAAAGGATATTGAAATAATATATTGTATTTTTATCTTCAATTTTTATGATATTGTTGATCTTTTTCACACCATTTTGTGTTATTAATTTGATTGTTAACTTTCTCAAAACCATGTATCTAGAACTCTCCATCAATACATGATTTTTATATATCTTTTATATTACCATGTTTTTACTTTCCACTGATGTTCTCTTATGTGAGAACATAATTATGTGTAACATTGGGTAACCATAATGTTTCATAAATTTTTAGGAATTTTTCATGTTTATTTTCATTATTTGAGTTTATATAAAAGGAAAATTCAATTATTAATTCATTGATAACCCAAAAAAAATCGAGGGAGAAATTATTTTTGAAGGGGGTAGAATGAAAAACCCTAATATGTTTTGAATTTTATTGAATTAATTTAATCTTTTTGATTATGCTCATTTCATGATACACCATATATAGATTATATTATGTGAATTCCGTAAGAGAAATATTCCTTTCACATGGAAATGACTTCATTTGTGCTATACACAACACCAATTTAGCGTGTGTTACACACAACACATAGTTTGCACGAAAAATCATTTTTTATAACTATTTAAACGAGTTAGTCATAACCTGGAAATTATATATAATAATAATAATAATAATAATTTAATTTAATTTTTTTAATTATTTTATATAAATAGAACATATTTACAATGACAAATATAATTTTCGAAAAGTCTTCATATGTTTTAAAATATAATTTTCTCAAATAAACTGTTATTCATGCCCTTCTGTGAGAAACCATAAAATTAGTTTTATAGAATTTAATAAATATAATTTTATAAAATAATATTTTTTATAAATTATAATGTCTAATTTATCTTTGTTTTATTTTTTGGGAAATTTTAGATTAATCATTATTTTATAATTAATAGTAAAAAATTATGAATTTTAATTCAAAAATTCTTTTAATTTAATTTATTTATAAGTCTAAATAATATTTTTAGGTTGTTTTAATGTTTTATCAGATTATATTTTTATCAATTAATACAATATAGGTCATTGGATACAATTTAACATTGTAGATGGACATAAAAACATAGGAAACTATTGATCATTTTTACACTAAATACTTGCAGTGTCGTCCCATCACCATGATTAATTTCAAATTAATTTTTCCACTTTAAAATTTTAAAATATTCAAAATTGGTTATGTATTTTGAATTTGAATATTTTTTAATTTATAATGAGTTCAACGTTGTTTATTATAAAAATTATTAGGGAATCAATTAAAAATTATATAAATTGATTAAGGTAACATTAATATTAACCATTTAATAACTCCTAAACATAAGTACTCAAATGACTGAGAATCTTCTTCAAAACCTTTTTCATGTATTTTAATAGGTCATTAACCTTAAATTAATTATTTTGGTTGGTTTTTAATGTTTTTTGGAAAAAATATGGGAACACGTAACATCCTATCAAAAATATTCTGTGAGTCATTTCCCTCACCTATAAAATGTCACGACAAATCCCATGTCCCCAAACCACTAAAACCAGATAAGATAGGAAAAATTACAACTAATTAACTTCAAAACCACCCTCTCCTTCCCCTTAAATACCCCCTTCTGGGTATAATTCTATCTTAGTAATCCCTTGAGTGAAAACTAAATGGAGTTACCCAACAAAGAGGTAACATCCTTCCTCAAGATACATTCATTTATTTTAATCCTCTACCCCTCCACTCAACATATTCCATTATTATACAACAAAAAATTTTCCTCAATATATTGATATTTGTTTTTTCACTGGTTTCAACCTACACATACACACACTTTAATTTAATTGGTAACAGAAATACGGTTTAAGTGTAAGAAAAACATCTTCCTTATGAAATAACTATTGTTCATTTTCCTTCTAATGCCTCTCATGGTAGAAAGAGTTATGAAAAATAGGTTTATATATTATATATTATATATATTATATTTAATATATGTTTAAACCTATTGAATTCTTTTTATAACAAATTTTTTTATTCTTTACATTTTGTGTAAATACAACAGTTTTGTTTTTAAGAGTGTGGACAACCACTCGCTCAAAGTGAATTGATTCATTCATACAGTACATGGATTGTAATAAGAGTGGGTTTTGTGAAAATATATGATATAAATGACATTATAATTCTAATTTAATCTTATTATATAGAGATATACCTATATATAATTTTATTTGTTTCTTTTAATATGGTAATAAAACGAAATCATCGTTCATGTAAATGTATGGAAGACCATCACTATGATCGGTGTATTACATTTCGTACTTCTATATTCTTTAGATTATTATAATGAATTTTTATTGAATATAAATGATATTTATATCATTTTTAAAAATATGGAAATCATGATATACGTATAAGTACCAATGATATAATAAATTTAGAGACATTCTTAAATATTAGGTTATATTACCCCAAGTGAAACTGTGACATCGAATTATAAGAAAGAATGTAATATTAAGTCATAACAAAAATTATATATGTTATAATAAAAAATATTATTGTTCTATGGTAGACTTATAAAAAATGTATATTTCTTATATAGGGATTTTGTATGAGTACGATGAGAGTAAATATACATAGTAATGGGATTTCATCTCAGTTTTTATTTCAGTGAGATACACTCCTTAATCAACACTTATTTAATATTTGTGGAGTCTATACTACCCATGGATTTATTATATGATTATTATAAATATTTTTATGAATATATAAATATTCATTTTTTGAAATTTCTTTCATGGGGTTTATATTTCAAAAGTTATTTATAAGTGAAGTAATTTCGTGTCAAATTCCATTCTTCGTGAAACATGCATTGTCAAGAACCTATATTTTTCAATTAAATTTAGAAATATTATTTTAAATTTTAAATATAAATTATAAATATTTTAATGATATGTTAAGCTTCATTTAATTTCATTTTATTAAATGGTGAGTGTGGTTCAAAGTTAGAAAGTGGTAAGAGTTTACTGGAAAAATCTCATCGCATCACGAGAATGTTTATGATTGTGCTTAATTTGATGAAATATTATTCTAAATATATCAAGAATACATATTAACTATTTGGTAATCTGTTTATTTGAGATATATTCATCTATTGGTACCATTTTTCTACTCATTGGTTCATTATAATGTCAAGAAATTTTTTTTAAGAAAGCCCAATATTACCTTTCTCTTATGTCCTAAATTTGTGTTCCATCAAAAAAATGTTTTCAAAAAGGTTTCCAAAATTATGCTATCAGTCCCTGATGATATTTTTAAAAAAGGATTCTTAATATTTTATCATATTTTCATTTTCCAGTTGAGGATCTTTTTGAAACATCTTACAGTGCAAAAATAATGTTTGACATGTATGGATTTAACTACTATCATGAACATAATTCATTTAAATATTGTTTTGAAGGATTGAAAATATATGTTTTAAAAAAATTAAATAAACAAAATATTAAAGTAAATTCACTGTTTTAAATACTTTTTCATAGAAATTTTAATTCAAATATGTTTTATAGTTTTAAATAAGTGATTTAAATGATTTTTAAAGAATTAATTAAATGTTTTCAAAAGGATGCATGAAATGAAAATGATTTCATTGATTTCAAATATTCATTTTTATGTTTTCAATTTATTTTCATTGATAATGGTATTAAAAAAAATTAATATTTCTCTATATGTTTTCATTTTTATATTCCTGGATTTTATTTTCAAATGGCTTTTTGTTTTGAAAAAAAATATTAATAAGATAAGATGTTTTCTTCAAGAATGGGTTCTAAAAGATAATTCAAAATTATTCCCATCTAAGATGAAATCTTTTGTTGTTATTCATTCATTGATGGTAATTGACCCAAAGGATCCATCCAATTTATTTCTCTGAAATGAATATGCTATAAGGGCATGATATTCATGAGAATTAATTTCACTTTCATGGCTGATATGTTTATAAAACTCATTACTCTTCCATGGGTTATGTTTTTATTAAAATCATTCCTTTTATATGGGTTATATTCTTATAAAATTCATTTCACGTTAATGGGTTATTCGATAATGAATTCTTATGAAATGCACATCCTTATATGAGTTATTCAATTAGGAACTGAATATGAAACCTATATATTTGCTGTAGGTTATGATATATTGTTTAAGAAGACCATGTCTTTTTATGTCCCATTGAATGATGAATGTTTTATTATATTGTGCCAAATGTATTTATTATTTTATCATATGATGGGTGGGAACTATTTCTCCCAAAAATGAATCGGGTAAGAATAAATTTTTTAGGATATTAAGATGTTAAATGTGAGGGAATCCCAAGACCAAAACAAGAGGGTACATGGGAGGGAATTATAATAATGAAATAAGAGGGAATCTAAAGATTGAAACAAGGGGGTACACGGGTGAACATACCAAGCCCAAAACAAGAGGGTATGAGGGAGGGTATCCCAAGACTGAAATAATAGTGTAACACAAGGGAATCCCAAGACCAAAACATGCACATAAGCTATTTTACCAAGCCTATCAGGTAATGAGGGTCTTCATAGGTACCCCTGACAAATTATTTTATATATTTATGCATAATAAACATATTCTATGTTTTATTCCAATGTTATCATTTCATGTATTATGTTATTCATTTCTTTATTATTCACATATTATTTATAGAAATGATTTATAACATGATTGTATTTACAATATTTGATATATACTGTATGATCTTCTAATGCTCTGAGTAGATTTTAATACCCTTATTCTAATGTTGATGATTACAAATCTTTATGGTTTACCCTTATTGAGCATCTAAGATCACCACTTTTATGTTTCCTCCCATCGGATATGAGGAATCTATTAGGTATGGTTTGTGTAATAATTTTTTTAGTCATGAAGAACCTAGTGGGAGATAACAAAATTTACTCAAGTATCAAAATTTACATTTCTATTTTTCAAAAGGGATTAAAAAAATATTGTATTTGGGAATCTAATTTTGTATTGTTTTAAGTATTCCACAAAACTGATGTAATGTCTTTCTATTTTTAGACTAGTTCATTATAATTTCATTTCCTAGATCGAAAAATATTATGAAATATATTCAACAACATTACATGGATGTAATAGAGACATATTTCCTTACCTTAGATATTTTCATCACGTAAAATGAAAAATACTACTAAAAAATATTTGGGTATGAAGTTTACTTCTTTGCATCCCATTCATATTTTCACATATGAAGAATCATACTATTAAACTGGATATGAACCAAGGGAATCTCTTACCCCTGGATGATCTTCTCCCATCTATCATTGATCTATACTATGAAAACTCCATCAGAATATCCATTATCAATGTCAATATTTCCTTAGTTGAAATCATTTTATATGTTGAACACATAACTCCTTAGATAATACATGTGGATGACTTCATTTTCATAGTCTAACTACATTGATATATCTAATTAAATATACATCTCGCCAACCCTATCGAATATCTTGAATGGTAAAATGAATATTAGAGATAGATTTCCACCATAGATAAATATCTAATATCCCCATCATGGTCAGAAATTCATTAACACATTGTCTCCCAATGTGAACTCTAAATATCCCTATCATCAATCATCATAGGAATATGGATAGATATGCTTATTCTTTATCCTACCCTATATAACCCAAACATTCTATTTAATAGCTTGCACCATATCTGGACCGATAATGAAATACTCTCGATGATCAAACTAGTATAATGTGATCTTATAGGATATAACTTATAAATAATCAAATTGTCCCATACAAAAGGTGTCATATATCATTTTTATAATGATATCGCCTATTTTATGAGATCTATGAAAATATTGATATTTTATTATGTGATTTCAGATAGTAGTTCATCCAAAATTTAAATGGTTTCCTATGTTTGACAATCATTATATGGATAAAACTCCAATATAAAAAATATTTGAGTCTCAATGGTATCCTAAAATCCTATCCTTAATCAGGCAATGAAGGGTGTGTTATGTTAAAAAATTACTATTGATATAACATAGTGAATAACTACTATATCTTGTATATAAAGGCGTCCTAATTGATCTACTAATCACTACTCTCAAATAACTATGAAGTGGGATGACTTGGTGAGTATATTTATGATTATCTAGTTGGAATCATGTCCAATAGATGTTGGTGGTATCCCTTAAAATATGACAATAGATATACTATCCCACATCAAATATGGAAGTTCAAGGGGTAGGGCTGAAGACACTGGAGCATAGAGCTCATCCTTCTCTTTCTGAAAATGGAGGAATCAAGAGACAACCACTACCACACACTTCTTCTTAAATGGAGATCATAATTGATACCAAATGAATTGCTAAATCTATCACACACATTGATATATTACTAACGGAGATGTATAAAATCCCTTATCACCTCCATAAACAACATCAGTAGAAAAGTCATCTATACTTTTAAATGGATTACATACACCACACCTTTGTAAAATCCATCAAGGGATTTTCTAGTGGATATCTGATTATGAAATGTCTCATATTTGATATCTCCCTATTTATCCTCTAGAACATGATTTATATGAGGAGGTGGAACTAATATTTAATATATTTAAGCTACACAATCAATTTCCACAAGGGATAATGAAAATGAGGCCAATTGCTATAAAATATTGAGAAACTACTCTAAAAAATATCACCTAAGAATATTATAATCCACCACATTCCCCTAAAAAGGACTATAGACTATATTGACATCATAATTATGGAGAATCTCAAGCCATATCATCTATCTCATGTTGATATTATTATGATAGAAGAAATACTTTCTACTATTAGAGTAATATTTGATGATAAAATGCCAACCCAAGAAGTATTGTCTCCATAACATCATGTTATGAATACCACTGCAAACTATAGATTTTGGGTCATTTAGTTCATCTGATGTGTTCTTGGCTGCTAAGAACCATATTAAATCACTACAAACCACCTCATTAGAATAAAAAAAATTCTATTCCCTAATGAATATTAGATCAATATGTACCTAATACCCTCATCTAGAAATATAAAATGGGGGAGCTCATAAACCTCTTCCATAACTCTTGAAAATACTTCTTCTAAATTTCAATCCACATTAATGACCCCCCATACATGATAAAGTAGTTAATGGTGCCTATATCTTGAATAAAACAAGCACAAGAATCCAATAATATCCTTTTAGCATAAGGAATCTGCACACATCCATCATGATATTAGGTGGATCCCAACCGAGCTCCTCATAAATCATTAATGGATCAACTAATACTATATTAGAAAAGAATACATTCCATAAAATATATACCGCACTAATATTGTACTGAAAATTTGATATATTCCCATATATATGGTTTTCATGGAGTATATACATGAATATACTCAAGTTTCTCACATTCTCTCCTCTAAACATGGGGTTCAGTAAGATGTTATCAATAAAAACCCCTAATAAACACTCAATGAATAGAAGGAAGATCCATTTTCTGAGTCCCATGAACACTACTAGGGAATTCAACACACAAAAATGCAACACCATATAATCGAAATAACCACTTCAACATTGAAATACCTTATATTTTTACACAAAAATTGTACTTGAGGCTAGTGAAAACCTAATCTACAAACTATCTTTGAGAACTAACACATACATATCAAATAATCAAATAAATTATTGATCCTTTATAGTAGAGATGTATTATTCCAATTCCTCTTGTTCAAGAGAAGTTAATCCATAAAAAATATCATTCACTTATACTTTATGAAAACCAACAATAAGGATTTCTAGGATTAACTAATCAGTATGATAAATCCACTCTCCAAAAAGACTCATAAATTATCCATCATCTCACAATGATTTGTCGGATCGGTTTGATATACTAGCCTAAATATCGAGATAGTACATTTGTGAATTTCTATATATAAGTGTATATATCTGTTGGTATGTAACCATGACATGTTCATATTAATGAAATCCTTGTACTCCACCACCATAGTAGGAGCTCAAATCCCATAGTATCCCATACAATAAAGGAAATATTATCCAATTGATGAGTAATTAGATATATCATCCTCTATATGATCCTATACTACCCATCATGGGGTTTTTTCTCCTCAAAAAGGGAAACCTTATCACATTATATCAAAAAAACCATATCCTCTTCATAAAACAAATAATATGAGAATAAATATTAGATTTACAGTCCATAATTGAGATTAAATAAAAAGGAATCATCACTACTACCATGAGATCCAATATGAATCTATCACCTCTTAGAGTTAGTTAACACTATTGGCACTGTAGCAGCTGGGAATTTTCCCAGTTTGGGCCTTTGGGCCACCGATTTGGCCTCTATGTCTTGTAAGGCCTTCGGGACATCTAGGCCTTTTAGTTAGTAAGGCCTTTGGGCCACCTCAAGGCCTTCGGGCCACCTTAAGTGCAGATGCAAACCGGACAACCTACAAGGAAAGAGCTCTACAAGGAGGATGAGCAAGGAACTTTCACCACGGTAGAAGCTAAATGGATTAGAAGAATGAGAGGGTATGACACTTGCCATCGGGACAAGCCTGTGCATGCACGATAATGCCTAGACGAACATCAATGAGGAGGTGGAGAGCTGATTTCACGATGAAGATGCTGGGAAGGATCAGTTCCAAGTAATTTTTATGGGTTGTATGTATTGTTTGAAGCCTACGGGAAATGAATTCCTCTAAGGCCTATGGGCCATGTAATACTTACTTCTACATGCCTTTTAAGGGTTCCACCTCACCCCTACAAAGGTGGATTATCAAAATCTATAAAAAATGAAGGCCTTCGGGCCATTGGAGGAGGATAGACATGTCACCCGGTTCTACAAATATATTATTGAAGAAAGAAATTGTCATTATAATCACCTCAAATATCTATGGTTCATACACATCTAATAACTACAAGTATCCTCAACCATGGAGACCTTCTCCATATGATTGTATCAGAACACCTGGTGGTCATGGTGACCATTAATCAAATGTCATGCATGTTCCAGCTTCCCTCCATTCCAAATCCTCTACCACTGTTTTTATCCTAAATAAATATATATTACTACTACCATCTCTTCTTAGGTGATCTATATATTATATATATTCTATAATTTTTATGTCTCTAAAAATATAGAGTGACATATTCTAGACCATTTCGAGAAAAACATTATCTCTATCAAGTTTGACTATAACCACCATTCAAAACCAGAAGTACAAGACCATTATCCTGGTATTGCCTCCTAAAGCAGCTCCCCATCTCAAATTACCATAACCAACAATGGCTACCATCTTCTTATGTATTACCTTTGAGAATACAACTACCATAACCTAATATCATCATATTCTCTTCTAAGACTCTCTCTTCTAATAATGATATCTCTAGATATCTAAAATATGAGGGAATGAAATGTGATATCACTTCATACCAAGAATGTTAGTTAAATACCTTCTAGAGGGTACATACTATGATGAATGAATCTTGATCTATATCCAGGGTGTATCATGAATGTTCTATGAATCTCACTGTGAACTCTTCCAATATATTTCTACACAGTACTAACTGAAGAAGATTATAAATATAGAATGGTAAGAATGTGATCAGATAGCTATACAACCTAAAGTGATTCTTAAAATTTGATTAGGAGAGAGAAGTCTCATCATGTGACAAAGTGGACTGATTCTACCATATCCATGCGTAGCCTTGAAGAAGACTCACCCTTAGTAAAAATATTTGAACTACTAATGTCCTCATATGATGGAAGGATCTAGTGACTTCCAATAGCCAATCCTCATCTACCTGGTGGTCTGGCATGTCCAAAATCATTTGAGGTCTCTTTCTATGAATGTCATAGAAAGCACTCATCTTATTCACATTCTCAGTCAGTACTTCCAGTGTGACTTGATACTCAAAATGTAGTGTAATAACTAAAAATCCTACATTAGGTAACACCATCTATACAAGACTATATAATGAATCCTCATCACTCGGTAGATCATACTGAGGATCCCATAGTAGAATCTCAGATGACTGTCTTCATAGAGTAATCCTAAAATAAATAATACGCAATACAAATGATGAGTATATTTGGGGAGATTACTCGAAGAGAAAATGTAATCCACCCATCATTCTTATATTATTCATTCATAAAGGTTTTCCTATAACAATTTCTTCATGTGTAGATTAAAAAACATGATAAAATGGTCTATGTGATTGGATATATTGAACACCCCCCCCCAAATATGGAACATTTATCCTGAAAGAAAAACTAAAAACACCTTAATAATGTCTCCATAAATATCATCCCTAACATCTTGGGTATAAAAATCTCCAATCTCTGATCCTAAGGTAGAACCTCTTCTAAATAAACTCTATCCTGACACTACCCATTAGGTCCCTTCTTGCCA
Organism: Viscum album; assembly: GCA_963277665.1. Lineage (NCBI taxonomy): Eukaryota > Viridiplantae > Streptophyta > Magnoliopsida > Santalales > Viscaceae > Viscum > Viscum album. The sequence continues at coordinate 1,629,458,100 of OY728155.1, read as the reverse complement.
ATATAAATATGAGTGTGAAAACCCCAATCCCACCTCATATAGGTCAAGGATGGAGACCCACATTGAGTTGGTATATTATAAAATGGGAGGAATTTTCCCATGTAAACTATATTTACACACACATCATTGTGCCTATACAATACTACATGTAAATTAATGCTAATAAAACTACACACATACATATATACCATTGTCAGAATGTGGAAAATTATACTAAAAAAATAAAAAAATAAAAGACTATAAAATAATTAAATAATTTCCAACCAATTAAAAAGGTTGGGAATTACATTAAATGAAACACCAAAAGAATCCTTGGTCTATCTAGTCATAAAATATTATTTACCTACTACAATTCCACTATTAACTCCATCGAAATTTCTTCAATATTCTTAAGACAAATCATATGTAAGAAGTTCCCACACTAGGGTGAGTATAACAAAAACTAGTAGGGCCCTGAAAAATAATTAATCCTAAATCATAAAGGGTTTTTATATCATCAATACACATATATGTTAACTAGGTTATAATAGATAATAATAATAAAACAAATATATACTAATAATAGAGTCTAAGTGTCAAAGACGTCCCAACACTACCACACTTATGATTTCTCTAGATGCATTAAGGTAATGATATCTTTGGGATAATCCACTCCTTGATACAGGAAATAAATTATAGGGATCATCTTAGAGGACATTCTCTGTGTGTATCACTACTACAAATAACCCTTTTATCAGCACTTGAAAATCACCGATAAAGCCGAAGAAGATAAGGGGGGACCCTTTATCAGCGCTCCAAAAAGTGATGATAAAGACCCCTTTTATCAGTGCTAAAAAAAGTGCAGATAAAAGGGTTCTTTTATCAGAGATTTATTTTTAGCACTGATAAAAGTTTAAAAAAATTAATTTTTTTTAAAAACAATCCTGCCAATCTCAGGGGGGCTTTCTACAGTGCTTGAGCCCCCTTTATCTGCACTTTCCCGCACCATCCAGTGCCCGCACACTCCCCCTCCACCCTTTATCGGTGCTATAACCAACCTTTATCAGTGCTAGGCCCTTAAATTCACCCATGCGTGCACACCCCTGCCTCCACCCAGATTTGATCTTGAGACCTCCCCCCTGCGCACCTAAAGCCTTTTCCACTCCCCTATATTGATTTGTTCTCTTATTTTTGATATATCTATTTATATATATATATATATAGTTATATTTATTCGTATATTAATATATATTTATATTAATATACATATAGTTATATTAATATATATATATATAGTTATATTAATATATATATTTACAGTTATATTAATATATATATATAGTTATATTAATATATATAGTTAGATTAAAATACAATTATATAAATATTCATATATTGGTATTTTAAATAAAATCGATATTAGTTATTATTTAGAAAAATCTAATATATTATATATATATATATATATAGTTATATTAATATATATCTCTATATATATATATTTAGTTATATTTATTCGTATAATAATATATATTTATATCAATATATATATAGTTATATTAATATATATATATTTATAGTGATATTAATATATATATTTATAGTAATATTAAAATATATATATGTAATTATATTAATATATATATATATATAGTTAGATTAATATATATATATATAGTTAGATTAATATATAGGTATATAAAAATTTATATATTGGTATTTTAAATAAAATGGATATTAGTTATTATTTAGATAAATCTAATATATTCTATATGTAAATATATCATATTATTTATATTTATAATTAAATTTTTATGTGTGAATATATAAAAAATATGTATATATTGTTATATATTTGCTTATAAATAGTAGTTCATTACACAAAACGGTAAAATTTACAAGAAATAATATCAATATGAATTTAATACCTTGGAATAAATTCAGTCCCCACAAAAAAATCCAATAATACCCCCCCCACCTTAAACAAGGATGATAATCCTCAAAATGTTAAAAAATAGGGGTATCTCGACTAAAAACTTAGTTTTCGAGGCCTTCTTGGCCTTTTGGCCTTGGAAATGTCATTGAGGACTTTCCTTTGTCATGAGGGCGTATAGCTCATCGTAGGCTTCGATTTGATATGTGGTAGAGCTCAAACGGACACCCGGATCAAAAGTTATGGATGTTTGAATTTCGGGTTGCATTTTCAACATATTTGGGATGTTATTTAATTTTTTTAATTTTTTTAGTCTTCAAATTGTTATTAAATGACTATTATCCCATAATAATTATAAAATTATTAATTAAAATTATTTGTTTAATTTTTTTATAAGCCATTTTAATTAAATATCTTATATGTTAACTGTAACAGTATATTTATACTTATCTAAAATATATTTAAAATTTATATATTATATTTAAATCGATATAAATATATTTATATATTTATATATTTATATATTATTGTTAATTTTTTTTGAAGTCGACCCTTTATCAGCGCTACTAAAAAAGAACTGATAAAGGGTGTCCCTTTATCAGGGCAAAAAAAAGCGCTGATAAAGGGAGTACCTTTATCACTGCTAAAAAATCGCTGATAAATGGGTATGTTTATCAGTGCTTTTTTAGCACTGATAAAGGTACACCCCCCCTTTATCAGTGCTTTTTCATTAGCGCTGAAAAATCTAGGCACTGAGAAAAACTATTTTTGTGGTATTGTATCGATAAAGAATTACTCATTTGTTATATAATGATATAATTATCAATGCAAGGGATCACTCCTAGTTTCACTGGGGGACATTAATAGTCGTACTGGATAAGATTTCCAAATAGGTCATTGATACCCTGATCATATCCATTACACTAATATTTAAAACACTACTGAGGATGAAGAAATAATTATTAAGTATACCACTGTGGTCTCTAATAGGAATATATTGAACTCTATCAAATACATAAACAGTATAGGGGAGCCCATTACACTACATAGGACATAATATCACACTATAACTTCATAGATATAGAACAAGGAATCACATTGAACTGAACCTACACTATAATGAAAAAAACAATGGCTACAAACTACCTCATAATTAGTAAAAATCATGTATAAAGTGTACATAATGTGTACCTCTAATCCTATACCAAATTGTTACCATTCATATGTTCCTCTACCCGATACCATTTTTACTAGACATACCCATGTACCTAGAACTTTTTTCATACCTAGTAGTGTATGAGTACACGACCATTCATGTGTATTGTGGTTGTTCTTGTCTACCTAGCCTAGAACATATCTACATTACACCATTGTACAAGATGATATGCTGGCACTAAGTCACAAGGTTTTTGGTATCTATCGCATTGTGTGTGATTTTTTTCATTGTGTGTATGGAAAAAAACTGTATAAGGGGGGGGGAGTGTGTCATAATAAAAGTATACGGTATGTACTTGTAATTTTCATTAAAATCCCAAGAATTCATATGTTTTTTTACTGAAATAACTTCTCTATTGGATCATCCTTAAACAAATTTTATGATCATGTATTTTTCTATCGACTAATCCTTTCCATAACCATTGGATATAATATAACATTCGATATATTCAACTTTTAACTACCATTTCCCAAAATCATCCCCACATGTTAAACCACAAATTCGGAATCACTGGTCCTTTTCTGATCCACCTTTGATCATTCTCTTTGATCATCACCCATCAATCACACCATTAAAAATGGACCCACACAAATGGTATCAATCTATTTTGTTTAATATTATTCATAAAAATATCAAATACCAAGTATTCATTTAATTATTGGACAAAGAAATACCAATGATGAATCATACAATGAATAGGGGATGAAATCAATGAATCTTTTGAAAGAAAAGAACCTATTTTATTTTTTGGGTTGTATCCAATATTCTTCAACTATAAATACTAATAAAGAACAAAAAAATAAGAAATAACAATATTTTCCACAACTCCATGTTAAATAGACCTACACATTAAATAATATTTAACCACAAATAAATAATATTAAATAATTTGATTAATTTTTATCTTGAGATATTAAAATAGGGAAACAATCAAGGAAAATGAAACCATGCCTTTTTTTATGATCCATTACTAGAAAATAATGAACAATCATTGGAATGATCCTTGATTTTTTTGGGGAAAAAACCATTGATCAATTGCCAATCAAAAAACTATCCTCTTATAGATCCTCTATTAATCATTAGGTAATGTGAAAAAACCTAGTTATTTTTTGTTATGGTATATTAGTAGATGATATTAATTCATTATGACTAGACATACAAAAATTATATAACTAAAAAACGTATTTTATTATTTTCATCTCGTTGCAAATTTTTTTTTAAATTTGGAATTCCAATATAGATTATGTCCCACCTATGGAAAGACATATCTTCTAGAGTTAATGATGATATCAGGCTTACTAGGAGAGTCCCTATTCTGGATTTATTCCACCATTTCTGGAAAAATGATTAAACGTGATATCATACATTTTATATTTTTATTGTATCTATATTAAGGATATTTTTCCCTTGGAGTCTATTTTTGTCTTAGAAACTACATCGGAAAATATTGTTAGACATATTCCACCTCATTTTATAAAAAATAGATAATTTATAGTCTATAACAGAAAGAAAAATCTATTAAACATTAAATGACACTTATACTGATTTTCTCATCTACATCTAAAGATAATAAATACATGTTGATATAATAATAATTTATACATACAAAATCCTTCATATCCTAGTCATTTGATTGAAGGGTATGAAAAAAACATCGATGTATCATATGGTCAATTAATTATCATGTATTTTACAACTAATATTATAAGATAAATCTTTTCCTTAAACAATTGCATTAATTCTGTAATTTATTAAGATTGTGTTGGGGTTAGTCTAGGGAAAACTAAAGTGAAACTACTTACATTTTATACTGATCAAAATATTATTTACTATAACGGCTTCCACATATAGATTATATTTCTTCCTAAATTAATTTTAGATTATTTTGTTATATGGTAATATCAATTTATTACGGCATATTTAATGTTTATGTACTAATGGTTTTATTTATTATTTAAAATATATCAATTTTATTTAGTTATATATATTGTGTGAAACACTCTATTTAATATATATTTTACCAACAATGAATATATAGTGAAATATTCGGCCATTATATTCTCCCACATTAAATAAAATTAATTATGACAATTTTATAGACACCTAATTAATGAAATTATGTGATTTTATTATTAATATATTCATTAATAGATATATAAATTCTAATTTGAGATATAATTTACTTTCGTAGGATAAAAAAGGGTCATATCCTTCCTAAAACAACATTGATCATTCATAAAATAATATAGAATTATATTTGTATACCCTAATAAAAAAAATTATTCATTTCACACTTTCCCCAAACCCATTCATATCTCCAGAATAATTAACCGGAGCAAAAGAACAAAGTACCTAAAAAATTAGATCTATCAGTAATGGAAATAATAGGCAATTTAGATTGCTTTCTTTAAATGGGGAGGGAATACATTGTAAATAGTCCCATAGAATTAGTTATATGTGATAGAAGACATTCTCCATAGAAATAAATGATTTATTTACAATAGGAAATATGTCTCCATCGCAAATATATTCTTTTCACTTGTGTGTTGGGTGATACATCCATAAAATATTCCTAAGGCTGATGAAATTTGCCAAAATAATAATAAAAATCACCATTAGTGATAGATAATGAAATATTTCAAAAAAATTAACTTTTTTGATGGAATAAATTATGTTTTTATCAACCCAACATTACAAACAAAATTTATTATAATCGCATGTGATCTACTTTACTTTCCATCCTATTTCCCCTTTTTCATTAGTCCCATCACACAAACCCTCAAATTGATCCAACCAAAATCATTCTTCTTAAATAGATTTCCTGATGACTTGGGTTCTATAGCCCCAGTTAGGGACTCCACTTCTCTCATCTCTGATTACTTTTGTGATTTTCAATTAAATATTTTTGAAATTAATTTTTTCTAAACAATGTTCATAAATTTTACCTCAAATTTTTGAATTATTTGGAATTTGGTGAAAAACAATTATATTGATTAGAATTTATACTTCCACTAGATATATTTCATTTTATTTCGGGTGATTTCATTTATTTCTCTTGTTTTATAATCTTAAGATTTAATATATTTTTATTGATATTTATTGTTAAGGAATTTATATTTTTTATGTTATTGTATGAAATATTGTTATTATGGAATTCATTTATATATATCACATATTGAAAATGTTTATATAAATCTATAATATTGGTAAACTATTTTAAATTCTTAGAGTGATATAATTTTTTATAAATTTTGATAGTGTATTTAGGTGTAGTGTAGTGTTAATACATATTCTAATATAATATTATTACATGTTTTCAGTTATTTATAACAAGTGAATATAGTTTTATTTACATTTGTATATTCATACATTAATATATATAAATATATATTTCGATGAAAATATCTAGATAGAAACTTTTAAAAAACATGTTATTATTATAATATATGTAGATATATACATGTGTGGGTGTATGTATAGGTACGACATGTATATTTTCTCAAAAATGGGTTAAAATATATTTGATGTATATATGCATGATTAAAAATTCCATTACTAATTATATTTACAGAGTGATTGAAATATATATAATGTTTGAAATAAATATGAAATTAGTGTTTTATAAAAATAATGAGAAAATAAATTTTAATAAAAATCTGTTGTTGAAATCATTTTTTTAAAAATAATTTTGATAAAAAACATACAAAAATTATTTGTCTAAAAATAACATCATAAAATGAATCTATAATGATTAGTTTCTTATAAATGGCCTATTTATCCATAAAAAATGTTTATCTAAGCTTATACTATTTTTGTTCTTTTTTGGCTGTGTATACTTTTTTATGGTACTCATTAAAATGAGAAGAAATAAAAGTAATAATAAATATGATTTGATAAATTTTATTTATAATTAATATATAATTAGTTTTTAGATAATAAATATATGTAATAATCTGTTAGAACCTTATAATTATGAGTAAAAACATTAGAAAAATACCAATTATTTTTCAAAATTATCAATATTTTATAAAAATATAGTTATAATGAAAAAATTAAAATTAATAATTTTTTACTATAATTATCAAAATAATTATAACTAATAATAATATTATTTAAATATTTATAAATTAGGATAAACTCTAATATATATAATATGAAAAAATTTTCCATCTAGTGTGATGTTACCATACATCTAATGCACAGAAATCTTATGGCATGCCAATGATAAACCATACCTCATTGAAATATTGTCGATCTCATATTTTTCATATGACACAACTTTCAAGAGATACTCCATTTTTTTAAAAAATATTGTAAAAATATTTAATTGAATACCCTTGCAAGCAATGTTTCCAAATGCCCAACACACACAAAAGTTATGTCGCACCTATAGAAATATCATTTTCATTATTAGAAGGTTGTTAGTTTTACATATAAGGTAAAAATTGGTCTATAAATGGATAATTTATTACATTTTGGACCATATCATAATAAAGTTTAATTTTTTGAATATCTTTATTATATTTAATTAATTTAATGAAATATTATTTTGATGAAATTTCATTTTTGTGAATTTTGAAGCTATTAATATAATTTAACATTAAATACCTCAAAACTGAGGTGGCATTCGAATGTAATGATTTAAAATGCCATATATATGTCATATTGATCTATAATATTTGAGGATAATGTAAAATAATATAAATTAAACCACTTTTAAGATCATTATAATCATTTATCATTCATTTTTTTATGTTGAAACACTGCATTGGTGTTGTATAAGTAGTTAAGACAATTATATAATTACTAAAAGTATAAAATAAATTTATATCATAATTTTTTAATTAAAACATAATTTTATCTTGTTTTCATTTATAAAACACATGTGTCACTTTATGGAAACACAAAAGATATTAAAAACAATGAGACTTATGTTTTTTTAACATTCCTCATTATAAATAACCCATAAGTCATTTTCACAGACATTTTCCAATTAAATAACTCAATTTCGAACCATAAGTGCTAAGGTTCAAATTAAAATTATCCAAAAAGAACTATGATGAATGATTATATTTTTAGTAATTATTTTAAAACCATGTTATCTCATTTTATACTTTTAGTAAGGTGAAAATTATTAACATAACAGCTATTCATATTGTCCAATAATAAAAGGATCATTATTAAAAAATACAAGACCCCTAATTATTAAAATAAAATTAAATTTATCAAATTCAATATCGATAAATGGATGAAATTGTTTTTCATTTATATCATTAATATATGAAAAAATTACACTTTTTAGAAAAAATACATTTTAAAGTGTAAATGAGGATTTATTCTTATCTTTTTCATATAAATAATATTTTTTGAGTATATAAAACATATTATCAACTTAATAGAAAATAAATTACAATAAAATTACGTAACAATATTAATTAATTTATTTAAATTATATAAAATACATTGCAAGTATAAAAACAATTCCTTTTTATGAAAAAACATCACATTTATTGGAAAATAGTTTTTGATTATTAATAATAATAATTTGATAACTAATGAAATAGTTGTATAAACGTGAAGATAACATATTTTTTTCATAATTTAATTTTTAGTATTCATACCTTCTAATCCAAATGCTATGTGATAATATACACATAATGTTTTAGTAATGTTTCATTGTTCATCTGAACATGATGTTGTGGTTAACAAAATATATCAAGGAAATCAAATTACTTATAGAGAAATATTTCAAAAAATTATTGGGGTGTAACATTCTACCCATGTAAAATAAATTTATGCATCTAAATAATTCACTCCAGTTTTAATAGATTAGTATACTTCTGCATCATCACATCCTTAGGTTACAATATGTCTTCATTAAATTGGTGGTTTCATCATAAATAATTAACCAAGGGCGTTTTCTTGTATCATATAACTTTAATACTTATGATCCAAAATATATACTACTTGTTATCAATTAGAAAAATAATTCTCTAGGGATATGAACTCGGAGTCTAGACCATGTGAAATATTATGTATATACATCCACCAGAGAGATAGATAGACGATATCAAGAATATGAGAGAGATTTGGTGGAATAATGAATTGGTAAGATACATGATGATATGATCAATGATTTAAAAAGGACCAATATATATAAAGATTAGTTAGTCCTTGTTTCCTAGTCACTTTACACTCTTTAGGTAGATATTTATTGGAATTCATTATCACCCAGTTCAAACTCTAGATCTTTCTGATGATTGACATGATAACTTTTTTTTATCGGCTATATGATTATCTTATGTGATGTTGAATGGATCTAACAATCTCTACCATTTTCTCAAATAGATCACGTCACAATATTTTTGTTTCTCCAACTCCATTGTAGAATGTTGTAGTTATGCACCTTATACAACTTAGAGACTCATAAGGATTCATTTTAATAATGGAGTGAATGATATAGCTATAAAAAAATTATACCAAAGGACAATGTTGATCCCATCCACATTTTAAATCCATACTGAATGATCTCAACATGTGTTCCATAGTCTAAAAGGTAAAAATATATTTTTCATTTAGCAAAGGCTAATAAGTAGTAGTGAAACATGACTCTATACTTAGTTCCAACTAAATACTTCACTAGAACATTGAGGTTATCCTTAGATCCTAATCTTATATTGTGAAATGTTTTACTCCATGAAATCTTACCATTCCTTTAATATATATTCGTGAAATAAGATCAATAGAGAAATATTATCTGATTTTAATGAAGAATGTGGAAATGATAATGTGATTGAGAAGAACCCCTATATGATCATGGGCATTAGATTTCATCAGGTGTCAAATGAAAATAACCATCATGATGTTTTTTGATATCCATTCAGTTATAGTTAATTGTTGTAAAATCCATTAGAAATATATCAATCATCCTTAACATATCAACAAATGATGCAATGTGAAACACAGTCTACGATATAACCCTTCATTCCATACCTCCATATATACTCTCTAATGTCTCAATACATTTTTGTACATCTTTGTTGAATATAGTATGATGAAATATAAGCCTTATCGAAAAGATACTTCTTCAAATTTTATATGGTTTAGACACATACACATCCCCTTAAACATATTATTCCATCATAATCAAGGATTAACTCAGAAACATTTCTCACTGACTTCGAGAGTTCTACATATTTCTTATTTGAATCATTAATCATCACATATATTGATAGTTGAAAACTAATTTGATACATATAATATTTCACCCATTTATGATTTTTGGATCCATAATTTTTAAATACGTAAATATTGGAACTTTTTTATCATCATCATATTTAATATAGCATGATCTATTTTTCTCAATGAATCTTTCACTTTATTCTCCTTCATATGGTGGTATTATATTGTATGGTCATAATATTTCATCATCTCTAAGAATATTATTTCGGGCATGAGAGCATATTTTTGAGTTAAAATATATATTGATTATTTATTATTGGTATTTATGTCACATATTTCTCAATATAGATAATGCCTCTATATAATTAAAAAAATTACCACATCTAACCCCAAATTATTATTTGGGTAAATTTTCCATTGGATCATCCATTGGTGTTGAGGAGAAGCTATGATTGTATCATTTTTCATGTGTATAAATCATGTTCCCTTGTTTTATGTATAAATATAGATTAAAAACATTTCACTTCTATAGGGTAGTGTGGTCACGAGTTCACTAAAAACCTTATTTTCATCTCTTTCAAATTATTTTCACATTTTTCTCTCCATATGAACATAACTTCTCTCTAAGTCAAAATTGTTAGTGGATTAGATAATCATGATAAATATTTCACAGAATATCATCAATACATATCCATCCTATAAAAACAACAGATTTCATTCACCACTGTTGGTCAATGTTATTTTTCAATAATTGTTTTCTTTGAATGTTCAGCAGAAATAACCTAAAATGAGATTATGTAGCACAAGAATTATTATTTTTAAATCCAAAATTCACAATCGGTAAATTTTTCAAAATGATTATCCTTTATTAGGGTTTCCAGCATAATCCTCATGTGATCTTAATGATTTTCATTACTCTATGAAAATTCAGTAATATCATATATAATGAGTACCATAAATTGATCAAGATCATATCTAATCACTCTATTCATTAAGTCTAAATAGATATCAGGGGTATAAGTAGGAAAAAATGAATTATTGTAATTTCATAGTTTCTATACCTTTTATAGAATTATATAAGTCTAATAACCTTTTTCATTACAAGAAATTGATGATATCTTGAAGGAATATTATTCTTATAAAAGTACTGGGCTCAAATATGACTATAAAAAAAATTACCAATAGAGAGTATAGGATAATTTTTATTGATATTGATGTTATTAAGTTGTTGATAATCAATACAGTGTTGCATTAATCCATATTTCTACTAAGTAATTATAATAATATCACCCTAATGGTAAACACTATAGAGTATAAATCCTATGTCAATATTCTCCTTTAGTTTTATCATCAATTCCAACATGTCAATAGGGTCCATTATTTAATCAATGTTTACAATAGGTATAGAACAATGTATGAGTTATACTGAAAAATAATCTTTAGGATTATATGTATTTTTACCAATTATTCCAAAAAGGAATTATAAAACTCTCATATAACAGGTTTGTCCTTAATGTTGGGTTTCCCCCCAACCATATGAGATTCATAACCATCATGTATAAGAATTAAGACCCACTAGATTTAAACACATTATATTGAATGTTCATATTAATCCATGCATAAATAAATAATCACTAGTCAATTTTGAATATGAAATATGACTTCCCTTCCAAAAAAATTGATATTATATCTACAAAGGGGAAGAAATTCCAGGGAAAAAATAACATCAAATTCAACTAAAAGGAGAATGAAAAGTTCTATTCATAGAAAATTCCCACAAACATCAATCAGAGAAAAAAATGTAAACTTAAAATGAGACATTTGTTCCATTAAAAGTTCTCTAATCTTACTCCAAACATAATTATAGAGGTGATATGGTTATTCCCCAATAAAATTAGATTGAAATTAAACAAAGGGTTTATCTATCACCAAATAAGACATATTTTTCATTAAGTGGATGATATGTTTTCCTTTCACCATGTCATTCTCATAGGAAACACTAATAGTTGCGATAACATTGTTTCATAAATTTTCTTTTGGTTTAGATGGTTCTTGATATGGATAATTAAAATTATAAGGATTCTTTTTCTAGTTGGTCAAAGACCCATACACAAAAAATTTGGAAAATTACTACATGGGTGGTCAATTATATGTAGCATTTTCTCTATTCACATAATTATCTAACTTCTTCATATAACATGAACATTTAGTTTCCAAACGACATTATTTTATGCACATGATACATTTACTAGTACAGTTTAGAAAATCTGTCCCATAATTCCATCCACAGATAGAGAATAATAAAATATTATCCTCTTTTATCCATTGCTTTTAGAATTGACAATGAATTATAATTTATTTTTCTTATCTAAACTATAATATTTATTGGTTACTAAAAAATCCATCTCATCCTTGAGAGTAAATAAAAAAAATTTAATAGCCAATTTAGTCTCATATATATAATTATTTTTGGAGACATGGTATTAAGATAGAAATAAAACAATGTATAATACATTCATGGGTACTAAATACTCTTTGTAAATACCTTTCAAGAATTGTCAAAATTTTATCACATTTATGAATATATTCTTTATTTATTACATAAACTCATGAAATTAAATCTTCATATATGTACATATAATACAAGGGATGCAATTTATGAAGAATATCCCATGAATCTCATCTCATTTCATGGATGAAAGTTCTTCCTCTTTCCTCATGTTGTTGATAATATTCCCCTATTGATTTACCTCACCTTCAGTACTATAAATTATGAGGAAATATTTTTAATATCCTTATAACTAGAAAATAGATAATATTTCATTAAATGTGTTGATAGATCACAAAAACATTAAAATATTAGAAGATATACTAAAATGGTGGATGTTTCCTCAAGAATTAATAAAAAATAAATTTTTCCATCCTTTCAACATTAAGAAACATGGAATAATTCTCTTCTTAAGAATGAATATTGAGATAGAATATAATATTATAAAATCTAAATACCACAACATTAGTTTGAATAGTTGTTCAATCATTACATTTTCCATCACATTCAGTATTAACACGTTTCTTTCAGGTTCCAGGAATTGTCTATACCCAAAAACCATAGTTTTAGAAAGTAAAATAATAGTGGAAATCAAAATAATTTAGAAATTTTTTTATATAATTTAAAAATAATGAAACATTATTTTATGAAACATTATGTTTAACATATTTCATTTATGATAGTTATCAAAACATTTTGATTTTGTCTTATAATTAGACCTTTCCTTATGGTTCATACTAATGTTTTATCATACTTGTTTCCAATGGTTAATTAAACCTTACTATGATTCCATAGGTAATAGCCCATAATTTTATTATATATATATATATATTAAATTTAAATACATTAATATTAATTATGAAAAATAATAATCCATTCCATCGATGAATAGGGTTTTTGTCTTTAGTAACATTAAAAAATAAAAAAAGTTTAAAAAATAACTAAATCATCTAAATATTATTTCATTATAAATATAAATATTCTAGAAATATCATTCATAATGACTATATTCATAATATGGGGAATTAAATATTATTAAATGGTGAGCATGATTGATAATTAAGTGTAGAATGGGAGATATCAATGATTAAATAATCCTAACATTAGAATAATGGAATAATAAGAAGAATATAACATTAAAAATTATAAATTTCACACCATATATCTTAATATTGAGTCACATAATATATCTTTACAATTTATGAGAAATAAATCATAAAATTCCATAATATATTAGAGAATATCATTTGGGTATGTTATGGAATTGTATAATACATAGAAGTATAGAAAATCATTTCCTTAATAGTTAATGAACATTTTTAATATAATAATAGTGTAATTTGTTCACTCCCCAAACCATCATAGTTGTCATGGATCCCTCTCAATAATATCATAGTGGACATTATCCCTCACTAAATTTGGTTTATTCCCCATTATAGTGATTTTTATCTCATAATATATAATTTTAACAAATAAATTGGATGTAGATGTAGGTCCTAGACATCACATAAGAAAAACCATCCATATTTGTGTCATAGGATCATAAAAAATTCATTATATTTGATCCCATTAAATTAAATGGGTTGAGTAAACAATTAAATATAACACAACCATGTAATGTTTGGAGACTCATAAACAGCATACATTAATAAAAATAAACCATCCAGAGAAAGAACGTACAATATATCCTTCGAATAGATAAAAATAAAAGGTTATGTATCAAAAAATTATGTTACATTAGATAAATAATTACACTGAAATATAACTAAGAATAATTATTGAGGAAAATAACCTTTTAATTTAGAAATCACATTTCTTAAAAAAAATACGCACTTATAAATATAAAATTTTTATTTAAATATAATCTTTAAAAAATTTAATGTAATATTCAATGAAAATATTATTAATGATGGAAAAAAATCCATTAATTATGTATAAAAATAATATCCATTCCATATTTGTTTTCAGAAGAGTCATAAAGTACCTTATCAGGAAAACAACAAAAAAATTCCATTTAATCATTTTTCTAAAAAGAAAAACATGGGTTAAAAGGAAATTAATAAATAAAATGTGAATGCAATATTTTTTTTAAAAATCATGTATATAGAATTGAAATATTACACATCAGATACATTTGCATAAAAATATTGAATAAAAATGGAATTGTGAAATAAACCCATATCATATTTCTTGCATTTCATTGTCCATGTTAAAATAACCAATATAATAAATATTGATTTATCGTAAATGAATTTCATAATTATATTATTATTTTATATACCATATAAAACATATTTATAACATCTTAACACCCATTTATTAATAATTATATATTAAAATCTTGGTTCTCAGGGACCAATACTTTGTTTTCCATGATTGTTTCGGCCGGGGAGTCCCGTAACATAAACATTGATCATGGTACCATCACATCCATAAAATCATTAATTGAATAAAAATCCTATATATTCATTTTATAGATATTAATAATCATTTATCAAATGTTGGGATTTAAAATTTAACTACATCATTTGTGGAAATGGTAAGCCATTCGTAAGGATTAATGTTTTTTCCATGTTTTAATAGATGGAAGGAAAGAAATTCAAATAAAAAATATACTTAATAGAGTTATTATTATATCATAAATATTAAATATATTCATAAAATTAATCCTTATTTACAACTATGTAAAATAATAATGAAAAAGGAATCACATCACATCATAGAAACTGTAGTCCATACATACCCATGAGCAACATTATCATCACCCAAATAGATTGGATGGTAAGAAGCTAGAAATAATAATATCATTATAAATTTATAATTTGGGATTTAATATAATATTTATTCATAATAAACACAACAATACTCATTTATAATGTATGATGATGAAAAATGAATTATATGACTACGTGGAGATTGTAGGTCATACATATGAACAAGCAATTCTTTCACTTCTTGTTCAAAGAAAAAGCGGGTGTATAACTGTGTTTTCATTATAATGATAAAATTTAAACATATTAATGATACTTATGTTTCTATTTATTGAACTATCATACATTTATAAGACATAGATAATTGTATAAAAAGAAAATGTATTCTATTTTGGTAATTACCTCTTATTCGAAATGACTCATATAGATATCCTTTAAAGGGATCGAGAGATTGACTCTTGGGAAGAAAAGAATGTATTAGATGTCTCAAGGGATGTTTAGAAGATAATTATAAAGATTATATATTGGATATAATGATCAACGTGTTGAAATTAAGTGAGGGAGGAGTGGCTATTTTATTATTGATATGAGGGGCACTTTTAGAATTCAAGAAATGACTAAATTATAATAATTTGAATCTCCAAAATTATTCCTTCAAATGGAATGAGGTATAGGGTTTAAATACCATCAACCAATATATTTTAGACATGTTTATATTTAATTTTAAACATTATATTTATAATGAACTGTCAGTTAACATATTTTACTTTTAACTATGGTAACTACTTTTTCAACATAATTGTTTTTTTATTTTTCTATTATAAGATGAAAATTGGACTATAAATGGATATATTAGAAAATAGGAAAACATATAATAGTCACTATCTATTATATTATAATTTTCATAATGTTTGAATAATTTAATAAAATATTAATTTTATAGAATATCATTATTGAGAAATTTGACGATATTAATTTAATTAATATTTAAAAACGTCAATAAAAAGGGGAAATTAGAATAAAATTCTTAAAAACATCTCCATTATATTTTATATACCTATAAAATTATTAGGTCACATTATCTATATCAAATATTATTACTTTAATATTTTTTAAAATCATTTATTTTTATTTTTATTTATTGGTGAAAAAGTGAATCAGGTTTGTATAAAATTAAGGACATTATAAAATTTCCGAAAATTAAATATAAGATTATATAAATAAGATAATTTCATTGATATAATTATAGAATCTTAAATTACTTAATAAAATACTTTAATCTCTTTATTTAAACTTAACTTATATTAAAAATATAGAGAGTGACATTTTCTAACATTAATTGATTAAAATATTATATACACAATATCTATAGAAAAGTTCCAATTAAAAAAATATGTTAAAAAATACATGTTTAGTATTTAATTAACTTAATCCAATAATAATTATGATGAATATTATGCTCTTATAATGAATTTTTATTTCAAATTAACCTGTTTTCCTTTTACAAATGTGATAAATTTTATCAATTTTACATTTCATATTAATAAAAAGTAAAAGGGAACAACTAAAAAAATTTGACCACCTGATTATAAATATGAAATTATCTTTATCTAAATAAATAATTATAAATTTATAAAATTCATATTAATTTAAAGGCACAAATTGTGAAAAAAACCTATTTTTAATAAAATACATTCTTAATCGCCAAAATATATTTATAATTTTATTTTTTTATAAATATTATTTTTTTAATATTAAAAATATTTGATAAATTAAATTATATATAAATTTTATTTCAATAATATATAATAATTAAATTTATTTATATAAAACACATCACTAGTATAAAAAAATTATTTTAAAAAAGAAATCGCTTTTTTTCAAATATTTTTAATGATAATGATATTATAAGTAATGAATCCATTATGTAAATTTTCAGGCCATATATTTTTCATAATATATTTATCACTATTCATAACCAACAATCTAATAACTATGTCATAATGGAACCATAATGTTTTAATAAGGATTTTTGGCTGATATAAACTCAGTGTTTCATATAATGATACGGTATTGAAGAAATAAAATCATTTAAATAGAAATATTTCATAATCATACCCCGGTGTTATAATTAGGAATTCATAGGGATACCTGTGTTCAAAAAATTGTATTAATTAGGGATTCATGAGGTCGATATGTGCTCAAATAATTTATTCATTACATATTTCTTAACACACAATGATAATAAACAATGTTAGGTAAACAGTGTACCTATATATGGGAATATTTTTGGACAATTTTCAGAGTCAATTATTTTTTCATTATGATGGATTCAATCATACAATATTTTTATATTATTTTTTGACTACACTAGTTTTTTCAAATGGTATAGATAATGAAGTTGGCAATTATTCATCTCTCCCTAATGCTCCAAGATTCACAATTTATACCCTACATTCATTGAATAATATATCTAAAAATAAGAAGATCATCTATAAATGTGAGATATTAAGGAAACTTGTTAACACTATGAGAAACATTAGGCTAAATTACCCCTTAATATTAAATTATAACCCAGACTATATAAATACCTTCTTCGGATATAATGATTTTAAATAATTATAATGGACTAAATTTCCACAAACCTTTATATGTTCTAATGAAATCCATAAATTTACCATTTAATATAAAATGTGTTTTTTGTTTGTTAAATTTAATATAGTAATTACAACTAAATTAAATGACAAACGATTTACATCAAAATTATATCCATGATACTGATATAATCTCATAAAAAATTAACGAAATTAGGTATAATAATAATATACCCCTCAAAATTTTAAAGAAATTATTGATGCTTTTATAAAACATTTATGAAGTATTTTACATAAATTATATAATTCACAATTGGTATCACGTTACTTGTACAATAATATATGATGAAATAGAAACATTCACTACATATATTGAATGAAAATATATATTAATGCTTTCATTCTTTGAAAATTATGATTAGTGTATTTGTGATCATGGAAAATATTATATAGTAATTTTTCCTAATATAACCAAATAAATAAATCATCCCTTCAACATAGTCTTCATCCTAGTTAATTACTCCCTTTATAATTAATCAAATCACATTGGGATATACTTCAATAACATTGCTCAAAAAAATACATGTAATGGGAATGGAATAAAAAATGATAAAATTAATCATTTTGAGATTCAATGATATCAATAAGTAATAAGATGAATAATATAAATTTTACATTATAGAATCCTTCATTATTTATAGAAACTAAGAATAGAGAGAGGAAGGGTGGAGAAACCAGATGATCAGTGGTTGTGATATCAGATCAAAGAACTAAACTTTATTGCATGACATAATTGATTTATACCATGGCTTTAACAAATGATTCCATTTTTCATCAAAAACTACAGATCCAAACAAATTTAATGAATCTTTATTTATTGTTATCTATTATATATGTTATCTTTAATGTAATTATTTATAAAACTAAACTTCCTCTATTATTCAAGATTTTTATATTAAACATGATTAAATATAAAATGTTCTTCAAGGATGATTAATTTAGTATTATTCAATCTTATGAAAAAAATACCATTATAGTATGAAATGAAATTATTGAAAATAATAACCTAGCACCATGAAATTATCCTAGTTTAATGGATAAATGATTTAAATAATTTCATGACTGTAAAAGTTTATTGGATGATCAAAAATGATTATGGATGAATAATTTTCTATCAATATTCTCTCCCTATTTTACTACCACACTCTTATATTCTGATATAACAATATCTCACAACATGGCCCCTCCATTTTTAGGTAACTGGATATTGGCCCTTGTGAATGGTGGAAGAATAGATTAGTGGAATCGTGATTCATTTTTTCAAGTGGATGTTGTGTGGTGAGGATTTGTGACAATGTTGGCTAGGTTCAACCATGGCGGACGACTACTAAGGCGGGTTTTATGGGTGAACATAATTTTTTTGATTCAATATGGAACATCAAATGGTCAATGTGGAATGTAAAAATAGAGGAGGTGCACTGAAATATTAATAATAAATTATAAAGGATATAAATGTCTGATAATTAGATTGGAGTTAAGATTCATGTGAATTTTTCTTCCCCCATTTAATTAAATCCTTTAATTTTATGAAAATACTAAATATTTTGTTACCATTATTATATCATTTCATTGGTTTGTTTACTTATTTATTTAATTTTATTTAAGGGATGATGTAACATAACAACATTTTTATTGCTAAAAATTATCATCATTCTATAAATTTTTCATACGATATTAGAATAATGATTCATCTATATCATAGTAATTATGTAATCATGTGAAAAAGATGAGACCAATATGTGATTAATTATATAATATCTTCCCAATAAATTCATATTTTTCATTTAATATACAAATTATTTTATGTAATATCTTATTTTTAGTATCATTATATTTGGGTCTTGTAGGATTGGTCTGCTTATCCATATGAGACTTATATGGGATAATATTATGAGACTTTTAAAAACTATTTTATATTAATATATATGTATTTTGAGAAATATGATAAAATAATTCCTTATTTTTGTATTTAATCTATCTATTTTTTATTATATTATGTGACGTGTGAGACCTTATAACATGAATATAGATAAAATAAATTGTTCTAGTCTATTGTTTTCTTGGTCAATGACACTCAGTAACTGGGTCCATTATTTTTTATGTTAGATCTTTTCCCAATTAACGGTGTCTCAATTGTGTCCTACACATGGAATTTATCATCCAAAGGGTCGGTTATCCACTTGAATATTACCTTTCCATCATAAATCTCACACCCTAACACTATTTTTTCCATGAGGTGATATTCTATTTTATGCACCTTTTCCATATGATCAGAATCAATAATACATCCATGATAAAATAATATATATTTGTTAGATATGGGTTTCTCTATACGATTAGAACAATGAAATGATATTAATGAATAAGAAGTGCGGTTCTTCTTTGAACAATGCGTTTAATTTATCATGAAATAGATTTCCATCTATTCACTCAACCTATTTATGGAATGCTATGCTAGGAAGATTGGACACATTAAGACATGTGATTAAATGTGAACCAGCTGGTCACCATTGAGAAGGTACATAAAACTGGTCAATCGACATCATTCTCCGAGGGTTCCTTCTGAAACATCTAGAATATCATTATAATTAATTGATTTGAATCATCAAGATATTTGACTCAAGATGAATGATAATATGGAGTGTTATTTTGAATAATATTTATAATTGATATCTATATTACATATTATATTCATCCACCCAACTATCATCTATTGTAAGTGTCATGAGTTTATGTTTTCATAGTATTAGTAATTTTTTAGGTCAGCATAATTGGTTTTATTACACTCATGCCTATTTAGTCATTATGTATAAATAATTTGTGTCTATGCAGAAAATTAATTTAAATAATCTGTTCCATGTGGACATTATATAGTTGTGTATTATTTGGGTTCAACTCTCAATGGTTCATTTTAATTAATGCTGGAGTATGGTGGTTCATGATGGTCATTTTTACTACTTCAGTTTATGATTATTCTAAGAGTAATTGCATCATAGGATATCCAATGTCTTTTGAATATTAGATTCATAAACTTTTAAGGTTAATTGTTCCTTTTAATAATTCATTTGTGATTATTTATATATAACCAATGTCTCATTATTGGGTTATAAAATGGTTTTTTTCATTTAAATACATAATACTTCTGTTGTTATTTTTTAAAAAATTGTAGTTATATATATGTTGTAGGATGATATGATCAATGAAATACCATATTGTCAGATATCTGAATTTCATTCTAATCACTATCCACAATTATATTTTATACATTCTTTGGAGAGGGGGTACACTTAGATTACCACCATTTATGGATAGGCCATGGTGGCTTGGGTTATGTTAGACGAGTATTATACATGGTTTTTCTTAAGAAGAGAGTTTGGTGTTATATTTTAGGATTGTTTGCTTTTGAAAATTAGGAAAATTGTGTTAAGGGAGTCTCATTATGAATCTAACTCTAGGGATCTAAATTTTTGTGTGGTGGCCTATGTATCCTTTCATTAATAATCTAGTATCATGTTAGTTTTTTGATAAGATAGAGGAAATGGTAGGGAGAAACAGTAATAGTACATAAATAATATTTTATTTCTAATAGATTTTCATGTCATTAATGAGTCATCTCCCCATATATAGTTGTTGACCATTTCTCAACTATTATATTATTAGAGGCTATGAAATTGGTATCCAACATGAATTTTTCAGGTACAGTTAAGGATTAACTTTAACAATGATTGATCCAATTATTAATGACTAACTAAGTGATGAGGCTACAAATCGACAAACAATTACCTAATAGTCTTTTATTTTTTGTGATACACATAAATGGTTTTTTCTACCCTTTACTATTTTGGTTCATCTGATAAGGACCAGGATCCCCCATTTTCCTTATATTCAACTCAATTATCATGTTTTTCCATGTCGGTTGTGTGGTATCTAATGAGTCATGATTCGTCAAATTTATAATTTTAATCACCTAATTTTTTTATTTACATGATCAATTATTTTATTTAATCTGAAGAGGCATAAGAGGTCTAATATTTTGTTTGAAGCACCGGATAGTTTAATTCTACCTTAATATGTTCCATTCTATCTGAGGGGAAATAATCCCTACATTAAAATTACATATGTTATTACTATGTTACACCATCATCTATAATGTTCAATTTTATGAGTCATGAGTGTTTTTTTAATATTTGAAATGTAAAATTGATTTGTATATTTCATGAGTCGGATCATTTAAATCATTCCCCATTATATGAGGCAATTTCTTTTGTTTTTTTAATTTGGGTAATTTTGTAAATTTAGAGGGTATTATAGTTTTATATACCTTTTGTTGATAAAACCATTATACTTGTAATTGTATATGAATTCTTATGCCAGAGATCTCAGGGATTTAACTAGATATCCTGATCCTCAAATGACATAGATTGGGTTGGAGTCTGTCAGTCATCATTTCTATATTTTTTAGAATCAATAAAACTCAATTTTATTCATTATATTAGGATTCCTAGAAAAAAATATTAGAAAATAATGAGTTTAGATTTCTGGAAACTTGTCACATTTTTACTTTATCGCGGTTAGAGTTTTATATTGACCCTCTCTTTTTATACATTAAAATTAAACCACTTTTAAAAAATAATCATATCATTATATGAACAATATCCAAAATATCATTTGAGTCTAGTGAATTTGGAATCATAGAAACATAAACGCTAGCACATAAAGGTGCTAAATGATCTCCCACTAGGTTCTTCTTTACAATCACCATTCTTAGACACATAAAACATAAAACATATCATCATATTGTAGGGAACTAAACATTAAAATGGTTGAGATAAGATTATTAGTAAGGGTAAATGAGGGACATATGTTTGGATAATCATGACCGTAGGGGTATAAGAATATGATCAAAAAAAATAACAGATCATACCCTACATATCAATGATGAATCAATCAATTTTTCTTAGTAGTTCATAAGACATGAATCATATGGAAATTAATGACATTAATCATGAAATAATAACATAGGAATGAGGAATAGAATTATGGATAACAAATAAGCATATAATAAATATTCCCATAGTAGTCAGTTGTAACATCCAAGGTCTACGTGCCACCCAAAAGTGCCCCTTACCCGATTGTTCAAATGGCCTCAAGAGAATTTCCCCAAAAGATAGAGGCTATTTACTAGTAGCGATGGCCTATGGTGTGATAGTGGGGAAACTATTCCCTCATTGGCAGAGTAACACATTGAAAACAAATAGTAAATAGGAGTGAACAAAATAATACAATACAACAAAGTATATATCATAATAATGATTGTATAAATTACTACATCATATTTATATATATATATATATAATGTCGCATATAACATGTATCTAGGAAAGAATAAAAACAAGTCACAATTCATGAAATAAAATATCAAAACCAAATTATAGAAAATACCAAATAAATCCAGCAGCATCACAAGAATCACCTTAGTCCCATGATATCCAGCTCCAATATCCCACATGTACCTGATGTAGAAGAGAGCTTACCCTTATCTACACCTACAACCATATAATATTTTTGGGTTGAAAAGCATGACCCATAAAGGGTGAAAGATGAATCCTAGTATGAAAAAACCAAAAGATATCAGCCTAGATGTCAGTGGATCTATATAGGAGGAAATATACAAAATGAAGTAACAAACTAGGATGTACTGAAAAGTAAACAATCCTATATATTTAAAATACATTTATTTACTTTTAAAAATTATTAAAACTATTGAATAATGATATCATAGGATCTATCCTATGCTATGTATACCTTTTGTAAAACAAAAATAAATGTCTCAGATGGCCATCTAATAATTATGTATGACTGAGTCCATGCATGTGATTTGGTTGAGCAGGATCGCCACAATCAATCGATTGTTCACATCCAAAACTCTGGGAATGTTCTTATTGCCTAACCACATCTGTTCAATATATCATCAAATCAATAGGGATATAACAACCCTTTGGGGAATCTCACATAGTCTAACCCTTTGGTCTCACAAGAACAAATACTATTTGAGGAAGCACACTCCGTCAATTCCCTATGTTATCTTTTATGATAAACTATAGACTTTCTAAGGAATCACTAAACATCAATTCCCCCTATGGTTTTGTATCGGTATACTATAGCCTCTCTGAGGTAGAAAAAACTATGAATCCCCCATATGGTCTCACTATGGTAAATATAATAGACACTCTGGGGAATCCCATAACGTCAATATCCCATTATGGTCTTACTACACTAGGTTCTCAAATCAATGTTTTAAAACAATTGTGCAAAAAAATTATCCAGTTGCCCAATGTAATCTCAACTACAAAATGGATAAGTATATACAATGCATAAAAGAAGAATTTAATAAGTAGAAATTAAGAAATCAATACTAACCTAACAAGAATGACAACGAAACATGGTCTGCCTCAAAGGAAACCTGAAATTATAGATCATAAACATTCAAATGAGGAACTCTCCCATGGGGTGTCCCATATAGAAAAATATAACAATGGAAACCCTTAATCTATTTTTCAAAATAAGGAAGATGACAAAAAGGAACAATTCCTAAAAAGGAAATAACAGAATCATGGGTAATCAATTATTTGGAATATATAATTCAAAGTAAAACTCTGAATGAAAAAAACCACCTACCTCTATGTGGTACGATGAAAAATATCGAAAAACATTTCTTGAATTGGCCTAGAACTTCATAGATCTACAAAAAGATCAAAATTTTAAACCTTGAAAAACTCATGAGATAAAATAAATCAGGGTAAAAGACAATAGGGAAAGTGATAACTCACCTATGGGAATCAAACACACCTAGAGGCTCCTCAATCAGAGCTCAAATGGAAGAATATAAGGCATACAATGGTTTTTTAATGTATGTCACTCTCTAGTTAGTGACATGATAAGAAGATGGTTTTTATGTAGATTATATGCAACCCCAGTCTGATTAATGAAATAAAAAGAAAATTTTACAACCTATTCATTTAATGTACATGCCATGTACATGCCTCAACCAGCCCCTGCTTTAAGTGGTACACATGGCTATGTACTCGGTCATTACACGACCAATACACAGTCACCCGTGGCAACCTGGTACATAGCTTTTACTCAAGATTACACAACGTGTACATAGAAAATTTCTAAATTATTCCTTCTTTTACAAAAACACAAAAATTAAAGACCCATACCTATAATGATGATCTAGTTCAATAAAGACATCCCCCCAGAAAAAATATTCCATAAATTTCCCTTATAAAATTGGAGAAGAAGAAACCTTAATCAACTATGGATATTGTGATTGTACGTCATTCACCCTCTCCCAAGTATCATCCTATACTCTCCAATGCTTCCAATGCACCGGTACCAGTGGAAGAGATTGACCACAGAAAACCTTTGGACTACATTCCAAAATTTGTATAGTGTGATCCTTGAAGAATTCTTCCACTTAAAAGTCAGCCTCCTAAAGTTGAAAGAGGAGAGATGGGTTTGAAATGTAATTTTGAAGCTGAGAATCATGGAAGACTTCCTGAATATCCCTATACCTCTATAGTAATATAAACTGATAGGCAAATGGACCGACTCCCACTGAAACATCAAGAGGTCGGACGTATATCATGGAATGCTTCCCATGTCTTCTAATCCTCTTGTGTACCAACCACGGTGCAACATATAAGAAATCCTGATCTCTAACCACGAACTATATAGGTCATCTCCATCGACCAATATAATATTTCTTTTAATACGGAATGGTATCCATCCTCTTGTAAATCCAATCCACATGCTAAGTGGTCTCCTGGACAAGATGAGGTTTTAGTATAGCTTCCTCTCCTACATCCACACAAAATAGGGGTGAATAGCATGGCCTACAATATAAATCCTCACAGGGTGATATCTAAATCGTTTCCTGAATACATTTATTGTAGAAAAAATACACTAGATTTATGTGTCACTCCAAAGAACCCCTGAAATATTGGTCATATGCCAGAACCATGTCTTCCCAAACCTAAATCTGGCACTCGGACTGACCATCTGTCTGTGGATGGAAAGCAGTACATTAAATTACATGTGTACCCAAATTCCTCGATAGTCCCTTCCAGACATGAGATGTAAAATGGGAATACCTGTATTAAATAACATAGTGCGGGATAGCTTGTGAATGTACAATATCTTGGAGGTAAAACCTTCCAAGATCATCAACACTAAAGTTCTCCTTGATCGGTAATAAGTTTTAAACCCTTGTGAGTTTATCAACAATAACACATACAGCATTATTAACTTTAGGTGACCTAGATAAACCATCATGAAATTCGTTGTGACATCATTCCACATCCACATGGGAGGGCTTAAATATTGTAAAAGACTTGCCGGTCGCAGATGCTCTGCCTTCATCTACTAACAAGTAAAAAATATCGTAACAAAACTAACAACACCTATTTTCATACCTGGCCACCAATACTGATGGTGTAGATCTCGATACAACTTGGTGAAACCATGATGACGATCCCAAATCAAAGAATGAAAATCCAGCATCAGCTCCACACATATGTCTGATGACACCCAAACGAACCCATGAAAATGAAAGATCTCATCCACTCTTATAGTCCACCCAGGAGTATGGTCCTCTCCTCACATAGTCTCTTATAGACTTGGCCTTCATAATTTGATAGTTTCCTCATTCGCACCCGATATAGAAGACTATAGGTAACAACTATAGAAGAATAAAATTTCTGCCCCTATCTGTCATGCACCACCAAATTCATCTCATAGAATAGAGCCATACGCTTCCACTCACTGTTGGACTCATGAAATACCTATATCTGGATCCTCCTACTCAATGCATCAACCACTATGTTGAGTTTCCTATTCATGTTGGCAAGCAAAGTGTCAAAACACTGAAGGTACTAAGCCCTCCTTTTCCATCTCAATGTAAGATCAGGTTGTGAAAATATATAAGTGAGGCATTTGTGGTCAATTAAAACCAAAAAACTCACTCTCAAATAATAATGTCTCAAACAACGCAAATCATGAACAACTGCAGCCAACTAGAGATCGTGCGTCAGCCAATTCCTCTAAAGTTTCCTTAACATCATAGACCCTTACACAAAAACTCTTTGGCCTTGCATAGGCACTGCTCCCATCCCGATACCTAATGCATCACAGTAAAGAGTATAAATAATGACTGGATCTGAAAAGACTAGTATCAGTTCTGAAGTCAACCTCTTATTCATATTCTAAAAGGCTGACTCGCAAGAATATGTCAATGATTACTTCACACCCTTCTTAGTCCCACACTTCAGTGGAACTGTTGAGCATGAAAAGTGGTGAATAAAGCATCGTTAGTATCCATCCTTTCCCAAAAAACTCTGTACCTCTGTAATGTTTTCAGCTTCTCCTAGGAAACTACTTCACTCACATTCTATGAGTCTACTAATACTCATATCTCTGAGAAGGCACGACCCGAGAAGTCTATCTGGTCCATCCAAAAGTTGTATTTTCAGATCTTAGCATATAACTAATGCTCTCTCTATAAACTAAAAATTATCTCAAGATGGGTGGCATGGTCTTGTTGAGTGTGAGAGTACACAACGATATTATCCAAAAAAACTACCTAAAAATATTCTAGGTAAGGATGGAACACTCAGTTCATCTATGCCATGAAAACTTATGGTGTATTCATGAGATAGAACTTCATAACCACATTCTCATATAGTACATACCTATCTTGAAAGCCCATTAGAGGTATATATGATGTCCTAACACACAAATGATAATAATTGAATCTCAAATAAATCTTTAATAACAAGAGGGATCCTCAAAACTAATCAAAGAGATCATCAATCCTTATTAAGGGATATCAGTTCTTGATCATCAACTGGTTCATCTTACGATAATCAACACAATGTCTAACAGTACAATCAACATTTTTCATGAAAAGGACATGAAAAACCTAAGGATAAGTATTGTGTCAAATGAAACCCTTCAACTGTAACTCCTCCAACTTCTTCTTGAGATATTGTAACTTTGGGGTAGCCATATTATAAGAAGGAATGCACACTAGTGTCACTCCTGGAACAAGATTGATATGTAAATATACCTCTCACTCTGGAAGAAATCTTGAAAAGTCATCTAGAAAAGAATCTCTGAAATGGTACACTACTAAATGAAATTCGGTTTTTGAAGTCCCCAAGTATTCTAGATATAGACTAGAAATATGGGATGTAATTCCACCTAATCGAAGATACTTGGGTCCCAATCTTCCTACATTGTGATCCCATTCACCCTTTTGAAGAAAATACCTGCCCTCTAGTGATGTGAAACTCATCCTATAGAGATAGCAGTCAACAAAGGCCTATATGGGGACAGACCAATCCATTTCTAGAATGACATAAAAGGATTTCATCTCTAAGACATAGAGGTCCCATAATAAGTGACACCCACCAACCTCAAGAGGGAACTAATTTACCTAACCTACAATAGCTAGTCTAACTTCCAATGGAGTGTCTAGCATCATAACATCCTCAGAACTAATGATACAGAGCTCGTGGATCTCCACAATGTAAAAAGATATGAATCTATGGGAATCGTCTATATCAATAACATTATATTCTAGAACAGAGGAAACTATAATCATACCTCTAATGGTAGACGGATTGAGGTCCTACTCTTGATGGGTGTGCTCCACTAAAAGTTCTAGTCTATACTCCGACCCAGTGACCCTACCTAACTTCCCTAAGTTGGTCCACCCTGATGTCGTAGAAAGCCTGACGATGGGCTACAACAGCCATGACCTCCTCTCTGACTTGAATGGCTGAAAAAACTCTAGTTCTTAGTCTGATGAGAAACTTGTGGTCCTGCTCTTGAATTTGGAGTCATTGCAAAACCCCTATCACTAGCCACTGGTGGGAAAACCCAGAAAAAATGTTTAAGATAGCCCATCTTGCTGAAATATTGGAACACAACTAGGTCTCTATGGCACTTTTGTCTCTTATGACCACTCTTAACATACTTTTAGCATTCCACCTAGATACATAAATGAATATCCCATCTAAATGGATCTCCATCTGTAGACTCCCTGCGGTGCGTCCTACTATCATTCGGAGAAGTACCAACTCTGGATATCTAGCAACATTTGATCACAACACCAGAATCTCTTAGAATACACTCAGTGATCAATTCCTAGTTTACTATAGGTGATTTGGAATTCAACAAGATGATATTCACCTAGGATCAGATAACAAGTCTAATACCATTCTAAATCTTCCTTGACAGAAATTTATCATCACCCCCAGAATGGGTGTAAGGCATTTTTGCTTTCTGAATATAGAAGAATAATCAATGACTGAGATATTACCAAGATCCAAAACCATGAACTCTTGTTCTTGGTCAGACCTCAAGTTCTCTATATATAAATAGTCATATAAGGTCCACTTTAACTCATCCCAAGCAATAACTCGTTGGTGATCTGCTTGTGATATCACATCCCACAATCTCATGGTGGAATATCAAAGCACGTAGGTTACGAGCTTTACCTACATCCCAAGAGGTGTCTCAATATGATCAATGATAGATTGCATGGATTCAAACCATGAATATTTAGGATGAGGTCCTCCACCCCTTGAAAAATATGGAGGATCTTGCTATTGGAACACTCATGCTAGCTCTTCAATAGATGGGGCAGGATGTGGTGCTCCCTGGAATATCTGCATAAAACACATGAAGCCTCCTCAAAACTGTGCATGAGCACTTATGTATGGTATAACATCTGGTACCAAGATAGACATGATGGGAGGATTTGATGGTAGTCCATGATCTACCATTTCTTATGTCAGATATTTTCCCTGTATCTGGCGTAAAATAGAAGGAAGATTCAATGTCCTGACACTGCAAGGTCAAGAACACACCTCAATTAATAATTTTCAAGGAAAACATCTTAGAATAATAGAAGAGGAACATGAGAAGAAATCATTCATGTTTTTTAAAACAAGGTTACACGGCGTGTATAACCTCTACACAATATGTTCTCTTAGGTTTCAATATGGGAGTGTACCTCTACCAAACATGGTTGTGTAAAACCCGTTCACACGACATTTCCCTTCTATGACACAACGTGTAATTGAATTTTCCCTCCCACCCAATTTCTTCTACAAGGATAAACCACACAGCTCTCTTCTGGGTAGAACTGCATTGTGTTTCCACCCTACACACATTGTGTACCACATACATTCCACCCAACCGAGTCATTAGTCACACTGTCAAAGACATGGTCCACTCTAAACGATATGTAAGCATGAAACACAATGTGTAAAACATATTTTTTATCCACCCATATCGTTAGTCACACAGCCAGATACTTGGCCTCATTAGCATGGTGTGTACTCCCTATACATATATTGTTCTACCCATGATTTCAAACCCCTTTTCTCTTCTCACATAGTAAATCACATGGTTAATGACTACAAAACATGTACATACAGTACACATCGTCTAATTAAGAAAATCTGTTTCTTCTAGAACAGAAGAACACATGGTGTCTGTTCGTAACACCACACACCATCTTTTTTGGGTTTCTAGATAGTGGTCCTCTGAAACTACTATAGAACCCTTAAAACATAAAATTTGTTCTAATGAATGAAAATTTATGACCCGTGAGAGCACATACTCAAACAAATCACTATTTTTCATCCTTATTCATATCATATCTAGACAGAATTCCACTAATTTTCTTACATGGTCCACCAAATTCTGATCTAGGAGGGCCCATAACATAGAAATAACCAAATTTTGGAATCCATACAAATGAAACATTACATATTCTAATACCCTATCGAAATAGGAGGTATTTTATCACGACATATATCACAACATTATGCATATCTAGTATAACGTCTATCACAACAAAATGCAATCGGTCTTGTACCATAAATGGAATGATAAAAATCATGGAAATGTGATCTCTAGAAAGTGATAATATGATGCATGAGATGGGATTCCCTCATCTCATTGGGTTTCAATAGAAACATAACCAAAATAATATCAATAATAAGAGAAAAAACAAGTGTGTTACCCAACTATGAAATCAAATCAACTGTTACAATTTCAAAACAAAATAAAATTGCAAAATTCAAGGTAAATTGAATTTTCCCAATACATAGATTAGCTACTCCCAATAATAGTTTATTACCAACTACATATTATTTCATATCCCTATCTATAGGCTCTAAATAGTGAGACAAAGAAGAAAATAAACTGCCTCTGAAACCACTTTTTAACGTCCTATTTTTGGGTTCCACCTAATGGTTCTCCATACCAGGTTGGTCGCATAACCATAAGAAAATTTCTCCGAATGCTAGAGGCTTCCGACTAGCAGTGAGAGACTTGGGTGTGATAGAAGAAAAATGTTTCCCTCATTGGTATAGTAACATAGTGGGAAAAAAGTGTAAACTGTAGTGGAAGTAGTGACACCATACAATAATGTAAATAACAGAAGAATGATAGTATGAACATCTATAGCATATATATATATAATGATGTATGTCACAAGAATAATGGAAATATTCCAAACAAGTCACAATTTTGGAAATATAATACTAAAAAAAGTATAAAAACTGTAAATAAATCCAACATTATCGTAAGCCTAAGCATGGTCCTATGATCTCCAGATACAACAACAATCAAGTACCTGATGTAGAAGGGAGATTTCCCTTATCTTTACATGCAAACATATAAACTATTTGGGTTGAAAAGCATGACCAAATTAGGGTGTGAGATGAATCCCAGTAGGCAAACACTAAAAGATCTGTTCCTAACTGTCAGTTAATCTATATAGTAGGAAAAATGAAAAATGATGAAATAAACATGGAAGTACTCAAATGTAAAAAATCCTATAGTTTTCAAAAACATTCATTTAAATTTATTAATTATTCAAACTGTTGAATAATGAAATAACAAGATCTATCCTATGCTCTGTATGCCCTATGTAAAAAAACAGATTTCTCAGAAGACCATCTGACAATCAAGTAAGATTGAGTCTAAGATTGTGCATTTTATTGCCATGCTCATTGCAATCATTTGATCATTCACATGAAAACCTCTGGGAATGTTCCCAGAGCCTAACCCATTTGGTTCAACATATCATTAAATCAATAAATTTATAATGACTCTCTAGGGAAGCTCACAATTTACAACCTCGTT
This sequence comes from Viscum album, assembly GCA_963277665.1. NCBI lineage: Eukaryota > Viridiplantae > Streptophyta > Magnoliopsida > Santalales > Viscaceae > Viscum > Viscum album. Next base: position 1,629,425,651 of record OY728155.1, on the reverse strand, counting down.
GGTCTCACAAAATGAATGACTCTCAAAGGAAGCACTCACTGTCAATTAACCCTGTGGTCTTTAATGATAAACTACAGAAAATATGATGAAGCAACCAACAAAAATTCCTCATGTGGCCTCTTAACGATATTCTATAGACACTATGAGAGAGAAGGAATAGTCAATCGCCCCTATGGTAACGTATTGGTAAAAATAATAGACACTCTGGGGAATCCCTCAACGTCAACTACCGCTATATTCTAACTACACCATGTTCTCAAAGCCATGTGTAACACAATCATGAGAAAAATATCTATCATCCCAAAGTAATCTCAGCAACTACAAGGATAAGTAGATAAAATTCATAACAAAAAAAATTTAACAGGAATAAATTAATCTTTAAATTCCAACCTAACAAGAATAGAAGATAAATAAGGTATTTCTCATTGGAAACTAGAACCACACGGTGATAAACAGACAAACAAAAAACTCACGTACGGGGTGTCCTATAAACCTAAAATCTACCATAATATAAAACTGAAAACCCTTAATCATTAAATAAAACCAAGGTAGATTATAACAGGGTTTATTTCCTTATCATGAAATACCTGAATCATTTGTAATCTCCACCTAGGAGTATATAACACAAAGAAAAACTCTAATAGGAAACAAACCACCTACCTTGATGTCATATTATAAATACACTCAAACATCAGCCCTTCAATCAGACTAGAATGTAGTATATTTACAAAAAGGTCAAAAACCATCAAACATGAATAACTCATGAGCGATAAAAAATCATGAAGATAGACTATAAGGAAAGATACAATTCGCCCATGGGAATCCAATGCACCTAGAAGCATCTCAATCCGAGCTCAGACAGAGGAATGGGAGGCACTCAAAGATTTCCAACCGTACGTTGCTCTCTTGTTTGAGACATGGGAAGAATAAGGATTTTTTTGGATATTATACGCAACCCCGGTCTGATTAATCAGGTAAAAAAAGAAAAGTTCATGGCGTGTTTATTTAATGTGCTTGTTGTGCACATGCCTCAAGTATTCCATAATTTAAGTGGTCCACATGACCATGTACTCGACCATTTCATGTCCAATACATAGACACCTGCAAAAACTAGGTACACGGTGTGTACTCAAGAGTACATGGTGTTCAATTTGAAAATTTTCAAAATATTCCTTTTATTCAATAAAAACCCAAATTAAGATCCATACCTTAAAATAATATTCAGGTTCTTACACAAGGAATTACTACCAACAAAATATTTGTGGACAAATTCCTTCACTAAATTGGGTTAAAACCCCATTACAGCCCTATAATACTTAATAGAGTTCAGTATTCATTCCAACCCTATAATATTGAACAGAGTTTAATTCCTATTTCATTTCTATAATACCTAACCGAGCTCATGAATCATTCCATCCATGACTATCTCATGAGATATAAATTTTTACCCAATGCAATGGAGGTAAATATATGTCCCACCCATCCCATAATGAAATCCAATAAAATGTTCCACAAAATCACAATCAATCACATCATAATACATATAATCAAATGGTTATCAAAAACATGTAAACATATCATCACATATTGAAAATGATAATGGTTTTATAGTAATTTCTTAAAAATAATAACCCCTGAAAGGGAAACGAATTTCATTAACATATAACCCATGAAATAGAAACATGTTTCATAAAGACCATAAAATTAATCATATTCTATTCATAAAAAAATATGAATGGAACATGTAGATTCTTTACTAGAAGTGTATAAGTAACATCAATAGATGTCATCTTATTTGGAAACTAATTTGAAATATTTTAAGAAACGTTTTCTTGAGGAAAGTATCATTTTTTCTTTAAATATGTATTTTTTATATATAATACCATTTGAAAATAATTTTCTTAAAATATACCTTTTTAGATTATAAATAATACATTAAATCATTTTTAAAACCTTTTTCCTTGAAATCATATTAAAAAATATTTAAAAAATATTTAAGATACTTTTATTTGAAAAAATATTTAAAACATATAAATAAATAATTAAACTTTTATTAAAAATATTTTACATGAAAACACATGAAATAATAATGGATATTATTTGAGAACCATTTCATTGAAAATAATTTAATAACTTATAAATATGTATTAAAAACATTTTTTTAAAAAAAATCCTTGAAACTAATAAATAAAGGCAGAAAACATTTTGAAAATAGTCTTCCTTTATATTTAAATTTAAAAAAATTATAAAAACGTGAACTTTTAAAAATTAAAAGAAACCTTCAATTAAATGATAGAGGTTAAACTTTTTCATGTCATACAAGGTGAAAAACATTCCTTCCGCACAGTTAAAAAGATAGAAAAATTTCTATATCAGAAAGATATAATAATATTACTTTAAAATAAAAGTTAATAGAAAAAAGGGTAAAAAATAGATCTAATGATTATTGGATATTATTAAAATATTATTGTATACTCTTTTTAGAAAACATGGTTTTGAGGGAACACAGATTGCTAACCGAAGAGACGGTAAATTTAGGCTTTTTGAAAAATACATTCTTAACTATTTTTTGTACCATAGAGTAGAAAGACGGTACCGATACAAAAATATATCATTAATAACTAGAGGATAATAAAATTTATAATCTTTTTTGAGAGATAGGCTATAATATTTCATCAATGTAATCACAAACATATGAAATATCTAAATGCTATTCGATAAGATCGATATACTCCTATCACGTGGAAACTTATGATCATACTATCCATGTAAGAAAATGGAATTAAATGAGGCTTAAAAAATCATGAAAAGAAGTTTACTCATGATATAACATTTAAAATGAAATTTTATACTCTATGAAAAGAATGTAGATTAATAAAAATACATGCATATCAAAGGAGAGAAGTTGATACAAAACTATTATATTGATTATGTAACTTTTGAAACCTATACCCCATGAAATAAATATCATAGATTGGTTATGTAGATACCCATAAATATAAAAATAATAATAATATAACACATTCATGGTAATTATATAAACCACAAAAAATTAATGGTTAGTGAATAAAGCATCTATTTTAGGGAAATAAAAAGTGATATGAAATCCCTTAACCTTGTGTATGAGCTCTTTTCGTACTCATAAAGACAACTTCTATAATAAAAAATAGATTCATTATAAATATATCAAAGAACCATATTATTATTTTAAATACCATATATGGTTTTATTATGTCTTTATATTACATTATTTATAATAATTTTATGGTATGGTTTCACTTTGGGTAATATAAATATTGTTTTTCACATGTGTATTAATGTGTAATATCTCTAGTAATTAGATTTATATCATGATTTCTATAATTTAAGAAATTATTTAAATATAATTTTTATTCTATATATTATTATAATAATAATATACATGATCTATAAGAATGAAATTGAATACATTGTTAATGGAGATGAAAAGTTTCACGTATGCATGAACTCTATTTCTGTTTAATTATCATGTTGAAAAAAAGAAAGTAAAGTACATATATATATATATATCATTTTTAGAATATATTTATTATATCAAAAAAAATATTCATTACATCCATCATTAAATCATTCCATGTGGTGTATGACGGAATCACATTGCTTGGAGGGGTCAGTAATCCACACATCCTCAAATAAAGTTATTGTATTAACAAAAAATGTAATGTGTAATGATATGTGTTGAAAAATAATTAAATAGGATTCAATAAATAATAAATATAATATATAATATATATAAATATATTTTCCATCATATTTTCCATCATGAGAGGCGATTATGGAAAAATGAACAATCAACATTTAGTGAGGTAGTATTTCGCCTAACACATAAACAATATGTTAGTTTCCCATTATATTATTGTCTGTATAATTGTAGGTAGAAAATATAGCATGAAAAAATAATAGTATATTTATGATAATATTTTTCTTATATAATTATGGAATAAAGTGATTGTTGGTGGTGGAAAAAATAAAATAAAGCATCTAGAGAGAAGGTGTTACATATTAATCAGGTAACTTTTATTGGTTTGTGCCAATAGGCTTCCTTAAATGGATTGACTCACAAAGGAAAAAATCATGCAGGAAGGGAGGGACTTTGGAAATTTTATTGGGTATTTATTGTCAAAATTAATGTTGTTTGAGAGGTGTAAAGATCCAAAATAAGGTGTGTCCTTTTATAGTGAAGGGAAAGGACACAGAAGGAATTTTTTTAAAACAAGTTTAGTGTACCCAAGTTTTTACCAAAATAAAGTAATAAAAAACCATCAAACACAATAATGTAATGTTTATGGAAAATTAGTGGTCACACAATGGGTGTCGGAGAATTGTATTTGTCTTTTGGGTTATAAATGTTTGGTTTAATCCTTAGTTATGCTAAATTTTACCATAATCAATGTAAATAATGTTAATAACTATCAAAAATATTTTTCAACAAAAAAAATGTTGATCTTATCAGAAATTAGAAGTTATTCTTATTTCAAATATGGAATCCATTTGTTCTAATTACATTCATATAAGTTTGATAAATTAATTTAAAAATAATCCTGCTGATAGGACGAGACTGTGGGTTTTTAATGAAAAATTGTCCAAACTAATGTAATGTTTTCACACCCAATATCAATGGTAAACTAATTAAAATAATCAAAATTGGATTATTTTATAATATTATTATCTAATTAAAAAATTAAACCAATTAAAATATAATTTTTCCTTAAAAATATATTTGATAAAAATTCAGTTTCAAATTAAAATCCTGTATTTTTCACTACTCAATCAAAAATTATGTTGCTCAAATAAATCCCTAAAATCATCACCTATCTAGTTTAATCATTATAAATTCAAAATTGAATTAAAATTTATAAAATTTAATTTCAAAATTTTTAAAATTTATTTTATTATTTTTCACAGAAGTACACTAAAAGCATTTCATTTGAGAAAATTGTATTTTAAAACATATAAGGACTTTACCAAAAAATATACATTTCCCTATAAATATGTTTTATTTATGTAAAAACATTATAAAAAATATTTTAAAATTAGTTATCATTGTTTATATTACTATGTTTAACGAAGAGATTATAATTATATCGTTTTAATAACAATAAAAAAGTTTGTTTTGTATAAACACAATGCTGCATTTAACATAGGCCAATTTGGTGTTGTGTGATGCATACAGGAAGTCAGTGTTGTGTGTAACATACACAAATCACTGGATAACTTTGGTGTCCTTTGTAGAAAAAGAAAAAACATATGTTGTGTGTAGTGAAATATTGACTTGGAGATGCATATAACACAAGGAAAACATCGTTTTTTAATATAAAATAAAATATTACTACTGTTACTTTGAATGAAATATATAAAAAACATCAAATTAATTCAAAACATATATTTAAAAAAATATTGGGATGATACATTCTACCCCCTAAAAATAAATTTATCAACATCATTCATCTGGGTTATAAATGATTTAATAGTTGAATGTTTTATACATAGAAACTCGTATCTTAAAAATAGACACTAGAACTTCTATTAAAAATATTATGTTAGAACCATAATGTTTTCCCAAAGTAATATATAACTAGGTTCCCACATAGGAGAACATCTTTTAGGAGTGAATATTGGATATAGTGGAAATTCGTACATATTTATATGGATTTATTGAGTTTATAAATCCTAGATAAGTGAATGATAAATTAAATTTGAGGGCCCTAAAGTCCTAAATCGTTAATGATTTAAAAGTCCACTAGTTCAATAAAAACTATAGTATTAGGAAAACCCTTTTTTATCATTTTACAATCTTTGATTTATTATTTTATTGGCCAAGAAAGTTTGGAAATATACATACTTGTTATCCTTTTATAAATAAAACATTTTTTTGATGTACTTTTATCAATTTATAATTTATTCATTACTTCAGTAGATGGATGTCCATTAAATAACATTAATGTCTAATGTGCTAAAATATACTTCTAGATGATGTTTAGTCCCATAAAATAAGAAAATGTATAACTATATGTATCCAACTATTCGATAACATTAATCAGGTGAATACAATAATATGTGGACATAAATAGTAACTTGTGGGTTCATCATTAATAATTATTAAACAAAAATAAATACACATTAACCTTGACATTGAATAAGCTATTTTTATGTGTGAAACCCTTATCGTCCTTTGGTCATGGGATCAATATTCGTGACATAGATGGTCATGATTGGTTGTCACATGACATACATGATGTAATTCCACGAAACCACACCAATATAATTTCCAATATTGATGGGAATCCTTGAAATATGGACAATCCGTAAATATCATTTTAACTAAGGTTTTGAATGCAATCCCAATAAATAAATACTTCCACCAATGTTTAAAATAAACATTCATGAATGGATAACCCTATAACACCTTTGAAATATAAAAATAAATAACATTATAAAAATACACATGAAAAAAGATTAACATTGATCCCTCATATATCACAATGTAGATCTTGGTTTTAATATTCTTAACATGTGAATACCGTCATGGTAAAATCTATTGGAAAATTTTAACAACCTAAATTTCTATATGTTATGTTTAAAAACCAGAATTCAACCTTATTTCATAGGTTACAAGTTATATTCCATAAATACAAGAATTTTTAAACATCATCCATGATGGCATGAACACTTTTTGAACATGTACTTAATTAGTTCCATCACAATCAGTGCTATCCAATTTACATGTTCATATCCCACAAATCATTATCAAAACAACATTATCATAACATAAGTAACATATGAATGCTTTTATTTCCATTAAACACATTTTTTCCATTGACACCAACTTACCATTATATAAATTTTCTATTACATCAACACTATACAACGTGTTCATGTATATATATAGAGAAAAACATTAACCATGAGATAGGGATATATTTGACCAGTCATATAACATAATTCTTGTATCCAAATATATAGAAAATTATATTGTTCCACTTCATCTTAATTCCATTGACATGTTTACCTCATTCTTTTACACAATACCTCATTCCTTTTACATTTCATCTATAGATCATAATCATCTTCTATGTATCCATTACTCAAACCACCTTGTTGATTCTCTTCAGAAGCATTACTCTTGGGACATTGTCTTACATAATGACCATTTATATGATACTTAATCCACTTAACCTTCTATAGAGACAGAGAGAGTCCAATATTCTCATCAATTTCAATTACAAAATACATAATTTTTACCTTATAGCCCCATTTTTGGTGACCTTTTCTAAAGTTAAAAAATCTTCTTGTTCCTCTAGGAAAATTACTTAAGTTAATATTTCTATCTTCATGAAACAATGAATAAAGAATATTCTCTATTATATAATTATCATTAGGTTAAATCTAAGTGAACTCATTATTTCTCTTATATGTGGAGTTTGAGAGTTGGTTTAGGTACACATATTTAATAATGTTATATGAAAACCGATTAGGCATGATCGCAAAATCATTCACTCTCGTGATCATCCTACATGACTTATCATTAAAAAATAATCCATCACATTCAATGTTAATAATGTTCCTTCTAGTTCTAGTAATAGACTAAAACCATGAGAATAGTGTGAGAATTACTTATCATAGTAGGAAACCATAGAGTTATGAAATTTATTACCTGTAGAATTACAGAATCATGACACCTTCCTTAATCGATGAGACCCTACTCGCATTGTACTTTATTAACAAAAAAATTATATGTAAATCCATCGTGATGATTTCTAATGTATTTTTGAATTCCCAAATCATATCCCCAAGGATATTCAAATCAAGTGTCAAACATGGCACACTGTAATGTGCTAGATTACCCTGAGTTAGGCCTAGAACATCATGTAAGATTTATTACACCGTGGTATATCTATAATAAATACAAATACACTTATAATATCATGATAGGGATGTATTTCTTAGAAACCACTAAACCAATCATTTACCAAAATTCTATTAAATTTTCATATACTGCACTTTATCCTTAGACAATATCAATAGACATGTCTTTTGGGTTCTCGCTAAGGTTTTATCATTCTATCATCAAAAGGTTAACTAAAACTTTATCTTATTCCAACTAAGAATACCCTACCATTTTATACATTAATATTAAATTTCTTTTCTGAAATACATAAAAAATTATACAAATAGATGCCCCAATACAATATTAGTTTAGTTCATTTAGAAACATGGAAATATAAAAACTAGTACATAAATGAGCTACAATATCTCCCAAAAGGATCTTATTGACATTCAACCTTCTTATGAACACCAAAAATAATACATATATTCATAACATGGGTCAAGAAACATACAAATACGTGATCTCAATTTCTCATTAACGGTAAACAAGGGAGATATGTAAGAATAATCATGATAAAAATGGTATGAGAACATGATCATAAAAATAGGTAGTCATATCCTACATATCAAATATGAATCATGGTATAAAGAAATATTTTTCATAAGACATGAATCATAAGGAAGTATAGAACATAATCAATGAAATCATAACATAGGAATAAATCATTGAATTGTGGAAAACACATAAGCATATAATAATGATTTCAATAGTTGTAAAGGAATTTCATCCAAGGACATCATGGTGTAAAATTCCTTTACTGAATTCGGATCCCACCAAGTTCCAAGCTATATTACTGAACCATGTTCACTCATCATTCAATCCCTATAATAATGAACTGATTTCATTTTTTGTTACATCCCTATAATAATGAACGCATATTATTTCCCATTATAACCATTTCTATTTCATGAGATATAAATGTTTTCCCAATACATAGGAAGGATATATAGGTCCCACCCATCTCATAATGAAACCATTAAAATATGTTCCACAAGATCATAAACTATCCTCTCATAACCCATGGGATGAAATTGGTATCAAGAACATGTAATCATATTATAACATGTTTAAAAGGTATAGATTTCATCATCACTTCATAAGAAGCTGTATACATGAAAGGGAAATAGACTTTATAAACATATAACAAGTGAATGAGAAAAATGTTTCATAAATACCATGACATTAATCATAACACATTCATTACAATAATTTTAATAGATCCATTAGCTCATTTTGTAAAATGGGATGAGTACCATCAATTAATTTCATCAAAGATGGAAAATAATTAGTATATATTATTCAAATATGTGTCTTGATGAAATTATATATTATTATTTGAAAAGGTAATTTTAATACAAAAAACAATGTGAAAATAATTTTCTTAGAAACTACCTTGAATGATTACAATGATGACTTGAAATCCATTCAAAACCCTTTTCCCTTGTTAACCGATAAAATAAGAATTAAAATTTTTTAGAGACATTTTTCATTGAAAACACTTTGAAACCATATAATGAATGATTTAAAATGTTTTCAAACCCATTTTTCTTTAAAATATATGAAGTAAACAAGAATTTTTTTTGAAACCCATTCCATTGAAAGTGATTTGATAACATAATGATAATCCATGAAAAAAATTTGAATACAAAATACCTTCAAATCATATAAAAAAGATTGATTTTTTCATGTTATATTAATTAATAATAACATATAAAAAATCATAGAAATTAAAATTCAACAAATGAAATAGAATATTTAATGAAATGTCTGTTGGAATACTGATTCATGTCATATGAAGTAATAATAACATAAATTTTTCTCTGTATAAAGGTTAGAAAAATAACTCATTCAGAAAGCTACAAGAAGATTCCATTGAAATAATAAGTAAATGAAAAATTGGTAGAAATTATTATTAATGATCATAGTTGATTATTATAATATCCTTGGAAACCCATTTTAGAATCCCTGGTTTTGAAAAAACACATATTTCTGATAGAAGAGAGGGTAAAATTAGGCTCTGTTAAAAACAATTTCTTAACTATACTATCAACCAAAGAGTAGAAATTTGGTACCAGTTAAAATAATATATCATGAATCAAAATATGAGAAGAAAATTCATGAATTTATATAGTATATGGGTTGTAATATTTCATCAATGGTTTCATAGACATAAACAATCTTGAAAACCGATGATATAATTTCTATAAAATCTTTGGACATGGTAATGTGGGATCATAATCTCCCTGTAAGAATATAAAATTAAATTATTCTTATAATATCATGAATATAAGGATATTCCTGATATAAAATGTAAAATGGATGTATATAATCCTTGAAAAAAATATAGGTGCATAGAAAAACATGAGAATAAAAGAACAAAATCGATTAACAAACTATGTTACCGACATGGTAACTTTTGAAAAATATACACGTTAAATAAAGATCATATAATAGACATGTAAATACTAATAAATTTTTGAAAAATAATAAAATAACAAATTCATGGTCAGTTTGTACACCACACAAATGGAATGGTGGGTGAATAAATCATTTATCTCATGGAAATGAAATGTGAGATGAAATTCCTTTACCTTATATCTTTATCCAATTTGTACTCATAAAAACCTCCTATATAATAAATATAAATTTATTATAAATCTATCAAAGAAATATATTAGTACCTATAATACCTTACATGGTTTGATTATGGCTCTATATAACCCGATTGATAACAATTATATGTTAAGGTTTCATTGTGGGTAATATCCACTTTGTTTTTCACAAGTGTCTTAATTAGTTATATAATTGGTACTTATTTTTATATAATTATTTATAGAATTTTAAAAAAAAATTATATATACTTTTTATTCAATATATTTTTATTATGATAATCCATATGATAAAAATTTATGAGACATAATACATTGTTCATGCATGTAATGACCCAATCTTTTATTAATGAAAATTCCTCTTGATCTAATTAAATTTATTATTATGTAAAATGGTTATATAACATATTAAAATACTTGGTTTTTTGTTTTTTTTATTTCAAAATACCATAAATAATTGTTTTCATTGCTAATATAGTCATTGAACGTTGACCACATGAATAGTATAAATATAGGGCTTTAAAAATTCCAATTTACTCAAACAAAAGAAGCAGTAAAATAATTCAGTAGAATTTCTCCATATGAAGCCCATTTTTTAGTGATCAGAAAGGCTGTGGCTTCACTGGGGTTTTCAATTGACCATTCCCAAGCCTAGTTTCAACATGTTAAGCTTAAATAGAACCGGCAGTGGGAGAAGTGGATGTTAATAGATATTACAACCCAGGCAATGTTATTGGAGACACCCTAAGATTCTGTCAGGATCTCACCCCATATCTTTAGGTCTTATGTGAGATTTATAATGGGTTATGTAATAATACTCTAGCATTACGATTATGTGCATTATTTTTGTATAAAATAATGAATTTACATTGACATTATTATTTTTACTCTGTAAATGTGTTTTAAATAACAAATTGTATTATTATTTAATATTAAATTAAGAAATATGTTTTGATGAATTAGTTAAATAATATTTTAATAAAATATTATTAGAAAAATACTTTTTATTAAATATAAATTCTCTTATAATTTTTATGAATACAATTCTAATTTTTATTAAGGATTGAAAGTTGTTTTGTCAAAACCCATGAATTTTTTATAAAAGTTAGTTTTTATTTTAAAATTAATAATTATTATATGTTGAAAATTAAGTAGATAAAATTAATATTACATAAGGGTTCTTGATGTAAAAATTATCTAACGGTGAATTTTTTATAATTTTATGAGATGGTCGAATTTTTGGGTAAAAAATAAAAAATGTTAAATATATAATGTAGTTTATGACATCATAATTACCCAATAGTGATGTAATAAAATACTATAAAGAGAATTTTAGGCCAATATTTGTTTTAAAATTAAAATAATTAGATTTTATTTTGGTTTGATTTTTTTTCAAAGCCTTAGTGGACCATCCAGTACTTATAAAACATTTAAACATTTTAAAATGATTTCTTTGAGGGTGTGACTCACCTCCACATGTGAAAGCCTTATATTTTAATATGTTAAGAAATTTGAAATATAAAATAATGTTTTCCACTCACATTTGGAAAAAAACACGGGAAAAAACAATGCTATAGATTGTGGTTTTGATTAGTTTAATGTGTAGTGTCCAAAACCTAAATAATAAAGAATTCCATCTATTTTCCTATATAAACCCACTCAATATCTCATTCCAATTCACTTAGACAATTTGGATATAGACCAAAACCTTCCCTCCTATCTATATAATCCTCCCAATGTTCCCCAAGCTCCCATGAAGCCCCACTCAAACCTCTCCTACGCCATTGGGATCACATTTCAAATTTAGGGATTTCCTTCCATTCTAATTTTCGACTGTGGTTATTTATGTTTTTATTCCTTTTTTCAATTACAAATATTGGGTTATGATTTCAAACATCCCTGATACTTCCCTACTTTTGTTTTAATGATGATATACCCCTTTATCGCTCATTAATGCCACCCATGTACAATTGTTACCATGCTGAAATTCTTTAAGGGATTTCTCTCACCTCATTTACATTCAAGAAATTATTTTTTATTATGAATATAAATTCCATTAAATATTTTGTGACATTATCTTTATTACCCCCATACTGTATATTTAATGTACATATGATTATATACCCCTTTCTCTATCATCAATCATTTTTATGAATTCTTATATCACACCATTATGCTGCCGAAATTGCACCGCGAAATTCAAAGCCAAAGTCAATGTGTAATGAATACCATGCCCATTTCTCTATCAATGGTATTCACCTTTATTCACATTTACATAATGATTATATAGTTGGTTTTATTAATTCCACATTCTTTTATCGTGTAAAAAATTATTATGTTTATTTAATCCATGTTATATGATCTATGTGGTACATTTATTCATGAAATGAAATGATTAAGAAGGGTGTGCCCTGAAAGCGGTCCAATGCACCTAGTAAAGATTAGTATCATGATATGTCAAGTTTAATGAGTTTTTACTCATGATAATTCATGTGAAATGAGGTTTTACTCAATATCCATATGCAATGACCCTTGGGAAATGCTAATATAATGTTAAATGTTGCATCCACCTTTCAATGTTATGATAACCATGCTATATCATGCCTGTGTGTTCATGTTTCTCTTATGATTCATTGATATGAAAAATGTATAAAATTTAATGTATTATTTATGTTATTCCATTTTCAATCCCTTTATAGTATTTATATATCACTCCTTTCTTATACATGTCCTCATGTAATCCCATGCAATACTAAGTACGAATGAATGTTATGGTAATGTAAAAGAAGTTTTCAATAAAGATGTTGTGATTTATGTTCTAATTTTTTTTGTATTGTTCCTAATTTTCCAAGATAGTATACCTCTCTAAACTCAGATTTTCTTTAGTTGATTTTTATGTATCAAATCATGTATAATTGTGTAAAAATTAATAGGGTTGTAATAGTTAGTTTCAGAGGATAAGTTTAGTTATTTTTGGGATTAGGATTAGAAAATCCTATTAGAAGCCTTATGGATAAGACTATGTCTAATAAAAGTATCCCAAAATTTTGGTTTGTATTAATTAAGTGGATTATCATGAGAATACACAACTTTATGAATACAAGTAGGTAGATATGGCTCTGGCACAGATGTATCTAGTGGTAAAACCCGAAAATACCACTTTGAGCTAGACTCGAATGGGAACGGGTGCACAAAAATGGACGTTGTTGTTCTCTTGTTTATGAAACTCCTGAGGATATGGTTAGGAAAATTCACAAGCTAAGTATGGACAATTATTAAGGGAATTAGAAAAATCCCCTAAGAATATATATGGGGAAGTATATCATGGGTAACCATGATATGTTAAGGAAATAAATGTAATTTACTAGTTATCCCTTTATTTCATTGGATTCCCATTTATGTGTTACCCCTAACATTACATTTATTACATCCTATGGATGATAATAGGAGTACTTGGGATAACAACCTATGTGAGTCTTGGGGAATAGATCAAGGCATTGGAATGGAAGGATTTTCATAAAATGATTTTCGATAAATATTTTACTCACACCCTACGATTTAAGATGGAAAGGGACTTCATTGCCCTCAAGAAAAAATTTGACGAATCCATTAGAGAGTGTGAGGAAAACATCGCCAGGATTGAATGGTATGACTCTAGCTATGTCATTACCCCTGATTTCAATGTTGAATGCTTCTTTGGTGGACTAAAAACTAGCCTATGGATATCCCTTAAGATCTTTGAATTTGAGAGCTATCATGAAATTGTTTGATGTTCCCCCAAAGTCGAAATAGAAAATGAAGAATATCAGGGTTCTCATGGGGATAAGAATCATAAGGTGGGATTTAATTCTGGTATTCTGATAGATAAATCCAATAGTTCTTAGAAAATATAGCACCCCACTTGGCAAAGGTGTAGAAATAATCACCCTTCAAATTACTAGAAGGGGATGAGTAAATGCTATAGATATGAGAGAGAAAGAAAACTGGCCATTAAATGCTGATAATAAAAACACACACCTATGATAGAGGAGAGGAACACTTTTTTTGACACTCAACATGTTGTTCATTGCTTCAACATAAAATAATTATACCACTTTGCAAACTAGTTCCCTAATCCAAGGTTTTTCAGAGGCAACCAACAATCTCCAAGGCAGAAAGGGCGTGCTTTTCCCATCACTACCACCAAAATGAACCCCAACAACAAAGTGTTGACAAGTACAATAGTTATTCATTCAAGTATAGAAAAAATACCTTTTTATTATGGTTCTATGCATTATTTTATATCCTATGATTTTAGTAGAAAAATCCCAACATCATAAAAAATCATGGAAATAGAGATTTCGGTGAGAATGGAAAATGGGTAAATCATTTCATCCCATGGATAAAACTCCTCCCCAATCATAATTTTTGGATTGAACGTCCCAGATAATGTTTTTATACTCCTTCTGGTGGAATTTGATGAAATTCTAGAAATATATTATTTGTTCCTATATCGAGCCAACATTAATTGACATGGGAGGGAAATAACTCTCTATATGGTGAAATAAACCCATATTCTGTATATGAGAAATGAGGAGGATGAATTTTCATTGGCACCATCATCTAAATTGTGGATATTACTGCCCTTTGGGAATATGTATCTTGATTAGATGATTGGGTCTAAGGAAGAAACCATCCATGAATTCATGCCCATTGTGAGGGTATTCACTGAACTGTTTCATGGGGAATTGTCTGGTCATCCTCCAACAAGAGTTGTTGAATTCTTAATTGATCATATACATGTGGCATTACCAAAATCCCAGACTCTATATAGAATGGATGTTGTGGAGCTTGTGGAGTTATAGAAAAAATTACCAGAGAATATGGATAAAGGGTTTATACTCCTAATTGCATCACCATGGGGTGTAGTAGTCCTCTTCGTCAAGAAGAAGGATGGGTCAATTCACCATTTCATTGATTATCATGATCTCAAAAAAATAACAATAAAGAATAAGTGTCCTCTACATTGAATTGATGACATGTTTGATCAGCTATGTGGAGCACAATACATCTCCAATGTGGATCTGTAGTTAGGATATTACCAAGTATGGGTGAACAGGAGGATATCCCCAAGACTGCTTTTTGTACAAGGTACAGGAACTATGAATTCATAGAAATTCCTTTCAGACTCACTAAAGCTCTATAAATCTTCATAGAATTGAAGTATAGAATCCTTATATATTACATCAACAAATTTTTGGTACACTTTTCTTAAGACATTACAATATAATCAAAAACCAAGGAGGAGAATATGGACAACTAAGCACTGTACTAGAGTCCTTGTGAAAGGAGAATGTCTATACATAGTACAATAAGTGTGAGTTATTGTTGAAAGAAGTTTCATTCATGTTTCATGTCATCAAGAGGAATGGTATATATATGGACCCCTCTAAGATAACTAATGTAACATCCCGGGTAAATAAATAATAATACATTTTCATATTTATTAGTATTTGTGAATTAAATATTAATTTTACTTTAAAGGGGTTTCTATGTTTGATAGTGTACCTGATATGCAACAATGAGTTTCTTTGAAATCATACGTTGTATACTAGTAATATAATAATATTATTTTAAATGGTAGTTAACATGTAGCCATTGTATTGGAGGGAATGAATAGAAATAACTAAAATATGATTATATATGTTTGTTAAATGTTTTTACATTTATCCAATTGAAGATAAAGGCTTAAAATAAGAAAATAATTCAATTTTAGGCATAGATAATCTAATATTCACTAAAAGGTCGACTTATCACCTTTTGATGGAGAACCCTCTTTAAATATAGTTTTGGTCACTCATATAAATTTTATTGGACCAAATAAAATTCTTCTTTAGAATCGGGACATCAAAATTTACTTTGTGTAAATATTTGGTATTTTTCCGATAAAGTTCATTTTTAATGAATAGTGAAAAATGTTGTATTTTAATTCGAAACCTCTTTTTAGTATAATTAATTTATATTATTAGATTATCTTTTGAATTGGTTTTAAAGTGAAATTTTAATATATTTTTACCATTTAATCCAATGGTGGTCATTGGAATTAATTTCACTTTGAAATTTGACTTAAACAAGTGTCAATCTTTTGATAGATATTGCTTCATAAAAACACGCTATTTGTTTTGACAGTGGGAAATAATTATTAAATTAATTAATGAAACTTATATGTTTTGTATTTTTTAAAATATACATAATTTTTGAATTAAGAATATCAAATAGATCTTAGTGTGAATTTTTTATATATTTCTGAAAAACATCAATTTTTTGATGAATAGTGAAACCACTATGTAGTAGTTAAAAACTGATTTTTCGTTTAAATGAAACATTACCACTTCATTGAATTGAATTTAAAAAAATCCAACATACATGGTTTTCATTAGGATGTAAAATGTTGTTCAATGGGACTAAAATAATTTTTTGGTGAATAGTAACTTTTATGTTTTGTTAATCACGATTAAAGGTAATTAGTGTAATTTAAGGTAAAAATAATGTTATAATAACATGAAATTACTTTGACACATGTCCTAACCTTATTTGATGTGTCATGGGCGACCAAATAAATACATGGGTCAACTTGGGGACCCATGGAGCCACTTGGGTAAGAAAATGACATTAATAACTTCTTATTTAAAGTTAAAATAAAAATGTCACAAACATGTATTATTTTACTAAAACAATTTTTACATGGGGTTACACAAGTCCTATTTTTGACTATAAATATTCATTTTAAAGCTAAAATGATTTCCTACATCGGGATATTTTTTTATAATTTTTAGACATTAAATAAATTAAATTATTTATGACAACATGATGATGCAGCGATTGCCTCATTATTTAACGATTTAAATAAAATGAAAAGATAATGTAAAATATAAGACTTAAACTTGTCAAAAACCTATTGGTTGGGTGGATTTATAACTCTTATGATCTTATCATAGAAATATATAGTTGTGGGACCATTAAAATCCTAAAATAATTATATAATAAAGTAACATTTTATAACATTCCAAGAGTGCCCCTCCTCCCTATTATAAAAGGCCCCCACCTCTACCACATTACCCCCACCACTCATGCAATTGTCTTGGCCAAGATCTGATCATATTATCTCTCCAAATCCCTCTCCTCATCCTAGAATCCTTACCTTAGGCATAAAAATCTTCAAGAAACACTTTTGGTTCCAACTAAAGGGAGTTACATGATTTAAAGTTAATGTCTTCTCTTATGTCCTTTTGTTTTATTTTGCTTCTCAAACCCCCTAAAATTTCCCTATTACATTATTTTATAATAACACTAGTATATCCAATATAATATTATGTTTTTATGAGATGGATTCAAGCTACACTTATACACACCTCCATCTAATGGTTAAAGAACATATTGTTTTTGTGGTTGGCGAATTTCTGCCTCACGAAACGATGATTGTTCAATCTTCTTTTAACACCTTTAATGTTGGTGATTAATATGTCACTATTTTTATATATGATATATATTATGTTTATGTTTTCCTTATGATTATTTATTTTTCATTTTTGGCATACCTTTATGGTTTCCATTATGGATAAACACGATAATTTCATTTTAGGAAGTGCAGACTACCACCCCTCAAAGTGATTTGATTCGTTAATGCCATATGTGGGATGTATAAAGGATGGAGTTAATGATATTATATATGATATTATAATTTATTTATAATATACCTTAATATCATTATGATTTCACTCCATTAAATATGAAATAGAAATGAAAGTAGCATTCAAGCGTACGTCTGGCTTACCGTCTCCTTGAACGGTGCATTTCAATTCTTACCTATAAATGTTATGTACTATAATAAATACATGTATATCATGGATATATATATGATATATATGATATAAAAATCATGAATATCATTCTGGATATAATGAACCTTTGACCACATGAACAACATGTAATTGTAAGAAGCCCATTTTTGACTTAAGTACCCAATATAAACAAAATGAACTTTATTAACTTAAATGATCACATAATGTTTATAACATGTCAATAAGTTATATAAATTGAAAAATAAACTTGAAAAGGGTTCTTAAGCAAGTAGAAATTAACTTTAGTTTATTATTCCGGAGATTAAAGAGCAATTGAGTCACGTCGGACAGGAGGTATGGGACTTCATCTCAATCGCCTTTCATTGAGGCATATTTTGTTCTAATACAATACTTTCTCTTATATGGTGTATAAACCACTTTGACTTTTAATTTTATACAAAATTAATCTTTTTATATGAAGAGTTTTATTAAATGACAAAAAGGAATGTTTATTTTAACGTACACGGTGACAACGTACTTTTCCACCGCTGTGAATATTATTTGGTATTTGGCTTCCTCAACAAGAGGTAATGTTTTTAAAATGAAATAAATACCATATAAGCTTTTATGTATTTTGGTATTGAAAATGGTTTTTATAATTGATTTTTATGTCATTATATTTAAGTGATATATTGTTACCGAAATGTGGAAATGTTTTCTTTCCTTTATATTTGTTATGTGTATTATGATTTTATAATGGTACTTGGAAATTTGGCAGGTGGTTACGTGATAACCCATATGACGGGTGCTACTATGAATACCAGGACGGGTGGTTATGTTGTAACCACCAATGCATTGGGTATGGAAGTCAGCTGTATGGCTATTCCATTTTGTGATATGTGTGGAAGTCGACCGTATGGTTATTCTATTTAAGTATGTTTATATACCAAGTTACCTTTATATGTTATGTGTTCTTTATATGGGTTTTATGGTAATATTTTGTTTACAAAAGTGTATGTAATGATCTTTTATTCAGTAAAGATTATTTACTACTTCTTAAAGGTGAAAAGTGTTACTTTGATAAAGTATTCAGGGTTTACTTGATGTTTTGAAAAACTAACAGTTTTCCTTTTTTGTGTATCCTTTACTGAGCTTTTTATGCTCCCCCAATGTTTTTTTGAAATGTATTCACAGGACATAATGTGGAATAGGGTCAAGGATGTGATCAAGGAAAATTCATGTTGTCTTAAACATGGAATGAGACATGGCACTTTTTTTAAGAGTTCATGTTATTAAAAAAAGGGAACTTTGTAGAAGTGTCTACTGTGTAATCTTTTGAGATATAATATTTGAGATCTATTTCTCTAAAACTCTAAACCTGAAAAGATCCTCAATGTGAATTATTCATTTAATTCAATATTATGTAATGTTTAAGGCCCTGTCCTTATAGTTGGTATCAAATGTCGGTTTAGACAACTTTAGAAGATAGAAAATTGTTAAATTTATAAATTAATTTATGGTATGATTGAAATGATATAGCATTTAATGATTACCATGTTGCTTCGCCTATGATATTTCTGTGTTCAGAATGGTTTTCCTAGAGTAAACAAGGCAGCTATGTTGGGACGACATCAGGAGGAAGACATCCTTCCAAATCAGCAACCTGAGATGGTCAGAATAAGAACTGAAATTTTTTTTGCAGTGATAGAACAGTTGAATCGGGATATAAATGGTTGTGGTATCTATGCACGAGATCAGCCTGGTCAACCGGAGAGGAATATGTCAGTGGTGGAACATTTCATGAGGCAATATCCCCCTTCATTCAGAGGATCATCTCACCATGTGCTAGCTAAAGGGTGGATTAAAGCACTGGAGAAGATTTTTGTTGTCATGGGGTGTTCATAACATCAAAAGGTTAGTCTTTATATTTACCGTTTTGAAGGTGAAGAAGAGCAGTGGTGGTTGATGATGAAAAATATCAAGGATAGTGATGAGATTGATGATCTTCACTGGGACGAATTCAAAGGTATGTTCCTTGAGAAATATTTTTCTATGGTTGTTCATCTTAGGATGGAAAAGCAATTCCTAGAATTGAGGGAGGAGGACGACTCAGTGGCTGCTTATGAAGAAAAGTTCACTCGACTTGAAAGGTATGCTCAAAATTTCATACGAGATCTTGATATTAAAATCAACCATTTTTACTCAGGTTTAGTGCCAATTTATCGAAGGGATTTAGCTTCTTGTGAGTTCAGAAGTTATGAAAAACTTGTTCGATGTGCGGAGAAGGTAGAAATGGAGTTTTCCGATGATCAGGTGTTCTTTGAAAAACAGCAGAATTAGAGGTCTGGTTTGCAGGAAAAGGGTAAGAATTCATCAAAGAAGCAGGGCGGTAAAAAAACCAAATATCCATACTGTGAGAAGTGTGGTAAAATGAATCCTGGATAATGTTTAACAATGTATGGAAAGTGATTTCGGTGTGGTAAGTCTGGTCATATTGCTCGTAATTGTAACCAAGATGATCAAGCAGACAATGAAAAGCCAGCAGTAAGATGTTTTAAGTGTAACAAAATGGATCATTATGAAAATGAGTGTCTAACAAAGAACTCAACTGGGGGAAAGCAGCCAGAATACAAGCAAAAAGGGGTGGTGAAATCCTTTGCAACTACTTCAGAAAATGTTGCGCCATCGAATGAAGTAGTATCAGGTACACTGTTTGTTTGTTCAGATTAGGCCAATGTGTTTTTTGATTCAGGGTCTACACATTCATTCATTTATGAGAAGTTTTTTAGTAAATTGGGAATTCCATTAAAAGATATGAATCCTAAAATTATGGTAAAAACACCATGAGGGAACATTGAGACAAAACGAATTTATAATAACCTTCTTATCCTTGTGTGCGGAAAGAATCTACCTAAAAAACTTAATGTTTTGCCTCTAGTGAAGTTTGATGTTATTTTGGGCATGGATTGGCTTTCTGATTATCATGCTAAGATTGACTGCAGAGCTAAAGAAGTTTATTTTATGAAAGTTTTTCAGTTTGTGTAAATGAATGAATCCTTTATTTTGATAACATATCAGGGAGTTGAAAAACTAGTAAAATATGGAAATGAATGTTACCTTGCACATATTGCTGGAAATAAAGGAACTGTTCAGATTAATGATGTGCCAGTGTTAAATGAGTATCTGGATGTTTTTTCTGATGAGTTGCCTAGTATTATTCATGATCGGGAAGTTGAATTTAATGTTTACTTAGTTCCTGATTCTAAGCCCATTTCAAAACCCCCTTATAGAATGGCTCAAGTTGAAATTTTAGAGTTAAATAAGAAATTGCAGGAGTTATTAGATAAAGGTTTCATTCGACCTAGAAAATCACTATGGGGTGATCCTATCTTGTTTGTTAAAACGAAATATGGTTCAATGAGACTTTTCATTGATTATAGAGACTTGAATAACATCACTATTAAGAACAAGTATCCTTTGCCTCATATCGATGATTTGGTTGTTCAGCTCCTGGGAGCTCAGTATTTTTCGAAGATTGACTTGAGGTTGGGGTACCATCAGTTGAAAGTAAAATAAGAAGACGTTTTGAAGATTTTTTTTCGTACAAGATATGGCCATTATGAATTTGTAGTTATGCCTTTTGGGTTAAACAATGAACCAGCTGTATTGATGGACCTTATAAATAGAATTTTCCATGAGTTCTTGGATAAGTTTTTGGTTATTTTCATTGATTATATTTTTGTGTTTTCTAAAAGTAAAGAGGATCATGAAATTCATTTAAGGTTTATCTTTCAAACCTTATAAGAAAAAAACTCTATGGAAAATTTATCAAGTGTGAGTTTTGGTTACAAAAAATTTCTTTCCTTGGTCACATTGTTTCAAACATTGGCATAACTATTGATCCTGCTAAAACAAAAGTTGTTGAAAAATGGCCAAGACCCACAAATGTAACCGAGATTCATAGTTTTCTTGGTTTGGAAGGTTACTACTGAAGGTTTGTTGAAAATTTCTCATGGTAATATAGTCCAATGACTAAGCTAACTCAGAATGGTTTTAAGTATATCTGGAGAAAAGAATGTGATGATTTTTTTCAAGATTTGAAAATAATATTGATGAATGCCCCAGTTTAGGCACTTCCTTCTAGGAATGTTGTGTTTGTTATCTACAGTGATGCTTCGTTGAAAGGACATGGTTGTGTCCTAATGCATAATGATCAGTTAATTTCTTATTCTTCACGTCCGTTGAAAATTACTGAGGTAAATTACCCTACACATGATTTGGAATTAGCTGTTGTTGTTTTTGCTCTAAAAATTTGGAGGAATCATTTGTATGGATTAAAGTGTGAAATATATACTGATCACAAAATTTTAAAGTATATATTCACTCAAAAATAATTGAACATGGGACAGAGGAGATGGCTGGAATTAATCAAGGATTACGGTTGTACAATTTATTGCCATCCTGTAAAAGCAAATAAAGTAGCTGATTCATTGAGTAGAAAAAGTAATGCTTCATTAACCATGCTACTTTTGGAACGAGGTCCTTTGGTTTTTGATTTGATGAACTTTGACATAGAAGTTGTTGGTGTGGGAAGTTCATCTGTTTTGATTCATGTGTAAGTGATATCATCTCTATCAGAAAGAATTAAGCAAGCGCATAAGAAAGATAGTGGGATGCAGAAAAAGGTAGAGCTGGTTTAGAGGCGTAAGTTGCCTGAATTTAACACTGATAATGATTTTTTTTTGAGGTTTGGGAAGAGATTATGTGTGCCTTGTGATTCAAAGATGAATAATTAGTTGTTATGTGAGGATCACAGTTCCCCGTTTTCAGATCATCATGGTCGTACTATGATGTACAATGATCAACGAGAGTATTACTAGTGGGACGAAATGAAAAGAGATATTGCTGATTTTATTGTGAAGTATATGACTTGTCAGTAGGTTAAAGCAGAGCAGCTGTTACTAAAAGGGATGCTTTAGTCATTACCGATTCCAGAGTGGAAATGGGAAAATATATCCATGGAATTTATTGTGGGATTACCGAAGACATCTTGAGGTAATAATGCAATCTGGGTTATTGTTGATCGATTGAATAAATATGCTCATTTCCTACCTATTCGAGATTTTTTGTCTCTAGATCAACTTGATCAGTTTTATGTTAAAGATATAGTCAGGTTTCATGGAGTTCTCCTCTCCATTGTATCAGATCGTGATCCCAGATTTACTTCTAACTTTTGTAAAGGCCTTCAAAAGTCATTAGGTACTGAATTAAATTTATGTACTACCTTTCATCCTTAATTATATGGTTAGTCAGAATGAACAATTCAGACTTTGGAAGATATTCTATGTTCTTGCTTGATGGATTATCAGGGAAGTTGGGACCAACATCATTCTTTGGTTGAATTTTCATGTAATAACAGTTTTCATTCTCGTATATAGATTGCTCTGTTTGAAGAATTATATGGGAAGCGGGGTCAAACTCCAACTTTTTGGGATGATGTAGGTGACAGGAAGTTGATGGGACAAAATTTTGTAGAATAGTTGGCAAAAAAAGTTCAGCTGATACAGAAACACATCAGAACAGCTCAGAGTAGGCAGAAAAGTTATGCACACTACCGGAGGAAGGATCTCTCTTTTGAGGTAGGTGATCATGTCTTCCTCAAAGTTTCACCATGAAAAATTTTGATGCGTTTTGGTAAGAAAGGAAAGCTGAGTCCAAGGTTTATTGGACCATATTAAATTCTGGAGAGAGTTGGATCAGTTGCTTACCAAGTGTCTCTACCTATGAGTTTATCTCAGGTACACAATGTTTTTCATGTTTCGATGTCAAGAATGTGTATGCCATATCTATCTCATGTTTTGAGCCCAAAGGTAGTTTAGTTGGAGGAGAATCTCTCTTATGAAGAACAACTAGTCCAGATTCTTGACCGAAGAGAGAAAGTGTTTCTAAATAATGTAATTGATCATGTGAAGGTTTTATAGAAAACCTGTATGGTTGAAGAGGCAACATTGGAATATGAAAATTCTATGAGGGATAAATACCCCCACTTATTTTGATAAGTGAATAAAATTGCAAGGATGCAATTACCAAAAGGGGGGAAGGATGTAACGTCCCATGTAAATAAAGAATAATACATTTTCATATTCATTAATATTTGCAAATTAAATATTAATTTTACTTTAAAGGTGTTTCTATGTTCGATAGTGTACCGAATACGCAACAACTAGTTTCTTTGAAATCTTACATTACACACTAGTAATATAATAATATTATTTTAAATGGTAGTTAACACGTAGCCGTTATTTTAGTGGGAATGAATAGAAATAACTGAAATATGATTATATATGTTTGTTAAATGTTTTTACATTTATCCAATAAAAGATAAAGGCTTAAAATAAGAAAAGAATTCAATTTTAGGCATAGATACTCTAATATTCACTAAAAGGTCGACTTATCGCCTTTTAATGACGAACCCTCTTTAAATATAGTTTTGGTCACACATATACATTTTATTGGACTAAATAAAATTTTTCTTTATAATTGGAACATCAAAATTTAATTTGAGTAATTTTTTGGTATTTTTTAGATAAATTTTATTTTTTAATGAATAGTGAAAAATGAAGTATTTTAATTCAAAACCACTTTTTAATATAATTTATTTATATGATTATATTATCTTTTGAATTTGTTTGAAAGTGAAATTAGAATATATTTTTATCATTTAATCCAATGGTGGTCATTGGATTTAATTTCACTTCGAAAATGGACTTACACAAGTGTCAATATTTTGATAGATATTGTTTCTTAAAAACACCCTATTTGTTTTGTCAGCGGGAATTAATTATTAAATTAATTAATGCAACTTATATGTTTTAAATTTTTTAAAATAGACATCATTTTTGAGTTTGGAATATCAAATTTTTCTTTGGGTGAATTTTGGGTAATTTTCTGAAAAACATCAAATTTGGATGAATAGTGAAACAACTAAGTGGTTGTTAAAAAGCCGATTTTTCATTTAAATGATACTTCAACACATCGCTGAATTGAATTACGTAAATATGACATAAATGGTTTTCATTAGGAAGTAAAATTTGGTTGAATGGGATTAATATAATTTTTTGGTGAATAGTAGCTTTTATGTTTTATTAATCGCGATTAAAGGTAATTAGTGTAATTTAAGGTAAAAATAATATTATAATAATATGATATTACCTTGACACATGTCTTACCCTTATTGGATATGTCATGGCCGACCAAAAAAATCCATGGGTGAACTTGGGTACCTCACGGAGACACTTGTGTAAGAAAATGACATTAATAACTTTTTATTTAAAGTTAAAATAAATATGTCACAAACATGTATTGTTTTACTAAAAAAATGTTTACATGGGGTTATTCAAGTCATATTTTTGACTATAAATATTCATTAAAAATATAAAAATATTTCCTACATCATTATATTTTTCTTATAATTTTTATACTTTAAATAAATTAAATTATTAATGACACCATGATGATGCAGCGATTACCTCATTATTTAACGATTTAAATAAAATGGAAAGATAATGTAAAATATAAGACTTACACTAGTCAAAAACCTTTTGTATTGGTGGATTTCGAACTCTTCTGACCTTATTCTCTAAATAGATAATCTTGGAACCTTTAAAATCCGAAACTTATTATATAATAAAATAACATTTTATAACATTCCAAGAGTGCCCCTCCCCCCTCTTATAAAAGGCCCCCACCTCTACCACCTTACCCACACCTCTCAAGCCTTTGGATCGGACAATATCTGCTCATATTATCTCTCCACATCCCTCTCCCCATCCTAGAAGGCTTACCATAGGCAGAAAGCTCTTCAAGATACCATTTTGGTTCAAACTAAAGAGAGTTACCCAATTTAAAGATGATGTCTTCTCTTATGTCCTTTTGTTTTATTTTGCTTCTCCAACCCCCTAAACTATTTCTATTACTTTATTTTGTAAAAAAACCAGTATATAAAATATACTAGTATGTTGTTATGGGATGGATTCGGTCTACAATTACACAAACTTCCGTCTAATGGTTAAAGAACATACTGTTTCTATGGTTGGCGAATTTCTTCCCCACGAAACGATGATTGTTCAATCTTATTTTAACACATTTCATGGTAGACATTAAGATGTAACTCTATTTATATATGATATATATTATGTTTATTTTTTCATTATGCTTATGTATTTTTCATTTATGGCATACCTTTATGATTTCCATTATGGGTAAACACGATAAATTCATTTTAGGAAGTGAGGACTACCGCCCCCTCAAAGTGATTTGATTCATTCAAGCTATATGTGGGACGTATAAAGGATGGAGTTAATGATATTATATATGATATTATACTAGAATTATAATATACCATAATATCATTATGATTTCACTCCATTAAATATTAAATAGAAACTAAAGTAGCGTTCATGCATATGTACAACTTACCATCTCCATGAACGGTGCATTTCATTTCTTACGTCTAAATGTTATGTATCATTATAAATACATGTATATGATGGATATATATATGATATATATGATATCCAAATCATGAATATCATTCTGGATATAATGAACCTTTGACCACATGAACAACATGTAATTGTAAGAAGTCCATTTTTTACTAAAGTACCAAATATCGACAAATCGAACTTTATTAACTTAAATGATTACATAATGTTTATATCATAGAAATAATTTATATAAATAATAAACTTGAAAAATGTTCTTATGAAAGTAGAAATTAACTTTAGTTTATTATTCAGGAGATTAAAGAGAATCGATTCATGTTGGATACGAGGTAAGGGACTTCGTCTCAATCTCCTATCATTAAAGCATTTTTTGATCAAATACAAGACTTACTTTTATAAGGTGTATAAACCCCTTTCAATTTTAATTTTATACAAAAGGAATTTTTTTCTACGAAGTGTTTTACTAAATGAAAAAAAGGAATGTTTATTTTAACATACGCGGGCGGTGACAACTACCTTTTCCACCGCTGTGAGTATTATTTGGTCTTTGTCTTCCTCAACAAGCCATAATGTTTTTAAAATGAAATAAATACCATTAACTCTTTTTTTTATTTTGGTATTGAATTTTTTTATAATGGATTTGTTATGTCAATATATATAAGTGATATATTGTGATCTAAATGTGGAAGTGTTTTCTTTCCATTATATTTTTTTATGTCTTATGATTTTATAATGGTACTTGGACATTTGACTGGTGGTTATGTGATAAACCATATGACTTTTGGTGCCATGAATACCAGGACGGGTGGTTAAGTTATAACATCTAATTCATTGGGTATGAAAGTCGGTCCTATGGATATTCCATTTAGTGATATGTGTGGATGTTGACGGTATGGTTATTCCAATTAAGTATGTTTATGTCCCATGTTCCCTTTATATGTTATGTGTTCTTTATATGTGTTTTATTGTAATACTTTGGTTACATAAGGCTATGTAATTATATTTTATTCAGTAATGATTATTTACTAGTTCTTAAAGGTGAAAAGTGTTACTTCGATAAATTATTCATGGTTTACTTGAAGTTTTGAAAAATTAACAGTTTTAATTCTTTGTGTTTCCCTTACTGTGATTTTTATGCTCACCCCAGGTTTTTTTTTGAAATGTTTTTCACAGGAAATAATGTGGAATAGGGTCGAGGATGGGATCAAGGAATAGTCATGTTATCTTAAACATGGGACAAGACATGACTCTTTTTTTTAAGAGTTCATGTTTTGTACAAAAATGAATCTTTGTAGAAGTGTCTATTGTGTAATCTTTTGAGATGTAATAGATATGATCTAATTCTCTAAAAATCTAAACCTGAGAAGATCCTCAATGTGAATTATTCATTTAATTCAATATTAAGTAATGTTTAAGGTCGGGGCCTTATAGCTACAATTGAGGCATGGTTGAGGCCATCATTAGTAATAGATATTTGTATCTTTCGGGGGTTAGTTGGAAGATGTTGCCGATTTGTGAGAAATTTCTCACAATTGTAAAACCCTTTTACCCATATATCTTTAAAGGGAGTCAAGTCTTCTTTGAGTGATGAATGTAAAGATAGCTTCAAGGAGTTGAGAAGGAGTCTTATAACTGAAACTTTACTCACACTACCCACAAGTAGTTAATTTTTTGTGGTTTTCAGTGATGCTTTGAAGAAGGGCCTCGACTATGTGTTGCTGTAAAATGACAAAGTGATTTCCAATTTTTTAATTAAATTGAATGTTCAAGAGAAAAACTATCCAACACATGATTTATATTTCGATGTCTTTATCTTCACTTTAGAAATTTGGTGACATTACCTCTTTGGTAAGAAGAGTGAAATATACACGGATCAAAAAAGAATCATGTATATATTCACCTAGAAAGAGTTTAATATGAACCAATGAATATCTCTAGAGATGAGTGAAGACTATGACTGCTCAATCCATTACGTCCGTAGGAAATCAAACAAGGTGGAAGATTCCCTATATAGAAAGGACCCAATAATTCAATCATTGATGAGAATTGACAAGCATCCAATATTCTTATATTTTATGAATATGGAAATGTGGATCATAAAAAAAGAATCATCATGAATCATTTCATAAATGATATCTAAACCGTCTCTTTTGTAAAGGTTAAGGGAAACTTAAAATGATTATGTTGGAATTCAAAAGAAAGTGTAAAGTATTAGAAAAGAAAAATCCATGGAGTTCAATTTTAATAAAGAAGGAATTGTGAAATTTGGGTCAAGACTGTGTGTTCCACAAAATCCATAGTTAAAGAATTAACTTTTTGATGATGCATATAGTTGAAATTTCTCCATCCACCCAAGAAACCCAAAGGAGTATCGAGATTGCTGAGAGATTTGTTGGTGGGATTACATGAAAAAGGAGTTCCCTATGTAAACATCAAAGTGCCTGGTGTGTCAGAAAGTGAAGGCTAAGAGGAATAATTCTATAGGTATTATGCAACCATTACCAATACCAACATTTTTGTAACACCCCAAGCTTCCATGGTATGCTCCTCTTTGAATAATATAACCGTGTGTGTTGTATGCAACCTCGAGTTCTAACACACCGCGACCAATAAAAGTAGCAGTTATGAATAGTGATACCCACTTTTTGAAAATATATATATTTTATATTTCAAAATGGACATCATTTTTGGATTCAGAATATCAAAATTAGACTATTTTGAATTTTTGGTATTTTTCTGAGAACTTCCAATTTTTGATGAATAGTGAAAAATAATTAAAATTTTTTTTATTCAAAATAATTTAAAGTGATAAATTATACAATTAAGTACTTCTAAAGTTTAATTAAAATATATTTTTACCATTTTATCCAATGGTGGTCGTTAGAATTAATTTCACTTTGAAATTGGACATAAACAATTGTAAATCTTTTGATTGATAATATTTCTTAAAAACATGATATTTGTTGTGACAGCGGGAATTAATTATTAAATTAATTAATTAAACTTATATGTTTTGAATTTTTTAAAATAGAAATCATTTTTGAATTAGGAATATCAAATATAGCTTAGGGTTATTTTTTGGTGTAGTTCTAAAAAACATCTATTTTTGATGAATAGTGAAACCACTAAGTGCTAGTTAAAAAAATGATTTTTTTTTTAAATGAAATTTTACCACCTATGTGATTTGAATTTCCAAAATCTAACATACATCATTATAATTAGAAATTAAAACGTGGTTCAATAGGATTAAAATAATTTTTTGTGAATAGTAACTTTTATGTTTTATTAATCGCGATTAAAGGTAATTAGTGTAACTTAAGGTAAATATAATGTTATAATAATATGAAAATATCTTGACACATGTCCTACACTTATTGTATGAGTCATGGTAGACCATGAAAATCCATGGGTCAACTTGGGGACCCCATTTAGCCACTTGGGTAAGAAAATTACATTAATAACTTTTTATTTAAAGTAAAAATAAAATTGTCACAAACAGGTGTTGTTTTACAAAAATAGTTATTACATGGGGTTATATAAGTTAATATTTCGACTATAAATATTAATTGGAAATATAAAAAGCTTTCCTACATAATTATATTTTTTTTTATAACTTTTATACATTAAATAAATTAAATGTTTTATGACACCATGATGATGCAGCGATTACCTCATTAATTAACGATTTAAATAAAATGAAAAGATAATGTAAAATATAAAACATAACCATGTAAAAATCCTATTGGATGAGTATATTTCGAACCCTTATCACATTATCCTAGAAATATATCATTTTGGGACCTTTAAAATCCTAAAAGTATTTCATAATAATGTAACATTTCATGACATTCCAAGAGTGCCCCTCCTCTCCTCTTATAAAAGGCCCCCAACTCTACCACCTTATTCACACCATCAAAGCCATTTGGTTCAGAAAAACTCTGCCCAAATACTCCCTCAAATTACCTCTCTTACTCCTAGAATCCTCACATTGGGCAGAAGTCTTCCCAAGGAAGCCTTTGGATCAAATAGAAAAGAGTTACCTGATTTTAATGTAATGTCTTCTCTTATTTTATTTTGTTTTATTTTGCTTCTCCAACCACTTAAACTCTTTTTAATCCTTTATTTTGTAACAAAAAGAGTATCATAAATATACTTGGATGTTTTTATGTGAATTATTTGATTTACACTTACTCACACCTTCGTCTAATGGTTAAAGAACATACTGTTTCTGTGGTTGGAAAATTTCCACCTCACAAAACGATGATTGTTCATTATTCTTTTAACACCTCTCATGGTGGCCATTAAGATGTTACTATATTTATTTATGATATATATTATAATTATGGTTTCCTTATTCTTGTGTATTTCTCATTTATGTCAGACCTTTATGATTTCCATTATGGGTAAACGCGATAATTTCATTTCAAGAAGTGCGGACTACCACCTCCTCAAAGTGATTTGAATCGTTAATTCCATATGTGGGATGTATAAAGGATGGAGTAAATGATATTATATATGATATTATACTGGAATTATAATATAACTTTATATCAATATTATTTCTTTCCATTAAATATGAAATAGAAATGAAAGTAGCGTTCATGCATACGTACGGCTTACCGTCTCCATGAACGGTGAATTTCATTTCTTAGCTCTAAATGTTACATAATATTATGAATGAATGTATATACTGGATATATATATATGATATATATGATATCTACATCATGAATATAATTCTGGAGATAATGTATATTCTACCACATAAACAAATTGTAATTATAAGAAGTTTATTGTTGACTCAAGTACCAAAGATCGACAAAACGACCGTTATTAACTTAAATGACTACATAATTTTTGTAACATTGTAATAAGTGATATAAAAGGGATAATGAACATTAAAAAGGTTCTTATGAAAGTAGATATTAACTCTATTTTATTATTCAGGAGATTAAATAACGGTCGAGTGAAGTCGGACACGAGGTAAGGGAACTTCTTAACCCAATTTCTATTCTTTGGGTTAATATCCTACATTCAAATTATGTCATGATATTATTATGTACTATCTTGTATTTGTACTTTCTTTATGTGTACTTATATTGAATACACATAATAGATTTATTTTAATTTAAAAAAATGATCTTTTGTAAGGGACTTCGTCTCAATCTCCTTTCATTCAGGCATATTTTGTTTTATACACAAATTTCATTTATACAGTGTAAAAACCCCTTTGAGTTTTACGTTTATTCAAGAGGAATATTTTTATATGAAGCATTTTAATAAACGAAAAAAGGGAATGATTTTTTTGTCATACATATGCGGCGACAATGACTTCTCTACCGCCATGACCATTATTTGAGTTTTGTCTTCCTCTACAAGCCATAACTTTTTTAAAAGAAAAATAATTACAAAGTTTTAATTTTCATTTATTTTGGTTTTAAAAATGGTTTTGAATGTGTTTTTTTAATATCAATGTGTTTTATTGATATCTTGTGATTGAGACACAGAAATTTTATGTTTCCTTTATGCATGTTTTAAGTGATACGATTATGTTATGGTTTATGATATGTTTAAACCTGTTCATATGAGGAATGCATTGGACTTAATAACTGACGGGTGGAGCCCATTATAGCTCCTAGATGCATCGGCATGACTCATGAGACAAACTAGTGTCTTGGCACGTGGCTTTGACAAAATTTTATTTGTATTCTTGGCACGATGCCTTGGCTACGTGGTTATGATAGTCTGGCATTATGCATTCCATCATTATGAAAGTGGTTATTGATATTTCATGTGATTATTCGATCTTATAGAATATCCATGTGAATAAGTAAATGGAATTATTTAATTTTATTTTTGCCATATTATGCTAATGTTCAAGTTTAAATGGCTTTTGTTTTAGTTATACATTGCCTTAAATGTTAATGTTTATTTATGAAAGCTTCCTCTATATTGTTATCCTTACTGAGCATCTAAGGTCTCCTCTTCCAATGTTTTAATTTTTCCAGGATATGAAGAAATATATTATGAATGACTTGCAGGGATAGTATGAGGGGATATAAAGAAAATATGTTGTTGTAGTTTTGTTTTTGTTTATGATGTAATGTAAGACATATGAATGTATCTAGTGTTTCAAGGCTACTAAACTAGTCGGTCTTTCGAGACATGATCTTTGTGATCATGCTAATGTTACGAAATAATGCACCGACACTGGGTAACTGGGTTCGGGGCATTACAGTTGGTATCAGAGGTAGTTTAGTACTAACCTTGGCAGCTAGATTTAGATAAACTCTGATTAGATCACATAGTCCTAAGATAAAATTTTAGGATTAGTATAGAAGAACATCCTATAATTTTGGTATTATAGAGATTTTGTGAGTTTTCCGAGCAATACATCCCTGTTTGGATACGATCAAGTAGAGGTGGCTCTGGCACAGATGTACCTAGGGGTAAAACCCAAAAACACCACTTTGAGCTAGACTTGAATGGGAACTGGTGCACGAAAACGGGCCTTGCTGCACTCTTGGTTACATCACTCCTAGGGGATATGATTATGATAATTCTCATTTTCTTTAAAAACCCCTATAATGGGTAATGGGTATATAGTTCCTCAAAGAAAACATTTTTGTGATTATAGATTATATACATAAATAGTTCAATTTATGTTAAGTGTTTTACAAGTATGGAATTATGAATTTTGATTCATAAACTAATCTAGTTTATTCCATTGTTTAGAAATGGCGCCTAGTGGGAGGAATGGAAACCATATCAATGCACACACTCCATGTAGGGATTTCCCTCCTGCTCAACATAATTATTGTGGAGCTGGAGATACAACTGGTGCTGATCAAATTATCACCATACCGGGACAACTCACTAAGGTTATGAATAATAACCATACTCGTATGGAGCACCCTGATCCGAAACATGGAGGATCAATGTTAGACTGCTTCATGAGGCAGAAACTGCCAATATTTAATGGGGGTACAAATTCATTAGTAGCTGAGCAATGGATGAACTCCATACCGAAAATATTCCACACATTGGGGAGTAGTGAAAGGGAGAAGGTTGTCATGCCAGTTTACAACCTCACTGGAGATGCCGACCAATGGTGGTCGCTAATTCAAAACACAAAGGAAGATGGAGAAGTATCAAGTATGGAATAGAGGGAGTTTAAGGAAATTTTCTTAGAAAAATACATTCCACATGACCATCGAGCAGATATGGAAATGAAATTTCTGAGTCTGAGGCAAAAGGAGAATGAGAATGTCTCAAAGTATGAGGCTAACTTTACAAGGTTAGCGAGGCATGCTGCAGATTATATACATAACCCAAGAAGTAAGTTTGATCGTTTATTTGATGGGTTAAAACCATTTCTCTGTCGAGCTTTAGTATCACAATCATTCTCAACATATGAAGACATAGTCTCATGTGTTATCAAGACAAAAAATGAATTCTCTATGTCTTATGACAACAAATTAAAGCAAGATAAGAAGATAATGATGGAACAAGAGACAGATAAAGGGAAAAAGGGAAAGAAGTATTTCCCATTTATGTGATAATTGTGTAAAAAATCACCCTGATAATTTCTTAAAAGGAATGGGAGTTTGTTATAAATGTGGAGAAATAGGTCACCAGGCTCATGATTGCAAGGGAAAGAAAGAGGATATCAATGTTGAATGATACAATTGTTGGGAAATGGGTCATTATGTAAATAAATGTCTAAGAGTTATGGAAACTTACCTCAGAAAAGGCCAACAGATCAAGGACAATCTTATGTTGTTAATATAGTTGAAGTGGAATAATTAATGTATTGGTTCTTTTGGAAAGAAGGATTATATTATGGTTATAAGAATAATGTGATATATATAAAGATTGTACAGCAGTACATTTTGTTTTCATTATGGATTTAATATGATGAAGGTAATCATATTTTTATTATGTGACAATAAGAGAAACTTTACCTTGTTTGGAGAATCTAATGTTACAATTGATTTTGGAATTTAAAGACCTTTTAGAGAAAGTCTGGACGGAGGTATTTTTGATAACTATGAAGGTTGGAATGGATTAAGTTGAATATTGGATAGTATTATTTAAGGTTAAAACATTTATGAAGATTAATTTTGGAATATTATAATACTATAGTTTTAGGGAAAGGACAACCTGTAGGTCGGGGGATAACCCGTCGCGTCAGACAAAGCTGTAGGATTCGAACCCACAACCATAGTGCGACAGGCCGATATTACCTACCACTAGCCTACAGGAAGTCCCTGGTTATTACAAAATATTTTTCTTAATCTAAATGGTATTTGTTAAGATTTTTAACCTTATAAGATTAGGATAAATATAATATTTTTGAGTTCTATTATCTTTTTGAGTGAAAGATGGGTTTCTCATAAAAATTTATTAAAGAATGAAAGTCTACATGACCAGTAAGTATATTTCCTTACGTTCTTAGTAAATCTCCTAAATAACTTTCTAAACTTTATGAAAGGTAACTTAAAACAAAAATGTTTTCGGTTAAATTTTCTAATTGGGGAATCAATGACTGTTTAACCAATCACAAGTTTGTGATTTTATTATAGCTAACTTTCTCCTAATCCTGTTTTATACAACTCTCCATCAGACCTTGATGGTTTTCTTTTCCTCCATATCCATATTTTCATAGAATCCTAGTATGGGTTATCTCTGGTGACCTTTTTTACTTCTCTTTCTTTCTTTTAAAGTTATATTTTTATTAACCTTATTTCCGATGTGGGTTTTCCACAAAGGTATTTTCTATTTTCAACCTTTTATTTTCAAATAAAATTTTAAATTGCGAGGATGAAATTTCTTGAAGGAGGGGAGAATGTAACACCCCAAGCTTCCATGGTATGCTCCTCTTTGAATAATAGAGCAACGTGTGTTGTACGCAACCTCGAGTTCTAACACACCATTACCAATAAAAGTAGCAGTTATGAATAGTGATACCCACTTTTTGAAATTATATAAATTTTATATTTCAAAATGGACTTCATTTTTGGATTCGTAATATCGAAATTCGCTTATGTTGAATTTTTGGTATTTTTCTGAGAACATCCAATTTTTGATGAATAGTTAAAAATACTTAAAAACAACTTTTTTAATCAAGAAAACTTATAGTGATAAATTATAAAATTAACTGGTTCTAAAGTGTAATTAAAATATATTTTTAACATTTTATCTAATGGTGGTCTTTAAAATTAATTTCTCTTTGAAATTAGATATAAACAATTGTCAATCTTTTGATTGATATTATTTCTTAAAAACACGCTATTTGTTGTGACAGCGGAAATTAATTATTAAATTAATTAATTCAACATTTATGTTTTGAATTTCTTAAAATAGACATCATTTTGAATTAGGAATATCAAATATAGATTAGGGTTAATTTTTGGTGTTTTTTTGAAAAACATCAATTTTTGTTAAATACTGAAACCACTAAGTGGTAGTTAAAAAACTGATTTTTCATTTAAATGAAATTTTACCACCTCTATGATTTTAATTTCCCAAATACGGGATACATAATTTTCATTAGGAAGTAAAATGTGGTTCAATGGGAATAAAATAATTTTTTGTGAATAGTAACTTTTAAGTTCTATTGATCGTGATTAAAGGTAATTAGTGTAACATAAGGTAAATATAATTTTATAATAATATGAAAATATCATGACACTTGTTCTACACTTATTGGATGAGTCCTGGACAATCAATAAAATCCATCGGTCAACTTGGGGACCCCAAGAAGCCAATTGGGAAAAAATGAAATTAACAACTTTTTATTTAAAGTAAAAATAAAATTGTCACAAACATGTGTTGTTTTACTAAAATAGTTATTACATGGGGTTATATTAGATAAACATTCGACTATAAATATTAATTGTAAAGATAAAAAGATTTCCTAAATCATTATATTTTGTTTATAATTTTTATACATTAAATAAATTAAATTTTTTATGACACCATGATGATGAAGCGATTACCTCATTAATTAACGATATAAATTAAATGAAAAGATAATGTAAAATCTAAGACTTACACATGTCAAAAACCTATTGGATGAGTAGAGTTAGAACCCTTATCACCTTATCCTCTAAATATATCATTGTGGGACATTTAAAATCCGAAAATCATTTCATAATAATGTAACATTTCACGACTTTCCAAGAGTGCCCCTCCTCTACTCTTATAAAAAGCCCCCACATCTACCACATTATTCACACCATCAAATCCATTTGTCTCGGCCAAACTCTTCCCAAATACTCTCTCAACTTCCCTATCTTACTCCAAGAAGCCTCACTTTGGGCAGAAGTATTCCCAATGAAGCCTTTGGCTCAAATCAAAAAGAGTTACCCGATTTTAAGGTAATGTCTTATCTTATGTTATTTTGTTTTATTTTGCTTCTCCAACCCCTTAAACGCTTTTTATTCCTTTGTTTTGTAACAACACAAGTATCTTAAATATACTAGGATTTTTTTATGTTATGCATTTTATTTACACTTATACACACCTTCGTCTAATGGTTAAATAACATACTGTTTTTGTGGTTGGAAAATTTCTGCCTCACGAAACGATGATTGTTCAATATTCTTTTAACACATCTCATGGTGTCCAATAATATGTCACTATATTTATATATGATATATATTATGTTTATGTTTTCCTTATGCTTCTTTATTTTTAATTTATGTAATACCTTTATGATTTCCATTATGGGTAAACGTGATAATTTCATTTCAGGAAGTGCGGACTACCGGCCCCCTCAAAGTGATTTGAATCGTTAATGCCATATGTGGGATGTATAAAGGATGGATTAAATGATAATATATATGATATTATATTGGAAATTATAATATACCTATATATCATTATGATTTCATTCCATCAAATACAAAATGTAAATTAAAGTAGCGTTCATGCGTACGTACGACTTATTGTCTCCATGAATGATGAATTTCATTTCTTACCTCTAAATGTTATGAAATATTATGAATGAATGTATAAACTGGATATATATGATATATATGATATCTAA
This sequence comes from Viscum album, assembly GCA_963277665.1. NCBI lineage: Eukaryota > Viridiplantae > Streptophyta > Magnoliopsida > Santalales > Viscaceae > Viscum > Viscum album. Next base: position 1,629,387,738 of record OY728155.1, on the reverse strand, counting down.
ATCATGAATATAATTCTGGAGATAATGGATATTCTACCACATAAACAACTTTTAATTATAAGAAGTTTATTGTTGACTCAAGTACCAAAGATCGACAAAACGACCGTTATTAACTTAAATGACTAAATAATTTTCATTACATTGTAATAAGTGATATAAAATGGATAATGAACTTGAAAAGGGTTCTCAAGAAAGTAGATATTAACTATAGTTTATTATTGAGGAGATTAAATAACGGTTGAGTGAAGTCGGACACGAGGTAAGGGAACTTCTTAACCCAATTTCTATTCTTTGGGTTAATCTCCTATATTCAAATTATGTCATGATATTATTATGTACTGTCTTGTGTTTATAATTTCTTTATGTGTACTTATATTGAATATACATAATAGATTTATTTTATTTTAAAAAAATGATTTTTTAAGGGACTCCGTCTCAATCTCCTTTCATTGAGGCATATTTAGTTTTATACACAACATTCTTTTATACGGTGTATAAACCCCTTTGACTTTTACGTTTATTCAAGATGAATCTTTTTATATGAAGCATTTTACTAAAAGACAAAAGGGAATGATTTTTTTGTCGTACGTATGCGGGGACAACGACTGCTCCACCGCCGTGACCATTATTTGAGTTTCGGCTTCCTCTACAACCCATAACTTTTTTAAATTAAAAATAATTACAAAGTTTTAATTTGCTTTTATTTTGGTATTGAAAATGGTTTTGAAAGTGTTTTCTTATATCCATGTGTTGTATTGATATCTTGTGATTGAAATGCAGAAATGTTATGTTTCCTTTATGCATGTTTTATGTGATACGATTATGTTATGGTTTATGATATGTTTAAACTTGTTCATATGAGGAATGCATTGGACTTAATAAGTGACGGGTGGAGCCTGATATAGCTCCTCAATGCATCGTCATGTCTCATGAGACAATCTAGTGTCTTAGAACAAGTCCTTGACAAAATATTATTTGTAGTCTTGGCACGAGTCCTTGGCTATGTGGTTATGATAGTCTGGCATTATGCATTCCATTGTTATGAAAGTAGTCATTGATATTCCATGTGATTATTCGACTAGTAGAATATCCATGTGAATAAGTAAATGACATTATTTCATTTTTTTGCTATATTATGCTGAACTTTAGTTTTACAAGGATTTTGTTTTAGATATACATTGCCTTAAATGATAATGTTTATTTATGAAAGCTTCTGCTATATTTTTATCCTTACTGAGCATCTGAGCTCACCCCTTCCAATGTTTTAATTTTTACAGGATGTGAAGAAGTATATAATGAATGACCTGCAGGGATAGTATGAGGGGATATGAAGACAAGATGTTGTTGTAGTTTTGTTTTACTTTATGTTGTAATGTAAGACTTATGAATGTATATAGTGTTTTAAGGCTACTAAGTTAATCGGTCCTTCAAGACATGATATTTGTGATCATGCCAATGTTACTTAATAATGCACCGACTCTGGGTAACTGGGGTTGGGGAGTTACAATTTTAATGGGAGAACATCACCGTGTAATTTTTCACCAGAAATCTAAAGAAATCAAAAGGAAAAAACTTTATTTGTGTTGTTGTAGATTATCTTACAAATACTGCACACTTCATTGCAATTCAAGTGGATTTATCATTGGATCAATTGGAATAGGTATATATCAAAGAAGTGGTAAGGCGGTATGGAGTACGACTATCTATTGTATCCTATGGATATATAAGATTCACTTATATGTTATGGAAGAGTATTCAACATGCTCTGAATACTGAAGAGAAACTCTCAACATAAAATCCTTGTCACATGGGAACATTATTTCTTAGTTTAAGTTAATTAACTTGTCTTAAAATATTAATTTATTCATTTTATAATATTTTTGGGGGGTTTTATCACAATTTATATTTCTAGATATATATAATGTGATAAAAAAACATTTCTTGAACAATTTATGTAATTTTATTTTTCAACATCAATATAATTAACCATTCATTCAATCTTCATGTCCCATAATACCATAACAAATATGATAATATATTAACATCACAAAACAATTGAATCAACCATGGTGAAATATCATCCCACTAAAATAAGAAAATCACAATAAAATCAATCCCATCCCTCGTAACTTGGATTCCATATCCTACATGGGTTATCTAATCTAATAAAAAAGCTCATTGACAATACCCAAAACATAATACACTCCTATCTACCTATCATAAATAACAAATAAACAGATAATACTTACACCATGATATAATGTGGAATGATCCCAAGCCTAGTTCTACCACACATGATCGTGTCAGGTCACCACATGGTGTCAAGAGAATGTCCCTATATTCTAGAATCAATCGACTAACGGACATGGTCTATGATTTATAGTTTAGTGAATACTACATATGGTATAAAATAATAAAAAAATAAATACATAATAAAAATTCAATAAAAAATTCCATCAGATTGATATCTTATGATAATATTATCCAAAAAGATAATCTTTTTCATTCCCTATTGTATTCCAACTAAATGTCCTTTTGAAATTCATACTTGGAAAATATAATGAAAAAATCAATGTAATGACCGAAACACTTGTTCAAAACCTCATTCATGGTCCCATATTCATGATAAATTTCTATAAATAAAGCAATAAATGAAGAATAAGGCCTCTTTCCCATGTTCAAACCTTCATCCAAGATATATGACTAGGTAAAAAAAGTGTCATAATAGGATGTGAATAAAAATAAATAGGATACCACCAATGATTTATATTAAAATTAAATCTAAAAATCTTACATACGATTGTCTGAAAATAAAATTTATTCATATATTATAATAGGCCATCAATGTAAACTCGATGACCATAGAGGTTCAGGATTACCCCACAGTTTAACTTAAACCTTCATTGGCATCATGATGATTGTGTCTATCAATACACACTAATGGAAATAACCGAAATTAATATCCATTTTTGTCCTATATTATGTCCCTCAACCATCCCAGAAAATCACGTATCATTTCCATAGGAACCAATGAATCAATAATATCTCCTTCAGAATTCAAGAATTCTGATAAACAACCCAAGGTCCTAAAAAAATTTATTATCCCAAACTCAAGTTCTGAAAAAAAATTTCTCACCCACATTAATCATATATCGATTCATATCACCATATTGTATCACACTACAATTCATTTCTCACTGAGGAATATATCAAACATATATCACACCTAAGGAACCCTAAAACTGGACAATGATATAAAATCACCATAGATGACAAACATTATACATATTCTATATTTGTTAAATCATTATAATTACCAATTACACTCCAGTACTCATTTCATGACCTGTTATAAATTCAGAAAACTTTTATGAAAAATATGATAATAATTACAAATGAACTCCATTATCATTTCAAAAGTCATTAAATCATTATATCCTCATGCAAATATTCTCATAGAAATTCCATACCAATCTTTCCTTCCAAATCATTGTGATCTATATAAAATATAAATTTAAGAATTAAGAAACACCATTAAAAATATAGTAATAATGTTTTTCAATTAGTAGAGCATAATTCCTTGTTTTCTATCCAATGTTAAGGTTAGGGACCCCTCTGATGTGGACACTAGTCACTGTATCAATCACCATCTAACCCAATTTCGTTTTTGGCAGTTCTAATGGAGATAAATAATTACAATATGAAATATTAAAATTATTAATGACATTATCATGGGGTTCTAGTGTGATTTCATAAGTCATACATACTAGAGAAATAAAATAGATCTTAAAGAGTTTTGTCAGACAACATACCTCTTGTAAAAATGAAAAATAACAAGGGATCGTACAACTAGACAAATATTAGACATCGTGATCTACTATGTACATTTATTTATACATGAAATCAATTCTAGAAGATGGATATATTACAGGATAAAAATATAAAAAACACTAAAACCGAAACAAACAAACAAATCAATACATATGGATTAAAGAAAAAAATAGAATCGATGAGAAGTGATAGAGAATACACATATTTCATAGATATCCCTTACTAGTCATAAATTATATGCTATGGTTTAAATTTCAAACTAAGAATCATAATAGTTGTTTTGGATGGGAAAATTAATTTCCAACCATTATTGTCTCGACCTAACCTAATACCAACGACTAGATGCTCGCAACCACCTAAAATCCATTAGCTACAACCAACTTTTCATTGGTGATTTCTAGATCACAAAATGATTGGGAACCCAAATTTTAGGTTATATTTCTGCATTGATGTGCTGGTAGGATTCTCATAGCTTTTCCAAGGTACAATTTGCACATGAGATAGTAAGTGGACTACATTGGCTAGCTAGGGGCACTAGATCATCTCCATTGCAACATGCCACCACATTCCATTTCTAGCATGTCTTATAGAATCATGTTCATTAATCTATAATGTCATATAAAACCTGGAATGGGTCATAATAAAAGTTAAATTTATCTCAAAAAAACATAGTGTGAATGTACCTCAGTAAAAGTCTGGGATATTATAATCATGTTTTCATGAAACTATTTTATTGTCAGTGTAGTGTTTTGGTGAAGAAATAATTTTTGGAGTGATGTTTAGAATAGATTTTCTGATAAAACCAATGTATTTAATAATCATACAAGGTGTGTGTTGAGTCACTCCCACTATTGGTAACCCCAGTGATGTACTATTTCTAGAAGAATTTTAGTGGTGGAATGGTTTTATTTTTCCCTATATACAAGAAAAATCATCATACGAGGAATGGTATTTTGTTCATTGTATTAAAAACAAAATCATATAGATAAATTGTATTTGAATAATTTGTATTTATTTCGGATGATCTATAGCTGATTTCTATGTGGTTTAAAGTGTATGTTTCATTCCTTGATGGTTGTGTACCGAATTTGATTCATGCTTAGACCTCATAATCCACAATATGCATGGGATACATGAATTCTTTCCACATAAGGTTATTTTATAATTTTACATTCATTGAAACCCAAGATATTTTCTAATACTATGATGAAAAGTTACAAATTATGGAGTTGATAAATTATCCCATGTTTTTACAATGTTTGGAAAAGATGAAATTTGTTTTTTTTAGTCTAGTGGCCTCCCAAGTTCTTATTCATCATGTTCACATGAGAAATTTATTCTATTATTAAATGGATGAGAGGGTAAAAATAAATATATTATATTAACATTAAAGAAATAATTCCCAAGTAATTTATAAATTTATTAGATCTATCAAATTTACAAAAAACATTTAAGTCGCAACACATTAGTTCATAAATGTTGTAGTCCAAAAATATCATGAGTAACGATTTAATTTCATGTAGAATGTAAAATGATATGAATAATGGCTGTACTTGTTGCACCCAGAGATATTTTATGAGATATAATTTAATTATTTATTTGATGTTTTGTTTTGTATTCTAATCCAAGATAAGTTTTCACAATACATAACAACGGCTTAACATACAGTATACACAACACTATTATTGGCTTGTCTTACACAAAATTTCATCTTATTTTGATGGAATTAATTTTATGAAATTACGCATATAAATGAAAAATAAATTTTATTATTTATATTTAAAACCTAGTCATTATAATTCCATGTATGAAGAATATTAACATTCTTCTAAAAAACAATTTCAATTAAAATAAGTGACTTTAAAAATTAATAAAATAACTCTTGATGGATTTCATTAATAATATATAAGCTTAATATATTCAATCGAATGATTATAATTCATATTATATTTTTTATAGACCTTATATAAAATAATATTAAATATTTGGGATAAAAGCATTAATTTTTTTAAAAAATTAATTTTTGCTGCCTTTTGTTGGCACACCAATTTTAATTATTTTTTTCAAAATATTCTGTATTCTATTTAAAAAATTAAACATGTATTTCAGAATCATGATATAAAATTTCTTTTGTGTAAATTTTTTATATTTTATTGATTAATTTCATGTTTTGATGAATTGTAAAAATACACTAAATTTTAATTGAAAAGAACCTTTTTGCCAAAATAATTTATATGGTAAAATTAAATTATACAATATTTTTAATGTATAAATATAATAAATTTTTATAATTTAATAAAATTTTCGTCATTTACATTAATTTTACATTGAATTGAGATGTAAAAATGTTTCAATATTTTGTAATTTATTATCTTTTGAAATTTCTTCTTTTTCGGCAAGAATGGAATTAATCTAAAATTAATTAATACAAATCCTATTTTGTTAATTCTGAAAAATGGATTCCATATTTGTAATTAGTCAATCCAAATTATGTAATCACATTTCATTAATATTTGGGCATTGTTAAAAGTGACTTTTTTAATTTTTATTAATATTTTAAATTTAAATCAGGTAATTAATAGTAATAATAATATTATAAAATAACTCTAAAACTTTTAATAATATAATTGTATGAGTAAATTTCGAAATAAATCATAATTTATTAGAAATGGTATCCATTGGAATCTATTAGGATGAGATTATGTGATTAAATTTAACTTATTTAATAAAAAGTTAAATTTTTCTAATTAAACTTGTAAAAACTAATTCATTTCAATATTAGGTTATACAATATATAAATTCTATTATAAATACTCATTTTAAATATAAACTATTTTTCATTACTAGGGTAATTTATTTTAAATTTTTCAGAAATAAATATTTACATTAATGGTTTATACATTGATGATGGAGAAATTATTTAATTGGTGAAAATATATAATCTAATTTTTATTTGAATGATAATAACAATTAAATGACACAATAACCAGTGCAAATCTTATATGTCGATTATATCTAGACCATAATCATCCAAGGGTTGGGTATTTGAATAATTGAATCCATATAAAAATTATTATGACAATTATGTTATTTTATTTAAACTGATGTTGACCATGTCACATTCAAATTGTAATAAGTATGACACGTTTATTGATGGATTTTCCAGAATATATATTCAACCAAAATTATTCTTCTAATATATATTAGTTTTATCTTCATCATTGTATTTTATTTTTAAATTTCATTCAAAAATATCTGTATTAAATAATTACAAAAAAACTAATTTTGTAATAATTTTATCAATAGAGATAACAAATAAATGTTATTAAAATTTTAAAATAAAAATAATTTGAGATAACTAAAATGAAAAATCAATTTTCAAGTTTACCTTGACTGCATAGCGATATATTAAAATAATTTTTTCAAGGATAATGTCATATATTGATATTTTTTAAATTTATAAAATATAATATTATCAAAATGGACACTATTATTGTTTTTCAAAATTAAATTTTTATTAAATCAGTTAAAAATTATAAATTTTTTAAACAAATATAAAATGATTTTTTTACCCTAAAATATTCTATATTTTTCATCGACGGTGTAATTTTCATCAAATAAGTACAAATTACTCTATTTTAATATTGACACGTTTTTTATCGTAGATAAAAATAATAATTAAGGGAAAAATGAAATGATAAGGTTTAATGTAAATTAAACACTATTTTAAAATTTATTGATTTATGATATGAAAACCTTATATCATATAATCTTTAACACTAATATATTATCAATGGTTTCGTATGAGATTTTATTTTATTATAACTTAATATTTTTGGATATTCTAAAGGTTCCCCAAATCTGAATTATGAAAGGGAACCTCCTACGTCATTTTTTATCTTCACATTGAGCCTTGAAGATCCATAATACAATGAAATTTTTCCTTCTAAACATCACTAGTCACATTATTTATTCTCTACTGTTCTCAAATTACAAACTATAGCGCCTTTATGAGGATATATAGAGGGAGCTCGTCGAAAAATATGTAATCTTCTATACTGATTCTTTGAAATTATTTCTTGTTATACATCCTTTTAATGAGTTGTTTCCATAATAAAGTAATAAATAAATTATCACTTATATTTTGAGATGTTATTATGGTTATTTAACAACCATATTCATCCTTCAATCCATCCTATGAAAAATAAAACCACCACATGTCTATACGTATGGGTTACCCTCTCAAGAACATAGTGTAATCTGTTTTCCACCACCACCATACATGGATGGGTATAATGAAATAAATAATAAATATATATGTAAATTATAAGATGATTTATATTATCAGATATTATACAACATCAACTTCATTATCATTCAATAATTATTGGAATAATATCTTCACTCGTGCGTAGGTACGACCTACCGTCTCCACAATGTGATGTGATTTATTCTACAAGATTTTTATTAAATCAGGATTTTATATATTATTTGAATTAATAAATATGATTTATACTAATCCGAAATCATTATATAAATGATATAACTATGACCTAAGAAGGATAAACATAACTTATTTGAAAAAACATGCATAAGAACATAAAGCAGCTAATACCCAAATAATGAGAAACAATGAAATGTTACTCAAAAATAGATGATAATAGGATCATATATGATATCATAAAAAGAAATATGATTCTGTAATAAATCAAAGAAATTATTTTAATCAGTATATACTAGTGATTGAAACATACAAAATATATTAAACCTAAGGTATGGGATTATCATATCTCACTTTTATTTCTATGGGACTTATGCCTTATACACATCCTATTACTTTGGTATGGTGTTTATTCTACCCATGAATGTTTTTATAATTCATATTAAATATTTTATTATATTTAAAAATTAATATAATTTTCAGTATTTTATGTGGAATATGATTCAACTGGTTATAAATTTCTAAAGGATAATTTCATAATCCTATTATTATTAGAGATTGTTTACACATAAGAATTTCATGATGTATATTTATCATCAATGTCTATGTTTTATTAATATATATTATAAAATATTATTAATATCCTTTCACTATCATTTAATTAAAATATGACACATTGGTTAATTTTTTTTGAAATAGTATGATAGTTATATTTTATCATTTTTGATATGAATTACTTTTTTGATGTGACGAAAAAAGTACACGATGAATGTTCTCTTAAAAGTTACATGGAATGAATTGATTTTTACACTTTCATAATGCCTTATTTCCATTAGTAATCCTCTACAAGATGTCTAATTTATTTTCAAATAAATACATTTATTTTAAAATTGCACGAAATTTATATAAATTACATCATTTTTTAAGAAGAGTGAATATTTTCCTCAAGAATTATTTTCATGTGTTATATAAAAATTATTTTATATCTTATATGGAATTATTTAATAGGGTTAAGTTTCAATTATAATATCCTTATTTTATATATGTCTTCATTGGGATTATTATTGAATGATATTTATTAAATCCTTTTATTTTACATGTATTATGTGATGGTGTTTATAGAAAATAATTTAATGCCTTGGGTTATGATGAATGATAAATGTTTTTATGGCACACATAATAATGATTTCATAATTAGATGGGTTGGACTTATATATCCTTACAATTAATAGGGTAAATATTTAAATATCATGATATATACATGACTAAAATGGAATGTAAATCTGGAATAGTAAGACTAGGCATGAAAGACTATTAAACTAGGTTCTGTAATGGACTTTGTATACTATAATGGTCTTGGAAATGATCCCTAGATAATATGGAAATTATTTTCTATGATTATGTGTCTACCATAATTCCATGTTTTATGCTAATGTTATTTTATCATGGATCATGTTCTATTATGATTGATTCATTACAATTATCTAGAATTTATTTCATGACTCGTAATTTTGATATATATTATACATTGTATGAGTTTAAAAATTCATGTTCATGTTCTTACATTATTAAGTTCATGATTTGTTTTTTTAACCATACTCTAAATCTGGAATCACCCTTTCCCATGTTTCTATTCCATGAGTTATAAAATTAATATTATGTAGGGTTACTAAAGGGAAAAATATTTATGGGAGATGTTGAAGATCTATCACAAGTTATAAGAATTTATTCAATGTTTCCAAAGGAACTAAACTATTATAGTCAATGGGCGTGCATTTGTAAAATGTAATTTTTATTAATCTAAAATTATATAAAATTCACATATGTCATGCCTATATGATTATTTTTGGTATCATAGGAATGGATTAGTAACCCATTGGATACTAGGATGCGAATACTATAGTGATGTCTGTAGAGATATTTTTAAGGATATGTCTAGGGTTTTCCTATACATAATTCTATGTATAGGTTACAATCTTAGAGTTTTGGAGATAATCATGAATAACATAGGATAAAACCCAATATTTTAGAGAGTTATGGAACTTCCCATTTATTATATTGTTTTCCTAGTATGATTTTTCCACACACACTATTCTTTTTCGGTTTTAGATAATGCCTGGTACACGAAAGAACGATGTTAATGATCAATGAAATGGGAAATGAAATGATTTTACCCCTAAAAAATCAAATGTCATGGGAGATGGAATATAAAATCATATCACTATTCTTACACAAGCTAAGAATCATTCTATAATTCCAAAATTATAAGAGTGGGTAACAAAATTCTACTGAGTCCTTCATGAAGAAACATCCACCTTCTTTCAGTGGGTCTCTTGATTCAGTTATTTCTAAACAATGGATCGATACCATTGAAAAGATATTATATATACATTAATTTTCAGAACATGAAAAATTCATTTTGGTAGTTATCATTTAGAAGTAGAATAGGACCAGTGGAGGACTCTAATAAAGAATACGAGGCAAGAATATGAAATTGAATCCTTGAAATGGGATGAGTTCATGAACATATATTTCTATAAGTACATTCATCATATTCTTCAAACAGAGATGAAAAAATGTTCATATATCTTAACCAATAGGATGATGAATCTATTGGTACATACGAGGAAATTTTTTGAATACTTTAAAATTATTATTTGGGATCTTTCATCTAAGATAAATATAAATTTTATCGATTATTCAGTAGATTTTAACCAAGTCATCGAAGGGTTTTTTATATAAAATACATTAGTAAATATGAAGAGATTATGTGTTGTGCTATCGAGGTAGAAATTGAAGTTGGTGTTACATATCCATATAATGTTTTCGATATGAAAAAGAAGATAGAGTCCTTGAGAAAATCTTAATAAAATGGTGAAAATAAGATAATCGATTCCTTATGCATAAAGTGTGGAATGAATCATGGTGGATATTGTCTTAAAGGAAGTAGTAAATGTTTTACATGTAGAAAAAAAGGTAATCATATAAATGAGTGATGTGGTAATGGGATAAGGTATCTAATAGTGTGAATTGAGAAAAGACTACACATAATGTACCTCCCACACATCAACGTTACATGTTCCCAGAAAGGGGGAATTATACTATCCAATTCCCTAATTCAGGTTTTATTGATAATGATCGATGTATATAATCTATTAATGCCAAATAAAATTGAAAATCACAAGAATTAATTATTAAAAATATTCACTATGAATATAATTTTGGGGAATGATTGAGTTTTTATGAAATAGGATCCCATAATAATTTTGTATAATATCTTTTATAGTTTTAAGAAATATTAAAATATCTTTTTATTAGTCCATTGTGGTTTTTCACATGTATTTGAAAGTATATGACATGTGTTACTGGTGACCATTAAAATTGACTGTGGTAATAAAGTAATGTTTTTATAAAAACGATTATTAATGGAAGGATAACCCTTAATATGGGCATGAACTTAAGGTAATAATATTTGGGTTAACATATATTGGATATGAATAAAAAAATTGGACAATATTATTTACATTGGAACTAGTTGTTTATTTTATTAACATGTATGTTATGCTATCATGGTTGATGTTTACATTAAAATATTTATTTCATCTCAGGTACTACAACATTATGGAAAAAATCCTAAAATTAAAAATAAATTATCCTAGTACCTACATATCTAATGAAATAGATGTTCCCTTAGATCATCATAGATTTACTGCTTTGTGATGGTTAAATTTTTCTTATCCATGTTATCAATCACTCTACATAAAATCATGATAGCTATATTTCTCTTCTATTTCATGTATTTAATTTCCACTAATGTTTTCCAATGTGGAATCCTAGTGATGAGATACTTTATGTATCTATTATGTTTCTAACATTACTTTCTAAAACAAAATTTTAGTATTCCTTTTTATGATGTGAGTTTATTTGAAAGAAACATTCAAGTACTAAAATATTTATAACCCTAATGAATTTTGATGGAGAAATTTATTTTAAGGGGTTATAATATAATACCTTTATATTTTTTATGAGATATATTTTTTTTTCATTGATGCATTTTTTTACACTACAATAAGATAAGCTTGAATAATACACAACATGGGCTTATTTTTAGGTATACACAATTCTATTTAGGCTTGTTTTACATACAACATTTTTTTTCTTTTGATATAATTCATGACCAATAATAACTTAACAACTAATGTTTATTATGTTACCTTAAAACATTGTCATTATAATGGTTAGTATGAACAGTATTAAGATTCTGTTGAGAAACAACTTAAATGAAAATTAGTGAGTTTATAAAATAATAAAATCAATGTTAATGGATTTTATTAATGAAATATATGTTTAATATATTTAATATAATGTTTAAAAATAATATTATAGTTTTTCATCATAGTATATAAGAACAAATTCAATTTTTAGAATCAAAGAATTAATTTTCAAAAAGAAATTAGTTTTTCTACATTTTAATGGAGCACCCACTTGAAATATTTTTTTAATCTTTTATATAATATTTTTAAAAAAATAAAAAATTTATTTGGAAACATGATATAATATTTTACTTTGGATAAATATTTTATATTTTACTGATAACATTATTGTTTTGATGAATTGTAAAAATACATTAGATTTAAATTGAACAAAAAATTTTTCATCGAAATAACTTATATGGTTAAATTTTATTATTTAATTGTTCTAGATTATAAGTAGAATATATTTTTATCAATTAATATAATTTAGGTCATTAAAATTAATTTTACATTATATTAAGATGTAAAATCATTTCCATATTTTACAATTTTTTAACTTGAAATACTCATTCTATCTTTTCGAAAATGGTATTAATTTTAAAATAATTACTAAATATTCTATGTATTAAATTTCAAAATATAGATTCCATATTTGGAATAAGTAGTCTAAAATTATTTAAATATATTTATTTTATTTTTGGGCACTATAAACAATAACTTTAATAATTTTTTGGAATATGGTAAAAAGGTAAATCAGGTTATTAAGGCTAAGAATAATATTATATAATTATGCTAAATATTTTCTTAATATCATTGGATGAGTATGTTTAGGCTTAATAAATCCTTGGGTTGTAATGGTATCCATTGGAATCATCTTGGATGCGATTAGGACATTTAATTTACCTTATTTAATGAAAAATTAACTATGTATCACTAAAAATTTAATAACCAAATCAATTTTAATATAAGGTTATATATACAATAAATTAAATTAAATATTCTAATTCTAATGTTATTTTATTTATTTGTGATTGAAATTTATTTTTAATATTTTGGAAACATAAAATTACTTTAATTTTTAAAACATTAATGATGAAAAAATTATTAAATTGATGAAAAAGAAATAAAATAATTTTGATTAAAATTATAATAAACATTAAATGATAATGAAACATGACAAAATATTTTTGTCCAAGTATATCTCGACCATAATCATCCAAGGGTCATGTTTTTGACCATTTGGATCCAGATGTAAATGATTTTGACAATTTTATTATTTTATTAAAAGTGATGTTAAACTTGTCACATTTATGTTTTAATAAGTATAACATTTTTAATGATGGATTTTCTGGAAGATATATTTTTCTAATAGTATTATTTTTAAATATATTAGATTTATAATCATAATTTTATTTTTTTTCAATTTTCATTCAATGTAACACCTAAACCATCAACGATACATTTCTCTTTGATTAATGTAATAGCTTGCACTGTGTGCAACATCAAGTTCCAACACACCACGACCTATCTAACTAGTGGTTATAAATAGTCATACCAAATTTTTGAAATTTTTGAAATTTTATTTCTAAAAATGGACTTCATTTTTGGATTCAGAATACCAAAATTAGGTTAGGGTGAATTGGTGGTATTTTTCTGAAAACATTCAATTTTTTGATGAATAGTGAAAAACACTATGTTATTGTTTAAAACCGAAATTTTATTTGAATAATTAGTTATTTTATTTAAAATTATTTTAGGTATAAATTGATACATAATACTATTGGAACTGGAAAACACATCCATGTAATTCAAAGAATGCTTCTGAGAATGATCTCAGAGCATAGCTCATTTTCAAAGTTTCAATTGGACTGGTTGGGGAGCACGAACAAAGTTACAGATCAGAAGTTATGGTTGTTTGAAGTCAAGCTACTGTAAATGAACATCCAGGATGATTTTGGGGAAACGTGTGGCTTTCTGCAAATGAAGTGAAATCTTGTGCGAAAGAATAGTTGTTTTTTTTGCAAGAATAGAATCTTGTGTGCAATAGTAAAATCATGTGTGCATCATGTTGCACAAACCTTTAACGTGACCAATGAGATTTTATCTTCCACCCAGGCCACACAAAAATTGTCTACAGAAGGTGAATGCTAGTTTACGAGGTGCACACAAGATTAGAATCTGTAGGCTAGATTCTTATGCACCCAATGCAATGTCAAACATCCCTTTGAACACGTACCCACCATAGGGTGCATGTAAGATCACATTAGTGCCTAGAATATTTTTCATAAGTGCTCTTAGGATTTACTTTAAATACAAGTTCACCCCTTCCCATGAGAGAGGTCTTCGGAAGTCATCCACTACTCTTCTGCATGTAATACACCCTCTTCCACGCCCGAATGGAAGAATTAAACCATCCATGTGAGATATATCGTGACAGGTCCCATATGGGTCAACTCTCGCTCAAGACCATAGTGGTTTGATCCTCTCCGAATATCTTTTAAGTCTATGTCATGTGCATGATTTATTCCACTCTTACACGCATAATATCCACCTTGGGAATACCATGAGTTGAGATAGTCGTTCACACTCCATGAAACACCTTGAGTCGACATATTCCTCTTGGTTCATTTCCCATGACGTCAGTTGAGATTCTCATCATCAAATCCCTAAGAACCATGAGTCATGCCATTCCTCAAGTAACTCATCAAAAACCCATCACCCAACTCATATTCCAGGATCCACGAGAAAGGACCGCTCTTGTGTAAGTCCCAACAGCAAGAATTTCTAGACACCTTGTGTCTAATAGTCTTATCTATATGGCTATAAAATATAGTATACCCTATATGAAAAATATAGGATGCCTCTTACCCCAAAAAATATTTTCCTGATACACCAAGCATCAGATAAAAATAGTCCTATTTATATGACTTTAAAAGTTAGTACACCATATATGCCAAATTAAGGATGCCTCTTGATCCAAACATGAGATGACTTATGTACCTGTCGTTTGATTCTAATAGTCTTCTCTACATGAGTATAAAATAAATTACACCCTATGTGAAAAACTAGGAATCTTCTTTATCTAAACAAGATATTCCTTATGCACCAAGAATAATATGCCAATAGTCCCATCTATATGACTTTAAATTGTAGTACACCCTATATGAAAATAAAAAGATTCCTCTTCCTCCAAACAAGAAATGCTTTATGCACCAATAATAAGATGCTGACAGTCTTCTCGACAACACTATAAACTGTTGAATGCTCTATCATTCAATAATAGGCTGCCTCTTGTTCCAAAAAATAGGTTCTTTATGTGCTAAGACTAAGATACCTCATGACATGATTATAGTGGCGTAATTTCTTAAGCATTGGAATCTGTTACAGCATTCCACCATTACACTTCATGCTTCATGTGTCCTTCATTCAGATCATCATCCTCATTCTTGTTTGAAGGGACCCCCTAAAGGCCTGGTCCCATGCCGCCTCATCTCTCCAACCATCCTGGGCCAACTCCCCGGAAGACATTGGATGACACTTTGAGTCAGGTCCTATGTTTTGAACATGGTCAATAGTTGACCCTCATTTGTTTGTCCCCATTTCAGGCTAATGATATATGGATGATTTGTTTCGAACATGGTCAATAGTTATCCTACATCATCACGCCACCGTCTCCCAGTTCTGAATGTCAGTCATGTGATTCACACTTATCATATCCCTTTTTTTAGATTGATTCAAACAACCTTGTCGTTATCCCTATTATGAACTGGTGCATTGGTGTTTTCCCTAATTATATGCCTAAACCCACCGATGAGTTTGGATGCACTCATGGACAGACATTAGGAATAAATTATTGGAAGCTTCCACACCTAAGCACCATTCATAGTTTCTTCTCCATAGCATCTCATGAGCATGTTCTTTGTGTAATCCTCATTTACCATTGTCGTTCTATAGAGACACATGGGTTGCTTCCTTGCGTAAGCCCTATTCAAGGTTTCCACTTCTCAGCGGTACCCGATTATTTTTTACACATAATCCCCATCCACCATTGTCGCATCTTGGTAGAACACAGGCATGCTAATGACTATTGATTCTTTTCATCGCCACCATAATGTGGGCCCATCAATGGATCGCTCTATGAAATGCCATGACCACGACATTGCTGATGCCTTCCCTTCCACAAGGGTGGGAAGGTATCAGTTATGTAAGCCCTTGGGATGCAGAATGAACCCGCCTCATCTAAGATGCATGACGTTAAACTTCCATGCACCATCATCCTCATCACATGACGTAAACTGTACCCCACCTCATGAATAATACATGTGGGGGGGTCTATCAAACAATATCTATAACCTCTCTCCTCCATTGGAGTGATCTATTATTCACATTGAATGAGATCCTCTCTTCTGGGGTGGTGTATGTCTGTGGGGTAGGGCAACCACCTTGGTGTAAGACCCTAGCCAACATCACAAGAGTTATCACATCTTATCCTCCTTTATTATTTGGTGCCAAAGACTAGAGGGGTGGTTGGGAACTAGAACCCTCCCCTCTTCGGTTCCAAATCCTTCTCTCATGGGGCTTTGTCGCCATCCAGGCCTCCATCCTGGAGTAAGTTACAATATTTATCTCCCTGTGCTGCGAACCACGCATAAGCCCCATTTTCCCCTTTGGATGGATAACCACATGTAAGCCACATTCCACTTCCCACAAACGCACCATTAAAATTGTGGTTGTCAGGTCTCTACTGCATCTCATTTCTCACACCGAGCATGACCCATGTGGGCTAAGAGTAAGCATAGATCATGAAATCCTCTTAGGGAATCCTTAGAGTGTATGCCCTAGAATCTCTTGAACTATGCATACTTTGATCCTTGTCTCCTAAGAATGGTACGTAGGAAGCATCCTGGATGTTCAATCACAACACCATTAGTCCCGAACCCCTTCACGTAGGTTTACCAATACCATTAATAACTACATGGACTTTGATCCTTTCCATGGAAAGGTACATAGTAAGCCTCCCTGAGGACCAATCCCAACAACCATTGGTCCTGACCACTTCACTTAAGTTCTCCAACACCTCTTCCAAACTATGGGGACTTTGATACTTTCAAGGAAAGGTACATAAGAGTCGTCCCTGAGGTTCAATCCAAACTCCAATAAGTCCTGACTAGTTCCCGATGGTCCACCCTTGTCATACATGACATTAAACCGTATACCCATTTTTCCCCACATGACACTGAACTATCCCCCAATCCGTGGTATTATATTAGAACCCTATCCTGTGTAAGACGTTCTGAACCCCATCCAATGGTATTCTGTTGTAGTCCCCTTTGTTGGGACACACATCTCTAGTCAACCCTCGAGTGTCATACCATCTTCACGCTGCTAACCACATGTACTCCCCAGTATATCAACGGTTTGTGGTAATCTGTGCACACTCTGATCCCATACCCCCATCATGTACTATGTGGACTTTGATTCCATGCCATGAGAATTTATAGGAAGTCTCTTCAAGGTTCAATCTCAATGCAACTGTCACCTTCATGACGGTTCCATCTCATTTCTCCACCACTTCATTTAACTATCCATATCCATCCTGATTCGTACCCGAGCTGCCAAATCCCAGTAAGATAATTCCATTCACCTCTTCACGGATCCTACCAGTAATTAGGTACCTAAAAACATGTTATCCCCATCATCAGTTTTCCTTATAGGGATTTTCCCCATCTGATACACTCCCTTAAGTGTTTTAATCAGTCTGATTCATCTCATCTAGACGTCAAACTCACAACAAACCCTGTGTCAAACATGGGAAGCTGAGGAAAATCTCAGAGACATTCATATGGCATTTAATTCCTTTATTCAACATGGGATTACTCTGGAATCCATGACCTAGAGAAGACCATAACAAGGGTATGAAACCCAGATGCGCTAGTGTTCCAGTGTCCAGACATGCTAGTGATTTCCAACATTACTACTTCCCCGACATAAGGTTACTGACCTAACTAGACCCCTTAGAATGTCTTGACAGAAGTAGAGTAATTAACTGGCATCCATGAAAACATGGCACCAAGAAGATTTTCTCAAAAAACATCTTAATCTATTAGGGATACCCAGACTAGGTGATAATTTCTGAGGAGGAATCCATGGAAGGAGGAACTCACATCCCATCATCGAGTTTCGATCAAGGAGAAAATGCCCTTGAATAAGTGACGGATGCCGCCCACCCTTGGAAGGTGGGAATGTGGGGAAACAATTAGTGCATCCTCAAGATATGGGTGTATTCCCTGAAGAAATTTCAGAAACAAATACCTATATATTTTCAATTTAATTCATTGGAGTCATTTTATAATAAGATTAGATATAAAAAAATTTATTGAACTTTTGATGTCTTTTACCAGTCTTCTTGGCACATTTGCAAATTTTCATAAAGCGTAATTTTATAGCATTTGCGATTTGAATTTAAAAATTCCTAGAGACATGGTTGACATCATTATGTAAAATTTGGTTCAATAGGATGAATATTATTTTTGTTGAATATTAACTCTTGAATTTTAGTAACCACAATTAAAAGTAAATAGGGTAATTGAAAGTAAAAATGATATTATAATTACCCTAGAACATGTCCTAATTATATTAGATAAGTTTATCTTGAACCAAATCAACCTTAGGAATAAAATATGAAGCTTTCGGTTCACATATATTAGATTAGGACATTTATTATTATTTTATTTAAAGAAGAGTTAAAATTGATAAATTAAATTATTAATAACTAAAACATTTTTAATATAGAGATATACATGAGATAAATTAGACTATTAATATTCATTATAAATAAAAATAATTTCCCACATAATGGTATTTTATTTATAATTTTTAGACATTATATAAATAAATTTATTTATGATACAATGATGATGTAGTAATTACCTTATTATTGAATGGTAAAAATAATTGTTATTATAAATAATTAAATAATTATAAATTGAGACTATTGATATATTTCACGAATTTCATTGGTTAATAGGACATGATAGGGTCGATTAAATAATTTTATTTTGAAGTGATTAGGTTTTTATGACTTTTAGAAACACCAAATACTAAATATTGTCAAAATAGAAATAAATATGTTTTTAAAAAATATATAATATTATTAATTGATATAATATTACTAAAAATGTAAGGTTAGTACAAAGAACATAAATAAGGTTACATATATAAATAATTATCCACTTGGAGTTCTCATGGCTTTTTATAGTAAGTTTATTAACCATTTTTTATAATACTAGATGAATACATGGTAAAAGATAAACTATTTAACTAAAAGATAAATCTAAATATAAGGATAATATGGTGACCTAAACCAATATAAAACCAATTAAATGAGTTTTTTTTGACCTATTCCCAACTTAGCGATGGAATAAATACTTTTAGAGCCATTATAAACGTAATATGATTGAATAATAAAATAATATTTCATGCTTTTTCTAAAGTGATCCTCACCTCTCTTATAAAAGGGTACTTACCCTTCTCTCAAAATCACATTTCCAAATCCATTTGGAATTGCCAAAACCTGCTCAAATATCCTCCCAACTATCCCCACTTCAAACTAGAGGCCTTACTTTTATCGGAAACCAACCTATGGAGCCCTTTTGAACAAATCAAAAGGAAGCACCAGAAGAAGATGTAATAATTTCATCACCAATTTCAAAAATCATTTCTTCTTTCACTTCCTCTTTATTTGTTGTTTATATACCAAAATAATAACCTCAATAACTTATATATACGGTTATGTTGTTATAAATATGTCACAACCATATTTTTTATTCTATCAATCCTATGAAGGACAAAGTCACCATGCGTGCGTATGTGCGGATTACCTTCTCCACGTCATGGTATAGATTGTTATTAAACTCTAAATAATTTGGCTGGGTATAACATTGATGTATAATTAATGTAAATAATAAAAATAAAATGTTAGTGATTCTATACATATGATATAACATATAATTACATATTATTTCACCATCAATTGAATGATATTGTCACTCATGCGTATGTATGGATTACAGTCTCCACGAACATGATGAGATTCTTTACCCATCGTAACCATTCAAGAATAATTTTCAAATGATGATTAAAAATAGCTTTTAAGAATAGAATATAATTTTATAAATGAATCAAATACATTTTATCCACAGAAAACAAGACTTATGTAACAAAAGATATAAATGAAAATGAATCAGTTAACACCTGAAACAATGATATTATTGAAATGTTATTAACAATGAAATATTAACATCATATATGATGTCATATTTATCTATGTGGTTATTTTATAATAAAATAATAATGATTTAAATATTATACAAGTGGTTAAAGTACCTTGGACCATGGAAAGGTACATGGTAAGGGTTAATTTGACAACCCCTTTGTTATCCTTTGTTTTTTATATATGAGTATCTACTGATACCTCTTTATCATCCTCATTCATGTTTCTATAAAATGTATTTTAAAAATAATTACTATTTACTAGACTATGGGTTAAATTCATTTATATCCTTCTTCAATTTTTTATAAAATTGTTTGAAAGGAATCCTTTCATCTCTCTCTAAATAAGGCACTTTATGAACTTTTTGACAAATTAAGGTAATAATGTTTTTTAACTCATATGGGTGGTGCATATATTTTCCTCTATTATAACACCTTTTACTCTTCCCTTATATGATTATTAAAATATTTCCAAAATAGATTTTTTCTTTTATAATTATGTTACATTTAAAATATATCATAATTTAAAGACATATTTCTCTCAAATAGTTTTTATTTAATCTATTTCAACATCCTTTGATAAATTTTACAGTTTTTTGAAGATGATTTATTATGATAAAATCTTTTACATTGTATTGAAGGTTTTGTGATATGTTTGATTGTGGATGTGTCATTTTTATACCCTTCATGGTTTAGGGTAAATGTAATAACATTTCATATGCTAGTTTTAATATGAATTTTCATGTTATGTTTCAACCTTTTCATATGAGAAAAGAATTGGACATAGTAACTGACATGTAGAGCCCACTATAGATTCTCTATGAATCAGTAGGTATCATGAGTACAATTAGTGTTTTGGAATAAGGCCATGAAAATATCATTTTTGTAGTCTTCGCACAAGTCCTTGACTATGAGGTTATGATGTTTGGCATTATACATTCCATCATTATGGAATTGGCTATTGATTTTACATGTGATTATTCAACTAGTATAATATCCATGTGAATAATTAAATGGAATTATTTTATTTATATTTGACATGTTATGCTGAGGTTTAAGTTTGAAAGGCTTGTCTTTTAATATTATATGTTTCCTTAAATGTTTATTCTTATTTATGATATTTTTCTCTATATTATTATGATTACTGAGAATATGAGCGCACCCTTTTCATAGGTTTTATTTTTTGCAAGATATGAAGAATTATATTATGATTGACCTGTAGGGATAGGCAATGGGATATGAGTGCGACAAAAGGGGACTTAATGCTATTGTTTTTTCATTTCATAATTTAATGTAAAACTTATGTATGTATCTAGTACTTCCATGGATACTAAACTAATCAGACTTTTGAGACATGATCACTTATGATCATGCCAATGTTATGTAATAATGCACTTACTCTGGGTAACTAGGGTCGTGGTGTTATAGTTTATATCATAGGATGTTTTGTACAACCCACGGAAGTGGGATTTAGAAAAACCATGGTCAGACAACATTACTGTAATATATAATTTTAGGATTTGTATTAACAGACTTCTTAGAATTTCTATAATGTAGAGATTTTTGTATTTTCCAAGAAATAAAACCATGTCTAGATATGAGCAGGTTGAGGCAGCTATGGCACAAATGTACCAAGGAGTGAAAAATTTGACAATGAGTTTTTGGGTTGACATGGGGTATCATGGTACATGACAACATGATTTTCTACACTCTTGGTTATGACACTCCCTGGGGGGAATTCTTAGGATAATTAGCATCTTCTGTAAAAACCATTATGATGAATTTATGAGTAAATAATTACTCAAAGATTTTGTTTAGGATCAAGGATTATATGCCTAAACTGTTCAATTTATGTTAGGTATTTTACTAATTTTTAATTATGTATTGTGATTCATAAACTGAGCTAGTGTATGGCATTATTAGAAGTGGAACCTAGTGGAAGGAATGGAAACCATATCAACGCACGTAATTAATGTAGGGATTTCCCTCCTACACATGATAATTATAGTGGCTTTTGGGATGCCATAAGTGCTTAAAAACTTATTACCATACTAGAAAAACACACTCAGGTTATGAATAATAACCTTACCCATATGGAGCACCTTGATTCACAACATGGAGGATCACTGTGAGACAACTTCATGAAGAAACAACCACAAACATTCAATGGGACTACAAATCCATTTTTAGCTGAGAAATGGATATGTTCCTTAGAGAAAATACTATATTCATTGGGGGTAGTGAAAGGGAAAAGGTTTTCATGGATGTTTATCACCTCAAGGGTGATGCATATCAATGGTGGTCATTATTTCAAAACATAAAGGAGGATGAAGAAGTATAAAATATGGAATTGAGGGATTTTAATGATCCATTCTTAGAAAAATACTTCACTCGTGACCATAAAACTGATATGGAAAGACAATTTCTAAGTACAAGGTAAAAGGAAGATGAGAATGTCAAAATGTAGGAGGATAACAATACAAGGTTATCAATGAATTCATAAGATTATATACGTAACCCTTGGAGTAATATTAATCAGTTCTTGAATGGGTTAAAACCATTTCTCTATCAATCATTAGTCTCACAATCCTTCTTATCGTAAAAAGATGTTTTCTCATGTTCTATCAAGACATCAAAGGAATTATCTAAGTCATATGACTTTAAAGAAAAGATAGAGAAGAAGAGATAAACTGAACACTCTAGAAATAGAAATAAGAAGACGAATGGAAAACTTGAATTTCCATCCTATAATAAATAAGGTAAGAAACACCCCATTACATTCCTGAAACATAATGAAATTATTTTACATGTGTGGTGAAAAAGGACACCAAGATAGTGATTGAAAGGGATAGAATGAGGCTGTCAATGTGGAATGCTACAATTTTAGACAAATGTGTCATTACGAAAATGATTCCCTTAATCACAAATGAAACTTACCTTAGAAAAGTTAATGGAGTAAGGAAAAGTTTATAAGATCACTATTGCTGAAGTTGAAGCTCCTAATGACGTGGTGGTAGGCAATTTAATGGTTTCCTCAAATTTAGCCAATTTTATTTGTGATTTTGGATCATCACATTATTTCATATCTTCCCAGTTTGATAAGAAAATTAGATATTTCCTATTTGATTTAACCAGGGGTTTTTAAGTCAAAACACCTAAGGGAAGTATCATTTCAAAAACGTTTTGTGAATCAGTTCCCAATAAAGTATATAAACGTTCCGTATCTACTGATTTTATTATCATACCCATGATTTAATTTTATTTAATCATCAGTATGGATTTGATTTAAGACCATAATGCAAAAATTTATTGTAAGAAGAAGGTGGTTATAATTTTTGACGATGATAAAGAGTGCCATATCATTAGAGTAGAAATGTCACCATCTGATTCTTATACAGAACCCCCACCTGTAGCTCTACTATATACAATTATTGGGGAGGAAGAGAGTAAAATAACTACAGTTGAGGAAAGGAATGTTCAAATAGAGGGCATACCTATTGTGAAATAATATGTTTATATGTTTCCAGATGATTTATCTAGACATATTCTGGATTGACAAATTGTGTTTTCTATTGATTTACATCCTGGTTCGGGGCCCATATCAAATACCCCTTATAGAATAGACTTTTTTGAATTAGTGGAACTAAAGAAACAACTAGAGGATTTGTGTAATAAAGTATTTATTAGGCCAAGTGTTTCCCCATTGGGATCCACTATTGTTTTTGATAAGAATAAATATGGATCTATGAGGTTGTGCATTGACTACATGGAGATCAATGCTATAAAAATAAAAAACAAGTATCCCCTACATAACATTAATGATTTATTTATCATCATCATAATGTTCAATATTTTTCATAGACTGAACTTCGATCTTCATATCATCATATGTGTGTGATGAAAGAAGACATTCCGAAGACAACATTTCATATCAGGTATGGGCATTATTAGTTTACACTAATGCTTTTCGGATTGAGTAATGCACCCTATGTCTACATGAATGTAATGAATATAGTTTTGAAGGAATATGTTGATGAATTTTTATTTTTATTTTTTAATGATATGCAATTTTATTCCAAAAAAATATAAAGATTATGAAAATCACATTCAAAATATTCGAAAGACACTTAGAAGAAATGAATTATGTGGGATGTTTACCAAGTGTGAATTCTGGATTCAAGAGAATTATTTTTTGGCTATATTGTCTCTATTGATGAAATATATGTTGATCCTTCTATGAAAAGATCAATACAATAATGACCACCACTGATGAGTATAACTGAGGTAAAAAGTTTTATTGGTTTAGCAGGTTATTATCTGCGTTTCATCAAAGATTTTTTAGGATTGGCTAACCCATTAACCAAGCTCACACATAATAAGGTTAAATTTGTTTGGACAAAAGAGTGTGAAGAATATTTTGAATAACTGAAGAGAATATTAGTTAATTATTATATCTTGATTGTACCATTGAGTATTGATGGGTTTGTTATTTATAGTGATTCTTTAAATAAAGAACTTGGTTGTGTCTTTATTTAGAATGATAGAGTTATTGGATATGCATCAGAACAGCTAAAAATACATGAAACAAACTATCCCACTCATGATATTGAGTTAGTAGCTGTAATATTTTCATTGAAGATATAGAGACACTATATATATGTTAAAAATTGTGAGATATGTACTAACCACAAGAGTTTTAAGTATATTTTATCACATAAATAAATCAGCATGAGGAAAATATGATGGCTTGAACAACTTAAGGACTATGACTGTACAATACACTACCACTTGAGGAAGGAAAACAAGGCTGCAGATTCATTGATCAGAAAGGATCATGGAGTTTTGAACGAGATAAGAGTTAAAAGGGATCCTATGTTAATGGACATATTAATTATGTATAGGGGAATAATCATGAAAGGAGTAACATCAATACTTTTTCAAATGGTTTCCAAACCATCATTACTAGAACGGTTAAAAATTTATTATACTAATGATGAGGAGTTTCAAAAGAAAATTAATGTTGTGAATGATGGGATATTGTTTGACATCATATATAAAGATGGGATTTTGAAATTTTGGAAGAGACTTCGTGTTTCTCATATAGCTGATCCAATATAATAAATGTTGGGTGATGCTCATAGCTCAAATTTCTCTATACACTCTGGTAGTACTATGATGTATTGATGTTTGAAGGATCATTTTTTATAGGACATCATGAAGAGAGAGATTATTGATTATTTGTCAATATGTATGGTTTTTCAACATTTTAAAGTTGTACGACAACATCATGGAGAAATCATGCAACCTCTTCCCGTACTAGAGTGGAAATGAGATGATATTATAACAGACTTAGTCATGGGGCTACCAAAGACCCCTAGAAAGAATGATGAAATATGGTTTATTGTTGATCCTCTTACTAAGTCAGCACATTTTCTTTCTATAAGGGAAGATTTACCACTTTAACGTTTAGAAAGACTATATATTAATTAATTTATAAGACTTCATGGTGTACCCCTATCAGTTTTTTCTGATTCTGATCCCCATCTTACATCATTATTCTGGATATGCCTTTAGAAATTAATAGATATTGAACTTCATTTGAGCACTGACTACCACCCTCAAACTTAAGGACTATCAGAA
Organism: Viscum album; assembly: GCA_963277665.1. Taxonomy (NCBI): domain Eukaryota; kingdom Viridiplantae; phylum Streptophyta; class Magnoliopsida; order Santalales; family Viscaceae; genus Viscum; species Viscum album. The sequence goes on along the minus strand of OY728155.1, from coordinate 1,629,361,302 downwards.
CAGACTATTCAAACCTTAAAATACATAATGAGATCTTTCGCACATGCCTTACAAGGTATATTTGATCAATATTTACTATTGTAGAATTTTTATACAAACATCGCTTCCATTCAAGTATTCAGATGGCACCATCTAAGGCATTGTATGGAAAGAGATCACAAACCAACTTGTTTGGATGAAGTTGGTGAATGAAAAATTGTAGGCCTAAGACTTTTTGAGGAAACAATGGAAAATGTAAAGATTATTCAAACCCACATAAAAGAATCTCAATGTAGACAAACGATCTATGCCGATAACCAATAGAAGGAATTGAAATTTCACATAGGAGATCATGTTTTCTTGAAGGTATCCTCATGGAAGGATGTACTGAGATTCAGTAATAATGGTAAATTAAGTCCCATGTACATCAGAGCTTTCAAAATTCTAGAACGAATTGGATTTTTAGATTACTCTCTGGAAATGCCTCCAAGTATCTTTAAAGTTCATGATGTGCTCCACGTATCACTGTTTGAGAATATACAGGCCTAATCCAACAAATGTAATCACCAATGAATAAATAAAACTTGAACCTGATCTTTATTATTGTGAAGAGCTTGTTAAGAGTCTTGATACTAGAGAACAGGGGTTGAGAAACCAGACGACTCGTCTGGTAAAAGTTCTTTGGAGAAACCATAATATGGAAGAGGTAACATGGGAACATGATGACCTTATGATGAAGAACCACTCATAAATTTTTATGTAGTAGTATTCTTGAAATTTTGAAGAGGAAAGTATTCGAAGGAGGGAAGAATGTGACACCCCATGATTCCATGATACGTTTCTATTTGAATAATGTAATATCTTGCATTGTACGCAACATCGAGTTATAGCACTCCACAACCAATCAAACAAGCCATTATTAGTAGTAATACCATCTTCTGGAAATTTGATAAATTTAATTTTCTAAATGGATTTCATTTTGGGATTCATAATATCATAATTATCTTTGGTTGAATTTTTGGTATTTTTCTGAAAACATTCAATTTTTGAAGAATAGTGATACACACTGCATTATTGTTTAAAACAGACTTTTTATTTAAATACTTAGTTATTTTATATAAATTTATTTTATCTTAAAATAGATATATAATACCTATATATGTTCAATGTAATTCATTGGAGTTATTTTATAATAATATTAGATATATAAAATTTTACTGAACTTTTAACATCTTTTACCGACCTTCTTGGAACATTTGCAAATTTTCATAAAACGTAATTTTACCACTTTTGTGAATTTAATTTCAAAAATCCGAGAGACACAGTTGACATCAATAAGTAATATGTCGTTCAATGGGATGAAAATATTTTTTGGTGAATAGTAAATTTTTAATCTTATTTACCACGGTTAAAAGTAAATAAAGTAATTAATGGTAAAAATGATATTATAATTACCAAAACACATGTCCTAACACTATTGGATAGATTTATTTAGACCAAAATCATCACATGGAATAAAATATGATCCTTTTGGTTCACTTTCATTAGGTTCGGACATTTATTATTATTTTAATTAAAAAATAGTTAAAAGAGTTAAATTGAAATTTTAATAACTAAACCATTTTTAATATAGAATTATACATATGATAAAATCGACTATAAGAATTTATTATAAAACTAAAAACATTTCTACATAATGGTATTTTATTTATAATTTTTATACATTAAGTAATTAAATTTATTTACAACACAATAATGATGCAGTAATTACCATATTATTGAAAGATTAATATAATTGTTATTATAAAAATTAATATAATTGTAAATTGAGACATAGGATGTATTAAAATAATTTTCTAGGTTAATATGACATGTTAAGGTTGATTGAATATATTTTTTTAACTGATAAAGTTTTTATTACTGTCAAAAAAATGAAATACTAAATAAAGCCAAATTTGACGTAAATGAGTTTTTAAAACAAATACAGAATTATTAAGTGATAAAATATTTATAAAAATATAATTTTTGGTCAAAGGAATTATATAAGGATATATATATATATATCAATAATGAACAACTTTGGTTTCTCTTGGAATTTTTAGTATACATTTTAACCATTTATTATAATAATACAAGAATACATGGTAAAAGATAAACTATTTAACAAAGAGTTAAATCTAAATGATTCTGTTAATATGGTAACATAAACCTAACTAAAACCTATTAGTTTAGATTTTTTCAACCCATCCCCACCTTTGACCAGAATTAATTTATTTTGGATCTATTATAAAAAAAATTATTGTATGATAAAATAATATTTCAATCATTTCCTAAAGTGACCCTCACCTCTCTTATAAAATTATACCTCCCATTCTCTCAAAATCACACCTCCAAATCCATTTGGCTCTTCCAAAAACTTCTAAAATATCCTCCCATCAACCCGAACATAAATTTAATGGACTAAATTTGATCAGAATCCAACTTATGGAGCCTTTTTGATCAAATCAAATTGAAGCACCTTATGAAGAGGTAATAATTTCATCATTTCTTTCAAAGTTATTTTATTCTTCCACATCCTCTTTCATTGTTTTTTCCAACCAAAATAATAAATACATTACCTTATAATTACTGTGATGTTATTATATTTATGTTAAAATTATATTCATTATTATATCCATCCTAGGAATGAAAAATTCACCATACATGCGTACGTACGACTTACCGTCTCTAAGTCGTGGTGTAGTTTGTTATTAAACACTTCATTATTTTTAATAGGTTTAATAATGATGTGTAATTGATGAACATAATAAATATAACATGTTAATTATTTTTTATATATGATATATTAACAAATTACATACGATTTCACCATCAATAGAATGACTGTGTCGCTCATGCGTACGTATGGATTACCATCTCCACCAACGTGATGAGATTCATTCCCTATCGTATCCAATAAGGAATAATTTTTATTTAATGATTAAAAATAATTTTTAAAGAACATAATATAATTCTGGATCTGAAAAAATTAAATCATATCCAAACAAAAATAAATTACATAACAAAACATATATAGGAAAATGAATTAGTTTACAACTGAAACAATGATACTACTGAAATATTATTAACAAAGAAATATTATGATCATATATGATATCATATTTGGGTATATGGTTATTTTTTAATTTAATAACAATGATATAACTGTTATACCTGATGTTAATGTACCCTTAACAAAGTAAATTTACATGGTAATGGTTAATTTTACAATCTCTTTGTTATCTGAGGTTGTTTATATGTGAGTATCTACTAGGACCTCTTTATCTTCCACATCTGTGTTTCATAAAAATGTATTTCAAAACATTATTAATATTTAATAAAATATGGGTTAAATTAATTTATACCCTTGATTAATTTTTTTTGAAATTTTTTGAAAGTAATGTTTATGTATCTTTCGAAATAAGTTACTTTATGACCTTTTGGAAAAATTAAGTTAAGAATGTTTTTTAACTAATATGGATGGTGTGACTATTTTCCACCATTATAACACCTTTGATGCATCCCTTAAAATCTTCTAATTTTCATTCCAAATAAATATATTATTTTATATTTATATGAATTTTTAACAATTTCAAAATATAATGTAATATTTCTCTCAAATTGTTTTGATTTAATCAATGAAAACATTCTTTTATGGCTTTTACACTTGTTTGAATTTGATTTATTATTATACAATATTCCATATTTTATTGAAGGTTTTTTGATATGTTTGACTCTGGATGTGTTATTTTTATACCTGTCATGCTGTATGGTTAATGTATTAAGATTTTGTATGCTAGTTTTAATAATAATGTTTATGTTATGTTTCAAAATTTTCATATGGGGAATTATTTGGACATAGTAATTTTTGGGTGGAGCCTGGTGCAGCTCCTCGATGCATCGGTAGGTCTCATGAGGCAAACTAGTGCCTTGTAATAAGGCCTTGACAAAATATTATTTGTATTGTTGGACCAAGGCCTTAAATATGTGGTTGTGATGTATGACATTAAGCATTCTATCATTATAAAATTGGCTATTGATATTACATGTTATTATTTGACTAGTAGAATATCCATGTGAAAAATTAAATGGAATTATTTGATTTATCTTTTCCATATTATACTGAATTTTATGTTTAAAATGTTTTTTTAGTCATATGCATTGCCTTAAATGTTTATGCTTATTTATGAATGTTTTTTCTATATTTTTATCCTTGCTGAGCATCTGAGCTCAACCGATTATTATATTTTATATTTCACAGTATGTGAAGAAGTATATTATGATTGACGTGGAGTGATATGATATAGGTTATGAGTGTTTTAAAAGGGGACACAACGTCGTTGTTTTTCTATTTCAGAATGTAATTTAAATATTATGTATGTATATATTACATCAAAAGCTATTAAACTAATCGTCCTTTTGGGACTTGATCCCTTGTTGTCATTCCAATTTTCTGTAATAATGCACCGACTCAGGGTAACTAGGGTTAGGGCATTACATTGAACATATAATTTTATTAAATAATTATAGAAAACTGATGATGAAATTATTTTATTAATTTAGATAATAAATAAATATTATTAAAATATTAAAATAAATATAATTTTAAATAATTAATATGTCTAATAAATTTAATTGATTACATTGACACCTTAGGGATATAATTATTTTTTAAAGGATGACATCTTATATTGATATTATTAAAAATCTATGAATTGTATACTATCAAAATTGACACTATTATTGTTTAAACAAAAATAATGATTTCTTAAATTTTTTAAATATCATTAAATATTTCAAAAAAATATAAAGTAATTATATTTACCCTAAAATGTTCTAGAGTTTTCATTTATTGCATAATTGAACTCAAATAATAAAAATTACACTATTTTAATATTGAAAAATGTTTTACCTTAGTTAACATAAAAAGAGAATAATTAAGGGTAAAATTAAATAATAATATTTAAAATGAAATAAAATCATGTATAAAAATTATTGTCTGATTATATTATAAATTTATCTCATATAATTTCAAAAACTAAGGAATTTTTTATGTTTTTTATGGGAGTTGATTTTATTATAAATTAATATTTTTGTAGATTTGAATGTTACCCATCACCTCAATTATAAAAGGTATCCTCCTACCTCATTTCTTTTCTTCACATTGAGTATTAAAGCTCAACCATCCCCTGAAACATTCCTTTATCAACATCATTGGTCATATTTTAAAGGTTCTAGTTATATCAAATGACCATCTTGTATGCCCTTTGGAAGAGATCATGAGGGAGCTCATCAAAGAAGTGGTAACATCCTATACTTATTTTTTAAAATTATTCAATCATATAATTATTATTCATGAGTTATATAAATACTAAAGTAATAGTAATAGTATAAATTATATTCAGAGATGTTATTATGGTTATGTAATAACCATATTATACCTTCTATCCATCAAATAAAAAACAAAATCACCACATGTTTGTAAGTAGGACTTACCATCTACAAACTACAGTGTAATATGTTTTTCCACAACATCTTACATGTATGAGAATAATGATTGAAATAATTCCCATATGTGATTAAAATCAAATTATTTCTATACTTAAATATTATAGACCATAAACATCATTACCATTCAAAAATTATGGGAATGATGTCATTTCTCGTACGTACGTATGACCTACCGTCTCCATGATGTTATACGATTCACTCTACATTATCATCATTAGGTCCTGATACTTTAGATGAATTTAATGATTAAATATTATACATATTAATATAATAAAATTATTTAAATTATATTACTATGACCTAATAAGGATAAAAATAACATGTTCAACAAAACATGCATAAGAACAAAAATATTTTAATAATAGAATAATGAGAGATAATGAAATGTTACTAAAAAAGATGATAATATGATCATACATGATATCATAAAAAGTAGTATGATTATGTAATAACTTAATTACTATATTGATATCATTATACCAGAATTTTGGACACAAACAAAGGGTATCTGACCTATTGTAATGGATTATTGTTTCCCACATTTAATAATGTGGGAAATAAGATTTATACCACACCTATTTCTTTTGTGCGGTTTATATGCTGCCCGTAAATGATTTTATGGATATTAGTATTAATGTTATAATATTTAAAAAACAATAATTTTTTTTATTTTATGAGTAATATGATTCGATTGATTATAAATTGGTAAAGTTTAGTTTCACAATATCATTATTCGTTGAGATTGTTTATACATAAGTATTTATTGTGTAATATTTATCATCCATGACAATGTTTTAGGAATTTATAATATAAAATATTATACATATCCTTCTAATATCATTTAAATTAAATTTTACCCTTTTGTAAATTAATTTGAAATAGTGTGAAAGGATAGTTTTTTATTTTTGATATGATGTAATTTTTGACTTACCGACTAAAGTATAAGAATAATGTTATATTTTAACTTGTACTGTATGAAAAAATTATTAAAAAATAATAACACGTTATTTCAATGAAGCTTTCTCTACATGATTTTAATTTTATTTTCAAACGAATAATTTTCTTTAAAAATTGTGTAACATTTTTATAAAAGAATTTTTTTTTCAAGAAGAAAATATATTTTCCTCAAGAATTCATTTCATGTGTTATATAAAAAATATTTTCTATATAAGATGGAATTATTTAATAGGGTTATATTTCAAGTATAATATCCTAATTGTTCTTATGGTTTGATTGTGTTTATCATGGACTATTATTTATGAAATCCATTTGTTTTACATGGACTATATTATGGTGTTTAATGAAAAAACATGTATTAATTAGTTTTTGAAGAATTATTTATGATATCGTGGGAAACATAAGAATTATATTTTATTAGATTGATGGTACCCATATCTCCCTACAATTATTTGTGTAATTATTTATATCTCACGAGATAGTCATTACTGAAATATCAAGTAAATATGTGTCCATAATACGAGGCTGGAATGCTATATAAGCCCCATTCTATAATGGGATTTTTCCAATATAATGGTGTTGGAAATGAGATTTAGATAATATTGAAATGATTTTCTTTTCTTATGTGTGTACAAGAAATCCATTTCTTATGTCAATGCTATTTTCTCTTAGCTTATGTTCCTTTATTATTTATTCCTTATAAATGACCAAAATTTATTCTATGACACATAATTTTGATATTTGTTATACATGGTATGATTTTAAAATGTTTTGTCAATGTTTTTACAATCTTATGTTCATGTCTTGTTTGTTTACCCATACATAGAATCTGGCTCACCCTTTCTTATGTTTCCACTCATCATGTAATAAATAATATTTTTAAGTAGGAGTACTATAGAAGAAGAACATTATTGGAGATGTTGAAGATATTTTACAAGTTAGAAGAATGTATTATATGTTTACAAAGGCACTATGCTATTACAGTCCTTTGATGTGAATTTTTAAACTCTAATGAATAGTCATCTAAAAAGATGTAATATTCAGGTACGACATTCTTGGGTTGTAATATTACCCTTAACCAAAAAACATATATTTATGTCATAGATAATAAATTTATTATATCACAATGGTGTGGAAGTTTTTATGTATAATTATGAAGAAATAAAAAATATTTAACTCCATTATGAGTTTTTCCACTTCTATGGAAAATAATATTTTTATCAAAGCTTAATCTTTTTTGGGTTTTTTTGGATAATCTAGAACATCTATGATATGGATTGGAGAGTTTGAAAATTATAATTTCATGTGTTCACTATTCTAGTGTGCTCAATGTTTTTGTATATTTTATGAGAAGGTGTTTCCATTAAAATTGAGGGGAGTGACACTCTTGTAATTATAGTTACCTTTTATATTTTATAAATTTCATACTGATCATCATCTATAACTAAAAAATATAAATTTAATGATATAGTGATAAGTTCAATATCTTTTTATCCCATAACATTTAAGATAAGATCTATCCTTACCATAAATATTCAAATGTAATTAACAAATTTTACCATTTACATTGGTGAAAAACATTTACCATGGTTACTATTGGTTATAACAGAAATTTGTATTCACTCCATTTTTAAATATGGATTGACTAATTCCGATAATTAAATTAATTTTTAAGAATAAATCCATAGAAGTTGGAGAAATTAACCTCAATATATATTTATTACAAATAGTGTGTATAACAAGTAAATAAATAATAAATATGCCAAAGAACCCCCGTGTGTCAATCCTAATATCACACGATAGGGATTGGAAGACCCACAATGTCCTCACCAGTCCAAGATCCCATCCAACCCGATACCTAACTATCTTGTCACATGTCCCAAATATCATTACCAATTTACATAGGCTTCAAACTAGTTCTCATGAAACATGGAAATACTTTGAAAATAATTAATTTCAGTCATGTGAAGAAAAATAAAATTAAACAATTTTTATATACCTTAAAACCAACATCTTAAAAAAATAAGACAACAAAAACAACACAAGAATTTGTTTAGTAATTAATGATCACAACCATAAAAGATATCAATAAATTGGCAATAATTGACTTCATGGAAGAAAAATCCATTACAAATTTGGATTGACATCGTATTTCCAACACCACAAACACATACTAATGAATACTCTACTAACAAGAGAATCCAAGATCACCTCCATGGAAAGTATTTACTTTACTCGATACATATAGGACAAGGACTATATACACCAATGGGTCTATGTGTGGTGTGAGCTCACTTGGTCAGTATGACACCATAATGAAAGTTCCTTTCATATACATTATATGAAAAAATATTTATGCTTATTTTTTAAAAAATTAAAAATTTAAATTGAAAACATGATTTCATCATAAAAGGAAGGCATGAATTCTATTTTATGAATATTGTTTATTGAATTTCAGAATTTTTAAATGTGCATAAATAAAATAAAATCTAAATAACCATAGAATATGAACCATTAGAAATCCCTAATAATATAGGGTTAGTGGGGAAAATGGATTTGTGTAACGCCCCGACCCTAGTTACCCAGAGTCGGTTCATTATAACATAACATTGGAATGATTACAAGGAATTAAGTCCTGATGGACAGATTAGTTTAGCAGTCTTGGAAAATAGATTACATGCATGAATGTTACATTAAACTTTATAACATGCAACACTGCATAAATAATACTTTATGAATGCCATTATTCCATTAGATTAACCCTGCATATCAATCAAAATACACTTATTAGAATCATGGGAAAAATAAAACATAGAAAGGGGTGATCTCAAACGCTCAGTAAGGGTAAGCAATACAATGGAAGATAACATAAATATTAATCATGGTGAATAATTGAAACCACATTCCTATACCAATAATAAACATGAGTACTTTTATGGCTGGAATGTGAGATGAGTAAATAATAGCATAATAAAACAAAATCATGGGTATTCTACTAGTCAAATGATCACATTAACCATCAATATTATTTTCATAATGGGAAAATGTATAATTCCAGACATTCTAAAATAGTTTGTCTAGGCCTCAACCAGGAAATTTAAAATGATTAAATCCTCGACCAAAACCATGTATGAAATTGTGAAAGGCCTCGGCCAATTCCATGTCTAGTTTTCTCATGAGACCTACCGAATGTATAGAGGTGCTATAGCAGGATCCACCTGTCACTTACTAAGTCCAATACATTCCTCATATAAAAAGGTTGAAATATAACATAGACATTCTTATTAAAAATAGCGTAAAAAATGTCAATACTTTAAACATAAACAATGAATGGTATAAAAATAGCACATCCACTGTCAAACGTATCACAAAATCTTCAATATGATATTGAAGTTTTGTATCATAATAAATCAACTTCAAAAAAGATTAAAATCCATCAAATGATGTTGACATAGATGAAATTTATTTGTAATACCCTTTGAGAGAAATATCTATTTTTCCTGAAAACATTTAAATGTTTCACAATTTAAAAAAGGAAGACATTTAAAGAAATTTTTTAATCGAAGTGTTCTATACCACATTGAAACATTTCAATGGAATTAACATTTTAAAAACACTCATGTCCATATAAATAAATCCTTAAAAAACATTTTGAAAACCTGGACATTAATGAGAACGATTTAGAATAATAAATATTTAAAACATTTAAAATGATGTTTTAGTAAAGAATAATATTAAAAATAATCCCTTTGAAAACTATTTTATAAAACATGTACATGGATAATAAATATGTCCCAGTAAATACTTATATAAAAACAACCTCAGATAATAAAATGATTGTGAAATTAACCCTTACCTCGTGTCCGACTAGACCCGTTCATTCTTTAATATCCTGAAGAATAAAATAAAGTTAATTTATACTTTCTTAGTAACCGTTTTCAAGTTTATTATTTCTTTTATATCACTTATTACCATGTTATAAACATTGTGTAATCATTTAAGTTAATAATGTTCGTTTTGTCGATATTTGGCACTTGAGTCAAAAATGAACACCTTAAAGTTACAGGTTGTTCAAATGGTCAAAGGTTCATTATACCCATAATGATATTCATGATTTAGATATAATATATACCTTATATATCAAGTATATACATGTATTTATAATAGTAGATATCATTTTGGGGTAAGAAATGAAATGCACCGTTCGTGGAGATGGTACGTCGTACATACGCATGAACGCTGGTTTTATTTCTATTTCTTATTTCAATGGAATTAAAACAAATTATAAAAATTTATATTATTATTCCAATATAATATTATATATAATATCATTAACTCCATCCTTTATATGTTTCAAATATAGTATTAACATGTCATATCACTTTGAGGGGGTGGTAGTCCGCACTTCCTCAAATGAAATTATCACGTTTACCCATAATGGAAAACATTAACGTATGATATAAAATAAAAATACAGAATCATGAAGAAAGCATAAAAAATATATATCATATATAAATATAGTTCCATCATAATAGCCACCATGAGAGTCTGTATGAGGTAATTGAACTATCATCGTTTCGTGAGGCATTAGTTTTCAATCCACGGAAACATTATGTTCTTCGCCAATTAGATGGAGGTGTGTGTAAGTTTAGTTTTAATAATTCATATTACAACATCCTAGTATATTGATAATACTGGTTTTATTATAAAATAAAGGAATAAAAATATTATAGGGGTTGGAGAAGTAAATTAACTGAAAACAAGTTAGGAGAAATGCTTACCTTTAATTTGGGTAACTTCTTTTGGGTTGAACCAAAAAGACATCTAGAAGTTCCCACTGCCAAAGTTTAGGCTTCATGGATGAGGATATAGATGAAGGGAGAGTAATTTGGTAGATTTTGGATTAGTCTAAAGGCTTGAGATGTGTGAGTAATTGGTTAGATGTGGTCTACTTTTATAAGGGGGAGGAGAGGCTCTTTAGGAAAGTGTGAAATTATTATTTTATTATATAATGAAATTCGGTTTCTAAAGGTCCTAAAAACATTAGGGTCGAAGATAATAAGACTTATGGTCTAAATAAAGTCATAAAATACGAATTGGACATGTTACTAATATTATTTAAATATTTATAATCTATTTTATTTAAATCATTTATTAATAGGTAAATACTGTATCATTATTGTGTCATAAATAATTTAATTTATTCGATGTCTAAGAATTATAATAAATATACCATGATGTAGGAAATCATTTTATCTTTTCAATGAATATTTATATTCAAAAATATTACTAATATAACACCATATAAAAATTAATTACTAAACGATTTTTGTTTATATCGATTTTTCCTTTATATTAAATTAATTAATCTAAAGTGTCGTTATCATTCATAAGTGGCTCCATGGGGTCCCAAAATCGACCCGTGGATGTCAATGGTCGACCATTACTCATAAAATAAGGTTAGGAAATGTGTTATGTCATGACCCGACCCTACCCGGGCTCGAGTAGCAACTACCCCAAGCCCGCCTCCATAGGCCAAGGGCTGGCGACTAGCGCCGAAGGCACAATAACTCGGGGAGAACTTTGCCTAAGTACCTGTACACACACACAGAGCACCCTCCATGAAAAAGTGCAGGGTAAAAGAAAGGGAAAGCAGAGTAAAATGAAACTGCTATGTATATAACCCACAAAAGTGCATCAACCTCTAAACAGTACAACCAAGTGCTGAAGGTAACTGAAAACGAAAAGGGAAAAAACACACACCCAAAGAGAAAAGTGCAACATACCGGAAACAGTTAAAAAAACAAACAACTGGAAGGGTCCCCCACCTGGAACCTGACTATGACCACCACACATGGTCCAAGATCCCGAACTCCTATGCTACATTGAAGTCACGACCAACCTGCTCGTCGTCTGAAAGGTCACACCAAGTACGGGAAAAGCCCAATCAAGGGTGAGTATAAAAATACTAAGTAGGATACCCCGAAGGCTCTAGGGAGAAACAAAGGAGGTACCAAAGGGTGAGAAGTAGATAAAATAGGGGAGAGTGAAGGAGTACAACAAGGAGTGCAGTAGAGTAACAGTAAAGAGTCCAGCTCAACCCAACAAGAGGAAAGAGGGTAGACTCGTCGAGAAACAAGGAGCTAGAAATGGTGAGAATGTGAACATCCTGTAGATTCTTCGCTACCTACATCACGAGAGTAGACTCGTCCAACCACTAGAATCTAGACACAGAAAGCACGTGGCATACCCCGCGCATCTTCGCCTCTCCTGGAAGGAGAGTAGCCAGAACCCAGAAGAAGCCAGAACAAGGTCGTATGGGGATCTCCGTCCCATAGCTCAGCCCAAGAAAGTGAGTTGCCAACAGTCCCAAAAGAGAACACCATCGATTCCTAGCATCACGGGCATCTGCCCCGAACTACATGTCAAGGGGCTCAAACCACCGCACCTCGACACTATCATCTTTGGGTGGCACTGACTCGTCCACACGGTTTTATGTCGTGTCACAAGGACGCGTCTCGGTGGGGAAAACACCTCTCGTACTTGAGAGTTTTGGGTGAATTCAAAACACACCTTGTCATTGCCCCGCAGTCGAGAGGTCTCCTCAATGTCAAGGTCATTCTATCAATGACCCATAAAACCAAGGGTCCCACTCCGGTAATCACTGAGGAAAGCCACAGACTAGCCTAGTAGAAACGACGGAGTCTGGAATGTCAATGGGTGACCCACTACCCAGCCCTGCTGGAGGGTAATTCATAATACGATATCGGGTGACCCACTACCCAGCCCTGCTGGAGGGTAAACCCTAATACATCATCAGGTGACCCACTGCCCAGATCTGTTAGAGGGTAAACCCTAATACATCATCAGGTGACCCACTGCCCAACCCTACTAGAGGGTAGACCTAGAAGAAGTTGATAGGCAACCCACTACCCAGCCCTACTGGAGGGTAGACCTAAAATAAGCCGACATGTGACCCACTACCCAGCCCTGCTGGAGGGTAGACCCACAAGAGTCATCGGGTGTCCCACTGCCTAGTCTTTGATATAGGGTAAACCCTGATAAGTCAATGATCAACCCACTTCCCAGCCTCGCTGGAGGGTAAACCCAAAGAAGCTAATGATTATCCCACTGCCTAGCCCCACTGGAGGGTAAACCCGGATCTACTCTGGCCATCTCTACTAGATGTTACAACACTGGCCAATAGAACTCGTAGTGGGTACCGCGCAACCACCCAACTCCGGATCAACACACCTAATATAGGTTCAGCGCCCGTTCCATCACTGGGTGTCACTAGCACCGCTACCGGCCCAACCATCGAGAACCGAACCAGGGGAAAACTAACCCCTACTAGTTAACAAACAAGATCTGAGGGACCCACTACGTCGCGAGAGGTCAAAATTATGCAAAGAAGAACATGGAAGGCACATGGGCCCACACGACATGTGGCCCCAAGTCAACCCCAACCAAGCACACAAATATTCTCATGTACAAACATCCACCTATACATCCCAGTGTTCCCACATACTCCCTGAGTATGCCATGTCTCCAGCCAAAAAGGATAACGTGCACACGACACCCATCGTCAACGCGAAGGCATAAACATAACAACTCCAACTTTCCACCTCGATGGACGAGGCATGGCCAACCCCATCTCGTTAACCACCAACATAAATCTCCCAGGAGTGCATGAGATCACATGCCAAGGGTCCGCTACAAACATGGTAGAAGAACCACCACTGGGGCATCTTTCATACTTCCACATTTAATAAGATCACGTATGAGGCTCTACTCGCCCGAACAGATTACACTGTTGTAATCCCCAAAGAAAAACACGCGAGGTAGACTACTTACTCACCCGAAATGGTCAACCGGTGAAAACAGTACTATTCACCATAACCAACCCGTGTGGGGAAAACCTCAAGATCATGAAACGGAACACACGAATCACACCATTGCGATCCCCTCGAAAAAACTCACGGGATTGACTACTCAATCGCCCCAAATGGACACCCGGTGAAAAAGGTACATTCCAGCTTACCGTGCATGAGCAGAGCTACGTGGGACCCGCATCCCGGTCCCAAAACACAACTAATGGATCACACCGTTGTGATCCTCTCGAAAAATTACACAAGATGGACTATTCACTTGTTTAAAACTGCCGCCCGATGATAAAGATGGAAAAATCACCGTCAATGCCCAAACGACCCTCGTGGGGCCCGCACCATCATGTGGAATTAGATCAAGAGAATTCCACCATTGCAATCCCCTAGAAAAACCATCCAGGACCGACTGTGCGCACGTCCCGAATAGACGCTCGATGAGAAAGTCGCTAGACGCTGCTCGCAGCTCAAAAGACGGGTTGTGGGGCCCATGCTTCAACTCCAGCTTTAACACCCGAAACCACCCTGGAAAGCAAAGACCTAGCGCCAGGGTCCCAACGCCAATTTACGATGCTCAAAATAGACGTCAGATGCGTTTGTGCCATTCAAAACATGATCCTCAGAAAAACGTCAATTCGCTTCAAGACGCGTCATGCCTCCACGGCCCCTTGTTTCTGGAATTAAAAATTCCCGAAACCATCTCAAAACGTTCCCGTCGACGCGAGGTATGCGCTGCTACTAATGGTACACAAAATGGACGCCCGTAGCTCAATATACGGGTGTCCGATGTGGGAGGGGAAAACCCCTTGGGCCGGACTGGCCCGGTCCGGCTGGTCCGCCCAGCCAGCCTGCGGCCCAGCCGCGGGTTTGGTCTACTTCGCCACGGCCCGCTGGCCACAGCCCCCTGCCACCGACTGGCCGACATGGCTGGTCCTTCCACCACGCAGAGATCCGCCATAGGCGGGTCTTGGTCTCCGCTGGGGTAACGCACCACGACCCCACATCGCCCGCATCGGCGAGGCGTCGCCCGGCCGACCGGATGGTCGGCCTCCTCTGCCGCCACCATCTCGGACCGCCACTCTGAGTAACCATTGCCAAGCCCGCCGCCTGCCGGAGCCACCGCCTGCCAGATCTCGCTGGACCACAGGAAAAACCTCCAAAACCCACCGGAGCTTCGTCGGATCACCGCGACCACCTCCGAACTCAGATTTCAATTCTGAGAAGTGCGTCGGGTAGCTCAGAAAATATACTACTCATTTTTTGTATATGATCAAAAATTAGATAGAGGTTTCATGAAAAAGTCTATGCTCGAAGTAGATTGCGGAAAAAAATGGAAAATGAAACAATCCTACCTCTTGGGCGTTGCCCGGAGCTTCACGAAGTGTCCGCCGCCGCGCCGCGCCTCTCTAGAGTTGCCTCACCAAAGTGGAGGAGGAGAGGGAGGGGATGCGGCCTGCTATTGTCTAGGAAAAGAAGAAGAAGAATCAGAGGGATGGGGTGGCTGAAGTGTTTATCTAGAAAACACTTAACCACCCACCCGTCAGCCCAAACCCGAACTCCCGACAGGGTCAGGTGTAAGCCTCCCCTAGGTTAAAAACCATGCTCTGAATGCAACGGGGGCTCATAATTTTAATCAGAGGCCCCATTCAAAAGTTATAAAACTGAACGCCCAAAGCCACCAAATTCTGAAAACTCTCCTGGGGCCATTTTTCATAGATGAGCCGCGCCAGCAATACTTACATCCCTCATAGGGTAAACGGCACGTTCCGGACTAAACAATGCCCTTATTTCCCAATCTGAGCAACTGTTTAAGATATATGAGAGTTAAGCCGTTAAATGAACAAATTAATTATTTAATTTATCCGTTTCACGTTCTGAAAGCGAGCGAGGGGTCCAAACGTCCCGCACCGGCATGTTTTATAACTTTTCTAGGGTAAACACCACATTCCGGACCCATCCGTACACTCGGATCTCTGATGTGAAGCACCGTTTAGGAGGTATCAAAATTATTTGGCATGTCCAGTGTGAACGCAGTGAAAATTTAATTCAGGCCACATCGGGGCTCGAAATCGCACGCTGTCTGAGGGCACTGCTCTAGAATAACATCCAGAATATTCCAAATTCTTTTGCAGAAAAAACTGGGTTCTTTCATCATTACCTCTTTCAAGCTCTTCATCCCCGAAAATAAAAACTAGGGAACAACTCATGGTACTATGCCCACACCTGGCTCTCCCGTACCCAAATAAACTCTTTCACAACTCTGCGCCACCGCACACAGACCAAAGTATTGATCCATTTCACATGAGGTCTGCCCTTGCCGATGTCGTGCATAGGATCAAACACACTTCTTGTCTTTTGAGTCACTCGGGAGATGCTATGCACCAAAACCAACCTTTAGGGTTAGGGAAATGCAGTAGGGAACCTCGTCATCCCATAGCATGGTCTCAAATGGCTAGTCGGATCTTGGGGGTATCTCACCTCCCAGGCCGAACCCCTACGTCGCACGTCGTGACTGGAATCACCGCCCACACCTGGAACAAGGCCCGGTGATTTACTCCTTCAGAATACGCATATGGTGAAACACCCAAGGTAATATGGTCACTCAAGGTTCCAGAGTCGATGTTCCACGACCAAGACTCTCTTACACACTCGGAGAGCGAAGGATTCACCACCATAGACTACAGAAAAAGGTCTCACACCCTTTTACCTTACCAACACAGGGTTACACCAACGCCCCGCGCCACCCTGGTAACAACTCCAACAAGGATTAGGGAGAAAACCATTTCGCACATAGAGTCTAACAAGTCTAGTAAAAAAAGTAGAAGAGATGTAGAGTGTACCCCTTATCACCTCATGGTCTACAAGATCAAGATATCCAAGGCTAGTGGCTGTCCATGGTCCCAACTGTCAGCTCCCAAAGCCTGACGTGGACCGTCTTGTGGTGATTAGAAGACCTCGTAAAGCCATCCCCCACTACCACCTCCCCCCGCTCCTTTTCTAGAACCTCCTCTCTGGGTACTACTCCGATCATGGTGCTGCCTCCATCGTGGTGGTGCACCTGCTGCCTGCCTGAAGCTCTCTGCATGCCTGGTCGGGCAGTCCCATGCCAGGTGACCTTGCCCATCGCAAGCATAGCACCGAATCTCTTCGGACATCACTGGTGCCCTCTGGCGCCACTATTGTGTACGACCACATCCCAGAGTCCAGTTTTCAGAAATCCACCTGCGTCGAGGTTCTGCTTGCCGACGCCCGCTAGCTGCGGCAAACGTCCCGACTCCAATGTGCCTGCTGCCACCACCAAATCTAGAACGTGAAAGGAAGCTATCTGTCACCAGCACCTACTCTAGCACCCCAACATATGTGGAAATGCCCAAGGGTACTATGACAGCATGAATCTCTCCGCGGATACCCTACTCAACCTTCCGCGCTCAGAAGTTGTCGTCGTGGACCAAGTCCGGGTAAAAGCATGCATGGTATGTGAAACTAGTCATGTACTCGGCCACCGTCATCCCTCCCTGCTGAAATTGTAGGAGCTCTTGAATCTGAATGGAGAGCAATAATAAGGGGTAAAACTAATCATATAACAACAACTAAATGTCACCCCACGAAAGCGACAAATTGTCAAGAAGCTGAGTCACCAGACTCCACCAACGCTAAGTTGCTCCACAAAAAAGGTTTGCTGCCAAATCAACTCTCTAATCTGTCAGTGTCTTCACAAGCATGAAAATTTTAACCACTGTTATAGCATCCCGCCTTTTATAACATTAACTTTCATTACATTACACAAAACTGAGGATCTTTAAGGTTTAGTGTCTTGGAAACCAGGAACATAATACATGAAAACAACATAAAAAATTCTTCTTAAACACTTGAAAGGCTTCTCCTTAAGTTCATCCTAGGTTCATTACTGCATCTCATAACCTAGGGACATACATCAAAATAAAGGGTAAGTAGAAGGCCCAATAAGGGAAACAAGATAAACATTTTACATGTGAACTTGAGATACTTCAATAAGGTCATGAAAAGAACTTTAAGGCATGAGAAAGAAATCATGATGAATTTTATAATAAAAATAACACTTTTTTATAACATGAAGATGTGGCTAAATAATTTAACATAGAAAATCATGAACATATCACCAAGGTCCATCCCCAAGGTGTCATTTGAAAATTACCAAGTTTATTCACCAAGGTATCATGAAAATTGTAATCTCTAGTGGTTACGTCATTACCCAATGCATTGGAGCGCTATCTGGGCGCACCATTAAATTTGCCTTTATTATCATGTGAGCCACATATATCATCTCCAAAAATTTCATAAATAACCCATATATCATAAAATAAATGGGGTTCATTTCATAATCATAACGTTTTAAAAACTGCTTTAAAGACATGATCTTAATGTCACTTTAAACCCACGGAAAGGGATAGTGGGTCTCATGTATGTGAATCCCAGAATTTAAAATAGAAAATTTTGATATATATGTGAATACCCTTGTAGAAATAAGATCTTTGAGTATCCACTTTATAAAATAAAATAATTTTGAGAAAAGAGAGAGGCATTTTGAGATGAAAATTCTACAGCATAACGGCTATGTTTCGAGGTTTTAGAAAACATTGAATGGAGAGGGGACATGGGTCAAACATTCATAAATGACCCATAGAACAGTAGAGGGACAGAATAAGAAGGATATATGAACATGGTAATGAAATTTGAAGGACATACCATTTGAAATGAAAAACATGTAAGGAAGACAAAAGTTAGATATCTCTTATGAAAATTCGGCAGCCTAACGACGTCACTTAAACTTCAACAAAATGATTTGAAATGATAAAAATAGGTTCTCTCACCATGTGAACATAAGAGTTCATTATGATAGATATAGAGATCATACCCCAACATAATAAAGAAAAGAACTTGAAAGAAATTACATGAACGTAGAATTTTGAAAAAATGAGATGAATGAAAGAATCCCATTAAAAATTCGGCAGCCTAATGGCGTCACATAAACATTCTCAAAATGAATTGATGAGAGCAAGAAGGGGTCTCTCATTATATGAACATAAAAAGGGAATTAATATGAATATATAAGAACATCCACCAACCTAATATCATAGTGTAAATCAAATGACATAAAAGAGATTACTTGAAAAGAAAGAGAGAGGTCGGATCCCTTACCTTAAAACGTAACACTTAAAACTCAAAGGTTTGGACCTTGAAGGCTTGGGGGCACCTTAGGAGGACTCCTTGGGAGGTAAGGAGACCGGAACTTCATTGAGGATGGTTTTTGAGTCGAAATCATGAGAGGAGGGCTTGGTATTTGTAGGGAAAGTGAGAGGATAAGGCATTAATGGCCAAGGGACACCTCACAGGTGCTTTTCTCAAAACCATGTGCTCTCTCATGATATTTCCCATGAAGTTAGGCCACATGGGGCCCCCAAAATAATAATTAATCACCTTAGGTCTTCCAACCCTTAAAATATTTCATTAAATCACTATGACACAACTATGAGGTCATTAAATATACCAAAAATCTAAAACTGCCTTTTTACTATTCACTGAAAATTCATCTTTCTCAGAAAAATCCCAAAATTTCACCTTAACCAAATATCGATGCTCTGATTACAAATATGAACTCCATTTTATAAAAATAATTTTTTAAATATTTTTAATTTAATTTTTAAATAAAAACACTATTCACTAAAAATTCATTTTTTTAGAAAAAACCCCAAAAATTACCATAACATAATATCGGTGCTCTGAGTTCAAAAACTAGAGTCCATTTTATAAAAATATTTTTCTAAATATTTTTAATTTAATTTTTAATTAAAAAACACTATTCACCCCAAAAAACAAATACTTGACTAATAATTTATGAAACTCGTATTTACCCATTTTATTGAATCACATTACTAAATCTAGGTGTCTAAATTATATTAAAACTTTCTTTGAGTGAAATTACTAATCCATTTGGTCACATTACTAATCATAATCATAAAATCACTATTCATAATTTACTATTCATCAAAAATTACGTTGATCTTATTAGACTCAAAATTCCTTACTGAATACTTTTACAGAAGACGATTTTTTGAAAATCATTACACATCATTAATTATTTAGGGTTTACATAAATATTTTAAAATATCCTTTTTTTTTTCAAAATTCATCAATAAATACATCCTAAAATTATCCAGACATTGAAAATTTCACAAAAATCACTAAAGGAAGAAATCTCAATTCATTCATCCCAAAGGATTATACAAAGAAGCTAGGGTCTCGTCACATAGCCCCTTATAATACCGGCATATGACCTAAGTATAAGGTGTGCTATGGTATGAGAATCTGATGGAGGCTCAGATAACATTGCCCTAGTAGTAATCTCTACTAACTTGAACTTCTCCCGTATGTGTTTCCATTCAAGCTTGACATGCTAGAGTTCGGCTTGGGCTTGGTCCAAATCAAAGCCCAAAGATGCCACCACCTTCCCAATCTCTGATAAGTGGGCTTCATAAGGTTCGAGTCTACTGGATGAAGCCATCGACTCCTCTTTCTGCATTAACCAATAACATCTCTATTAAATCAATTAAGAGTAAGTTAATATACTACTAAAAATATCGGGTCGTGACATTCTTCCCTCCTTAAGGAATTTTGTCCCCGAAATTTATACTTGAGGCCTAGTCGAAAGGGTGAGGGTACTTTTTATTCATCGTTTCCTCAGGCTCCCATGTCGCTTCTTCATATTTATGATTCCTCCACAACAATTTGACAAGGTGGGTAGTCTTGTTTCGTAGAACCCTGTCTCTACGATCTAAGATCTCCATTGGCCGCTCCTCATAAGAGCAGTCATGTTCCAGTTGTACCACCTCTGGGTTCAGTAGATACAAAGGGTCGGGTATGTACTTCCTCAAAAGAGATACATGGAAGACATTGTGAACTTGAGCTAGGTTCAGTGGAAGTGCCAGACGATAGGCCACTGCTCCTATGCGATCAAGGATTTCATAGGGGCTAATGTACCTCTGGATGAGCTTCCCTTTCTTCCCAAACCGAATGAATCTCTTCCATGGAGAAATTCAAAGGAAGACTTTGTCTCCAACACCAAACTCCAAGTCCCTTCGACGATTGTCAGCATAGCTCTTCTGCCAACTCTGAGCAGCCTTTATGTGTTGTTGGATGGCATGGACCTGTTCTATCATCTCTTGAACAAGATCAGGCCCAAGAAGCTTTCTCTCACTAGTTTCATCCCAACAAGTAGGATTTATACATCGCTTTCCATACAGAGCTTCATAGGGTGCCATCTGAATACTCTAATGGAAGTTGTTGTTATAGGGGAACTCCACTAATGGGAGTTGTTAATCCCATCCACCTTTAAATTCCATTGAGCATAATCTCAGCATGTCTTCGAGTGTCTGAATATTCCTTTCAGGCTGGTCATCCATTTGAGGATGATAGGCCATACTAAAATTCAATTCAGTATTCAGAGCATGTGGAAGACTTCTCCAGAATTTTGATGTGAATCTTGGATCACGATCAGACGCGATGGATAGTGGTACCCCATGCAGCCTTACCACTTCCTTTACTTATATATTGGCAAGTTGATCCAGATAGAAATCTTCCCAAATAGAGATAAAATGGGCAGTCTTGGTGAGACGGTCCACAATAACCCATATCGCATTATTTCCTTTGGACATTTTCAGGAGACCAGTTACAATGTCCATAGTGATATTATCCCACTTCCATACTGGTATGGGTAGCGGTTGTAATACCCCCTTAGAAAGTTGTCGTTCTACCTTTACTTTCTGACACACAAACCACCTTGTAGTGTAATCAGAAATCTCCCTCTTCATGTTATCCCACCAATAATGATCACGAAGGTATCAATACATTTTAGTTATTCCCGGATGTATAGATAAAGTAGAGCTATGACCTTCATCCATCAGTTCTTTCTTTATCTCTGGAATAGATGGAACACATAGTCTTGTACGAAATTTCAATACACCTTCTTGATCAATATTGCAATCAGGGAACTTCCCATGTTTTATAGCCTCCAACTTCTCCAGCAGCAAAGGATCTTCTTTTTGAGCCTTCTTGATCTTCTCTAGTTATGAAGGTTGAGAAATCATTTGGGATAAATTTGATGATGTCCCTTCCCCTACAATTCCCATGTCCAGTTTTACTAGATCTTTAATCAAGGGATCTTCTAGGATCTTTATTGTTTCCGGAACAACAGGGTCTATCCTGCTTAATGCATCCGCGAATTTTTTTGCTCTTCTAGGGAGATAATGAATTGAACAATAATAGTCTTTAATAAGCTCCAACCATATCCTCTGTCTCATGTTTAATTCACTCTGTGTGAAAATATACTTTAGATTGTAGTGGTCAATGTATATATCACATTTCTCCCCATAAAGATAGTGCCTCCATATCTTTAGAGAAAAAACAACTGCCGCTAACTCTAGATCATGCGTAGGATAATTCTGCTCATTAATCTTAAACTGTCGAGATGCATAAGCAATTACCTTGTCATTTTGCATGAGGATGCACCCAAGACCTTTCAGAGATGCATCGCTAAAAATAATAAATCCTTCTTCGATAGAGGGTAGTGTTAACACAGGTGTAGTAACCAACATCTTCTTCATCTCTTGGAAACCTTCCTCGCACTCCTTTGTCCAGATGAACTTTACCCCTTTTCGAGTCAACCTGGTTAGTGGATTAGAAAGTCGTGAAAAGTTTTTCACAAACCTCCTATAATATCCTTCTAAACCAAGGAAACTATGAATCTCAGTTACTATTGTGGGTTGTGGCCACTCCTCCATAACCATTGTCTTTGCAGGGTCAACCGAGATTCCTTCATTGGTTAGGATGTGCCCCAAGAAATCCACTTGTTGTAACAAAAACTCACACTTTCTGAACTTTTGAAAGAGCCTCTCCTTCCGCAGAGTTTTCAAAATAACCCTTAGATGATTTTCATGCTCCTCACGACTTTTTGAATATTTCAAAATATCATCAATAAAAACTACCACAAAGTTATCAAGGTAGTCCTTAAAGACTGTATTCATCAAATCCAGGAAAATAGCAGGGGAATTAGTCAATCCGAAGGGCATAACAGTAAACTCATAATGCCCATATCTTTATAGGAAGGAAGTCTTTGGAATATCTTCCTTCTTCACCCTCAGTTGATGATAACCAGATCGAAGGTCAATATTAGAGAATAATTGATCCCCACGAAGTTGGTAAAATAAATCATCAATTCTTGGAAGAGGGTATTTGATCTCCACTGTGATCCTGTTTAGTTCTCTATAATCAATGCATAGCTGCATTGATCCATCCTTCTTCTTCACAATGAGAACTGGTGCTCCCCAAGGAGACACACTCGGTCGGATAAACCCCTTCTCCAACAAGTCTTGGAGTTGTTTCTTTAACACTTATATCTACATTTTCCTATCCATACTGGGTCTTTGATATCGGTTGTGATCCAAGTATGAGTTCAATGGAGAACTCTACCTCTCTTTCTGGGGGAGGTCTAGGTAACTCCTCAGGAAATACATCCATGTATTCCGGAACAATCGGAACATCTTCTATTTGTATGCTCCCTTTTCCTTCTTCATCATCACCGATTAAATCCATAAAGAAAGCTATAGGAGGTGCTTCAAGATAGGGATCAGTTCGTGATATCTCTCCTTGGCTGATAAATGTAGGTCGTTTATTCAGGACTACTGATATTTCCTTACTTTTGCATTTGATCTTAGCATTATACTTTGAGAGCTAGTCCATCCCTAGTATAATGTCGAATTCCTTCATGGGAATGACTACTAGATTTGCGATAAGATTGTGCTCACCAATGTAAACAGTAGAGTCTCTAAATATCGTTGATGCTAGGATAATCCCACTTGGAGTCTTGAATAACAAATCTACCTCTAGTAGTTTGGGGATTGATTCTATATTCCTTGCAAACATGGAGGAAATAAAGGATTGCATAGAACCAGAATCAAATAATGTACTTGCTAGTTTTGAGAGGACAACAAGAGTACCTGCTACCACATCATTCGGAACTTCAATATCAGTTGTTGTGATAGAGAAAGCACGACCTTGCTCCCTTAGCCTCTGCTGAGGTTGATGGTGATTCCCCTCCACCTCCCTCAGATTTGGACATTGATTAAAAAAGTTCCCAAGATGTAAACACTTGAAGCATGTGACTTCGTGTAGGGCCAGAACCATCTTTCCTCTATCGTTAGTGTTGGGAAGTTGAGGTTTCACATCACTACAGAAATTACGAGAAATATGGCCTTCTCTTCTACACTTGTATCACTTACCACTACCGATCAAGCAGTTCCCCAAATGCTTATTCCCACATTTATTGCATGTGGCATGTTGCATATGCTTTCCACCTCTTCCCTAATCAAAAGACTTCCCTAAAATGGGCTCTAATGATCTCTTCTTTTCATTTGATTTATGAGACCACTGTGTCTCACCAAACTCTAGCTCGACTTTCATAGCACTTCGAACTATTTCTTCATAGCTATCATAGTCCCTGTTGGCTAGATTCTTTCGCAGATGAGGTCGTAGTCCACTAATGAATCTATCAACCTTCCCATTAGGGTCCATGACAAAGCTTGAGGTATAACGAGAAAGCCTTGTGAAGTTCATCTCTTAGGTTCCAACTGATTCATTCTCCTTCTGCTTTAGCACGAGAAATTCTTTCTCCATTATTATTCTCATCGAACGAGGGAAATAGTTATTAAAGAATATTCCATGGAACTATTCCCACTCCATAGCTTCTATCTCTCCTAGTGGCTTCGTGTTTTTGATCAGTGACCACCACTGATCAGCTTCTCCCTCTAGGAGGTAAATAGCAAGGGTTGATTTTTCTTGTTCCGAACAATGAAGTACAGAAAAGATCTTTTCAATGGAGCTTATCCATTGTTCCGCAACCAATGGGTCAGTAGATCCACTGAATGTTGGTGGTCGTTGACGCATAAAGGACTCAACAGAAATTTGTTCCCTTCATGGTGAGATATACCTCTCAGCATGATTCAAGTTATTACTCATAACTTGAGTCAGTTGGTTCATCATTCGCATGAATGTTTCCATTCCGGGTTCAATCGGAGGGCTGTCAACACATGGTGCATTGCGGTCACCATCTTCACGGTTCCTTCTATTGGCCGCCATTTTCTAAAAGAATAAAACCTTAGTGAGAAACTTATTTCATTTATGAATCTTTTAACTAATACTTCATGCTTAGACAATTACACTTCTCTATAATTCCTTCATAATGATTCATAAAAAGCTTGTGATTAACCAAACATATCCTCCGAGCATGTCATAACCAAGAGTGCAGCAAGGCCCGTTATCGTGCACCAGTTCCCATTCGAGTCTAGCTCAAATAAGTGTTTTCGGTTTTTACCCCTATGTACATCTGTTCCAGAGCCGCCTCTACCAGCTCGTATCCAGACATGGATGTATTTGTTTGATAAACCACTTACTCGATACTTACCAAAATACCATGAAGTTTTCTTATATTTAAACTTTTGTATAGGGTTATTTATAAAGTTTATATATCCTAATTTCCACAAATAACTAAACCATCATTTGATACCAACTATAGCATCCTGCCTTTTTATAACATAAAATTTCATTACATTACACAAAACTGAGGATCTTTAAGGTTTAGTGTATTGAAAACTAGGAACATATACATGAAAACAACATAAAACATTCTTCGTAAAAACTTGAAAGGCTTCTCCTAAAGATCATCCTAGGTTCATTACTACATCTCATAACCTGGGGACATACATAAAAAGAAAGGGTGAGCAGAAGGCCCAGTAATGGAAACAAGAGAAACATTTTACATGTGAACTTGAGATACTTCAATAAGGTCATGAAAAGTACTTTAAGGCTTGAGAAAGAAATCATGAGGCATTTTATAATAAAAATAACATTTTTCATAACGTGAAGATGTGACTACTTCATTTAACATAGAAAATCATGAAAATATCACTAAGGTCCATCCCCAAGGTGTCATTTGAAAATTACCAAGGTTATTCACAAAGGTATCGTGAAAATTGTAATCTCTAGTGGTTACATCATTACCCAATGCATTGGAGCGCTATCAAGGCACACCCTTAAATTTGCATTTATTATCATGTGAGCCACATATATCATCATCAAACATTTCATAAATAACCCATATAGCATAAAATATATGGGTTTCATTTCATAATCATAATGTTTTAAAAACTGCTTTAAAGACATGATCTTAATGTCACTTTAAACCTACAGAAAGGGAAAGTGGGTCTCATGTATGTAAATACCAGAATTTAAAATAGAAAATTTTGAAATATATGTGAATAAACTTGTAGAAATAAGAGTTTTGAGTATCCACTTTATAACATAAAATAATTTTGAGAAAAGAGAGAGGCATTTTGAGATGAAAATTCTGCAGCATAACGACTATGTTTCGGGGTTTTAGAAAACAATGAAAGGAGAGGGGACATAGGTCAAACATTCATAAATGAACCATAAAACAGTAGAGGGAAATAATAAGAAGGATATATGAACATGGTAATGAAATTTTAAAGACATACCATTTGAAATTAAAAACATTGAAGGAAGACAAATGTTAGATTTCTCTTATGAAAATTCGACAGCCTAACGGTGTCACTTAAACTTCAACAAAATGATTTGAAAAGATAAAAATAGGGTATCTCATCATGTGAACATAAGAGTTCAGTATGATAGATATATATATCATACCCCAACATAATAAAGAAAATAACTTGAAAGTCTTTTCATGAAAGTAGAATTTTGAAAAGAATGAGAAGAGTGAACGAATCCCCTTAAAAATTCAGCAGCCTAACAGCGTCACATAAACATTCATAAAATGAATTAATGAGAGAAAGATGGGGTATCTCATACTATGAACATAAAAATGGAAGTAATATGAATATATAATAACATCCTCCGACATAATATCATAGTTTAAAAGAAATGACATAAAAGATATTACTTGAAAAGAACGAGAGAGGTCAGATCCCTAACCTTAAAACGTAACTCTTAAAACTCAAAGGATTGGACCTTGAGGGCTTGGGGGAACCTTGGGAGGACTCCTTGGGAGGTAAGGAGACGAGAAATTCGTTGAGGATGGTTTTTGAGTCGAAAGGATTAGAGAAGGGCTTGGTATTTATAGGGAAAGTGAGGGGACAAGGCATTAATGGCCAAGGGACACCTCACAAGTGCGTTTCTCAAAACCATGTGCTCTCTCAGGGTATTTCCCATGAAGTTAGGCCACATGGGGCCCCAAAAAGAATAATTCATCACCTTAGGTCTTCCAAACCTTAAAATATCTCATGGAATCACCATGAAACATCTATGATGTCATTAAACATACATAAACCCTAAAACTGCATTTTTACTATTCACTGAAAATTCATCTTTCTCAGAAAAATACCAAAATTTCACCTTAACAAAATATGAACGCTCTGATTACAAATACGAAATCCATTTTATAAAAATAATTTTCTAAATATTTTTAATTTAATTTTTAAATAAAAACACTATTCACTGAAAATTCATTTTTTAGAAAAAACCCCAAAAATTACCATAACATAATATCAGTGCTCTGAGATCAAAAATAAAGTCCATTTTATAAAAATATTTTTCTAAATATTTTTAATTAAAAAACACTATTCCCCCCAAAAAACTAATACTTGACTAATAATTTATGAAATAGTTATTTACCCATTTTATTGAATCACATTACTTAATCTAGGTGTCTAAATTATATTAAAACTTTCTTTGAGTGAAATTACTAATCCATTTAGTCACATTACTAATCCTAAGCGTAAAATAACTATTCATAATTTACAATTCATAAAAAATTAAGTTGATCTTATTAGACACCAAATTCCTTACTGAACACTTTTATAGAAGACCATTTTTCGAAAATCATTACACATAATTAATTATTTTGGGTTTACATAAATATTTTAAAATATCCTTTTTTTCAATATTCATCAATAAATACATCCTAAAATTATCCAGACATTGGGAATTTCACAAACATCACTAAAGGATGAAATCTCAATTCATTCATCCCAAAGGATTACACAAAGAAGCTAGGGTCTTGTCATATAGCCCCTTATAACACCGAAATATGACCTAAGTATAAGGTGTGATATGGTGAGAGAATATGAGGGAGGCTCAGATAACATTTCCCTAGTAGTAATATCTACAAACTTGAACTTCTCACGTAGGCATTTTCGTTCAAGCTTGACATGCTAGAGTTCGGCTTGGGCTTGGTCCAAAGAGAAGCCCAAAGATGCCACCTCCTTCCCAAGCTCTGATAAGTGGGCTTCATATGGTTCGAGTCTATTGGATGAAGCCATCGACTCCTCTTTCTACATTAACTAATAACATCTCTATTAAATCATTAAGAGTAAGATAATATACTACTCAAAAAGATTGTGTCATTACAACTGTCTTTAGCCAAACTTCTATTGCCTGAGGGTCTGGCTCACCACTGAACCTCAGTGGTCTCTACTGCTGGAACTCACGGAGCGCGCTCAACCTGCGCCCAAGCCCCATTTTCTCTACTAAAGCTGTCTACTACTCAACAGGTTATGTTGTTGCTACCGGCCCACTCGGAGAATGGGGCTTGCATGATGGGTCCTGGACTGAGGCCTCGTAGCTCACAGGGTTGTCGTCACGCACCAATGCTGGTATCTTGGTTGGCTATCTTCGCGGTGACATCCGGAATATTATCATGGAGTGTTGCGATCAGATGAGCATATATGTATATAACAATAACAAAAATGGGGAGCTGACTCAAGAAGGAATGTCAAAGACTCAATTCTATGTGACACACAAACCAATTTTCCCGGCAAAAAGTGTCTCAGCATGCCGAGTGGACAAGTGGGTTATCAGGGTCCTGGTGAAAGGATACGTCAGCCGCCGCACCATCACTAGACTCCCTGGCTAGAGAGCCACTCTCGAGACATGTTGACATTGTTTCCCTAAATCCCAACCAATTCCTTTTATTTTAGGGATGTCTGAACAATGTCCCAAGGAACGAACCACCTCTGATACCACTTTTTCACAACCCGACCCTACCCGAGCTCGAGCCGTAACTACCCCAAGCCCACCTCCATAGACCAGGGGATGGCGACCAGCACCGAAGACACAATAACTCAGTGTGTCCTTTGCCTAAGTACCTATACACACACATGCAACACCCTCCATGAAAAAGTGCAGAGTAAAAGAAAAGGCAAGCAGAGTAAAATTCAACTACTATATATATAATCCACAAAAAGTTCATCGACCTCTAAACAGTACAAGAAAGTGCTGAAGGTAACGGAAAAAGAAAAGGGGCAACACAGGCGCCCAACCAGAAAAGAGCCACAACCCAAAAACAGGTAAACAAAAACAAACAGCTGGAAGGGTCCCCTACCTGGAACATGACTACGACCACTGCACACCGTCCAAGCTCTCGAACTCCTAAGCTCCACTATAATCATGACCAACCCGCCTGTCGTCTATAAGGTCACACCAAGTGCGGGCAAATCCCAAGCAGGGGTGAGTATAAAAATACTCAGTAGGATACCCCAAAAGATTGTTGGAGCAAAAAAGGAGGTACCGAAGGGTGAGCAGTAGATCGAACATGGGAGAGTAAAGGAGTACAATAAGGAGTGCAGTAGAGTAACAGTAAAGATTCTAGCTCAAACCAACAAGAGGAAAGAAGGTAGACTCGTCCAGACAAAAAGAGCTGGAAATGGTAATAATGTGAACTTCCCGTCGAGTCTTCGATACCCACATCAGGAGAGTAGACTCATCCAACCATGAGAAGCTGGACACCGAAAGCACATGGTATACCCCGCGCATCTTCACCTCTCCTAGAAGGAGAGTAGCCAAAACCCAAGAAGCGGGTACTGGAACAAGGTATACATACATATATGCTCTGTAAAGAAGCTCGAACAAGGTGTTAAGGGGATATCCATCCTGTAGCTTAGCCCAAGAAAGTGAGTCGCCAATAGTCCCAGAAGAGAACACCATCGATGCCCAGCATCCCACACGTCTTCCCCGAACTACAATTCAAGGGTCTCAAACCACAGCACCTCGACACTATCCCCTTTGGGTGGCACTGACTCACCTGCACAGTTTTAGGTTGCGTCACAAGGATGCGTCTCAGTGGGGTAAAATTCCCCTCGTACTTGAGAGTTCCAGGTTAAGTCAAACCACACCTCATCACTGCCCCGCAGTCGAGAGGTCTCCTCAATGTCAAGGTCATTCCATCACTAACCCGTACAATCAAGGGTCCCACTCCGGTAATCACGGAGGAAAGCCACATACTAGACTAGTAGAAAGGACTAAGTCTGGAATTCCAACAGGTGGCCCACTACCTAGCCCTGCTGGTGGGTAATTCATAATTTGATATCGGGTGACCCACTGCCCAGCCCTGCTGAAGGGTAAACCATAATACATCATCTGGTGACCCACTGCCGAGCCCTCCGGGAGGGTAAACCCTAATACATCATCAGGTGACCCACTACCCAGCCCTGCTAGAGGGTATACCTGGAAGAAGTCGACAGGCGACCCACGGCCAGCCCTGTAGGAGGGTAGATTATGAATAAGTTGACAAGCGACCCACTGCCCAGCCCTCTTGGAGGGTCGAACCTCAAGAGTCGTCAGGTGACCCACTACCTAGTCTCTGTTAGAGGGTAAACCATAATAAGTCAATGAGCAACCCCTTGTCCAGCCTCGCTGAAGTGTAAACCCGATGAAGCTAATGAGTAACCCACTACCAAGTCCCACTGGAGGGTAAACCCTTATCTACTCTTGCTATCTCTGCTAGATGGTACAACACTGGACAACAGAACTCAGAGTGGGTACCGCGCAACCACCCAACTCCAGATAAACACACCTAATAGAGGATCAGCGCATGTTCCATCATTGGGTGTCACTAGCACCACTACCGGCCCTACCATCAAGAAGCAGACCCGGGGAAAACTCAACCCTACTGGTCAAAAAATGAGATCTGAAGGACCCTCTATGTCGTGAGAGGTCAAAAGTACGCAAAGCATAACATGACATGCACATGGGGCCCACACAACATGTGGCCCCAAGTCAACCCCACCCAAGAGCACAAACGTTCTCAGGTACAAACATCCACATTTACCTCATAGTGTTCCCACATACTCCAAGAGTATGCCACGTCTCCAGCCAAAAAGGATAACGTGCACATCACACCCATCGTCAATGCGAAGGCATAAACGTAACAACTCTAACTTTCCACCTCAATGGTAGTGGAACGGCCAACCCCATCTATTTAACCACCAAAATCACTCTCCCCGGAGTGCACGCGATCACACGCCAAGGGTCTGCTACAAGCACGGTAGAAGAACTGCCACCGGGGCACCCTTCATACTTCCACATTTAATAAGATCGTGTATGAGGCTCTACTCGCTTGATCATATTACACCATTGTAATCCCCAAGGAAAAACACACGAGGTATACTACTTACTTGCCCGAAACAGTCAACCAGTGAAATGGTACTATTCACCGTAACCAACCCATTTGGGGCCCACCTCAATATCTCGAAACTGAACACACGGATCACACCACTACGATCCCCTCGAAAAAACACACGAGATTGACTACTCAATCCCACAAAATGGACACTCGGTGAAAAAGGTACATTCCGAATTACCGTGCAGGAGCGGACCTATGTGGGAACTGCATGCCGGTCCTGAAACACAACTAACGAATGACACCGTTGTGATACTCTTGAAAAAGTACAAAAGATAGACTATTCACATGTCCAAAATGGTCGCTATGTGATAGAGATGGAAAAATCGCCGTCAATGCCCAAACGGCCCTCGTGGGGCCCGCACCATCATGCAGAATTAGAGCAGGTGGATTGCACCATTGCAATCCCCTCGGAAAAAAAATCTAGGATTGACTGCTCGCACATCCCGAATGGACACCCGATGAAAAAGTCGCAAGATGCTGCTTGCAGCTCAAAAGACGGGTCGTGGGGCCTACACCTCAACTCTGGATTTAACGCTCGAAACCACCCTCGAAAGCATCACCCCAGTTCCAGTCTCCCAATGCCGCTGATGGTGCTCAAAAAGGACGTTAGACGCGTCTGCACCGTCCAAAACATGATCCCCAGAAAACGTAAATTCGCTTAAAGACGCGTCGCCTCTCCGCAGACCCTCATTTCGGGAATTAAAAACTCTCGAAACCATCTCAAAAGATTCCTGTCGATGCGAGGTCCGCGCTGCCGCTGATGGCACACGAATCGGATGCCCGTACCTCAAGATACGGGCGTCCGAAGTTGGAGGGGAAAACCCCTTGGGCCGGACCGGTGGCCCAGCAGCGGGTCCGGTCCACTCCGCCGCGGCCCACTACCACCAACTGGCTAACATGGCTGGTCCTTCCACCACGAAGAGACCTGCCATAGGTGGGTCTTGGTCTATGTCAGGGTCGCGCACTGCGACCCCACCTCGCCCGCACCGGTGAGGCACCACCCAGCCAACCGGATGGTCGGCCTCCTCTGTCGCCACTATCTCGGACCGCCGCGCTGAGGAGCCACTACCGAGCCCGCCGCCTGCCAGAGCCACCGCCTGGATCCGGTCTGCCCGCCAGAGGTCGATGAACCGCCGGAAGAACCTCCAAAAACACTCAGACCTTCATCGGATCACCGCGACCACCTCCGAACATGGATTTCAGTTCCGAGAAGTGTGTCGGGTAGCTCAGAAAATATACTACTCATTTATGGGCTTTGATCTAAAATTCGATAGAGGTTTGATGAAAAAATTTGTGCTAAAAGTAGATTGTGGAAATAAAAATTGGAAATCCCAGTGATCCTACCTCTTGGGTGTTGCTTGGAGCATCACGATGTGTCCGCCGCTGCGTCGTGCCTCGCCGGAGTTGCCTCACCGTATTGGAGGAGGAGAGGGAGGGGCTGCCGCCTGCTGCTGTCCAAGCGAAGAAGAAGAAGATGCAGAGGGAGGGGGTGGGTTAAGTGTTTAAATAGAAAACACTTAACCACACGCCCGTCGAACCGAACCTGAACTCCAGGCAGGGTAGGGATTAAGCCTCCCCTAGGTTAAAAACCACGCTCTGAACACAACGATGATCTCAGAATTTTAATCTGATGCCCCATTCAAAAGTTATAAAACTGAATTCCAAAGCCACCATATTATGAAAATTCCCCTGGGGCCATTTTTCACAAACGGGCCGCACCCGCGAAAATTACATCCCTCCTAGTTTAAACGGCACATTACGGACTCAACGGTGCCCTCGATTTTCCAATCTGAGCCACCGTTTTAGTGATGCCTGGGTTAAGCCGTTAAATGAATAAATTAATTATTTAATTTATCAGTTTCACGTTTTGAAAGCAAGCGAGGGGTCCAAACTTCCCGCGCCGACATGTTTTCTGTCATTCCTAGGGTAAAAACCCCATTCCAAACCCATCCGTACACTCGGATCTCTGATCCGAAGCACCGTTTAAGAGTTATCAAAATTATTTGGCGTGCCCAGTGTGAACACGCTGAAAATTTAATTCTGGCCACATCGAGGCTCAGAATCGCACACCGTCAGAGAGCGTTGCTCTGGAATAAAATCAAGAATATTCTGAAGTCTTTTGATTCAAAAACCATGTTCCTACATGTTAAGGTAATTTTTAATTATTACACTATTCTTTTTTACCT
This sequence comes from Viscum album, assembly GCA_963277665.1. Classification (NCBI taxonomy): domain Eukaryota; kingdom Viridiplantae; phylum Streptophyta; class Magnoliopsida; order Santalales; family Viscaceae; genus Viscum; species Viscum album. The sequence continues at coordinate 1,629,327,223 of OY728155.1, read as the reverse complement.
TGAATTACCCATTTAAACTTTAACCACGGTAAATAAAAGTCAAAAGTTACTATTTACCAAAAATTATTTTTATCTTATTAAACCACATTTTACTCCTTGATATTAACCATGTCTCATAGATTTTTGAAATTCAACTCATAAAGTTGGTAAAATTATGTTTTATGAAAATTTTAAAATACTCCTAGGAGGTGAGTTAAAGACGGTAAAAAGTTCAATAAATTTTTTATATATCTAAACTTATTTTAAAATGACTCCATTGAATTATTTTGAACATATATAGGTATTATGTATCTATTTTGAATTTAAATTAATTCAAATAAAATAAATAATTATTTAAATAAAAAGCCAGTTTCAACCAATAACTCAGGGTTTTTCACTATTCATCAAAAATTGATGTTTCTCAGAAAAATACCAAAAATTCATCCTAAGATATATTTGATATTCTGAATTCAAAAATGATTTCTATTTTATCAAATTAAAAAAATATAATTTTCATTAATTAATTTAAAATTAATTCTCGTTGTCAAAACAAATAGTGTGTTTTTAAGCAACAATACCTATCAAAAGATTGACACTTGTTTTTACACAATTTCAAAGTGAAATTAATTATAATGACCAAAATATTATTAAATGATAAAAATATAATATAATTATAGTTCAAAACCAATAAAATTAATAATTTAACACTATAAATTATTTCAATTAAAAATATGGTTTTTAATAAAAATTTAGTATTTTTACTATTCACCAATATATGAATGTTATCAGAAAAATACCAAAAATTTATCAAAACTAAAATTTTACCTCCCAATTATAAAGAAGAAGTTTATTTTGTCAAATTGAATATATAAAAGTGATAAATATTAGATTTAAATATGGTTCTCCCTTAAAAGGTGGTAAAACTACATTTTCTGAAAAATACTTCTTTTATCTGAAAAAAAAAATGAATTTGTTCTTACATTATGTTTAAGAAACTCAAAATATGGATTATAAAATTATAAGGATTTTATATATTTAAAAATTTAGTTAATACAATTAATAACCACTATTGAACGACTAGTTTGGTAAGTTGTGGTGCGCTTGAATTCAGTGTTGCGTGTAATGAAATTTATTGAATTACCTTGAAGAAATAACATACTATGAAATATTGGGGAGTTAAATTATTCCATACTTTAATAATAAATTTAATCCTCGCAATTTGAAATTTTTCTTAGAAAATATAATGTTGAATATATAAAATACCTTTGTTGGAAAACCCACATCTGAAATTGGGTTAATAAAATTTATTCTTAATAAGAGGAAAATAAGAATGAAAAAGTCACCACCAAATTATGATCTCGATTAGGAGAACATTAGTGGAAATTAGAGAAATATAATTGGAGGGAAATGTAAATATTTATAGGGAGTGATTGAGTTCATCAATCACAAACAATTGTAGAATTGAGGGCCTCAAATCCATCAATCTATGAGGATTTAAAATATCATCGGTTCAATAAAACAAAAGGTATTAGGATAACACATTTATAGTTTTAAGATAACTTACCTAAAGTTTAAGCATTAATTTCTTCATAGAATAAGAGATGAATATATATATATATATATATATAATTTACAATTATAGTTCCATCCATTAACTAATTTCTACCACAAACTAATCTTTCACTCTAAAAGATATTAGAACCTAAAAAATATTCTATTTATCCTATTCGTATAAGGTTCAAAAAAATGAATTTATAAATCACATATCAGACCCTTTAAAAAAATAAACTACATTATACAATCTAGGGAATTCACATAGTCAAGTGGTATGTGATAAATCCTAATCTCACTATGGTTGTGGGTTCGATTCACACAACTTTGTTCGATGTGACGGGTTGTCACATGGTTTGTGTGTTGTCATTTTTGTAAAAATCCAAAAATAACCTTAACAATAGTATCTTAATCCATTACAACCTTTGGACTTATCCAAAAAATATATTTCCAAACTCAAGAGACCAATATTTTTAAGGAAGTTAAACACAATGATGATCCTTTTTTTTCAGGTAACAACATGTGAAATACTTCACCAGGTATTATTTTAAAACATGGTAACACCCTGAATTACCATAAAACCTTATTGATTACATTCATGATATCTTATCATTTATATTATACTAGATATATTCCATACATCTAAAAATGTTGTAAACTATAATAATGATGGAATATGCAAATCATTAATCATTTTCAAGGTAGTCAATAATATCCAACATAATTTATCCAAATCAATCATGTATTATTCCAAAATCAATACCTTGGTATCAGAACCATATTATGGTTTATCATTCTCTCAACCATATATTTTACAAAAAAATTACCTGCTATTGATTCACTTTTCTTGGTTCCACACATTCTCAAGTCATTAATTAAATAGTACTGCATTATAATCCTTATATACTCTATAATTCTTATAACATGTACATAATTAATAAAATACTCAAATGACACAAAAATTTAATAAAAACATAAGAAATATAATCATTCATATTCATCACCAGTAGTATCATAACTTTATTATTATCCAATAGTAGCATTTGGAGTATACTCTGATTATTTGGACATTGATTCACGTTGTTCTCCAACTCCTAGAAGATGAAGCATTATACATTGGAAACTTTTTTCTTACCATTGTAATCACGTAATTACCATCCTTTTTCTCCAAACATTTAAAAAACTCCCATTCCCTTCAAACATTTACCAAGGTGATTATTTCCACATTTATCTCATACGGGAAAATCCTTCTTTTCCCTCTCCCCTTTATACATCTTTCTCTCTTCCATCCTTTTCTTATCCTTATTCCCTTCAAATCCATAAGAGTCAGATAATTATTTACTTATCTTATTAACACATGATACTATTTCGTCATAAGTTAAGAATACATTGGAGAAAATTTCCTTTCTATATTTTGACTTAACACCGCGAAAGATATGATCCTTCTTACTCTTTGGATAATATGTATTGCTGGAGTTCACATTCCTTCTATTGGGTTCTATTTATATACAATGGCATACACTAGGTTAGTTTATGAATTTCAATTCATAATTCCAAACATGTAAAATACCTAACGCAAATTGAACAGTTTATGGATATATTCCATAATCATAAAATTTTTTTTTTGAGGAAGTATATAATCATAAATACTTCATATTGATTTGTAAATAAAATGGAAATTATTCTAAGCATATCCCCTAGGAATGTTGTAACCAAAAGTGCATTAAGGCTCATTGTCATGCAGTAGTTCTCATTCGAGTCTAGCTCAATGCGGTGCTTTCAGATTTTACCCCAAGGTACATCTATTCTAGAGCTGCCTCCACCTGCTCGTATCTAGATATGGATGTATTTTATTGGAAAACTCACAAAATCTGTACATTACCAAAATTTTAGGACGTTATTCTATTATAATCATCAAAGTATATCTTAGGGTAATGTTCTCTAATCAGAGTTTATCTAAATCTAGTTTCCAAGGTTATTGATAAACGTCCTCTGATACCAACTGTAACGCCCCGACCCCAGTTAGCTAGATTCAGTTCATTATGACATAACATAGGCATGATTAAAAGGAATCAAGTCCCGAAGGACTGATCGGTTTAGCTATCTTGGAAAATATATTAAAAACATGAATGTGACATTACACTCTATAACATACAAAACAGCATAAATAATCCTTTATGAACGCCATTATTCCCTTAGCATAACCCTACATATCAATCACAATATAGTTCTTGGAATCCTGGGAAAAATAAAACATAGAAAGGGGTGAGATCAAATGCTCAGTAAGGGTAAGAAATAAAGCATAAGATAACATAACTTCTAAGCATGGTGAATAATTGAAACCACATTCTTTTACAAATAATAAACATTATTACTTTTAAGGCAAGAATGTGAGCTATGTAAATAATGACATAATAAAACATAATCATGGTTATTCTACTAGTTGTATGACCACATGAACCATCAATATTATTTTCATAATGGGGGAATATATAATTATGGAAATTCTGAAACAGTTTGTCCAGGCCTCAGAAATGATTTCTAAAAATGATTAATCCCTCAGCCAAAACTATATATCAAATTGGGAAAGGCCTCATCAAATTATACATCATGTTGTCTCATTAGACCTACCGATGCATCAAGGAGCTATAGCGGTCTCCACCCGCTAGTTACTAACTCCAATACATTCCTCATATGAAAAGGATGAAATATAACATAAATAGTCATATTAAAAACAGCCTACGAAATGTCAATACTTTAACCATAGACCATGAATGGTATAAAAAGGGAACATCTACAGTCGAACATATCACAAAACCTTCAATACAATATGGAAGTTTTGTATCATAATAAATCAACTTCAAACAAGTTTAAAATCCATTAAATGATATTGACATAGATGAAATTTAATTGTAAAACTCTTTGAGAGAAATAATTGTTTTTCATGAAATCACGTAAAAGATGCAGAATTTAAAATGGAATAAATTTAAAGACATTTTTGAATCAAAGTTCCCCATACCACTTTGAATCATTTCAAAGGAATTAACATTTTAAAAACATTCATGTCCATATAAATTAATTCTTAAAAACCATTTTGAAAACATGGACATTAATGGGAATGTTTTAGAAGAATTAATATTTAAAACATTTAAAATGATGTTTTAGTAAAGAAGTAACTTAAAAAGAATACCTTTGAAAAATCTTTTATGAAACATGTACATGGATAATAAATATTTCCTAGTAGATACTGACATAAAAACAACCTTGCATAATAAAGAGATTGTGAAATTAACCCTAACCTCCTGTCCAACTAGACCTGTTCTTTCTTTAATATCCTAAATAATAAGCTAAAGTTAATATCTACTTTCATAAGAACCTTTTTCAAGTTTATTATTCCTTTCATGTCACTTATTACCATGTTATAATCATTAAGTAATCATTTATGTTAATAACATTCGTTTTGTCGATATTTGGCACTTGAGTAAAAAATGAACACCTTATAGTTACAAGTTGTTCACATGGTCAAAAGTTCATTATATCTAAAATGATATTCATGATTTAGATATCATATATATCATATATATCTAGTATATACATGTATTTATAATAGTACATATCATTATGGGGTATGAAATGAAATGCACCGTTCATGGAGACGGTAAGCCGTACATACTCATGAACGCTACTTTCATTTCTATTTCTTATTTGAATGGAATTAAAACATAATGATACATAGGTATATTATAATTCCAGTATAATATCATATATTATATCTTTAAATCCATCTTTTATATGACCCACATATGGTATTAACGATTCATATCACTTGGAGGGGGGGTAGTTCGCACTTCCTTAAATGAAATTATTGTGTTTACCGATAACGGAAACCATTATGTTATGATATAAAAGAAAAATAAAGAAGCATATAGAAAACATAAATATAATATATATCATATATAAATACAGTTCCATAATAATGGCCACAATGAGAGGAGGTAGGAGGTAATTGAACAATCATCGTCTCATGAGGCGTTAGTTTAAAATCCACAGAAACATTATGTTCTTCAACCATTAGATGTAGGTGTGTGTAAGTTTAGTTAGAATATATCTCATAAAAACATCCTAGTATATTTAGGATTATGGTTTTGATATAAAATAAAGGAATAAAAATATTTTAGGGGATGGGGAATTAAAATAAAAGAAAATAAGTTAAGAGAAATTGTTACATTTAATTTGGGTAACATCATTTGGTTTGAACCAAATAGACTTCTTGAAGTTCCTTCTACCTAAGGTAAGGCTTCAAGAAAGAGGAGAGGGATTTAGGGAGATTAATTTGTCATTTTTTGGTCAATCCTAAATACTTGAGATGTGTACGGAATTGGTTAGAAGTGGTCTCTTTTTATAAGGGGGGGGGGGGGTGGAGGGGCTCTTTAAGAAAGTGTGAAAATATTATTTTATTATATAATGATATTCGGTTTCTAAAGGCCCAAAAATAATTAGGGTAGAAAATAAGATGACTCATGGTTGAAATAAAATCATCCAATTTTAATTGTACATGTTTAGGATATTATTTTATTATTTATAATCTAATTTATTTAAATCATTTGTCAATGAGGTAAATACTGTGTTATTATTGTGTCACAAATAATTTAATTTATTAGATGTCTAAGAACTATAAAAAAATACCATGACGTAGGAAATATTTTTAAATTTACAATGAATATTTATATTTAAAAATATTACTTATATAACACCATATAAAAATTAATTATTAAATGATTTTTGTTTATGTCAATTTTTCCATTACATAAAATTAATTAATCTAAAGTGTCATTATCATTCATAAGTGGCTCCATGGGGTCCCAAAATAGAACCATGTATGCCAATGGTTGGTCATTACTCATAAAATATGGTTAGGACATGTTTTATGGTAATTTGGAATTATTACAATATTCTTTTTATCGTGAATTACCGTATTTACCTTTAACCGTGGTAAATAAAAGTCAAAAGTTACTATTCACCAAAAATATTTTTATCTTATTGAACTAGATTTTCTACTTCGATATTAACCATATCTCTCGGATTTTTGAAATTCAACTCACAAAGGCGGTAAAATTATGTTTTATGAAAATTTGTAAATACACATAGTAGGTGGGTAAAAGAAGGTAAAAAGTTCAATAAAATTTATATATATATAAACTTATTATAAAATGACTCTAATGAATTATTTTTAACATATATAGGTATTATGTATCTATTTTGACCTAATGTAAATTTAAATAAAATAAATAATTATTTAAATAAAAACTCGTTTTAACCAATAACTTAGAGTTTTTCTTTGTTAATCATAAATTGATGTTTCTTAGAAAAATAACAAAAACTCATCCTTAGTTATATTTCATATTTCGAATAAAAAATGATGTCTATTTTACCAAATTAAAAACATATAAGTTTCATTAATTAATTTAAAATTAATTCTCGTTATCAAAACAAATAGTGTGTTTTTAAGCAATAATATCTATCAAAAGATTGACACTTGTTTATATCCAATTTCAAATTTAAATTAATTATAAAGACCTAAATTTTATTAAATTATAACAATATAATCTAATTATACTTTAAAAACAATAAAATTCATAATTTAACAGTATAAATTATTTCGATTAAAAATGTTGTTTTTAATTAAAATTTAGTAATTTTCACTATTTACCCAAATATGAAAGTTATCAGAAAAATACCAAAAATTTATAAAAATTAAATTTTTATCTCCATATTCTAAAGAAGAAGTTTATTTTAGAAAATTAAATATATAAATGTTTCAAATATTGGATTTAAAAATTGTTCTCCCCCATAAGGTGGTAAAATTGTATATTCTGAAAAATACTTCTTTCACCTGAAATAAATGTATTAGTTCTTACATAGTGTCTAAGAAACTCATAATATTGATTATAAAATTATAAGGATTATATATTGTTCAAAATTTAGTTAATACAATTCATAACCGCTTTTTAATGACTAGTTTGTTATGTCGTGGTGCGCTTGAACTCGGTGTTGCGTGTTGTGCATGTTATTTAATTTCTTTGAATAAATAACGTACTATGAAATATTGGGGTGTTAAAATTTTTGTACTCTCAGTATTCAACCATGTACATGATGGTGAAAATCTTTCACAAGCCAACACATACCCAATATCAAGATTTTTTAGTGTTGTATTGTATTTCGTCTAGGAAGGGAGGGTAATTCCTAGAATATATTTCGTAATATTCCAAACATGATACCAAGTATTCACTAGTTATTTTAAATTTATTAATAAATAAAGCCCACATCCATCAAAAACCAATCCATCATATACCAATGTATATCATTTCCAAGAGGGTTTCGGTATTATTAAAAAATATATATTTCTTGATTTAAGAATCCATTTTCACATTGGGAAAAAATATTCCAAATCTCGGAAACAATATCAGTATATTTGAATTCTAAAATTATGGATATGAATGGATCCACTAACCTTCTAAATGAGGACACCATATTTCATTTTGGAAACCATGAGATACACATAGAGTATTCCAAAATTCACAAATATCACACTAAAATAGCAGGATTCAACCCAATGGGATGTGTTTTAACCCATTTCACATGAATAACATAACTATAGAAAAGCTATCCTATGAAAAACGAGTAGAGAGGCAATAAATAGAGAATATGAGAATGGAGGAAGAAAATACTTGTAGTTTGTTAGAATCATCAAGCCCAAAACCACCCAATAATAGAGTACAATATTATTATAGGAGGAAGAGGGGTGAACCTAAGGATGGTGGGGGCCAAATGGGGTGGAGATAAGGGTTATATGGTTAAAATTGAGGAGGGGTACAATTGGAATTCTAATTGTTTATGAATTTAACTACCCACAGGGGTTGGATTCACATTTTTCTAGACCATGATCCAATCGTGTGGAACCAAAATTTAATATGAGGGGTAGGTCACATGGTTTTTCATGAAGATAGTATAACTACGTGGTAGATAATGAGACATGAATAATGCCACTATTTGTGTTATACGATTTTCACAATGCTCAGTCACAATTACTCATAAACATGAATCATATTTTCACCTCCTTATTCCCACCAAAAATCTAATATTATTAATTAAAAACATCCATAAAAGATATTAAATGTTAGTGAGAGAAAAATAAAATAAAAATTTCCTCAAAATAATACAAAAAGTGTGAAAATTCTCCCCACCATTAAAACCATCTTCCCTCAGATAGTCAGACTCTAGATTTACTATTGACTATATGATGGTACAACTCCTCCACACAAGATATCTACACTAATGTATTGTTATCATTTTTATCATGAAACCAAAATAACCCAAACTAGCTTAATCAAATTTCCCAAAAGGACATTAAATGGGATTCAACAATATGTAATAGTTGTTAAATCACTAATAGGTTAGGTTAAGGTTCTAGATCCTCCAAATTTATCATGTGAGATGGGCATAAATTATATGTTTTTCATTTTGATACATGGAATACATTGTCAGTTGATTTCAATTTGGATGAAAAAACCAAGTGATATTCCACCTCACCGAGTTTGTTAATAGATTTTAATGGTATGAAATACGTTCGTGTATAATTCAAATTAATACCAAGAAGATGATTTCCTAGATGAGTATACACCTCTAGAAAAAATTAGTCACCTAGTAAGACCTCTATGTCTTAGTGTTGCTAGTTTTCATAGGAATCATGGAATAACTGTTCTATTAACTACTATTTTATTGAAACCTAGACATTATCATTGGAATATCGCACAATTCATGATCCCAATAAACAAGTCACATAATCTTTTATCAAGTACTGAGGTGACTATAATTAATAAACATAGAAAACTTCACAGGGATCCATTCTAATTTAGGATCGGCAACTGTTACTATAGAAAAATTACACAAATCTATGATGGTTGTCCCAATATCCACAGAAATCCAACACACATGCATATATAATGTATTCCAAAGTCTAATTTTTTATTCCCATTTACCATATATTAAAGGACAGTATTCCTAACTTATCTTGAAATGTGATCCCAATTTATTTTTAATAACATCTAAAAATTGATAGGTAAAATGTGGATCACTCTCTATAACAATTATCTATAGAACATCTTATAGCTACGGAGTCTCCTAAACATATATCCTTTCCAATTCATATTATATAGTTTAATCCAATATTTGGATGAAATAATAATATTTTGAAAAAATTTAAATAACCACAAAAATAGTGTTCCTTCCTTAGGGAGTACGAGACATCAAAATAGCCAAATTCATGGTGGCCTCATCCCACTTTTAGATATTAATGTGTAGTGGGTAAAGGATACTTGAGGGATTATTGTTCTGTAATTTAATGTACTAATAGGTATAACATCAAGATATGAGTCCAATTATATCATGTCTCAATTCTAGCCACTAGAACCAATGAGGCAAGTCATGATGCATCTTGGTGGATCCAGGATGGTTGGCCAACCAATTTTCATTGATATACTACATGAATAATTTTTGTAAAGGCAATGGTACAATGAAGCATCTGATGAAGGGAATAATCTCTTCAGAAGACATTGATCATTCATTGGGAACCTCCACATTGTTTAATAGATTAATAGAACATCAAAATAGTTCATCTTTAAAAAATAATTTCTTGGAAAAATTAGGAATAATGAGAATCAACTGAGTTCTAGATCATAACATACCTATCATAGGCATTTGGACTTCCAAATGTATTTTGGTGGGAATCCCCAAAAGATTCCACTCTTCTAATGACTAATTAAAGGTATGATCCAACTTTTTAAATTTTATGAATCTAAAAAAACGTTTCCTTTACCTGGGTTATAGGCACTATCAATGTTGAATGGAATGAGGTTCTCATTCCATAATCATCACCTCATACTAAAATGCTTCTGATAGAAAATATAGTCCAAGAATTTTGGATATTAGAGGACCATGAATTTCTCCCAGATAAGAGAGTGAAGATGAAATTTCAATGAATTCAACTCTATCACAACTCTTGGTTATGAGTGGGGGAAATTTTTTCTTGTGGTTGGAGTTGGAGAGAGGTTCACACTACCACATGGTCACCCTGCATCAACACTCACCCAATACCCACACCTAAACAATTTTAATAAACATCATGACGTTCTATAACTTCATGAAAAATGTAAACGGTGATTGTGGTCAATCAATGATTGAGCTCCTCAAATGATTTATATCATTTTTGACTCCTTATGAACATCACCCCTTTTCAGGAATGTGACATCATTGGAAATTTAATCTACGAAAAATACCCAAAAACATTCCTGTAATATCCTATGTAACATACCAGGTAAATAAAAAACATAAAATTTTTCAATTTTATTAATATTTGTGAACTAGATTCTACTTTATAGGGGACTCTATGTTCGATGGCATACCCGATATGCAATAATGGGATTCATTGAAATCTTACATTGGACACTAATAGTATAATATTATAATATTGAATGGTAGTTAACACCTAGTCGTTGTAATGGCAGGAATGAACATAATTAACTACAAAATTAATATATATGTTTGTTAAATGTTTTTAACTTATCCAATAAAAGTTAGAGGCTTAAACTGTGAATGAACCTAATTTTAAACATAATTTACTTTAAAAGGTTGGTTTACTAACCTTTAATGGAGAACCCTTTTTAAATCTAGTTTTGGCCACTATTATATGTTTCATTTGAAAAAAAAAATCTTTAGAATTTGGACAACAAAACTTACTTTGGGTAAATTTTTATATTTTTTCTAATAAAATTAATTGTTTATTAATAGTGAAAAATACTATATTTTAATTCAAAAGTGCCTTTTAATATTATTTATTTATATGGTTAGATTATATTTTTAATTTGTTTTAAAGTGTAATTATATTTTGTTTCTACAATTTAATCCAATTTTGGTCATTGGAATTAATTTCACATTGAAATTGTACATAAACAAGTAACAATCTTTTTATAGTTTTTGTTTCTTAAAAAAACGATATTTGATTTGATAATGGGAATTAATTTTAAATTTATTAATGAAAATTCTATATTTTTAATTTGTTAAAATATAAATCATTTTTTAATTTGGAATTTCAAATATATCTTAGGTTGAATTTTTGGTAGTTTTCTGAAAAACTTCATATTTTTATGAATAGTGAAACCACTAAGTTGTAGTTAATAAAACTATATTTTTCATTTAAATGATATTTTACTACTTCTATGAATTTTATTTCAAAACTTTTATATACATGGTTGTTATTAGTAAGTCTATTAGGGTTCAATAAGATGAAATTGTTTTTGGGGAATATTAACTGTTGACTTTTTTTACAGCGGTTAAAGATAAATATTTTAATTCAAGGTAAAATGAATATTATAATAATACACAATTACCTTAAAACTTGTCCTAAACTTATTGGTTGAGTCCTTTATGACCGTATGCATCTTTGGGTAGATTTTGGGACCCCATAGTGCCACATGGAAGGGATAATGACACTTTAGATTACTTAATTAAATGTAAAGTTCAAAATGATACAAACAAATATCTTTTAGTAAATTAATTTTTACATGAGATTTTATAATTTATATTTTAGACTATAAATATTAATTGGAAATATAAAAGGAATTCATAAATCATGGTGTTTTTATTATTATTTTTAGACATCAAATAAATTAAATTATTTATGACACAAAAATGATGCAATATTTACCTCATTTATAAATGATTTAAATAAATAAGATTATTAATATTACAATAACATAAAAAACTATAAAATTCTTGTTGGATTATTTTATTTCGACCATTATTTGTCTTATATTTCAATTTAATTAGTTTTTGACCTCTAGAAACCGAATATAAATATACAACAAAATAATATTTTCACACCATCCTAAAGAGCCCCTCCTCCCACTTATAAAAATCTCTCACTTATAACCCATTCCTAACACCTATCAAGACTTTTTTCTCATCTATACCCTTACCAAATAGGCTCTTAATATCCCAATATTCCTCCTAGAAGCCTTACTTTAGGAATAAGGCAATCTATGTTTTTTTTTCGGTTCAAACCAAAGAGAGTTACCCGAATTAAAGGTAACAATTTCTCTTAAATTATTTTCTTTTATTTTAATTATCCAACCCCTAAAGTCATTTAATTTCATTATTTTATAACAAAACCAGTATAATAAATATTCTAGGATGTTGTTATTTTAATTATTTAAACTACACCTACACACACCTCCATCTAATGGGGATAGAACTTATTGTTTCTGTGGATGGAAAACTAACGCTTCACGAAACAATGATGGTTCAATTTTATCCTACTGCCTATCATGGTGGCCATTAAGATGAAAATATATTTATATATGATATATATTATGTTAATGTTTTATTTATTTTTCTGTATTTTCCATTTATATCATTTCATTATGGTTTCCATTATGGGTCAAACGTGATAATTTCATTTGAGAAAGTGCGAACTACCTCTCCATCCAAGTGATATGACTCATTAATGCCATATGTGGGACATATAAAGGATGGATTTAATGATATTATATATTATATTTTACTATAATTATATTATAATTATTTATAATTATGTTTTAATTCCATTGAAATACAAAATATAAATGAAAGTATCACTCATGCGTACATACGGCTTTCCGTCTCCATGAACGGTGAATTTCATTTCTTATCTCCAAATGTTATGTACTATTATAAATACATATATATATATATATATAATAGATATGTTATATATATATATGATATCTAAATAATTTATATAATCTTGGAGAAAATGTATTTTTGAACACATGAAAAAATTGAAATTATAAAAAGTTCATTTTGACTCAAGTTCCGAACATCGATAAAATATCCCAAATCAACTCCAATAATTTACTAATTGTTATGGAAAGGTAATAAGTGATATAGAAGGGGTAATAAACATGTAAAAGTTTCTTAGTCAAGTATAAATTATCTTAATTTTATTATTCAGGAAGACCAAGGAACATACAAGACAAGTCTGACTCGAGGTAAGGGGTTTCTTATATCACTTTTAATTCTGTGTGATTTCCATTGTTCGCCACTTATTTATTGCATGTGGTGTATTGTGTACTGAAATTTGAAATATATTGTCATTATTCTATTTATAATCATGGTTTTATATGATTAATGTGGTTGTTATTAAATTTTGATCATACGACTGGATTGATTACAACATGGTAAGGGTTTTTCATATCACTCCTTATTCCCGTGAGATTCATGCTATATTACCACTATTTCCTTCTTCATGGTGTATGTAAAGACCATGATAGTATTATTTGTGTAATATACATTAATTTATGGATATTTACATATTCATTTAATGATTCATCTTTCATGGGGTGTTTGTTTTGTATGTTACCAAATCGGTAGGGGAATTTCAAATTTCAATATCCACTCATTGGGATTTATGCATACTTCATTGATAATTTTACTCCATGATAATGGTTGGAATCCCTATTTATCAATTTTGAAGTAATTTTCTCTCCCCTTTATATGGATATACTTTTTATACACATAATCACTCCATTGATAAGCTGTCAAGTCACCTCTATGAACTTGATAAGAGTGATTTTATCTCAATATCCATTCATTGAGTAAAACATCCTATTTCTTAGTGTTGTTTTTACAATAATATGTGTGAATGACCTCTGATTGATTTACACTGAATATAAAGTCATATTTACTATTTTAATATTTTTCACACATAATTATTTCATTGATTTATCCTTATCCTAAGGATACTGTCATTACAAGGGATTTCATCTCAACTTACATTCCATTGAGTCTTCTTTTTTGTTGGGCGCCAACTCACTATTGTATTGTGTATATACTATAATTTTACATAGTATATCAGTAATCCCATTATTTTGATGATATTATAATTTTTTTATGACCTCAATAATTTGTATTAATGTGTCTCTCATTTAGTTATGAACTCTAACTTAAATATCATTTTAAATGTTTTAAAAATTTATCTTTTTCATTAATGTCCACGTTTTAAAAATGGGTTTAGGGATTTATTTATATGGACATTAATGTTTCAAAATTATAATTCCTTTTAAACGTTTAAAAGTTATATGGGAATCATTTATTCAAAAATATATTTGAGGCATCTTCTTAATAAAGAGTGATACTTTTAAATGTTTTCATGAAAAAGGGATATTTCTCACAATGATTTTTACTGATCATTTTCAACTATGTCAAAATCCTTTATGTGATATTATTCATGATCAAGGATGGTTTATTATGATAAAAATAATTAATACTATATTGATGGTTTTGTGATATGTTTGACTATGGATGTGTAATTTTTATACCATTAATGGTTTATGGATAATGTATTGTGTTGAGAAAAGTATTATTTTCAACAATACATGTTAATGTTATTTAAAGGGGGAGATTATTGAAAATAATTCTATGTCTCTTTATTATAATTTTGATGGTCACAAATACCATTAGTTATTTTCTAATGACTTTATTTAGTATTGTGCGGGAATTTATTAATTTATTTTACTCTTGAAATAACGAGAATTTATTACTTATTCAAAATCTGCTTTAGCATGTTCTAGAATCACTGTACACATCTTACGTAGATAAATATAGAGAGAAATCTTCTTTAGTGCATTCGGTAATCACTATTCATACCCTACGTGGATAAACGTAGCGTATGGATGAAAAGCGTGTATAATTTTTGAGATATGAGAAAAGTATGGTTAAACAACCATACATTTTCAGCAACGTGTGAAAGAGGAACCTTACGTTAGGAAGGAACCTTATGTTTTGGTTATTAGAAAAGTATGGAAGGAGAACCATATGTAAATTCTAAACATTACGTATGTTTCTCAAAAGTATGGTTCATCAAAATTACTTTTGTAAACAACCATACATTTTTAAAAATTAAGGATCAAGTAAAAGTGTGGATCTTATATCAAACGTTTGAGTGTTGAAGAAAAAGTATGGATGATCAACCCTATGTTTGTGTTCAAACTTACGTTTTCAACCTTACATTGTTAACCTTACTTTTTACGACTATGTTATTAACCCTAAGTTTTGAGGCCATGTCATCAACCTTACTTTTGGCGTCGGAAATTTTGACAGACGATATTTATGTGCAGCAATCAGTAAGCTGATTCTTGGGTGGATTTCAAGCTGGATTTAAAGTCATTTTTAAATTATGACATTGACTGATTAAAAGACATTTATTAATGGATTTAATCTTGAATTAAAATGATATTTTTTTGCTGGGTCTTAAGGGAAGTTACAACCTCTCTGTAAATTCATATTGTTGAATATCGTGAATCAGAAGGTGACTTTTATGGATCAAAATGTGCGGGATATACACACATATTTATTATATATGTTCTCTCTGAAACTCAAGGTACAAGAATATATATATATATATATATATATATATATATATCTGTGTGTGTGTTTGTGTGTGTGTGTGATCGATCTATTATTAAAAAATAAATAAACTAGAGAAATTCCTGATTGATCTGCTGATTAAAAAAGGAGCGTCAAAGCTTTGTTCATTCAAGAAAAAGGAAATCGATAGAAGATTCACCTATTATACATCGAATATCTACTATGGATCTACTACTGTTGAAGTTTTGAACTATACCTCTATATCTAATGCAACTGCATCAACTCATAACTACTTCGTCTTGAAGAATAATATTTCTAGAGACTTCGATCCATCTGTTGTCAATTGCATTCTGTTGCAATTGTGAAGTTTAAATGGAAAATTTCTTTCTGAAATTATTTTTATTCATGAGTAACCAGCTTTTCATTCTAAGCTGTGTAGGTTCATGATTGAACTATAAGGCTTTGTTTTTCCTTGGATTGTAAAGGTGTCAACTTCTTGAACCCAGTTATGAACCGGTCTATGGAAAAGAGGACCAGATAGTGAAAATCATCAAGCTCTTGGAGTTGAGCATTGGTGGAGTGGACTAGGGGCCTTCTGTTCCCCGAACCACTATACATCTCTGTGTTCTTGATTTTACTTATTCAGTTGCACGATCAAATCTGATAAAGAATAAAATATAGAACTCGTTCAAGAAAAGAGTTATCGAAAAATTGCAAAAGACACAATTCATCCCCCTCTTGTGTATAATCTATAGATTCAGATCCAACAATTGGTATCAGAGGTGGAGCCTCTGATAGAGCCTTAGTAAGCTAGAAGCACTTAAGGATTATACCACAGATCATCATGACTGATACAAGAGAAAGGATGTCAATGGTTAGAGCACCATATTTTAATGGAGACAACTATGGTTTCTGTAAATCGCAGATGATAATATATCTGAAAAACCTCGGATATAGAGTCTATTCAAAGATTCTGACTCCTTATCAAATTTTTGAAAATCCGAAGACATGGAGTGCTGTTATAGAGGCAGAGTACAATATGAACTCAAAGGCTATGAATGCAATTATCTATGGTCTAAGACCAGATGAATTTAACAGAGTATCTCAGTGCCCGATGACATATAAGATGTGGGAAACAATAGACGTGTTATATGAAGGAACATACAGTGTGAGACGAATGAGATATGCAACTTCCAAATTAAAATTTGATACTTTAAGAATGGTTGAAGGTGAGAGTATTACTCAAATGAAGGGGAGGTTGAAAGAAATTGTCAATAACATAACATCTCTAGGAGAACCTATCAAGATGGCTGATCAGGCATTAAAAGTACTAATAGTACTTCCTACTTGATGGAATGGTATTTCTGCTGCAATCAGACAATCAACACCTGTCAAAGATCTAACTATGTGAGAGTTGATTGGTACATTGATGATGTATGAAGCTGAAATGAAAGATGAGGCTAATGAACATAAAGTTATTATCAAAATAGAAGATACTTCCTTGAAGGTAACTTCACAACAAAAGAAAAGAAAGATGAAGAACAAAGAAGTCAAAGCTAAATCAGAACTCTCTGACTCATCCAACTCAGATAAAGAACTGGCTCAGTTAGCCAGAAAATTTATAAAATTATAGATCAAGAAAAGAGGCTTCAAAAAATCCATTATGGGAGACAATAAGAAAGTAAGATGTTATGAATGAAAAAATATGGGACATATCAGACCAGATTTCCCACAATTGAAGGATGAAAAGAAGAAGAAATTCTTTAAAAGAAATGACTTTGAGCAGAAAGAAAAGAAATCTATGAAATCCACTTGGAGTGTATCTAAAGACTCTAGTAGATCTTCTGAATTAATCTCAGAGAAAGAATAAGTAAATCTAAAATCAAACATGTGCTTTATGGAATAAACTGATGAGGTACACTAATATTACTTCTCTAAATCAAATTCTGAATGAAGATACACAAATGAAAATCTTGCAGCTTACTACAATATGCTTCAAGAAATATATGACTCAATATTTAAGAAACATAAGTCACTAAAAAATATACATAAAGCTATTTTAGATGAAAGAGATACAATGCTGAAATGACATAAGGAATTAACTAATAAATACTATTCGATTAACACTAACTATATTAATTTTGAATCAAGAATAAAAACACTGCAGGATGAAGTAGAATCTTACAAACAGGCTGCATTGGTTTTTTTTCAAAAGGATATAATTCATTAAATAAAATTCTTCGAAAAACATTCATTAAAAAGGAGAGATTTGGAATTGGTAGTAAAGGAGAAAAACCAAATCTATATAAAAATTATTTTGTTCCTAGCTCTAAAAAGGTTAATTGTAATTTTTGTGGGAGAAAGGGACATGTAGCTAAAAATTATTTCTTAATACAACCTCAAATTGTGGTATTAAGAAAGCCTTTGTTTCAAAAGACTTGTGTAATTCAGCTAATTTTAAAACAACAAAGAAAATCTGGATTCCCAGATCATTGCTAACTAACACCCCTGGACCCAAAAAAATATGGGTACCAAAGCAATTTGTTTGAATGTATTTGCAGGTAGTAGGTCACCAGAGAAGAAAAGATATATGGTACATAGACAGTGGCTGCTCAAGACATATGAGTGGAAACTCATTGAATTTTTCTTCACTCACTCAAAAGGAAGGAGGACTTGTCACATTTGGTGACAATTCCAAAGGAAAAATCATTGGCATTGGAACTGTTGGAGATCGAAAAACAGTCTCAATCAACAACGTACTTTATGTACAAGGAATAAAACACAGTCTGATAAGTATCTCTCAACTTTGTGATGATGTATATACTGTTGATTTTACTAAAAATTGTTGTACTTTTTCTAAAGATATTCTGTTTAAATTTAAAGCACCAAGAACTGAAACTGTCTATAATTTGGATTTAAATTCCTTGTGTAAACAATAAGTAAACTGCTTGACTTCTAAAGTAAGTGAATCTGGGATCTGGCATAGATGAATTGGTCATTGCAATGTATATGTTTTACATAAGTTATCTAAGAAACATTTAGTTTCTGATTTACCTAGTCTCAAATTTGAATGTGACAGATTTTTTGATGTATGTCAACTTAGAAAGCAACACAAATAATTCTTCAAA
This sequence comes from Viscum album, assembly GCA_963277665.1. Classification (NCBI taxonomy): domain Eukaryota; kingdom Viridiplantae; phylum Streptophyta; class Magnoliopsida; order Santalales; family Viscaceae; genus Viscum; species Viscum album. Next base: position 1,629,308,105 of record OY728155.1, on the reverse strand, counting down.
TCAGTTAATAAGGTTGCTAAATCTAAACCTCTAGAAATTATTCATATGGATTTTTTTGGACCTTCAAGAGTAGCAAGCTTAGCTGGTAAATTTTATGTATATGTTTTAGTTGATGACTATTCATCATTTACATGGATTTTCTTCTCAAAATTCAAAAATGAAGATTTTACTTTATTTGAATGTTTCTACAATTCTGTTCAAAATGAAAAAGGGTTAAATATAATCTAATTGAGAAGTAATCATGGTGGAGAATTTGAGAATCTGGAATTTAATTCCTTTTTCTCATATATGGGTATTAAACACACCTTCTCTGCACCAAGAACACCTCAAAAAAATGGGATTGTAGAAAGAAGAAATAAAACTATTCAAGAAATGTCTAGAACTATGTTAAATGAATATAACCTACCTATATATTTTTGGGCAAAAGCTGTGAATATAGCTTGTTATATAATTAATAGAGTTTTAATAAGACCTATTTTGAAAAAGACACCCTATGAACTATGGAATAACAGAAAACCTAAAGTAAATTACTTTATTGTTTTTTGATGCAAGGTTTACATCTTAACAACAAGAATAATCTTGGTAACGTTGATCCAAAATCTGATGAAGGTATTTTATTAGGATATTCTGCTACCTCCAAATCTTATAGAGTTTATAATAAGAATTCAAGGATTGTTGAAGAATCAGTTCATGTAAAATTTGATGAATCTGATTCCATTGGGAAAAAGGAACGAATAAATGGATGAACTTGACTCTAATGATAATATGAGACTCGAGAATTTAAATAATGGTTTTGAAAATGGTATAAAACAAATTCAGTCTAGTTCAGAGGAACATGATACAAAAGAACTTTAAATACATTACCTAGATAGTCTATAACCCTAATGAATCATCCTTTAGAAAATGTAACAGGTAACCTAGAAACTGGTGTTCAAACTAGAAGAAACATAGGAAACCAAGTGTAATTCTCTACCTTCCTATCTCAAAAAGAACCCAAGACTATAGAAGAATACTTAGATGATGAAAGCTGGATAATTGCAATGTAAGATGAATTAAACCAGTTTAAAAGAAATGAAGTTTGAGAATTAGTGGAAAGACCTAAGAATAATCATGTAATAGGAACCAAATGGGTCTTTAGAAATAAACAGGATGACCGAGGAACAATAACTAGAAATAAAGTGAGATTAGTAGCTAAAGGATATAATCAAGAAGAAGGAATAGACAATGATGAGACTTGTGCACCTATAGCTAGGTTAGAATCCATTACAATCCTTTTAGCCTATGCATCTTATATTAATTTTAAATTATTTCAGATGGATGTTAAATCCACATTTATAAATGGTTATTTAATGGAGGAAGTTTATGTTGAGAAACCTCCTGGTTTTGAAAACTCTCAAAAACCTGATTCAGTTTTTAAACATACTAAATATCTTTATGGCCTTAAAAAAGCACCTAGAGCTTGGTATGAAAGATTAAGTTCTTTTATTTTGAAAAATTATTTTACTAATGGAATGGCAGACCCAACACTCTTTAAGAAAACTGTGAAAAATATTGTTTTATTGGTTCAAATTTATGTTGATGACGTAATCTTTGGATCAACTAATAAAACTCTTTGTCATGAATTTTCTAAATTAATGCAAGAATAATTTGAAATGAGTATGATGGGGGAATTAAATTTCTTTTTGGCTATTCAAATATTTCAAAAATATTTTTGATGTGTTTTAAATCAAATCATATACATTACTGAATTACTTAAGAAATTTGGTCTTGAAAACAGCAAGCCATTTACAACTCTTATGTGTACTAATATGAAACTTGACTTGGATGAAACTGGGAAATCAGTTGACAACAAGTTATATAGAGGTATGATTGGTAGCTTGTTATATCTTACTGCTAGTAGACCAGATATAATGTATTCAGTATGTCTTTGTGCTAGATTTCAATAAAATCCTAATGAATCTCATCTAACTACTGTTAAAATAATTTTTAGATATTTAAAAGGAACTATTTTTAAATATCTTCTTTATCCAATAACTTCTGATTTCAATTTGATTTCATATTCAGATGCTGACTTTGGAAGTTGTAGATTAGATAGAAAAAGTACATCAGGTACATGTCACTTTTTAGGAAAGTCTTTAGTATCATGGTCTGGTAATAAACAAAATTCAGTTGCCCTGTAAACAGCTGAGGCAGAATATGTTTCATCTGGCAGTTATTTTGCACAAGTGTTGTGGATGAAAAACACTCTTATGGACTTTGGATTGAATTTTAATAATACACATATTTTATGTGATAATCGAATTTCAATTAATATTTCAAAAAATCCTATTAGTCATTCTAGAACAAAGCACATTGATATAAGGCATCACTTTTTAAGAGATCATGTTATTAAAAAGGATATATATTTAGAATTCATAAATACTGAAATTCAATTAGTAGATATTTTTACTAAACCACTTCTCACTACAAGGGTTGATTTTATTAATGGGGAGCTAGGTTTATTTAATTTTATATATATTTTTTTATTTATTTTTATTTATTTATGTAAATTTTATTTTATTTATTGAATACTGTTTAATATTTTCTCTCTTTCACTATATGCAAATTTTATTCGTTTTAAATGTATGTAATGATTAGTGATTACATGGGAATTAAGGCTGTCAGAGACTTTTCGACTTCTAAACCTTTTCACTTCTATCGAAATCCTTTCAAAATCAGAAAATCACACTTTCTCTCCTAAAACCTAATCTTCAAACCTCTGAAACCCTAACCTTCAAACCTTCATAGACTCTCGCAGAAATGGTAAGGACTAAAAGAGCCAGTGAAGCCGAGCCAAGCAATGCCAAGAGACAACGCACAGAGGGAAGAAAAATCTTACAGGGCAAGGTAATTTATCTCGACTGGTTGTTTCAGACAAATATGTTATTGAAGCAAGCGTTGTCATTTCAGAATCTTTAACAGATGTTAAACAGTGAAAATACGGAATTTCTATATGAAGTAGAACATAGATACTTCTTCAAATCTGTACAGTTTAGGCTAGGAGATACCAAGTATAGTATGATGGCTAAGATAGAAGATAGGGATTTCTCAATCTCATCAGTAGAGATTAGTCAGATACTCAACTTCCCTCATGAGAGAGTTTTTCATTTCGATTTGAAAAATATTGGAGATTCTGTGCATAAATTCGAAGACATCATGTCTTTTATTTTTTGTACTAAGACAACAAAGAAAATGTTTGTCAAGGATTTGAAGTCTGATCAAAATATTTTGGTCACATTTATTCAGACTGGAATAGCACCACGGATGGTAGAAATGGAAATGATTTTGTACCCAGATATGTATATAATGTTTCTTTTGTTAAGCGATATTAAGTTAAACTTTCCATGATACTGGATAAGGTATCTCAGATACTGCTCTCAAAGCGAGGACCAGATGAATTTCTACCCTTTTGATTAATTTATTTCTAAACTATTGTTTAAGAAAGAGATGGTGAGATTAGTGGATGCTCGAGTTAACTATCATCATAGTAATACGTTTAATGCTGGAACTTTGAGGAAAGATTGATACTTATGGAGCACAATTAAAGGAAAACTTTTTCCAGTAGGAGCTGAGGAAGACTCATAGAGTGCTCAGGCTCAACTTGCTAAGACCAAGGAGGGACAAGATGAATCCAGAGTCAGAAATGTTGCAAGAAGGATTCACTTTGTAGTGGAAGATGTTGAGGAAGACAGAAGCCAGGAGGTACTTCAATCAAAAATAAAGAGACCAGTAAATGCGGAAGTCACTTCCCTTGCTTTGGAAACAACCACAGAAGCTTTATTTTCTTATTCTTTTATAAGGGAAGCTATTTTTGATAAGACCATGGAAGGTTTTACTAAAATAACAGCACTAGTAGAGGGATTGAGATTTCTAGAAGAAGCTCAAAGGGATAATCAGGAACAGATTGTAGTTGATGTTGAAGTTCCACTTCAACAAGAACAAGAGATAAAGTCAGTTCCTGGTGAAGAAGTGGCCAGACCTTAGGAAGCTTTTGAAAATATTATTCTTTAAATTCCAGTGGAAGACAAATATGGCGATGAATGTGATGAGCATGCTTCTGAAGCTCAAAAAAAGGTACTAGAAGAGGATTTTTCTTTGGAGGAGTTAGAAAACTCTATGGAAAAATCTGTCGACCAACCTTCTCCGAACAAAGATAATGAAAAATATGATGCTGAATCATTACCTTTGGTACTGCTGCATCAACCTAAGAATGTGAATCAAGCACAGGGTGCATCTGATTCAAGGAAAGAAGAAGTTGAAGAACTGTAAAGAAACATAACTCAGTTGGAATCTGAGAATGTTTCTCTGAGAAATGCCTTAGACTTAGAACATTTGATGTTTCAAAAACTGAAGGAGTGTACAGCTTCAAGGAAAGAAGTCCAAATGATTAAAGAGGATATGCTGAATACTATTACACAATTGAAATCTGAAATGGTTATGAAGATAGATTTATCAGATCTAAAGTTGTTTATGGAGAACCAATTTTCATTAGTTACAAATAATGTTGTTAGTGGATCAGGTACTTCACCTGATTTAATTAGAAGGTTTCAGGATATCGCAACTACGTTAAGCAACATGAATGACAGGATACAAGATCATGAATGTAACAATGCTCCTTTTTTAATGTTTCTGGACAATCAGAAGTTCTTAGTGGATCAACTGACATCTAGTGATCCATCGATCCGAATTCTGTTAGATCAGTTACCAGAGAAGCTGTCAGTATTTTTTGAAAAAGAGGAACGGATGCATGAGTTTTTCAGATTCAATTTAATTGAGGATATTCATATGACTCAAGAGAATAGGGAGCTCATTATGAAGCTTGGATATGGGATGATGAAGAGACTTCAGGGACAGTTTACAGAAATCAAGTCTGCAATCCAGAATAGATAGACCATGTTGCCTATCTTAACCAAACCTTGATTCCTGTGTATCTCATTGTCATGTATATACTGCTATTTTTTTAATGAAAATTTACTTCATTGTTTATTTTTTTTCTTTCTTTATTTGTTTTAATGACTTTATTTTTAAAATTATAGTACTTCAAATTTAATTATTGATAAACAGTTCATAATATCATTTACTAACAGTTCAGTGCAATATTAAAAGTGTTAAAAGCCATGATTTTTTTCATTCTTATTAATATCACAAAAGGGGGAGAATTTGGATAAACACAACATCAAAATTTGGATAAACACAACATCAACATTTCATTTAGGGGGAGAATTAAATGAAAAATTTGAATTTATAATTATCTTTTTGGTGGAGAAGTTTTTATTGAAATCCTTATAATGAATTTTGATAGTTAATTTAATTTAAATAATTATAATTATTTTATGGGTTTTGTGATCATCAAAAGGGGGAGATTGTTGAGAAATGTATTTTTTTCAACAATACATGTTAATGTTATTTAAAGGGGGAGATTATTGAAAATAATTCTCTGTCTATTTATGATAATTTTGATTCTCACAAATACCCTTAGTTATTTTCTAATGATTTTATTTAGTATTGTGCATGAATTTATTAATTTATTTTACTCTTTAAATAACGAGAATTTATTACCTATTTGGAATCTTCTTTAGCGCATTCTGAAATCATTGATCACATCTTACGTAGATAAACATAGTGCGAAATATGCTTTAGTGCATTCTGGAATCACTGTTCATACCATATGTGGATAAACGTAGCGTATGGATTAAAAGCCTGTATACTTTTTGAGATAAGAGAAAAGTATGGTTAAACAACCATACGTTTTCAGAAAAGTATGAAAGAAGAACCTTACATTAGGAAGGAACCTTACGTTTTGGTTATCAACAATGTATGGAAGGAGAACTGTATGTAAATTCTAAATGTTATGTTTGTTTCTAAAATTATGGTTCATCAACATTACTTTTGTAAACAACCATACGTTCTTGAAAAGTATGGATCAAGAAAAAGTATGGATCTTCTACCGAACGTTTGAGTGTTGAAGAAAAAGTATGGATGATCAACCATACGTTTGTGTTCAACCTTGCATTATCAACCTTATGTTGTTAACCTTACATTTGAAGACTATGTAATTAACCCTACATTTTGAGGCCACGTCATCAACCTTCCGTTTCACGTCGGAAATTTTGACAGACGATATTTATATGCAGTGATCAGTAAGCTGATTTATGGGCGGATTTGAAGCCGGATATAAAGTTGTTTTTAAAGTACGACTTTGATTGATTAAAGGACATTTTATTAATGTATTTAAGATAAAATTAAAAGGATCTTTTTATGCTGAGTATTAAGGGAAGTTACGACCTCTCTATAAATTCCAATTTTTGAATATCGCGAATCATAAGGCGACTTTTATGGATCTAAATGTGCAAGAGATATGCTCAGCTTTATTATATATGTTCTCTCTGAAAATATAGGTACAAGAATATATATATATATATATGTGTGTGTGATCGATCTATTATTTAAAAGCACAGAGACTGCGGATATTCACGATTGATCTGCTAATTCAAAAAAGAGCGTCAAAGCTCTGTTCATTCAAGAAGAAGGAACTCGATAGAATATTCACATGCTCTAAATCGAATATATACTGTGTATCTACTACTACTGAAGTTGTGAACTATATATCTATATCTACTGCAACTGGATCAACTCAGAACTACTTCATCTTGAAGATCAATATTTCTAGAGACTTCGATCCATCTACTGTCAATTGCATTCTGTTGCAATTGTGAAGATTAACTGGAAAATTTATTTCCAAAATTATCTTTATTCTTGAGTGTCCAGCTTCTCGTTATAAGCTGTGTAGGTTCATGTTTGAACCAGAAGGATTTTTTTCCCTTGGATTGTAAAGGTGTCAACTGCCTGTACTCAGTTGTGAACCGGTCTGTGGAAAAGAGGACCAGATAGTGAAAATCATCAAGCTCGTGTAGTTGAGTGTTTGTGGAGTGGACTAGGGGCCTTCTCTTCCCAGAACCACTATACATCTTTGTGTTCTTTATTTTACTTATTCCGCTGCATGATAAAATATGATAAAGTATAAAGTATATAACTCATTCAAGAAAAGAGTTATCGAAAAACTGCAAAAGACACAATTCACCCCCCTCTTGTGTATCATCTGTAGATTCAGATCCAACATATTACCTCTCATATTCTAGTTTTAATACAAATGTTTATGTTATGTTTAATACTTTTCATATGTGGAATGCATTGGTCTTTTTAAGTGACAGGAGGAGCCTGTTATAGCTCCTTGATGCATTGATAGTTCTCATTAGAGAAACTAGTGTCTTGGAACAAGGCCTTGAAAAAATCTTATTTGTAGTCATGGCACGAGGCCTTGACTATGTGGTTGTGATGACTGACATTATTCATTTCATAATTATGAGATTATCTATTGATATTACATGTGGTTATTAGACTAGTAGAATACCCATTACTATGTTTTATTATTTCATTATTTACTCAGCTTGTATTCCTACCATAAAGTGTTCATGTTTACTATTTGTAAAGGCATGTGTTTTCAATTATTCACTATGCCTAATGTTTATGTTATATTCCACTGTATTTATTACTCTTACTGATCATTTGAGCTCACCCCTTTCTTATGTTTCATTTTCCCAGGATATGATGAAGTTAGTTATGAGTGACATTCTTGAAAAATCTCAGAATCTTGGATGTTTCTAATGGAATAAATTGGAGTTGTTTTTCTTTTCACGTTGTAATGTTGAACTTGTGTATGTATGTTTTTTTCCAAGACTACTAAACTGATCGGTTCTTTGGGATGTGATTCATTGTAATCATGCCAATGTATTAAAATAATGCACTGGCTATTGGATTCTAGGGTCAGGGTGTTACAGTTGGTATCATAGGAATTTTAGTACAAACCTTGGAAACAAGATTTAGATAAACTCTAATTAGATAACGTTACCCTATGATAGACTTTGATGATTAGTGTATAAGAACTTCCTAAAAGTTTTGTTAATATAGTGATTTTGTGTATTCTCTTACAAATATATCCCGTTCTGGATACGAGCAGCTAGAGGCGGCTTTGGCATAGACGTACCTAGGAGTCAAAACTCTGACAAGGTGTTTCGGGAATGACACATGGTATCCTGGTACCTGACAATGGGCCTTGATGCACTCTTGGTTATGAAACTCCTAAGGCATATTCTTAGGATATTTTAAATTTTATTTATAAACCGATTTTTATAATTTTAATATAAGATGAGAATAAATGACCTTGGTTAATCTGAAGGTGTTTTAAATTGAAAATAAGGTTTCATGATATTCTCTAAGTGATTTTATGAATATTATTACTCACAAAATTCATTATGGTTTTTTCAAAGGTTGGAATCCTAGGAAGTCATAATAACATTGATCATAATGTACAAGGTGGGAACAGTGGTGGAAATGAGCATAAAAATGGAATGTTGATAGGCGGAAAATAAATTGTGATGATGCCGAATAAGTTTTCCAAAAATATGATCATCAACATATATATTAACCAACACCTGGACTCAAGAAATGAGAGAAATGCGATGAATGATAAAAGCTCCATCATTGGAGACCATAGAGAAAATAAACCTCAATTTCCATCATGCAGGATATTTGGATAGAGACACTCAGGAAAGTGTCTCATGGAAACAATGAAATGCTTTATGTGTGGGAAAGAAGGACATAAAGTAAAGAATTATAGAAGAAAAATGAAGAGTACTATGGATGAAAATAAAAATGGTCTCAAGAATCCGTTTACATTCATTTGCTGTAAATGTAGGGGACTTGGACATTACCCAAATGAATGACTATTCTATAGGATATCCTCTTTGTCAAGGTAGAATCTATGTGGAAATAAATAGATGTAAAAATGTTTAAAAGTATTAGTGCTCTTGTTGATGGGATTATATTAGAAGACTTTTATATTGTATTTATAAACCTATAGTTTGGCATGTGAAAATGAAATTTGTGGAAGAATTATATTTTATCTTGTGGATATATTTATAAATAATTATTTGGTTTTAAATGATCATTTAAGTTGAGGCAATTACATGTTATTAAATTTTCGGATGAAAATGAGAGGTGAGAGATAAAATTAGGGATAAATTATGTTATGGTTATTTTGAGGAATTTATCTCATTTTGATAATTTTATAAAATATATTTTTTGAAAAAGGATAACGAGCAGAACATGTGACAACCCGTCACGTTGGGAAAAGATGTGGGAATCAAACCCACAACCAGAGTGAAATTGGGATTAATCACATACCACTAGACTATGTGAAGTCCCTGATTAGTGTGAAAAATTCTTTTTATTTTAATGATTTTATTAATTTGATTTGGGACCTTATGTATTATCAAATGGATATCTTTATTATAGATAAACAATTTGGTGGTTAAGTGATAAATGTTATTTTTGAAGATGTTCGCTCTGTTGGCAACACTATATGACTAAAGAAAATACAATACTATGAGATTTCATTTGAAGAGTATTGGTGGATTTTTATCTATGATTTTTTTATTTATGTAAATGAATAACCTATCATAGATAATATGTGATTAAGTTAATTACTTTTGAGTATGTGACTTTAAGAGTAGTCGATGTCATTTGGAGATACAATTTAATGTGGAAGATTACATAAACAAATTCTTCAATGTTTTGGGTTTCAATATTATATTAGATTAAATTGAAGGATTTTATAGAAAATTGGTTATTAAAAGGTATTTATTTAACTTTGAGGTATAGTTGTTTTAATTTTAGAAATTAAGATTAGTATTTCTTTCTCTAAAGGATTATCCTTTTTGGAGATCATCTGAACTTGTACTAACCATTTTGGTGGTGGTTAATCTCTAAATACAAGTTAAATATATTTTTTAATATTTTTGAATCATGTGATTCTATAAAAGTTGATTATATCTCTTCCGGTGTGACCAAGTCATCTTGAATACTCATCGTTTTAAAAAAGATGAGTTAGTGGTAAAAATTTATAAATGAATGAAACTCTACTAAAAATTTAATTATATCTCTTTATGTTCTTATTGAATATCATAAATAAATTTCTCATCTTAATTAAATGGTACATAAAACAAAAAAACATTTTCCATTTACTTTTCCTACTAAAAAACTAATGATCGTTTATCCCATGACAATTTTGTGGTTTTCTTGTTGTTAACTTTTTCCTGATCATGTTTTCTATCCCTCTCAATCAGAACTTGACACTGAGTTTATCTTTCATATCCATGTTTTCCTACATGGAATCCTAGTATGGGTTATCTCGAGTGACCTTTTTACTTCTCTTTGTTTCTTTTAAAGTAATGGTTTTGTAGACCATTTTTCTGATGTAGAACATTCAATGAAGTTTCCAAGCCCAGTTTTAAAATTTTGAGGATGCAATTCCCAAAAAGTTGGGAAGGATGTAACATCCCTGGTAAATAAAGGACATGAAATTTTTCAAATTTATAAATATTTTTGAAATAAATTCTACTTTTTTAGGGGATGCTATGTTCGATGGCGTACCCGATACGCAACAACGGGTTTCTTTGAAATCTTACATTGCACACTAATAATATAATATTATTATTTTAAATGGTTGTTAACACATAGTCATTGTAATGACGGGAATGAACAGAACTAACTACAAAATGATTATATATGGTTGTCAAATGTTTTTATATTTATCCAATAAAATTTGGAGGCTTAAAATTTGAATGAATCTAATATTAAACATAATTTACTTTAAAAGGTTGATTAACTCCCTTTTAATGGATAAACCTCATTAAATATAGTTTTGTTCAATTTTATATGTTCCATTTGACAAAATAAAATTCTTCTCTAGAATCGTTTCATCAAATTTTACTTTGGGTTATGTTTTGGTATTTTTATGATAAAATTCATTTCATATGATTAGTAAAAATACTATATTTTAATTCAAGAATTACCTTTTAATATAATTTATTCATTTGGTTAGATAATCATTTTAATTGGTTTTAAACTGTAATTATAATATGTTTTTACCATTTAATCAAATTTTTTTCATTGGAATTAATTTCACTTTGAAATTGGACATAAACCAGTATCAATTTTTTATAGTTATTGTTTCTTAAAAAGATGCTATTTGTTTTGACAATGAGAATTAATTTTAAATTAATTAATGCAACTTCAATGTTTTGAATATGGTAAAATAGATATATTTTATTATTTGGAATATCAAATATATCTTAGGATTAATTTTTGGACGTTTTCTAAAAAACATCAATTTTTGATGAATAGTGAAACCACTAAGTAGTAGATAAAAAAACAAACTTTTTCATTAATTTTTTTTTACTAATTCTATGAATTGGATTTTGAAAATACGACATAAATGGTAATTAATATTAATTAAAATGTGGTTCAATAAGATGAATTTTTTTGGCAAATAGTAACTTTTCACTTTTATTTACCGCGGTTAAAGGTAAATAGGCTAATTCAATGTAAAAATAATATTAAAATAATACAAAATTAACTTAAAATTCGTATTCACCTTATTTTTTGATTCATTTACGACCATGTTCATCTTTTGGTCAATTTTGGGACCTCATGGAGCCACATTGGAGTGATAATGACACTTTAGATTAATTAATTTAATGTAAAGACCAAAATGACACAAACAAATACATTTTGGTAAATTAAAATTTACATGGGGTTATATAAGATATATTTTCTACAATAAATATTCATTGGAAATATAAAATATTTTCCTATATTATGGTATTTTTTTATAATTTTTAGACATCAAATAAAAAAAAATATTTATGACAAAAAAATGATGTAGTATTTACCTCATTAATAAATGATTTAAATAAATAAGATTATAAATATTAAAATAACATCCCAAACATGTCCAATTCATATTGGATGCTTTTATTTAGAACATTAGTCATCTTATATTCAACATTAACTAGTTTTGGACCTCTATAAATTGAATATATTTATATAATAAAATAATATTTTTACATTTTTCTAAAGAGCCCCTCCTCCCAATATAAAAAGCCCTCACATCTAACCCATTCCTAAAACATCTCAAACCAATTGGATCATCCACCCTCTACCCAAATAATCTCTCAAGACCCCATATTCCTCTTAGAAGCCTTACCTTAGGCAGAAGGCACTTCAAGAGGTCCCTTTTGTTCAAACCGATGGGAGTTACCCGAATTAAAGGTAACCATTTCTCTTAAATTATTTTATTTTATTTTACTTCTCCAACCGATAAAATCTTTTTATTACATTCTTCTATAAAAAAATATTATCATAAATATACTAGGATGTTGTTATGATATTCATTCTTACTACACTAACAGAAACCTCAATCTAATGGGTAAAGTACATATTGTATCTATGGATGGAGAACTAATACCTCACGAAAGGATGGTTGTTCAATTATATCCTACCTCCTATCATGGAGGCCATTAAGATAGAACTATATATATATATATATATATATATATTATGTTTATTTTATATTTATTCCTCTATATTTTCAATTTAGACCATTCCTTTTTGGTTTCTGTTATGGGTAAAATACAATAATTTCATTTGAGGAATTGCGGACTACCGCACCCTCAAAGTGACATGATTCGTTAATAACATATGTGGGATGTATAAAATATGGAGTTAATGATACTATATATGATACTATACTATAATTATAAAATAACTATATACAATTATGTTTTAATTTCATTAAAATACAAAATATAAATGAAAGTAGCATTCGTGCGTACATATGACTTACCCTCTCCATGAATGGTGCATTTCATTTCTTATCTAAAAATGTTATTTACTGTTATAAACGCAAAGATATACTAGATATATAATATATCTATGATATCTATATAAGGTATATCCTTTTGTAGATAATGGAATATTGAACACATGAAAAAATTGTAATTAAAATATGTTCATTTTGACTGAAGGTCCGAACATCGATAAGATATCCAATATGAACTCAAATAATTAACTAATTGTTATAGAAGTTTAATTAGTGATATAAAAGGAATAATAAACTTGAATATGTTTTTAATACAGAATAAATTAACTTATACTTTTTATTCAGGAAGAACAAAGAACATACAAGACAAGTCGGACTTGGGGTAAGGGGTTTCTTATCTCACTTTTAATTCTGTGAGATTTCTATTGTTCACCACTTATTTATTGCATACGGTGTATTTTGTACTGAAATTTGATATATATTATCCTGATTCTATATATAATAATGGTTTTTTGTGATTTATTTGCTTGTTATTAACTTTTTTTCATACGACTCGATTGATTACAACATGGTAAGGGGTTTTCATCTCACCCCTTATTCCCGTGAGATTCAGGCTATATTGCCACTATTTCCGTTTGTGTGCTGTATGTAATGACCATGATTGTATTCATTGTGTAATTTAATTTAATTTATGGGTATTTACATATTCCTCGAATAATAATTCTTTCAAGGGGTGTATGTTTCGTATGATACCAAATCGGTAAGGAAATTTCAAATTTCAATTTCCACTCATTGGGCTTTACGCATACTACATCAATTATTTTTCTCTATGATTATGTGTGAAATAACTATTTATCATTTTTTTAGAAATATTCATTCCCCTTTATATGGATATAATTTTTATACACATAATCACTCCATTGATAAATTCTAAAGTCATCGATATGAACTAGATAAGAGTAATTTTAACTCAATCTCCAATCATTTAGTTAAACATCCTATTAATCGGAGTTGTTTTTACAAGAATATGTGTGAATTTCATCCGATTTATTGACACTGAATATAAAATCATATTTAGTATATTTATATTTTTCACACATAATTATGTTATTGATTTATCCATAACATAAGGATATAATCATTATTAGGGATTTCATCTCAACTTACATTACATTGAGTCTTCTTTGTTGTTCTGCATGAACTCACTATTATTTAGTGTATATACTGTACTTTGACATAGTATATCAGCAATACTTTTATTCTCATGATATTATAACGTTTTTATTACCTCAATTAATTGTATTGAGTCATCTCTCATTTTGTTAGGAATTCTAACTGAAATATCATTTCAAATGTTTTAAAAGTTCATCTTTTTCATTAATGTCCATGTTTTAAAATTGGTATTAATGGTTTATTTATATAGACATTAATGATTTAAAATTATAATTCCTTTTAAAAGCTTCAAAGTTGTATGGGATACTTTGATTCAAAAATCTATTTTAAACAACTTCTTGATAAGGAGTGAAACTTTTAAATGTTTTCATGAAAATGTTATATTTCTCTCTGTGATTTTTACTGATCATTTTCAACTATGTCAACATCCTTTATGGGATATTATTATTGATATAGATAATATTATTATGAATCAAATCATTCATACTATATTTAAGATTTTGTGATATGTTTGACAGTGGATGTGTTATTTTTATATCATTCATGGTATATGGATAAAGTATTGACATTTCGTAAGCTAGTTTTACTACGAATGTTTATGTTATGTTTAAACCATTTAATATGAGGAATGAATTGGACTTAGTAAGTGATGTGTGGTTCCTTCTATAGCTCTTTGATGCATTGGTAGGTCTTATGAGACAAACTAGTGTCTTGGAACAAGGCCTTGGTAAAATCGTATTTGTAGCCTGGGCATGAGGCCTTGACTATGTGGTTAGGATGTCTGACATTATGAATTCCAAAATTATGAGATTATCTATTAATATTTCATGTGTTTACTTGAGTAGTAGAATACCCATGACTATGTTTTATTATGGAATTATTTACTCATCACATATTCCTGCCATAAATTGTCCATTATTACTATTTCTAAAGGCATGTGTTTTCAATTATTCATCATGAAAAATGTTTTTGTTATATACCTCAGTATTTCTTACTCTTACCGAGAATTTGAGCTCAACCCATTCTTATGTTTCATCTTACCAGGATGTGAGTAAGTTAGTGATGAGTGACTTTCAGGAATAGTCTTGGATGCTTTGAATTTTCTAATGGCATAAATTAGAGTTGTTTATCTTTTCAAGTTGTAATGTGGAACTTATATATGTATCTTGTTTCCAAGACTACTAAATTGATCAGTCCTTCGGGACATGATTTCGTGTAATCATGATAATGTATTAAAATTATCCATCAACTCCTGGATTCTAGGGTTAGGGCGTTATAGTTGGTATCATAGGAAATTTAGTACAAACCTTAGAAACTAGATTTAGATAAACTCTGATTAGATCCTGTTACCCTAAGATAGACTTTGATTATTATTATAGAAGAACATCATAGAATTTTTATAATTTAGTGATTTTGTGTATATTAAAAGTAATACATCCCTGTCTGGATGCGAGCAGGTTGAGGTGGCTCTGGCACATATTTACATAGGAGTGAATACTACAACAAGGAGTTTCGGGCTTGACCTAGGGTATCCTGGTACACGACAGTGAGCCTTGCCGAACTCTTGGGTATGAAACTCCTAGGAAATTTTCATTGGATAATATTCATTTTCTTTATAAATAGATTTAAAGGATTTTAATATAAGATGATAATAAACGACCTTGGTTAATCTGAAGGTGTTGTAAATTTAAAATAAGGTGTCATGATATTCTCTAATTGATTTTATGAATTTATTTACTCAAACAATGATTTCTGGTTTTTTTCAATTGTTGCATTCCAAGGAAGTCATAGTAACATTGAGCATGATGAACAAGTTGGGAACAGTGCTGGAAATGAGTAGAAAAATTGAATTTTGATAGATAGAAAATATATCATGTTCATGCAAAATTAGTTTTCCAAATATATTATCAACAACATATATGTTAACCAACTCTTAGACTCAACAAATAAGAGAAAGGTGATGAATGATAGTAGCTCTAGCAGTGGAGAACATGGAGAAAAGAAAACTCAATTTTCATCATGCATGAAATACGGAAAGTGACTCCCAGGAAGGTGTCTCAAGGAAACAAATAAATTCATTACATGTGCGAAATAAAGACATATAGTAAAAATTTAACAAGGAAAATGATGAGTACTATGGAAGAAAATTAAAATGGTCCCAAGAATGCCTTTATAATAATTTTCCATAAATGTCGGGGACCTAGAAATTACCCGAGTTAATTACTATTATATAACATATCTTCTTGGTCATGGAAGAAGCTATGTAAAAATAAATGTATGGAAAAATGATTAAAAGTATTAGTTCTCTTGTTGATGGGAATGCTTTGGAAGAATTTTCTCTGGTATTTGTAACCCTACAGTTTGTCATGTGAAAATGATCTTTGAGGAAGAATTATCTTTTCTCTTATAGATATAGTTATAAATCACTATTTGGTTTTAAATGATCATTGAGTTTGATGAAATTACATGTTAATAAATTTTGGGATGAAAATGTGAGGTATGAGAGATCATTTGTGGTTAAATTTTATTATGGTTATTTTGATGAATTTATCTCATTTTGGTAATTTTATAAAATATTGTTTTTAAAGAACAACATGCAGACCGTGTAACAACCCATCATGTTAGAAAAATATGTGGGAATCGAACCCACAACAAGAGTGCAATTGGGATTTATCTCCAACCACTGGACTACGTGAAGTCCCTGGTTAGTGTGAAAAATTCTTTTTAGTTTAATGATTTTATTAAGTTGATTTGGGACCTTATCTATTATCATATGGATATCTTTAGTATAGAAGAAATATTTGGTGATGAAGTGATAAATGTTATTTTGGAAGACGTTCAGTCTGTTGGGAACACTATATTTTTACGGAAAATAGAATACTATGGGATTTCATTTTTGGAATATTGGTGGATTTTTATCTATGTTATAGGTAATTTATGTTAATGATTAACCTATCATAGAGAATATGTGATTAAGTTAATTAATTTTTAGTATGTGAACTTCATAGTAGTCGATGTCATTTGGAGATACAATTTAATGTGGAATACTACATAACAAAATTCTTCTAAGTTTTAGGTTTCAATATTAGTTTTGATTATATTGATGAATTTTAAGGAAAATTGTTTATTTAATGGTATTTATTTAACATTTGGGTATTGTTCATTTAATTTTAGAAATTAAAATTAGTATTTATTTTATAAGGCCCTGAACTTAAACCTTACTTAATGTTGAATTAAATGAATAATTCACATTGAATATCTTTTCAGGTTTAGAGTTTTAGAGAATTAGATCTTAAATCCGGAAATACATTCCACATTTAAACAATGTGGTTACATAAAATATTGTAGTAGTTTTTTCCCATCAACAAAAACATATTTAAAATAAAACATGGATTTTTTCTTGAAACTTCCTTGACACAATCATCATATCATGCACCTTTCCCTTTACCTATGAAAAACATTTCAAAAACATGGGATGAGCATAAAAATCTTAGTAAGGGATATAAAAGTACGAAAAGAAAACATTAGTCCATGAATGAAATAATACTTTACTCATAAAACATAAGCCTTTTAGAATACCTCACTAAATCATGAATAAATAATAGAAATCATAAGACATAAAGGTAAGTTTAGGCATTCATAACATTCTTACGTAGGGAGTAACCCTCTTGGTTATGTTTGGAATACCCATCACAATATATTCCCTAAATCTCTTCGGAGAAATCTTAATGTTTAACTACTTCGCATTACCCAATGCATTGGAGAGCTATATCGGGCTCACCTACCATTAGTTTATCACGGAATAACCCGTCTTCATAACAATGCCCATGAACCATAACATAACCATATCACAAAAAACATGCATAAAGGAAACATAACATTTCCACATTTCAATCACAAGATATCAATATAACACATTGATATAAAAAACCATTATGAAAACCCTTTTCAATTCCAAAATAAATGAAAAGTAAAACATGGTATGTATTTCTCATTTAAAAAATGGTATGGCTTTTTGAGGAAGCTGAAACTCAAATAATGGTCACGACGGCGGAGAAGTCGTTGTCGCCACATACGTATGACAAAAACATTCCCTTTTGTTGTTTAGTAAAACACCTCGTATAAAAAAATATTCCTTTTGGATAAAAGTAAAATTAATAGGGGTTTATACACCATATAAAATAAAGTTGTGTATAAAAAAATATGCCTCAATGAAAGGAGATTGAGACGAAGTCCCATACAAATACGGTATCCTTGGATTAAGGATAAATCAATTACATAATTATGTGTGACAAATGAATACACCAAATAAAAGTGGATATTATGTGTAAAACAATCATATTTTATTCACACATATTCATAGAACAACATATTCAAGGAGTACAAGTTTATCCCAAAGAATCAAAATTGGGTTATGAATTTCCCTTGCAAAACTAGACAGCCTAACAGCGTAACTTCAAAATTCAGAAAATGAGTTGATGAGAGATAAAAAGGGGTATCTCATCACTTGGACATAACATTTATAGAAATTAGGATGTATAAAAACATATCCCATCATAATAATAATAAAATACTTAAAAAGAAGTCTTTTAAAATGAGGAGGGTGAAAGGTTCCCTTACCGAATTGGGTAAGATCCGAAACGTACACCCCATGAAAGAAGGACTATACAACATTGATGTAAATAACCATAAACGAATGTTTATTACATAAATAGTAGAATAATGGGCAGTACATACCACACTCAAAGAAAAATGGTGGAAAATGTAGCATAAATCTCACAGGAATAAAAGTGAGATGAAAAATCCCTTATGAAAACTCGGCAGCCTAACAGCGCTACTTAAAACTTCCAAAAATGGATTGACATGATCCAATAGGGTCTCTCATAATATTAAAATAAAATTTACAGTAATAGGAATATAAAATAACATCACCCAACATAACAAATAGGATCTTAAAATAAGTGACATAAATGAGGGTGCTTAAAAAGAAAGAGAGAGGTTGGATCTCTTATGAAAATTTGGCAGCCTAAAGGCACCACTCAAAACTTCCAAAATGAATTGATGAGAGAAAATAGGGTCTCTCATCATATGAACATAAAAAGTACAGTAAGATTAATATAAAATAACATCCCAATCATAAGAAAGATAATCTTAAAAGGAACAACATAAAAGAGTGTACTTAAAAAGAATGAGAGGGGTAGGATCCCTTACCTTGTGTCCGACATGACTCGATCGTTCTTTAATCTCTTGAATAATAAAATTTGGTCAATTTATAATTTCTTAAGGACCTCCTTTGAAGATTATTATTCATTTCATATCACATATTATAATGTTATAATAATTGGTTAATAAAGTGAGTTCATATCAGACGTTTTTGTCGATGTTCGGTACATTAGTAAAAATTGAACTTGTTGGAAAATAATTTTCCATGTAGTTATGTGTACATCATATCAAGAATATTATTTATGTTTTAAATATCATATATATCCATTATATATTCATTTTATACTATTCCATAGCATTTGGAGATAAAAAAAATTAAAGCACTGTTCATGGAGACGGTAGGCTGTACGTACGAATGAACGCTACTTTCATTTTTTGTCATATTATTGGAATTAAAACAAAATGAGAGATATATATAATAATTACAGAATAATATACATAATTTAGATGTAATATATTACATATATATCCATTATATATATTTACTCATAATAGTACATAAAATTTGGAGATAAGAAATGAAATGTACCGTTCATGAAGATGGTAAGCCATACGTACTCGTGAACGCTACTTTAATTTATTTTTTTGTATTCAATGGAATGAAATAAAAATCATATAAAGGTATATTATAATTTCAGTAGTATAACATATGTAATACCATTAATTCCATCCTTTATACATCCCACATATGGAATTAACGAATCAAATCACTTTGAGGGGGCGGTAGTCCGCACTTCCTAAAATGAAGATATCGCGTTTACCCATAATGGAAACCATATGGTTATGCCATAAATGAAAAATACAGAAGCTTAAGGAAAAAATAAACATATTATATATCATATATAAATATAGTGACATCTTAATGTCCACCTTTGAAGGTGTTAAAATAATATTGAACAATCATCGTTTCGTGAGGCAGAATTCACCATCCACAGAAACAGTACGCTATTTAACCAATAGATAGAGTTGTGTGAAAGTGTAGCTCAAATACATCTTATACCAACATCATAGTATATTTAAGATACTGGTGTTGTTACAAAAAAAAGTAATAAAAAGAGTTTAGGGGTTTGGAGAAGCAAAATAAAACAAAGGAACACCGGGGAAGACATTACATTTAAATCGTGTAACTCTTTTTGATTTGAGATCAAAGGCTTAATTGGAAAGTATTCTGCCCAAAGTGAGGCTTCAATGATGAAGAGAGGGATGTGTAGAGATTAAATGGGAAGGGTTAGGCTGATCCAAAGGCTTGAGACGTGTGTGTAAGGTGGTAGAGGTGGGGGCTTTTTATAAGAGGAGAGGAGGGGCACTCTTGGAAAGTTATAATATATTAATTTATTATAAAATGATTTTCAGATTTTAAAGGTCCCAAAAGGATATATTTCTAGGATAAGGTGATAAGGATTCGAAATCCACCCATACAATAGGTTTGTGACAAGTTTAAGACTTAGATTTCACCATATCTTACCATTTTATTTAAATCGTTCATTTGTGAGGTAATCACTGCGTCATCACGGGGTCATAAATAAATTAATTTATTTAATGTCTAAAAATTATAAAAAAAATATAATGATTTAGGAAATCGTTTTATATTTCTAATGAATATTTATAGTAAAAAAATATGACTTATATAACCCCATGTAAAAATTGTTTTAGTAAAAAAACACATGTTTGTGACATTTTAATTTTAACTTTAAATAAAAAGTTATTAATGTCATTTTCCAACCAAAGTGGATCCATGGGGTCTCGAAGATGACCCGTGGATTGTGTTGGTCAGCCCTGACTCATCCAATAAGGGTAGGACATGTGTCATGGTCATTTCATACTATTAAAACATTATTTTTACCTTAAATTACACTAATTACCTCTAATCGTGATTAAAAACTTAAGAGTTACTATTCACCAAAAAATTATTTTAATCACATTGAACCACATTTTACATCCTAATGAAAACCATGTATGTCAGATTTTTGAAATTCAAACCACAGAAGTGGTAAAGTTTCATTTAAACGAAAAAACAGTTTTTAAACTACCACTTAGTGGTTTCACTATTCATCAAAAATTGAAGTTTTTCAGAAAAATACAAAAAATACACCCTAAGCTATATTTAATATTCTGAATTGAAAAATGATGTCTATTTTACAAAATTCAAAACATATATGTTGAATTAATTAATTTAATAATTAATTCCTACTGTCAAAACAAATAGCGCGTTTTTAAGAAATAATATCTATTAAAATATTGAAACTTGTTTAATTCCAATTTCAAAGTGAAATTAATTCCAATGAACATTATTGGATTAAATGGTAAAAAATATTCTAATTGAACTTTAAAAAAAATTCAAAAGATAATCTAATCATATAAATAAATCAGATTAAAAAGAGGTTTTGAATTAAAATACAACATTTTTCACTATTCATTAAAAAAATGAACTTTATCAGAAAAATAACAAAAATTTCCACAAAGTAAATATTGATATCCCAATTATAAAGAAGAATTTTATTTTGTCAAATATAACACATAAAAGTTTCAAAAAGTGGATTTAAAAGAGGTTCTCCATCAAAAGGCGGTTAATCGACCAATTAAAGAATATTAGAATGTTTACTCTTAAAATTGGATTCATTCGAATTTTTAATCCTCTAAAATTTATTGTAAAAAGTAATAAAATTTGACAAACATATAAAATCATTTTGTAGTTAGTTTTGTTCATTCTTTCCATTACAACAGCTAGGTGTTAACTTCTATTTAAAATAATATTATTTTATTATTAGAGTGCAACGTAAGATTCCCAAGAAACTTGTTGATGCGTATTGGATACTCCATCGAGCATAGAATCCCCTTTAAAGAAATATTAATATTTTATTCACCAATATGGATAAATGTGAAAATTTCATATTCCTTATTTTACTAGGGTGTTACATCCTTCCCACCTTTTGGGAATTTCATCCTCACACTTTTAAAATTGGGCTTGGAAACATCATTGAAAATCCCACATCAGAACAAGAGTCAGTAAAACAATCACTTTAAAATAAATAAACAGAAGTAAAAAGGTCACCCGAGTTAACCCATACTAGGATTCCATGTAGTAAAACATTGATATGGATGAAAAAAACAAAGGGTCATGTTCTGAGGGAGAGTGATAGTAAACATGTCTAGGATAAATTTAACCATAAGAAAATCACAAACTTGTGATCGGTTAAATGGTATTCAATTCCCCAGTAGGAAAAGTTAACAGACAACATTTTTATTTTATGTTACTCTTCATTGAGGAATTTATTTTTGAGCTCAATTAAATCATAATGAAACATACTTACTTGTCATGTAGACTTTCAAATTTTACTAGATTCCTTAATCAAACTCATATTTTATCCAAAAGAAGTGTATTTAGGAAGACTTGTTCACATTAAGAGTACTATAATCAACTTCATGAGAATCACCTAATCCATAAAAGAGAAATAAATATTTCCCATGTCTTTAGAAAAAAACGAAAACCAAAAATTGTTAGTATGAGATCAGATAATCCACAAAATTATAATCCTTTATAAAAAGAAAATCTATTCTTAATCTCTAAAATTTATCCAAAAAAACACAAAGTTCAACGAAGACCAATTGTAAAATAAGATTGAAACCCAAATATTTTAAGGATTTAATCACATAGTCTTCTAAGGTACAAATTATCTTTTATCTCCAAATAACATCAGTTGCTCTTAAATTCTCATATTGAAAAGTAATTAACCTACTCACATATCCTCCATGATAGGTTAATAATTTCCATATATAACCCAAAATATACTTAATCTTGATTCCTAAAATAATCTAACTAAAAAGAATTAGTCAAACTAACCAGGGATTTCACGTAGTCCCGTGGTAGGCGATAAATACCAGTCACAGTTTGGGTGTGGGTTCGATTCCCACAGCTTTGTCCGACGCGATGGGTTGTCACATGGTCTACGTGCAGTCCTTTTTCCAAAACTATATAATTCTTAAAAGATTCCCCAAAACAAGATAAAATCTTCAAAAATAATCATAAAATATTTTAACCTCAAGTTTATCTCATGCCTTTCATTTTCCATCATAACATATAGTAACCCATAATTATCTCAAAGTAAGGATCATATAAACCCTAATGGTTACCTTTAAAATTATTACTTGAACTACCATATCAATTTCTCATCTTGTACATGATGCATTACAAAACATACGAAGGTTCAAGTGGTTGATCATGACTCCTTGATAGTTGTTTTAGAATAACCTCGAGTTTTCTCATTGAATCCCCCATTTCATCTAGTCACTTAATCAGAGAACCACCATAGCTTCCTTCAAACCTATTGTCACTTTGGTACCTGCTAGATCCATCCATTCACTAAAAATAGAAATGTCAGTGAGAGTATATCAACAAAACCATCATGTACTAATGAGGAAGATAAACACTAAGGTATACTTACTCATTCACTTTATCTAAAACTAGGACTCTTTTTGAAAT
The DNA here is from genome assembly GCA_963277665.1 of Viscum album. Taxonomy (NCBI): domain Eukaryota; kingdom Viridiplantae; phylum Streptophyta; class Magnoliopsida; order Santalales; family Viscaceae; genus Viscum; species Viscum album. The sequence goes on along the minus strand of OY728155.1, from coordinate 1,629,284,469 downwards.
CCTAGCCATTATGGTAATGTCACATATGCTTAGAGAATACCCTAACCTCTAAAGTTATCTCAACCTCCATCGGATACCAACTATAAGGCCCCAGCCTTAATCCTTACTTAATATTGAATTAAATTAATAATTCACATTGAGGATCTTTTCAGGTTTATAGTTTTATAGAATTAGATCATAAATCATGAAATACATTCCACATTAAAACAAATTGGTTACATAAAAGATAATATTAGTTTTTTCCGATCAATGGAAACATATTTAAAATAATAAATGGATTCATTTTTGACACTTCCTTGAAACTATCATCATATCATGCACCTTTCCCTTGACCTATGAAAAACATTTCAAAAACATGGGATGAGCATAAAAAGCTCAGTAAGAGATATAAAAGTACGAAAAGAAAACATTAGTCCATGTATGAAATTATACTTTACTGATAAAACATATGCATTTAAACATACCTCACCAAATCATGAATAAATCATAGAAATCATAAGACATAAAGGTAACTTGAGGCATTCATAACATTCTTACGTAGGCAGAAACCTTCTTGGTTACGTTTGGAATACCCATCACAGTATATTCCCTAAATATCTTCAGAAAATCATTAATTTTTAACTCCTTCGCGTTACCCAATGCATTGGAGAGCTATATCGGGCTCACCGACCCTTATCTTATCACGAAACAACCCATCTTCATAATAATTCCCAAGAACCATAACATAATTGTATCACATAAAACATGTATAAAGGAAACATAACATTTCCACATTTCAATCACAAGATATCAATACAACACATTGATATAATAAGAACATTTTGAAAACCAATTTCAATACCAAAATAATAGAAAAGTAAAACATGGTATTTATTTCTCATTTAAAAAAAGGTATGGCTTGTAGAGGAATCCGAAACTCAAATAATGGTCACAGCGGCAGAGAAGTTGTTGTCGCCACATACGTATAACAAAAACATTCCCTTTTATTGTTTAGTAAAAATCTTAGTATAAAAAAAGATTCCTTTTAGATAAATGTAAAATTCAAAGGGGTTTATACACCGTATAAAATAAGGTTGTGTATAAAACAAAATATGCCTCAATGAAAGGAGATTGAGATGAAGTCCCATACAAAGACGGTATCCTTGGATTAAGGATAAATCAATTACAAAATTATGTGTGACAGATGAATACTCCAAATATAAGTGGATATTAAGTGTAAAAAATCATAGGTTATTCAAACAGAGTCATAGAACGACATATTCAAGGAGTACAAGTTTATCCCATATAATCAAATTTGGGTTAAGAATTTCCCTTAAAAAACTTGACAGCCTAACAACGTCACTTCAAAATTCAAAAAATGAGTTGATGAGAGATAAATAGGGGTATCTCATCACTTGGACATAAAATTTATAGTAATAAGGATATATAAGAACATATCCCATCATAATATGATTAGAAGACCAAAAAAGAAGTCTTTTAAAATGAGGAGGGTGAAAGGTTCCCTTACCGAATTGGGTTACTTCGGAAATGTACACCCCATGAAAGAAAAACTATACAACATTGATATAAATACCCATAAACAAAAGTATATTACACCATGAGTAGAATAATTGGCAGTACGTACACCACTCAAAGGAAAATGTGGGAAAATTTATCATAAATCTCACATGGAAAAAAGTGAGATGAAAAATCCCTTATGAAAACATTGAAGCCTAACAGCGCCACTTAAAACTTCCAAAAATGGATTGATGAGATCAAATAGTGTCTCTCATAATAATAACATAAATTGTAAAGAAGAGGAATAAAAAATAACATCACCCAACATAACAAATAGGAGCTTAGAAGAAGTGAAATAAAGGGAAGTACTTAAAAAGAAAGAGAGAGGTTGGATCTCTTATGAATATTCGGCAGCCTAACGACGCCACTCAAAACTTCCAAAAAGAATTGATGAGATAAAAAAGGGTCTCTCATCATATGAACATTAAAATTATAGTAAGAGTAATATAAAAGAACATCCCAATCATAAGAAAAATGATCTTAAAAGGAACGACATAAAAGAGTGTACTTAAAAAGAATGAGAGGGGTAGGATCCCTTACCTCATTTCCGAAAAGACTCGATCGTTCTTTAATCTCCTGAATAATAAAATTTGGTCAATTTATAATTTCTTAAGGACCTACTTTAAATATTATTATTCAGCTCATATCACATATTATAATGTTATAATAATTGGTTAATAAAGTGAGTTCATATCAGAAATTTTTGTCTATGTTCGGTACAAGAGTAAAAATTGAAATTTTTGGAAAATAATTTTCCATGTAGTTATAGGTACATCATATTCAAAATAGTAATGATGTTTTAAATATCATATATAACCAGTATATATTCATTTTATACTATTACATATAATTTAGAGATAAAAAAAGCACCGTTCATGGAAACGATAGGCCGTACATACGCATGAACACAACTTTCATTTTTTGTCATATTAATGGAATTAAAACAAAATGTGAGATATATATAATAATTCCAGAATGATATCCATCATTTATACGTAATATATTACATATATATCCATTATATATGTGTACATATAATATTACATAAAATTTGGAGATAATAAATGAAATGTACCATTCATGGAGACGGTAAGTCGTACGTACGCATGAACGCTACTTTCATTTATTTTTTTTGTAATAAATGGAATGAAAAAACAATGATATAAAGGTATATTATAATTCCAGTAGGATATCATATGTAATACCATTAATTCAATCCTTTATACGTCCCACATTTGGCATTAACGAATTATATCACTTTGAGGGGGCGGTAGTCCGTACTTCCTAAAATGAAGATACCACATTTACCCATAATGGAAACCATACAGGTATACCATAAATGAAAAATATAGAATCTTAAGGAAAACATAAACATATTATATATCATATATAAATATAGTGTCATCTTAATGGCCACCTTTGAAGGTGTTAATATAATATTGAACAATCATCGTTTCGTGAGGCAGTAATTCACCATCCACAGAAATAGTATGTTCTTTAACCATTAGACGTAGGTGTGTGAAAGTGTAGCTCGAATACTTCTTATAAAAACATCCTAGTATATTTAAGTTACTGGTTTTGTTACAAAAAAATAATAAAAAGAGTTTAGGGGTTTGGAGAAGCAAAATAAAATAAAAGAACATAAGGGATGACATTATCTTTAAATCGGGTAACTCTCTTTGATTTGAGCTCAAAGGCTTCTTCGAAAATGATTCTGCCCAAAGTCAGGCTTCAATGATGAAGAGAGGGATGTGTAGAGATTAAATGGGCAGAGGTTGGACGATCCAAAGTCTTGAGAGGTGTGTGTAAGGTGGTATAGGTGGGGGGCCTTTTATAAGAGGAGAGGAGGGGTACTCTTGGAATGTTATAAAATATTACTTTATTATAAAATGATTTTCGGATTTTAAAGGTCCCAAAAGGATATATTTCTAGGATAAGGTGATAAAGTTTCTAAATCCACCCATACAATAGATTTGTGACAAGTGTAAGACTTATATTTCACCTTATCTTATCATTTTATTTAAATCGTTCATTTATTAGGTAATCACCGCATCATCACGGTGTCATAAATAAATTAATTTATTTAATGTCTAAAAATTATAAAAAAAATATAATGATGTAGGAAATAATTTTATCTTTCTAATGAAAATTTATAGTAAAAAATATGACTTATATAACCCCATGTAAAAATTGATTTAGTAAAAAAATTACATCTTTGTGACATTTTAATTTTAACTTTAAATACCAAGGTATTAATATCATTTTCAAACCAAAGTGGCTCCATGGGGTCACCAAGTTGACCCATGGATTTTCTTGGTCGTCCATTACTCTTCCAATAAGGGTAGGACATGTGTCATGGTGATTTCATACTATTAAAACAATATTTTTACCTTAAATTACACTAATTACCTCTAATCGCGATTAAAAACTTAAGAGTTACTATTCAAAAAAAAATTATTTTAATCTCATTGAACCAAATTTTACTTACTAATGACAACCATGTATGTCGTATTTTTTAAATTCAAACCACAAAAGTGGTAGAGTTTCATTTAAACGAAAAAACAGTTTTTAAACTACCACTTAGTGGTTTCACTATTCATCAAAAATTAATGTTTTTCATAAAAATACCAAAAAATTAATTCTAAGCTATATTTGATATTCAAAATTAGAAAATGATGTCTATTTTAAAAAATTCAAAACATATAAGTTGCATTAATTAATTTAATAATTAATTCCCGCTGTCAAAACAAATAGCGTGTTTTTAAGAAACAATATATATTAAAAGTTTTACACTAGTTTAAGTCCAATTTCAAAGTGAAATTAATTCCAATGAACCCTATTGGATTAAATGGTAAAATTATATTCTAATTTCTATTTAAAAACAATTAAAAATATAATATAATCATATAAATAAATTATATTAAAAAGTGTTTTTGAATTAAAATACAATATTTTTCACTATTCATTAAAAAATTAACTTTATCAGAAAAATACCAAAAATTTCCAAAAAGTAAATTCTGATGTCCCAATTCTAAATAAGAATTTTATTTTCTCAAATATAACACATAAAATTGTCAAAAAGTGGATTTAAAAGAGGTTCAGCATCAAAAGGCGGTTAATCGACCTTTTAAAGAATATTAGAATGTTTACGCTTAAAATTGGATTCATTCGAATTTTTAATCCTCTAACATTTATTTCAAAAAGTAAAAATATATGAAAAACATATATAATCAAGTTGTAGTTAGTTCTGTTAATTCCCACCATTACAACGGCTAGGTGTTAACTACCATTTAAAATAATATTATTTTATTATTTGAGTGCAATGTAAGATTCCCAAGAAACTCATTCTTGCGTATTGAGTACGCCATCAAGAATAGCATCCCCTTAAAAGTAATATTAATATTTTATTCACAAATATGGATAAATGTGAAAATTTCATGTTCTTTATTTACCTGGGGTGTTACATATTTCTTTAAAGGATTATCCTTTTTGGAGATCATCTGTTCTTGTACTAACCATTTGGGAGGTGATTAATCTCTAAAGACAAGGTAAATATATTTTTTATCCTTTTTCTATCATTTTATTCTCTAGAAGTTGATTCTATATCTTCTGGTGTGAACAAGTCATCTTGAATAATCATAGTTTGAAAAAATATGAGTTAATGGTAGAAATTTACAAAAGAATGAAAATCTACTTAAAAATTAAGTATATATCTTTATGTTATTAGTAAATATCATAAATAAATTACTCAACATTATGAAATGGAACTTAAAACAAAAAAAAAACGTTGTCCATTTACTTTTCCTACTGGGAAACTAATGACCGTTTATCCCATCACAGTTTTGTGGTTTTCTTCTTGTAAACTTTTTCCAGATCATGTTTTTTATCCCTCTCCATCGGAACATAACACATAGTTTATCGTCCATATCCATGATTTCTTAGATGAAATCCAAGTTTGGGTTATCTTGGGTGACCATTGTACTTCACTTTATTTCTTTTACAATAATAGTTTTATTTATTCTTTTTTCTAATGTGGGACTTTCAATGAAGTTTTCAAGCCCAGGTTTTATATTGTGAGGACGCAATTTCCAAAATGTGGGGAAGGATGTAACATCCCATGTAAATAAAAAACATGACATTTTTCAAATTTAGTAATATTTGTGAACTAAATTCTTCCTTAAATGGGTCGCTATGTTCGATGGTGTACCTGATACGCATCAATGGGTTTCTTTAAATTCTTATGTTTCACACTAACAATATAATATTAATATTTTAAATGGTAGTCAACACCAAGACATTGTAAAGGAAAGAATGAATATAACTAACTAAAAAATGATTATATATGTTTGTTAGATGATTTTATATTTATCCACTAAAAGTTAGAGGCTTAAAATGTGAATGAATCTAATTTTAAAAATAATTTTCATTAAAAGTTTGATTTACCTCCTTTTAATGAATAACCCTCTTTAAATATATTTTTGGACACTATTATATGTTCATTTTAAAAAAAAATTCTTTAGAATCGGGACATCAAAATTTACTTTGGGTAAAATTTTGATATTTTTATGATAAAATTAAATTTTGATAAATAGTAAAATATAATATAATTTAATTCAAAATTGCCTTTTAATATAATTTATTTATATGGTTAGATTATCTTTTTAATTGGTTTTAAATTGTATTAATATTTTTTTACCATTAAATCCATTGTTGTTCATTGGAATTAATTTCACTTTGAAATTGGACATAAACAAGTATCAATCTTTTGATAGTTATTGTTTCTTAAAAACACGCTATTTGTTTTGATAACGAGAATTAATTTAAATTAATTAATTCAAATTCTATGTATTTAATTTTTTAAAATAGATATCATTTTTTAATTTGAAATATCAAATATATCTTAGGATTAATTTTTCAATGTTTTCTGAAAAACATAAATTTTTTATGAATAGTGAAACAACTAAGTAGTAGATAAAAAAACCAACTTTTTCATCTTAATGAAATTTTACTACTTTTATTAATTGGATTTCAAAAATATGATTTACATGGTTGTTATTAGTAAGTAAAATGTGGTTCAATATGATGAAAATAATTTTTGGTGAATAGTAATTTTTGACTTTTATTTAATGCGGTTAAAGGTAAATAGGGTAATTCAAGGTAAAAAAGATATTACAAAAATACAAATTTACATTAACATTTGTCATAAACTTGTTGGTTGAAAAATTTACGACCATGGTCATCTTTGGGTCGATTTGGGGACCTCATGGAGCCACTTGGGAGTGATAATGACCCTTTAGATTAATTAATTTAATGTAAAGACCAAAATAAGACAAACAAATAATATTTAGAAAAGTAATTTTTACATGGCATAATATAAGTTATCTTTTCGACTATAAATATTCATTGTAAATGAAAAAATATTTGAAATATCATGGTATTTCTTTATAATTTTTAGACATCAAATAAATAAAATTATTTATAATAGAAAAATGATGAAGTATTTACCTCATTAATAAATGATTCAAATAAATAAGATTATAAATAATAAAATAACACCCCAAACCTGTCCAATTCTTATTGGATGATTTTATTTATACCATTATTAATCTAATATTCATCTTTAATTTGTTTTGGAATTTTATAAACCGAATATAATTATATAATAAAATAATATTTTCACATACTCCAAAAGAGTCCATCCTCCCTCTTATAAAATTCCATCACTTATAAACCATTCCTCACACCACTCAAACCCCTTGGATCGTCCAAAACCTGCCCAAATAATCTCTCAAGATCCCCCTATTCCTCCTAGAAGCCTTACATTATGTGGAAGGCACTTTTAGAGGTCCCTTTGGTTCAAACCAAAGGGAGTTACTTGAATTAAATGCAACAGTTTCTCTTCAATTATTTTATTTTATTTTACTTCTCCAACCCCTAAACTCTTTCCATTACTTTTTTTATAACAAAAATATTATCCTAAATATACTAGTATCATTTTATGATAATTATTCAAACTAATATTACACAAACCTCTATCTAATGGGTATAGAACATATTGTTTTTGTGGATGGAAAACTAACACCTCACGAAAGGATGATTGTTAAATTATATCCTACCACCTATTGTGGTAGAAATTCAGATGGAAATATATTTATATATGCTATATATTATATTTATGTCTTATTTATGTTTTTTATTTACCATTTATATCATTCATTTATGGTTTCCATTATGGGTAAATTGTGATAATTTCATTTGAGGAAGTGCGGACTACCACCCCCTCAAAGTGATGTGACTCGTTAATGCCTCATGTGAGACGTTTAAAAGATAAATTTAATCATATTATATATGATATTATACTATAATTATATTATAACTATGTATCATTATGTTTTAATTCCATTAAAATACAAAATAGAAATGAAAGTAACATTCATGCGTACGTACGACTTACCGTCGCCCTGAACGGTGAATTTCATTTCATATCTCCAAATGTTATGTACTATTATAAATACATATATATATTTACTGGATTTATAATATATATATGATATCTAAATCATTTATATCATTCTGGAGATAATGGAATTTTGACCACATGAAAAAATTGTAATTATAACAAGTTCATTTTGACTCAAGTTCTGAACATCGATAAGATATCCCATATGAACTCAAATAATTAACTAATTTTTATTAAAAGATAATTAGTTATATAAAAGGAATAATAAACGTGAAATATGTTCTATATCAACTAGAAATTAACGTATGTTTATTATTCAGGAAAAACAAGGAACATAAAAGACAAGTTGGACTTGAGGTAAGGGGTTTCTCATCTCATTTATTGCATGTGGTGTATTGTGTACTTCCATTTGATATATATTATCATGATTCTATTTATAATAATGGTTTTCTATGATTATTTTTGTGCTTATTAACTTTTTGTCGTACGACTCGATTGATTACAACATGGTAAGGGGTTTTCATGTCACTCCTTATTCCCGTGAGATTTAAGCTAATTTGCCACTATTTTCTATTGTGTGGTGTATGTACTGCCAATGATTGTATTATTTGTGTAATATATATTATTTTATTGGTATTTACATCTTAATTGAATTATATCTCTTTCATGGGGTGTATGTTTTGTAAGTTACCAAATCAGTAAGGGAATTTCAAATTTCAATTTCAACACATTAGGCATTACACATTCTTCATTGATTATATTACTCCATGATTATTTGTGGAACCGCTATTTATCATTTGTGTAGTAATTTACACCCCCCATTATATGGATATAATTTTGATACACATAATCACTCCACTGAGAAATTCTCAAGTCATCGATATGAACTTGATAAGAGTAATTTTAACTCAATCTCCAATCATTGAGTTAAACGTCCTATTCATTGGTGTTGTTTTTTCAAGAATATGTGTGGATGTAATCTGACTTATTTACACTAAATATCAAATAATATTTATTGTATTTATATTTTTCAAACATAATTATGTCATTGAGTTATCCTTAACCTAAGGATATAGTCATTATAAGGGATTTCATCTCAACTTACATTCCACTGAGTCTTCTTTGTTGTTATGCACCAACTCACATTTGTTTGGCGTATATACTGTATTTTGACATAGTATATCATGAATCCCTTTATTCTCATGATATTATAATGTTTTTATTACCTCATTTATTTTTATTCAAGTGTCTCTCATTTTATTAGGAACTCTAACAAATATGTAATTTTAAATGTTTTAAAATTTTACTTTTTTCATTCATGTCTATGATTAAAAAATGGTTTAAAGGATTTATTAATATGGACATTAATGATTCAAAATTAAAATTATTTTTAAAATTTTCAAATTATTATGGGATAATTTGATTAAAAAATCTATTTTAAATAGCTTCTTGATAAACATTCAGACTTTTAAATGTTTTCATTAAAAAGAAATATTTCTCCCAATGATTTTGACTGAACATTTTCAACTATGTAAAAATCCTTTAAGGGATATTATTTTTGATCAAGGTTGGTTTATTATGATATAAATATTTCAAACAGTATTGATGGTTTTGTGATATGTTTGATTGTGGATGTGTTATTTTTATACCATTGATGGTTTATGGATAAAGTATTGACATTTCGTATGCTAGTATGAATACGAATATTTATGTTATGTTTAAACCTTTTCATTGGAGGAATTAATTGGACATAGTAAGTGACAGGTGAAGCCCACTATGTCTCCTTGATGCATCGGTAGGTCTCATGAGACAAACTAGTGTTTTGGAATAAGGACTTGAAAAAAATTATTGGTAGTCTTGGAATGAGGCCTTGAATATGTGGTTATAATGTCTAGCATTATACATTCCATCATAATGAGATTAGCTATTGATATTTCAGGTGGTTATTCAACTAGAAGAATACCCATGACTATGTTTTATTATGGTATTATTTTCTCAGCTCATATTCCTTCCATAATGTCTTCATGTTTACTATTTGTAAAGGCATGTGTTTTCAATTATTAACCATATCTAATGTTTATGTTATATTTTGTTGTATTGTTTACTCTTACTGAGTGTTTGAGATCACCCCTTTATTATGTTTCATTTTCCCAGGATATGAAGATGTTATTTATGAGTGACTTGCATGAATAATCTTGGAATCTTGGATGTTTTTAGTAGATTAATTTTATCTTTTTTTTTTCAAGTTGTAATGTTGAACTTATGTATGAATATTATTTCCATGACTACTAAACTGATCAATATTTCAGGACTTTATTCCTTGAAAGAATGAAAATGTATTAAAATAATGCACTGGCTCCTGGATTCTAGGGTCGGGGCGTTACATCCTACGAGGTAAATAATATTTTTATATCAATGAAATTTTCTAGATTTTCTAATTAAATCACTACATGTATTTTCTATAGATCAACTAAATCTATATTATATGAAACTCCATTTCAAAAGAATTTATCCTCCCAAATCCCGAATGTACATTTTGAGAGATTTTCATAATGATTGTGATCTTAAACATGCCCAAAAATAATTCATAGAAAATATATTATGTAATATTTGATTCTATATTGGAATGACTAACAACAATGAATTACAAAAAAAATGTTTTCATGGTATTAAGGATACACCTAGTCTACAAGGGTTATAAAAACCACTGGAGAATATATCATCCCAACTTGCATAACCAAATTCTGAAAATATCGATATCATCTATATAATTATATCCTAGGAACATTGTATTCTCTTAACCTACCCTAATGATTCCTAATTTATATTCAATCCTGGAAAGACATCTTTCCCCATTGTGCTAATTAATAGGTCAGAGAGGGAAATGGGCATTTATTATTAATTTGGACCCAGTTTGACTTCCAATAATTACTAAAAACTAAATAGATCCACCAGACTTCTTATCAAACAACATTAAGGAGGCCTAGGGTGAGAATATCAGGTGAATAAAATAATTGGATTTTTCTTTCACAAAACATTATCATTGATTCCCTCAACTCGTTAAGGGATGATATATTAGTTTTTTTCCCAACACCAGATCGATTGTGAACAACAAATCCTATTCCGGAGGTAAACCTGAAATTTCCACTGGAGTCTCCAATGAAAAATCATATACTATGGGAGGAAACCCGTTCTAAGAACCTTTATTATCATCCTATATATAAATATAAAATACATGGAATGTGAGTTTTCATAGCTATAAAAGTGAGGACCATCTCATCTTGATTGTGGGTCCCATTCATCTAATTTTTTTTGAGAATTCCCATTAGGCTCTATAAAATTCACCTACTATAGATAATAATAAATATGTGCCTTAAAAATTCATATATTACATTTCCATGATCACATCAAAAGAGTCATGTTACTAGAAGTGTAAATCCCTCCAAATATGGCCATTTATAGGGTAACAACACAAGACATACATTTGAATCATTATTCTCTCTTATTACCAAGAGGAATAAAAGACTCCACAGAATAGGACATAAGTTTAGAAAGATGTTTCAAAAGAACCTCAAGGTGGGAATATAAAAATAATTATAATAAACTATATCTTGTAAAATGACCGGTATGGAAGGTGTTATAAGACTATTATATTTAAATGTTGTGAACACTGCATATGACTCCACTAGTTCCTGTTATATTATATAGAGGTACTTTCTATCATCTGATACCTAAGGTCAAATAAAATCTTATTGATTTTCCATTATCCCACTTTTTCCATAGGAAGATATTATCTCACAACCATGCCCACCAAATCATTTACCTAAAAATATGGATACACTAGACTAAGATGTTGATTCCATATACACTATGAAGCCCATGATACTCTAATAGGAATGAAAAAGCTTACAAAATCATTCTTAGTGACCCAGGAACCGACACTGATTTCAAGACATAGGAGGTATAGGACATGTAAAACACATATTCCTAGACCCATGATACTTGTGGACGATAAAAGATCCACTAATTGAACCATGTGACTATTTCTATTTATAGGGGTATATAGAGGAGCCTCTACTATTATTTCCATGGAACTCCTAATTACTCTTTATTTCATATAATATATTACATCATGACCCACAGCTTGAGCTATCCGAAAAACAAAAAATTTACATTCCAAGTCGATCTTCACCATCAATACTCGATGAAACACTATATTATACATATTCAACATGAATAGAAATACCAAGTATTGAATATCATGTCCCAATGCCATTAAAAATTGTTTGGCCTTAATCTTCCCATTTGAAACCATGTCCAGTGTGAGAGAGAAAAACTCAGAAATACATTTTGCATACATCATCACTAAGGATTTACCATAATAGAGATCCAAAAAATATCTATTCATGGAAAGTACTAATGTATCATAGTTGTACTGCTCCATGAATGTATCCTTGAAACAGTTTCAGACCTTCAATAAATTTCATGCTATTGAATGTACTGATTCCAACCATCAGCGTCTAGGCTCTTCCAATATAAATAATGTTCACATTAAATTGATGGCTTCATTAGTCCCAGGAAACACAAATATACTCTCAATATTCTCTACATATTCCCCTAAATCTTGATGGTCTATGGTTTATTAGAGTGGAGGTGGATTATTGTTGAGAAAAAATTGAGCCATGTACTTTTTCATCTATTTATGGGTTCCTTATTCCAAGTAGGATGAGAGCCTTCTCCCTTATCCAAACTCGTAAAACCCATAACCTGACCTCAACTATCCTCTAATCAAATGGTGATGGAGAAATATCTCATTCCTCTTCCCATTGACTTCACATACAGTCTTTAAGGATGGATAATAATAATAATAAATTAAATCTTCATGGGAAACTATCTATAAATCATACCCTAGTAAATTAAATAATAAAAATTTTAAAAACATCATGAATTTTTTTGATTTAAAACCACAACAATCCCAAATCCTAATTGAACCGCTCCCCCCAACCATGACGTCCATGACTAGTGTAGAGCCTGGTCACTACACCTAAATGAAGATTAAAAAATCAATGAATTCTCATTCTAACCCAAGGACTGTTACATGGTTTGTAGGCTAGTAACCCCATTTGCAATGATATCCCTAATCCTTAACATGCCTATATATATTTTAACCATAAATCCATAATATAATTTCTAATAAGAAGAAGAAAAAAATTATCTAATAATATTTTTTCATGAACAATATTAGGATTCCATCCATCCCAACAACCTACACGACCATGGGATGGACCAAATATAATTATTAATCCTAATAGGAATGGAAATTCAATCTGGGAATCATTTAACTCATTTGGGAATAGTTTCGACCATGATAATAATAACTAACACTCGAAAATTTTTACATACATATTAACTTACATCCAGAAGATATAAGAAAATAATAATAATACAATTATAGGTTGATCATTTAATGATTTAAACTTGAAACAAAATAGTAAAGAACATGGGTGTAATGGATATAAAAAAACCTCTATGTAAAATGTGGGACAACACAATTATTACAACACTTCTAGCACAAACTACATAATAATCCAGGACCAAGAGAAACCACTATAACCTATGTACAAAGTCTTACCATTGAAAATTTTAAAATAATCAAGGAATACATAAACATGAGGGTGCGTGATAGGTGTGAGATCACTTTCCACATATAAAACAACACAGAAGGATCCACACATAGACAATATAATAACACTGGTGATATATGTTTTGCAATCAGATTCCTTGATCTCCACTTAGATGGCTCCCTACTTTTTAGTGCAAGGGATATTTGAGTCCCAACACTTCTAGGAGAGGAAACATTCAAATTAGAAAGTTTTTACTGGTTTCAAAAACGATGCCCTCCTTCTCGAAGAGTTTTTTTTTTACACACATTATAGGGTAAAGTAAGAAGAATATCTTTTCATGGAGCCCTTAAAAGTACAGATCTGTCGAAAACTACTCTTTCAAAGCCACCTTTATACAAGAAGTTGGATGATGGATGATTCCTTGTAAAATCTGATTCTGAAGCTCTTCAACAACAGATGAAAATGTGTATATAATAAGTTATGGGTCGCACTTCTTACCTCAAAGGTGAGAAACCATGGAAACTTGTTGATCTTATATTAATAATCTCACACTACATGGGTTTTTCAGATTGGAAATTAATTTCAATAGGACATGGATATTTTCAAATTTTATTGAACATGCAGGAACATCTGAATCAGGTTTGGAAGTTAGGAAACGTACAACATAAACTCGGCCTCCTTCAAATTTCAGAATGGGGAAGAACTTATAATCCACACACTCACAAACACAGAATGAAAAACATTTGTATCCATTTACATAGACTTAATTGGTTCTATTGGAACCAAAATATTCTTAATGACATTGTATTTATATAAGAACCCCTATGAAGATTGACCCACATACTCTTAATGATGAACTTGTCTTATTTTATGGGATCATAGTGTAAATAAACCTTGACTCAAATTACCAAATGTTATCATCTTTAATGACAAGGATCAAATAACAGGGGTGAGAATTGAATATGAATGTAATCCACCCTTTTGAGAGTATGGAATGATAGTTGGGAATTTTATCCTGAACTATAGGGTAGTTAAATCCCATGCTACCTACACAAAATGAAATGAGTGGACTAAGATTAGAAGTAGAAGAAGTACGATGATCACTACTAATAAAACTGAACCTCCCAAAAGTAAAAAAAACCTTGGGTTAATAAAAAATAACACGAAAATCATTTGAGAGATACCTCAGGTAATACATGGGCTGAATTGGATGAAATGGATGAAAATAACAATTCAGAAAAGGCATTTTGAAAAATATTAGAAAAATGGTAATGAACATTATACAATCTGAGCAATTAATTGACAAAACTGAAACACATGCTACCTTAGATGATATTACTGTCCCTTACCCCCTTAATTGTGAATCTAGTGCTGGTATTTTGATGAAAAACTATATTCCATATTTATGTGTTGGTTCACATCAGGTTTCCCTTCCAAGTAATCTATAAAAAGACCTTTTACACATCCCTTTAGGGATATAAATTTCTGGACCTTTTCCACAAACCTCACACTTGGTCAAGGATGCAATGATTTTTGGATGTTCTTTTCGATATCCCAGATCAGAATGCACATGTAAGGCCTCTACATCAGTTGACATTGATCTGAAAAAATACAGGGTAGGTAGTAGAATTGAACCCTCCTTGGATCCTACTCAAAAGATGAAATCCGACAATGATTCAAAAAATACTACTACCGCTGTTGAGGTGAAATATACTCCAGACATCATTGTATAAGGTGTTGCAGCCATTGATTAACACTCCAACAAAGGATTACAGACCATGCAAGCTAACACCTTGGATGGAACTAAAAAAACCCACCCTAGACAGCAGGTATTAACCCCTTTTGAGTAGAATAAATGTATAGAAACTAGTTTCTCTGAGCAGAATGTGAAAAACCACATGGAGTGAATCACTACTAGTTTTTCGATCAAAAAGCTACAGCCAGATGCTCGTACAGGAAAAACTAGGTATTCATGATCTGATTACTGGTATCTGCATTAATGTTGTGAAGTAGATGACTTCTACTGACAATAATTTACATGATGTTATCCATAGAGATTTTATAGTTGTTGAGACATTATCTGATATTAACATCATACAAGATGATTCCCAATATGTTGTTCTTGCTAGTGACAATGTTAGATGCACTTCAGGACAGTAGGTGTTTAATATGAGCCCCATGTTGACTAAAAATATTAGAATATCAACTAGAAATAAAGGCACATATAGTAAAGAAAAAATTATTTCTAACTCCAAATGTAAGTTTAAATAAAGATATTATATTTGAATTTTCAAGGTATTTCAAATCATGACACATTAATTATTTTAAAATGAATGGTCAACATTCCTAAACATTATGTATTTTCTATTATTGAACCTGCGATCAAATTTTACACTAATTTAGTTCATCTATATCATTTTGGTTACACTTTTATATGTGGTTTTCATAGTACCACTAATCTAGACAATCATTGGATTTTTGCTCACTCATCTCTATCTAATGTTAATGTCTATCACATTTCTGATCAATGTTTCACTTGTGATTTTATGATTGATCGCACACATATCTTTGGTTGTTTTATTTAGGCCACGAACAATTATTAGAATTAGAGGACTCTTTGGAATGATCTTACTTGCTTGATCTATTGTATTCATTTTCCCTGGCTTGTCGTTGGGGACATTAATGCTATTCTATCCTCAAGTGAAATATATGGTCCTCTTCACTCAAAATTATATAAGAGTGAATTTAATGATGATATTAAAAAAACTGGTCTAACTGAAATTACTCTCCTTGGTGAAAAATATACATGGTATATGAGTCATTATAATATAGTATTTGCAAGAAAGATAGATAAGGACTTCACTAATAAACATGGTTTATATTATTGGGAAAAAATGTCTAGTGTCACCCTACCAAAAATCCAATCTAACAATCACACTATCATGGTCACTATCTCTTCCAAATCTCTGATACCACCTCTCCCATTCAGATTCAACAATTCTTGGCTCATGAATATCTATTGTTTTAACCTTATTAATAACTTATGGTCTTCTATGACTTTATCCAATGATGAATTTTATATTTCTATTAAATTAAAACTTCTTAAGAAAAAAAATTTAAAATAGGTGTAGTGTGAAATCCATACATGTTGATAGTGACATCCTGCTTCTTGAGAAAAAATATCACCAAATTCAAAACAATTACACTCACATGAATTTTTCTATGGATCGTAATCAAGAATTTAAAATTACTGTGAAACTCAATTCACTTCTCACCTTTAAAGATAACATTCTTGGAAAATCTCTCAAAATCAATTGGCTAACTGATTGTGATAGAAATACTAAATTCTAAAATTCTTTATAGATAATCTAAATACCTTATAGGACTCTTTCTTCCCTCGAAGATGGAGTCAACCTCTTAGAAAATGAAGAAGAAAAATCTATTCATGTTGTCTCCAAATTTGAGCCTTTATTCAATAACCTTTCCATTATAAATGATCTCATTCATGATGTCATTACAAATATTTTTATTATTGTTTATAAAACTTTCCTCAATTGTGTTCCCTTGATCATGAAATTAGAGAAACTATCTTTTTCCTGAACCATGATTTTACCCTTGGTCTGGACAGTTTTAATAATGGATTCTATAAGAAATATTGCGATATCACCCCATTTAATGTTTGAAAACTTTTAATTCATTTTTTCTCTATTGGGTGGCTACCGCATGGGTTGAATGCCCAATTCCTTAATTTGATTCCCAAGGTTGATAATTCCTTTGAAATTCAGCTCTTTAGACCGATATCCCTTATCATCACATTCTATAAAATCATCATTAAACTGATTGTGAATAGACTCACAACTTTTACATATAAAATTATTTATTGGAATCAATTTGGATTTTTCATGGGATGATCTATCCAAGAATGAATTTTTCTCACATTTTAATGCACTAACACTTTGAACAGTAAAAATAAAGGTGGTAACATTATCATTCATATTGACATTAGAAAATCCTCTAATACAATGGATTGGGACAACATCTCTGTAGTTATTCATGGATTTGGATTTAAGAATCTCTTCATTTCTCAAAACAAAACCTTTTTTTACCGCCCAAATTTCCATCGTGATAAATAGATCTCCCATAGGATACATCAATTACACAAAACATGTTAGATAGGGTGATCCTCTATCTGCAATCCCTTTTTCTATCACAAAGGACTATTTAAGCCGTTTGATGACCCGTCTGGTTGAGAAAAAATAAATATAAACCTATTTATGCTTAAATAAATGTGAATTCTCCCAATCACCTTCATTATTCTAATGACATCATTATGTTTCTTAAAGATGATATGAATAATATCAGAACTCTCAAATCTACTCTCACTCATTATGAAGAGGTCTCATGCCATGTCATTGGTTGGAAGAAATCCTCTATCTATTTTTCCAAATGCATTCTTGATTGTAGAAAAAATGATATCACTAATGAGCATCGAAATGAAGTGTGGAAAATTCCCTTCAATTACCTTAGGGTCCCCATCATTTGGGGAAGACATAATGAAATCTTCATTTAAAGTATTATTGATTAAATTGATAGTTATCTTTCCATTTAGAAAGGTAAATATCTTTCCATTTCCAGGAGGGTATATCTTGTCAAGTCGGTCATTATCTCTAAATTATTATACTCAATGATGGTCTGCCAGTGGAGAGCTAGTATTATCAATTAAATGAATGTTCATATCAATAACTTAGTTTGGACTGGCAGCACCTTGGATTAGAAGCTTGTGATTATCCCCTATGCTACTTTTTTTAATCCTTTAAGCAAGGGTGGCGTTGGTATTAAAAAATTAAAACACTTTAATGAGTCCATTCAAGAAATACTCACATGGATCCTAATTCACAACGATACCCCGTCTATTTATTTCATCAAAAATAGGTTCTTTGATAGATTTAGTGGAGGTATCAAGATCTACCTAAACTATTCTATTAGGACCTCCGTCAAAAATATGTATGCCAACATTATGACCAATGCTAGATGGATGGTCACTAAAAACTCCTCCATGAAATTGTGTTTTTATTACTAGAACTGTACTCCTCTAATTACTTTAATTCTTTTTTATCACCTCCCGGAAAATATTTACGACACTTTCAATAATGTTCTCAACTCTCATTTTGATACTCTTCTAGATAATTTTGTTCAACTTGTTCATAATTAACATTTTGATATCATAGAGGTTTTTCTAACTTGGGTACCTAATCAAAATTGTTTTCTAAATTCCAAATGATTCGACAACCACTCCTTTCATAAATATGAAAATGACATTATGTGGATTAAAATATTCAATAAATCGTGGATAAAGCCCCAAGACTCAATCTTATATGGATTATTGCCTATAATAGAGTTCCCAATGATTCTTTGTTTTCAAAATTTTGGGATCCAACATTGTTCTAAATGTCATATCTATAATCAACATAGATAGGATACTAACCATTTATTTTTTTCTTGGGATACTACCACTTCTCTTTGGAAATATATTTTTGACATCCTTGATTGCAGAAGCCTGATTCATGATTCTATCAATTCATAGTTAAAATGCTGGGTGGAACTGGAAAGCTGCCAAAAAATCAAAAACTTCATTATAGCTGGGGTTGTGGATCTTCATCATGTAATATGGAATGAGAGAAATGTTATTTTTTTACAACAATTTCTCATTTATCATCAATACATGAGAAATTCGGATTCTCTTTGCTATGCATGAAGCTGCGCTAATTCAGAAAGGTTGTTGTGACAACTCAGTGGGTGATTTTATGGTTCTGTGACATCTTCGGGTCGATTCCTATTTCAGCCCGCCGAGACACACTTTTTAAGTTTTCTAGAAACCGATGCACCCTAGGTGGATTAAAATAAATGTGGACAGAGCCTCCAAAAGAAATCCAGGCCCCACAGGGTGTGGTTCCATCTACAAAAATCATCCTAGTCAAATAATTGGGTACTTTTATTGATGTTTTGGTATTAAAACCTCTTTGGAAACTTAAATTATGAGTTTGATTCCTTCCATCTCCTTTTCCATACACTGTAGTTGAAACAACTTGTGGATTTAATGTTATTCTATGATTATGGTGAAGGCCATTTGTAATGGAATGATTCACCTAAACTGGCTGCTTACTACACGTTGGATGAATTATATCCGTTTTATTAATGGCACCAATTAGATTACAACCCATACCTATAGAGAAGAAAATATGGTTTCTGATGTTCTCATCAATAAAAGGGTTTCACAGGACATAACCTTGATGGAAGATCATCCAGACAAAATTTTTCTTCTGCATGAAAAAGATTGTAATATGATCTGACCTTTTATACCCTTTCAATCTTTTCTTTTTAATAAATTTTCTTTGGTATTTTGACCAAGGTTCATCATCTTAAAAAACTATAAAATAAAAATAAACATGAATATTTTTAAATAAAGATACTTTTCAATTGAAAAAATTCCATGTTTGGAATGTATATATATTCAGTTTAATATATGGATCATGTTCGTAGAATTCATGAATTTTTTAAAGTGGATAAATAATGTAAAATAATAAAACCAACAGAATAATCACCATGATAAATACATATGAATATAGGGTTAATGGTGAAATAGGATACTTATCCTCTCAATTATCATAACTGGACACAAAGGTATGTTCCCTAACTGAGAAAACCTAACCAAAATATCTATGTTTTAATTGTGTTTTATCATAATCCTGCAATGTAGGGATGGTCATTCCTAGAATAATATTCATTGTCTACCCACCTAATTAACTAGGATTCACATGGGAATTATTAATTATTAAACCATTATTTATTAGTCCATCATAAACCAATCATTCACATACTAATGCACATCATTTCCAAGGTGGTTCACTATTATTAAAACATACAAAAAAATTTCTCTTGAGAAACACATTTTCACACACAAGAAATAATTTATAATGTTTTTAGGAATCCATATTAGAATAATTAAATAATCAAACACTGGATATGAAAAGAAATTCCTTCTGTCAAATTGAAATTACTCCAAATATGGTACAAAACAACAATCCACAAAATGAGAAGTGCCTAAGGAAGTATGATCACACCAAACAATAAATATTCAACCAAAAGGTATGATATTTAAACTAATTTATTCTAAAAAAAATCAATAACAAGGAACCCAAGAATGAGGAGAGTTAAGAAAAATAATTCCTGAGAAAGAATAAAGATGTGACTTTGACTTTCAATGATGAATCCTTCTTAAAACAATCAAATATTTAAGGCCAAGATGAGTGGTTAAGAAGGATGGGTAATCCAATGGCTAGTGGGTAGAATTGTATGGGAGATACGGGTTATAGGATTAGAATTGTTGATGGGTATAATTAAAATTATAAAATCTCTGTGAATATAAATGACATTACATTTTAGATGCATAGTTTTCAAAACCATGCATCAACCATTCCTGACCATTATCCAGTAAGAGGGGTAGGTCACATTGATTGTTGAGAGAGGTTCATGATTGTGTGTATTGCCCTGCCATCGAGAAATTGGAACCTCTTAGGTAGTGTGGTTACCAAATGGTCAGAAAAATGTTTCTTCTAATCATGCTCTATCCATGAGCCTGCTACTATCCATTAAAATAATATATTTGTAAAAAACATGATGAAAATTTATGTAACTCACTTGAGAAAAAAAATACATTGAAAATTTACCTAAAAATAACAACATATCTGTGACACAATAGACCAATTTTTTTGAATGACATGGGTCAAATGTTAAATGGTCTTGAAATCCCAATATTATCCCCTAGGGACATTCCAACATCAAAATGAGTTATGTCTACACCCCATGTCAACATCCCCATTCTGGCTTCAACATGAATCACAATCTACCTCAATCAGTTCCTACATCCTATCCTATATAATTTCAAATAAATCACCAAATGGATACCAGGAATTCAATCGAAGTCATTTTAGATCTACATGAAATGTTGAGTAACACTAAACTGTAGCTCAGGAAAAAAATAATATTGGTTTATGCGTTATTGGTAAGTGAAATTCCAGGCCTTTACTAGGTCCAATCTACCCCATACACATCATACATACCTCACTAAATTTGAGTGTGGGAATAATCACATCTAGTTGATTCCATGTTTTTGTGATTAGAATCCCTACAAGTAATCACCAGACCATGATTTGGTAAATAAAAATACCATGAGTGTCAATGTATTAATAAGAACGAAAGAATGAATTTCCATGTCCCAACCCTATACACACACATCATCTATCCCAAAATAAATTAGTCGTCTTCCATACTGGATCATGGGTGTGTTCTACTTCCATGTTGTGTGTTCGATCCAAGGTAACAAAAGACATATCCCCAATTAGAAAAAAAACTACAAATAGGTTTTAGAAGAAAAAATATTTTTAACTCAAAAAATGATTTCATACCAATTTAATGTATAATTTTATCTACAATGTAATTAATTAGTTTATTTTATATCATTGTTTTGAAATTTTTCTTTATAAACAATCCAAAGAAATGGAAATTTTTAAATACATAATGATAAATCATGTTTTTTATAAAAACATGTATATCTCAATATTCAACAAAAAATGTTATTTTTTATAAAAATCCAAAAAAATCACCACAATTTCATTATATCTTCATGAATTGAAAAATAAATTTTTGGTAATATATTAATATTTCTATTTTTTTAAATTAGTTCAAATATCCAACACCAAAACACCTAATAACTATTTATTAAAACAAGACAACTTAAAATCCTAAATTTTTTTTCATATATCAAAACTAGTAGAAAACATTAAATTATATGATTTTAATTTTATTAATTTTTTTATAAATATATTTCATAAAACTTTCTTTTCATTTATGATTAATTTAATTTATTGACATAATAGTTTATTGAACACATAAAAACATTTTTGTTAAATGTTACACTTTTTCAATTAAATAAATTTTCTCTCTATTTATAAAAAATTAATAATCAATATATAGATAATTATTCCTTAGATTACATATTTAAAAAATACACCATTAATAAAAATTATACTCTAATTAGATACAATTTATTTCTAAATGAAAAATATAATATATAAGTAATACGAACTTATATTGAAAAATCGCGTTCTAAATATTTAACCATTCTTAATAATATATGATTTAAATAATATCATTTAATATTTTATACTAATTTACAAGGGAATTTTCAATTAATATATATAAGTAAAACATTTTGATTTATAATTCATAATTTATTTTCCCCTAATTCTTAACTTCTTATCAAATTATTTGGTTATAATAATTGTATTTTAATAATAATATTGTTGTTAGTTTAAGATCAATGTTAAATTTGGTATATTTTTTAAATATTATATTTAATTATTGTAATATACATTCAAATTTCTTAGGGTTTGACATTTTAACCCAATAATAAATTTTTTACATCTAATTTTATATAGTTTCATATAAAACATGTTTAATATAGTTTCATAATGAATTCTATGTTGAGGAAGATAAATATAAATTACTCGATTGAAATTACATTTAATAAACATCAATATCATTTCCATTTTAGAAGAACGTCAATTATAATGATATGAAAATGAAAATAATAAACTACTAATTATTTATAAAGCCACACATTGGCCATAATAAGACTGTAATTTTTGAATGGGTTTTAAAAATCATAACATGATACTTGATTGATATTTATCACATCAGACCTGATATATTTTTCTTCCCTTTTCATGAGGAAATTCTTTAACAAAAGGATATATTATATGAATAATAAATTATCTTCATTTAATTTTATAATTTCATCCCAATTATTTTTTTGATATCCTTTCCATGTCTTCCACTTCTCATGATCTAAATGGTAAATGGACAAGATGATATCTTTCATATTAGAAGTCGTAAGATGTGGATTTAAAGTATTATAAGAACCTTAAAAGGATGGAATGTTTTTCCTCAGGTTCCTATGAATTTATTATAATCGAAAGGGTTCGAATAAGCTAAAATAATACTCATAATGAGAAAAGTCATCATTTATCTACAATTAATCTACAATAACAGTATGATTTCATATTTAAACACTACATAAATAAATTTACATAAAAACAATCAAAATCTGTCAAACAAAATTTTTATAACCAAACATTATAATGATATTATAGGATATAATTTAAAAAATCATCTCCAAAAAAGGCCAATTAGTCGTAAAATAATTTTATCAAAATATAGATATCTACGTCATGTATTCTCCCAAATATTATAATCCATTAAAAAATTTACCAAAATCAGAAAAAATAAATAATAAAATAACATATACTTCTAAAGGTTTAAAAAATATTTCTACAAAATTTATATCATTCAAATTGATATAAAATATAATACTACATAAAAATATTTTGTTACGATAATCCTAAAATATTCACAACAAATGAATCAAATTTAAAAATTACAAAATTCTCTTATTAAAAAATTCCCTTTTTATCATTTTTTATATATATGATATAATATATGATCTCAAAATTTATTTACCCATTATAATAATTAACAAATATTACCTCAAGATTAGTAAACATAATAATAAAAACAATTATCTACATTTCAATTATGTTTTGTTCCTCTAAGATGAATCAAATTTCCAAAAATATCATTAATAACAATAGAGTATAATCTCATATGCCCTAAAATAGAATGTAGAAATTTTAATATATGATTTATATTAAATATAATTAATCCATAAATAAAATTCCATTACATCATAACTATGTAAACCCTACATGTAAAAACATAAGTAATTCAGTTACAATAAAAATCCTTTAACTATAATTTTATCACATAATAACATTTTAATTACATGCTACAATTTTTAATGTCAATAATGTCAAATGTTTTCATAAATATTTGTATAATTATTATTCTTATTTAAACATATTAAAAAATATTTATTTAACTCATAACTTTAATAAATTATACATAGTTTCTTCATTAACTATTTTAAAACCATTTTTATATGATAATGTTGATACCTTTAGAGTCTTTCCACCCAGGGAAGTGACTTTCACAATTCGCATACACCCCATATTTAAAATATTAACTACATACCTTCATGTGAACTTCAATACCATCTATTGTTCCATATTTTTTGCATTATTTTTATTTATTGTTAATTTCTCAATTCTCTTACTTTCTACACAAAAATTATTTTGATGTTCTTATGAGTCCTTTACATTGGTTATTAATCTGAAATTATTGATATTTTTTATTTAAAACATTATTATTATTTTATCTATGAATATCACTAAGAACACTATTTTATCTTTTTGGTTGAATTAGAATACTCACCTATGGTATGTTTCTTAATAATTACTCAATAGTGCTTCTTAGATATAATAGAATGATTTTATACTATAGTTCTTATCCCATTTTGTTTCTCACTGGAATAAATATTATAATTCCCTTCATATCCCTTACTAACTTGGTTACAACTGGTTTCATCCAATTACTAAAATTAAAAAAAAAATTCAGTATATCTAATAAATTAATAATAAAACATCATTTAGGGAGTATAAATACTATGATATCCTTAATCATTTTATATTGTGTTAAAATATTTTAAATGATTCAAAATTACATATTATTAAACACTTCATTCTAATATTTGGGTTTATATATGAATTATCACTTATGAATGAACATGGAATTATTAACCCATGATGGAATAAAAAATTATTATATTATCATTATTTGATAACTTCCTAACCTCTTAAGTTTTCTAAACCCTTTCTCTAATACCAAATATAAGGATATATGAATCTATCGACACCTAATTATGTGTTCAATAGCATATAATTTATGTTATCGAATTACAATGATATTTTTTATTTAGTGTTATAAATGACTATGAGAAAGTATTACATATTAAAATCAATGACTTCTATGTGTACACAACCACTCATTATCAAATTTTATCAATTAGAAATATTATTTAATTATACCCGTGTTCCATTCATTTACCTTTTACTTAATTTTAAAATGAGACACCATGGTAGAATGATTGCACTTTATATAGTTGTTACTAATCATTAGGATGTGTGAAAAACATATTAAGAAATGGTTTTAGAACCAAAATCCAGATATGGGATATAAAAATTTATGTAACATGTTATTCAATTTTAAAAGCTATAAATCCATATTAAATTTTCCCCTATAACATATTAGACATTCAGCCTAATTACACATTTACATACTCATGAGAATACCTTTACTAAATAATGTTTTCTTTCAAAAAATTAAATTTAAAAAGAAGTAGAATACATAATTTTTATGGTTTCAAAGAAAAAACTAATGAGAAATTTTTTAATGAAATGCTTACCTTTTACCCATTAAATGTTTATAAAATTTTTAAAAATAAATTTTCTCTTTATTACATTTGAAAATTGATATATATTCATAAAAATATTCTATAAATGAACAATATTTATGTTGTTTCCCTAATAAATCGTCTTCATAGTACCCTTATAAAAACCCATATATTAATTATTAAAAATGGAAAAACCTACATAGTTCATTCATATATAATTTTCTAGAGAACAAATTCAATATCTAATGAATTAGAGAGACATATCTGGCTCACCCATCATCACTAAAATTTTAAAGGATTACAAAATACATGTAGGGAATATATTATTTAAATTTAATTATACAATATCATAAAATATTTTTTTAACAGATATAAATAATAAATATTGTTCTAAATTTAAATAACTATAAAATTCATTTTTCAATAGAAAAAAACGCAAAATAAAAAATTAATACATGAATAAGTGATAATATATTAATTGAAAAACCAAAAAAATCATGTAAATTATAAATATTAATGGACAACATTAATGAAACTGAGATATTATGATCATGATTTATATACTTTAAAAATAGCCCTTATACACTTTTAATAAATTGAATCTAATATAAATCATATAATAATTAATTCATAAACCACTATAAAGAATGATTAAATTATATTGAAATGAATTTAAACCACCATTGGAGTGTAATAATATACCTCATGAAACATTTTATGAATCATTTATATTTTATAGAACATTTTGAAATAATTTAATAAAATTATTTTAATTGAAAAACACTTAGGAAAATTATATAGTTTTTGTAAAAAAGAAATTCATGGGGAGAACACAAAATTTTTTTAGAACCCTTTAATTGAATGAAATTTATTATAAATATAAATAATAATTATATTTATACACCATAAAAAATAAATTGTATGATGAAGAAGGATTATATTTTAATGTAAGTACATTTAAAGGGCAAATCTATTATCATGACCCCCAACATGTCATGATCATTTTTTAACAGTAATGTAAAAAAAATATATTTATTTATTTATTTTTTTGATACTAATTTAGGTATATGATCTTATAATAACCCATTTTAGTATATTTATATTAATTTTTTTATATATAAACTATATTAGTTATGTTCACATCAAATGTATTAAAGATGTTATTTTCTTAATCCCAATAAATCATTGGTAGGTTGAGCATTTACAAAGTGGTCATTATTCAATCATCTATAAAACAATAATCATTTAATAATTTCCATTTATATATATACTACACTTTTATAATTATCTACTAGTGGGTACCATAAAAAATTTAATATTTCATATATTGGTTGTGGGAACCCACAGATACAGACGAGTGGCATTTTCATTTTTATAAAGTTTAAAAATAAAATAAAATACATTAAGGAATTATATTAAATAATAATATTTTTGTTTTGGGTATTATAATTATTGAATAATTCCATCCTTATAAATATCCACATTGGTAAGAAAAGAAAAAAATCATCATGTGTATTGGTTTTAGTTTTTATGTACACATGAACGATGTTTTTCATTTTTCCACGAATTTTTGAGTGAGAAGATAGATATTATTTTATATTGCAAAACACATTTTTATGTAATAAATATAGTATATATTTATTAAAAAAATCATAAATAATAACCATGGGATGAGAATCACATTAATTCTTGGAGGATATAGTCTAGATGAATGCAGGACTACTGTTTTTATTTCTCATAATATGGAAAATGAGTTTAAAAAGTAGTTTACCATAAAATTAACAAATTATATTATATTAGAGACACTAATGTTAATATATTTTATATTCTATTATAGTTTTGAAGGAATTAGAAGAGAAAATATACACGAATGGACATTGATGATAATTATTACTCTTTTATGGGAATCCTACTATGTCGTGCACCATAAGCCAATTAGGTCTATCTTATAGAGAGACCAAAACCTTTAGAAAGAAGGGTGAAAAGTTGGGATATTAATTTGGTAGGGATTTATTAAGATAGAATATAATTATCAATTATTTTATTGATATATCCCTCTTCAAATGTGTATAGAATATTATATATTATGTTACATGAAACATAAAATCCTAATGAACTAGAAATAATTTTATTGAAAAAAATGTTGACCAATGTATGGTATTTTTATATAAGTGGGTATAAAATTTAATAAAAAACATCTTAAATAAAGACACCATCTAATAGTATCTCTCTAAATACAGATATTTAAGTAAAAATATATATATTTTTATATGTTAAATTTTTTATATAAATTTTTTATTTGTTAAATAAAAAATATATATGGTTAGTACTAATTTTAGAAGAATAATTAATATATTCGAAAAATGCTTTCATACATACTTTACAATTTTTGATTATATTATTCTAATTATATATATATATATATATAATATAAAAAATAAATTCTTTTTTGGAAATTATCATCAAATTTTGAACTTAATAATTATTTTTGTGTTCATTTTAAGAAATTTATTTTTTTGTGAATAGTGAAAATAATCATTTTAAAAATAACATGATTTAATGAAATTATAATATACTAATACTTAATTAGAAAAATATTTTTCCTTTTAATAGGAATGAATATTTATTTTAGGAGTGAATTTTAACATTTAAAAATGTTGGTTTTAATTTAAAGGCCTGAATATGAAATTTGAGAACACAAAATATTTAAGTTTTTTTAATACATGATACATTAAGTATTTTACCATTATATTTTTTCATATTAATAAAATTAAAATAATAAAAATGATTTAAAATTTGGAATCATTAGGTCTATAATATATAATATGTTCTATTTTATTTTCAATGATAAAGGATAATTAATTTTGTAAATAATTTTATGCCTCTATAAAAATAAAAGGAGGTAAAATGGGTTTAACATTCACGACATGAACCATCTGGACCTACTTACTCGGCAGTGAGTTGATATTGATACCAAAATAAAACTTACAATATGGTAGGGTCTGGAAACTAGTTCCATGTAGAGATATCCCACATATGTGAGGCCATACCCTAATGTTCCTACACACATGAATAAATCTCTAGAAACTATTATAATGAAGAATGATAGGAAAATAATACTATAAATGATTAAAAAACTATCTCACATTATAGTACATCTTAATGTATATAACAATTACAATTATCAAAATAAAATCCTTCCAAAATTGTAAATAATTTATCAATGACTAATAATAAGGGGGGTTCTATTAGAAATAATCTCTTATATCCATCTTATGTCCTTCAACATAATGAATATGTAGCTGCATATAGTCCACCTAGGGTACAAAATAATGGCCTTTCTCTTATATATGATGAAAAATGTGTGATATGATACCATCCTTGTGTGTGTATAACCATACAAACTAGGAAACACCAAATTCAGCAATAAAATGGATCAAAGAGGGAGGGTGTTAGCTCATCATCATGGAGATATGAGAAGGATGATTGAGAAAAAACCAATAATAATCTTGATAAAATCAAGATATTTAAAAATACACAATCTAATATGAAAACCATACTTACTGCCTATGATTCAACTTAAGGCTCAGATGAAACATCATCCTAAGAGAACTTACTCATTAGACATTCTATAATGATGGTACTCATACGAGGGGACCTAATTGGAAGGTATATCCATGAATAAGAACTAAGGTAAATAAGTGGTCTCTTTTGAGATACCCCTTCAATTGGGCTATAACCTATCAAAAGAAAATAAATTTGAATTCACATATCTAGGATCACACCTAGGGTCAATAGGGGACACCATTCTCTATTTGGATTAACCCACTAAGATAGGGCTCCAAGTCCCCGGTATGTAGGTCACACGATACCTAATCCATACATAGGGTGTAATTTGTGAATTAAGTTCTAAATCATGAGACTAGTGGAGGGATACATTAAATAATTCCTTTATTAGATCTTACATACTATACTCAGAACATGAAATTTTCTTTGACCATCATGTTGGAATACTATGAAAAACTTATTTGAAATAATATGATTGAATACAACCACAATGGTACAATTTTAGGGAACTCACCTAGGATCACAACATAGCTATTTTTAGCAAAAAAGTCACCCAATCTTCCATTGAAGTAGTAAAAGTGTTGTCCCTTGGAGTACATGTGTTTCTTATAGAGTCTATTTTTTCTAGAGTCCCTCCATATCACATAACGTGTATTTCTCTAGATAAATAGTATTTATACTATGGAACACTATTAATATATTTAATAACAAAACGAATTATATTCCTTATAAGTGATACCTTATACATTATCTTGTCCATAGAGTTGACACTACATCAGATGAAATATAACTGATGTATAATAATTCATCAAGTTTCATCATCGCATGCACATTTACTTTTTAATATACATGAGGTGTTCACTTGAAAAAACATCTTTTAGGTCAATCTGGACTCCTAGTAATTTACTCCAAATAAATGCCTCGATGACCATCTAGGTGTCACGAAATTTGTGGGAGGGACACATGGAGTATGAAATTAGACTAAATATAAATTCCTTGTAGTTGAAAGATGTCACTGCATAATGTGTCTTATCTTGAACTAAATGGATTGTAATTTATAATAACATATAAATTATAGTTCATCATTTTGCTTCAGGTCTATACAACCAATTATTTTCGATCCAAAAGAAAACCTTGACAAAAATCCCATAACCGAGTTGATCAACATCTATGGATATCTTTGAGTTATATTTCAATTGTTATTCAAAAGAATATTTTCAATCGTCAATATCCTGAGGCACTAACATGGCCAAGGTTATTGGTACCCCACCGTACATAATAATACTGAATATACATTATCATTGTTTATTGAGATTCTAGCTCCCTGTAGCATATGATAATCATTTACTTCTCTACCGGATATCTCTTCACATTCCATCTCAATGATATAATATTACATGTACCATCATTAGATACCTATAATTATTTCCATATATCCATCACATTTGATAAATCCAAATCCAAAACAATTATTTTGATCATTTATGAAAAATAATTAACACATGATTATATATCCACCAAGGGATCATTAAATGATCATCCTATCTAGTCACTCTTGAAGAACTTTTAAGAATATAGGGACAACGTAATAGAACACAATGTGAGAATTGAATGAAGGTTGTGTTCATTTCTCCATATTAAAAAAATAGAAATAAGTTATTGGATTATCAAATCAAAATATATAAATAGGAAATAAATAAAAAATTCCAATATTTAGGAATATAAAACATTATCGGGATTACAAATGAGGAATGATCCATAATTATTTTATAAGGAATTAATTCATATTTATCTCAAACAGTAAATTGATATTAAACAATATAACCAATCTCTCTAAATTAGATTGAATTGATCACAGATGTAGAATTCTTCTACATCAATTTTATTGGTGATACCCAAGAACAACATTGAAGATGAATAATTTCATGTCACACCAATCCCAAATTCATGACTCCATGATTATCTACCAGCTTAATCCAAACTAGATTTTCACATCTTGATACTATCAGTCCTATTGGGTTATGTGGACAACACTATGTGAATCTCCATAGAGGGAGAAAATAGAGCAATAATTAAGGTTATTAAAAAAATGATATTAATTTAAAAAAATTATTTATTTCATTTATTTTATACATTAAGACACTCTAATTAAGAATCCAATACAGAGAAAATTTTTATCATACCTAGGGTGTAACCCACACTATAAATAAAATTATTATCTATTTAGTCCCAATATGAAACTACATTAAATATTTTTAATATTATTTCTGAAAAATTACACACACATGATATATTATAATAATTTTTTTAATATATACAAATTTACGTTTGATAGGCCCTGGAATCTCATGATAGATCCATATATTACACTAAATATATTCCAAATCATTATAAAAATTGCCTTTAGATTCTCCCAACCATTAAGTCTTTTTATCATAAAAAATTAAAAACCTGTTTAGATTGGTGAGGATACAAAGACAACATTTGGATCTCACTCGAAATTTATCTCATATAGGTTCCCCTATTTCCAAAAAACACACACCAATGGAAATAATTTTTATATTATGGGCCTTCTCCTAGTAGTTATGAAATAGTGACAGGAACCTCTAAAATGTATCCCTAATCTAAAT
Source organism: Viscum album (assembly GCA_963277665.1). Classification (NCBI taxonomy): domain Eukaryota; kingdom Viridiplantae; phylum Streptophyta; class Magnoliopsida; order Santalales; family Viscaceae; genus Viscum; species Viscum album. The sequence goes on along the minus strand of OY728155.1, from coordinate 1,629,252,225 downwards.
TTCCAAATCAACTGGGTCAAAACGAGGCTACTAGTGATGCACAATTCTCATAAGATGATATTGACACCCCAAGATAGAATATGATATGCTTGGGGCATGAAACTAACTCCATGACAGTATATGACACACATGGGGGGCCTTAGTATAAATTAACTATATACATGAACATATATCCATATAAATTGTTTAATGTATAATTTTATGAACCACATATAGTAAATCATTAATAAGAGAGTATCCCAAAATATATTACATTATTAAGTATCAAAGGACAATGTGTACAAATGTAATTCTAAAAAAACTTTGAAAGAACAAATCCTATAAAAAAGGGGATATCTACCCAAAATAAACTCTTAAATTAGTCTATGGTCAATATAGTACACCGTTACTCAAATTTCTCTTGTTCTTCCTATGAATCCAATAAAATGAATGATGTTTGTATTAGAAATTACATGTGGAACCAAAGACCATGAATGTTTGAATATGACCATACATAGTAGGAGCAACCAAAATAAAAAAAAGAATCAAAGAAGAAGAAATATGAATCATCATCATAAATATATGAATGCTATGTTATTATGTAAAAAAATAAATACAAATATATAATCACAATATAATCACGTTTTAATATTATTTATAAACCGTACTTCATGTCTGAGATTGTATTAGAGGCTCAAAATGAACATATTGTCAAGAAAAATCAATCATATATTTCACTATATGGATAGATTTCATTATATAGGACATGAAACTCTGGTAAAATCATGAAGAAGCACAATGGAAATTATGAGGGAAAATTTAAGATACTAACATGGTAACACTACATCATTCCAAAAGACAACATACATAAACCAAGTGAAAAAGGATTAAATTTGGGGGGAAATCGGGGATTCCATAACTATATTTATTAATGAAGTAGTTAGGGATCAAATTCCCCTCTATGTGAGTCATCTAATATAGGAACCCTTCACAGGGAGGAATATGTGAATGATGATCTAACACTTGGCCGTCATGAAGGGATACATACTCTAATTCTCTAAGGAGATCGTATATCTGTTATGGAAGAGAAGAAACCGCATTGAACTCTCATGCATATAGACTTAAAAAGAAAGAATTTAGAATACATTATGAAGGGAATATTCTTACACCGATAATATTAAAGGTAACTCAACCATTCTTACACAAGAGCTGGATTAAAAATAAAATGTGGTCTAACTTTCCCTTAATGATGTAAACATTATATCCCTATTGTAAAAGGAATATCACTATTTTTTTTCACTTCCCATGTCAAGTAATCTCACAAGATATTTATTTCCCATGATATATATCTTTTTTACTAGGGTATACAATATGTAGAGGTTGGGAAAAAATTAGGTGTGTTCCATTTTTTCATGAACTCGTACTTTCTAAATAATAATGGGTGTAATCTATATTACATATAATTTAGGGTTAGGTATATCACTCTATGAATGGTATCCTCCCAAGCCTATTTAGTTTATAAAGTACATTTTACATTCTACAACACACATTGTTTGTAGGGCCACATGAAATTATTAGCATGTACTACAAGTGAAAACTATGCTAGTAAGCTAAGAATCACATGTCATGTAGGTGGGACACAAGGTATAAGGTATTTGTTTTAGTGAAAACCCTAAACAACTCTAAATGTGGACTAAATGGGTTGTGTTCTTATGAGAAACAATTCCATGTTCAATATAATATAATGGAAATTCTAGTTCATTTCATGGATTTACCTGAATGCCACTTTTTCCATCATATTAGTCATAAAACTCTACCATAAATTCCATAAAAGAGTTTACATTTATCCATGGAAGTTTTGAATTATGATTTCAATAGTTATTCTTGAGAAAATAATCCATTATATCCATCCTAATGCACTCACATGACTAGAGACCAAGAACCCATTTCTAGACCAATTATAGATCTCCATCATCACAAGAGTCATCATTATAGACACACATTTATTGGGAACACCCATTATTCATACTTATAATAGATCCTCTAAACATGGTTATATATCCCCCATTACGAGAACCATCATCAAATTGTCACCATCACCACTATAACTCTATCATTTCTAAAAAAACCAAAATAGAAACCCTGGTCATGATCTGTTTTTAAAAATGAAATACAAAAAATTATCATTACATCTTGAGGCCATTCAAATATTATCTAATCGAGACTCTGTTGACAAACACCACAAATTAATGGGGAAATTCACATAACAAAATGTGTCCATTGAAAAAATAACAAGTTCATTTTTTCATCATATATAAAATACCAAGAACATAATGAAATGTGAAATCAATAATTATCATTCTTTAATAAATATCAAATAAATAAATGTTGCAATAGAAAAAAATTTATACTAACTAAGGTAGAATGTTATTAAATTTATTTAAAATGAGTTAATTAAAAATCACCTTAATCTATAAATGGGGAGTAAAATATAAAATCAAGTGACCAACCTCGGGTTGTATCGATCATTGATGAAAGATTTTTCTACACCATTATTGTTAGTGATAACAATGAAATCCGTTGAAAACAATGAGCCTCACTATTATATAATCCTCGATCAATGATACTATGATCATCCACAAATTTTTTCACCACTATAGTTCATACTCTCATTCCTCTCAATCCTATAGGGTTATGCAACAAACCCTCGGGAATTCACTATATAAAAGGACAAATAAAGGATTTTTCATAGTTTGGTTAGTAAATATCAATTAAATTAATAATTTTTTTAATCCTATGAATACAAAACGCTTCCAATTTTTCATATAACATTAAGTCATAGGTCACAACATTGGTTAACCTAGGTAAAATGATTTAAATGTGATATGTTGTCTCCCATACGAGAAACCATTTTTGAGTAATTCTATTACTTATTTTCTATCATATGATATATTAAATATAATATTTTAATATTTCAAAACAGATACTCTATAGGCCCTGGAATTTCATACTGACTTCACACCATAATCATATTATATAATTTGAAATATTGAAAAGAGTACAACTAGAGTCATTATAATAACCAAGTGGGAAAGAATAAAAATATGAGGGAATTAGTTTTTGAGGACTTTATAGACCATATCCCTTACCATCTCTAATATTTACGAATATTTGTGCTTCATTCCTCGAGTCTAACTTTCCATTATTAACATTTTTTCTCAATATTTGCCATAATATTATCCCTATTCACTTATAAATGGATTTATTATCTCCCCACTTACCTTCACAACAAAAATAATTTTGTTAGAAAAATATATATCAACACCACTCCCCATAATTTTTCTCTACCATCTAGAGGTTATTTTATTCACATTAGACCATCCCACAATGGCTTAACCCACTTTTAAATGGATGTAGACCATGAACTGAGGTATGCATGTCTAACAACCCCTTTATCATTTATTTTAATTTATATTAAATTCATATTCCAAAACTTTAATTAAACCATTTTAAAATGATACAATTAGTATAATTATTAAACATAAATTTTATTATTATTATTATAGAGGAATTTCCACAAAACCCTTTTCAATTAAATGTAATTATGACTTTTACCATGCATATGTCCAAACTACTGCATCCCCAATGAAATATGTTTTATTTTTCATCACCTCCAATCATTCATGGTTTAATAGTTGAATTATTTAATTATATGATATAAATATATCATAATTACGTTATTTATTTGAAAAAAATGTTATTCCATTCTTTGTTCATTTATAAATTAGAAAATCATACATTCTTTCCTGAAGACTGTCGCCACCATGGAATGATGTATTCCAATTACATAGAAAACCTTCATTGTGAGATCTATTTACGTCGTTCGATTATAATATATATATACATACTTAATAAATATTCATTATGAATATTTTTAATTAAAGATTACAATTAAATTTATGATTGTTATAATTTAATTTATTATTATTAGTGAATAAACTAAAACTAGTTTAAATATAATTTGTAATTTTAAAAAATGAACAAGACATAATGATGATTGAATTATAACATAATAGGATTTATGAAAAATAAATTCTACTACGTTTAATGGTATGGTAATTTTGGATGTTGGATAAGAAAGTAAAATCAACCATTCTTTTAAGAAATAAGGTTAAATGATCCTGATTATTAACATCCAATGTCAAAAAGAGGTTATTTAATTATAGTACATGAAGTGAATTCTATGTAATGATGATTCTTAATGGAAATGTATATACATAATTCTACAAAATAGGTAATTAATTTTTTTTAATATATAGGATTTTAAATCATATCAATGGAAATCAATTGTAAATGTAAGAAACATAGAAACACAAATTCATTTCCATGATTTATAAAATTTCTTATTAAACAAAAGAATCAATGAATTTATAATTTAAATTATTTATTCTAATTAATCCATTATGGTGTATTATTTTGATTAATTATATACACTTCTATGAAAGGATTTATTTTCGAATTTTCTAAAAAACAATCTATATTTTTAAAAAAAATATACATAACTGTGGATTTGGCATTAAATAATTCAAAATACATTCAGTATGTCAATGTTAAAAATATGGATTCTATTTTCTGCTCTATGTTGAAAATTATATACCTCCATTGTAATTATTTATCTTGTTACAATATATATTTTTCATTTAGTAAGATATTGTTTTTTATGATAGATTTTTTTGGTATCAAATGATTTAATTATGAGAGTTATTTTATAACATTTGGATGTTTTAAAAAAACCAGTTAAATTAGTAATGGTTCTCTTTTAATGGGGGAGTGATTTCCATTTGGAATTTTTAAGAAAACCATTTTATTTCTATGATTCTTAAATGAAATTTGAGATATGCATATTTTATTTTTTATAAAACTAGTTTTGTTTCTATGGGTTCATTATTAAATGAAAAGTGAATGACTTTTATCAATCATAATTAGGTTTTTTTGAATGAAACATGGGTCCAATATATCACTATAATTCATTGGTTATTATTTCAAACTAAATGACAATAGTATTTTCCAATAGTTTTTATTTTATAATATGCATGGGAATGATGGTCTGTCCCATTAATTTAATGTTTCCCATACTAATGTTTTTTCTATGTCTAAACTATTATATTCTATATTATCTAATTATCTCATGATTCATAGATTATGATAAATCATTATAATCCATACCAAAACTATAATTAATCATTAATAAAATTTTATTGATTTATTCTAATATTATATTTAATTTTAAGAACAATTATGTCTTCTAATTAATAACAATGATGTTACGATATTCCTCACATGCTCAGGTTATAAATTATTCTTATGAAATGGTCATTGTTTAAATGTTAATTTATACCTCAATATTTATTTGAGATATCCCTTTTTTATGTTTTCAATATACTTATTATGGTGATGAATTTTAATATTGATATGTTATAAATATTGTCTAGTATGATGACTTTAATGTGAAACGTTCTCAGGTATAGTAAATTAAGATGACAATATAGCTAATCTATATACACTGAACATATCAGTCATTTATATAATAATATTCCCATTTATAGAAAATAATTATTATATCATTTAAATGATGTAAAATAATTTATCTTAACCTGGGTCTCTATTTTTGGTATCAGAGAATCATTTTTATTATTTTCATGATATTAATTTTTTTTTCATATAGGATTATTGTTGGTGTACCTTAGTGAAGAACCTATATATGAGTCAATTTATTTGATAACATCATATATTATTGTTAAATTCTTGATTATATTTTCTTAATAGAAATATGGTACCGTCTAGATATTTTATAATGGATGTAGTTGTGTCATAGAGGCACCTAAGTGATATCACCATTAAAATTGTTGGTTGAACCATGAATTAATCAACACCTAGATATATAATGAGTAATCATAATACTACACACCATTATTGAAACTCTTAGGGGATATGTTGTTGTTATTTATCACATTCTATTTTTAGACAAATATGAAGGATTAATTTATGATGTACATTGCGTGATAAGTGAAAGAAGTATGATAAAACCCAAAATAATGTTAAACCAACAATGGATTTTGTTAAATAAAAGAAATTATATAAAAACATGGTATTTTTAATGATTAATATGTAACCTAGTTGAATTCCATTTTTCATACTATTGCCTTTTGATTTATATTGTGTATCACTATTGGAAAATCCTTTTCATTTTATAATAGAATTTTACAATGATGAACCATGTTAGCCATTGGTTTAAGGGATTATGTGATGGTTTCCACACACACACAAAACACAATGGAATTAGAATTTTAATATATGTAATCCTAAAATTGAATACACAACTATCACAAGATTTTAATAACAACGGATACTCTATTGGGCTCCAAAAAAGAAGTAGCTTTTTATTTTGTCTTTCATGAGGAAACTTCCACCCTCTTCTAATGGCTCTTATAATCATCTTATCATAGTGAAATTGATATATAAAATGGAATAAATAATAATATTATCTAGTTCTATGAACAAGATAATGTTTTTTCAGGATATTTATAGTTTTCAAGGTGTTCCCAGCCTATGGTATACTCATAGTATTAATATAAAAATAATTTATGTAGATTCCATGGTATGATATGAGTTTAAGAACATGTTTTTTTCAATTATTTTCATTAAAATGTTCATTTAACGATATATATGGTATTTATACAGATGAAAAAGAATGAATAATCCTTTATAATTTATGAGGAAAATGGCACATGGTTATAGGATATTAGAGATATTTTATTTCTGATTTATAATGAAAATAATTTCTATCTTCATTGAATTAAAATTTAGTATTCAAACATCATTGGCCATATGTTTATGTGGAATCTATTTAGAAATTTCCTGATGTGCACTAAAGGTGTAGATAGAATCAGTAGTCTCTTGTTACACTGAAGAGGGGAAAAGGATTGTTTAATTAAAAGGGAACCCTGATGGTAAGTCACATGGGGGAATACAATTTATATTCCAAGTTAAAAAATATGTAGGAGGAAGAACATGATTAATAAAATATATTGATAATTGAAGTTTTTAATGTGTGGTAAAGAAGGAAACCAATACAAAAATTTTAAAATTTAGGATAAGATGATTTTTATCATAATATTTGAGAATAAGGTCATTTCTAATGATATATAGGCACCTCAATGATTCATGTTCAAGTTGTTTTGATTCTATGTGAATAAATATCCCAACCCTTGTCCCAGTCATAAAAATATTTCCTAAAAACCTCCCATATATATATATAAAATGGGTGTGACTTTTCAATCACTAGAAATGTGTTAGATCACAATAATAATGTGATTCAAGGTCCACTTACTCTTTATTGAATATTTTTAAGTAACTTATTTGATTATGGTTCATTGAGTTATCTCTCATCAAACTTGTTTTGTAAAAATTTCGAATACCCAACTAATTTTTTGGATATCAGAATATCTAGGAATGAATGTAGTTGAATGATGTTCATGTATAAGATATATAAATCATCTTCTATAAAAAATGAACATAAAGAATTTATATATAGTATTTATCTAATTGATATTATTTATAAAACCCTAGAATAGATTTACTATCCCTTTATAGGGACCATATCAATTTTTAGGAGAATTATATATCCTTTCATATACTAGACTAATATATTCTCAATTACCAACTATGTATAATACCCTAATGGAATAAAAAACCTGAATATGGGTTTATAAACCATGAATAGTGGTATTTCTAGCTCAAATTATTAGGTTTAAAATCAATATTGATGACATAGAAATGGTACATCAATTTACATTTGTATTCCGAAATGAATTTCTAGGTCTTCCCCCAGAGCATGAGGGTGAGTTTTTTTTTGACATATACATGGATATAACCTATCTCATATAGTTTGATAAAATGGATCCCCTAGGATAAAATAAATAAAATAATTATTTACTTAAAAATATTGTAAATTGTACTATATACACTAGTGCATCAAAATAGGGTGAGTCAGCCATTTTTTCAAATATATTGATGGAACAATTCAACATTTCATTTAAAACCATGAGAATAATTTGATCATGATTAAGGATTACTATCCTCTACAACATATTTAAGATTATTTCTAATTGGTCAGAGGAGATCAATACTTATTTATGATTCACCTGTGATTTGGTTATCATCTGTTAAGGATCATGATGAGGGGATTAAAAAAGAAGACATTTCAATTAAGGAATTATCTATTTTATTTTATAAATATTCAATTAAAATAAACAAATTACCCAACCATCTTCACAGATCTAATTAATTGATCTATTAGAGACTACCTGGTTTAGTTTTATTATTTTTATCACAGATGAAATAATTTCTAATTATAAGAGCAATATATTGAACAATGTTTATATTCCATTTTTTGTGGTGAAATTAATAATTAAATTCTAAGATCTATTTTAATAATGTGTCAATTATGGATGTAAATGGTGTCATTCTTGGGAAATGTAATCACATGAAATTTATTATCTATAGATATTATATAAAAAAGAGGTTCTTGAAAAATGTCTGTGAGCGACCATGGTAATATAGATCCATATTTCCATGGCATCACTTGATACTTTGGAAACATTATGAGAATTTTATTATGGATATCAAATACCAAAATAATATCAACCTAGAATAGGGTGATGTTTCTTTGGATAGAGTAACATGAAGAATGTTTTAAGGAACTCATGAAGAGATTGGTCATAAAAGGTTTACATCTATTACTCTATAGTGGGTAAGGGACTTTAATATTTAATTATTTTCCAAACAAGGGTAGGGGAGCATGATTATACCATATTAAAAAATAACTTCTTATGTCTCATGATAATTAAAAAATCATTAGAAAAATTATATTATACATGATTAGGAACTACAAATGGTGATCCTGGTATTAAAAATTATATGGAATCTACTATATTGTGAGAAGTTCTATATTCATACTAACTAAAAGTGTTTGAAATATATATTCACATAGATTGATTAAAATAGGTTCTAATGGAGGTGGTTTTAACTGATTTAAGACCTTTTATTCTTAATACATTACTACAATGTGAAGGAAAAAAATGTGGCTGATGGTTTGATAATGAATGGTCATGAAACCATATATATGATGAGGATTCAAATTGAAAAAATCATTGATTTTAAAAGGATGAATATTGATGATATAATGATTTTAGGATTCCATATCATTCCATAATATCGAGTTAAATATCTATCTAAATGAAGATGAAAATTCTTAAATAGATGATGTTGAGATATATAATAAGGTATGAAACATTACAGAGTTCAAATTTGTTATTGAAATATTTATATGTTTTGGAACCCATATATGTGACCCATAAAAAGCAAAAATAAAGTGGGAACTGTAGGATAATTCACATAAATCCATATTCCAAATTTGTAAATGAAATATATATATATATATATCTCTTGAAATAAAAGTATCATTTGGGGTAATATTAAGATGCTGATTACCGAATATATATATATATATGGATTCCTAGTAAAAAATAAATTAAGGGTACATTATAGAAATATATGTTTATGTTGAAAATATTAACCCAATCATTAATGGAATAGGTTAAATTACCGTGGAATTATTTATTGGACTGCTCAAAAAATTATAATCTCTATAATCAAATTTGAGTTATATTTAACTACCTTATGATGTTAACACTTTTTGTTACCATAGAATTATATTTATCTCTTCACCAGGTCACTTTGACATTCATGGGGGAAGATTTTCAGTCACATGGAATACCAATATTCCTTATATATAGTTGAAATCATAATTATAGATCTAAATTATAGAGATGTATTCAGAAATAATTGAGGTAAGTGATGTGTTTCCCAACTTTTTATCATCCAAAAATGGATTGGAAGTCCTAAAGCAAACATAAAACTCTATAATACATGTTTTGATCTTATTTGATGATTTTTTATGGAATTTAGAACATAAGAACTCTTTGGTATAATTATCATATAACAACACCTTAAAAACTAGAATATTTATAAGATCCTTTGAGGCTATATATGGTAAATTATATAGAACTCAATCACATTGGTATGATGTTAGAGAGTTGAAGGTTATAGGTTTTATCATCTTTAATGATATGGAAAATATTATTTAAACCATTAAATGATATAAAAATGATATACATCATTATAAGTTTTTTTATGTAGATAATCCTAGATGATATCTATATTAAAATGTTAGTGATAACACATTCCCCCAAATTAATCATTGGATGATCATTGTGGTAGTTTTGAAGAAGGGGAAGATTTTCCCTATGTAGATCTGTCCCTTCAAGATTCTTGTTCATATTAGGATTGATTCTTACTAATTAACACCCCCAAAATTCGTCACCCTAGAAAAATATGTGTTCCAAATATTTCATTTTAGAAAGTAAAAAATAGATCGTTCATATTGGCTAATCATACAACATACATAGATTGACGATGATATCAAATTTTGAGATCAACCATGAGAGGTCATCCATCATAATTAAAAGGTTATCCTAATAATGTCTTCCAATCTAGTCATTGTTCTTTTGGTAAATCGTAAATTTTAAGGGGAAACATGGTATCCTTATGATGTATTTAGAGAAAATTACACTCACTAGTTTTATTCTAGGGATTAAAATTTCATTGATGAAATTCTTGTCAAATTTTGTTAAATTTATTAAATCAAATTTTTATGAATAATTATTCATTAAATAATTTTTTTTCAATATTTTACTCTTCCCATAACACCAATCCTAGGAAATTAGATATATTTTAATTAAATAGATATTTACAATTTCATCATAACATCACTTGAACCAATTTAGGGTATTTCATTCCATTTTGATTGTTTTCCTCATAAATTGGGTTCATATTGGGACACTGAGGATGGATAACATAATTAAAGAAAAATTAATAAACATTCGGTGATGTCTGTTTATTTGAATAACAGGAGTCCTAGTATTAATGTGTTAATGGATTTTTGGGGTTCTCCCTATGTATGTAGAACGCTCGAGTTGGTTTAGGGATTTTTTTTTATATTATAGATTATTTGATATTTGATGGGTGATTACATGGTCTATTAAGGGGTTAAAAGACGTATACATAGTGGCTAGAAACATGTCCTAAACCATGTAAAAATTGTGAAAGTATTACACATAAGTTAATGTTACATATCATGTAAGGTTAATGGATGAAATTTTAATTAAAATTCATCAGGTTTTTTTGGCAGTCATGGGCCCCATGGATTACATGATGTGTAAATGGGTTACACATTCTATAACTATTGAGTGTTCAATATTTAGTGTTCTTTGTTGACTAATTATTTATTCATTATTATACTTCCATCCTTTCTATCAACCTAGGTCCCCTCCAAGACTATTATGAGAGCCTTTGTTTGATCATTATTTTTTTGGTGAGTAATTTCTCAATGTATTGGTTGGATTTTTTCTCTCTAGATGAGTGAGCCTTTTCCCCAATTCTCTTAACATGGTAATTCCATGGAATTTATTTATCTGATATTTAGACATGAGTTATGTTTTTTCTTTTCTATATTTGTATTTGTTGTGTGATCTTGTTCTAAGGGTATTTTTCTTGTTCACTATGGCGTTGTAGGTGTGGGTTCATATAGTATGTTACGTTTCCTCTTACACACCAATCCTTTTGATTAATTGATTCAATTATATGATGTGATGATTCCTTAAATGGACACTTTTGGAATTTTTTCATTCTTCTTATTAGTAGATCCATTTTTTAGCATGGCTTACCTTGAGTTTGTGATAGGTGGTTTTTCTTATGGCAGGTTTTGGTGAAAGATATATCTTTTATTTGGATAAATTGTATTATTAAACAATGTTTAATGATATTAATGATATTTTGTGTCTTTTTGAAATTGGTTTTATCCAAAAAAATATGGGTTTCCACATGTTTTAGTAAATGGTAAAGTATTTTCAAAGCATTGTGAAATGGATTTTGTGAAATGGCTTGAAAATAATGGTATGATGAAAATGGATTGACTAATTGATTGGAAAATTGGTCCGTTAGGATTCTTTTTTCCATATGTTAATGGATTTTTATAATTTTCATCCAATATTGGGGTTTTATAATAGTGGTTTCCTCTGCTACATAGGAATATGTCTCAATGTTCTTGATAGATATGGTGGGTGGATTCACTTTTTTGATTGTTTCTATTATCTATAGACATGATGAATACCTATAGTTGATTGATGAGAAAATGATTTTCTATATTAGTTTTGAGTTTCCTAGGTATCATAACATTGTGGGACACTTAGCATTATGTTATCTATGATTCACAAACTATTTGGGTTTTTTGGTATGGACTATTTTATTACACTACTGTGGATTATATATGATATGTGATTCATGCTTTGGTTTGATTTGATATATCTATTTTTATATGATTATATAAAATGTTTTGAAAATAATTTACCTATTTTATTATAATATCTAGGGAAAGTGAAAATTAAATTATTTTCCCATGCTTTTGATATAAAAATCGTCTAACTATTATTTACATTTATTATTTAATAATGAAGATAACAATATTATTATTCTGAGACATGACATGGATAACATTGATTAGACTCTACAAGATTATGTTATCTCACACCTTGAATACCCCTTTGTTATTGGGTAGAACATTATATGCCTTTCAATGAATTGAAAAGAATGGATCCATAGAGAGGTAATGAGGTTTAAATTTAGTTGATTTGGGTATTTGGTGGTGAGATGGTTGGTGTCTTCCCATTCTGTCACATGGAGTAGTTGGATTTCCTATTTTGGTTGTCCCTTGAAGTTGGACCACATCTTAGAGATTTTTTCCACCATTGACTCATATAATTTCTACAATTTTTTGTAGTCATTGAATAATTTTTTATGTTTCGTATATAGTATATAATGTATATATGTTCCATGTAAATTATTTCAGTTGGGCAAAATCATTCCCTGTTATTATTTTATGATGACGGGTTCTAGTCTAAAACCCTTAGGTATCGGGAATTCCCTTTAAATATGAGATAGATCAGGTTATGTAATATTATGAGAGGGTATTCATGTTGGTTCAGTATAATTTTTTATCATAGGAGTTCTGACCTCATGATTCTTTATCTTGGGTTTTTTGTAAAACTAGAGATATGATTGTTGGAAAAGAGAGGTATATTACGTTAAACTGTTATCCAGCTCTTTCCATGATGAGACTAAGTTTACGACTGATTATGGGAATTTACATATCAAATTTTTATGTCATGATTTAATTAGAGTTGTTTATCCTGGGTTTTCATGTTTGAAATCATGTTGTTCAATTGACCGATCATTTATCTTATTTTGGTGGGCAGTAGTATACCTCTATAACATGTTCTGCAAGTTCTTTAGGAGGATTCATCTAATGATCTTCAAGGGAATCATATGATTGTTCAATACATTACCAAGGATATCATGGGGAAAATTATTATCAAGGATAATAATGCACATCATTCTCAGAATAATGTTTTTTAGGTTTAGAGATGAACTATAAGAGAAATATATTGATCATGGTAATTCATTCATGAGAATCCATCATCCATTAATGTTATGGTTTTGCTTCTAGATAAATAAGACATGTATGATAATGTTGATCACATATTCAACTATATGGATACCCTAGAGGATATCAACGGGACGTGAGATGCATTTCGGCTTTAGGTTCATAACATGTGTTAATGTAATTCTATAGTACATGCAGAGAGATAGTTAGACTATACTAGAAGGGTTTTAAGACTGACTTCATCAATAAATTTTTTATATATTCTATGTTGATAGAAAAGTAAATGGAGTTCCTTTATTTTAGATGGAATATCATTCAATGTTGTCAGAAACCAAATAGATTGATGAGATGGTGGTTTCCTCACATATGGTTTTGAAAAATGACCAATTGAATAATCATAAGTACCTGTAGTGTTGGTAACTGGATATTAGATTATAATTATTTATTTTGACAATTTTAACTTATGTGGAGATAGTCGACCTGGCTATGATGGATTAAATAAATATGGTCTGAAATGCATGATATTCTTCCCCTTCTATTATACCCAATGGAAGGTTCAAAGGAACATAAGGAAAATAGAGGAAGTTGAAGGATCATTGTTGGAGTGGGGGAGGTGGTTCTCAATAGTAGGCCTTTTCTGAACATCCAATTGTAGCTAGTAGTGTCTCATGTACATTATACCAGTTTAGAAATTTTGAAAACACTCATTTTTATTTTCCATCACCAATAGTGGTTTGTAACTTCTGTGGATGGTATAGTTATCTTTAGTGTTTCATTCATGGTATGCCTATCATTTGATATGGTCCAAGATCATTGATTCAAAAGGATATTATGTCCCAATAAGAAGAATAAAAAAATATGGCTATATACATAGGCCTAATTTCTAAAGCATCTTAATGAAGTAGAAGTGTTTCTAGTGGAGGTAGATACAAGTCTAGTGCTAGTGATAGGTATTATATTTACAGAATCATTGATAATTATTTACTTATTTGATACTACTTCTTCCCACATATTTATATCTATCCATTTTTTGGATATAATTAACCTTTCAACAATTAATATTTCCTTTGTTATGGAGTTATCCACACCAATTGGGAAGATTAATGATCATGGGTTTCAATGTCCAAATTGTCCACTATCGATAGATGATTCATAGCTTGTCTTGAATTTTATTATTCTTGATTTAAATAAGTTTTTTGTAATAATTAGGATTCATTGACTTGTTTTCTATACAAATAAGGTTGATAGTTATCATTGTTGTATATATTTTATTTTTGTCGATGGGATCTCATTGGTGTTTCATTGATAGTGGGATCCTTGGTCTGGTCGTGTAGGACCTTCTAGCACCAATCCTAGGAGATTATTGTCTGTGGTTGAAGTAGTTCCAGATGATTCCTCTTATATTTCTGATCTTCTCGCTATTGTTCAGAACATTCCATAATTTTTCCAACACAATTTTTTAGGCATCTTCTATAGATTGAGGTATAGTTTACTATTCATCTAGTGGTAGGCACACAATAGATAATAATAACCTTTCATCATTTGGAACCATTAGAGATAAAATTTCTCAAGATTCAATTCGATGATATAGTTTCGAAGAGTTGCATTCTCTCTATTATTTATCCTTAGGAATGACCCATTCCATTTTCCATAAAGGATAATGGTTCACTGCAATTGAGAACCACTCCCTTATCCTGCGACTAGGGTTTCCCCGAGTTTCCAACTCCTTCCCTCCTTCGGTCGGGTTTGTTCACCGACATTGCTCCCGCTTCGATCACGGCGGCTTCATCCTTAACTCAACGACTCCGGGCGCAGCTTTTTGGCATTGGGTGTCTTGATCTCGGATTGTCTCTAGATCTGGCGTGTATTCGGTTCAGTGGGTTCCTCCATTCTCGGTTCGGCGTCAGATCCATATTGCACTAGTTTCCAGGCAGTGGCTTCGGATGTTGCAACGGTGTGGTTTGGTTTATTCCGAGGGCTCGGCGTTGATTTATTTGGGTCAGTGTTGGTGCGGTCCGGCGGGTCCATTTCCTTTCGGGGACTTGGATTCGGCTTCTTTGGACCGATGTCGGTGTGGACCATCGTCATCTATGGTATAGCATGTCTTGAATGGGTGGCGTGGTGACGGCTTCAGAGCAGTTGAAGGGGGAAGTTTCTAGTTTTATATCTTGGTTTATTTTTTGGTTTTAAGCTTGGATTATGAGTGGTTTTCATGGAAGTGTGATGAAGTTATTGTGGCTTCCTTTTCACCAGAGCTTCCCTCCTTATTGTTCCTTCGATCCCATGGTTCGGTCATTGGAAAAGCCGGGGAGGGTTCTTTTGCAGCCTTTATCTAATCAACATCATGCTCAGAGTGGCGCTGTTGTTTCAGATTTACTTGTATCCCCTCAACTAAGATTCTCCATCAATGTGTTGTTTGGCCTTCCAGTCCTAGGTGATGAAGAACCTAATTCTCTCACTTTAGATCGTATTTCTATTCGATCTTCTGCAGTTGTGGTGGTGGAGGTTCCTTGACAAGTAGTGGAGCTTCTTTGATTTTCATTCCAGCAGTGGTTTCTTTTTTTTGGATGAATATTTTTTGTTCTGTGGAATGCTTTCAGGACTTAGGATCAGAGCCACAGTCAGAAGTGATCACAAGGTTCAGGCCCTATGATGTTTCAGAGCTGATGTTTCACCTGTGCAGGCTTTATGGATTTGGACGTTTGAGAGGGTATGGCGATGGAATTGGATCAGGCCTGTGCTTCTTCACAGGACACCTGTTTTCTGTATATTCATGCATTGGGTGAGACCTTTATCATGTCTTAATTGCTGGGGAGGGGTAGTTCTATGTAGTCAGTCTGACTATTGTTTTCTATGATCTTCGGGTTAGTTAATGTGTTATGTCAGGAAGTTTATCTGGTTTCCCCCTTCATATATTAAAAGATACTTATTTTTAAATAATAATAATAATAATCTAAGTATTTTGGGCCACTGGAGGAGGAAGTGGGTAATGCTTATAAACAAGTATCCATTTCCTCATGTTAACGATTTTCTTATCAATTAAAGCTGGTAATTTTGTTTTTGAATGTTTTTCCTCAGTCGGCCTACCATCATCTCAGTTTTTTGGAGTTTAATATTCAAATTATAACATTCAAGAGTAGTTATGACCAATACAAATATCTTTTGATGGTATTGGGTTTGACTAATTCTCCAATAATTTTCACAGCGATGATGAATCATATACTATATGAGTATATAAATAAATTTGTTATCATGCTTCGATTATATTTTTTATTATTCACGGTTCAATAAATATCATGAGGATTATCTTATATTTGTTTTTTAAACCATGAATATTCTCCCTTTACATTGAAATATTTCGAAATGAAACATCTTGATTCAAGACGTGATATTGAGGGGCCTTCATTCAATGATTTTTATGAATGTTCAGGAGGATTTTTAAGGTATGCTAGATGAAAGAGTAAGTTATAATCAATTCTCTCTATGTATATTATTATAATTAAAAACTAGGATGATGAGTTCAGAGGTAATTGAGAAACCATTTATTGTGGGAAGAACGTTTCTTGTTAGGGTTGCTCATCCTTTGGTATTATCAACTTTAGGAAATGGATTTACATCACTACATATGTGAGGATTTATATATAGTTTGATTATAATTGTTCATTTTGGGTTATTAATCTATGAACAATAAGGTTTTATTATGACATGATATGATGGTTTTGGTATCCTGTTATGAACTATGAAAATACTGATTATGTGTTCTCATGTTACACATGCCAATAGATAATAGACAAGCATTTGAAACCTTGCTGATTTCCTCAACCTATTCCCATGTGGTTTTCAAAATGGGATGAGTCATCAATGTAATTTTTTATGGATTTCCATAAACCCTATGGGGGTAATTCTACGTAGGTTGTTATTGATCAGTTGAAAAAGTTAGGTCATTTCATTATGATTAGGGACACCACTAAGGATAATGTTCTGGGTAAGCTGTTTGTGTTGAAAGATGTTAGGTTATTCAAGGTTCCTTCTACCATTATTTTACACAGGGATACTAGGATTACATGACGGTTCTAGAGGAGTCTCCATTATGTGATAGATACTCGTGTTAGATTGAGTACATATTATCATTAATAATCATATGGTCAAACAATGATTTATACTCTTATTTTTGTATGATATGCTCCATTCATGTGTATACAATTTGAATGGACATCAGGTCAAACATTTGGGAATAGTTGAGTTTTAATGTACCAAAAGCTATCTGTAATTGATCAAAATAGATCATATTGTGGATTTTAATGGTCTCCTATGTAGGTCGCCCCTTTTTTGTGTAGACGTAGGCTTACCTTTTATGGTTTCACCGATTTCGACCTGGAGACATCTGTGATGATTTTAGATATAAGTTTGCATTAGGTTATAGTTTATAATTGACATAAGTCTTATAAATATCAACAGATTCCTCCTTTGGGTTTTCATTAGGTGACTAGGTTTTCTTTATTTCTCCTCCTTGGATTAGTCACGGTCAACTAAGAAAACATGGGATGTTGTCTTGAAGATATATTGGACCATATGAGACCACTAAGCATCTTAGGAATGTTTCATATTGGTTGGAATTTCTATTTCATTTTATTGACATTCATAATTATTTATACATATCATAGAAAATGAATTACCATCCTTATCCCTCTCATGTTATAATTTGGAAAGAGAATGAGTTATAGCTAGATAGTTTGTAGAATATAGAGATCAATGAATCTCAAGAGAAATTCTTTTGATTGATGTTTATTTTGTTGGTCATAGTGTTTTTTAGTATGGATCAAATTCTCAATGGAATTGGGATCATTATTTGTAGACAATGTATTAGTGTCCTCACAGATTTACCAGACTTAATTCTTCTACATGGCTTCTCATGGATGGAATGTCATATGGTGGGGAGTTTGAAATAATATGTAACCCATTTCATGTATTTTCCACCTATATTCATGCATTTCAAATGAATTGGGTGTTTTTTTGGGTCTCCTAAGTATGGATAAAATTTTCCTAGAAAAATGACATAATGTTCAATGATGTTGGTATCTCTTAATTAAAGGAGTCTGGGTATACTTTTGTTAATATATTTGTAGTGTTCTCCCTGAATATGGAGAATGAAAGAGTATTTTTGGGGTTTTAGTGTAAGAGTATAGATTTTCATCTACGTTTTGGGTGGTTACATGGAGTGTAAATGGTTTACATGATGTGTACATGGTATCCAAATAGAGTTCATAAATTATGTACAAAACATGTAGGGAGTATATTTCATTTAATGGTTACACAACATGTATTGATAAAAATAATGTTTCAATAAAATAAAATGAGTTATTTTTGAGATTATAATAAATGTAAATTAAATGATGTTTCAAGGGGTTAAACACCGTGTAACATTATGGAGGTAATATTTTTAGGTGTTTCATTGATTGATTTTAAATCCTTCTTTTTTACCCCTCTTTGACCTCAACCTAGATATCTTTTCAAGAAATATTAGGTTCCTCTATTTGATCAGTATTAATTATTCAAGCGATTGATCACCATTGTAGTTGGAATGTGTGTCTCCTAGAGGGAGATCAATTCTATTTATTTGTTACTTTGATCTTTGTAGTTCCATTTTATTTCATTTTAGTATATATTTACCCATGGAGATTCCTTGATCTCGATTATCTCTATATCCATTTTATGATCCTACTATAGGGATCATTTACTAGTTGGTTGTGGTGGAACATGCATGTATTCTTGAATTATGATTCATTTCCACATCTTTAATTTACTTTTTTTAATTTAATCAATTATGATATGTGAGGATTGGTTATAGTGTCTGTATTTCCATTGTTTGATTTCTCTTATTGGTGGATCCATTTTTTGGAGTTTCTGACCCCGAGTTTTAGGTTGGAAGATCCATCTCTATCCTATTTGGGTGAAATGATTTGTTCCAAATTTGATAATTTTTTTATTAAGTGAAATGGCATTGTAATACTGATTTGTGTGTGTGTTTATGTAACTCGGTTATTATACAATATGGTTCCCCCTTTTTTGGAAAATTCAAAAGGCTTTTCAAATCATTGGGAAAAAATTATTGTGAAATGGCTTTCAAAGCATGGGTTGATGAAAATTTAATTATGAATTTATTTTGGAAATATATCACATGATAATCCATTTTTACATAATAGGAATGTTTGTTAACAGTTTTCATCCACTTTTGTGGTGTTTTATCCTGGGTATGTCATCTTCCCCGGATGATATTTGTTCTAGGTATTTGTTATTCCTTTTAGGATAGTTCACTTATTGGGATGATCATTTTATCTCTATAACCAATGGATATGTCTAATGGATTGATGAAAACATTATTATCTATATTATTTAAGAGTTTCTTGAACATCATAACCAATTGTGATCAATGGCGTGATGATACTCATGCTTCATAGAAAACACGGGATGTTTGGTTTATAGTTCTTTGTTTTAATTCCATGGATTTGATCTAATATATAATGAATTATTTAGTTTGGTTGGATATTTTTTTTTTATAGATGAAAATTATTGGAAAAATATTTTCCTTCATCATTCAAATAACTAAAAAATGGGAAAATTAAAATTTTTCTGTGCTTTAGATATAGAAATGTAAAATTATCATAATGAATTATTTACTTTAAATATTGAATTTTATGGATTAAAATTCATAGACGTGATATGAAACTCCATGGTAAGAACCTATTAATCTTGTTATCCAACACCCAATGCACCCATTGGTGTACTGAACATTGAATGTCATTTGATGTAGGGAATTCCAAGGCACCACATTGGGGAAATGTGGTACTATATCAACAGATTTGTGTATTTGGTGGTGTATTTGAAGGAGTTTGTCCATGCCATCACAGGGAGTCGTTAGCATTACTTTTTTGGTATCCCTTTTTTTGGAACATTATATGGAGATTGTTTATACAATTGAGTGATTGTTTTTCAATATTGTTTTTCAATAATTGAATATATTCATATTTTTTATGTTGTCTATGTTGTTTATATATTCCATGTTATTACTTCAGGTTGGGAAATATTGTTCTCTTTCGCTATTTTGGAGTCCCAGGTGGTATTAACTAGCCCATGGGGATCATGAACTCCCTTCAGGGATGTGAATAAACATGTGGGGTTCCAGTTTGAGAGGTTTTTTAGGTCTGTTAGTATCATTAATTGTTTATATTGAATAAGTATGTAAAAAATAATTATAATAATTTTTTAAACAATAGCCCTTTTATTTTAATAATTAATGTGTCCAAATAAATTAATTTTTTTTGTATTATTAAAATTTATTTTATAAAACTGATATTTGTTATTTTTATGTACTTATGATTCAATATTAATTTTAGAAGAATAGTTAACATTCCAAATATAGATATCAAGAAACAATAGTTTTTCAAAATATTTTATTAATTTATAATGATTTTAAATTTATAAATTTTCAAATTTGAATTAGAAAAATTTAATATTTTTAAAATTTTCATTAAAAATATTAAATTATTATTGAATTTCAGTATATTATAAAATGATTAATTTTGTACCTGAATAGCATGAAATACATGTTAAGCAGATAACAAGGCATTTATAACATTATAGGTATATAGGTATGAATTGGCAATTAATAAAGACATTTTATAAGGCCCAAATTTTATTTTATATCTGAATTAAAATTTTAAAATTATTGGAATGAATATAGAATCCAATACTTTAAATTTTTAATCATTCATTTAATTTTTCAAAAAAAATTGTTATTAATACATTAAACATTAGGTATTTCAAAATTTAATTTATTCAGTTTTTAATACTCTTATAACAAAATATATTTAAATTTTTTACTAATTATATCAAATTTCGGTAATAGTTTATATTTTATAATCATTCATGATAACTAAATTTCAATGATAAAGTCTACTAAACTCAATAAAAATAAAAATGTTTATAATGTGTTGATTAAAAAGGTAAAGACCCAAAACATGGTTAAAATATGTATAATAATGGTTGGTTGGGGACTTTTTATACCATATTCTTTCCCATATCCATTTTTTACCAATTATAATGCTACATACTTTAAGAGTGACTTCCCATTACTATTTTTTTGTTGGGAATTTACAAAAATTCCATCCCCATTCTCTTATAAAAGGATCTCTCATCTCCTCAGTTCAAATTAAAACAAAAATTACATTTCATTGATCAAAAACTAAAAAAACTATCATAAAAATCTTTATTTGAATCAATATATTCTAGTATTCTCAAAAAAATCTCAAAATTCCACAACCCCTTTTGTAAATGAGAAAATACACGAAGGGATTTCTAAATTTCTATCCACTTTGTTATCATTTATTTTTCCCAATGTGCACTAATTCAACACCAAAAATACATTACACCATGTTAAAATGAATAAAAAATATCACTATAATAATATAATTTTATTATGATGACGGTGTAAGAATTTTCCACAATTCAATTTTACATGAAGAAAAACAATAATATGAATTATGTGTTAGTGAAGACAAGTGCCGCAACATATAATGTTATTTATATTTACACCCACATCTAAAAAACATAGTTTATAAGGCGAATTAAAAAAATATGACATTTATTTTTCCACAAATTTTATGCCATGTAAAATCATTCTTCCTCATAATACAATAGTAAATCATTATACATGCATACGTGTAGACTAGATCTTCAATTGAATATTGCATTCTATTTTTATATATCTCATATATTGATAGTTTTTTTATATTTTATGAGTATATTTGATATATATAATTAGTATATATGATATTTATGTTTATTTATCAAAATCAATTATTAATAATTTTTATAGGGTAATATATTGAAATAGGTGAATAATCCAGAACCAATTCAATAATAGTTTTATCTTCATTAAATAAAATTAAAACACCAATGTGGGGAAATTATAATAGTGTTCGTATTTAGAACTCATAAATTATAGTTAATTTTATGGATTTTTAAAGGTGAAAATTGAAATAAGGTGTAATATAGACATAGATTTTAAGAAAATATTTCAAAAAAAATTAATATTATTAACACTGAATGGTAAAAATAAATAATAAACATATAGTACTTTCTGATAACATTCCTTAATAAATAGTTAAAATGGAAATATATGTGAATAAGGTTCAAAAATAGGTGACTTTAATTTTCTTATTTATGATTCTTTATTTTAAGGAACTACCATGTAAATAATGTTTAATTGAAAGTAAAATGGTAAATCAACCTCCTTTTATAAGATTAAAAATTTCATATTGTGATATGATTTAATAATAATTTCCCCTTTTAATTATGTTATCTCTATATTTTATTGAAAAACTTTGTTTTTATCGAAACCCAATTCCATGAATGCTATTTTTATTACACTGAATAAATAATAAAGACTTTTTTGGGAAATGTCCCATTTCAATGGATTTGACATCAATGAATATAAATGTTTCAAATAAATATATTTTTATGATTCAGTTTTGATTTTCCTCCTATAGTTTAATTATTATACCACTGAGGGATTAATGATTTATGTTTCACAAAATATTTTTCTTTATTATGTGACTACATTACAGGATCATGTATAAGATGTGAAATTATTTATTTATTGAAGTTATTTTACTTCATTTCATTTTTTATGAAACTAATTTTTAACATGTGTTTAATATGAAAACTAAATGATTTACCTTAAAATGTTTTAAGGAATCAATATTTTCAAGGGGTTAGTTATAAAATATCAATAATTTTAATTTTTATATTTTATGTGACCAATTTTTTTAACAAGGTTTTTTTAGATAAATATATTAATTTTTTAGTTTCATTCATAAGTAAGAATAAATGAGGGGTTGGGTCTTTTATTACTCTTTAATGGATTAGTTAATAGGTTATACTCTATGTGATAAGTATTAACTAGTACATTATTGATTCTTGAAATCATGTACGCTGATGGTGTGAATCATAAATACAATATCTCGTTATTTTAATGTTGTTCCATATATAAGGGATGTTATTCATTTATACCTTATTCTATAATGATTGAATGTTTATATTTAATTCTTCCAATCCATGCTATATATTTTTCTCTTCCATATTTTTCATTAATGTCTTTAATAATTATTCTAAAAAATTTGTATATCACTAATGCATAATGTTTTCCTATAATGATGTTATGATTTCTTCCTTACTCTTATGTCTGTATTTTTTCCAATAACTCGTCATGGGTGAAATTGTTTTCATCCCTTATAGTGAATCATTGGTAATCCATTTCTAATGTTATCCATCACCTGGTTTTGAGGACAAGAAATATTATTGAAAATTATAGAAGATGATATAATATAATCCCATTACATAGAACATACCTGAAGTGTTTTCAAATAAATCAATTATTTCTCTTGTCTGAATACATGTAGATTATATCAGTCCTTTGGATATAAATTCTATAATTTATGAGATGTAATTTTTATTTCACTTAAAGTATTTAATCTAATGTAATGGTTAGCCATGTTATATATATAGAGTGCTTAATGTTCTCCAATAGGTGATGAGTAGAAGTGAACTATTGTATGTGTAGGGTGTTGAACTCTTGTCATTAATATTAACAATTAAATATTAAATATTTCTTACTCATGGTAATTTTGAACTAGATCACACAAATTTTTAATATAATTTGATAAGTGTAAAAATTTTTATATCCCTTGAGACTAAATAAGTGATTATTTTGACCATTTTACAATAATTTAACTATAAATAACCTAATATAACATTTAAAATGGTGAAAAAAATAAACCAATTAACTATTAATTATAACTGTAGTTGTAACACCTAGATATTTTGGAATATTATCCAATTTATATCATTATTTATAGTAACACCAAACTAAAAAAACCGCGATATATTTTAACATACTCCTTATATAGATGAGTATTTATATGACTTACTACATTATAAATAAAAAATTATAAATCATTTTGTTCATTGAAAACAATTATTAATTTATAAAATATATGTAATTAATTTTTATATAATGATATTTAATTGATCAAAACTTTGATTTCAAAAAAATGGGTTTTAGTGTTTCTTTTTTTAATGTTTCTATAATTAATTTCCATGATTTTTATGAATTTTATTTCAAAGAGTGGATATATTTTTTTTGAAAAATAATATAAAATTTTCCTTAGATAAATTTTTTTTAGTGTTCTTGTTTCTTTTATTTTGTAGGTTATAATATATAATATATTTTTTATTAAAACTATTTATTATTTTTAATGAATTAATTAATTTATAAATATAATTATGGTATTATTTTGATATTAAACTATTATAACTATCATCTAAAAAGATATATCCAAATTAATTTTATTGGAATAGTCATTATACTAGATTTTTTATAACTTTGTTTTTTTCCTCAGAGCACATTTTTCTAAAAAAAATCATTTCATGACATTTTGTTTTCTAATGATAAATTAAATTATTCTCTATTGATGAATTATATTAATTATAAATATGGAATAAGTATTTATATAACTTATTTAACATTTACATAATGTTGTTTTCACTTGGCATGGATTAATAATGATTTTAGTTTTTTCTTCTGAATTCAATTATCTAAATACTATTTTGGTTTCCTTATAAGTGATAATTCTCAAATTAATTTCCTAAAATTATAGAAATTGAATATTATAAAATATATTTCATATTTTTAGTCCTAATAATTAATAATTTTTAAGAGTCTTTAGTTATTTTTTGGTCATTATGAATAGTAACCACAGTAATGATTTGTCACCATAGAAAATGAGGTAAATCACATTTAATACTATGGGGTAAAGAATCATGGTCACTGTAAAACATTCAATTATCTTATTTTATGAGTGATTTTGAAAATATTATATTTTTATAAAGGTATTTAATGTATTTCAATGTATATTTTTTTAAAATTGGGAACCAATTTTTGACTTTTATCCAATATTCGTTATATTTTATTCAAGTTAAAAACAATTTTAGGGTGTTTTTATTTTATGGAATAGTTGAAAGATTAAATTTCATTTTGGAAATCTTAAAAATTAATATTTTTATTTTTATTTTCCAAAAATAATCAGTAAACCATCATTATACATTATTTAAAATAGGGATTATTTTTACTCTTAAATGAAGAATTTTCCAAAAAAATAATTTGTCTTGTATTTTGTGTTCTTTTGATAAATTTAATATCTTCCACCAATTAAAATTTAATGAATTAAATTTTATAATTTTGTTAGATGAAATGTAAAATTTTATTTAGATGTCACTTTTTAGATTTGTATATAAAATGACGTTTTAATAGTAAAAATTTATGATCAGATACCTATCGTTTAAATCGGGGTAACCTAGTTTATCAAGAAGATGAGTCATAAAATGTTTCAAAACAACTCTAAATTTGATTTTTGGGTATTTTTAGAACCTATCAAATATTATATTAAAATTTTGGGGGCCATAGTTCCCCATGAAATTATGATGAAATATATATTATTTAATATTTTATGTAATTCAATGTGTATGATTTATCTCACTAAAAAAGGAACATCATTGCCTACCTTATTCACAGATATGAAGCCATATAGATAAAGAAATACCATGAATAATAACAAATATGTTTCTATCCTCATGACCTATAGACTATAGTATTTCACAAATAATATCATTTCAAGGAATAAAAATTAATTCAAAATAGGTTTCTCTATAAAGACGTATAACTCTTAACTGAGAACTTTCAATTTTATTTCATCATATACCTCCTAAAAATAAATGGCATCCAATATGAAGTAATTTAATTAATATTATGAATATTTTGAGTAGTTATTATTAGTTTTGAAAACCCACTATCCCGATCATTTCCATTTTAATATAAAATAAAACATTATTCATGAGTTTGTGTGTACTTCCACCTCCAAGATGTTATGGGTTTCAATTTTCTGAATTATTTCACATTAATGGTTATAATGGTGGATTTATAGAGCATATATTATCTATATGATATTATTTTAGTTATGTAATGTTTAATGATAATTATTTTATTTCTTCCATCTTCTGAAAAGTTGAATCCTCATTCATATATACATATGAAATACAATCCCCCATATAGTATTGTAATTAATTATTTATCACTAAGTTATGTGAATTGTTATTAATGTTTTAAAAATTATTATATAATATATTTATGAAATTATTAACATTATTTAGATGATAAATCAATTATTATAGTATGAAGATGTAGACTTCTAACCAAATAAATTCATAAAAATGATGTTATAATAACATGAAATTGTTATTTTAATTAAAAATATGTTAATAAATTAGTGATAAGATGTAATATGTTATTGATAAATTGTTTGATATAAGTTATTATGGTCTAGAATATAGTTATAGTTAATTAATTTTCATTTCCTATAATGTTTGAATAGGTACAATGAAGGAGGAGACTTTTTTAAGGGTTTATCATCTCAAATTATCTTATTTGAGACATTTGATATGCTATGCACCTAAATTAAATTAATAGGATTATATAAATACCTCATGATATTTTATATATTTACTATCCTTATCTCCTTGGAAATTAAATTATTTTTATAATTTATTCATTCATGGGACTTATGATTTATGAGTTTCTAAACCAGTAAGGGATTTATGTTTGATTCTAATTCTAATCCAAATTGATTATTCTTGGATTTCCATTAGGAGAAGTTATATGGTATCTATATGATAAAAACATTACTTTTTTTTCATATATGGTTTGATATATTTTAATTTTTTAATAGTAATATTTTCATCTCTTTAGTTCATAAAATTTTTGAAAATTTGTTCTTAAACATAATCCAACCCTATTTCTTATTTGGTAGAAAAACATTTTCTTATGTGACCATGCCATTTAGAATTGTTTTTTTGATATTAATGAAAATAAACCATGTTTTATAAATATTAATTTTCATTACCTTTTAATTTATTTATAATGTTCAATAATGAATCGTTAAAAATGTTTTCTGAAATAGTGATTATTTACTTTTACCGAAATTATAAAAGAAATATTCTATTTTTTACATATAATGCATGAATGGATTTTACCAAAAAGATTACAATTATTTAAAATGTACATTATATTATTGTAAGGTCCCAGATATTTCCATGTATTATTTTAATATTATATTGGAATTAATTCAAGACCCAGCTCTGAGACGGCATGCAGTTCTGAGGCACGGTTAGCCCGGAACAAATGTTTGAATTTAATTTAATAATTAATTAAAGCGCGCATGAAATTTTCCTAAAAAAGTTTTATAACTCACAAACTGGTGCTCAGATCAAGAATCTAAGGGCACCGTTGCTGTTGGAACAATGATTTTACCTTAGGCGAGTCCTAACATCAACTTTCGCAGGTCGATGGGGAAATCTGGTTTCTGGACGCAACTGTAATAAAATATTTTATTTAAATATTTTATTTAAATCCATGTTGCAGTGAAATATATTATCTATTTAAATATAGATTAAGCAGGGGATTAGGGTTACAATTTCCCATAACCGTAAATTTCCCTGGAGGCTCTAGAGGCTCTGGAGAAACCCTCCCAACGCAGCAATGATGTTCTTGACAAGCTTCACCGGAGACGACGACGCGACGACCGGATCAGCACCAACGAATGACGCTAATCCAGGTAGGATATTTGTATTTGATTTCCTTCCCCACTTTTGGATTCCACGAAGAACACAGACTAATCCACGAATAGATTAACCTGCGGATCGATCATTCTTACGGGACGGGTTTTTGCGGGGATTTTGTGGTTGTTTTGGTTTTGATCTAACTGTGATGAACCTAGATCGTCATGGACAATGTCGAGGTTTGTCCCTCTTGTTCTATTTTTGTGATTCTTTCCTTGAGGACTTCGCGCGCATTCTTTGTTCTTCATGGGATAATAACAATGATCGATTACGCCTCCGATCTACGGTGTAATGATTCGAGATTACAGATCTGACACTGAGAAGAACCAATGGAGCTGCGATTGTGAAGATAGCAAACGGATCTATGTGATTCAGGAGAAATCACTCCTCAATCATATTTCTATCAGATGATCATATGATATTCATCGAGCCAATTCAAGGCCCAAACCTCTCAGATTCAGCATCACGACATCGAGGCAACCCTTGATACTGAGTTTCACGACAAACAGACCAGAGAAACGTGATTCGGAGAATCGGACGAGGTGCGTGGAGGAAGACGACGCTTCTGGAAAAACCCTGACTACACGCTGTGTAGTATGGGCTACACGGCGTGTGTTCGTCAGTGGGATTACCTGCTGTGTACTCCGGGAGTACACAGACACTGGTTGGCTACACGGCCCAGGACATGCCTTGTGTACCCCTCCCCAGCCAGACCCGGCCAGATACACGGGATACCCTGTGTGCTGGTACACAGGCAGGCGATACAGACAGAGACTGTGTACGGGCACATGGCCAGCGTACACGGGGAGAGCCCCAGGTGCTCGGACACGGCGTGTAATTCTTCTACACATTGTGTAGTTACTTTCCATCTGACAATTAGAGTGACACGATACTTTTACATGAGCAGTACCTGGAGTCAAGGAACATGACTTGTGATCCTTCTACACGCCGTGTAATCTAGTTTCACACAGACTGGACAGATGACACAGGTCGTTTACGCGGGCAGTACCCGGGGTCAAGGAACACAACATGTAACCATACTACAAGGATTGTAACCAATTTTCTTCATAGATTGAGCCACTTGTCTTCTGTGACTTAGACTAGTTTTCTTAGGGTTCGTGCCCTTAGCCTTTTCCTTGAAGGTTCCGGTATCATTTCCTTTATACATTAGTACAATCCCTTCAGCAGGACTTCCTGAATAGAGTTGTTGGAATCCCCTCTATGAGAATAGATCCGGATCCTCTATTCATTTATGGAACCCTAGGTAGATTTACTGGTATTGACATGACCAACATAACCTTGGCGACGATCCTCTGCTTAGCAGATTAGCTCATAATGAGTTGTTAGAATCACCCCATGACTTGGTTGTGATCCTCATCTTAGCATCATGTTCACAAAGTACTTGTGGAGTGTGTTCTCTTATAAAGAGTACTTCTTATCTTTCTCATCGGACATAAGAGTATGTAATCCTTGTTACGTGCTTAGTGGAATCTTCGAGCTGGATCTTAGTGGTGGTTTCACGATAGCCGATTGTGTATACGTATATTTGGATATTCTTGTTATATGTTCTGTAGACATATACTATGTGGAGCTGACTGTATCTTTCCTTTGTGGTATTTACCTTGCTGTATTTTCTTTTTTGGTATCAGGGTGTCCTACTGGGTATTGTTATACTCACCCACGAACGGGTTTTTACCGCACATGTCGTGTCTTGTGCAGACGAGCGAGCCTTTGACAGGATTCCAGGTGGACCAGGACCGAACGGTGCTCAGTGAGATCAGGCGGGTCGAGGTGTGTTCCTACGGCTACAGATTGCAGTCCCAATACCTTTCTATACAGGTTGGACTCTGGTACAAAATTTCTTTTGGTGGGCTTGTACTTTTGGCCCAGGGTTTTACACTTACTTTACTTTACATTCATGTCATACTCTATTGGTTGGGATTTTTATTGTCTGCATAGATTTCCATTTTTGGTTTAGTTTTTACTTTTCAACTTTGTGGGATTGGATATGTTTGTGCATGTGTATAGGTTTATAGGAAATGCTTCCCGTGTTAGTAGCATGCCTACTCGGTGCTAGTCACCAGCCCCTGGCCTATTGGAGGCGGGCTTGGGGAGTTGTGGCTCAGGCCCCACTAGGACGGGTCGGGACAGAGTGTTATCGGAGGTTATCGGTTCTACCTTAGGACCAAGGGTCTATGAGTTGGTTTGGGGAAACAATGTTAACTGTTTCGAGTTCGGATTTCAGGCCAGGGACCCTAGTGTTGGTGAGGGCGGCCGACGTATCCATACACGAGGACTCAGATAACTTGCTTTTCAACTCAGAAACTGAGAACACTAGTCATTGGGGAAAATAATAGTACATTCATCATATAGTAATGAGTTGTGGTTTCCATGTCCTTCTTGAGTCAGCTCTCTAGATATACTCACTAACTGAGATACATCTTGTTTCTTTACAAGATGCCTCCATGACGCGCACCCGCTAGGATCCAGCAGCTCAATCACGAGGATGACCCCCTCAGTGATGAAGCTTCAATTCAGGGACCAGATCTCCCAGTTTTACCATCAGGTGGTGTTTCATTTGTCTAGTTACCTATGGAGCAGTTTTCTGTGCATGTTTTACCAACGGAGAAGGAGCGCAGGCTTAGCGCGCTCCATGAGTTTCAGAGACAGAGACCCCCCATGTTTCGAGTTGAGCCTGACCGTCAGGCAGTAGAGGACTAGATTGGGGTAGTGACCAGAGTCTTCCATTTAGTCAAGACACCAGCAGACCAGATGGTGATCCTAGCAGCAATCCTTCTACAGGGCTCGGCTGGGCGATGGTGGTGGTTGGTTATCCAGACTCATGATAAAGAGAATCTTTCATGGCCGTAGTTTGAGAGTCTCTTCCGAGAGGAGTTTTCACCGGATACCCAGAGAGAAGTACTCATACAGGAGCTTCTCCAGCTCCAGTAGGTAACCTTGACGATGGATGACTATGCATCAAGGTTTACTGACCTCTCGCGGTACTTGAGGGATATGGGTAAAGATCAGTACATCAGGGCTCAGACTTTTGAGGAGGGTTTGTGAAATGATATCCAAGATAGAATCACCCCTATGAGCATTCCTACATATGATGGGGTGCTCAATGGGGATTCAGTGGTCGAGAGATTCTTGGAAGAGCAGAGACAACCAGTAGTTGTCAGTAGTGGGTGAGCT
Source organism: Viscum album (assembly GCA_963277665.1). Taxonomy (NCBI): domain Eukaryota; kingdom Viridiplantae; phylum Streptophyta; class Magnoliopsida; order Santalales; family Viscaceae; genus Viscum; species Viscum album. The sequence continues at coordinate 1,629,220,700 of OY728155.1, read as the reverse complement.
GGAGTAGAGACCTCGGCAGCAGGGAGCCGATGTTAGGGACCAAGGCATGGGAGACATTTTCAGAGGAGATCCTAGGACATGGGATCTTCCATACAGGTTTTGCAGGGCTCATCCAACCAGCCTCGAGAGAGGATATGGTACTCATGTGATGGCAGGGTACATCTCGCTCGATATTTTCTGACCCACTGTATTATTCACATAAGAGCAATGGATGGACCACCAAGGCAGAGGCAATGTGTGGAGCAGATAGATCCGCGGGGTGGCGGAAGAGGTAGAGGAGCTGGGAGAGTAGCTGGAGGTGGTCGACGTTTTTACCCTTTACCACCACCACCCCCAGGAGGTCAACCCCAGGCTCAAGGTGCTGGTGGACAGAGGCAGGGACAACTGCAGGCGGCAGAGGCTTATAACCCAGGTAATCCTGGAATGATTAGAGGTACAATCTATGCCTTTTCTACTTTGGCTGCCATACTAATAGAAACATGTGCTAGTCATTCATTTCTGGATTCTTATATTGTTTGAGACCTTAAAATTCTAGTTGAGCCATTGACTCGACCCTTATTCTTAGAAACACCGACTAGAGAAGATTCAGAGATCACACACCTCTGTAGATAGTGTGACGTAACCCTTGGAGGTGAGAGTTTCGGGTGGAACCTCTTAGGGGTAGTGTCGAGACCTTAAGATTTCATTCTTGGTACGGATTGGCTATCCACAGTTCATTCCTAGATCGACTGTTTTAGGTGAAGGGTGTGGTGTGTCCATAGTGATGGAACGAGGTTCTCTTTTATCGATGAAAGAGAGACCCAGGCAGCGCAGGATGGACTTGTGTATAGGAAGGAACAACTGATATCTTATCAGTCAGCTAGCCTAGCACTTGGCACATCAGATGTTACGAGTTTCCAGTTTCCAGTAGTAGTGGCTGAGTACGAGGACATCTTTCCGGAGGATATCCCCAGACTACCTCCCCATTGGGAGATAGATTTTTTCATTAAGTTGCAACCCGGGACGACGCTGATATCAGCATCATAGTATTGGATGGCTCCTACAGAGCTTCGTGAGCTGAGAGTGCAGTGGGATGACTTGCATAAGAAGGGATTTGTGAGACCTAGTGTTTCACCCTAGGCAGCCCCAGTGCTATTTTCCAAGAAGGCAGACGGGATCTTGAGGCTATGTGTGGATTACTGGCGCTTGAATCAGGTGACCATGAAGAACCGGTATCCACTACCGAGTATCGATGACCTCTTCGACCTGTTGAGAGGGTCACGATTGTTCTCGAAGGTTGATCTACAATTAGGCTATCACCAGTTGCAGGTACGGGATGAGGATATACCGAAGGCGGCTTTCAGATGCCTCTGAGGTCACAATGAGTACTTGGTGATTCCCTTCAGCATGACGAACACACCATCACTATTCATGGGACTCACGAACTGGATCATTCAACCCTATCAAGATCAGTTCGTAGTGTTCTTCATCAATGGTATGCTTGAGTACTCTACATCTGAGGAGGAGCACATGAGACACCTAACGATGGTTCTGGAGACACTCCGAGAGCACCAGTTGTATGGGAAACTCTCGAAGTGCCAGTTCTAGATATATGAGGTCCACTTTATGGGACACGTTATCTCAGAAAATGGTGTAGCAGTGGACCCAGCCAAGGTGGAGGAAATACTAGCATGGGAGCCACCCAAGAGCATGACGGAGGAGCAGATCTTCTTTGGGATGGAAAGCTACTATCGGAGATTCATTCTTGATTTCTGCATGATTTCATCACCCATGATATCTTTGACCCGAAAGGGGAATCCTTTCATGTGGAACAAGAGATGCCAGCAGGCTTTCCAGCAGTGGAGACGGAGTCTGACGAGCGCCCCAATCTTGAGATTACTGAAGGAGGGTGTTGATTACATAGTGTTCTACGACGCATCAGGAACTGGGATTGGTTGTGTCCTGATGAAAGGGCATGTAGTGATTACATATGGCTCACATCATTTGAGGCCACATGAGCAGAACTCCGCAACCCATGATATTGAGTTGGTAGTGGTAGTCTTCACATTGATGATGTGGTGGAACTACCTGATGGATGAGCAGTTTACCGTCTACTCTGACCATAAGAGTCTCAGATATATCTTTTCTCAGAAGTATCTGAATTTGAGACAAATATGATGTCTTGAGTTCCTCCATGATTACGACTTTGAGATCATTTACACACCTGGGAAGGGGAACGTTGTGGCAGATTCTCTTAGTAGGAAATCCATTTCACAGTTCCTAAATGAGGTGACAAGGCAGTTGGCCTCTTTACAGTTATCTTTCATGGATGGAGATGAGGGAGATTACCTTCAGTCTATGGTTGCTACCCCTCTACTCTTACAGAGAGTCAGGGAAGCACGGCGCGAGGATTCTAGCTATGAGAATCTATGTGCTCAGATATACACAGGTGTTGCGATATATGGATATTCAGAAGGTGGGGAGAATGTTGTTCTTTTCAAAGGGTGTATAGTAGTACCAGTGACTTTGCAGGAAGTGGTTCTATGTGAGTTCCATGCATCCCCTTTGGTGGTGCATCCAGGCGTGGAAAAGATGTATCAGGACCTCCGATGTCAGTTCTGGTGGCCAGGAATGAAAAAGTGTGTGGCAGAGTTTGTTTCTCGGTGCCTTAATTATCAGCAAGTAAAGGCTGAGCACCAGGTTCCAGAAGGCTTGACTCAGCCCCTTGAGGTGCTATAGTGGAAGTGGGATGGGATATCCATGTACTTTGTGATGGGTTTACCATGTGCGTCCAGGGGACACGATGCCATCTGGTTGATCGTTGATCAACTCACCAAGTCGGCCCACTTCCTAGCCATACAGGAGTAGATTTCAGTAGAGAACTTGGGATGCCTCTACGTGCAGGAGATAGTTCGACTTCATGGAGTTCCATCCACAATAGTCACAGATCGTGATGCTCGTTTCAAATCCTGGTTATGGATGGGATTACAGGAATCTTTTGGGACTCAGTTATGCTTGAGCACAGAGTTTCATCCCCACATTGATGGTCAGACAGAGCGGACCATCCAGGTCCTGGGGGATATGCTTCGATCTTGCATACTTGACTTCAGTCGTAGCTGGGAGGATCACCTAAAACTGGTGGAATTTTCTTATAACAACAGTTATCATTCCACTATTTGTATCACATCATTCGAGGCTCCGTACGGGCGACCTTGCTGGTCACCGCTTTTCTGGACTGACCTAGGAGAGTCAGCACTCATGGGCCCAGAGATGGTGAGAGCTACTACAGAGAAGGTGCAGGTCATCCAGGAACAAATTAAGACTGCACAGAGTTGGAAAATTTCTTTTTTCGACAAGAGGCAGAGGCCCTTGGAGTTCGAGGAGGGAGACCATGTGTTCCTTCGGGTCTCACCTCGACGAGGAATACAGAGATTTGGCCAAGGTGGAAAGCTATATCTGAAGATCATTGGACCTTTTCAGATTCTGAGTAGAGTTGGCGAGGTGGAATATCACTTGGCTCTAACTCCCTAGATGGACTGGGTACGCAACCTCTTCCAGGTGTTGCAGCTACAGAGGTACATGCATGATCCATCGCACGTCATCGACTGGGGCAAGCTGGACATCGATGATGGAGCAACCTTTGCTGAGTACCCAGTAGAGATCAAGGATCGGAAGGACAAGATCCTTCGTGGGTGAGTTATTCTCTTAGTTCTTGTCTGGTGGTAGCACGGGAATCTCCAGGACAGCACGTGGGAGCGGGAGGCTTAGATTCACGTGTAGTACCCACATCTTTTCGAGTAGCCTTTGTTTTAGCTTTTTCGGGATGTAAAACCCCTAAGGTGGGTGTAATGTAATGTCCCAGATTTTTCCATGTATTATTTTAATATTATATGGGAATTAATTCGAGACCTGGCTATGAGACAGTGTGTAGTTCCGAGGCCCGGTGAGCTCGGAACAAATGTTTGAATTTAATTTAATAATTAAATAATGCGCACGTGCGGTTTTCTATAAAAAGCGGGATAACTCCCAAATGGGTGGTCAGATCAGAAATCTGAGGGCACCGTTGCATTTGGAAAAGAGATTTTACCTGATGTGAGGCCTAACATCGGCCGACACAGGTCGATGGTGAAATATTTTTTTTGGACGCAACAATAATAAAATATTAAATTAAAATATTTTATTTAAATACTTGTTGCAACGAAATATCTTATCTTTTTATGTATAGATTTCCTTGGGGATCAAGGTTACAATTTTCCATAACCCTGAATTTCCCTGCATGCTCTAGAGGCTCTGGAAAAAACCTCCCAACACGGCGACGGTGTTCTTGAAAAACTTCACCGGTGATGACGACGCGACGATTGGATCTTCACCAATGAACGCCGCAGATCTAGGTAAGATGTTTGTTTTTTATTTACTTCCCTGCTTTTGGATTCCACGACAAACGCGGACTAATCGACGAACATATTATCCCATGGATCGATCGTTCTTACGGGATGGGTTTTTGCGGGGATTTTGAGGTTGTTTTGGTTTTGATCTAACGGCGATGAACCCAGATCATCATGAACAATTATTGAGGATCATCCCACTTGTTTGATTTTTGTGATTCATTCCTTATGTTCTCACGTGCATTCTTCATTCTTCGTGGGATAAGAACAAAGATCAATTACCCCTTTGATCTACGGCATAACGATACGAGATTATAGATCTGACACCGGGATGAACCAATATAGCTGCGATTGTGATGACAGTGGATGGATCTAAGCGATTCGGGAGAAATCTCTCTTTGAGCATATTTATATCGGAAGATCATATGTTGTTCATCGAGTAGATTCAAGGCCCGAAACCCTCAGATTTTGCATCACAAAGTCGAGGCAACCCGTGATCATGAGTTGCATGGAAATCAGACCAGAGAGACGCGATCTGGAAAGTCGGTTGTGGTGCGAGGAGGAAGATGATGCTTCTAGAAAAACACCAACTACACGCCACACAATTTGGGCTACAAGGCATGTGTTCATGAGTGAGTTTACCTGTCATGTACTTCGGGAGTATATGGACACGAGTTGGGTACATGTCCAAGGACACACCATGTAAACCCCACCCCGGCCAGACCCGGCCAGATACACGGGATACCCCATGTGCTGGAACACGGGCAGTCGACACGGACAGAGACCGTGCATGGGCACATGGCTAGTGTACATGGAGCGAGCCCCAGGTGCTCAGAAACGGCATGTGATTATTCTACAGGCCATGTAGTTAATTTCTATCTGACAAGCCAAGTGACATGGGCTGTTTTCATGGGTAGTACCCTGAGTCAAGGAACATAGTGTGTGATCCTTCTACACGCCATGTAATCTAGTTTCAAACGGACTAGACAGATGACACAGGCCATTTACACGGGTAGTGCCTAGGGTCACAGAACACGGTGTGTAACCATACCACACACCGTGTAACCAATTTTCTCCATGGCATGAGCCACTTGTATTATGTGACATGGACTAGTTTTCTTTGGGTCCGTACCCTTGGTCTTTTCCCTGAAGGTTCTAGTATCATTTGCTTTATACAGGAGTATGATACCTCCAGCAAGACTTCATTAATAGAGTTGTTGGAATCCCCTCTGTGAGACATAGAGCTGGATCCTCTATTCATTCTTGAAACCCTAGGTAGAGTTCTGGGTATCTACGTGACAAACATTACCTCGGCACCGATCCTCTGCTTAGCGGATTAGCTCAGACTGAGTTTTCGGAATCACCCCATGACTTGGTTGTGATCCTCATCTGAGCATCATGTTCACAAAGTACTTTTGGAGTGTATTCTCCTAGAAGGAGTACTTCATATCTCTATCTTCAGACCTAGGAGTGTGTTCTCCTTGTTACATGCTTAGTGGAATCATTGAGATGGATCTTAGTGGTGGTTTCGCGATAGCCGATCGTGTATGAGTATATCAGGATATTCATGTTATATGTTCTATAGACATATACTGTGTGGAACTGATTATATCTTTCCTTTGTGGTATTTCCCTTATTGTATTTTCCTTTGTGGTTTCGGGGAATCCTACTGGGTATTGTAAAACTCACCCCTGCACGGGCTTTGCCCGCACGTGTCGTGTCTTGTGCAGATGAGCGAGACTTTGACAGGATTCTAGGTGGACTAGGACCAGACGATGTTGAGTGAGATCAGGTGGGCCGAGGTGTGTTCTTATGGCTACAGAATGCAGTCCCAGTACCTTTCCTTACTGGTTGGACTTTGTTACAGACTTTATTTTGGTGGGCTTGTACTTTTGGACCAGGGTTTTACACTTATTGTACTTTACTCTCCTGTCATACTCTATTGGTTGGTATTTTTAGTTTATGCATGAATTTACATTTTTAGTTGAGTTTTTACTTTTCATCTTTGTGGGCTTGGAGATGTGTGTGCGTGTGTACAGCTTTATAGGCAATGCCTCCCATGTTAGTAGCATGCCTACTTGGTGCTAGTCCCCAGCCCCTGGCATATTGGAGGCGGGCATCGGGAGTTATGGCTTGGGCCCAACAAGGACAGGTCGTGAAAAATACTAAATATCATGATTATATACAAAAGAAACATTCCTAAATATTTTTTAATTTTATATTTCAAATAAATGATTATAAAATGAAATGGTTAATTTCTACACAAAAAATATACTAGTTATCTTTTAAAGGAATGTTTAACATATGAAAACATCATTTTATGTTAAATATTCTCTAATTGGGATATAATCCCATTATTCCTTCTTAATTGTCTCTTTGTATGGTTTATTATTATGATCATGAGATGCTAATGATAACCATTTATTTTATATGGGTTATGGTTTGATAATATTGTGAATGATTTATTATATTATGGCATATATATGAATGGATTTATGATTTGGTGATGGATGTGAATATAAACAAAAATATACTATATTAATTAAGACATAATTAATGTTTTATGAATATATGGATACATAAGTGGTTATACCAATCCTAAACTATAATATATGGTTTGTTATCTGAAGCATGAATGAGGGTACATGAGAGGTTATCCCAAGCCAAGATGAGGGTACACAATAGGTTATACTATGATTTAAGTAGGTACATAAGAGGTAAATCAGTGATTAAATTGCGATAAACGTATATATGAGAATTTTTTACAAATTATTTCAATTATTATAATTATGTCACACATTATGCGAATATTTTATGACATGATCTTTGGAAAATGTTACACCCTTAGGGATCTAGTTGTATTCTTTATTTCGAATTCAGGTTTATTGAAATGAAATGATTTCTATCATGACCCATTATTACTATCTATTAATTAATTTTCATAGTATTAAATGGTAAAAGCTATGTTCTCATACCCTTAATTTCAAGTTTTAATTAAATATACATTTTTATATACATTGATTATCCAGCCAGACCAGCTGATCATACCCATTATTATGATTCCATTTTCACATGATATGAATAATGGATTTAATTATGATATGTAAAAATATTATTCTAGATGTGAAGAACTAATTGGGAGGCAACATTGATCAATTATATTCTAGATTTTTATATACCTAAATTTTCAATGTCACTATTGAATAATAGTTTTGTCTTTTCTCATGATTTTTTGAAAATGAATATTAAAATAATAATATGTAATAAATATGTATATATATATATGAAATCTTTGGGTCACTATTGCTGGTATTAAATAATGTTTATGTTAATTATTTGAAAATATTTTAAAAAATTATTACAAAAAACCCACATTGTAATGTGTAAGAGCATGATGTCACCATACTAGTTACTTAAGTTATAGATTATGTGGTTTTCCTAGTAATACATCCAATTATAGATACTACATGTTGATGCAGTATTGACACAAATACATTTAGGGGTATTATCAACAATAGAATTTGATACATTATATCCAAGCTATCATTCTAGATCATTATTAATGGAACCTTAAAGAATATATAATTTTAAAATAAACAGATATATTCTTTGGTCAATTAGATTTTTCTATATGAAAAATATGTAGTATTTGAACTGATAATGATCTGGGATAACCTAGGTTAATCCAATCGTTTCATAGATGTATAATAAGGAGTAATTATATATGTATCCAATGAATAATGTTTAAGGATTATATTGTTAGTCACTATGATTAATGTTTCTCACAATATGATTCTTGGTTTTTGATAATATACTGAACAATAAGGAATCACGTTAATGATGAATATAATAGATGATTCCATGATTGTATACATAAGAAACCGAATTAAATGGGAGAGTTAATTAATATTTTTATGATAATAAATTATTAGATAACTTGATATATGATGAATGACCCGAAAATTTTTAATATTCAAAATTAACCAAATAAAAGAAAAATTTATATTCAGGAAGGCCATAGAGGAAATAAGATTCAGCTTCATACATGTTGAGAATGTGTTAAAAAAAATTGTAAATGTCTTAAATAAACTAAAACATGTTTTGAAAATGGATTAAAAGGGCATAGATTATGTTACCTCAATGGAAAATTGAATAGTTCATTAGAGGGATATAAATTGAATCATAAGGTACAAATTATATTTCAATGTATTGTTTGTGGTGAATATAAAAATTATCCATGTAAGTATTCTAATCATTTTAATAACTCCAAGTCCAAATATAATAACATAATATGTAAATGGTGAGATCTAAATGATTAATTTTTTTATGTGTCTATATTTGGGAAATATGTTTTAAAAAAATTTATGAATGGTATTAGGGTTATAATAAGCCTGAAACATCTAATAAATTTTATATAAAATATTTTATTAGAGATTTTAAAGAATAGGTTGAATGGTTTTGATAATAATGATTGTAGATTTTGTGATAAGTTGAGATTTTAGGAAATGAAAATTTTTTAGGGATAGATATCCCAAAAAATGTTATTTGTTTTAAAATAATAATATTTTTTGGGGAGAAATAGTTTATTTAAATTGATAATGTAAACGAAATAGTTTGTGTGAAAATAATATTTAGGAGAATTTATGTTTTAATTGAGGTTATGTAGTGATTCAGGTTATATTGGGAATAAATTAGCTTATATATTCATAATATATTGTCTTGGTATTCTCGTGTTTAATATGGAACATTGTAAGATACTTCCTCTTGTATATGGATATAAAAAATGGTTGATATAAAAATATATATAATAAAAATATAATGGGTTTTTGGGTTTTTAATTAGGATATGAATATTTTTTTGCATTTATATGGTTTTATATTTATAGAATACATTAAGTTGAACATTTGGTGTTATAATTGGGGGTTTTAGGGATTAATTTATTATATTCGATAACTTGTGCAAACAATAACCATTTTAGTAAATATTTTAAGATACAAGGAAAGGACTATATATCTTATGACCCATTAATTGTTAATTAATATATTTCATCCATGAAAAAATAATCTTGAATATTCATTTTCTAGAGTAGGAAATGATATTAAAATTGTTTTAAGATTAAAAACGATGAAATTTTTCTCATGAAATAAACTAAATTCAAGTAATTTTACTTTATCATGTCCACTTTATTAATAGTAAATGAATCCAAAAACAATTGGAAATGGATATTTATGTAAATATTCTATTCTTCTACAATAATCCTTGATGAAATTATGTTCTTTTATTCCACTCTATTGATATTTTTTCGTAATTGACATAGTCATATGCATTTTTTATACGACTATCTATTATTACTTGGTTTTTATTTTTCTATTTATAGACTATATTTTAAACTCCTTATATAATTATCAATATATTTGAAACTAATTATGTTATTGTTAAGGTTACCTTTTTATTTCTCACTTTCCCTTTTTAGTGGATGTTTTGTTATCAATTTTTTAGATTTGTGTTTTCAAAAATGTTATTATCAATTTTTGAACCATTGATTACAAATTTAAAAATTATCAAGAAAGGTTTTATTTATGGGTGTATAATGTATCACTATGTGATTTTAGAATATATTTTCTTTCTTAACACTTTTAAAATTGTCTAATTTCATCCTTGACATGAAGAAAAATTCATAAAAGTAAAGGTGATATATTATAACATAGATATTAATTTGACTTGTATGAATAAGATTATACAACTTTTGAAATATAAAAAGAAAATTATTTATTAAATAAAATTTATATATTAATTATAAATTTAATACCATAATTTTTTTGAAATATTATATTTTTCAAATAAATTATATTTTCTTGAGAGCTTTTGTTACACACAACATTTCCTTTTAACTTATCATGACATATTATCAGTATTATTACTAAAAGAATAATATTAAAACCTTTCCCTTAAATAGAGAAGTGTGATTACAAATATCAAAATATTGAAAAATAAGTATAATGGTTTTAGTTAAAAAATTATATTTATAAGTACATATTTAAATTTTAGTAAATTATTTATATGTTTCAAAAATACAATTTTCTCCAAAAACTATTTTTATTGATTATGTGAACAATTAATAAAATATAAATTTTATATTTTAATATAAAAATATTTGTAAAAATAATAATAATGTTTGAAATCTAAATGTAAAAATTATCATTTATTGAATATTTGAGTTTTTTCTGTAATGACTAATTTTTTTATGAATATAAAAATAATGTTTTTTTAACAAAATATACAATTTAATTTAAAAAAATAATCATATACTTTTTAATTGAATATATTTTTAAAATTAAAATAGCTAATATTTTTTTATTTGAATTTAATTCGATGGAATCAATTTCATATTGTATGTTTATTTTAAAACATTATTGAATTATGAAAAGCATCTAATAAGTAATGCCTTTTTCATCTGGTATGTTTGTCTAATTATAAATTAAGATATTCTTATGAAATGGAGAGATTTTTGAAAAAGGATCTCATATTTTGAAGAAGAATAATTAACATTACATAATAATTTCAACTGATTATTTTTCAAAATTAATAGAAAAATGGTAAAAATTAATAAATATTGTTAAGGTTAAAATTGGTTTACCAAGGGGGTTGTTGACTAAAAAGATAAGGGAAACTTTAAATAAAAGAATTATAAATTCAATTTTACTAACAAATATATATGTTAACTTATGTATGGTTCAATAATGATCCATTTTGGTGAATTATTAGGTTTAAAATATGGTAATTTCATTTTATTTTTTTATATATTTCATGTGTTCCTTATCTAATAAGTGGGAACCCAGTCTCTTTTCTCTACACACTTAAAAAAAATTTGTTAATTCCTGAAGATACAAAATATATTCTCTTATTCTTTCCCCACATCCCATAAGACTTATTTGTATTATTAAACCATCACAGCATGGTATTAGGTGTAAGCTTATTGTAGTTCCCTAAATACTAGATATAATTCATCACTCTTTGTTATCATTTTATTTCATCCTCTAAATACATAATATATTATTCAAACATGATTATATAATTAAATATACATGTTCAATATACTGATATGTTATTATTTTAATTCCATTATCTATAAGTATATCCTCTTCCATTATGCAGGAAATGAAATCATTGATTGTGTGTAAAGAGGACTACTCCCACGCAAACTGAAGTAATTCATTTTCCATCACCACATCCCAAATATGGATATTATTAAGAAATTTTTATTTATATATTATATTCATATATGTTTATTATATTATAGAAAATATGCTCTCATACTTTCCATCTCATGGGAATATGGTAACATAACTGATGTGTATGGAAGACTACTAGATCACGAAGTGATGTGATTTATTTATCACTTACAATTTACATGGGATTTAAAAGGATAAATCTATTTATTATATATGATATATATTAAACAATAACAATTTTATAAAGATTGTATATTTTTTCCTTCCTTTAATTCCATCCATTGATAAAATTGAAACCATATTCATGCATAAATATAGTTGACCATATCCATGGGCAATGTAATTTATTTTCTATATCATAATTATATATATTAGCATAATACATATACAATTAATATGTATATATATATATATTAGTTTTATAATGTTTAAAAATTTTATTTTATGGACCCATGATCAAAATAATAATATATAAAATGAATAAAGAAAAACATACATGATTAGCGAAGCTGTTGTTACTGGACGCATGATTTTATAGGTAATTGTTAATAAATTGTAATAAAATTTAATAAGTAAATAATATATGGTATGATATATTTGAGTATGGTTTATTAACAAATTTATAATAAATATATATGTATTATATTATAGTTTTTAATGAGTATGGAGAATTTCAAGACATATAGTAATTGATTTAAAATAAAATTTGTTTTGAAAGAGTTATTTTAAATTCAAAAATTGTCACTTTTACTGTGTTTTTACTACCAAATTTATGTGTTATATAATAAATATATTTATTTTCATGATACCTAATGATTTATTTCATTTTATTTTCTCCGGGTTCTTATGATCCAAGAGTAATAATAGTGGTAAGAGTTTTAATTTAGAACCTCATTCATTATCATGATTGTTTATGAATAATTTTACATGGCTGAAATATTTAAATATACCTTTGCAGAAACAAATTAATATTATTTTAATATAGTTTTGTCTTGGAAATATTTTTTTCTTAAATTTTCCACTCTTTTAATACTCCACATATCCAAAACATATTTAATTTAAAAATTGGCTCTATTTTTCAACTAGTTAGAAATTTTTTTATTCTATTTTATTGATTCAAATTAATATTTTAAATATATATACACAAGTATCATAAAATTATTTAATATATTTTTACCATTATTTTGTTTTTTTACAAATCTTAATAAAATTAGTATTTCATTAATTTGTTGAATTAATAACTTTTTATATTTTACTAAAAATGGGAAAGGGATATTTTTAAAAAAGTAGAAGGCTTGCACAAAATTTTACACCACGATGAGCAGTCCATGTTTTAATGCTTCTTTTAAAATATTCGAAGATTATTTTCAATGAAAATTTTACCTATAATATTTTCATAATTGTTTTATTTCAAATGTTGTTTTCAATATAGAATGATTATTTTTTCTCAATAAATTACCATGTAATAATTTAAACTCCTTTTCAATATTTGATGACAATATTTGATGATAAATAATATTTATTGGTGGTGGGGGGTGGTCGATCCAATGATACCATCCATATAATTTTTGTCAACAATTTATGATTATTTTGATAATATTCATATGAAAAATTTTACATTAATATGAGGTATGCTATAATTAAATTATCATAAGTTTATAAAACATGTTTATTTATGGTTTATTATTTGATGAAATTTGTTAGAAACAAATTTTCTTTTCATTGGTATCGAAATGATAGTTTATTTTTTGATATTGTTTTATAAAACATATAGTATATGTGATGGGTGGAACATATATCTCTCACCAATACATTTGTTAAAGATGATATCAAATGAGATTAGAAGGGTTCGAATAGAGTGTGAACCCCGTTTAGTACGAGGTGTTTTCAATAATGATAGTTTTGTGAGTAAACCTAGACTAAAAATATTGTTTTAGAAGTGAACCTATTTTACTAATATAGCCATGGTATAAATCCCTGACAACTGAGTATAAGATTTCTTATGCTTATATATATTCAGAAATTCCATGATTTATGCCAATATTATGATTCAATATCTTTTGTTATATTACTATTTTATGAATCATGTCTTATGATCAACACATAATTATTCAATGACATAATTTTACAATAAATGATATGTATCAAATGTTTTTCAAAAGTTACTATCATTTTATCATACCATTACATTTATATTATGTTGATATCTCCCAGGTTTACCATTACTGAGCATCTAAAATGAACCTTTATTATGGTTTCCTTCCCAACATTATTAGGATATGTATTATATATGATATATATGAAAGGTTTCAGTTATAAATAACATAGTAAGAGAATATGTAGTTCAATAATAAAATAATTCTTAATTTATTCATGTTAATAGTGGAACTATAACTACATGACATCTAGCGTGAATTGTATTATTGTGTTAAAAAAATCATCTATTAATAAATAATATTTATGCATTTGTATTTTTTGTCTCTATATTCAGTTTTAATTCATGGTTTAGTTAACCTTCATAATTTTAGATGAGAAAAACATTTTTCAAAAAAGTAATAATCCACCTTTTTTTGGATAATATCCTCAAATTTGGCTGATAGATTGATCTAGTGGTATCTAAGATATCATATCCCTCATAGGATACAACACGCGGACATGGCTCTGGGATAGTTTTTTCATATGGCTAATAACATTAAGAAGGGAACATTGAGTTAGCCTCAGTCATCACCTGGTAAACGAAAAAACAACTTTATGCTGACTTGGGTTGAAACTCCAAGGGTTTATGCTTTTTAAATTAACAAAAACATTTTGAAAAATCATGAATGATTTGAATAATTTCCATGAATTATTTTTTTTAACCATAAGGGTTCACAAATTTTAAAGAATGGGTCATGATTTAGACATAATATAATTTTTTTCTCTTCATTATATGGTTTTCCACAATAATTATTTTTTCTCATATAATAAATTAGTGTATTAGTATATGGATAGAACCCAAATAAATCCCACCAATAGTTAATGTGATATATTGTGAAGTTATTTTCCACTTATGAGACCAAACATTATAGGTTTCCAAGTGAAGAATATCATTACTCACATAAGATAAGAATTCTTAGGCTATGAATCTTATATTACATCCAAATGAGAAAAGGAGGAAAATGATCTATTGAAATCATTCATGGGTAACCAAAAAACTATATTTAGTAGTACCTCAAAGATATAATTTTTGGATAAATAGATCAGTAATAATAAAATTAATATTCCATTATCTAGTTTTAGCAGACTTAAAAATTCAGTTTTACTACCTATTATTTGGAAGGTGAAGTGGAAAAAGGTGAACTATTATTAAGAATAGAATTTACTAAGATGACATTGTCTTAGTTGAATGGGATGAGTTTAGGGAATTATTTTTAAATAATTACATTCCTCATATTATTTTCACAAAAAATGGATAAAGAATTAATTGAGTTAAACAATGAGTATGATGAATTCATTAGAAAGTATGAGGAAAAAATTATAGAAATTTCAAGGTACACTGATATTATTATCATCCAACATGTACGAAAGATTGATTAATTATTCAGTTAATTAAGTCCAAGTATCCAAAGATAATTATCCATAATAGACTTCATTTTCTATTATATAATGGTTTTATATTCTACCACGTTGAAAATTTATATTGGTGTTACCCATAAAACAGTCAGATTTGATAATAAAAGGAAGGCCAAATTCCAAGGAAACACTAAAAACCCTAGAGATAAGAAGACGAGAATTCTTTAATTCTAATTATTTAGTAGAACAAATGAAGTAATTGTTTATGTTGACTAATAAATGTATTATTTATGTAATGGAAAGACATTGGGAAATATTTTGATGATTTATTGAAAAGATGTTTAAAAAGTAAATTAATATAGATAATCCTCTATATAATACCCCACCCACACTCTAGTGATTAAAATTAAAGGAGTATGGGAATAATTATTTGTAGTTACCAAATCTTAATGTCATGGATGATAATTAACATTTGTAAACAATTAAGTTGTATGATAAAGTGATTTCTCATGTTATCACTATTCTTGATTAGGGGTGTGATTACAATGTGGTGAAAGGTGTACTTATTATCCACTCTAGAAATTGAAATATTTTATTTTATTATAGATCAACCAATTATATATTATTTGAAAAATATTATGAGGGTTTCAAGATTCATCCAAATTTATTATATGATAAATTAGAAGTAGAAATCACTAATGGCACAATGTCTACATCTTAATTCTAATATTATTTTCTAGATAATGTTTTTTTGAATGAGACTCTTGAAGATCATTTAATTATTCATGTTGTAGAATTTGATGTTATATTCATAATGGATTAAATACTCTACATAAACCCCATATCAATTACCATGGAATGAATGCCACATTAGATATTCCTATCCGACATATGATAATTTATCTGTGTGATGGTATGTATGTACATCTGATTGATATGACATAATTTTGTTAGTTCTTGAGTCCATTTCAAAAGGACTGTTTACCCCAAATTTTTGAAGAGAAAACAAACATTTATGACATGACTTTTTATGGTGGGTTTGTTGGCCAGTTTTGGGAAGTGTTTCCTAGCCTACAAATGAATTATGATGTTTTTTCTTAGTATGACTCATAATTGGTGATACATGTCTTTAAAATAATCCATATTGAATGGGCCCAATTGTGTTTCATGAATTTATGAATAAAATGAACATTAATATTGAAAAGTGGTTTATTCATCCATGGGAATCACCTTGAGGCGAACATATCCATTTTTATGAAGAAAAATGGATCAATGTGTATCTAATTTTACTATTGGTAACTATAGATTATTAAATAAAATAAGAAGTTTCATCTACCTATATTGATGATTTGTTTGACCAATTATTTAAAGATAAATACATCTCTAAAATTGACCTTCAATATGTATATTATAAATTGAGAGTCATGAAAAAGGTTATAATAAAAAAAATATTATATACAAGATATAGGCACTATGAAAATTTAGTGATTCAATTTGTCATTTATAATTCCCCTTATATAATTATAGATATGATGAATAAATCCTCTTTATATTACCTTGAATTGATTTTCATGAATCTATAGATGAAATGATTATCCATTAAAAGAGAAATTAAGAGTAGAGATATCTAATGAGGGTTGTGATAATGACCTTGATAAAAGAGAAGTTTTTTTTTGAATTTTTCATAATTGTGATTTTTGTATACAAAAAAGATTCATTTTTTTCATATAATCTCAATAAAGGTTATACTAGTAGAACCATCAAATATGTATGTTATTGAAAAATTTTATAGTCCAACAACATTGATTAAGCTCCGTGATCTTCTTATATAGTCTAGTTTTTAACAATAACTTTTGGAAACCATTTCATGCTTGTAGTATCCAATCAATGTTTTAACTGATAACAGAGACAAAATTATATGGATCAATGAATTAGAGTAAAATTTCATAGAACTAAAGATATCTCTCATCAGTGATCCTATAAAAACATTAAACTACTATGGATAAGGGTTTAAAATCCATAGTGATGCATCGAAAAAGGTTTTGGGATGTATTATAATAAAAATTGATATGGTGTCAAAATATTCCTTATTAAACTTGATGGTTCATTAAAAAACTAAAAAAATCATTATTTGGAGTAAACTGGGGTAAATTATTCATTAAATTTATAGATACATTATATTTATCTAGAATGGTATAATATATATATATTAATTATAATAGTTTAAATTATTTATTCAAACATAAGGATTTGAACATGTTCCAGAGAACATGATTAGATAAGATTATAGATTATGTTTTCTAAAAACATTACAACCTTGAGAGAGTGTATAAGGTGGCTACTTCTTTAACATGAATGGATCATGCTAGCATATCTATGAAATGGATCACATGAAATTTATATTTATGGACATGAAATGAAATTTTCTTGAAATCATGATGTTAGGGGGAAAATATTATCTTGATAAAATAAATGATGAACTGTTATTCCATGTTATGATTATAAAGTCATAGAATGATGTTTTAAATCTATAGAAGAAGGTGAGAAATTTTTGTTTTTTAACATTGACTATGATGGAATGAAAAATATTAGGTAACATGTTTGTATCTCATCCATACCTCATTTGAGGAAAATTATTTTAGAGGAAGATCATAGTTCATCATCCTCTATTCATATGGGAATTATAATGATTAAAAGTTATTTTACTATGTTTTTATAGTAAAATTTAATGATGACTGCTATTACATAGTTTTTATGTCAAAGCATGGAATATCATACTATTATGTCTTATAGGTATAAGTATGATATTAGACCACACCCATTACCCATACTAGAGGGTAATGTTAAAAAATAACTATGGGTTTTTAAATTGTATTCCCTTAAAATGTCTAAATAGAATAATTTTTATGGGGTTTAGTTTATCACATTACAAATTCTGCACAAGTCATTTCTATAAGAATGTATTTATCACTAGATCATATTTCAGGGATATACATTAAGTAATCCATATGGTTTCATGGAGTACCATGTTATTTTATATCTGATTGGGATCCAATGATTACCATAATGTTATGGAAAATTATTTCATAGGCCCCTGATAGAGAGTTATGTTACTGCACTATATAGAATACTTAGATATATGGTTATTCTGAGAGAACAATTAAAACCCTAGAAGATGTGTTTTTTATATTTTTCTCTATATTTCAAATTTATTTGGGCTCAACTCCATTATCTAGTTGAGTTCTCATAAAACAATAATATTCAATAATGAATTTCGATGGGTCTTTATGAATCCATCTACAGACATAATTATTGAACAATAATATACTATGATGAATCTTGAAAAATAAATCATTTGGGACGAAATCTAGAAGATTAAATGGATATGATGGTTATAAGAATTAAACAACACATAATTTTTGAAATATGTTCACAGAAAAGTTATGATTTTGATAGTTATCATAGAATTGAATTTTATGTAGGTGATAATGTGTTTCTATGAATATCTCCATGGATAATGGATATGGTATTCTAGAAAATTTGAAATATGATTTGTAGTTATATTGGAAACTTCAAGATTCTATAAATGGTAGGTATGGTTTCTTATAGCTTCTCTGTTCCAGTGAACCCCTCTTAATTCCATGATGTGATCCATGTAAATAATTTAATTACATAAATACACACCCCTTTCCATGCTCTGAATATAGATGTTTTACCACTAGATGTTGTTCTTCTATAAGGGGAAAAAGATTTGGATATTATATATCATGGAGAGAAAGTCCCATGGAACAATAACAACTCACCTAATCATTGTTTTATGGAGAAATCAGCAATTTGAATAAGTTACATGGGATCTTGAGAATATGATGAGGTATAAGTATCCTCACCTATTTTTTATTGAAAATAATATTAATCAATAATTTAATTTTAATTATGTGTATAATATCAATTCCTATGTTTTTATGACTTTTTTGAATAAAATAAATTTATTTGTTATCATTAATTACAAGGAAGCATTTTGTTTTAATGAATAATGATGTATTATTAACATTATTATTTGAAAAATTAATTTATAAACTAGATATTAATAATTTTATAGTGAATAATAAATAAATATTTTAAAATACTAAGTATAAATTTTTTATATAATGACAATATATTTATTAATAGGTAATTGTTTTTTCTGAATTCATTAAATTATTTAAAAATATTATTGGGTAAAAAATGTTTTTATTGAATTTGTGAAAAATAATAAATCTATTTTTGAAAATATCGAAAATTTATTTGAATATATGAAATTAATTATTGAAATATTCATTCCAAAAAATTCATTGATTTAATTTTTTAGAATTTTATCCAATGATAAATTATTCAATGAATAGTAAAAAAATATTGATTTATTTTAAAAAAATTATCTTTTTGATTAATGAATTTACATGAAATATTTATTTAATGATGTTTTAAAATGTAAAATTATGTTAGTAATACATTTATTAATACAATTTAGGTCATTGGAATCAATTTTAAATTTAATTTTTAATCTAATATTTTTATACATATCAAAATGCTCTCTTTAGAAAATGTATTTTTCAACTTGTATGTGGGTTAAATTTTAAATTTTGTTTTACCAAATATATGAAGGGTATTTTAAAAATGGATTCCATATTTATAAATACAATAATTAATATTATATAAATTGTTAAAATTAATTTTTTTTCAAAATGAAAATGAAAACCAGTAAACATTTATTATTATGGTCAATGTTAAAAACAACTTTATCCAAGGATAGACTAAAAAGATATGGGGACATAACCTAGAAACAATTAAAAATACCATTTTATGGTCACATTTTGACTATATTTAATATAATATTCTTTATAATAAGAATTTTCTAGACTTTTTGAATGTATAAAACATAAGAACACTTTTTTGTTACCAAAATACCAATGGTGTCCTCACCGAGACTTATAAATGGTAACCTCGTCTCCTGTCATCCAAAAACATCAAAAAACCTTCTATTTGGATAAGACCTAAAATAAAAAATTACATAATTTCCTCTTCAAATAATAAATTCCTTAAATTTTTTCGAAACACTCCAATAAAGGCATTAGTTTTAAACATAAATAAGTTTTATAAAGATGATGTATAGTCTATACATAAAACTTTTAATCTTATTTCTTCCCCAAAATACTTAAAATTTTCATAAACCAAGATAATATAATAAAATAATAATCTCACATATTACTATATATTATTATGTTAATGTAAATACCAAAACCTATCTCCCCTAACATCATGTGGGAAATGAAATTATCAATCTTGTGTATGACGAACTACTACATTGCACACCGATTTAATTCACATTCAATACCGACCTATCATAGCTAGAGATAATGATGGATTTAATTTATATATATTATATTTATAAAATATTTATTTTTATCTATTTATAATATCACTTATTCGTTTTTTACATTCCTTGTCATGATAATACAATAATGTCACTCATGTGTATGGTAGACTACCACCACACAAATTGATGTGATTTCTTTTTTGCCATAATAATTATATAGAAGGAAATCAAGATAAATAAAATTAATAAATATGATATATATGAGTTAATAATGACTCTTTATTTTTTACATGCTATTTATCTTTCTTTCAATCAATTCCTCATGAAAATCGAGGCAATATTATCGCTTTCATTTGACCAACCATCTTCATGAATGTTTTAATACATTTTCTATATAAATCATTAATATACTAATATAAATACATATATAATGAATTTAAGTGATACTTTTTTTATTTTAGATATTTTAGATATGATTGAATACTGATTATAATATACTGAAAAAAAATTCTAAACAAAAAAATACTTTAAAAAATGAAACAATTATTACCCAAAGTGTGATTTTATCAAAAATTGGTCAATAAAAGGGTAATAAATAATCACAGGTAAATCATATATGTTATGATATATATTGTTATGGTTTTTAAATAGATTTATAATAAAACTAAATTCAGTAAAAAATGGTGTTTGAAGGACTATAATGGAATTTGATACTTAAAGTAAGGGATTTATAGTCTCACATATATATTCAAATAGAATTACTCCATATTCAAAAATCATTTAATTTTTTTTGTATATAAAGAAACATTGAAATTTTATAGAATGAATTTACTAATATTCATGATAAATAATGTTTTATTTGATGTTATTCTATCATGGGTCTTATGATCCAAGAGTTATCGTTGTTTTAAGTGTATTATGTTATTATCAAAAAGATTATCATGGTTGTTTTATAATATGATTCTAATGCAGAAATATTATGATATTACTATCAAGAATCTCATGAATTTTCCGATCTAATATATAATTAGGGATTTTAAAATTTTTCCTTTATTTTTACAATCTTCCAATATTCACATGATAAAAAATATATTTTAAGTAAAAAAATCGACATTATTATTCTTTTTAGTCAATAAATTTCTTTGATATCCATTTTAAAAAATGTTTTATATATGTTTTTTTAAATATAAAAATATGGGTTAAATATAATTATTCCAATGTCTTAAATTTTAGTTTTTAAAAGAATAATCTTGTTTTAAATAATGAATTATTTCTAAATTTTTATCTGAAAATGCGAAAGTAATCACTGTTTTAACATATATGAAATGTATTAAATTTTTAGAATGTGTCCACTCTATTTTTAATTATTATTATAAATGCTTACATGGTTGTTTTAAAATAATATTTTATCTATAATTTGGTTTGATAGTTATTTTAAAAGTGCATTTCTAATTATAAAGCTTATATTTCTCAAGAAATGTTCAATGTGATATTTCAAAATAATTTTCAATATAAGATGAAATAGATTGATGGCTCATAATCTTTTATGGGGAAAATATCCATTTATAAAATTATTCTTCTTCTGATGAATTTGTTATGATTATGATTACAATATTTTTTTGAGAAATATTTCATTTCCATATTCTATTTAATGATGAAATGATTGGATGTTTATGAAACACGTTTCACTTCCATGTGTTAGGATATGATGAAATGTTTATGAAACCCATTACATTTTCAATTTTATTAATTTGATGAATGTTTTATGAAATTTTGGAACATTAATTTATAGATTTCGTGGTGGGTGGAACAATATATCTCTAAAATAAAATGTGTAAATATTGATATATCATAAGTTAAATAGGGATATAATGGGATGTTATCCAAGTTTAGTAAAGGAATCTTCCCACTATGAATGTATATTGAGATATCCATGATTACTATGATGGTTTGGGGAGTGAAATAATTCCATTATGATATCCTTATATGCATGCCTTGACAAGTGAGGGAGTGATTTTATATGTTTATTTTTATTCGAAAATTCAACATCTATTGCCAATTCCCTTCTTCAATGGATGATGATATTTTATTCTGTTTTTATTAATGTATTATGAACAACCAATAGTGATTCCCTGACTCAAGATTATGATAAGGGTTTCCAAAAGATATTCCCATGATCTCCTACCCTTTTGGTCATCTTTAGTTGATAACTCCCTTGGATACCATTACTGAGAATCTCAGGACACCCCTTTCAATACATCCATTTAAATTGTTATAAAAGAAATTATTATGTATGATATATTTAATAAGGGTTATAGTAAGGATGGAATTAGTTGGAGATGATCTACCTATATTATAAACTAGTTGTTTTGGTATTCATGGTTGTAATGGAAGTAGAACTTATTTTTATCATGGTTAGTTATGTTATGTGATTATTATTCATCTATTAAGTAGAAATATCAATGTGTGAGTAGTTAGGGTCCCGAAACATAATATATAAGTACCCAATATTTTGAAAACTCAATTTATGATTGAAAAATAAGTTTTCATAATTTTTTTTTGATTTTTAAAGAATATTATAATTAATTTCAAATATTATTATAAATTTAATTTTAAATTAATTATATAATTTTTCTATTAATCATATCAAAATTTTATTATAGTTTCATTTTTTTATTTTAAAAAAATAGGTTATCTAATAACCCTAACCCTAAAAAAACCATAGTTTGTGCTTGATTTATTTAAATGAAATAGATAAAAGATATCACATAACCATGGATCAATATTATGAGTAGTCATTATGAGATATGATACATACATGATTCCCTTATTAAATTAGTAATTAAACATAGAAAATAAAATGGAAAATAAAATTCAACATCAACAATTATTCAAAATAAATCATTCTCAAAACCTAGGGAATTAAAAAAATTAAAGGGTTGAGCACAAACTCTTAGTAGGATTTATATAAAATAGTAACATGTGAATAAAATTAAATAAAGGAAACACACTATGGGATGTTAAATAATCTAAAAAGACATTACATCAATACACAGAGAATGAAAATAAAACAAAAGATTTTTTCATATTAAAATCCTACTGGAAAGTAATAAATGAATTTTGAATAAAGGAAATTATTATTTATTGGAGGTAATTTATCTGTCATATGAACCATTACACAGTGAAGATGTTTTATGTCTGTGGGTATAAACTTTTATTATTCTTCTTGGAAATAATCATGAATGGTTTCTTGGCAAAATCCTTTTTTCTTATTATACCTATAGATACATAGAGGGGATATCTATAACAATTCCCCCCATCACAGTTTTCCCAAATCACTCTTCATATATAGATTCCATTTCTGAACAATATGACATGAAAAAATATCTATATTGAGTAGAGGATATGGATTAATCAATATTCCCCCATTAAAACAACATTCCAAGAAAGGACCAATTGTAAAAATGGTACTTGTATAAGTAAATAATAATATCCATGATACAAAATATATAAATATTTAATGAAATATTAAACAAATTACTATCACAAATAAACTGTAATTATACATACACTACACATAAGGAATAATCGGTGAATAAGGCATAACCAAAGGGAATATCACAATATTGTCCATGAATTAATTTACTTAAATCATAAATGGACATTAATAATTTTTTGGTAAAACCAAAAATGAAAAAGATAGTTTCTAGGATAAATGATGTATTTAAAAAAATATTTGTATCTTAAAATAGATTATGGATTGGACTTGGAAACCGAAAATGAATTGGGAAGTTCCCATTAATCATGATTTCTTATCAGCAAGAATAAAATAAAGATCCTTATAAAACATGTATTTCCAATAAAATAAATAACAATTGAACTTGTAAAATATATTTAATAAATATAAACAAAATTCTGGATGATTACATAATAAGAATTAAAAATTACATTAGGGTTACGATATAGAGAATGGTAACCTAATGGAAAAATGGAGGGTCATGAAAAAAACATTACCTTATGTCTAAAAGTGTTTGGTACTGGTACTTAATTTCCCGAATAATGAAATTAGTCTAATTAATATTTCAATTAAGAAAATTTTGAAAATATATTTTATTTATTATAATTTTATTAATTATATTTATGTTTATTTTGATGAGTTATAGGATTCAATTTTGTCATTTGGGAGTGTTCATGTCCATAGTCTTCATGACTTGTTCACTTGTGTACATGTATGAAAGATCTCCTAAAATGGGAATAGTTATCTTGAATTGAAATTATATGTTATAAATGAATTTATATATTATTAATTGGTCTTATATATCCATAATTTCTAGATATTGGGATTACTCCTTAGATAAAATGAAAATGATAATCGTTTAGTTTATTTTCACATTTTTTAGTCATCATGCTTTGGGTTTGTTTTATTAATTAATATTATGTATATATAATAGTTCTAAAAAATTAAATAAGTATTTCACATATTTTAATATGTATTTAACCATTATAATGTTTTGATGACCATACATGATGGTGAAAATGAAAAATGGAAACCCATCATCTATGATGGTGGTAAATCGGTACAACCAAGATGTTTTTTTCATTTTTTTAATTAAATACAGAGGTGAAGGGGTTTGATGATATATTTTAGAATATTATAATAACATTACTATATATATATATATATATATTTATTATAGTTAAAATTTATGTTTGGATGAAGGAGGTTAGATAAGGATGAGAAAATAAAAAATATCAAAGGGAATGATTGATGGTTTTTCCTCTTGAATTCTTATCCTTTAGAACCTCTATCTGGGACACGGGTTTGGTCTTTTTCTGAGACCAAAATACCAGAATGCGGTGGAGATAGATTGTTCATTAATTTGAAAATATTTTAGGTTTTGTGGTGTGAGTATAAGAAGTGATGAGAGGTGGTATTTATACTGGAAGATAGGGGAGTGTTTTCATTAATTTAATCATTTGATTATTATTTTGACTCTAGACTAAGAATAGTCTAAAAATTAAATAAAAATATATTAAAACAATTAATTATATTTTGATTTTATGAGATTACAATATCTATACATCATCTATGACCAATTAATTCATGTATATTTCTTATAACATAAATTAATGTACTAATCTATACAACAAAATTTCAGCAATTTTAGAAAAATAAAAAAATCGCCCTAGACATTTATCAACATTAATAATTTGAATATGGACTCCATTTTTTGAAACTAATTTTTTAAATATGATTACATTCATTTTTTTTAAAATCATCATTTACTGGAAATAACTACTATTTTAAAATCCTAAATGATTTAATAAAAAATTAAAAAACAACTTATGGTATCATTAAATCAAACTAATTTTTTAAATATGATTACATTCATTTTTTTTAAAATCATCATTTACTGGAAATAACTACTATTTTAAAATCCTAAATGATTTAATAAAAAATTAAAAAACAACTTATGGTATCATTAAATCATATAACAATCATAAGAAGAAAATATTATTTTTAGATTTTATGTTATGAAAATAAAATAACAATTAAATAATTATATTAGTTAAAAAAAATTAAATAAATAAGTATGTTTTAAAAAATACCAAATCATAATTTATCATTTTCAAAATATTTATTTACTTATACTATGATATAATTATATCATATCTTTATTTATAAGAATCTTAATTGTTATTTATAATTTTATATGTGATTTAACTATTCTATTGGGAAAATTATTTTTCATAAGGACCAAAATACTTTACAAACGGCTAGTTTACTATTTAACTATTATATGTTCAATAATTTTTTTACAAAAATCCTCTTATTTCATTCATTCTCCATTTATACTATTTTTTTGGTGATCAATATGTTATTTTCTATAATTTATATTATATGAAATAATTTTATGTGAAATAAAATATATCTATGGATTCAATTTATTTAAGAGGATTCATAATATAAAATCATGGGTTTATTAAATAGTTCCCGCATTTATAAATTTCATCCTTGATATTTTTGGTGATTATTTATATATTATAATATGTGTGTGGTTCTTCTTCATAACATCATCATATTCCTAAAGTGATTCTATAATTATAAGTTTTCTCTAAAGAACCATTACCAGTAAAGTTATAATATTTTTAAATACTTTATCTCTTGTGTCATGAATTTAAATAAGCTTTTCACAGTAATAAAAATATGATTCTTGTTATTTTTATTTAAAATTGAGTACATGGGTTGGGTTTTTATTGTACTTATTTAAAAATTACATGTGTAAAACATCATGAAATTTGGAGAGACTTGGTGACATTAAAAATTGGCATCCTACGTGTAACATCCCAAGTAAGTAATGAATAATAGATATTTTTATCTATGTCTATTAGTGAATTAGATAGTTTTTTAGAGGCTTAAAAGGAAAATGAATCTAATCTTAAGCATGAAATACACTAATATTTTTAAAACATTATTTTACTTCCTTTTGATGGAAAATCATTTTTAAATCTATCTTTTGACAATTTTATAAGCTATGTTTTTGAAAATAAACTTATTATTTATTATTGGGACATCAAATTTTACTTTGTGTGAATTTTTGGTATGTTTATGATAAAGTTCATTTTTTAATGAATAGTGAAAAATGTTGTATTTTAATTCAAAACCTCTTTTTAATCTAATTTATTTATATGATTAGATTATATTTTGAATTGGTTTTGAAGTGAAATTATAATATATTTTTACCATTTAATCCAATGGTGGTCATTGGAATCAATTTCACTTTGAAATTGGACTTAAACTGTGTCAATCTTTTGATACTCATTGTTTCATAAAAACACGCTATTTGTCATGACAACGGGAATTAATTATTAAATTAATTAATATGACTTATATGATTTGAATTTTGTAAAATAGACATCATTTTTGAATTTGGAATATCAAATATAGCTTAGGGTGATGTTTTGGTGTTTTTCTGAAAAACGTCAATTTTTGATGAATAGTGAAACCACTAAGTGGTAGTTAAAGAAACTGATTTTTCGTTTAAATGAAACTTTTACACTTCTGTGATTTGATTTTCAAAAATCCAACATACATGGTTGTCATTAATAAGTAAAATGTTGTTCAATGAGATTAAAATAATTTTTTGGTTAATAGTTACTTTTAAGTTCTTAATCGCGATTAGAGGTAATTAGTGTAGTTTAAGGTAAAAATAATGTTTTAATAATATGAGATGAGCTTTAGACATGTACTACCCTCATTGGATGTGTCATGGACGACCAGGATAAGCCATGGGTCAACTTGGGGACCCCATGGAGCCACTTTTGTTGGGAAATGACATAAATAACTTTTTATTTAATGTTAAAGTAAAATTGACACAAACATGAGATGTTTTACTAAAACAATTTTTATATTGGGTTATACAAGTCAGATTTTTACTATAAATATTCATTAGAATTTTAAAAATATTTCCTACATCATGATATTTTTTTATAATTTTTAGACATTAAATAAATTAAATTATTTATGACATCATGATGATGCAGTGATTACCTCATTAATAAAGGCTTTAAATAAAATGAAACGATAATGTAAAATCTATGACCTAAAAATGTCCAAAACCTATTAGATGGGTGGATATCGAACCCTTATCACCTTATACTATAATTATATCAATGTGGTACCTTTTTAATCCGAAACTCATTTTAAAATAAAGTAACATTTCTTTACTTTCCAAGAGTGCCCCTCCTCTCCTCTTATAAAAGGCCCCCACCTCTACCTCCTTACCCACACTTCCAAAGCGTTTGGCTTGGCCAACCCCTGCCCATTTTGTCTCTCAACTTCCCTCTATTACTCCTTGAAGCCTCACTTTGTCCAGATGTCTTCCCAAGGAAGCGTTTGAGCTCAAACAAAAGGGAGTTACCCGATTTTAAGGTATTGTCTTCACTTGAGTCTGTTTGTTTTATTTTTATTCTCCAACCCCATAAACTCTTTTTATTCATTTATTTTTAACAACTAAAGTATCTACAATATACTAGGTTGTTGTTATGAGAAGTATTCAAGCTACACCTACACACACCTATATCTAATGGTTAAAGAACATACTATTTCCGTGGATGGCGAATTTCTGCCTCCCGAAACGATGATTGTTCAACATTCATTTAACACATTAAAAGGTGGAAATTAAGATGACACTATATTTATATATGATATATAATATGTTTTTGTTTTCCTTAAGCTTCTATATTTTTCATTTTGTTCATATCTTTATTGTTTCCATTATGGGTAAACATGATATCTTCATTGAAGGAAGTGCAGACTACCGCCCCCTCAAAGTGATATGATTCGTTAATACCATATGTGGGACGTATAAAGGATGGATTTATGATATTATATATGATATTACACTGGACTTATAATATACCTTTATATCATTATGATTCCATTTCATAAAATATGAAATAGAAATGGAAGCAGCGTTCATGCGTACGTATGGCTTACCGTCTCCATTAATGGTGCATCTCATTTCTTACCTCTAAATGTTATGTAATATTATAAATGCATGAATGTAATGGATATATATGATATATATGATATATACATCATGAATAACATTCTGAATATAATGGATACATGAACAAATTGTAATTATAAAGGGTTTATTTTTGACTCAAGTACCAATGATCGTTAAAACGACCATTATTAACATAAATAATTACATAGTGTTCATGACATGGCAATAAGTGATATAAAAGGAATAATGAACTTGAAAAAGGTTCATAAACTAGTATAAATTAACTCATGTTTATTATCCAGGAGATTAAAAAATGACTGAGTCAAGTCGGACCCGAGGTATGTGACTTTGTCTCAATCTCCTTTCATTGAGGCATATTTTTGTTTTATACACCACTTTCATTAATACGGTGTAAAACCCCCTTTGACTTTTATGTTTATTCAAAAGGAATATTTTTTATACAAAACGTTTACTAAACGAAAAAAGGGAACGTTTTTGTCGTACGTATGCGGCAACAACGACTTCTCCGCCGCCGTGACCATTATTTGAGTTTCGGCTTCCTCTATAAGCCATACCATTTTTAAAAGAAAAATAAATACCATGTTTTACTTTTCTTTTATTTTGGTATTGAGAATGGTTTTCATAATGTTTTTATATCAATGTGTTGTATTGATATCTTGTGATTTAAAGGTGGAAATGTTATGTTTCCTTTATGCATGTTTTATGTGATACGATTATGTTGAGGTTCTTAGGCATTATTATGAAAATGAGTGGTTCCGTTATAAACTAAGGGCAGGTGAGCCCGATATAGCTCTCCAATGCATTGGGTAATGTGAAGGAGTGAAACGTTAAGGTTTCTATGAAGAGATTTAGGGAATATATTGTGATGGGTATTCCAAACGTAACCAAGAGGCTTACTCCCTACATAAGAATGTTATGAATGCCTCAAGTTACCTTTATGTCTTATGATTTCTAGGATTTATTCATGATTTTATGAGGTATGTAAAAGTGCTTATGTTTTATGGGTAAAGTATGATTTCATTCTTATGTATGTATGTACCCAAGTTTCCTTTCCATATTTTTATATCCCTTACTGAGCTTTTTATGCTCATCCCATGTTTTTGAAATGTTTTTCATAGGTCAAGGGAATGGTACATGATATGATGATAGTGTCAAGGAAGTGTCAAGAAAGAATCCATGTTTTATTTTAAATATGTTTCCATTGATGGGAAAAATGAATACTATCTTTTATGTAGCCACTTTGTTTAAATATGGAATGTATTGCAAGTTTTATGTTCTAATTCTCTAAAACTCTAAACCTGAAAAGATCCTCAAGGTGTAATCTTATAATAACTCAAGATTAAGTAAGGTTTAAGGATGGGGCCTTATAGTTGGTATCAAAGGCCGGTTTAGATAACTTTAGGAGTTATAATTATATTAAATGATTATCCAAAAATATTTTTTTGAAATGATATAGCATTTGAAGATTACCATGTTGCTTCATCTAAGACATGTTTGTTCAGAATGGTTTTCGGCAGAGGAAACATGGAAGCAGTGCTAGGAAGGCATACAGAAGGAAATATCCTTCCGAATCAGAATACTAAGATGGTCAGAATTGGAACTAAACAGTTTGTTGCAGTAATGGTGTAGTTGACTCAAGTGATAAATGGTGGTGGTATCCATGCACGAGATCAGCCAGATCAACCACAGAGGAACATGTCAGTAGTGGAACATTTCATGAGGCAACATCCCCCATCATTCAGAGGATCATCTGACCCTGTGCTAGCTAAAGGGTGGATTAATTCACTGGAGAAGATTTTCGATGTCATGGGGTGTTCAGACAATCAAAATGTTAGTCGTCCTATTTACCATTTGGAGGGTGAAGCAGATCAGTGGTGGTCGATGGTTAAAAATATTCGGGATGCCGATGAGATTGATGCTCTTGACTGGAATGAATTTAAAGGTATGTTTCTTGAAAAGTATTTTCCTAAGGTTGTTCGACTTAGGATGGAAAAGAAATTATTGGAATTGAGGCATGAGGAAGACTCAGTGGCTACCTATGAAGAAAGGTTCCCTCGATTGGCAAGGTATGCTCCAAATTTTATCCGAGACCTAGATAGTAAAATCAATCATTTTTACTCAGGATTAAAGCCAAAATATCGAAGGGAATTAGCTTCTCGTGAGTTTAAAAGTTATGAAAAGCTATTTCGATGTGCTGAGAAGGTGGAAATGGAGTTTTCCGATGACCAAGTGTTCTATAACAACCAGCAGAAGAAGAGACCGAGGTGGTAGGAGAAAGGGAAGAATTCTTCAAAAGAGTCTGATGGTAAGAAAACTAAAATTCCAGTTTGTCATAAATGTGGTAAAATTCATGCTGGGGATGGTCTTGTAAATTCTGGAAAGTGCTACTGATGTGGTAATATGGGACATAAGTCTCGTGATTACACTGAAAAAAATCAAGGTGATGGTAAGTCCAAATTTGATTTACAGTTAGTGAAATGTTTTAAGTGCAATGAGATGGGTCACTATGAAAATGAGTGTCCGAAAAAGAGCTCGAGTGATGTGAAGTAGTTAGACAACAAGCAGAAAGGGGTGGTGAAATCCTTTGCAACTACTTCAGCAGATGTCGGGCTATCAAATGAAGTTGTATCAAGTACTTTGTTTGTTTTTTCAGATTATGCCAGTGTGTCGTTTGATTCGGGGTCCACACATTCTTTCCTCTCTGAAATCTTTGCTAGTAAAATGGGAATACCATCTCAAGAAATGACTCCTGACCTTGTGGTAAAAACACCTGGGGGAAATGTTGAGGCAAAAAGAATTTATAAGAATCTTCCTATCCTTATCCGTGGAAAGAACCTACTTGCAAACCTTATTGTTCTACCTCTAGTAGAGTTTGATGTTATCCAGGGTATAGATTGGCTCTCTATTTACCATGCTAAGATTGAATGTAGAGCTAAAGAAGTTTCTTTTCAGAAAGACTTTCAGTTTCTGTACAAGAATGAACCCTTACTGTTGATAACTTATCAAGAGTCCGGGAAACTTGTAAAAGATAGAAATGAATGTTACTTTGCACATATTGTTGAAATCAAGGGAACTGTTCAGATTAATGATGTGCCAGTGGTAAATGAGTATCCTGATGTTTTTCTTAATGAGTTGCCTGGAATAATACCAGATCGGGAAGTTGAAATTACTGTTGACATAGTTCCTAATGCTAAGACAATTTCGAAACCCCCTTATCGAATGGCTCAAATTGAACTTTTAGAGTTGAAGGAGAAACTGCCAGATTTATTATAGAAAGGTTTCATTCGACCTAGCACATCACCATGGGGTGCTCCTGTTTTATTTGTTAAAAAGAAATATGGTTCTATGAGACTTTTCATTGATTATAGATCCTTGAATAACATCACTATTAAGAACACATATCCTTTGCCTCATATTGATGATTTGTTTGATCAGCTCCAGGGAGCTCAGTTTTTTTCAAAAATTGACCTGATATCGGGGTACCATCAGCTGAAGGTAATGGAAGTAGATGTTCCAAAGACTATGTTTCGTACAAGATATGGCCATTATTAATTTGTAGTAATGCCTTTTGGGCTAACCAATGCACCTGCTGTATTCATGGACTTAATGAATAGAATTTTCCCTGAGTTCTTGGATAAGTTTGTGGTGGTTTTCATTGATGATATTTTGGTGTTTGTTAAAAGTTAAGAGGAGCATGAAAGACATTTAAGGGATATTTTTCAAACCTTAAAAGAAAAGAAATTGTAGGGTAAATTCAGCAAGTGTGAGTTTTGGTTGCAACAAATTTCATTCCTTGGTCACATTGTTTCTAAAGATGGGATAAATGTCGATCCTGCAAAAACAAAGGTTGTTGAAGAATGGACAAGACCCACAAATATAACATATATTCATAGCTTACTTGGTTTGGCAAGCTATTACCAAAGGTTTGTTAGAAATTTTTCACAGTTATCTAGTCCAATGAGTAATCTAACTCGGAAGGGTGTTAAGTTTATCTCGACAAAAGAATGTGATGATTGTTTTCTGGAATTGAAAAGAAGATTGGTGAATGCTCCGATTTTGGAACTACCTTCCAGGAAAGGGGATTTTGTTATCTACAATGATGCTTCATTGAATGGACTTGGTTGTGTCCTAATGCAGAACAACCAGGTAATTGCTTATACTTCACGACAGTTGAAAACTCATGAGCTAAATTACCCTACACATGATTTGGAATTAGCTGCTGTTGTTTTCACTTTAAAAATTTGGAGGCATCATTTGTATGGATTAATGTTTGTAATATATACCGATCACAAAAGTTTAAAGTATATATTCTCTCAGAAAGAGTTAAACATGAGACAAAATAGATGGCTAGAATTAATCAAGGATTATGATTGTACAATTCATTACCATTCGGGAAAAGTAAATAAAGTGGATGATGCTTTGAGTCGAAAAAGTAATGCTTCATTATCAATGTTGCATTTGGAACGTGATCCTTTGGTTAAGGATTTGATGAAATTTGGCATAGAAGTTGTTGGTGCAGGATGTTCTTCTGTTTTGTTTTAGGTATTTGTGAAATCTTCTCTATCAGACAAAATCAAGCAAGCACAGACGCAAGATAGTGAGTTGCAGAAAATGGTAGAGCTGGTTCAGAAAGGTAAGTTGCATGAATTCAACATTGATAGTGATTGTGTTTTGAGATTTGGGAAGAGATTGTGTGTGTATTGTGATTCACAGTTGAAGAGAGAGTTGTTATATGAATCTCACAGGTCTCTGTTTTCAGTTCATCCTGGCAGTACTAAGATGTACAGAGATCTGTGGGAGTATTACTAGTGGGATGGAATGAAAAGAGATATTACTGATTTTACTGTGAAGTGTTTGACATGTCAACAGATTAAAGCAGAGCAGCAGTTACCGAAAGGGATGCTTCAACCTTTACCAGTACCAGAGTGGAAATGGGAGAATATATTCATGGACTTTGTTGTGGGATTACTGAAGACATCTCGAGGTAATAATGCAATCTGGGTTATTGTTGATCGCTAAACTAAATCTGCTCATTTCCTTCCTATTCGATATACTTTCTCTCTAGATCAACTTTCTCGATTGTACCTTAAAGAGATAGTCAGGTTGCATGGTGTTCCTCTATCCATTGTATCCAATCGTGATCCCAGGTTCACTTCTAACTTTTGGAAAGGCTTTCAGAAGTCGTTGGTTACTGAATTAAATTTTAGTACATCTTTTCATCCTCAATCAGTTGGGCAGTCAGAATGAACAATTCAAGCTTTGTAATATATGCTACGTGCTTGTTCGATGGATTATCAGGGAAGTTAGGACCAATATCTTTTTTTGGTTGAATTTTCATACAATAACAATTTTCATTCCAGTATACAGATGGCACCATTTGAGGAATTATATGGGAAGCGGTGTCGAACTCCAGCTTTTTGGGATGAAGTGGGTGAAAGAAAGCTGATGGGACCAGAATTGGTAGAAGAGTTGGTAGAAAAAGTTCAACTGATACAGAAACACATGAGAACAGCTCACAGCAGGCAGAAGAGTTATACAGACAATAGGAGGAAGGATCTCTCTTTTGAGGTAGGTGATCATGTTTTTCTAAAGGTTTCTCTATGGAAAAGTGTGATGCGATTTGGTAAGAAATGAAAGCTGAGTCCAAGGTTAATTGGACCATATGAAATTCTGGAGAGAGTTGGATCAGTTTCATACAGAGTGTCATTACCTCCGAGTTTATCTCAGGTACACAATGTTTTTCGTGTTTCAATGGTGAGAAAGTATATTCCAGATCCATATCATGTTTTGAGTCAAGAGGTAGTTCATCTGGAAGATAACTTATCTTATGAGGAACAACTGGTCCAGATTCTTGACCTTTGGGAGCAAGTGTTACGGAATAAGGTGATTCATCAGGTAATGTTTTTTTGGAAAAACCACATGATTGAAGAGGCAACATGGGAATCTGAAAATTCAATGAGGGATAAATACCACCATTTATTCTATAAGTAAATAAATTGAGGGGATGCAATTTTCTAAAGGGGGGAAGGATGTAATATCCCAATTATGTAATTAATAATAGATATTTTTATCTATGTCTATTAATGAATTAGATAGTGTTTTACAGGCTTAAAATAAAAATGAATCCAATCTTAAGCATGGAATACACTAATATTTTTAAAAGATTGTTTTACTGCATTTTAGTGGAAAACCAATTTTAAATCTATCTTTTGAAAATTTTATAAGCTATGTTTGACAAAATAAACTTATTCTTTATGATTGGGACATCAAAATTTACTTTGTGTGAATTTTTTGTATTTTCCCGATAAAGTTCATTTTTTAATGAATAGTTAAAATTGTTGTATTTTAATTCAAAACCTCTTTGTAATCTAATTTATTTATATGATTATATTATCTTTGGAACTAATTTTGAAGTTAAAATAGAATATATTTTTACCATTTAATCCAATGGTGGTCATTGGAATCAATTTCACTTTGAAATTGGACTTAAACTAGTGTCAATCTTTTGATACTTATTGTTTTATAAAAACACGCTATTTGTCATGAGAACGGGAATTAATTATTAAATTAATTAATGTGACTTATATGATTTTAATTCTTTAAAATAGACATCATTTTTGAATTCGGAATATCAAATATAGCTTAGGGTGATGTTTTGGTGTTTTTCTGAAAAACTTCAATTTTTGATGAATAGTGAAACCACTAAGTGGTAGTTAAAGAAACTGATTTTTCATTTAAATGAAACTTTTCCACTTCTGTGATTTGAATTTCAAAAATCTGACATACATGGTTGTCATTAAGAAGTAAAATTTGGTTCAATGAGATTAAAATAATTTTTTGGTGAATAGTAACGTTTAAGTTCTTAATCGTGATTAGAGGTAATTAGTGTAGTTTAAGGTAAAAATAATATTTTATTAATATGAGATGAGCTTGACACATGTCCTACCCTAATTGGATGTTTCATGGCCGACCATGACAAGCCATGGGTAAACTTGGGGACCCCATGGAGCCACTTTGGTTGGGAAATGACAAAAATAACTTTTTATTTAATGTTAAAGTAAAAATGACACAAACATGAGATGTTTTACTAAAACAATATTTAAATGGGGTTATACAAGTCATATTTTTGACTATAAATATTCATTATAAATATAATAAGATTTCCTACATCATGATATGTTTTTTTATAATTTTTATACATTAAATAAATTAAATTATTTATGACATCTTGATGATGCAGCGATTACCTCATTAATAAAGGCTTTAATAAAATGAAAAGATAATGTAAAATCTATGACCTACACATGTCCGAAAACTATTGGATGGGTGGATTTAAAACCCTTATCACCTTATCCTATAATTATATCAATTTGGGACCTTTTGAATCTGAAAATCATTTTAAAATAAAGTAACATTTCTTTACTTTCCAAGAGTGTCCCTCCTCTCCTCTTATAAAAGGCCCCCAACTCTACCTCCTTACCCACACTTCCAAAGCCTTTGGCTCGGCCAACCCCTGACCATTTTGTCTCTCCACTTCCCTCTATTACTCCTTGAAGCCTCACATTGGGCAGAAGTCTTCCCAAGGAAGCCTTTGAGCTCAAACCAAAGGGAGTTACCCGATTTTAAGGTAATGTCTTCACTTGAGTCCCTTTGTTTTATTTTGCTTCTCCATCCCCCTAAACTCTTTTTATTCATTTCTTTTGTAACAACTCCAGTATCTTAATTACACTAGGATGTTGTTATAATATGGATTCGAGCTACACCTACACACACCTACATCTAATGGTTAAAGAACATACTGTTTCCGTGGATGGCGAATTTCTACCTCCCGAAACGATGATTGTTCAACATTCTTTTAACACCTTAAAAGGTGGACATTAAGATGAAACTATATTTATATATGATATATAATATGTTTATGTTTTCCTTAAGCTTTTGTATTTTTCATTTTGGGCATACCTTTATGGTTTCCATTATGGGTAAACATGATATCTTCATTTAAGGAAGTGCGGACTACCACCCCCCTCAAAGTGAATTGATTCGTTAATACCATATGTGGGACGTATAAAGGATGGAGTTATGATATTATATATGATATTACACTGAAATTATAATATAACTTTATATCATTATGATTCCATTTCATAAAATATAAAATATAAATGGAAGCAGCGTTCATGCGTATATACGGCTTACCGTCTCCATGAACGGTGCATTTCATTTCTTACCTCTAAATGTTATGTAATATAATAAATGCATGCATGTACTGGATATATATGATATATATGATATCTAAATCATGAATACAATTCTGAATATAATGGATACATGAAAAAATTGTAATTATAAGGGGTTTATTTTTGACTCAAGTACCAATGATCGTTAAAACGACCGTTATTAACTTAAATAATTACATAGTGTTCATGACATGGAAATAAGTGACATAAAAGGAATAATGAACTTGAAAAAGGTTATTAAACTAGTAGAAATTAACTCACTTTTATTATTCAGTAGATTAAAGAACGACCAAGTCAAGTCAGACCCAAGGTATGGGACTTCGTCTCAATCTCCTTTCATTGAGGCATATTTATGTTTTATACACCACTTTATTTAATACGGTGTATAAACCACATTGAATTTTTAGTTTATTCAAAAGGAATCATTTTTATACAAAGCGTTTACTAAATGACAAAATGGAATGTTTTTGTTGTACATATGCGGCGACAATGACTTCTCCGCCGCTGTGACCATTATTTGAGTTTCGGCTTCCTCTACAAGTCGTACATTTTTTTAAAAGAAAAATGAATACCATGTTTTACTTTTCTTTTATTTTGGTAATGAAAATGGTTTTCATAATGTTTTTATATCAATGTGTTGTATTGATATCTTTTGATTGAAAGATGGAAATGTTATGTTTCCTTTATGCATGTTTTATGTGATACGATTATATTTAGGTTCTTGGGCATTATTATGAAGATGGGTGGTTCCGTGATAAACTAAGAGTGGGTGAGCCCGATATAGCTCTCTAATGCATTGGGTAACGCGAAGGAGTGAAACATTAAGGTTTTGCTGAAGAGATTTAGTGAATATATTGTGATGGGTATTCCAAACGTAACCAAGAGGGTTACTCCCTACGTAAGAATGTTATGAATGCCTCAAGTTACCTTTATGTATTATGATTTCTATGATTTATTCATGATTTTATGAGGTATGTTAAAGTGCTTATGTTTTATGGGTAAAGTATGATTTCATTCTTATGTATGTATGTACCCATGTTTCCTTTCCATATTTTTATATCCCTTACTGAGCTTTTTATGCTCATCCCATGTTTTTGAAATGTTTTTCACAGGTCAAGGGAATGGTACATGATATGATGATAGTGTCAAGGAAGTGTCAAGAAATAATCCACGTTTTATTTTAAATATGTTCCCATTGATTGGAAAAATGAATACTATCTTTTATGTAGCCACTTTGTTTAAATGTGTAATGTAATACATGTTTTATGTTCTAATTCTCTAAAACTCTAAACCTGAAAAGATCCTCGAGGTGTAATCTTGTAATAACTCATGATTAAGTAATGTTTAAGGCTGGGGCATTATTGTTGGTATCAATGGTCAGTTTAGATAACTTTAGGAGTTATAATTCTATTAAATGATTATCCAAAAATATATTTTTTGAAATGATATAGCATTTGAAGATTACCATGTTGATTTATCTAAGACATGTTTGTTCAAAATGGTTTTCCACAGAGGAAATAGGGAAGTAGTGCTAGGAAGGCATACAGAAGGAAATAACCTTCCGAATCAGCATCCTGATATGGTCAGAATTGGAACTGAACAGTTTGTTATAGTAATGGCACAGTTGAATCAAGTGATAAATGGTGGTGGTATCCATGCATAAGATCAGCCAGATCAACCACATAGGAACATGTCAGTGGTGGAACACTTAATGAGGCAACATCCCCCATCATTCAGAGGATCATCTGACCATGTGCTAGCTGAAGGGTGGATTAAAGAACTGGAGAAGATTTTCGATGTCATGGGGTGTTCAGACAATCAAATGGTTAGTCTTTCTATTTACCGTTTAGAGGGTGAAGCAGATCAGTGGTGGTCGATGGTTAAAAATATCTGGGACGCCGATGAGATTGATGCTCTTGACTGGGATGAATTTAAAGGTATGTTTCTTGAAAAGTATTTTCAATAGGCTGTTTGACTTTGGATGGAAATGCAATTTCTGGAATTGAGGCAAGAGGAAGACTCAGTGGCTACCGATGAAGAAAGGTTCACTTGATTGGCAAGGTATGCTACAAATTTTATCTGAGAACTTGATAGTAAAATCAATCGTTTTTACTCAGGATTAAAGCCTAAATATGGAAGGGCATTAGCTTCTAGTGAGTTTAAAAGTTATGAAAAGCTTGTTCGATGTGCTGAGAAGGTGGAAATGGAGTTTTCCATTGACCAAGTGTTCTATAACAACCAGCATAAGAAGAGTCCGAGGTGGCAGGAGAAAGGGAATAATTCTTCAAAAAAAGTCTGATGGTAAGAAAACTGAGTTTCTAGTTTGTGATAAATGAGGAAAATTTCATGTTGGGTATTGTCTTCTGAATTCTGGAAAGTGCTACCGATGTGGTAAGATGGGGCATAAGGCTCGTTATTGCACTGAAAAAGATCAAGGTGATGGTAAGTCCAAATTTGATTTACAGTTAGTGAAATGTTTTATGTGCAATGAGATGGGTCACTATGCAAATGAGTGTCCGACAAAGAGCTCGAGTGATGTGAAGCAGTTAGACTACAAGTAGAAAGGGGTGGTGAAGTCCTTTGCAACAACTTCAGTAGATGTTAGGCCAACAAATGAAGTTGTATCAGGTACTTTGTTTTTTCCAGATTATGCCAGTGTGTTGTTTTATTCGGGGTCCTCACATTCTTTCATATCTGAAACCTTTTTTAGTAAAATGGGAATACCATCTCAATAAATGACTCCTGAACTTGTGGTTAAAACACCTAGGGGAAATGTTGAGGCAAAAAGAATTTATAAGAATCTTCCTATCCTTATCCGTGGAAAGAACCTACTTGAAAACCTTATTGTTCTACCTCTAGTAGAGTTTGATGTTATCCTGGGTATGGATTGGCTCTCTATTTACCATGCTAAGATTGACTGTAGAGCTAAAGAAGTTTTTTTTTCAGAAAGACATTCAATTTGTGTACAAGAATGAACCCTTAATGTTGATAACTTATCAAGAGGCCGAGAAACTTATAAAATATGGAAATGAATGTTACCTTGCACATATTGTTGAAAACAAGGGAACTGTTCAGATTAATGATGTGCCAGTGGTAAATGAGTATCCTGATATTTTTCCTGATGAGTTGCCTGGAATAATACCAGATCGGGAAGTTGAATTTACTATTGACTTAGTTCCTGATGCTAATCCAATTTTGAAACCCCCTTATCGAATGGATCAAATTGAACTTTTAGAGTTGAAGGAGAAATTGCAAGATTTATTAGAGAAAGGTTTCATTCGACCTAGCACATCACCATGGGGTGCTCCTGTTTTATTTGTTAAAAAGAAAGATGGTTCTATGAGACTTTGCATTGATTATAGATCCTTGAATAACATCACTATTAAGAACAAATATCCTTTCCCTTAGATCAATGATTTGTTTGATCAGCTCTAGGGAGCTCAGTTTTTTTCATAGATTGACCTGAGATTGGGGTACCATCAGCTGAAGGTAAATGATGAATACATTCCAAAGACTGTGTTTCGTACAAGATATGGACATTATTAATTTGTAGTAATGCCTTTTGGGCTAACCAATGCACCTTCTGTATTCATGGAATTAATGAGTAGAATTTTCCATGAGTTATTGGATAAGCTTATGGTGGTTTTCATTGATGATATTTTGGTGTTTTCTAAAAGTAAAGAGGAGAATTAAAGACATTTAAGGGTTATTTTGCAAACCTTAAAAGAAAAGAAATTGTATGGTAAATTCATAAGGTGTGAGTATTGGTTGCAACAAATTTCTTTCCTTGGTCACATTGTTTCTAAAGATGGGATAACTATTGATCCTGCAAAAACAAAGGTTGTTGAAGAATGTCCAAGACCCACAAATATAACAGAGATTCATAGCTTCCTTGGTTTGGCAGACTATTACCAAAGGTTTGTTAGAAATTTTTCACGGTTATATAGTCTAATGACTAAGCTAACTCGGAAGGGTGTTAAGTCTATTTCGACAAAAGAATGTGATGATTGTTTTCAGGAATTGAAAAGAAGATTGGTGAATACTCTGGTTTGGGAACTACCTTCCAGGAATGGGGAGTTTGTTATCTATAGTGATGCTTCATTGAAAAGGCTTGGTTGTGTCCTAATGCAGAATGATCGGGTAATTGCTTATGCTTCACGACAGTTGAAAAATCATGAGGTAAATTACCCTACACATGATTTGGAATTAGATGCTATTGTTTTCGCTTTAAAAATTTGGAGGAATCATTTGTATGGAGTAAAGTGTGAAATATATACCACTCACAATAGTTTAAAGTATATATTCACTCAGAAATATTTAAACATGAGACAGAGGAGATGGCTAGAATTAATTAAGGATTATGATTGTACAATTCATTACCATCTGAGAAAATCAAATAAAGTGGCTGAGGCTTTGAGTCGAAAAAGTAATGCTTCATTAGCAATGTTGCATTTGGAATGTGATCCTTTGGTTAAATATTTGATGAAATTTGGCATAGAAGTTGTTGGTGCAAGATGTTCTTTTGTTTTGTTTCAGGTATCAGTGAAATCATCCCTATCAGACAGAGTCAAGCAAGCACAGAAGCAAGACATTGTGTTGCAGAAAAAGGTATAGCTGGTTTAGAAAGTTAAGTTGCAAGAATTAAACATTGATAGTGATTGTGTTTTGAGATTTGGGAAAAGATTCTGTGTGCCTTGTGATTTACAGTTGAAAAGATAGTTGTTATGTGAAACTCATAGTTCCCCGTTTTCAGTTCATCCTAGAAGTACTAAGATGTACAGAGATCTGCGGGAGTATTACTGGTGGGATGGAATGAAAAGAGATATTGCTGATTCTACTGTGAAGTGTTTGACATGTCAACAGGTTAAAGCAGAGCGGCAGTTATCGAAAGGGATGCTTCAGCCTTTACCAGTACCAGAGTGGAAATGGGAGAATATATCCATGGACATTGTTGTGGGATTACCGAAGACATGTCTAGGTAATAATGTAATATGGGTTATTGGTGATTGCTTGACTAAATCTGCTCATTTCCTTCCTATTTGTGATACTTTCTCTCTAGATCAACTTTCTCAATTGTACCTTAAAGAGATAGTCAGGTTGCATGGAGTTCTTCTATCCATTGTATCCGATCGTGATCTCAGGTTCACTTCAAACTTTTTCAAAGGCCTTCAGAAGTCGTTGGGTACTGAATTAAATTTTAGTACATATTTTCATCCTCAATCAGATGGGCAGTCAGAACGAACAATTCAGACTTTGGAAGATATGCTACGTGCTTGTTAGATGGATTATTAGGGAAGTTGGGACCAACATCTTTCTTTGGTTGAATTTTCATATAATAACAGTTTTCATTCCAGTATACAGATAGAACCATTTGAGGTGTTATATGGGAAGCGGTGTCGAACACCAGCTTTTTGGGATGAAGTGGGTGAAAGAAAACTGATGGGACCAGAATTGGTAGATGTGTTGGCAGAAAAAGTTCAACTGATACAGAAACACATGAGAACAGCCTAGAGCAGGCAGAAGAGTTATGCGGACAACAGGAGCAAGGATCTCTCTTTTAATGTAGGTGATCATGTTTTTCTCAAGGTTTCTCTATGGAAAAGTGTGATGTGATTTGGTAAGAAAGGAAAGCTGAGTCCAAGGTTCATTGGACCATATGAAATTCTGTATAGAGTTGGATCAGTTGCATACAGAGTGGCATTACCTCCGAGTTTATCTCAGGTACACAATGTTTTTCATGTTTCGATGCTGAGAAAGTATATGCCAGATCCATCTCATGTTTTGAGTCTAGAGGTAGTTCAGCTGGAAGAGAACCTATCTTATGAGGAACAACCGGTCCAGATTCTTGACCACAGGGAGCATGTGTTATAGAATAAGGTGATTCATCAGCTAAAGGTTTTGTGGAAAAACCACATGATTGGAGAGGCAACATGGTAATCTAAAAATGCAATGAGGGATAAATACCCCCACTTATTTGATAAGTAAATGAATTGTGGGGACACAATTTTCTAAAGGGGGGAAGTATGTAACATCCCAAGTAAGTAATAAATAATAGATATTTTTATCTATGTCTATTAATGAATTAGACAGCGTTTTAGAGTCTTAAAAGGAAAATGAATCCAATCTTAAGCATGGAATACACTAATATTTTTAAAAGATTGTTTTATTGCCTTTTGATAGAAAACCATATTTAAATCTATCTTTTGACAATTTTATAAGCTATGTTTGTCAAAATAAACTTATTATTTATGATTGGGACATCAAAATTTACTTTGTGTGAATTTTTGGTATTTTTCCGATAAAGTTCATTTTTAATGAATAGTGAAAAATGTTGTTTTTTAATTCAAAACCTCTTTTTAATCTAATTTATTTATAGGATTAGATTATCTTTTGAACTGGTTTTGAAGTTAAATTATAATATATTTTTACCATTTAATCCAACGGTGGTAATTGGAATCAATTTCACTTTGAAATTGGACTTAAACTAGTGTCAGTCTTTTGATACTTATTATTTCATAAAAACACGCTATTTGTCATGACAGTGGGAATTAATTATTAAATTAATTAATGTGACTTATATGATTTTAATTTTGTAAAATAGACATCATTTTTGAATTCGGAATATCAAATATAGCTTAAGGTGAAGTTTTGGTGTTTTTCTTAAAAACTTCAATTTTTGATGAATAATGAAACCACTAAGTGGTAGTTAACGAAACTGATTTTTTGTTTAAATAAAACTTTTCCACTTAGGTGATTTGATTTTCAAAAATCTTACATACATGGTTTTCATTAATAAGTAAAATTTGGTTCAATGAGATTAAGATAATTTTTTGGTGAATAGTAACTTTTACGTTCTTAATCGTGATTAGAGGTAATTATTGTAGTTTAAGGTACAAATAATGGTTTAATAATATGAGATGAGCTTGACACATGTCCTAACCTCATTGGATGTGTCAAGGCCGACCAAGAAAATCCATGGGTCAACTTGGGGACCCCATGGAGCCACTTTGGTTGGGAAATGACATAAATAACTTTTTATTTAATGTTAAAGTAAAAAATGACACAAACATGAGAAGTTTTAGTAAAACAATTTTTATATGGGGTAATACAAGTCAGATTGTTGACTATAAATATTCATTAGAAATATAAAATTATTTCCTACATCATGATATTTTTTTATAATTTTTAGACATTAAATAAATTTAATTACTTAAGACATCATGATGATGCATCGATTACCTCATTAATAAAGGCATTAAATAAAATGAAAAGATAATGTAACATCTATGACCTACACATGTCCAAAACCTATTGGATGCGTGTATTTCGAACCCTTATCACCTTAGCCACTAATTATATCATTGTGGGACCTTTTGAATCCGAAATTGATTTTAAAATAAAGTAACATTTCTTTACTTTCCAAGAGTGCCCCTCCTCTCCTCTTCTAAAAGGCCCCCAACTCTACCTCCTTACCCC
The DNA here is from genome assembly GCA_963277665.1 of Viscum album. Classification (NCBI taxonomy): domain Eukaryota; kingdom Viridiplantae; phylum Streptophyta; class Magnoliopsida; order Santalales; family Viscaceae; genus Viscum; species Viscum album. Next base: position 1,629,175,952 of record OY728155.1, on the reverse strand, counting down.
CACATCCAAAGCCTTTGACTCAGCCAACCCCGGCCCATTTTGTCTCTCCACTTACCTCTATTACTCTTTGAAGCCTCAATTTGGGCTTAAGTCTTCCCAAGGAAGCCTTTGAGCTCAAACCAAAGGAAGTTACCCGATTTTAAGCGAATGTCTTCACTTGAGTCCGTTTGTTTTATTTTGCTTCTCCAACCCCCTAAACTCTTTTTATTCATTTATTTTGTAACAAATCCAGTATCATAAGTATACTAGGATGTTTTTATATGTATTATTCGAGCTACACCTACACACACCTACATCTAATGGTTAAAGAACATATTGAGTCCGTGGAAGGCGAATTTCTGCCTTCCGAAACGATGATTGTTCAACATTCTTTTATCACCTTCAAAGGTGGCCATTAAGATGACTCTATATTTATATATGATATATAATATGTTTATGTTTTCCTTATTCTTCTGTATTTTTCATTTTGGGCATACATTTATGGTTTCCATAATGGGTAAACATGATATCTTCATTTAAGGAAGTGCGGACTACTGCCCCCTCAAAGTGATTTGATTCGTTAATACCATATGTGGGATGTATAAAGGATGGAGTTATGATATTATATATGATATTACACTAGAATTATAATATATCTTTATATCATTATGATTCCATTTCATAAAATATGAAATAGAAATGGAAGCAACATTCATGCGTACGTACGGCTTACCGTCTCCATGAACAATGCATTTCATTTCTTACCTCTAAATGTTATGTAATATTATAAATGCATGAATGTAATGGATATATATGATATATATGATATCTACATAATGAATAAAATTCTGAATATAATGTATTCATGAACAACTTGTAATTATAAAGGGTTTATTTTTGACTCAAATACCAATGATCATTAAAACGACTCATATTAACTTAAATAATTACATACTATTCATGACATGGAAATAAGTGATATAAAAGGAATAATGAACTTGAAAATGGTTCTAAAAATAGTAGAAATTAACACAAGTTTATTATTCATGATATTAAAGAATGACTGAGTCAAGTCGGACACGAGGTATGGGACTTCGTCTCAATCTCCTTTCATTGAGGCATATTTTTGTTTTATACACCACTTTCTTTAATACAGTGTATAAACCCCTTTGACTTTTACGTTTATTCAAAAGGAATATTTTTTATACAAAGCATTTACTAAACAACAAAAGGGAATGTTTTTGTCGTACGTATGCGGCGACAATGACTTCTCCGCCACCGTGACCAGTATTTGAGTTTCGGCTTCCTCTACAAGCCATACCTTTTATTAAAAGAAAAATAAATACCATGTTTTACTTTTCTTTTATTTTGGTATTGAAAATGGTTTCCATAATGTTTTTATATAAATGTGTAGTATTGATATCTTGTGATTGAAAGGTGGAAATGTTATGTTTCCTTTATGCATGTTTTTTGTGATGCGATTATGTTGAGGTTCTTGGGCATTATTATGAAGACAGGTGGTTCCATGATAAACTAAGGGCGGGTGCGCCTGAAATAGCTCTCTAATGCATTGGGTAACGCTAAGGAGTGAAACGTTAAGGTTTCTCCGAAGAGATTTATGGAATATACTGTTATGGGTATTCCAAACATAACCAAGAGGGTTACTCCCTACGTAAGAATGTTATGAATGCCTCAAGTTACCTTTACGTCTTATGATTTCTACGATGTATTCATGATTTTATGAGGTATGTTAAAGTGCTTATGTTTTATGGGTAAAGTATGATTTCATTCTTATGTATATATGTACCCATGTTTTCTTTCCATATTTTTATATCCCTTACTGAGCTTTTTATGCTCGTCCCAAGTTTTTTAAATGTTTTTCACAGGTCAAGGGAAAGGTACATGATATGATGATAGTGTCAAGGAAGTGTCAAGATAAAATCCATGTTTTATTTTAAATATGCTTCCATTGATGGGAAAAATGAATAATATCTTTTATGTAACCACTTTGTTTAAATGTGGAATGTAATGCATGTTTTATGTTCTAATTCTCTAAAACTCTAAACCTGAAAAGATCCTCATGGTGTAATCTTGTAATAACTCAAGATTAAGTAAGGTTTAAGGATAGGGCCTTATACTAAGGATCTAATTCATCCCTGAATTTCAAATGGTCTAATGAACCTAGGGCTTAATATCCCTTTATTACTGATATTTAAGACATCCATTCTTGGAGATACTTTCATTATGAAATTATTCAACAACTTGAAATTACAAATCCTTTTCTGGTTATAAGCATAAATATTTTTCCTACGTTGAGATCGTTTAACTCGATCTTGGAAATTCTTTAACGTTTTCATTGTGTCATTAATTTGTTCTTGGACAATAATTTTCCTCTCACCAACTTCATACCAACATGTTTGATTTTGACATATCTTGTCATATAATTCTTCATATGGCACAATTTTAGTTCTATAGTAGAAACTCTTATTGTAGGTAAATTACACTAAAGGTAAATAATTATCTTACAAACCATTAAAGTCATGTGATCATGATCTGAAAATGGATTCCAATGGGTGAATAGTTATTTTATAATGTCAATTAGTTTTTGGTGATAGGAATTACTATAATTAAGATAAATATCCAAAATCCTTTTGAATTCACTTCTATAATTTAGGTGTAAATTATAGATCATGAACACACACAATTAAAAGAGGTGCACCATGAAGGCTTAGTTGTTAATTAATATATAGTATTTATAGTAACTCAAATTGTAATTAATATCTTATATCATAAAAGGTGTGATTTTGTAAGAAGATAAGCAATAACCCATATTTTATCATTCTTTATACGGGTTTTTGGTAATGTTCTGAAATAATATATAGTAACGTCATCTAACATACACATGAGAATAAGTAGAGGTTGCATGAATCATTTAGGATGTTGTCTCTATGCCCTCACATATTGATCAACATTGAATATTGAAACATTGAATGAAACATACAACTTCATATGATACCTCTAAAAATGTTCTTTCAAATATCTATACATATTTGTAATACATTGTTCTATAAAGAAATTTGAACAATGGGAATCATCTAATACCTCCTATTTTATTCAATGTACTAATGGAGCACAAAACTGTATTCCACATTTCATAACTTCATCCTCATAAAAGATGTATTCTAATCATCCAACCTTAAAGGCATTAATTTTCATTTGAAAATTATCATAATCAGATTGAGAATTCGATAAATTCTATAGTAAATTTGGGTTAATAGTCATTTGAAAAAGAAGTTATGTTTCCCCATTATCCAAAATCACCATATCATTCATTACTAAATCTATGAATATTAGATCTTTATCAATCCTCATTTGGGTAATAATGCCATGATTTCCCCTTCTTAATGAATCAAATACATTATTTTCATTAACTGGATTATGGTGTATTGAACAATCATAATCTTAGAGTAAATAAAGCCACTATCAATACCTTATGTTGAGTTCCTTCTTTCTAATGATGTATTTCAAATTCATATTATTTGTGTATATATTACACCTTTACACATAGATTTAGTTTCTCCAAATCTTTAGAGAAATGATATTGGATACTAACTCAAGGTCATGTTTTGGATAATTTTGTTCATGATTATTCAACTACCTTGATGAATAGGTAATAGATTTATCATTTTCTATAAGGACACAAGGCAATCATTTCTTTGATGCATTACTATATATAAAAAATTAATTTCCTAATGGAAGTGTCAAAAATTGATCATTGGATAATCATCTCCTCAATTCATAAAAAATTGTATACATTTTTTCCCTATTCCATCGTAACCCCTTTTCTTATTGGAATGGTTAATGAGTTATCCAATCAGGAAAAAATATTGATGAAATGTTAATAGTGCCTTGAAAAACCAATGAAAATATGTACTTTTGTTATGTTTATTGTAGAAGGAAATTCTGGAATCAATTTTAATTCAAATGATAAATTCAGATAATATACATAGAGACTATATGGGCATGAAAAGAAACCCTATGAAGCCAGAATTCACCAATGTTAAACTTCCCGTATAAAAATTTTCTTTGTGGAGTTTTCAGAATAATCAAGATTTTATTTGAATAGTACCCATTACATTTGGATCACACCAAGATATCATTAATAAATAACAAAAACAATTATCAAGAAATACCATGAATAATATATTCATTAGATCCATTAAAATAGAGGGTTCATTAGTCTGTCCAAATAGAATTAATATAAATTTTTAATAACCATTCCTGGATCAAAATATTGTCTTTTGAATATGTTCTTTCATTACATTCTGTTGATGATATCTGTAATTATGGTCTATATTTGAAAAATATTGTTCCCTCTAATGTTGATGAACTAAAGTATAAATGTGTGGAAAATAATACTTGTTTTTTACTGTAATATCATTAATTTACCTATAGTAAATGGACAACTTCAGTGATCCATCACTCTTAATAACAATAATAACATGTGCTCCCTATAGAGAAACACTGGGGAAATAATACCTTATTAATTTACCCTTATATTTGTTTCTTCTTCTACCTTAATTCTAAAGTGTGTCTTCTATGTGGATTATATAATATAAGTTTTTTCTTAGGGATTTTATCAATGGTAAATTCCACTTCATGCTCAGGGGAGGGTTGATTTGCATATAATTCTTTAAGAATTACATCAATTTATTCTTGTACAATTTGTACATTCTAAATTTTAATATGACATTCCTCATCCCTTGATGTTGTTTTCTATTCCCCCAATAATTTCATTTAGTTGAGCTACTTCGGATGGATCTATCTAAGAATCAGCTGCTGATATTATTACTCTAAATACAATGGATTCTATATATTCATCACAACTTGTAATTTCCTTCTTTTGTAATAAATTCTCAAATATTATTTTCTATGAATGTCTGTACTAAGGATTATATCAATATCTACCATAGTTATGATGAAAAGTTCAAAAAATAAAGCTTTTCTGTATTCTATAATGGTAATGGCCCAACACATTTTTATTTAATGAGACTTCCCCTAGGAGTTTTTAATTGAAACTCACCAATTGAGTAAAAACAAAAATATCAATTTTTTTATGGAAAACTGGGGTAGATATAAAAGTGTCAGATATTCCAAAATAAAATAAAAAATAGGGTAAATTTTAAAATATTATTTATGTACTTGATACCACATCTTTTGGTACTTATACTTTTGTTTTTGTGATCATATAAGCTTATTCATCTCCCCATGGAATCTTCAATGGTATATTCCCTTAATACTAGGTATATGGATTTGAGTAATTCCCCATTTCATTATTGTTAAATCATTTAACATGATTTATCTTTTTAATAACATTGAATTCATTGTAATGATGACCCTTTTATCCATACAAAATGGATACACCCACACCATTAATTAATTTACCAATATGATTCATCTCAAAATTACCACATAATGGAAAATGGTTATTTCCATTAGTCTTATTTGATTTTTTTCATATTCTGTGGTTTCCAGAAGACCTATTATTCTCTCGATTTACATTGAACATATAGTATATATAAAAACTTTCTGCCATTTTTATGTCACTTAATATTATTTCATCATATGATGAAAATATTTGAGAATGAAGTTTCCTTCAAAATCATGGCTTGTGAACTCAAATGAAATGATCAGTACTGTCTTTTGAATCACATATGTAATCTATAACATTACTTTCTAGTCTTTTGAAGGTATCAATATACTGTACAACACTATATTTTTCCATTTTCTTTAAGATAATGGATTATATCTTCATTTTAGTGTGTTGATCATGAGTGAAATAATTTTTGAATAATGTTTCATTAAAAGTGATTCATTACTTGTAATCTATATTATCATAATCCTTATTATTTTCGATCCATAGCCACCATTGATCAGTATCTCCCTTGTGATTGTATAATTTTTTTACTACCATTTCAGTTCATTACATCCCAATGCTAGAAATATCTTTTTAGGGGTCTGGATCCACATCACATATACCACTATATTTTTATTCCAACAAAATTATAGGGTATTTCTCTATATAAAATGATTAAATGTAGTTTTTTTATAGTTATTATTCATAAGCTAAGTATGTTGAAATAAAATAGTCATGATATGCTCAGCTCCAACACTATTCATGTTGAATTTCTTGGTAGTACACTCCCTATATTTACTATGGGTTTTGATTACCTTAATTAAATTAGGAACCACCAGTAAATAATGGAACACACTATGTTTTCTGATTATCATAATATGTATTCAGAAAAAAAATCACTATAAGGACTTTTTTTAATAATCATGTTTAATTTACACATAGTTCCTTTAGTTTCTACCAAACATGACCTGATTCAAACTGTAACAACCATAACCTGAGTATCCCAACTTCGATTGTGGTTTTATAACAGTAGAATATATACTAGAGATCACATCACCAAGGAGTTTATAGTTTCATATTCTAGAAGAAACTAGATACATACATGGTTCTCTTATTACATTCGTAATTAAATAGTAACATAATAAAGGAATCAAAAATTATTCCACTATACATATTCAAAAAATTCATCTTCGTAACCTAGGTAAGGAAAAAACTAAAGGAGTGAGCTCATAAAATCATGAATGGTTATATGTCACAACAATAATTGAATCCAATTCAATGAAGAATATTTATTTTGGAAATGTAAGTAATAATAAAAATAAATTCCACCAATATAATGAAAATGAAAATGAAACCATAGATTTTATCATAGTGAAAATATAATGGAATGTAATAATTGAATACTATATATAGAAAATTTTTATTTATTTGATTTAATTTACATCGAACATTAAACTTTTATACCCATAGGTTGGGTAAAGTCTATGTGTTGAAACACATCTGATCCTAATAGGAAATAAACCTAAAGGGTTTATCGCCAACTATTTTTTCTAATAAGACCTATTGATGCATTAAGGGGATATCAATAACACAGGCCCACACATCACTAAAATTATAAATAATTATTCAAACATCGAATCAATTCAAGAACAATATGACTTTTCAAAATATCCACATTGATTAGAGGATGTAGATTCACCAATATTCCCTACTGAAAACACCATTCAAAGACAACATAATATACAAAAAAATGGTACCTGGATAAGATAATAATAATATAAATGATATAATAAATATTTATATTTAATTAAATCATCAATAACTGATGATAAAAAATAACAATCAAGTATACATACACCACACATAAGAAATTAGTGGTGAATAATGCATAACCAAAGGGAATACCATAATGGTGTTCGTGAAAGAATAGATTTAAATCATAAATGAACATTCTCAATTGATCATGGAAATATATCATGATTAATTTTTTTTAATGATGTTCAAAAATGTAAAAATGAGTGTTTAGGAATCTTTATAAATGAGCCTCTTTAATGAGGTTTAAGAAAAAAATATACTAAAGTAGAAATAAAATATAACAATGTATAATTATTTGAATTTATAAAAAAATAGAATAAGATAGTTTTAGTGGAAAAAATGTGATATTTAATAAATGTATCGGCATATTAAAAATATATAATGGATGGTACTTGTAATTTGATAAGTATTCGTGATGGTTCCCTTGAATTAGGCATTCTTAATAGGAGAAACTAAAAAGAGGTCCTTATAAAACATGAATTTCCCATAAAATAAAGATGAAATTATCTATGTAAATATATTTGTAACAAACACAAATAATATATTATGATTAAATAAGAAAACCATATATTTTCATTGTGGTAAATAGAGAGAAATAATAACCCAAAATGAAGAAATGGAGGTTTGTGGAAAAATCCTTACCTTATGTCCAAATGTTTTCTACACTTGCACATAATATCCTAGATAACAAAATTTGTTGCATTAATAATTTAATTCAGAACATATTCAACAATTATTTTATTTATTATTTGTTTATGAAGTCCAATTATGATCCTTTTCAAGTGTTTTACGATTCCATTACATTGTTCAGGAGTGCTCGTGTCCACAATTTTCATTATTGGTTCACTTGTATACCTTTATAAAAGACTTTGTAAAATGGGAATAATTGTAAAAAATTAAAATTAAATGTTTTTAATGAATATCCAAATCATTAAATGGTCTTATGTTTCATTTTCTATAGATTTTATGATGATTTATTAGATAAAATATAAATGATAATATTATAGATATTTTTTCATTTTTTTGATCAGTGCGCAAGAGTTTTGTTTTATTAATTAATAATATGTATATTTAATGGTAAGAAAAAACCTATGAAATAGTAATATAAATTTTAAAATCATTTTTCATAGTTATAATTATTTTATGACTAGTCTACAAGGTAGAAAAGAAAAATTAAAATGCATTTTCTATGATGGCAATAAATTGGCACATCACCGATGATGTATTGATTTTTAGAATAAAAGGTAGAGGAGAATAAGATTGGTGATTGATTTTTAATTTAAATATAATTTAATAGTATTTTTATGATATTTTATTTATCATGATGTTTTTTATAGGCTTCCCAACTGTTTTGTTATATCATGGTAAGTGTAACATTGTTCAATGTTGTTGTTTGTTTGGGTAAATTGCTTGAGCCTTGTTCAAATAGTGTTTGAGGAGTCTTCCTTTAAGATAAATCATGAATGTTATCAGTTATTTAATTAAATTGGTGTATTTTTTGGTTGTGAGAGTAATCATTACATAGTTGATAAATGGATTATTTTTTTTCCTTTAGGGGTGATGCTTGGAAAATGAGTCCATTTTGGCATTTCGGTTGGGTATGGTTTTTTCTTTTAGACTTGCTATGGATTTATGAGGGCAGAAAGTCATATGGTAGAAACAATTGTCACATAAATGACTTATTTTAAAGACATTAATTTATTTAACTTCCATTATTGATTTTTTTGGTGGGGCTTACCATGCATTTTGGTGGAAATGGTGGGTTTTCGAAATTTGGGCCAAACCATATGCCCATTTCTAGATTCAAAAAAAATTGTTTCTTTTATAAATCCTTCTTTTATTAATATTTTACAATAATTACACTTCCCAAATTGCATTCCCTGGTATGTTAAAATCACCATGTCAATTTGGAATCCATAGGAATACATAATAATGGTGGATATTGGGTTTTTTACTGTGGTGTTGGGCCAACCCGAAAGCCATTTCCTACATTAAAAATATTATGTAATTAACTAATATCTCATTAAATATTTATGTTTTTCAGTGATTCCAACTCTCAACTAAGACCCCTTACCCAATACACACTTCCATTCTCTCCTCCCCTCTTTGGAGATAATTTGAAACAAAAATTTAGGCAAAATGTCTCAGAATTTCCCAAATCACCCAGATTTGAAGAGGTAAATTAATTCCTTAATAAATCCTTCATTCCTAAATATTTTTCCCCATTACACTTCCTACATGATCACATTATCCATGTTATAACCTCCATTTAATTTTTTTATGTTTGAAAATTAAGATACTATTGGATTTAGGGCGATTCCTATAAAAGTTCTTCAAGTAAGTGTTCCTCCCTTCCCTTCTATCCATTTCTATTGGGTTTTATACCTCTTTCCTGATGTTCCAAGTTGTCCAGAACATAGATCTCTTATATATTGTTTGAAATGGGGTACTTTTGGTGTAATATTGATATTTCAGGGTTATCTTAACTTCCTTGTAGTGCGGCAGTGGTGCACATGATGTTTCGCACTAAGATTTTAGGGTTTAAACACAAAAGTTTTGTGGTTCAATGTGTAAACAATTATTGATGAGTTATATTTCATTATTTACCAATTTTTAATATTCTTAATATGTTGTTTGTGGTGTGAAAACTATTTATGGTTGATTCGGTTAAGCATTTAACATTATATTTACATTTTTGCTTGAAATTTGGTGTTTTCATGTGTAACTATTGGTGTATTATTGGAGTGTGTTTTATATAATGTGAAATTGGTTTAATAAATCTTTTATGGGAGGCCAATTGTTTTTTTGGTGGGTTCTTTGTGTGAAATTGGGATTGAAAGAGGTTTTTGGAATTGGTTTTATGAGTAAAACCATGTCATGCCTCTTGAAAGTGTTTTATAAAAATGTGTATGTTTTCATGTGCATATTTTGAGGTATCATTCAAGGTGATTTTATAATACATGATAGTGGTTTATGAAATATTTCTTGGGATTCCAATTATATTTTTTATTGGTATTTTTTTATTTGTTTCCTTTCAATAGGGTGTTGAAATGGGTTTCATGTAAAAAGTGTGGATATATTGTTTAGAATTGTTTTATGAAAGATTTGAATAGTTTAATGATTTATGGAATAGGTGAAACCATATTTTAAAATAGTTTGTGACTGTGTATATATTTATATTTTCCATTTTATATGTTAATGGTGTTTTCATGTTACGTATATCATCTTGGAATTTTTTTTACAAAAATGTTTAACAGTTTTTCCAAAATGTGAAAGAGATGTGAACATGATGTGCGTTGTTTTGTGTGAGTGTAATGAGAAAATTGGTTTTTTATTATGAAAAGTTTATTATGTAACATGTTATTGGTATTTTACGTGATTTTTAGCATCATAGGAAATATTTTATAAATTGTGAAAGGATGTGTTGAATTGTGAAATAAATTCAAAATCTGTTGTGGGATATTTTGGAGTGAGTAAGATTTAAAAATGCAATTAAATAAAAATGTGGATGATGTGATTATGTGTTGTACGTGTGGGATGTTTTGTTCATGTGTTATGTGTATGTGATATCTTTATGTGTAAAGTATATTTCAGGTCTGGTTGAACTTCTTGGAACACAAGAGGGAAACCCGGGTATCTAGGTGGGTGGACGTGTACTACTATACTAGTGATCATGTGGGGTTTGGAATCAGTTTCACATATAAATATTTATTATTAAAACAATAAATAAAAAATTATGGGGATTACGGGGTACCACTAGGATATTGTTATTTCCCAACTAGTGGCTCCTGCATGATACCATATATTTTTTATGGTTACTTTCCCCGAGATAAAAGGTACTTGGGACCCACAATGAGTTAATACCTTCGGGTTATTTCCTATTGCTTATTTTCATTAGATGTTTTCTACTTGTCGTTGGCATATGTTATGATTGTCTAGAAATATTAACTAGATTTTTATTTTATTTTAAATGTTTTTACTCTTTAAATTATCCTACATGAAAATTGTTTTTGGTCAAGGTTTCTTTTTAAGAAATTGTAACATGAATTTCTTGATTTTAAAAACTCAAATTATTTTAAATTTAAATTTTTATCACATGGAATATATAAGTGGTGGTATAATAATTTGATTTTTATCACACCCTACTTACACTTTTGGGTGTAAGTAGACTTGGTTATTTTGTTATCGCTGGTTTTGGTACAACTTTTGTGCCAACCGTTTTGGTTTTTACCAGTCGTTCGTGATGTGGTGTTGTGGAGATGGATTGAGGGAGGTACCTATTACCATGTAGAGGTTCTTGGGATGTACTTATTTGGGTTTGTACCTTATTAATTGAATTTACACATAGATTTAACTTCTGTAATTCTGTTCTAATTTTTTTTTAAAGATGTTTTTTGTTGAAAAGTCCATACTTGTTTTATTAAGTTTTTTTGTTGTTTAATGTTTATAAACTCACGTAAATAATTCCAATAAATAGTTTTATAATACCTTGTAACTTGGTCCAACCCATGGGGATCGTAAATTCCATTCGATCCTTGTCATGGGCTGGGCTAGGTGCCAGTTTTGATGGTGAAAAGATTCATTTCGTGACAAAATGGTATTAGAGGAGGTTCAGGTTAACACTTTGGGTCACATTATTTGAGGAACAGTTGGGATAGTATAGAGCTATGATTATCAAGGATTTTCATTCTGGTTATGGATTTTGTGCTTGGAAAATACACCTCATGATGGGATTTGATTCACCAGGGGAATTCAGGATTCATCTGACTTTTTTTGTTTTCTTGGTTTGACGATGATCTACGAAAATGAAAGAGAGTTGGGCTAATGGCCTTGGTGATCTTGTTGAGCCTGGAAAGCCATCTAGAGCATGGAATATTTTCATAGAACACTATTTGTGATGGTGAAGTGATTATATTATGGCCGCCAACCATATCTCCTAATCACCACCTGAAGCTATTTCCCCTCACATTGTCATATGTCCATTAGTTTTAAAATCTTGAAAGTTCAGTTTTAAAATAAAAATGAAATGGTTATAAGAAGTGTATAATTTTTGTGAAATGAATTTCAAATAAATAATAAATTGTTTGATTTTTGAAATGGTGGAACTGAAATTTCAGAATTTTTTATTAATTTGGAAAATATTATGTTTACGCCACTTTTGAAATCAGGAATTATGTTAATGATGGTTTTGAAATAGTGTTCCCAATACTGTTTTATAAAATTTTGAAAGGTGTTTTAATGGGACTAGTTGTTTTGAAATTAATTTTATGACTTGAATGTGAGTTTTCATTTTAATTTATATTTATTTCTGAATTTTTTTTCAGTGGTAATTTGGGATCAATTATGTGGTTTGAGGTATTGAGAAAAAGGAAGTATTGGTTGATTGTTTTTTTTTGAAGAGTGGAAAGAGGTTTTGTTTTAACCATTGGTATCGTCATGAGTTACCATATACATGGGATTATATTGGAGGATGGATGGTTAATGGAATGACTGGATGAGTGTCGGGATGGATATGAGGAGGGTTCCCAGTGTGGCACAAAAACATGCATGTGTGGGGCACATGGGTTACTATTGGTGGATACGCTAATCGTTTGACCATTTGTTTTCAAAAAAATTAAAAGGAACACATGATGTCTTTATGAGTGTTTTGGGATGGTTTGTATTATATGTTTTTTTAAATGATGATGTTGGATAATTTTTTGAATCAAAGAACCCCTCTGGTTTGAACGGTGTTTTGGGTTTGTGTTTGGTCGGTAAGCCGCATTGAAGGGCTGGTTAGTGGTCTCTTATGAGAAATGATTTGGAAGCCAGTATGGTTTTCTCCATGATCTATTTGGATCTATTTTTGGTATTTCAAAACCAATGGAAAAAGTTTATTGGGTCATTTCTCTCTCTAGTTGGATAAGTTACACCCCAATTATGGTTTTGTGCATAACTAAAGTGCAACCCGGATTGTTTTTCCATTAGAAAATACTCTATTTGATCAATTTATAGAATATTTTTTCAAGATTAGTTGAATTATATTACACACATTCATTTTTGGGTTTATGGATACTCTTTTAGTGGGATCTTTCTTGTGGAAGTTTTTAAGAGACCATAGTTTCTTAAGTTGCCTGATTCGTTGATGGTGGAAGTGGTCTAGGGTTGTTAGTGTGGATGAGTGTATATATGGTGTCTAAGTGGGCCTATGGGTCTTTCATAGTCTCTTGGAAGTATGAGTTCATGTTAAACCACCAGTGTAGGAAATATGTTCATGAAAGGAAATTATGGTCACCTACAAGAATTTTTTGTTGTTTGGGGACTTTTTATAAGGTCTCATTCCATGTATTGTTTCTATCAATCAAAATTTTCATGTTTTGTGATGCCTTGTGATGGTATGTGCTCATTTGATTGTAAAAGTGTTGGTCATGCAATCCTCTGAGGGTCTCTGTTATGCTGGGAGTTTGTCTCCCATGAAATAAATCGGAATCCACTAATATAGAGGAATGTATGTATATAGTTACATTCCTTATGTTGTTACTCACCCAAAGAAACAATGTATGATGTGTGTGGATCTTCTAAGCACTTGTTTCACAAAAATTTCAGGTTTTGGTAAAGTGATTTCTGGAGTGTGTTATGTCTTGGTGAACCCATATGGGATTTCGGAGTAGATTTTTGTAGCACAAAAAAGAGAAGTTTCATTCAGGGGGTTTTCGAATCCTAACTATGAGGCTGAAGATGATTCAAACCATTGAGCTCCAGCCATAGGTCCTGGATAGAATCAGGCATGTAGTCAAGGGAAATCACAATGTAATTCATACCCTTGTACAAATTCATGTCCTCGGTATAGGAGATGATAATAGTTTAAACATCTGGTGTCGTCATCTTTCTTCTATTATTCCCATTCTATGGAAAGTGGTGGAGGGCCTCGTGCCTAGGTTTTTCACCTAAATTATTTCTTTCCCACATTGGTTTCAATTGCGTTTTAGGAGAAAGGTTTAAAATTTGGCTAGACAGGTTGAGTGCATGGTTTTTACATGTTGAGTTATAACCATGCCCCAGAAAACCATGCAGATATAAGGATCCACATGGTTAGCACACGATTTCCATAACTATGAGTACTAACCATGAAGTCATCGTGTCATCCATTGCTGGTAGTTTTAGATAGTCTGTTCTTATGGTGGGGAGACCCCTATGGGTCTCATGTAACTTTTTTTGGAAATGTCTAATGGAAGTCTAACCCTTTTACCAGGGAGTCCGTTCAGGCCTCCCACTATTAGTGTCCAGATTTTGTCTCTAGAAAAATTTAAGTTGTCTCTTATGGTGGGGAGTCCATGTGTGTTTCCTCATACCAATAACTTAGCTTTGTCCTTGTTCTTGGATTGGATGTGGGTAGTCTCATTTGGAGCTATCAAAATACCTACATCTTCCTTGGGTAAGCATTTGGATTGGATAGTTTCCAATAGTTTTGTTATTTTAAGGTAAGTGTATCCTTATTCAATGTTGTTGTTTGTTTGGGTAAATTGATTTAAATTTGTTCAGATACTGTTTGAAGAGTTTTATTTGGGACAAATCCTGGATGTTCTTGATCATTTCAGTAATGTGGTCTATGTTTTGGTTGTGAGAGTATTCCTTCATTAATTGATCTCTGGATGTGTTTTGGCCTTTGGGGGAGAAGACTAGCAAAGGAGTCTATTTCAGACTTTTAGTTGGGTTTGGTTTTTTCTTTTGGACTTGTTGTTACTTTCAAAGGGCCATTAAGTTTTATGGTGGGGATAATTTTCACATCCATGAATTTTTAGAAATAATTTCTTTTATTTAATTTTCATTCCTTATTTTTTTGCGGGTTTACCATGAATTTTGGTGGAAATGGTGGGTTTTCAAAATTTGGGCCAAATCGTAAGTCCATTTCCAGATTTAAAAATAATTTTTTTCATTAATAACTCCTTTTTTAAACATTTTACACTTATTATACTTCAAAAATTGCGTACCATAGTACGATAAAATCGCCATATCAATTTGTAATCCACATGAATACATAATAACGATGGATTTGGGTTTTTTATTATGGTGTTGGGCCAGCCCAAAAGCCCATTTTTAGCAATAAAAATAGTTTTTAATTAATTGATTTCTCATTCAATGATTATGTTTTTTTGGTGATTCCAACTCTCACTCGAGCCCACATACCCAAGGAGATCTCCCATGATCTCCTCCCCCTCTTTGTAGGTTATTGGAATCATGAATTTAGGTGAAATGTCTCTAGATTTTTCAAATTTCCTAGATTTGAGGAAGTAAATTGATTTCTTCATAACTCCTTCATTTTTCACTATTTTCTCCCATTCCAGGTCTTACGTAATCTCTTCATATATTTCGAACCTCTCTTTAATTTTTAGATGTTTTAAAATTCAGATAATAATGAATTTAGTGAGATTTCTCCAAGATTCCATCAAGTAAGTGATCCTCTCTTCAATTTCTAACATTTCCTTAGGGTTTCAACCCTCTTTCCTGATGTTCCATAGTGTCCAGAAGTAAGGGTTAGAACCTAGGGTTTTAAATAGTGTATGTTTTGTATAATTATGTTATTTTAGATTTCTCTTCACTTCCTTGTGGTGAGGCAGTGGTGCACTAGATGTTTCACACCAAGATTTGAGGGTTTTGACTCAGAAGGATGGTGGTTCCATGTGTAAACAATTATTGATGAGTTAACTTTCTATATTTACCCATTTTCCATATTCCTCATATGTTTGGTGTGGTGAAAAAAACTATTTATGAATGATTTGGTTAAGTTATTAACATTAATGTTTCATTTTATCTTGAAATTGGGTGTTTTCATGTGTAACTCTTGGGGTATTATTTGAGTGTATTTTATAAAATGTGAAATTGGTTTAATAAATCTTTTTTTCACTAATAATTTTTCTTTGGTAATTTATTTTTTTGACATTGAGTTTGAAATTGTGTTTTTGAATTGGTTTTATTTGAAAAACCATGTTATGCCTCTTGAAAGTATTTTATAAAAATGAGTGTGTTTTCATGTGCATCTTTTGGGGTCATATTAAAGGTCAATTTGTAATACATGAGAGTGGTTTATTAAATCTTTATAGGGTTATAAATTCTGTTTTGGATTTGTATTTATATGATTTTGACCATGTATGATGGTTTTGAAATGGGTTTTATGTGTAAATATTGGGTGTACTCTTTAGAATTATTTTATGAAAGATTTGAATTGTATAATGATTTATGTAAGAGGTGAAACCATGATGTAAAACTATTTTAGGTAGTTTATATATTGAAATGGGCCATTTTAAATGTGATAGGTGTTGTCAAGTGATGTGTATCATCATTGAAATGTTTTATAAGAATTTTTAATGAATTTACCAAAATGTGAAAGAAATGTGGACACGATGTGGGTTTTATTTTGTTAGTGTAATTTGAAAAATGGTTTTTTATGATTGTTTTTTTATGTAACATGTGAGTGGGATATTATGTGATATTTATCATCTTGGGAAATATTTTATAAATTATTAAAGGTTGTGTTGAATTGGGAAAAAATAAAAAATGTGTTGTGGGCTATTTTGGAGTGAGTATGATTTTAAAATGCATTTGAATGAAAAAGTGGATGATGTTCTTGTGTGATGTACATGTGGGATATTTGGTTGATGTGTGATTTTGAAGTGATATCTTCATGTGAAAATTATATTTCATGGCTTGTTGAACTTGTTTGATAACAAGAGGGAAACATAGGTGTCTAGGTGTGTAGAAGTGTACTAGAATGCAAGTGATCCCATGGGGCTTGGCCATAGCTTAACATAGTATCATTGACAATTAAAACACTAACTGAACTATGTGGGTGATTATGGGGGCCATTAGTTTATTGTTATGTTCCATACTTATGGCTCGGGCATAAGAACTGATATTGGTGATGGTTACTTTCACCATGATATGAGGTACCTAGGACCCACATCGAGCTAGTGGAGAGGGGTTATTTCCCATTGCTTGTCCTTATTAGATGTTTTTTACTCACCATCAGAATACGTTATGAATGTATGAAAAAATTCTTTAGCTTTGGATTTTATTTTAACTGTTTTTAATCATTAAAGTATCCCTCTTGAAAACAGCTTTTGTTCAAGGTTACATCTTTCAGAAATTGTAACTTTCATTTCATGTTTTTAATAACCCTCATGATTTTCATCATTAAATGATTTTCACATGGAATATCTTAGTGGTGGTATCCTACTAGAATTTCTCTCACAAATTACACTCACCTTTGGGTGTAAGTAGACTTGGTTATTTTTTTCATAGGATTGTGTTCAACTTTTGTGCCAATAGTTTGGGTTTTTACCGGTCGTTCATTATGTGGTGTGGTGGAGATGGCTTGAGGGCGGTGCCTCTTTCCATGTGGAGGTTATTGGTCTCTCTTTATTTGGTTTGGTACCATTGTAATGGTTTTTAACCGTATTTTTAACATATGTAATTTATTCTGAAATTTTTTAAAAGACGGTTTTAGTTGAAAAATCCATATTTGTTTTATTGAATTTGTTTGTGGTTTAATGTTTATAAACTTAGGAAAATCATTCCCAAACATCATTTTATGATACTCAGGCCCTTGTCCCAGCCTTTCAGGAATGGGAACGCCCTTTGAGCCTTGTTACAGGCCAGGTCGGGTACCAGTTTTGATGGCAACAAAATTCATTCATGACATAAGGGAATGATATGGAAAAAATGGAAGGATTAAGAGTTTTACCTCTTGAATTATTATCCTTAACAACCTCTATACGGGACATGGGTTTATACATTTATTGTGAAAAAATACCATAATGGGTTGGGAGATATTGGAGTTGTATTTTACATACATTGGAGAAGATTCAAGTATTTTTTTTGTGATGTGAAGAGGTGGAGAGGGAGGTATTTAGAGTGGAGGAGAGGAGTGTTTTTAAATTAATTTATTCATTTGTTTATATTTTTTGGTGAATCCGATGAATAGATTGAACCATATGAGTAAAATTTAAAAAAATGAAGGATAGTTAAATATCATGGGATTACATAAGCCACACATCATAAATGTCCCAATAATCCATGTATTTAGCATATACTGTAAATTACAATATTTCACTATTCACCAAAAATTCAACTATTTTTTAAAAATCCCAAAAATGAACCTAAAAATATTTAAATGTGTATAATAAATATTATGAGTATACTTTTTTAAAATAATTTTCTAAATATGAGGTATTTGTTTTAATTAAAATCACCATTTACTCAAAAAATACATATTTTTAAATTATAACTCATTTTATAACACTTTGAAAAATTAATTAAGGTTTCATAAAATAATATTATAATCATAAGAAAAAAAATATCAATTTATGATTCTATTTTATGAAAAATATTTTTTTTCTTAGATCATTATATCAAGTATAAAATTGAAAATAAACATCTATGTTTTAAAAATACTTACACTTAATTTGTCACTTTTAAAATATTTATTTACTTATACTCAGATATATTTGTATCATATTTCCTAAAATAAGATGCCTAAAATATAATTATAATTTCTTATGGGATTTATCTATTTAATTTGCGGAATCACATTTCTTAAGAGACACATTACTATTCGACCGGTTAGTTTACTATTTCATTGATATATATTTTTTAAATTATATAAATAGAATATTATTTTATTTTTTTCATTTATGAAGTTTGTTTTGTGTTATCGATGTTTTTTTAAATTATTTAAAAACTATGAATTTTTTATTTTTATAATTTAATATATCGATGAATTGAAGAAATTTAATAGGATACTTATCTTGAAATCTTTGGGTGTAACAGTTTATTTTTAATTAAATAATGAAAAATAATGATTATTGTAAAAAAAGGTTTACTTTCATTAAAATCATGTAATTTTATAGTCCCATTATATTTCAAATTAAAGAATTAGGTAAAATAATTCCCATTTAATTAAGATATATTATAATTTACTACATAGTAATTTGTGTTATAATTTTTTTTGTATAAGTTCATTTTTTGGGATTTAAAACACATTTGTACAGAATCAAATTTTACCCACACTATGTGTTTTTTTCATAATAAGTTCAATTTACCTATATTTGGCTGTTAGTATAATGACATATATATATTAAATTAAATTAAAAAAATTTACATTTATCAAATGTTTCATTACTAGGAATGAGATAAGAATAAATAATATTGAATACTTAAAAATAATTTTTATGGAAACTATTTTTGATGTGTTGTTTACAGTTATTTTAACATGAATATATAAAATATATAAAAATTTAATATCTAAAAGTAAATTAATTATTTTTCATAAAATTAATTAGTATAATTTAATAGGGTTAACAGAATTTTTTTCATTATGAATATTATCCATGGTAATGATTTTTCACTCGAGTGAAAGATGTAAAATAAAGTTAGTAGTATAATGTAAATATTTAAAATAGATATAAAACACTAATGAATACTAATTTAATTGAGGTTATAGAAAAATTTATTTATAATAAGCATATAATATATTTTAAAACATTATTTTGATATTGGGAACTTGGTAATGATTTTTTTGAAGATATGTTATCATTTATTTAAAATAATTATTTTCCAGAATTTTCAATTATTTTCATGGTTAGATGATGGGATTCATGTTATCCTTCCTAAAAAGAATAAAACAATTAGTTTTTACAATTTTTCATAAAAATAATTCTAAAAAAAATAATTATGTGATATTAATGTGAATTTATCTTTCTCATCAATCAAATTTTTTTCTAAAAAATATTTCAACTATTTTGAGATATTATATTAATAGTAGTATAATTGTACCATATAAATTGAATATAATAAAATGGATTCCCAATATCTAATTATAATTTATAAATTTAGTTATTTGGAGTAATTTATTATTTGTTATATTTTAATTTTATCATGGTTAAAATTTCATTTATCACTATTAATGTTAGTATATGTTTAAAGTGGTATTACTAGGAGATATTGATTAAAATGTATTAAATCAAATTTATAAATGTGGTTTTTTGATCATTTATCAACCCTATCACATCATATATTCTTGTTTTGTGAAAATTATTCCCACTTAATAAGATTATATATATATATATATATATTAATATATTAAGCAATTTTATTTGTATCCTTTCGATTTCTTATTATTGGAATCTTAGGTCATCCCTCATTAAAAATGATGATACATATATATCATAAAATAACTACAAAAATATGTTAAATTATTTCCTATATATTTCATATAACTTCTAGACTTCCTAATGTACCATCTTTCTAGGTTATAAAGATTAATCTAGAAGTTGTTTCTCAAAAAATATGTGTAACTCTTATACGAGTACATTCAATTTTATTTATTTTTATCTCCTATAAATATATATTTTCCATTTTAATATAATAACATAGGTATCTTAAATATTTGGAATTTCAATTATACTAATGGAATGATTATTATAATCATCATTTCCAACATATAGAAAATAAAACATCGATCTTGTGTATATGTGGTATACCACAACCATGATGTGGGGTGTTTCGTTGTTGATCACCATTAAAACATTAATGATATAATTCTGAATTTTATTTATTTATACGTTATTCATTATACTATTATAGTTTTATATTGATTAAATTTTATTTATTTTTCATTCATTGCATCCATAAATATTTGGAAACATCACTAGAATGTGCATACATAACAATGGGTCTATAAGGTTATGTAATTCAATTTTCAGAACAAAATTAATTGAATATTTATAATTTGTTATATAATAAAAATATATGATATAATTAAATGATTAAAATATTGGGGAGTATGAAACCATTATCATATTAAAATATCCCTTACATTTGAAGAAAAACATGAATGAAATACTAATTAATTATCAACTAGAAAAGTTATTTTAATAAATAATTGGTAATAAACCTGTGATAAGATAACATAAGCAAATAAAAATGGTATCATATGTATTATTATACATTAGGATCATAATTACATTAATTTTATATATATTATTAAATGTGATCTAATACATATGAAGAAAAAAATAGTAATGCCCCTAATCCTAGTAATCCAGAGTCGGTGGATATATTATTACATTTTCATAAGATACAAGTAATCAATTTCCAATTAACAAAAGTGTTTTGTTTTTTGGTAAACTATATACATACTTGAAATTCACTCCATTATTGAATATATAAAATAATGATTTTTTTAATTGTGAATTCCGTATTTCCCCTAACATATCCCTACATATCCATCACAAAATACCTCCTGTTTTCATAGAGAAAATAAAATATTATAATAGAGTAAGATAAGATTTACAGTAATGGTAAGAGTACAACATAATACTTCATTAACAAATTTTTATGATAAATATTTCATGGTAAATAACTAAATTACAATTAATTTAATTAATAAATTAAGTATAATATTTCTGATATATATGATTATCAAATAAATCAATATAAATAATCACATAAACATGAAACATGTCAATGGATATTCTATATAATTGATTAATCAAATATAAATCAAGAAATTAGATATGAACTAGGGAATTAATAAGGATTTTTATTTGAAAAATTCTTTCATTACTATTTCCATGATAGTATAAATTTGTGGGTACAGACCTATCAAAATTAGCCGACTGATTTTTCTCATGATACCTATCGATGAATTAGGGGTCTATCAATAACATTTTACCTCCAGGAACATACTATCAGTAATTAATTAATTGTATTGAAATTGTTACCAAAGTCAACATTAACATTTTTATTTGAAATATAAATTTAATAAATGTTGATACTCACCCCAATCAAATAAACATTATCATATACCTTCATGTTTAATATGGTAAAATTTAATAAAATTGAATATCCTTGATCAAAATGATAATAAACCATAGAAATAAGGAATAAGGATAATTCCAATACAAAATATACCTAGTATAAGATATGTAAAATGATGGCTCAATTTATTTAATATAAATACCAATAGAATGTCATTAAAACTGTATTTCTGGTAAATAACCGTTTCACATTGATAATATTTTTTTTTCATAAAACAATATTTTCATAAATATTTTAAATATATTTTTCTCTAAAAATATCATTTGAAACTTATACCCAATTATTTAAAACATTCATTTATCATTAATGTGGGATATATGTTTCATATCATACATGTTAACACAACTATTCCATTCATAATTTTATTAAAACTAAAATAACCTTAATTAGAAATTAAAATAACATTCCTTAAAAAATATTAAAACTTAACAAAGGGTATAAAATTTAATTAATAACACAATTTGAATTTGTTAAAATTGAAAAAAAAATTAGAAAATATCGATTTTGAAGAAATAAAATTTTTAATTAAAGAGAGAAATAAATCAAGATTTTCTTAATAATATATTCCAAATTATTTAGTGTATCATAGTGAAAAAATTATACTATTATATAGTAAGTTAATGAATAAATATTGAATATAAAAATATTCTTGTTCTATGATATAAATACTAACTAAATCCCCAAAGGGAGACTAATACATAAACAATCATGAATAACAATGATATTATACAATAAACCCTTTCCACTTTGATATCTTCTGAATGATTATCCACATAAATGTAATAATTATAAAATGAAATATTAAATAATATGATGATAAACCTATTAATGGAATAACATATCAAAGTATTAGTATATACACTAAAATATAAATATTTTTTGAATATGACATATGTCTCATGGAAGTAAAAGTGAGACAAAAAACTCGTACCTCAGGATCAACTCAATTCATATATGTTCAAACCTCATATATAATATATATTAGTTTATTATTCATCTATTAGATAAATATAATCATATTTTTAATTCCATATATGATCATATTATAACATTTTACCTAAACAATTTAAATAATATTCCATTATATTCATTGTTTTATATGATAATTCCCTTATTTTCTCATGCATTGTTTATGATTACTGTTCTAGATCATCTAAGTAATATATAGTTCCATCATCACCAAAATGATATTAATTTTATCTATTTTAATTTTATTCTTTATATATTTCCTTAATACCATTCATTAAAATATAATATTGAAAATGAATTGCATCACTACGTGGAGACAGCCAGCCATATTTATATGCGAGCGATGATATCATTACCTAAAAGGGTGAAAGGGAAAGAAAGTGTATGATAAATTAATTATTATAAATTTATTTCAAATTACATAGTCCATATATAAATTTAATTTATCCTTATTTCCTTCCATGTAATTCATAATTGAATAATAAATCCAATCGCTTCATGAGGTAGTAGTCAACCGTACACAAGAGTGAAGTTATCATATTTCAAGTGGAAGAAAAATTTAAAAAAGGTATATGTTATAATTAAATTAAATATGCATTATTAGGTCAAAAATATTTCATATATACAATAAATCCATGATTTTATTTAACTATTATAGGTCTTGGTGGAAAATAAGTTATATGGGATCATGATGTGGATATTCATTATACACACTATTTCCAATTTTTTTCCTATTTGATTGAATGGGATATGGATAAATACTATGAAAAAATGATAATAATATACTAGTTTTTTGGAGATATTTGGGTAATTATATAATAATTTTGAGACATAATTTACATTTTAAAAATTTAAAATGAAATGGTTTCATCAAGATAATTACATTCTAGTAGAGAAACCACCTTTAAATATCTTTTTAAGGACCTTAATTTTGTTTTCATTGGTAGAAAAAAGATATATCATGTGTATAAGAATCAAGGGGATAGATTATTTCATGGTTGAATAAGATAAATGTATTTCTATGTATGAATAATTTATGCGAGTGAGTTCCTTTTATAATTTAGGAGGTGTGATATTTTTTAAATACCCAAAACTATTCAATAATTGGAAGTTACACTCACAACACATTTCTCCAGAAATTATAATTTATTTTTTTAAATAGTATATGCTCAATAAGAACCTCTAAAAAACAAAAAATCCACGTTTTTAAAATATCTTTCCTTATCTTCTATGTTCATTGATTTACCATTTTAGTTTTTCACTAAGGTAGCTAGTATTTTTAACTGAGGTAATTTAGTCCATAAGAAAAAAATGACGATATTTGATTATTGGACAATAAAATTCTAAATAATAAATATAATTTATCATATAAAAATCTATTATTTGTTGAAATGTAATTTTAACACAAGCACATGAAACATGAAAAATCATTATTTTAACCATAATTGTGGTAAAAAGATTTACACATTAGGGGACAATATACGCACCATAAGAGAAAATTGGTCAAGAATGTAATACATTTGATATTTTTAAACAATTAAATACCACTTGGTATGAGATATAATTTTTATGAACTTTAATTAATTTAATAAAATATCATTTATTATAAAATAATATTAATGTCATTTTTGAAATTAACTATTAACTATTAATTTTTAAAATATAATCAAATTTATTTAATTATAACCTATTATTTCCAAACCAATGTCATATTATATATTTATTGAAAAAGTAAATAAATTAATTAATTTTACATGTAATATTTTTAGTATCACTTATTTTATTTTTCTATCAATTGAATAATTTTTGCGGTGGTGTTTCTTAATCATTAAAATTGTTTTTGTTGCCAATAAAAAATAAGAATAAATTAACCACTTGATATAAATTTAATCATTTCTAAAATAAATGACCATATTTAATCAAATTTTCTCCTATGTGAGCACCAAATTTATATTTAAAATTAAGAGGGTGACATTTTGACTTTTCCTTTACAGAATTTATTATATTGGTCACTTTTATTAAAAAAGGTCTTAAAAATGAAAAAAATCAAGTCTATAGTGATAATAATTTAACATATACATCTAGTATGAATTGGATAATTTTTTCAGTTATTGTAAACCTTATCATGTTAGTTTAAGCACACAATAAACTTATTTTAAATTTAAAATTAGTTATTAAATTATATTTATTTTAATATTAATTAATACGAAAAGATACGTTGAAATTTTTATATTATATCAATTATTACGATTCCAATTATAGAATCTACTATTAAAAATTCAATAAATATGTGTGTTAGAATTTAATTTAATATTAAACCCGTATATGTGTCAAAAGTACAATGTTTTTCAATGAAATATAGAAAACAATTTATAATGTTTTAATATGATAATTGTACATGAAATAGAATAAAATGACCTAAAATTTTATTTTTTAAAATATATGAAATAATTTAACAGTCCAAAAAATTAAAATTTATCTTAAATTTAATTAATTTAATTGAAAAATGGTTTTTTTGAAAAGAAACTGTATTTTTATTAATTCGTTAAAATTTTATATTTTCCTAAAATTATAAACAATTATGAAAAATAAACTTTTTAATATTAGATAAATAAAATAAATTTTAATTTGTAAAATATTTTCACAGAAGTGGTAAAAATGAATTTTAAATCATGTTTGAAAAGCACGAAAATACCACCTCTATAAAAAATATTGTTTTCAAGAAAAATTTATTTCTTCTTTCAAATGAATGTTATTTTATTTTTAATCAATATATATATAATTAAATAATTTATACATAATTAAACCATTTAATTATCAAAATCTAGTTATTATTATTCATACCCGCAAACTCAATGACTATTTTATAATGGTAATGTTTAAATAATATTTTTTTAATAGAGTATCACATTTTATTCAAACCTAGATATGAATTCATTTTAATTACTTGAAGAGGTTGAATTTATAAAAAATAAATATATCATAACATCCCACGAAGTTTCATTCTATTATAAATTTTTTGTTTCAATTCATATATTTTATCGAATATGATATTCCTCATATAAAATATAAGGCTCTTAAATTAAACCCCTATTAATTAAATTTTGTTTTCATAATTTAATATTGTAATATGTAATCATGGTTCATGACATTTTAAAATATCCTTATTTGAACCCCATGTCATAAAATGGGTTAAAAACAACCCCTTGAATATAGAGAAAGGAATTTATAATGGTATTGTTGAATAACAGAAACTACATTTCCAAACATGAAATTGTTGGGGGAAGTAATGATATAGACACGGAAGAAAATATTGACACCAAATGATTAATATTGATTTCCAATGATAACTGATCAAAACATTTTAAGTGATACAAAAAAATTTAAATCCACAATCCCAATATCATTGATGACGATAAAGGCCATTTGATTCCTGAAAAAATAAAGTTACTCATCTAATTTTTCTATTTCAAGATCAATTTACATGTTTTGAGGAATATATTTTCAATTTAAATCATAATTATAAGAAATGTTTTTAGTTTATATCATAATATTTTATTGGATCAAATTCACCCCTAAGATGTGCTTCGATCAATTCTTACTTCATCTCCAACTCCAAGAAATGAATATATAATTGTAATTTTTATTACTGAAGTATTAAAATAATAATTTATTAAATCCTTAGCTCATTAAATGAATGATAATTCATTCCCCCTATCACTAGATATTTCAGAGGGTAATTTTTTTTCCCAAGATGTCTAATATATCATAATGTTAAACACAAGCCATTTCGTTAATAGATAACCTTATGATTCATCTATAATATGTCTGAACCAAATTTTGATGGATGGTCAGTAATTCAATATTATATTCCAATGATAAAATATTTATTCTATTAATAGAAAATTCCCAAAAATTTATTACCTTTATCACAATAAAAATTTAATTAAAACACTCATAATTTCAAAAATAAAATGTCAGGTTGTCGAATATACTCTGTAATCCAACAATCATGTATTCATAGAACAAAGATAATCGAAATCACAATCAAATATCAAGGATTATAATTCTATATCATAAAAATATATTTATAGATATTATTTTAGAATTGGACACATATTTACGGCTATAATCCCTCAATAATGTGTTTTTCAAAAAGATAAAATTTCTAAAAAATCAATTTTATAGGTTATCATAAATATTAGTCAAAATCATTGTAATTATTAATGAAATAGTACTATAGTAAAATCCTTATAAATCAAACTATTATTATAAAAATTTTATATCTTATAAAATAAATCAACAACATCAATCTTGATTCCACATGCACAAGAAATTTAATAATTCCACTTTGGATTTATTAATAGAACAATCTTGACCTTGATCCCTTAGATTATATTGATGTATATTCCCTTGACTCTTATAAGAATTTATTTTTGTTTTTCCTAATATACATATAGTTGAATAAATTAACATTTTAGACTTTTTTCATTCCCATTCATTCATGGTCATTTTATTCAATCATTACACAATTAAAACAAACTTCCATTGCATTCAAGAAAGTAACACAATGTTTGTTCCCATAATTTTCAAATGTGGGAAAACATTTCATTCCCTTCATCACACTATCCATTTTTTATCTACCACTATAATATTATATTTCTTACCTTATAATCCATAATAAAAAAATAAATACTTTTCTTTATTGATATATAATGATATATTGTCCTCGTATGTTGAAAATATTTTAGAGACTAGTTCTCATAGAATAGTTGTTTTACGACCATCAATGAAATAAATATCCTTTATTTTGGTATTAAATTTATTGATTTGGTTTCTATTACTTATTATATGATCCATTTAAAAAAATGACATACACTATCTTCGATAAAAAAAATTATATTTCATAATTTATAATCCCTCTATTAGTGAAACACATAACATAAATTTAAATTTTTTGGAAAAAAAATCTCCAAATCATAAACATGGTTTCTTAAAAAATATTATAAAATCCCGCACAATGTTTTAAATATTAAATTAGAATTACCCTATGAATATCTACCAATAAAATAAAACTAGGTGCATAGTTATACACATTTTTTTATAATAGCTAATACTCATGCCAATATTGACGCACCTTTTTTGGAGCTAGTACCACATCTTCTTTTAGTATCCTGAAATGAAAGTATTTCTGTGAAAAACAATATAATATCTACCTTACCAATATAGTAGGATATTATTATATACATATCCAAGTTGTTTATCAAATTTTTATATTCATCAATATATATTTTATATATCTACATCCCAAGGTTTCTACTAATTATACTTAGATACCAACTATAAGGACTATAACTCCAGTAACCCATAGTCATTGGTGTAATTATTACAAGGGCATAAGTTAAAAGGAATGACATCCATTATTACCAAATAGTTTTGTTTTATTTTTAATCTATATACAGACATAAAAATTACATTAAAATTGAAAACCTAAAATAAAAAATGTGTTTTATTTTATAATTTCGTATTTTCACCGATTATATAACTACATATCCCTAAAAAGCAATCCCTTGTTTCCTAAGGAAGAATAATATAAGAAACAGTTGAGCTCATTTTTGAATGAAGGGTGTGAACATAGTGGATGAAATCTTGAATGAATTTATAGAATTAATATTTCAATGGAAATAACTAATGAACATTCCATTTAATTAATAAAAACAGAATTATATAGAAGAAATAAATGAAGATCCAATAAATCCATATAAATTATAACATAATCATGAAACGTATCCATAATTATTCTAACTAACTAAATACTTGCATGGACATCAATAAATGATCCCATAATGAGGTAATTCATAAATAAGAACATCTAAAACATACTATGAAGACCTTTTAAATGGTATTATAAATAAGTGCATAGAAATCCATCTTATTTGGCCAACTGATCTATCTTAGGTGACCTATTAATTCATGGAGGGGATTCTATAAATGGTCCCCATGAATCCATTTATATTTCCAATTAGTTCCTTATTCATAATTGGAAAAAATAATCTATATAAAAACTAATATTGAAAAACAATCATTTGATATATTAAAATATACCATAATCAAATAAACATAACCATAATCCATCCCAAGTAATATAGTGAATGGTAATAAAATTCTACATCCTCGGTCAAACAAATAACATACCATCCAAAGAAAAAATATTCAAGATATCAATACAAAATATCCCCAATTGATCATAAGTAAAATATATGGTTTATGTTCTTGATGATTCTAAATACCATATAAATTTAAATAAAAACATATTTAAGGAAAATAACCTTCTCACATTGAAAATATATTATTAAAAAACAACTGGTTCAGAATTTTTTCTTGAAATATATTTAATTGAATATAATATAATAAAATTATAATTTATTCTTTAAAGAATTGAGTGTTTATGATTTTAGGAAATATCATTCATGGTGTAAACATTAAAATAAAGATACCATTCAAATTTTTAGTAAAATCCATATGAGTCTTACTTTGTAAATGACATTAAAATTCCATACAATTATTTTTTAAAAAATAAAATATAGGTAAAACTGAATTTAAAAAAATAGTTTTTAAACTGTATAAAAAAATAAAAACAATTTTACAAAATAAGGACTTTGAGGTAAAGTTATTTTCACATAAAGAGAGAAATAATTATAAATTTATTTAAAAACGTTATGTCAATATATTTTTGTAACATATGTGAAAAAATGGAACTTTTAAATTAAAATAAAATAAATAAAAATATAATATTAAAAAAAATTATGATTTGAATACCAAATAATCCCCTAAGAGATATATAAACATAAAGAATCTCGAATAATAATGAGATTGTTAAATAAACACTTACTATTTTGGTATCATTTGAATCATAATCTAAAAAAAATTATCAAATGAAATAGGAAAAATAACAGATATAAAACTATTAATTACATTACATACAAAAACGGATGTATATACACCACATAGAAGAAATAATGGGTGAATGTGACATATGTCCCATGGAAGTAAATGTTTTACAAGAAACCCTTAAATATGGTTGGGCCCCAATTGAATGATTTTAAAACACCTGTATAATAAAATATGGTTTATTATAAATAAATTTAAAAATAATAATAATACATATTACAACATATATGATCATATTTTAACATTTTACCACATATTTGTTAACAATATTCCATAATATTCATTATTTGTTATGTTAATTACCTTGTTCTATCACACGTGTTTTGTAATAAATATATTTGGTTATCGTATATATTATTATAATCAATAATAAGAACAATATTATTATTTTTATGAATGTTTTTTCATTAGATACATTCTTATAACCATCATTGAAAACTTGACATGGAAAATGAATTAAATCAGTTCATTGTGATGATAGGTTAAACATATCCAGGAGCGATCATATCATTCCCTTAAGGAAAATAGGGTAAATAATAATCAGATATATTAATTTTAAACAATTCATATCATTTCATATACATAACATATATTTATTGAATTTAATTTTATCACCTTCCATGAAAAGCGTATTTAAAAAATGAATTACAACGCTTCACAAGGTTAATGTCTTTCATACAGCAGAAAAACAGTAACTTATTTTAAATGAAATAGAATATGAAATTGTTTATGTGAAAATAAGAAAGTATAATTCTATAATATATATTTTTTATATACATTAAATAAAACATTATATTTATTTTTTTAGAAGTTAATGTAAATCATGTTTCACTAGTTCCCGAAGAGGTAGTCTGTAAAACATATGGTAGACTATTTAAAATTTTCATTTGATAGAAGATGAGTTGCATATATAGTATGAAATAATCATAATATAATATAAGTATATGGGAGATAATTTTGTAATTATATTTTAATTTTTATGATATATATGATGTTTTCAATGAAAAACGAAAAATAAATCGCTTTATTTAGAATATTAGCTTACCTTAGAGAAACCTCCTTTGGATATCCTCTTATGGACCCTAGGGTTGGTCTTTTGGGAATGGCATCACCTCTAGAATGTGTCTTAGTATGATGGGGTATATAGTTTTCGAGGTTTCTTAATAAAAATGTATTTATAGGTGTGATGTAGAGAGGTTAGTTTCATTCATTTGTAAATGAGGAGGAGTATCATTTTTTTATACACCCAAAACTATTCAATAATTGGAAGTCACTCCCACACCATGTGCTTAAATAAATGACAATTAATGGGTTAGAGTGTAACACCCTATGATTTTGTGAAATATATTTTTATAAAATAAATTAAATGTATTTGACATTTCTAAATACACGAAACACCGAGTTTATCTTTTTTTACACACAACACTAAGCTTATATTTCCATACACACCACACCAAAGTAAAATAAAAAAGGACTAACTATTAATAAATTATTATTTAATATGATAGTTTTTAGATAACCATTGGTATATATTGTAGGCATATAATAAACATAAGCATGAAAAAAATATGTTCTAGAAATATATATAAATCATATTATTTGTTAATAAATTAATTAAAGATGAACAAAAACTATTTAGAAATAAAGAAAATTATTTCGTGAAAATATTTTATATCAATAAAAAAATAAGTTAACATAATAAATTAATAAAATAATTTTTTTTAATTAATTTAATGAATTTAATATATTATATATTCAATATTTTTTAAAATTTCTTTTTTTTTGGTTCCGACTCATGAGATAATAATAAATTCAAATTTATGTTTTAAACTGTATTTTTTAAAAAGGTAGTTTTATTGAATTTGAAACACTAATCATAAATATAATATTTAAAAAAATTATATATTTTTTGAAAAATAATGTTGATTTTTTAATTCAATATTTTGAAACTATCATACGGTGAATTTTATATAATTTTTAGAGATGATCAATTTTGAATTAATAGTAAAAATGCCTGTTTTTATTAAGAATTGTAATTTATTAAAAATAAATTTGAAATATAAAATAATTTTTGGATATTTAAAAAATAATTATATTAATAATAAATCTAGGAATCATATATAGGTTATTAGAATCATTTTCATATTGAATTTTGATATAAAAACTTTTTATACTTTTGACCATTTTCTCTTTGAAAACCCGCTTTCTCGTCGCATCGGGGTGATTAATTTTAATTCAATTTTTTATAATATTTTAAATGGAATTTGGATTAATAGATTCAATTTCTTGTATAAAAAATTATATTATCTAATAATTTCAACTTAATTTTATTAATAAAAAATAGTAAAAATTAATATACAATACTATGTTCAAAATTGATTTACCGGGGGTTTAAACTAAAATGTTAAGGATTTAAATTTCCCAAAAAAAATTAAAAAAAACATTATATGTCCTTATTTGAAACTTTTATATTATAGAATCAATAATGTATAATTTTTTGATCCCTTTTTTATGGGACAAATATGTGTACATGTTTTTATTTTAAAAAATTGCACGTTTTCCACCTACCTCATTGAAAAAAGGATACTTGATCTCCCCTCATAGTCACACTCTAAAGGCCAA
The DNA here is from genome assembly GCA_963277665.1 of Viscum album. NCBI lineage: Eukaryota > Viridiplantae > Streptophyta > Magnoliopsida > Santalales > Viscaceae > Viscum > Viscum album. Next base: position 1,629,143,344 of record OY728155.1, on the reverse strand, counting down.
CTATATCAGATGAAACCTCACCAAAAAACTTATATATTATCATACTATCATATTAGATTCCTTATTCTAGTAATAAATCCAACCTAATAAGTCTTTTTTTGAAATCCATAAGATGCTTTTCAAATAAGATGTAATGTACCAAATTGAGTGCTTTATTTTGATTCCTCCTCCACCTCATTAAATTATGATTAAAATATAATGATATCATAAAATAGTTATATTTAATTGTTAATAAATTATTCTGTTAATGTAATAAACTAAATAATTCTCATCTTATATCAAATGGTCAATGAAATCATCTTTTTTATGTACAACAGACTACCACCTCAAGAAGCATTGTGATTAGTTTTCTATCACCTCTTATCATTGATTGATATTATAATGGAAGTATTTTTCATATATGATATTAATGATATTAATATTTTCTTCTAATCAACATATCATATATTCCTTCTTAGTTTTTATTTCGTTGGAATATTATAATTTTGTTCGTGAGTACGATGGACTAAAACAAAGCGAAATGAAGTGATTCATTCATGCTTTTCATAGAATATAACCAGGATGGGTTTTATAAACATATGTGATATATATTTATTAAAAATTATTCTAAAATATTAATATATAATTAAACTTTATGTATTTCAACACATCAAGAATATGTAAATTGTATTCATGCTTACGTATAACCAATTGTCTTCTTGAAGAGTAAATTTTATTTTCTACTAATAATATTTAAGATGTTTAGAAATAAATATATAGTAAATATATATTATATATATATATAATTTTAATAATATTGTATATTATTAATCCCTGATAAATGTATTCTTATATAAAATAAAAAACATACACAAAAAACAAAGTTGTTATTACATAAAACATGATTTTCATAGTGAAATTTTAATAAACTATTAATAAATTTTCATCACGATATAATATATTATATGATATATGTAATTGTGGTTATATAATATATTTAAAATAGAATTTATAAAAATTATTTACAATTTTCTAATGTGCACAATGGACGTTGAGACTTATTGTAAGAATGCTTCACCACTCATTCTACTTTTATGAGACACATTTCTTATTCACCATATATTTCTTATATGTGTTGTATATACTTAAAAATAATGTATTTTATGTTTTTTATCATTATTTTTTTCAGAATTACATTACCATTTTTTTGTCTCACATTAATGGGAATTATGGTTAAAAATTTACAAAAGTGGTAAGGGATGTTTTTCTCTAATTTGCCCTTGTTGGGACATGAATTATGTTATGAACTAATATTCTTCTATAATGTGTATATACTATCGCCATTGAAATTTTATAACATGAATATCCTATATTTTTTTGCTCTTATAATTTTTTGTTAATTTTTTCCTTTCAGAAGTAATATGATTCAATGTTATAGTATTGTTAAATGTTTTATGTTACCATGTCATTGTGTATTGAGAGTGATTATTATCATTCTTCCAATGGTGAAATATTTAAATATATCACCCAATAAACTCATTAATTTTTTATCCTCATAATATTTCATTAGAATAAAATCTTCCAACCATTTTACTCACATTATATAATGTATTATAGAAAAAGATGTTTTTTATGAAAAATCATCTTTATTTATCTATTTTGTTGAATTCCATTTTTATTCTAAAACCATATATTATAAAAACTATTTCATATTATTTTATAGTATTAAAATCATGTATTAATGTAATTTTTACTAATGATTGAATACCAATTTTTTAAAATGAATCTCCATTTCATTTTCCAAATAATGGTCATTTGGATTTTATCAAAAAATTAAATGAAATAATTTTTTTTGTGTACGACATGATTTGATTTTAACATTATTGTGATGATTATTTTATTTCAAGATTCCCTTATAAAATTCCAGGAAATTTTGAATAAAAATGATTATGATAATTTATTATCTTTTAGAATTTTTTTATAGAGTAAAGTACATTTTTCCTTTGATATGTTTTAAATAAATTAAATTAAATATGGAATAGAAATTTTATTTTATATTCTAGTAAATGTTTTGTCAAAATGATTCATTTTTTTAAAAAGTTTTTTTTTGAATATGGAATGGATATTTTACTCAAAAAAATTATAAAATTATTTTTATATATTTTATTCTATTTATTCTAATATAATTTTTATTTAAAAGGATTTTGAAAATGATTTTCGTTTTAAATAGGTTTTTTTCAAATTGGAATGTTTTTTAATTGATAAATTTTTAATTTGATTTTTCTATCAAAATCATTTTCTATATAAGAAGAAGTCCAATATTGTTACTTATTCTTTATTGGAGATATTATCCAGATAAACTATTTATATTCTTTTCTGAAATGGATTATGTTTATGATGAAAATATGTTTACAAATATCATATATTTTCTTGGGTTATATTATGATGAGCTAATTAAATGATTATTAAGCCTATTCATTTGACATGGTTTATTGAATGATTAAATGAATTTCTAAAACCCATTTCCTTTTATTTGTTATAAAACGATGAATTTTTTAGGATCTTGTGACATATATATGTAGGACTATCATTATGTGTTGGGGGTCAATATCTCCCCCCAATGAATTAGGTAATGGTTATTGGTAAATGAAACCAAAAGGTATAAGGGTTGTTATACCAATCCAAAAGTAAGAGGGTACATTAAATGATATCTCATGAAAATAACAACATGGTGCATGAAATATTATCCAAATACCAAAATAACAGGGTGATGAATGGTTTCATATGTCATAAATAATGTCAAATTGTTATTACCCCATGAATAACATTTTATGAATATCTTGGTATATATCATTGAAATCATATATTGTATGGTAATTTGTATTCCAAAATTATATGGCTTATGCTAATGTTATTATTTCATAGATCATGTTCTTTGATATATGTTTAATTAATCACTTCTGAACCTTCGATATATATGAATTGAATTAAGATAATGATATCTTATTTGAAGGTTATGGTTTAAAAATTTTATTCTCATGTTATCATGTAATTATGCTCATGTTATTCCTATTTACATCCCTTATTTACCATTAATGAGAATCCCATCTAACCCATTCTTATGTTTTCTTTCCTTAAGTGATGAAGAAACATTTAATGCAGAGTATGTTTATAAAAAATGGGTAGGATGATCATGGGGGATGTTAATGATCATTCAATAAATTAAATTATTGGGTAAATATTCTCTAACGGAAGAAATCTATTACTATCCTCAAGCACATGTTTGTGTAATTTATTTAATATTCATTTAAAATATGTAATATCTATATATAAAAAGACAATGTTTCTGAATTTCGTATCAAGTTAAAGTTTTAGTTAACCTTAAAAATAAATGAGAAATATTTAGTAACATCAATATTTATATTTATAGAGATTATTCTAGGGATTTATCTAGGAATAATTCTAAGGACTAGTTAATTTATAGGAAAAAATATTACTTTTTTTGTAAATGAAATAACTAGTGGTTTCTAAGAAATAAAATCATTGTCCTGATACTATAAGTTTAAGTGGATCATGCCCCTAAGTACCCAGGGGTAATATCTTTGAAAATGTCTCATTGAGCTAGAAATTATTATATCCGGGGGATGACAATGGGCCTTATTACACACCTAGTTTGACACATCCTATCAATATTCTTTGGAAATTAAAAAACTCTTTATTAATAACTATGATTGAATTAAATAGGTCATGCCTATTAATGGCCTAGGATAAACTATAAGTGTCATTGATTATAATATTTTTTCATTATTGATATTAAATTTTAGTGAATCTTCATGATTATGTGGTATCCCACAATAAATATTATTACTCACACTATGTTTTTAGATTTTTTAAATGGTTGGGACCTTATGGAACCATGATAACATAGAGTGTGATGAACAATCCCATGATTCCCATCATGATTAGTAAAATTATATGGGATCTATATTGGAAAATATTGTTCCTATAATCATGAATATATCACAATGAATGAATCATGATGATTTTATAAACATGTAAGGTAGAGAACAAAATTATATTTATTAATTCATGAGGTAACACCCAACATCTTTTAGTGGAAACTTTGATCCACTAGTTGATGAGCAATTAATTAGTACAATTGAAATGATATTTTTCATTATCTAGTTTTCAGAAAATGAAAAATTCATTTTAGGTATTTTCCATTTGGAAGGTGGTATAGAACAATGTTAGAGTAACATAAATAATAAAATATAAAATAATGAATTTGAATCCATGGATTGGGAAGACAAATAAAAAAAAATTTCAATAAATACATTACTTGTATTCTTCTTATTACGATAAAGAAGGATTTCCTTGAACTAATCAAAAAATTGGATGATGAATCCATTGGTACCAATGAGGAAAATATTACTTGACATATGAGGGGAAATTATAGTATTTTCAGATAACCTAAATGATTTGTTTCTTGATTCATTATGCGAATCAAACCACATACCTGAATAGAGTTAGCTACAAGAGACTTCATAAGAATTGAAAGGAATGTCCGATGTTCCATCATGGTAGAAATGGTAGTTAGTTCTACATTTCAACCACATTATTTTATCTTAATAGAATAATGGAATTTTAATGAAAATATAAATATACAAAAAGAAGATGATGAGTTTCCCATTATTCTCATAATGTGGGGAAAACATGCTGGAAATTATTATAAGGGTATTTGTAAAAAGATTTATATATAGATGGCATGTTTATCAGGAAATAGAACACCAAAGTGGTTGGTAAAAGTTAAATAATGATTCAAAGATAGAGAATGATCCATGGAATTTACCAACCAAATGATAGTGTTTAAAGTGAAAGTATTTTGGGATTTATGTTATTCAATTACCTAATCAAAGGGGTAATATTGTAGAAAGTGACAATAGCAACTAATTTCAATGAATAAATTGAAATCCTTTGCAATCACAAAGGCTGAAGTGAATCTTGATTATTATAGAGAATAATTAATTCCTATGTTGGGTATATCATTTATTTTTTATATGAATTATCCCTATTAAAATAGTTTTTATCATCAATTAGTCAGTTTTAATGTTATTTTTAGCATTGATAATCTCCCCCTACCTAGTTTTGGAGTAATGAAACCTCATTTTATATTCAATCATTATAAATATAGACCTAAGAATAAAAGGATAATGATTTTTAGGTAAAATAATGTCTTACATAATGATATTCGGTGTATTAACATTTTTAAATGTATATGTCTTCTTATCATAGATAAATTAAATGCTATGGATACTATCCTGGATTTAAGCGTTTAAGGTTGATCATAAGATCATATTTATTGACACCATATTTTTTATTTTTAATGAGGGGAGTTTAACAAGGTCAAGTATGTTTTAACCGACATTTATGGATATGTAACCCATTAGTTTTTTAAATATTTAGGTGAAATAATATTTTTGGAGGAATGACTCTTCAATTTTTTGAAATATCAATAAATGTAGTTTTATCGTTTGTGGTTTACCTTATATTTGATGATGAGGTATATATGGGTTTTAGTTGATCACCTTATGATATCATGATACGTCATTTCTCACAAATATGTTTTCTCTTGGGAAACCCTTAATTGAATATAAATAATAGATATTTCATGGCTTATAGATTACCAAATTAAATTTTATCATATTGGGACCCATATATTATCTTGATGTATTGGTGAAGTCTTTAGAATTATCTTGATAAAGAATTTATTATTAGTATCTTGTAACACAAGAGAAAGACATTCAGTCTAATAGAACAATTCAAACCGTATATGATATGATAAAACTGATTTCTATCAGTTTCAATGGAAATTGGGATAAATACCTCCTTCTTGAAAAGAGTTCGTGCACTAACAACTTTTTCTCAAGCATTCACATGGTTCCTTGTTAATCCCTTTATGAAAATAAATCTACAAATAAAATATATTTGAGTGAAGCTGTGAAAATAAACATTTTGGGACCATATAATGGTGATGAGATGGAATGTAAGGTTATATCAATTAAACAACATGTAAAAGATTCTCAATGATATTATAGAGCCATTAGTTAAAGTTCTATAAAAATAGAACACTTACAGGGTTAATTTTTTTTTGAAAAACCCACCAGAATGGGGAATCCATATGGTATCATTGTTATTTAATGATTCAATATTATCCTTTTTTTAGTACCAAGGTCATGATTTCGATGGAGGAATTCATTTTTGGGGGCGGGAGGGATTTTCCCACTGAGATTTTGTGAAATATTTTTTTTCACTTAAATTTAATCCTTTAGATATTTTACACTATATTAAATACTTTGTTTAGATTGGGTTACATGGGACACTATGTTTATCTTTAATTAAATGAAACATTGAGTTTAAATTTAGCATGAAGTTATTTTAAGAAATTAATATTTAATATTAAATTTTCTACATAGTCATTGTATTGGAGGGTATGAATAGGATTAACTAAAATTTTAAAATATATAGTCTATACAAGCATATAAATTATATTTTTTGGCCTAAAATTAATTAGAAATTAATATAAATAGTATTTTCATATAAATGATATCTTTTACTTAAATATGTTTTTATGCAAAAAAACATATTTTACCTAAATATATTTAGAAGTTAATATTTAATTAATGATTTTAATGAAATATATCTATTACATCTAAAATAAAAATTTTAAAATTATTCTTATTGGTTTCTTATACAATAGTTAAAAATATATTTCAATTTACAAATAGAAACTATATTTTTCCAAAAAATAGTTTTCCCTCTATTTGAAAACTTATTTTGTTATTTTTTGACACTTTTATAATTTTTTTATAAAATAATATTCACTATTTAATTCATAATGTACACATTATCTTAGTATGAATTTTTCAAAAAATATAAAGATGATAAATTGTTTAATTAATCTGAAAAAAACCTGTTTTATTAATATTTTTCATTCATTTTAAATATTTGAAAATAATAAATAATATTTTAATAATATTTTCTTAAATAAATTTAATAAAATTATTTGTCTTTTAAAATCATTTAGTTAATTTGAATAATTTTCATATTTTATTTTTATATAAAAACTTTTTTAATCATTTAAACATTTTTTTCTTCAAAAATGCACATTCGAGTCGAATTAGCTATATTAATTTTAAATTAATAATTTCCACTTTTGTAAATCTAATTTTGAAAAATTGATTCCCTAATTTTAATTATAATAATTTATATGGTCTATAATTTTAAACACATTTTTTTACCATAATAATAAATAAAACCACTAAAAATATTTATATAGTTAATGAATGAATTAGTGTAAAAGAGGTTAAACTAAAAATATAAGGGACATAAATTCCTGAAAACGATCCCAAGAAAAATTTTATTTCCACATATATACTATATATTTTCTATTATCTATAATTCCAGGTTTTTTTTTCTTGTGCAAAGTGAAAAAAATAGAAACACGTTTTTATTTTTAAAAATTAAATGTTTCCCACTGACTTCACTTATAATATGTCACAATATATCAAGTCCTAGTCACCATTTAAAACCCCATTGGATTTGAAATTTCCTAAAAAATAAATTAATTACTTTCCTACTATCATCCTAAAATTCATATTTTTATCATAATGGTATCGTAAGAATTTTTTTTGTTAAAACTAAAAGATGCTATGTCAATAAGAGGTAACATCCCTAATTGGTGGTTATATATTATTTATTCCTCCAAATCCAACAATTATTATTAGGTAGTGATTATATAATATCTGATGTATCTTCTATATTATTAAGACTTTTTATTATAATGTAATGACCATAATTATTCTCCTCTTCCATAAAATGTATCAGGAAATCATCATTCACGTGTGTGTTGAACCAACTCCACAAGAACTACTGTTCTTAATTTAACAACAAATTATTTAATTGAAAGATGTAATGATGGATTAATTATTAATATATGAAATTTATTATATTATTATCACATACTGTCTAAAAATTTATATTCCTTTGGAATAAAATAACATCATTCTTATGTACGACAGACTACCACCATGCGAGGTGTTGTGATTCAGTAACAATTAAAAAGGATGGTCATAATGATGATTATAGTGAATATATTATTTATATATTATATAAAATTATATATATATTGATAATATAATATTTAAACATAATTCTTTTATCGCTTCAGTAAAATGTAAATGACCTTAATGAATACATATGTCGATGTATTTCTTTTTCTTCCATTAAATTTTATGGAATACTATAAATAAATATATGCATAACTTATATCATATTTATTTAAAGGGTAATATTCTAGATATTATCGAAATAAATAAAAATTTATTTTTTATGAAAATCAAAAAACTCAAATCATATATTATGAATAATGTTTTTATTACCCAAAACTGGATTTAACATAAAAAATTAATAAATTGATTATAAATGGACATAATGATATCATATATGTTATGATATAAATATGACATTTCTATAATATATTTATAATATAGTAATATTTATTATATTTTAGTTTTTAATGTGTATTATAAATTTTGAGACTTACTGTAAGGGGTTTCCATTTCAATTTTTACACCTGTAGAACACCTTCCATAATCACAACATATTTTATTAATGTGATGTATATACATAACATGAATAAATGTTTTATGTCTATAATTATATTTTAGTGTAATTAAATATAAATGTTTTTATTTATTGTTCACTATATTGGTCATCTAAATGTTACCATTGTGGTATGGGATTTATTTTGTCTCAAATTTTCTTCTTTAAGATATATGGTTAGTTATGGACCTATATTATTCTATGAGGTTTTTATAATTCTATAGTGACATGTTATATAATGAATATAATTCATTTCAGTATATTTTACGTTTCATTTAATGTTATTATATATTTAGTATTTTTACTAAATGAAACCTATGTGGAAAGAGACTTATATTTCAATCCCATCCTTTATTGATATTGTTTAATATTATGCTTACAGTGATAAAAGAGTATGATATATCACTCTATAAAATAATTATTTTTATTTTAAAATGGTTATTTTATGAGAATACATGTGTTACATTTATTAAACTCTATTTATGTTCTCAATATTTTTAAATTATGTTTTTATTATTTTTTTGTATTACTCGATTCTATCAAAGAATACGATTTAATCTAAAACCATTTTCTCTAATAAAAGATCAAATATTTTTTCCACATTTTTCAATTGATATATTAATTAAATTTTTACCCATGTTTTAATTTTTACAAAAACGTTTTTAATAAATAATCATTTAATTTCCAAAAGAATCTAATTTTTTATTTACTGAAAATGTGAAAGGAATCATTTTTAATGGGTATGACATGAATGGAATTTCCTTCCATTATAAAAATTATTTTATTTGAATATTCCATTATATTTTTTCATGTTTATTTTCTATGATATATATTTTTAAATTGTTTCTTGTTTTAAATTATTTTCAAGGAGATATGATATTTTTCTCACGAAATGTTTTAAATGATTTTTAATTATTCCATTCCTGGTTTTCAATGCTATTTTCAATGAAATTAATATTCAATATGTCATATGTTTTAAAAAAGTGTTTCTAAACATGGTTATTATATTCTATTCAAAAAAACATAAATTATATGAAATCATCCTATAAAATTTATTTTAGGTTATCTTCAATGAGAAGGATTGAGAAAATGATTAATGTTTCAACTAAATTTCATAGTGGAAAATTTATTTTAATGAATAAACTCTAAAATTTATTTTTCTTTCAAAATCACTTTCTATCTAAGATGACTTCATTGGATGTTACTTATAATTTACTAGGGATATGATGGAAGAATATCAATAATAATATTTCCATGAATGATTAATATTTATGATAAAAATATTTATATAAATGCCATATCATTTCCATGGGGTATGTTATAATGAAATGATGAAATTGTAATAAAATAAGTTTAGTTTACAAGGGTTATTTTACGATGAAATTTTTTTCTAAACCCATTTCTTTTTAGTGATTCTAATATGATGAATGATTTATGATCTTGGGTAACACTTTCAAATGATTTTAATTATGTGACGTGTGAGACCCATATCAACCTCTAATAGAATGGGTAATGATTATTGTTATAAGTGATCAAATGTTGAATAAGATATTATACCACGTAAAAATAATAGGGTATATAAGGGGTTATCCCAATCCCAAAACAACAGAGTCCACATGAAGATATCTCAATATGTGAAAAAATGGTTACATTGGAGGTTATCCAAAAATTGATGTAGGTAAGTAGGTAATTATTACAAAACAAACATATTCTGAATGTGTTGGTATATTTACAAAACATAATATTTTTTATTCTTAGGTGTATCCCATGATTTTATTGTTTATGCCAATTTTTTTGTTCATTTTACAAGATATTTTCATTCTTTATGATTCATATATTTTGAACATCCAATATTTATTCGATGAGACAATGCTATGGTATTTGATATTGAGGGTATGTTTTTCAAATTATATACTCATGGTCTCATACCTTATTATATTGTTATGATTATATATCTCCCTTGTATACCATTACTAGTAAATGAGCTCCCCCTTTATTATTTTTTATTTCCATATGGTATTAAGAAAGCGTATAAGCAGGGTATATTTCTAAGTTATACTAATGGGGAATATATTTGTGGGAGATGTTGAAGATCTTTAACCAAATTGGAGGATTGAATAACTAGTATCCAAAGACACTAAACTATCATAGTCATTATAGTTATTTTATTTAATGTATTAAATATTAATGTAAAATTATGTACTATCTATGTATGCAAATCATGGGTCTCTACATAGAGGGATGATATACCTAATCCACACCTCCCAAATAAAAATGAAAAAACACTACTTAAATATTTTGTTCCATTACATCTATGTGTTCTTACACTTACAACATTAGTGTTTGACTATGGTAACCATTATTTTTATACTGGATAATTTAACCATTATAGAAAAAATAAAAGTAGACACACTAGATAATATGGGAACATTTATTAAAAATATGAATTCCTTTTTATCATATAAAAATCATATATGGATTGAAAATTAATATTTACGCAAGTACATGTAATACAATAAAACACTACGCTAACAAAAACTATGGTGAAAATTGTAGCATCCCTATCCCAAGAGCCATTGGATTGTTATTCTGAGCCAGGATACCCATATAACCTCAAGATCATCATCTAGAATTCCAGAGTCTGCCAACTAGTAGTGAGGTCCTTTTTAATGTGACTGTGGGAAAGAAAATTCCCTTATAGTTTGTAGGTATCATACAGTGGAAGAAAACTACTTTATAACAAATAATAGTAGCATATAAATTTTGAAACTACAGAATAAGAAAATAGATAACCCCCAAAAAATAAAAATTAAGTTTGGATGCTAATAAATAAACTAGATACACAATGATGTCATGATATGATTTATGTGCTAAAGTAAGAGAATGAAACACTAGAACAAATTCAAGAAATCAATGTTGAAATGAAAATGACAAAAAGTTAAACAACTGCATCTCATGAAAAATCTCCATTCTCTGCCCTAATGATTCATCCTAATATGAAAGCAACACTCAAGAAAAAGAATCATCTTGTTTCTATTTATCTATATCTTTGCGAAAAAACACTACTCAGGTACCAAATAGGTCCCAAGCAGGGAGTGACATAAATTTCTAGCAAGCTGACACCCACGGTATCTAAACCATTATATTTCATGTTATAAATAGAAGGATTGTGCCAATATATGATAAATGTAGGAACTTAAATAATCCAAAATAAAATAATTATAACTAGGCCTAGGTTCTCAACGACACTTATCCCTTGCAACCTACTTTGGTCTTAGACAAGGATTTGACGAAAGTAATTGTAATCATAAGGATTCATATACACATAAAAATTCTAGAACAAAAAGTAAAAAAAATAACATACTCCCAATCTTGTGCGGTAGTATGGGGACTAATTTATACATTAATATTGTATTTATAAAAGCAATAGATGATATAAAAATTCAGATAAAACTCAATACAGCATCAATAACAACCTTCAACACATTTCCATTATAATTATGTTCTTGTTTAGAGTTCGAGTTTGATCCAATCCCAAAGTTATCACTACATTTCATCCATTAATTTATCAAATAATAATAATCATGTACAAGGAAATCTTATGAATGACCAAATATTTCCCAAGGAATTAATTTATCATGATTCTGTACTGATATCCCACATAATTGGTCAATTATAACTCAACTCATGGCATAACCACTTTTCCTATGGGTCCATCATGGAATGTCCCTTCAGGAACTAGTATCCCGCATTAGTATATAAGAACATATGGAAAACTCAACTGAAAAATCTTAAGAGATCGCCTACCTAACGTAATGTGTAATCGGTTAAGAATAAGGAGTCCCTGTGTAGTCTTTAATATAGAACGCATATTTTTTTCTGCTCATAATTTAACAAGATTTCAAGGAATAAAATATCATAAAGTGTGCATTTATAATAGTGATAAAATAATTTATGAAACAAATATCCAAATACTTCCCAATAATCCATATCAAACATTCATAGTCATAACACGTTATCATCCAAAGCATAAAAATGAAAAACAAAATAATAATTTTAATAAGGAAATATCATTAGGCATAAATAATCCAACAAAACCCCAAGATCATGGTTCAACATTATCTAAAATAATTTACATAATTAAAAATCAATAAATAGAGAGCATAAAATAATTGAAATTAAATAAATAAATTATTTGGGGCTAACAGAAAACAGATCAAATGAATTCACACACCTAAAGGGGTGTCAATAATGTTACGACAATTCAATCAAGCTATTTTATCTCAAAAAAAGGGTTTAATAGTTAATCCATCCAATTTAATTAATTTATAATAGGTTAAAATAAATACCCATAATAGGCAACAACGATAAAAAAAATCAAATCTATAAGATGCCACAAAAAAAGGGAATGATATTAGATTCCCAGCCTCTTAACCATATTTGTTTCTACGCTATATGAAAATATTTATTGGTCCTAAAACGTAAGATATATGATGATTTTAGAAAAACCCAAATTTCAGGTAACTACATTCAACAATATATTGCACTATCGATAGTGGAGGAGATAAAATGATTCATGGTGTGTGAGGTTATCCTGACAAAGTGATTTATTGTGCACTAGAAAATTTCTAAATCAGTGAAGAAATGGAGTCGTAGCGGGAATCCCAAGGGAGAGGAGGTGTGGTGCGAACCACTTGGAAGGGGGGAAGGATGCACCCAAGAGGCAGAGGAGAGGGAGAGTGAAGAAAAATAAAAAATAGAATTAAATAGAAGATAATAAATAAGAAAATTAAAAATAAAAAAAATAAAATAAAGAAAATAAAATAATAAAAATATCGATGGATATGGGAAAGTAATTTATAAAATGGGTTTACCCAATTTTAATTTTTTTTGTTCTTCCTCCAACTATTTGAATTTAATTATTTATTTTTACCCCTCAATAAATTATTTAAATTTAAGTTAAATTATTTTTATTCCTTTTTAAAAATTTAAATAATTTTTAGCATGTATGCTATGCGAGGGAATGACATAAAAATGTTACAAAAGGCCCAAGCAATAATTTAATTAATTTTAATAGGACCTTGGAAAATAGAACAGGGTGTACTAGTGTGATCCCTTGGCAACTATAAGGATTTGGAGTAAAAAATAAATGGTTAACACCTTGATTATAGCTAGGAAATCACAACCACCCCTCTTTAAGACATCTCGTCCCTGAGATTCCCTTCTGAGGGTAGTGGAACGTCATCTCAGGAATTCTCCATCCATTGATCACACACAATGGTCTCCCACTCCTAGGTCTCATCTAGAACATGTCTATGCTACCATAGCACCAGAACTAGTAGAACTAACCTACCACGGAGAACCATTGTGCTGTGGTCAATAATGCAGGTTGGATGCTCATGAAAGGATGCATCCTCTTTAAACTCAATGTCATCAGGATCAAATGAATGAGATGGGTATGGATGATATTGTAGAAGTTGATATACAATGAATACATCCTTAATGAAATGGTACCTCTGAGGTAACAATAATAGATAGGCTACCAAACCAACTCTCTCCACTATCACATATGGCCCGATTTATCTTGGTGACAACTTCCCCTGTCTCTAGAACTTCTAGTGACCCAACCATGGAAAAACATGTAGAAAGACTCGATATCCCACCTCAAACATGGGAGTTCTGTGATGATGATCAGTGTAAAATTTATGTCTGTATTGAGCTATAGTAATACTCATATGAATTAGTTGAACTATCTAGGATGAATCTTGAATGAGGTGATGACCCTATAGGGATTCCTCATATTCTTCAAGCCAGCATAAACGTGAACGACATGGTCTACCATAGAGGGCCTTATACAACACCATTTTAATTATCGGTTGAATGTTTTTATTGTACATAAACTCAACAAAAGTAATATGTTCCTCCCTATAACCTCAAAAATCAAGGATACATGCCCTTAGAATATCCTCAGTCACTTGTATGGCTCGCTCGGACTTCCTATTTGTTTGAGGGTGGTATGAATTACTTAAGAGTAATTGAAAACCCAACACCTTCTACAAACCATTAAAGAACTATATTCTAAATGAGGCATCCCTATCAGAAACAATAGAAATAGGAACTCCATGAAGTTTTACTATCTCTCAGATATAAATCCTTCCCAAATCGTCAAGGGGGAAGGTATCTCAGATTGTTAGGATGTGGATGACTTTGATCAATATATCGACAATCACCCATACTACAACCCTACCTCGAGGAGATCAAGGAAAGACCATAATTAAATAAATGGTGATTTCATTCATTATGCATTTAGTAATGGATATATTTTTTCAAAGTCCAGTAGGTTGTTAGTGCTCTAGATTAACTTGTTGATAGGGGAGCATTGAGTGATGAAACCCACTATCTACTACTTCATACCCGGTAACCAGAACTGAAGACACATGTTTTTGTTCGTCTTTGAATATCTAGGATGAATTTACAAAACAAAGGTATTAGATTTATTCATTAGTTCTTAATATATATCAGAATGTACCCATACTCATCCACGATAGAGTAATGTTTCACTACCATAAAAAACCTTACCAGTAGGAGGGTTCTCTCTTGTGATGATTTCCCATAAAACGAACCCATATGGTTCAGGTAGTTCTCATTTATGGACTCTCTCTAGAAGAGAGTATGTCATTATAATAGCTGTTAGTACTAGTTTCCCAGGATGTTCCTTGAACCTCCAAATAATATGAGAATACAAGGCCATAATATTACACTGACTACTGGCTACCATGATGGAATGAGTATTCGTCTTACAACTCAAACAATCAGCAACGAATTTTCACATACTAGGGGTATTATCAAGCTTATAATTGAATAAATGTATTTATTCAACACACAAACACTACCTTAAATTCAGGACTCTCTATGTAGAGATATATTTCAATAATTTATTATCAATTTAATCAATGAACCTCTCACCAAAAAATAAGTGACTCTGAAAACATAATTCATGAACCACAACTAATAACTCAAGGTCATCTGTATGACAGTTCCTATTCTAAGGACTCTACTAGTGGGATCCTTGATCCATAACTCGACCACCCTACATCAAAACTTCATTGAGTCAAATTATTGAAGCATCATAGAAAACAACATTTCTTCTACCCGGATGAGGTGGAATCAGGATGTGTGTTGAGGTTATTCTTACCATTAAATAATGAAAAGATTTTTCAAAATCTTCTAAGAAGATGAATTATACACCCTTCTTATTCACGTTCATAAGAGGAACTGCTAAGAAGGATAAATCTTGGATGAAATTCTTGTATTATCTATCAATCACAAGAAACTATGTTTTCTAAAAACATTATTGGGATTCTACCATGAATCTATGTTGGTCACCATTTCTTGGTCAACTTATACACCTTACTCAGATATTATATGACCCATGAAGTGAAATTTTTCAATCCACAACTGGGATTCGCTGAACTATTCATATATCTAGTTCTTTATTAGTGTTCTATGCACGATATCAATATGGGTTTTTAGTCATGTATATAATGTAAATACAATAATATTTCTTCAAAAAGAACCAAAATTTAATCATGGTACGTGTGAAAAATATTATTCATAAGAGCTATGAGGACAGTCAATGCATTTCTATGGACATATGGCATAACTAGATACTCATACATGTTGTACATAATCTATAATGTCGTATGTTGTTTCTTAGATAGTCATGAATTCACCTGGTGGTATCATGAATGCTTATCAATCATGGAGACAATATAATTTCCATAGATATGGTCGACGACATTGGTAATACGAGGAAAAATAAATCAAACTTTTACAGTATGCTGGTAGAACCAAAGGTAATGAACACTCAATCTGAGGGTATCATCTGCATTATTGGAGAAAATAATTGGAGAATCTCACGTAAATGTGCTAGGTCTAATTAAATCTTTAGTAATCAAGTCTTCAAGCTACATTATGAGTTTATGATGATTTGTGAGTTTTATCCCATATAGAGAAATAGACATTAGTTTCACAACTAGAACATGCTCTATAGTGAAATCCACATACCTCATGGGAGGTAAGATAGAGAAATAATCATGGAAGAACTCACCAAAATGATTCACATTGGGAGAAAATTACACTATTTGTGTTCCCTAATCACTTATAAGGAGTATTTCTATTTGAGTTATCACTGTTCCCAGTAATGCACACTTACATCCATCTCAATCTTCCTATATATACCATTATCCGTTGTATAGATATATATCGCCTTCAGGGGATGTAGAGGATAGACAACGGTGATATAAATCATTTTAGGAATGATATGGAATGATCTAATTCATACCAAGAATGGCGTCGCTGCTAGATATATAGAGTATGTAAAAATTACAAATGAAATGGTGCCCACCAATCTCAAGGGGGCACTCTGGGCATTAGAGTATTCCATCTATCCTAAACCCTAGATGAGTGTCAAGAGACATGACTCTACAATGGTACTCAATTATAAAACCAAATATTTTAACAATGATATTAGATAAAAAGGAAGGTGATGGACCGATATCAAAAATGGAAGAAACTAAATTAGATTCCTCCAGAGTAGTCTCTCTATCCACAAATGGTCAGGTACTCTATTCATATGGTACTGGTTGCACTATGTACATAATACCTGAACCATGGCCCTGAGATACTACCCGACTGGCCTGAGTAGGCATTCTCTACTGACAATGACAGTATGGAACTTGATTTCCTCGACCAAGGCCTCCATAATTACCTCGACCTGATCATCCCATGGACAATGGACTTCTAACATGCTTTTGATTCATACATCTCATACCTGATATAAGAGATAGTACATATCTTCTTTCACTAGAGGCAGATAATAATAAACAGTAGAAATGTTAAAGCTTAAAAATCTTCTATATGATCAACACTCCATGAGGTCTAACGTGCATGAATGCTTCTTATTTCTAACTCTGTCACACTGATGAAATGTGATAAAACTGTCAAAACGTGTTTCTTGATGAACTATCACCCTAACTCAGAACATAACCTACAGGGATCACTGGTTTACCTTCCAAAACATTTAATTCTGAAATTATGACCTTATTCACAATATTTATAACAATTTTCAAACAAAAGAAGTTCACCTATGAGCAGATGGTGTATCCAATTCCATCCTAAAAGCGCCTCACAGTTGTAAGTGTGTCATCGGTCATAGATGGAAAAAATTGGTGAAGCTCAATAAAAAATTATAATACTACAAAACTATCATATGGAATTAATAAATATGTAAGAATTCCATTTCATGATCATCTCTTAATTTCTACCTAATGATGTGATCATAGATAGATATTTGGATATCTACCCAAACCATGTCTCTGGTCTGCTCAGCCTGAGAAATAACATCCCACCAAATATTAGTTGAGTCATGATGATTCTAGACTACAAGATTGACACTAAGCTCTGGATGTGTCTCAATATGGTCTGTGATATAATTCTTGGATTCTATCAATGAATTATAATCAAGCGGACTAACACTCCCTAAAAGGTGGGAGGTTGCTATTGCAGAATGTCCCATGTGAGCTCTTCCATAAATGGAACATGTCTATGAAAAATATTAAAATGCTATATAAACTTGATTAGACTATCCCTGAACTAGCCATCGGGGCCTATAAGATTCTATGAAAGAGGTGCTACAATAAGAGGAACCACATTTTGTACAATATGTTACACAATTGGATGCACTAAAAAAGGAACATTTGGTGGTTCAGGACCCACTATCTCTAGAATTTTTTCATTTTCCAATCTCTTTAGGCAAACATGAAGAAATCACGGTGAAATTTTTCCACAATATCCAAACACACACCATTAGAAATAATTCATAACAGATGAATAAGGCATGAAAAGGTGCAATAAAGAGGGTAGGTACATAGTTTTCCTCTTAGTGCTAAATAATAGTTAGCCCAATTTATGAGTTTTGATGAGATACAGAAGCGAAAACATAGTAGGATCACTAAAACATGGTCTACTGCATATTTACCTGGTAAATTTAAGAATACATCTATTAAACTATCACATCATTATTTTTAACCAACAAGAACTTCAAAATTTCACAATTAGGGACAATAGAACTCACTTACAAATAGGTTGATGCGCACTAAATGTAGACATGGTATGGATACATGTATGTAATTTTAATCCCTGCAGTCCCTGATATGATATATGTATATGAATTAAACTCATATCATGAGGATACAAAGGTAAAAATTATTATCTCAATAATACGAATAACAATAGTAACTAAAACAACTGGGTCACCCAACAGTGAATTTATATCAAAAATAATTTCAATAAACAAAAAATGCAATCCCAACCCGGGAATTTGGGTTTCCCCAGTACATGGGTTAGCTACGTCCAAGAACATGGTATGCTACTAATCATGGTATCATAGTCACATATAAGACGCAAATAGTAATACAAAAGGAAAACCTCCCTTCAAAAACACTATGTACCGTCCCCATCCCAGGAACCCCTCAAAGGGTGCTCCAAGCTAGGTTGGCCGCATAACCTCAAGCGCATCTTCTCGAAATCCATAGCATGAGTAATATTAGCAAGGGACATTTTTATGGGTCCTTAAGAAAGACTACTCCCTCATATGTAACAGGTAATATGTACTAGAAGAAAAAAAATTTATAACAAATTGTGGAAGCATATAAATTATCAAACTGCAATAGAAGTTAAAAAATAACCCCAACTAAATAGATTATATGTGTGTTAGATGATAAATAAACTAGATACACAATGATGGAATGTTATGTTGTCTCTTCTTATATAATAAGAAGTAAAACTAGAATACAAGAATGAAATAAAAGATGAAATAAAAATCACACAAAGTGAAACAACTGAATCTTGAGCAAAAGCTTTTTCCTCTTCCCCATGCTCCAACCTATGTAGCAAGAATCTATCATGCACCAAAAGCAGCATGCTTCCCATTATCCTTAATTGTGTTCATAATGTCAACTCGGGTACCAAAGGCCACCTGACCAGTGAATGAGATAAAAACCCATTAGGCTGACACCCATGGTGTCTAAGCCATTCCATTTAATGTTCAAAAACCAAAGTAGTGTTCCAATATATGATAAATGAATGAAAAAATAGACAAAAATAAATTAAGTATAACATGGCCCGGGTTATCAATGACAACCATTCAATACCACCTTCTTCATCATATGCCCAGAATCTGATGAAAGCGCATATAGTTAGAAAAATGAATAAACATATAAAAAAGATTGAATAAAAAGGCATACAAAAAAGAAACACACCCCCCATCTTGTGCTTTAGCTTGGGGTTTAATTTATTGGTCATGAAAGTGTTTTACAATGCACCATAAGTTATAAAAATTCACACATAACTCCAAGAATAATCAATAATAGTCCTCCTCGAGGACATATTAAAAAGGCCTTCACTTCTGGTCATTATCCTCTGGAATTCGGGAAGACGCGCTTAAGGTTTTGTGGCTGAATCAATACGTAGAACCGCTCCAGTGGCTCATGTGGTTGGTATTCTACAAGAATGTTCTTACTTTTTAGTGGTGAATATGTTCACTAAAATAGTATAATTTTTCCAAAAATTTCCAATATTTGATGTTTTTAATATTTTAATAATCACTTGCAATATGATTTTATTTTTATGTATTTTTATTCTTTTAGTAATATATAATTTAATATAAAATTACAATTAACTACATTTTTAAAATATTAATTTAATTTGAATTTTATAAATAGCAAGAAAATGATGGTATTCAAATATATTACTTTAAAACCATTGTAAAATGATTTATTTATCTACATTATAATTCATTCAATTTATTTTATATGGAATCTTTTTCATATAAATTTTTTGTTTTTTGAATATTTAATTAATTATTAAATTTTTGGTGATTAAATTTTAATGTAGTTATATAATTACTAAAATATTAAAATGAAACTAAAAACACTAATTTATGTTTAATATGATCAAAATGACCCTAAATATTTATTCACATTAATCTTTTGTCCCTTTTTGAACATATAATTGAAATTAAAAAAATAGTGTGGCATTTTGTCTTTTTGTTTATGTACTTTATTTTATTGCACGCATAAATGTAAAATTGTCTCTAATTATCATAAAATTATATCATTTGGTGATTAGGGTTGAAATAATGACATCAAATTGGTATTTTATTACTGTTTACATCATTTTAATACTTATCTTATTAGATTAACCCCATAAAAAACATTTTAACTATAAATGTGGTAATTAATTTTTACTATTTTTACTATTCATTATAAAAAAAACTTTAATTTATTGTATCATATTAATAATAGTGATTAAAAATATTAATCCAATTTTTAAAATTTAAATCACACAAATTTCTGAATCTAATTTAAAATTATACCCGTAAACCCATTATAATAACAGGTTTTTTTAAGAAAAAAAATAAAAAAATAAAAAAAATTTGATATATAATTTCAATATGAAATTTATTACTATTTAAATTTAAATTAACTAATTTTTTGTTGAAAAAATTTCTATTAAAATTTATCTTTTTAATATATTTTAAATAAATAGACCATTTTCGATATAAATTAGTATCTTTAACTATAAATTAAAAAATTATAATTATCTAAAAATTATATAAAATTCAATATAAGGTATTTTATATAAATATATTTTAAAATTATTGTTTTTTAATATAATAATTCTTCAATTTTAAAAAATTAATTTCAAATTATGTGAACAAAGTTTGACTAAACAACCATTTTGAAAAATAAAATTTTTCAGAAAACAATTATCTTCATTTCAAATGAATTTATTTAATTTCAAATAAATAGATATAAAATAATTTTATATTTTTCTTGTTTAAATAATGAAAATTTTATAATTTAGTTATTAATATTATTATAAAAAATATAACATCTATGTTATAATGGTAATTTTTAAAGAATAAAATTTTAATAGGGCATCGTGTTTCGTTCAAACCTTGCAATGTCTTCATTGGGGGCTATATAAGGGATTTAATATATTAAAAATAAAAATAATGAATTGTAACACCCGAGACTTTTATGTTATATAAATTATCAAAGGAATCTTTTTCTACACAACACTTGCTTGACTTGCTTTACACGCAATCGCGACCTTCCTCGATAGCTTGCGTCGTACGCAATACCGAGTTTCACTAAACAACAATATGCTATTAAAACTAGCCGTTATGAATAGTAATAACCACTTTTTAAAATTTTATAAATTTTATTTTTCAAAATGGACTTCATTTTTGGACTCAGAATATCGAAATTAGCCAAGGGTGAAATTTTGGTATTTTTCTGAAAACATTCAATTTTTGATGAATAGTGAAACCACTAAGTGGTAGGTTAAAAAACAGAATTTTGCATAAAACTTAATTTTACCGCTTCTGTGAATGAAATTTCGAAAATCCGAGAGACACGGTTAATATCAAGGACTAAAATGTGGTTCAATGAGATGAAAATAATTTTTTGGTGAATAGTAACTTTTTACGATTTTTACTGCGGTTATTAGTAAATAGGGTAACTAAGGGTAAATATCATATTAATATTACCCTAACACATGTCCTAATTCTATTGGACAAGTGTAATTCGACCAAAAACAAACTTAGGAATAAAATATGACCATTTAGGCCCACTTGGATTAGATTAGGACATTTATTATTAATTTATTTAAAGAAGGGTTAAAATAGTTAAAATCAAAGTTTAATAAGTAAATCATTTTTAATATGGGTTTATACATAAGATAAATTCAATTGTAAATATTCATTAGAAAGCTAAAAAGATTTCCTACATGATGATATTTTATTTGTAATTTTTAGACATTAAATAATTTAATTTATTTATGACATAATGATGATGCAGTAATTATCTTATTAATGAAATATTGACATAATTGATGTTATAAACACCAAAATAAATGTAATTTGAGACTTTTTATGCATTCCACTAATTTTCTAGGTTACTATGATATATTAGTGTTGATTTAATCAACTTGGTTCGAACATATAATTCTGTTATGACTTTCAAACAAATCATATATCAAATAGTGTCAAAATTGACAAAAAATAGTTTTTAAATAAAATATTATATTATTAATTATTATTTTATTCCTAAAAATCTAAGGTTCGGCCAAATGACTTAGATAAGGATATATATATTAATAATAAACAATTTGGGGTTCTTTTGGCATGTTATAGTATGTGTATTAACCATATAGTGAAGGAAAACAAAAAGACACGGTAAAAGTTAAAATAATTAACTTAGAGTTAAATCTAATTGATAAGGTTAAAATAATACCCTAAACTTATCTAAATCCTATTGGTTGATAGGATTTCGACTCATCCCCACTTTATCTTCGAAATAATACCCTTTGGAACCATTATAAAACCGATTTTGAATTTAATATAAAATAATATTTTGAGATATTCCTAAGGTGCCCCTCTCCTCCCTTATAAAAGGGCACCTCCTCCCCCTCCTCCTCACACCAAATTGAGCACTCAAGCTCGGCCAACCCCTGCCATTTCCTCCTCTACACTTCCCTAGAATAATCCTAGAGGTCCTGGTCTTCTCCAAAGACCAATCATAGTTCCTTAAGTGGAGGATTCAAAGAAGCGTTCCAAAGAAGAGGTAATATCCATTACCGATCTTTTCAATTTCTTTCTTCTTCAACTTCTTCTTCTTTAGTTGTTTCATGATGAAGTAATAACATCAGTATTACTTAAATACTTATATGTTATTATAAATATGAAACAACCCTAATTCACCTTCTATCCATCCTACGGAAAAATAAAATCACTGCGCGTGCGTACGTACGGAATACCGTCTCCACGCCGTGGTGTAATCTATTTTCCACCATCACCTTACAAGGATGGGTATAATGGTGTAATGAGTAACTACATATGATTATTATGAATTAATATTGATACTGAAATAATATATATATACTCCAATACAATTCCACGATCATAGGAACGATATCATCACTCGTGCGTACGTACGGAATACCGTCTCCAGGATGTGATGCGACTCGTTCTACATGATCTTCATCTCATAATGATTATATAAATGAATTGAATGAATGAATATGGTATATAATACACTAATAAAATTCTGGAAATGAATTATCTATAACCTAAAGATAAGAATAAGAATTTATTCGACAAAACACGCATAAGAACAAAAAGTTATAAAGACCCGAGTAACAAGTAACAATGAAATATTACTAACAAGAAGCTAATAATATGACCATATATGATATCATATAAATATGTATGATTCTGGAATAAGTCAATAACATTATTTAAACCATTATACAGGAGCTTCGGACACGTACAAAGCTAATCGGACCTAAGGTAAGGGAAATATCACAATCTCATTTTTATCTGAGATTGTTTATTCGTAAGTATTTACTGGGGTGTATTTTATCATCCACATCAATGTTTCATCAAAATGTAATATTATTTCCATCCACCTACAATTGTTTAAATCCATTTTTACCCTTTGGTGAGTTTTTAGTAATATGTATGAAAGGAATCTTTTGTCGTACGAGGTACTTTTTGACTTTTCCGACAAAAGTACGAAGAATGTTTTTTTTAACTTATACGGCATGAATGGATTTTTAAAAAATTATTTCCAAGAAGCTTCCTTTAAAAGTTTTCAAGTTTATTTTTAATCAAATTCTTTTATTTTAAAGTTATATGACATGTTATGAAAGGAAAAATGTTTTTGAAGAAGAAAGGATATTTTCCTCAAGAATGGAGTTCAAGTGTTTTATCAAAATTATTTTCCATCTAAGATAATAAAGGGTTCTGTTTTTATCCCTATTATTACATTGATTTGATCATGTTGTGATGGAATTATTTTTATGAATTCCATTATCTTATATGAATTGATTTATGATGTCATGATGTTTCAAGAATCCCATTTTTGTTACATGTGTTATGCGATGATGTATGTTTTATGATTATGTGGCACACATAAGAAAGGATTCATTATAAGATGGGTGGGACCTATATCTCCCTCCAATGCATTGGGTAAAGATTTTATATCTCATGAGATAGACATAGCTGGAACGGAAGGTTATTTCGGTTCAGTGATACAGGACTGAAACGAGGAGTGAACTCGGTTCAGAAAGGGACTTTGTCCACTAAGATAGTCTTGGCAATGAGTCATTAATAACAAGAAATGATTTTCCATGATTATGTGTGCATGCCACAAAGTTTCAAGTCTTATGTTATGATTATGGGGATCTCATTTTCACTTCTATGATTTATTCCATGATAAGATATTATGATCTCTTTTGTAGGTTTTGATTTTCAAAAAGATATGATATGATTTTTATTTCCTTTATTTTCCCTTGCTGAGCATTTGAGCTCACCCTTTTATGTTTTCTTTTCCCCAGGTCAGGATGATGGATATTAAGTAGAATATGCTAAAAGGGACCCTAGATATGATGAAATAAATGGGAGACACTGTAGAAGATTTATGAACCAGTTGTTTATGTTTCCCAGTTTCTAAAGACACTATACCTATACGGTCCTTTGTGGTTTTTGTCATATGTTGTAATAAGTGTGCTTCAATTTTGAAGTATTAACAATGTATGTAAAGTATGGGTCGTTATAGTTGGTATCAGAGGAAAGGTATAGTCAACCTTTGGAAACTAGGATGTGAAAGCCTTAGTAAGAACCCTAAGAATAAGTCTAAGCATAGAACAGAATCTTAGAAATGGCCATGAATAACCTAGGATAAGACCATAAGCATGAAAATTTTATTCTTGAATTATGTGGTTTCCTATTATAATTAGTGTTGCTCACACTATTCTTCTTGGTTTTAGTCAATGGCTAGAACCCGAAGGAACCGTGTTAATGCGGAATGCGATGGGCAATGCAATGATTGTCCCCCTGAGCAACCAAACGATATGGGAGCTGGAATGCAAAATCTTGTATCCATGCTCACACAACTTTCTCAAGCTATGAATCATGCAGGATTTCCAAACGAGCAAAGGAGGGAGCAACATTCTGTTGAATCCTTCATGAGGCAGCGTCCACCTTCTTTCAGCGGGTCTACTGGTCCATTGGTTGCTGAACAATGGATTAGTACTACTGAAAAGATATTTTCAGTTCTTCAATGTTCTGAACATGATAATGTCATCCTAGCAGTGTACCGTTTGGAAGGAGATTCTGATCAATGGTGGAATCTTGTTAAGAATACGAGGCAAAGGGATGAAATTGAGTCTATGGAATGGGACGAGTTCAAGAACTTATTTTTCAATAAGTACTTCCCTCGTATTCTCCGAACAAAGATGGAGAAAGAGTTTCTTGAACTGAAGCAAAGGGATGATGAATCTATTAGTACCTATGAAGCAAATTTTACAAGACTTTCAAGGTACGCTTATGGTATTATTATCCAACCTGAGAGTAAGATCGATCGATTCTTTAGTGGCTTAAAACCAAGTCTTCGAAGGGCGTTAGCCATAAGGGACTTCAATAGCTATGAGGAAATCGTTCGATGTGCTCTCAAAGTTGAGATGGAGATTGGAGTAACCCATCAGTCACATGGGTTTGATAAGAAGAGGAAGATGGAATTCAAAGAAAAATATAAAGAGCACACGGAATAGAAGATGAGCTTTTCCTTATGCTCAAAGTGTGGAAAGAAACATGGAGGGAGTTGTCTTAAAGGGACAAGTAAATGTTTTAAATGTAGAAAGGAAGGTCATCGGGCATTTGAATGCCGTGATAATGGGAAGAAGATGTATAATGATGCAAACAAAGGAAGGGATACACAGAATGAACCTACTACACTTCAATGTTTCAAGTGCAAGGAGATGGGGCATTATGCCAATCAATGCCCAAATCCAAGGGTTGATGATGATGGTCGACGTCAACAAAATCTTAAGGCTAAAGACAAGGAAAGTCACATGCAATTTCTATCAGCGATGTGGAGTACGATAACGAAGTGGTGAAAGGTACACTTACCATCCACTCTAAAGTAGAAAATGTTTTATTTGATTCTGGATCCACCCACTCTTTTATTTCTGAAGAATTTTCTAAGGGTATCACCGTATTACCTCAACAATTAGATGTTGAGTTAGCTGTGACAACACCTAATGGCACATCAATCGCATCAAAAGTTTATAATTCTTCTCTGATCAAAGTTTGTGGGAAAGTGCTTCCTGCAAGTCTTGTGATCCTTCCTTTTGTGGAATTTGATGTGATTCTTGGCATGGATTGGCTTTCTCTACATGGAGCTCATATCAATTGCCAAAGAAGGGAAGTCACATTTCATATTCCAGATCAATCTACGATCGTCTATCAATGCAAGGATAAACATAACCTTCCAGTTGAAATTTCTTCCATCTTATGGGTATTGATTCCACTAAATGAAGGTTATTTATCTCAAATGGTTGGTGAGAAACTCACGATTAAGAATATGCCCATTGTACGGGAGTTTGATGATGTCTTTCCAGAAGAATTACCGGGTCTTCCACCAAATCGTGAAGTTGAGTTTTCAATAGAACTCGTACCGGGTGCTTTGCCTATTTCAAAGACACCTTATAGAATGGCCCCAATTGAGTTGCAGGAATTGAAGAAGCAACTCCAAGAGAATCTTGATAAGGGATTCATACGCCCTAGTGCGTCACCTTGGGGAGCACCTGTTCTATTTGTTAAGAAGAAAGATGGATCAATGAGACTCTGCATTGATTATCGAGAACTTAACAAGATCACTATCAAGAACAAATATCCTCTCCCACGCATTGATGACTTGTTTGACCAACTACGCGGAGCTCAATACTTTTCCAAGATTGATCTTCGTTCAGGGTATCATCAATTAAGGGTCAAAAGGGAGGATATACCAAAGACGACTTTCCGTACAAGGTATGGACACTATGAATTTATAGTGATGCCATTTGGTCTTACTAATGCCCCTGCTATCTTCATGGATCTAATGAATAGAGTCTTTAGAGACTATCTTGATCAATTTGTGGTAGTCTTTATAGACGATATTCTTGTCTATTTAAAGAGCAAGGAAGAGCATGAAGATCACATGAGAATTATATTGAAGACCCTGAGAAAGGAGAAGCTTTATGCCAAATTTACCAAGTGTGAATTTTGGATTAAAAAAGTTGCATTTTTGGGTCATATAATCTCAAAAGAGGGGATATCTGTGGATCCAGCAAAAACAGAGGTTATCAAAAGATGGTCAAGACCAACAACAGTAACTGAGATCCGAAGTTTTCTTGGTTTGGCAGGATATTATCGACGTTTTGTAAAAGCTTTTTCACGATTATCTAATCCACTCACCAAGTTGACTCGGAAAGGAGTTAAGTTTGTCTGGACAGAGGAATGTGAAGAGAATTTCAAGGAGTTGAAAAGAAGGTTATCCAGTGCACCTGTGCTCACACTGCCTTGTAGTGGAGAAAGGTTTGTGATCTACAGTGATGCATCCAAGAAGGGATTGGGGTGTGTTCTTATGCAAAATGATATGGTGATAGCTTATGCCTCACGACAGTTGAAAATCCATGAGCAAAATTACCCAACACATGATTTGGAGTTGGCTGCGGTAATCTTTGCATTAAAGATTTGGAGGCATTACCTTTATGGTGAAAGGTGTGATATTTATACTGATCATAAAAGTTTAAAGTATATTTTCACACAAAAGGACTTGAATATGCGTCAAAGAAGATGGTTGGAGCTGATTAAGGATTATGACTGCTCAATCCATTACCACCCTGGGAAAGCAAACAAGGTGGCAGATGCATTAAGTCGACAAGACCATGCTAGTTTATCCATGATTAGGATCACAAAAGATCCAATATTTATGGATTTACAAAGGATGGATCTTGGAATTATAATGGAAGGGGAAAATTCTTATCTTTCTCAAATGAATGTTCAACCATCTATACATGTGAAGATTAAAGAGGCACAGAAAGAAGATGTCGAGTTACAAAAGAAGGTGAGAAATGTTCCTGAATTCAACCTTGATTGTGATGGGATAATAAAGTTCAGGAATCGGGTTTGTGTTCCTCCCATCCCCGAATTAAAGAAGGAGCTGCTGGATGAGGCTCATAGTTCTTCATTCTCTATTCATCCAGGAAGCACGAAGATGTATAGGGACCTGAAAGAGTACTTCTGGTGGGATGGCATGAAAAGAGATGTTGCTGAATTTGTCTCTCGATGCTTGGTTTGTCAACAAGTTAAAGCTGAGAGACAGAAGTCTAAGGGGATGTTACAACCATTACCCATACCCGAATGAAAATGGGAAAACATCACTATGGACTTTGTCACAGGACTTCCAAAAACATCCAAAGGCAATAATGCTATCTGGGTCATAGTTGATCGTCTTACAAAGTCTGCACACTTCATTCCTATTAGAGAGGATTTCTCTCTAGATCAGCTTGCCAGGATATATGTAAAGGAAGTGGTAAGATTACATGGAGTACCACTTTCTATTATATCTGATCGGGATCCGAGATTTACCTCGAAGTTCTGGCGAAGTCTTCAGCATACTCTGGATACAGAGTTGAGTTTCAGCACTGCTTATCATCCCCAGACAGACAGTCAATCTGAGAGAACAATTCAAACCCTAGAAGATATGTTGAGAGCTTGCTCTATGGATTTCAAAGGAGGTTGGGATCAACACCTACCTTTGGTAGAATTTTCTTATAATAATAGCTTTCACTCCAGTATTCAGATGGCTCCTTATGAAGCTCTCTATAGAAAGAAATGCAGGACTCCAACTTGCTTGGATGAAGTTGGGGAAATAAAGCTATTAGGACCTGATCTCATTGATGAAATGGCAGAAAAGGTCAGATCTATTCAACAACACATAAGAGCAGCTCAGAGTCGACAGAAAAGCTATGCCGACAACCGAAGAAAAGACCTAGAGTTTGAAGTGGGTGATAAAGTGTTCTTACGAATATCTCCCTGGAAGAGGGTTATGAGATTTGGAAAGAAGGGGAAGTTGAGCCCTAGATATATCGGTCCTTTCGAAATACTGGATCGTGTTGGGAAGGTAGCTTACCGATTGGCGCTTCCACCAAATCTCTCTCAAGTTCACGATGTGTTCCATGTATCTCTCCTGAGAAAGTACATACCAGATCCTTCACATGTACTCAGCTCAGAAGTTGTACCGCTGGAGCAAGATCTTTCTTATGAAGAACAGCCGATAGAGATTCTGGATCGTAGCGAAAAAGTCCTACGAAACAAGACCACTCGCTTGGTGAAAGTTTTATGGAGGAACCACCAACTTGAAGAAGCTACATGGGAGCTTGAGGATATGATGAGGGAGAAGTATCCTCATCTGTTTGTTACAAAGTGACGAATTTCGAGGGTGAAATTCTTTTTAAGGGGGGTTGAATGTAACACCCGAGACTTTTATGTTATATAAATTATCAAAGGAATCTTTTTCTACACAACACTTGCTTGACTTGTTTTACACGCAATCGCGACCTTCCTCGATAGCTTGCATCGTACGCAATACCGAGTTTCACTAAACAACAATATGCTATTAAAACTAGCCGTTATGAATAGTAATAACCACTTTTTAAAATTTTATAAATTTTATTTTTCAAAATGGACTTCATTTTTGGACTCAGAATATCGAAATTAGCCAAGGGTGAAATTTTGGTATTTTTCTGAAAACTTTCAATTTTTGATGAATAGTGAAACCACTAAGTGGTAGGTTAAAAAACAGAATTTTGCATAAAACTTAATTTTACCGCTTCTGTGAATGGAATTTCGAAAATCCGAGAAACACGGTGAATATCAAGGACTAAAATGTGGTTCAATGAGATGAAAATAATTTTTTGGTGAATAGTAACTTTTTACGATTTTTACCGCGGTTATTAGTAAATAGGGTAACTAAGGGTAAATATGATATTAATATTACCCTAACACATGTCCTAATTCTATTGGACAAGTGTAATTCGACCAAAAACAAACTTAGGAATAAAATATGACCATTTAGGCCCACTTGGATTAGATTAGGACATTTATTATTAATTTATTTAAAGAAGGGTTAAAATAGTTAAAATAAAAGTTTAATAAGTAAATCATTTTTAATATGGGGTTATACATAAGATAAATTAAATTGTAAATATTCATTAGAAATCTAAAAAGATTTCCTACATGATGATATTTTATTTGTAATTTTTAGACATTAAATAATTTAATTTATTTATGACATAATGGTGATGCAATAATTATCTTATTAATGAAATATTGACATAATTGATGTTATAAACACCAAAATAAATGTAATTTGAGACTTTTTATGAATTCCACTAATTTTCTAGGTTACTATGATATATTAGTGTTGATTTAATCAACTTGGTTCGAACATATAATTCTGTTATGACTTTCAAACAAATCATATATCAAATAGTGTCAAAATTGACACAAAATAGTTTTTAAATCAAATATTTTATTATTAATTATTATTTTATTCCTAAAAATCTAAGGTTCGGCCAAATGACTTAGATAGGGATATATATATTAATAATAAACAATTTGGGGTTCGTTTGGCATGTTATAGTAAGTGTATTAACCATATAGTGAAGGAAAACAAAAAGACACGGTAAAAGTTAAAATAATTAACTTAGAGTTAAATCTAATTGATAAGGTTAAAATAATACCCTAAACTTGTCTAAATCCTATTGTTTGATAGGATTTCGACCCATCCCCACTTTAGCTTCTAAATAAGACCCTTTAGAACCATTATAAAACCGATTTTGACTTTAATATAAAATAATATTTTGAGATATTCCTAAGGTGCCCCTCTCCTCCCTTATAAAAGGGCACCTCCTCCCCCTCCTCCTCACACCAAATTGAGAACTCAAGCTCGGCCAACCCCTACCATTTTCTCATCTCCACTTCCCTAGAATAATCCTAGAGGTCCTGGTCTCCTCCAAAGACCAATCTTAGTTCCTTAAGTGGAGGATTCAAAGAAGCGTTCCAAAGAAGAGGTAATATCCATTACCGATCTTTTCAATTTCTTTCTTCTTCAACTTCTTCTTCTTTAGTTGTTTCATGATGAAGTAATAACATCAGTATTACTTAAATACTGATATGTTATTATAAATATGAAACAACCCTAATTCACCTTCTATCCATCCTACGGAAAAATGAAATCACCGCGCGTGCGTACGTACGGAATACCGTCTCCACGCCGTGGTGTAATCTATTTTCCACCATCACCTTACAAGGATGGGTATAATGGTGTAATGAGTAACTACATATGATTATTATGAAGTAATATTGATACTGAAATAATATATATATACTCCAATACAATTCCACGATCATAGGAACGATATCATCACTCGTGCGTACGTACGGAATACCGTCTCCACGATGTGATGCGACTCGTTCTACATGATCTTCATCTCATAATGATTATATAAATGAATTGAATGAATGAGTATGGTATATACTACACTAATACAATTCTGGAAATGAATTATCTATAACCTAAATATAAGAATAAGAATTTATTCGACAAAACACGCATAAGAACAAAAAGTTATAAAGACCTGAGTAACAAGTAACAATGAAATATTACTAACAAGAAGCTAATAATATGACCATATATGATATCATATAAATATGTATGATTCTGGAATAAGTCAATAACATTATTTAAACCATTATACAAGAGCTTCGGACACGTACAAAGCTAATCGGACCTAAGTTAAGGGAAATATCACAATCTCATTTTTATCCGAGATTGTTTATTCGTAAGTATTTACTGGGGTGTATTTTATCATCCACATCCATGTTTCATCAAAATGTAATATTATTTCCATCCACATACAATTGTTTAAATCCATTTTTACCCTTTGGTGAGTTTTTAGTAATATGTATGAAAGGAATCTTTTGTCGTACGAGGTACTTTTTGACTTTTCCGACAAAAGTACGAAGAATGTTTTTTTAACTTATACGGCATGAATGGATTTTTAAAACATTATTTCCAAGAAGCTTCCTTTAAAAGTTTTCAAGTTTATTTTTAATCAAATTATTTTATTTTAAAGTTATATGACATGTTATGAAAGGAAAAATGTTTTTGAAGAAGAAAGGATATTTTCCTCAAGAATGGAGTTCAAGTGTTTTATCAAAATTATTTTCCATCTAAGATAATAAAGGGTTCTGTTTTTATCCCTATTATTACATTGATTTGATCATGTTGTGATGTAATTATTTTTATGAATTCCATTATCTTATATGAATTGATTTATGATGTCATGATGTTTCAAGAATCCCATTTTTGTTACATGTGTTATGCGATGATGTATGTTTTATGATTATGTGGCACACATAAGAAAGGATTCATTATAAGATGGGTGGGACCTATATCTCCCTCCAATGCATTGGGTAAAGATTTTATATCTCATGAGATAGACATAGCTGGAACGGAAGGTTATTTCGGTTCAGTGATACAGGACTAAAACGAGGAGTGAACTCGGTTCAGAAAGGGACTTTGTCCACTAAGATAGTCTTGGCAATGAGTCATGACTAACAAGAAATGATTTTCAATGATTATGTGTGCATGCCACAATGTTTCAAGTCTTATGTTATGATTATGGGGATCTCATTTTCACTTCTATGATTTATTCCATTATAAGATATTATGATCTCTTTTGCAGGTTTTGATTTTCAAAAAGATATGATATGATTTTTATTTCCTTTATTTTCCCTTGCTGAGCATTTGAGCTCACCCTTTTATGTTTTCTTTTCCTCAGGTCAGGAAGATGGATATTAAGTAGAATATGCTAAAAGGGACCCTAGATATGATGAAATAAATGGGAGACACTGTAGAATATTTATGAACCATTTGTTTATGTTTCCCAGTTTCTAAAGACACTATACCTATACGGTCCTTTGTGGTTTTTGTCATATGTTGTAATAAGTGTGCTTCAATTTTGAAGTATTAACAATGTATGTAAAGTATGGGTCGTTATATGAATGGTCTCTCTATATTGAATTATATCATAATATTTGTGCTATGTGTCATATATGTTATCTGATATTATTTAACTATTGTATAATCATTGAATTTTACAATAAGACTCTAAGTATAAGTTGAACATCTCAAATTTCAGTCATTGAGACAAATATTAAGTTATACACCTATTTCTTTTTTGAAGTTTTCGTAAAACCCCATTATTTGGATATATCTTGAATATCATAGTGTTAGGGATATTTAATGATTAATTTGATGTTAATCTTTCATGGTACATAAGAATAACATGTAACTAAAGGGGTATGAGTTTTTTTATGTTTAATTTTAATTGGGATTGATTATTTATGGATTTACACAGAGGTAAATTATATTATAATTCTCTAATAATATGAATTTATTTTTATTATCCATTTCATAATTATGGGTTTTTATGTTATTTTAAAATTTACTTAGATTTTCTACGGAAAATGACCAAGAAAATTCTATTAGGTAAATCCAGACCTTTCTACATATTTTATCAAAAACACATTTTCTGACATGTCAATTCAATTATATTATGTTATAAAAATTCTAACATATTATATAATACTTGTAAAAATTTATTTTTCAATAAATTTGAATTTATATACAATGGTTTAAAATGGAATCCATCAATTAATTTGCAAACATTTTATTGTCGGCTTGTTATAAAATCATGTAACAAATGTCTTATTTTACAGAATAAAAAATGAAACAATATTTATACTATCAAGACCGTCCTTTTTTAAGTATCCTTTATATGTAACAATATATATTTTGAACTAAAACTTTTTCCATAATTATATTTTTATTTTTTAGATTTTGAATAAGTTAGTTCAAAATTAAAATAGAATTTTTCTATTGAAATATTTTTTTGATCCCTTCATAAAAAAATTTCAACCTATGATATCAACCATAATTGATACATATTTTCTAATAGGGGTGTGATACAATGATAAAATAAGTTTTGTTCACTTTTATTTTTATTATTATGATAGGGAGATGGTGAGGATACCAATTTATAATCTACATTTCATTTTATGATGACAAAGTAATTGATTTGTGATATTCACTCATATATATGAATGGGTTTATGATTATGTTATGTGTGGGTCTAAAAATATATAAACCTTGAATACATTGGGTAAAAAGTCATTTTTTGGGCTCAAAGTCTACACGAGAGGTTATTCAACACCCTTGTGATGATACATGAGAGTTCATTATAATACTGAATTTAGGTACACAAAATGTTATCCCACATTGGAAAAAGGGCACACAAGAGTTTATCCCAATCCTTAAAGAGGTAACTCTAGTGGTTTCTCCATGCATAGAAAATGAACACTAGTGGGTATCCCAATAAAAATATTTGATGAATTTCATTATGGGTATCCTTAAAATAATTTTTTTAAAACGATGAATCTTAAAAACCTTATTCCATTCTGTTTTAACATGATATTATGAAAATAGTTTTCCTGATGGTTTGTTTTATTTGATTCCTTTATGAATGATGTCTTTTAAAAAACCACAATTTATTCCATGAATCATAACTCTAAAATAACAGTATGGGTTTTAATGGTTAATATTATATTCTCGTGCCCAAATGTTGATGTTAAACTTAAAAGATCATTGATTTATCAGTTTCTTACCCTTATTATGCATTTGATCTCACATATTATTCTATTTCATTTTCAATAGAAAATGATGAATTGTTTTAGGATTGATATGTATATATATGTTGGCATATGTGACGAAAATAGTGGGAAAAAGATTATATATTGTTTACACCAGTTTCTTATGTATCCATGTTTCTAAATATAATAAACCATTAATTTTGTGGTGTCAATTTTATTTTTAAGTAACTAATAATCATCTAATAAAATATAATATTTATATATGAAAATTATGGGTCATCAAAATAAATTAAATTTAAATATTACTAAATTAAAAATTAATTATTAATTTAAAATAAATTTACTAGAATTAAATTTATAAAAGTGTATGAAATTTAATATAATATTAAAGTGAAAACCTATGAAAAATAGATTTTTTTATAAATTTTGGTTATAAGCATAAAATTATTTTATACCAAAATGTTGTACAATAATTTTCCATAAGGAATTATTTCGATTATATTAAATAGAATTAGAATATTTTAATTTTAAATTCAATCCATAAGGGAATGTGAATTTTTAAATTCATGAAAATAAATGAGAGTTTAAAACAAATCAATATTTTTGAATATTCATAAAAAAGTAAAAAAAATATGAATAATCCCAAATATCAAAAATAAGATAAATTTTATATGTTGAAATAAATCATCATTTTCATTTTATCAAATATTACTTCTAATATAGGAATAAAATAAATTAAATAAATATTCACAAGATGAATCAAAACCATTATTTTAGAAAAACTTTTTCAAAGAAAAAATGGAATTTATTCTCATTCAATCCAATGAAAATCACATCAGATGATTTTTAATTTATTTCATATATTATGTTATCAATAAATTTCCTCAAATAATTAAAAAATAAGGATTAATTTAATTCATTTATAGAAAAATACGTCTAACTCCTAAAAAATATTTTCCCTTAAAAAATATACCTTTTACAATTAATTGGTTTTCACGTCATTATTTAAAAATTTATAATATTTATAACTATGAATACTTTTCTAGTTTACCTTTATGAAAATGAAATCCCATCAAATTTTAAACCCTAAATAAAACAAATTTAATTTTTAAATTATGGATATAAAATATAATGAAAAATTTTAATTTATAAAAAAATACTTATTTTAGAGATTAACTGTTATTAACTATAAAAAACTAAATTAAAAAAATTACATATTTATTAATTATTTATATCAAATTTACCAATAAATATTCATTATAAAATTATTTTAACATATATTTAATAATTTGGATTCCCTAATTGATGCTCGTTAATATAAATACTATCTTATAAATATCATATTTAAAATAAATATATATGATTAATTTAATATCTCTATTATACGTGGTATATGACATCAAATAAAATTTAAATTTTAATTGAATATATTTTATAAACTATTAGGTGTCACATATTACATGGTTTATATGGGATTACATATTATAAATATGTCTGGTAACTTAGTAGCGAGAGAGCAAAAATATTAATTTTCAAACATATCAATGTGGTTAAAAAAATTATTCTTACCTAAAATGATTAATTCACATGTTTTATTATTGATGTATGTATCAAGAGTAACTTTATAATGAGTGTATTTTAAAAAATATAATGATAATGTATTTGAAAAACATTCAGTTGAATAATTAAAAAATAGGAAAAACACTCAAGTTGTCATTTCTATCTCAAAAGTGGACCAATCATTTATAAAATTAAACTCAATGAAAACATTTAATACGTTAATTATTTATAATTTAAACATAAAAATTAAAAAATATCTTATTTTGAATGAATTAATTAATAAGCCATTAATTTTAATATTTTAGTGGTTATATATTTCTCAAAAAAATAAAAATATTCATATGAAAACTTTATCATAACCCAATAAATTTAGGAAAAATGTCATGTTCATTCATGATGGAACCCCCATTAATATTATATTTCAATATCATGTTTTATTAAAATCATGGAAATAATGATTTATAAAATTAATGAAAATCATTTTTATAGGATAGGATAAAAAACAAATAATGAATGCAAATCCTTATAAAAATGATATTGTATCTATTATTTGAATCATGGAAGTCATTAATGTTCCAATTTCTTTGATGGAATATGATTTTTTGCGTTAAATTTTATTTATAATCTTTATTAAATGTATGTTCAAAATATATGAATAATATCATCTAATAAAAATGTTATTTTATTGAAATTATGGCCATGTAATACTGTTGATACTAAATTTGGAAAAATAATTTAATCTAGAAAATGAAAAAATAAAAACAAAAACTATATAACAATATGTTATCAAGGTAACAAATTAATGTCACATCATTGGAAACTTATGGAGTGAGAGAGAATATTATACCTTATGATATCATCAGACATATCTTCATTCTGATAATCATCTTTTCCAGATATAATTATTGATGGTCAAAAACCTCTAATAGAATCATCATTCTATTGTTGATCAATCCATACTATACCCATTTATATTCCT
The DNA here is from genome assembly GCA_963277665.1 of Viscum album. Taxonomy (NCBI): domain Eukaryota; kingdom Viridiplantae; phylum Streptophyta; class Magnoliopsida; order Santalales; family Viscaceae; genus Viscum; species Viscum album. Next base: position 1,629,105,497 of record OY728155.1, on the reverse strand, counting down.
CCACTAGGATATCAATGATAAGGAGGGTAGTATATCTTTTATCTGGGAAAAAGTAATGACAAACTATTCATTATAGGGTTCTCATGTTATAATAGTGAGTTTGAAATCCAACTAATAAAGAATACAATTTTTGACAAAGGTGAGAGTATTAGCCTCTGAATAAATGGTTTGTGTCTCTATAGAATAGGGGGTCTGACTCACATTTGGGGATAAAAAATATTTCATTCCATGGAAATAAAAAGACATGATCTATTTTGAACTGTTAATTTTATTAGCTAGATTAATTCTAAAATTAATTATCTATGTATCACTAATAAGGGATTCTAGAGGGGATATTCAATTATAATTATGTGTTGAAATTATCACTCATATTTTCAATATGAATCTTATTTACTAAAAGTGATCCTCTTTTTTGATAAAATAGGTAAACCAATGGAACCACTTTAGGCCCCAATATTATTAGAAAATTTTCTATTCATTGAGCCTCTATCGCAAATTCAATTTAGTTGTTAATTTCCATCAGAAATTCTACATTACATTTATAATGACTGATCTATGTTGGGCCTCTAATACGACTCCCCAAGACCACATCCTATAGGTCAATGTCTGGTGACTAGAATAGGGAAGTTATATCACTAACATGGGAGGCATTGACTATGTACCTACACACACACTTCTCCAAACTCACAAAATTCTGAAATGTAAAATCCAATAATACACCTATTCATGCATAAAACTATATCCCATAACAAGATTATTATAGGAATTAATGTAATGTAAATAGGGATATAATAAAATCCCAATATAAAGAGTCTATAACACATGTTTAAACTATCAGTAATGGTATTGTGACTCTATCAGAATGCCATAGGAACACACCTTGGACTGTCCAGTCTCACTAAAAACCACATGGTCCACCTAGGAGTCAGCGAAAAGGTAGATCATCTGCACCAGACATGACACATATTGGAAAATCCATTGTATGGGTGAGCATAAAAATACTCAGTAGGACATCTCAAATTCAAAAAATATATAATGAATAAAATATAGTCACCTCTGCATAGGTATATGTTTACAATACATATAACATGATTATCTAGATATACTCTATATAGACACATAGTCTAGGAGTTAACCCCAATGATATATACCATGCCTATGATTCTATATCTATGTTTCAACAAATCATTCAATTGGGAGAAAAAACACATGAGTCTCAAAGTAGTTATGACTTCCGTCGGAGGGGTACTACCCATAGGATCCCATAATGAGAAAGATACACTAATTGTATGGTGATATTTTTGATACTACAGATGAGGATCACAACCAGGGCCATAGGTTGATAAAAAAACTCCATCTGAATTAAACTGATAAGAATGGGATCAATTCCTAGTATGATTTTTCATATATACTGGATGAAATCTAACTTTGGAATCAATATGAATAGAGGATCACACTCAAGGCCTCTCTAGGGATTCAAACAACTCTATCCCTAAAGTCATGGTGAAGGGATCATAGTCTTAAGAGTAGGAAATGATACTATATTAGTTATATATTAATGGATAGGGTGAAAAACCCATAATGAAACAAGTCCATGATATATAGGAAAAGAGAATAAAACCATATATGAAAAATTAAATGGGTGTGGAGGGGTTACACGTTGTGTCCCATGACTTATGGTTATGCCAATGAAAACAGTATGTTTCATTCAAACCATATCTAGGTAATTGTATGGTACGTGGTGTGTAGAGGGGATACACATTGTGTCCCTATATCTAGGGTGTTTCCCATATACTTCATCCTAATTAAATTAAATTATTTCATAATGTGTACCTATTCCCTTGTACTAGTACTTGGGGAGGCCAGTGTATGTGTTACATGCTATGTCGTCTAGGGGAGTACGCAACATATAGGATGGCCATGTAGTCCAATTCATATCCAAGTACCTCTGTAGTATACACCACAGTAACTAGTCTGGTACCACCCAACATATAGTCCTAGACACACGTCGTCTGATAGCTTATTTATTCATGAAACCCAATCCACCACTATGGGGTACCCACATACTATGTTATCTCTATTTACACATTGATTTCTATGGAAATTTCAAGAAATATTATTCATCTACCACGCAATTGTGCTGATGTTCTTAAGTTCTATATGGTGGTTTCTTTTCCATGATAATGATGATTTAATCTTTCTGTGTCATTCCATTTCCAAATCATCATGTTTCATCTTCTGATCTTTTTTAAAAATGGATCAAATCATCATTCTTCATTCCAAGTTATAGAACACTGAAGATCACAAATTTTGGGATCCACCACCATCTAAGAATCTCTTTCAACATACGTTTAACTCTGCCATGTTGTGTCTTCGAAAATATGTGATATCAAAGAATTTCACCACAAATCATTTGTACAATGATCGATTTATCAGGATGTGTCCAGTTACAGTTAAAATGAAGAATACATGTGTTGAAAGTTGAATTCGGGGTTTAAATGAAATATAACCAAAGAGGGGGTGAAACACGATCAATTTTCATGTCAATCATGGTTCATATTTTTTAGCACCAATATGGGCATACATACCCTGAGAGGGGGGTGAATCCGGGTACAGATATTCTTTTTCAATCTTTTTCCTACCCCTCTAGATCTTGACCTATTTATTAAAATGGTCACTTTGTTTGCACTTTTGTGTTTATTATGATCACTTATTTTCTTCTTTATCTGATGATGATGTTTTAAATGTAATGTAGGGAAGTAAGCAGGCAGACACAGATATTTTCACTTGGTTCACCCTCACTGGGCTACATCCAAAGAGCATACGCCGACATGTTTCTAGTCATACCAAATTCCACTATTCTTAACAAGATGTGGATAAAAAGGTTCGAGAACAGTCACTCTTTCCAATGCTCACTGCATTTACAAGGTTTAGGGTCAGCTCACTGCTTTCCCAAGGGCCACTCCCTGTTTCTATATCTCTGGCTCACTGCAGGTGGAGATGATCACCTTCTTCCTCTTCCCTTGCTCACTACTCTGAAAAGGATCCACTCATAGTTTATAAACCTATAGGTATCTTCATTTTCATGATGTAATGAAACATCCTCTGTATGTAGATGCTCTTTTTAAGTCCAAATTTTTCCCGTAGATTAATCTCTAATTGCACCGAAGGTATTAGGAAATCTTCCAGCTTTTACACAGCCCTGAATAACCATTGTGAATCAACCTTACTTGAAGCGCAAGTCTAATCCGTCGAACAAGTATCGGCGTGAAAGTCACAACTGGTGCGAAAGTCAATTGAAACACATGTGCGACACAATATTTTGAAACTCCAGACCTGTGCGACTCAACCCCTTTTATGCCCAAACCAATATTGGCACACAACAACCAACCAGCGCGCAACTTCAAACACTGGAACGCCAGTCCACCTGCCGGACCACACACCACTTCTGCGACCCCCACATATGCACAACAAGATCTCTTATTTTTATAAGTGTTGAACTCCATTGAAAATGAGGAGGGGTGGTCTGGTATTTGTAGGCATTTGGTCAACCTACGGGGTGGTGTGGAAGTCTCCCTTTGGCACACAAGTCCCGGTGCGTAGGTTTATTCCCCTGAAAGACACCTGCGCGACCCTATTTCCTTTTCCATATTTCGAAGATCTAATCTTGAAAAACATATGGCGTGCAACTTCTCAACCCTCATAGGCACCGGTGCATAAGTCCTTTCACGGTGCACAAGTCACCTGTGTGACCACACCAATACCTGCACAACCCTCTTTCCATTGCCATGTTTTGACCTTCAGAACATGAAAAACATTAGGCGCACATGTTTCTTCCTCTTCATGTACATGGCATGCAAGTCCCTTTTCCAAAAGCCACTTGTCTTCATTTGTCGATTTTCTGACCCAAAAATTTAGCAGACACTGAAAAACGATGCCACCTTGTATTTGTTATTTTTATACCACCTCCAGATCATCCATTCCTTTTTCGACATTCTTGAATCAAATATTTATCATTTTCCCTGGCTCTTGAACTTGAAATTACACGATGAAATCCCATTTGTTAGTAAATTTGTATGTCATTGTTTTTCTTTGTCAGCAATCACAGCATAGTTGTCCACATTGTGAACAAACACAATCACCTAAAAAATGCTTCAATGATGCCTTGAATGATTTTTTCTCAACAATATCACCCTTTGGGATTTTTGAAAACTCTTCCATAAAAAGATACATCATTAAAACGTCATCCACTATTTGCCTATTTCGATCCCAATAACGATCAAGGATTTACTTAACAGATACTATAATCCCACATGAGCAATGCATAGCATGAGAGACAAGAGTAAATTAAAAGTTCATCAATGAATCACTTCATCTTTGACACTCACTATTGACACCAAACTGATACCAATTGTTACCAAACTGATACCAATATTTGGAAATATTCTTACCACATTCCAACATCACTCTTCTACTTTCATCATGATCCTCAGCTGTCGTGATATCTATTATTTGATCGATCACTTCAAGCATCGTTATATTTAAAACGCTACCCCTTTCTCATTGCTCTCCCCATATCTCGCTGCTCCACCTTTAATCTTCTCTCCATATCTTTCATGATTTATTAAATTGTCACACTGTCTCCCCATTGAACAATCACTATTTTATTCCCCTTTGTCAATGAACCCAAAGGTCAGACTTTTGTAGTATGTAACAGAGTAGAGAACACATATCAGCACATTTGGGAAAAACACATCATATCTCGGGGAGAGGGGGGTGTTTCAAATCCATACTCTTTTAAGTGCAGGGAGTTGACTAAACTACCTGATCCAATCGATGTCTCTCAAAATCTTCTTTGGGTAAGGCCTTTATCAGAATGTCTGCAACCTCTAACTCTGTTGGCACATACTCCAACTTCACGATTCATTGGTCAACCTTCTCCTTGATAAAATGATACTTTATCTCAACATGCTTTGTCGTAGAGTGATGGATGAGGTTTTTTCTGAGATTTAAAGGACTTGAGTTATCACACTGGATTCTGATCAGAGACTTCACTTCAACTCCCATATCTTCAAGCTTCTGCTTCATCCACAATAACCGTGTGCATGATTGAGTGTCCACAATATACTCATCCTCCGTGGTTCTCAATGAAATGAAATCATTCTTCTTGATTAGCCAATAAATACACAATCCACTAAGATAGAATGAACCCCCTGACAATGATTTCCTGTCATCCGCTGAACTGGCCCAATCGGCATCAGTATATCCCAATAACTATGTGTGAGATTTTTACTATATGTCAAGCCAAAACCCTTTGTACCCTTGAAAAACCAAAGTATTAATTTCTCTGAAATTATGAGGATTTATTTGGGATTACTCTAATATCTTACTGCTTAGCATTTAGAAAAAAAATATCAGGCCTTGTTGCGGTCAAGTACATCAAACTTTCAATAATTTTCCTGTATTCAGTGATATTTACTGCCTTTCCATTCTCATATTTTGATAATTTCATCCAGGTAGAAACTATAGTCTTCATTTCCTTGGAATTATCCATTTCCAAACCTTCTTAAAACCTCTTTGTCATATTTTTATTGAGAAATGAATGTTCCATTCCTTCCTTGTGTCACATGTTGACCAAGGAAAAACATTAGCTCAAAATTCATTGACATTTCAAACACATTTTTCAGGAATTTGGAAAATTTTCTACACTAAGCATCATCTGATCTGCAAAATATTATGTCATCTACATAAACCAACACCATAATCCTTTGATTACTATTATTGTTGCAATAGAGATTGTAATCAACTCCCCCATGCTGGAAACAAAGCTGATTCCAGTACTGATCAAGCCTTGAGTATCATGCTCTTGGTTCTTGTTTCAGCCCATACAACGCCTTCTTCATCCTGAAATTTTTTTTCACATCATCATGAATGAGAAAACCATTTGGCTACTCAATATAAACCTCGCCTTCCAGAACACCATTCAAGAATTTTTATTTGACATTCATATGGAACACTTTGAACTTTCTTTTCACTGCTATGGCCAAAAATAATTTGATTGTCTCCAACCTTACAACCAGTGCAAATGTCTCATCAACATCTATTCCCTCTATCTAGGAGTATCTCTTTCACACTAGTCGTGATTTTTTCCGAATCATTGTGCCATATTCATTCATATTATTGCATGAGAACCATTTAGTCCCGATGACATTCTTGTCTACTAGACTTGAAATAATCTCCCACTTCTGGTTCTTCTCAATCTGGTCAAGGTCTTCATTCATAGCCTGAACCCAGTTTTCATCTTCAACTGCATCAGCAAAACATTTCATCTCAATCTGTGATATTAAATATGTTTTCTACAATGATTTCATTCTCCTTTTTTGTACTAGAGATGACTAATCATCAATGATAGTATTTCTATCAATTTCAGCTCGACTCTTTGGATTTTGTGCTGATAAGGATTTTACTTACTCATACTCAGCATCATAATCTTCTTCTAAATCAATTTCACCAACTTCTTCTCTCCCTAAGTCTCTTACCACTTCCTCACTATTAAAAGGAAACTTGTACCAGTGTCATTGTTCAATGAGGTCATTTATTTTAACTAATTTTCTTATCTTCCTGTTGAAACATTGTTGATACTCTCTCGCAGGTTCTTGGTATCCTGAAAACTGTCAGCTAATTCCACTTGTTAAAATGAAATAGATAAGCATGAGATGAATAATTATTACTGCTTCTACTTGTGTTTATTTCTTCCATCAATAGGCAACACTTGAGCTGAGTCATCCGATTATTTCTTTGACCGCTCTTGAATCTGATTTGGTTATTGAATTCCCCCCTATGATATAAAACCCTTCCTAAGGTTAGGCCCGCCTTTTAGACACATAACATTATTCTTTTTCGATATAATCTATTCTCATATTCCACTTAGAATGAAGCCATTAACAAAATCTATAACCCTAATGAGTTGGAACTCGGTGTAGGAAACAAAAGATAATGTTAATAACATAATAACTTGATATTGTTCTCTGTTTCTTCCTTTCTCCTTTAACTTTGGTACCTAATTTCAGTCAATTAAAACTCTGAAGCATATCACTTCTCCACTTTGTATCTTTAACTGCCACTTCCCCTTGGATCAAATCTCCCTAAAACCTGAAACAAATGATTCATCAGTTAATAGAATTTTTATACATAGGGAGAGGGGATCTTCTATAATCTTCAAGATGAGGATGGTGGTTGATCCTGATGGATCAACCCTTTGATTCTTTCTTATGGAGTATCACATTCTTTTTTTCTTATTCTAGCTCCCTAGCCAACTTTAACTACTCTGGCCATATGACTAAGCTTTCATCCCCTACATCCTGATTCTTTTTCTTGATATGAAGATTCTGCAGTCCTGGCCTTTCTCACCATTTGAGGTTTAAACCCACTAGTACACAGTTCTGTCATTGATATTCCACCAAAATTATATTTCCCTTGATTCATTCTTTGATCAGGAATATCCTTTCTTGACATTTTTTCATGCCCCTTCCTCCATTGTTGGGTTCTTCCTCTTTCCTCCACTGCTTGTGGTGGCACATTACATGCAATTTTTCTAACGCATTCTTTGTTTATTGTTCTTTTATCATATTTCTGAGTTACCTCCCTATTTTTCTTTTAAGGTGGGTCCTCCTTGGAATGTACATTCTTTTATCTTACATCCATAGTGTTTTCTCCATTTTGTTCCATATTTGTTCATATTCTTTCTAAGAGTGTGGTTGTGAGTGTGATAGAGGAGGTGATAGATACACCATTCACACAGCTCCATGCGATTCCCCTGAGGCTCTAAGCATATTCTACAACTTTCCACATTGTCTCCCAATGTTATATTTCTCTTTATACATCACTGGAGTCAAGAATCTCTTTTTTAGTACCTTTCATTTTCCAGCTTTCTTCTTGCTGCAATGTCTTGCCAAATGCCCATAATTAGAACATATAAAACATTTTCCTCCAAAGGAATAATTTATTTCAACATTTATCTGTCGATATGTTGATGCAACTTGTGTTCCTCTTCTGAAATTGATCTCCTGAGCTTCTTGAAAAATACTCATTTTGTTCCCCTTTATTCCACAGTAATAGCATCTGATGAATTTTTTCCTATGAGAGAATCTTCTCTCTAATTTTTCATGATGCTTCATATTTTTCTCAGATTTTGTAAATTTTCTATTTTCACAATATGAAATTTATTCCTAAGCCTCTGAAAAAAATCTTGATGTGTGTCCATGAATCCCACAGAAATAACACATGCTATCATTTCTTCCTGAAAAATCCTTGTTAGGTCTATCTCTAGAACTTACAAGGTTTTTCATACCTCTAGAGATTTTCTCTGCATTTTTCTTACCACACATAGGAGTGGGATCATCATATCCAATTCAAAATTTTCCCAAAATGGATGGATTTGGGATGATACAATCCTTTCATACTTCTCCGCTAATGTAGCATATTTGGATTTCATTTTATCATCACCTGTTAATGGATAATCAAATAATTAGTGCAGTGCATCTTTCAACTTGAGATTATCTTTAGATTTAGATTTCTCCATTTCATTCTTGACTGATTCTATTTATTCTTCTAGTTGCTGAATATTTTTATCTCATGATTCAATTTGAGCATTTTGTTCTTTTTTGAGATTCTTCTGGATACTCAACTCATCTTCAAGTTCCCATGTGAGCTTTTCCACCATGTCAATTTTCTCCTTCACCTTAAATTTTTCTTAAGCAACATCTTCAGAGACAGATTCATTCTCTTTCTGTAGCCTTTGAATAATCTGAACTTATTCAGACCACTGTGTTTCTAGATCATCATTTCTAGCTTTCAGATTCTAAACTTCATCTGACTTTTGATTCTCTTCATAATCACCAGCCTTTTGTTTTCCTTTAAATTTAGCCATATTTTGTAGTTCATTACCTTGAGAATCATTATTCTCTTTTAATTCAGTATCCACATCAATAAGCCTTTGATTAAAGCCTCTTATCTTTTTGACCGCAGTTTCCAATACTTAGAACCTGATATTTTTAGATTCAACTTCTTCATCCAATTTCTGATCCAATTCCTTTGCCTTGTGGAAAACTTCCACTTTTCAACTTCGTGGTGTTTTTTCATCATCAGTGGTTCAAACATCAATTGTAAAATCAGTTTCCTCACTCATTCCTTCAGCATAATTGAATATGTAAGTATTTTCATAGTATGATTCATCCAAACCATTTTTCTGTTCACTACAAGATTCCTTTAACTGGATCACACTTTTCCATTGACACTTCCACAGTGGGTAATTCCACCAACTTTCTGCTTCTTCATTGATTTTTTCCCTTTTCCATGGCACAACAAGATAAGAGAAAACTAATTTAACCACAAAAATTGACTACACCAAGTTATAGCAAAAAAATCTTATAAATGAAACCTGGCTTTGATACCAATTTTTCAGACCAATATGGGCCTATATACTCTGAGGGGGGGGGGGGGATCAGGGTATGGATATTCTTTTTAAATGTTCTTCCTAGCACACTATATTTTGACCTCATCATTACAAGGGTCACTTTTTTTCACTTGTGTGTTTATTATGATCACTAAATTTCTTCTTTATCTGATGATGATGCTTTAAATGCAATGCAGGTAAGTAAGTAGGCATACACAGAGATTCTTAATTTCTTCAACCTCACTGGGATATATCTAAGGAGAATACGCCGGCAAGTTCCCGGTCATACCAAATTCCACTATTCTTCTCTAGTTGTGGATATAAAGATTCAGTAGCAGTCACTCTATCCTAAGCTCACTGCCATTACATGGTTTAGGGTCAGCTCACTGCTTTCCCAAGGGTCACTCCCTGTTTCTATCTCTCTGGCTCACTATTGGTGGAGAGGATCACCTTCTTCCTCTTCCTTTTCTCACTACCCTGGAAAAGATCCACTCACAGTTTATAGACCTTTAGGTCAATTCATTTTCATGACGGAATGCATCTTCCTTTGTATGTTGATGCTCTGTTGAAGTCCATCTTTCACCCATAGATGAGTATCTCTTTGTACTGAAGGAATCAGGCAATCTTCCAGCTTTAACGCAGCCCTGAATAACCACCGTGAATCAACCTTACTTGGCGCACAAGTCTAATTAGGCACACAAGTATCGTCATATAGGTCACAACTGGCGCGCAAGTCACTTCAAACACATGCATGACACAATCTTTTACAACTCCAGACCTACGCGACTCAACCCCTTTTATGCCCAAACCAATATTGGCGCGCAACAACAAACCGATGTGCAACTTCACACACTGGCGTTCAGGTACACCTATGTGACCACACACCAATTGTACGATCACTACCTCTGCACAACGGGAGCTCTTATTTTTATGAGTGTTGAACTCCGTTGAAAATGAGGTGGGGTGGTTCTGTATTTATAGGCATTTTGTCAACCTACACGGCGGCGTGCAAGTCTCCTCTCGGCGCGCAAGTCCCAGAACGTAGGTTTCTTCCCCTACAAGACACATGCGCGACCTTATTTCCATTTCCATATTTCAAATATCTGATCTTGAAAAACATATGGTGCACAACATTCCAACCCTTCTAGGCACCGACGTGCAGGTCCTTTCAAGGCATGCACGTCACCTGTGCGACCACACCAATACCTACGCGACCCTCTTTCCTTTGCCATATTTTCACCTTATGAACTTGAAAAACATTAGAAATAGAAGTTTCCTCTACTTAAAGTACATGGGACACAAGTCCCATTTCCAAAAGCCACCTATCTTCATTTGTCAATTTTCAGACACAAAAATTTGGCAAACACTGGAAAACGGCGCCACCATGTATTTGTTCTTTTTGTACTACCTCTAAATCATCCATTCATTTGTCGAATTTCTTGAATCGAATATGTATCATTGACCATGGCTCTTGAACTCTAAATTCCACCATGAAATCCCCTTTGTAAAAAAATTTGCATCTCATTGTTTTTCTTTGTCAGCAATCACAACATAGTTGTCCACATTGTCAACTAACACAATCACCTCAAAAATGCTCAATGATTCCTTGAGGGATTTTTTACTAACAATATTGATTAGAATGACAATAAAATAAACAATTAATCACAACTATTAATCTCCCTTCTGAACTTCTCAAATATAATCACATCTTACAGTATACATGATCTGTGAATGAATCTGTTCATTGATTGATTCACATTCATCATATAAATAAACTACAGGGAATAAATATAGATGAATCCCATTCCCCACCTCAATTAAGTTTTATAAATGATGAAGAATGATTGTTTTCATAGTAATTGTAATTATATACTATATTATTTGTACATTGATCGTGGATATGCAACTTGTTGTTCTTTTCCTAAGATGATTTTATAGAGCCCTCTCCAACAGTCCCCTGGCCATTCCTAGGTTATACCACTAACCCCGGATTACCATACTAATGATCTATTTAATGAACCCCAATGGATTCATTAATTCATGTGGAATAAAATAATTTTTATAAATAATATTTTAATTTATTCGTTAGTGATGGGTTTTCTACAATTTACCAAGGCCAACTAATATAAAGTCGCACCTATGATAAAAAAAAATTTGAGCTTAATAGTGCCCCTAGATTTCTGATATGAAAACTTTTAATAATTTACTCCACTTTTTCAAGAAAACTACATGTACATGATCTTTGATATATTTAGTTTATTTTAAACATTTATTTAATGCATATATGGTCTTTGGAAAACACATTGTATCAGTACATTATTTCAAAACTAATCCATACAATATCCAAATATAATACACTTAAAATAAAAAATATTACATTATCCCAAACATATGACTTTACATCCATAGAAATAAAAAACATGGGATACTCAAAGAGATTTTTGTGTTGAGGAAAAATATGAGTGTCCTTCTTTGAATATATCTTTTGTAGATTTTTATGCTTCCAACATAAATGCACCAAAGGAATCGACCACACAATAAAGATCTTCTCCCACTGATCCTCAATATCCACTGGGTATATAGCAAAGGTATCGTCATCCTCAATTTCTAGTTCACCCAAGTTAATGAGGTGTGATTGGATATTCAAGTACCTAATAACCTTTGACATGTGGAAGATTTCATGTACCCAGTCAAACTACAGATGTAGAGGTACGAGGTAAGCCACCTCGCATTCTCTATATAGAATCTAGAAAAAGATAAGGAATAATGAAGATAATTTTACACCTCGGCCATATCTCATTAATCAATATCAAGATGAAAAACCTAGTCTCCATAATTGAAAAATAATTCCCTTCATCACCATGTAGCGTATGACATATGATAACTCTATGCATTCCTCATATACTCCAGGATGATTTTTAACTTCTATGTTGTACATCCCACTATGTCTTACCTCAGTAGTGCTAACAATCTTGGGTCATTCCACCTATGTGGTGACCTACAAGGTTTTCTATAAATATATTCAAATCGATACATATTCATGGAGTAATGGTAGATTTTATTGTATGAAAACTCCACCATTGGTCGGTTATCATCTCAACCATATCCAAAATTTGACATGCATGCTCATAATATGCCCTCCCAAACATGAATTTTCTACCCTGTATGGCTATCAGTTTGTTGGTGAAATGTTGTTTTGAAGCATAAATGGGGCCCAAAAGCCTCTTATAATCTATTTTAGGACCCTTATATATTGAGATCTTTAGGATTATAAACAATAATTAATGGAACTCCATGTAGTCAGACTATCTCTTGAATATAGAGCCATCTCATTATCTCTACTGAACTATGTTTTCTGATTGTTAGGATATTGGCTAACATGGTGAGCCAGTTTATGGTCACCCAGATAGAATCATGTACCTTTTATGTTCATAATAATCTAATCATGAAGTCTATAGAGTTCAAATCCCAATTACATTCTTGTACATCAATGGGTTAATTCAAACCCATTGGAAATTGGTTCTTAGGCTTAACTTTTGACATATAAGGAATCAAGATTGAAGCTCTGAAAATTCTTTCTGCATTCCTATCCACCAAAAATGATGTCCAAGGTCCTAATACATAATTTATATGGATTTATGTACCACCAAAATAGATGTAATAAGATACCTCAAAACCTCTTCTTGAAATTCCAATGGTACCATAATGCATCCATTAAAAAATAATGTACTCCCCACCTTTAGAATATTCATCATGATCATACCCTATGGATATATGACCCACCATAAGATTGGAGGGTGGAAAACCATAAAATAGAGGAAAGATGCTCCATATCTATCGATAAAATATAGTTTAAATGAGGCCAATTACTCTGATGCCTCATCAGTAACTACAAACTATAGCTTCTGCTGAGATAATAAGCTTCCTTGTTCCCCTTCCTTGGAGTGTAGTCAATTTTGAATTCAAAATCCTGGAGGGACTCTAGAAATATCCAAAATCTCATATTAATATCCTTCTAAGAGAGGATATATTTTAGACACTTTTTTATCATATTAGATGGCATAACACTCTCCCATGAGTTAGTGTAGCAACATCTTCAAAGTGAAGACTGCCACTGTTACCTCATTATCAATGATTGTGTAGTTATACTAAGGTTGTATCAATTATAATGAAAAACATGTAATTATATATTTACTCTACATCATAATAAAACCATGGTTTATAGATGATTTACTACCCAACACTATGTACATGACACCTTTTTTGGGTAATCTCATGATTTGAGTGCTCGTTTATCACTACCTAAATGGATGAAAAGACAGACATATGATCAAGCTTCATGAACCATTGTTATCCTATAAACTTATAAAATAGTTCATCAATCATCATTAGTTGATACATTTACTTCACAGTAACTTGGTTCATGCTTCAGCATTCCACCCACAACCTCAATCTTATTTGTACCTTCTTGGGAAAAAATTGGGGATGTCAAGGGTGAAACATTGGGTCTCAGGAATCCCTTTCTCTACTAGTCCTTCAAGTGAACCCTCATCTCATAAAGCTCATTGTGAGAAATATGATATAATATAATAAATATTGGTGTCATTATAAGGTATGGATAAATTCATAAGTCTATCTCTTAGTGGGGAGGTAAACCTCGAACATCATCATGAATTTATTCCCCATACTCTTCTACAGCATTAGTAAACTGGGGACACATAACATGAACTTCACCAATGGTTATTCTAGCCAACTAATGAGTAAGCGGTTTCAACCTTCGATGAATTACTCCATCTTGCACTACATGGGTTTCCTTTTCACCAATAGAGTATAACATGGATTTGTGTCTATGGACACACCACACCCTTCGCCTAGAATAGTAAATCAAGAAATGAACTATAGATAACCAATCCAAACCATGAATGATTTCATATGGCCTTGATGTCACTACCAATTGGCTCCAACAAAAACCCTCACATCCAAGTGTTAGGTCACACTATTGGAGTATGTTTGTGATCATTGCGTCTCCTCAAGTAGGTGTCTCACAGAATAATGGTCAAGTCATCAATTCAACCTGAATATCTAGGTCTCGTACATGATATGTGGAATGAAAGGAATGACGAGAACCTATTTCAATAACTACTGAAGCTAATTTATAAAATACACAGATCATACCTCAAATCATTGTTGGAGCCTATGGGTCGAATGTGTTGACCACATTTAGATGTCACCGCCATATCCTCCACCACTCTGAGCCTATCATGGACCTCCTTAGTGTGGTGGTGGTAACATGTAAAAATCTAAAACAACTTCTACTACTCTCCTGTATCTTATGCCACATTTGTTTCCCTACGGACATTCCTACTACTACCACTGATTTTTCTTCAGTGGCCAATTTTTCAGTTTCTCTTCAGTTGTACAATGTTTCGGACAATCAGATGAAATATTATTCCTACCATTACATGAGTAATACATCCTTTATCTATGATGAATGGACCCACCCTGTGAGCCTTGAACAATATATTATCAATACTAGGGCCTCCTCTTGATACATATCATATGTCTAGGTCTCTAAGATAGATGTTGTCCCCCCTAATGTTGTGGTCTATTCTCCTTCATTCCCACTACTTACAACCACTGGTTATATCTTCCCAGTACAGACACATTCAACTACTATAGTCACTCTATCAGCCTATAATAGGTTGGAATTCATATAGGGATAATAGTGTATTGTATTTTTATATGAATTCCATGATTAAATGACTAATACCTAAATAACTGATCATGAAACATATCCATTTAGTATCTAGAAATGTTCGTAAACCATGATGAATAATAATTAAATATCATTCCTCCCTTCTGGAGTTGAAGAAGCTCCTATATATCCATATCCCTCAACGTATAATCTGAGAAGTCATATCTGAAAATGTTCTCACAATATATCAATGAAAGAATCTCTTTATCATAATACTAGCTAACAAATCCCCAAAATCACCATGCAAGACCGTGGATAAGGCTCGCTGCGAGTACCAACATATGACAAGTTAGCGTCCTAACTAGATGAAACAATTGGGTCACTTCTTCAACCCATTCATCGTCTTTATTTGGGAATGGATTTCCTTGAATCCGATGTGGTCTCATTAATTAAATGATGTGAATCACACTTGGCCTATGAACCTCATCTTTTGGTATTACGGGTATAATGTGTTTCTCTACCAGTGGAGGTATGACTAGTGCACCACCTAGAGGTAACATCATAGGAATTAGTCCTTGTATCGACACCAAGTCTCTAAGGGTTTCATCATCCTGATCATCATACTAAATTCTTGATGGTATACCTCATAGATGGATCCTGAATGAAAACAATTTATACTACGATTAAAGAGTATATATCGATAGTTAGATCAGTACAGATATGGAACCACAACACATTCCAATATGATGCATGTACTATTTCAAGTCCTTCATCTCATGTTATCATGTACCAAGTAAAAAAAGAAGGTTATCAGAGACATGATATATGGATACGTCAACCTCTTCACCAATAACAGATTCCCTAGAATGAAAGACAAACTCGAAACAGTTAACACTATTTCCCCAAACCGATTATGCATACTCTTGGTCCGAATGGAGAACCAACCATATCAGATACCACTCTATCATGGACCATCCCAATGAAGCTCAGATCATAACTCTATAGGAACACCTCTAATTGGAAAAGGGCAGGTGACTATCACTGTGTAATAATATGAATAACATGGCAAGAATTACCCATGTACCAGTAAACACACACACATCATCATGATCACCAAATGTTTCAATGTAAAAAGTAGTATGCAACAAATGAATGAACACAGCTATATCCCCCAATAAATGTATGATAGGATGTAATTTAGGTTAAATAGGTCCAAAATAAAAGACCATATCAAATAGTCTGTAACACATGTCCAACCAATAAGTAATGGTAATGGGAATCTTCTTTGAACGCCATAGGAACACAACACATCATGTTCCGTCTTACTATGAACTGCCTAGTCTTAGTCCTCATATGACTCTATCACAATTTATATCATCTACACAAGTCATGACACGTGTAAAAAAGAACATGCATGGGTTATTATAACAATACTCAATAGGACACTCCAAAACCCCCAAAGCATTTATTGAGGGAAATACGATCAGGTCTTTAAAGTAATATGTCTAAAAAAAGATAACAAGATTATCTAGATGTACTCAATAAATACACATGGAATAGAAGTAATCCAAAAATATAGTATAACAATCCTAGTATTCTTGCATGAATATTCCATGAAGTAGATATCTAGGATAACACACTCTAGAGTCTGAAAGCACTGATAATGTACATTTGATAAGTATTTCTCATTGAGTCCCATCATGAGAATGATATCTTGATCGTCCAAATAGATTAACGATATGAAAAATTAAGAGCATAGATAGGACATGGGGTGATACTAATTACTCCATCTATATTAACATGATTAGTAGTGAATTTGTGACTATTAAAAGTTTTCATGTCGATACCTAATACCCCACCCATGTCATGGAGATGAATAGAGGATCCCACTTCGGGGCCCTCTGGGGTATTCCAACACCTCTATCAAGGAATTATTGCTAAAGGGATCATAGTCCTTAGTATGAAATGATAATATACCTATCTTTAGGGAACATATTAGGGGAATTAACCCTAAAAAAATTCCATTATGTGAGAATAAATCCATCTAGGGAAGAGTACATGATGTGTTGAGTGGTTACCCACCATGTCCAATGTCCCTTGGATTTTCCAATGTAAATGGCTCGTAAAATTTAAACTATGTCCATGTAATATAAAGGTGCATAGAATGAATAGGGGTTACTTGTTGAGTCCTTGTATTCAGGGTCCCAACCATGTACTTCAGCATTATTCCATTATGCAACATTAAACTGTGTTCCCATGCTCATGTACCAGTACACAGTGTGGCCCATGTACATGGTCTGTGCTATGTTGAGTGAGGGAGTACAAAATGTGTAGGTTGTCCATGTAGTCCCCCTCATGTCCAGGTACATCCCAGGATGGAGTGCATTATTCCAAACATCTGAAACATATTCCCAATACTTTGACCAAGACATCAAAAAATACAATGGTAAGGCCTCTACCGAAACCCAATTCTATTTTGTCTCATGTGACACAGTAATGCATAAATGGAATATAGTGGGCCCCACCCATTAATTTCTCTAATTCCAATGATTTTCCCATATGAACTGGTATAAACATAACCAACATGATCATATGAAATAACATTCCCCAATATGTAGACCTAATTACTAACCATTCTGAGTAGTATGGTAAATGGTATGAAGATAGCACATATAGTATAAAACACATCATAAACCATTTAATGAACTATGATTGTTTACATGAAAAAATTAGTGGTTTTTTGGAAAATAATAGTTTCTTGAAACAAAAAATAGAGTTCAATTTAATATTGTTATCAAATTGCGATGTTCCATTTAATCAGGTTTTCTTTTTGTTAAGAATTGAAAATGAGACCCATTTAAAACATCTATTTTCCCAAAATGAAAGATTAAATGATCATAATACATGATTTGGAAACATATACCTAAAATTTATAATAATAATATAGAACTAATGAATAATTACAATGGGTTATATAGGAAGAAATCGAAATTTGAATGAAAATGGAGTTTTTGGAAGAAACCCATTACCTTATATATGAATGAGTTTTGTACTTGACCTTAACATCCTAGAAAATTGCATTAAATCCACTTATTAGTAAATTAATAACCCTATAAACTTTTTTGACTTATTATAATTTTATTAATTAGATTCATAGTCTTTTTAATGTGTTATAAAATGCATTTTCATTGCTGGGTAGTGTTCTTTTACTTATTTTCATCAACAATATACTTGTACATGAGTTTGAATGTTTATGTGGAATGTGTATAATTGTCTAGAACTGAATTTATTTGATATTGAAGAAAATTTAGAAGTTTAAATTGTTATTTATAAATTTTATTATATGGTATGAGGTTGAATCATTAGATAGTACATTTAGTGACAGTCCTTTAGATTATTACAGTGTTATTTCGATCACCATAAATTTTTTTTTCTTGTGAATTAGTATTATGTATATATGAAAATTATAAAAAATTTAATTGGTTATTATACATATATTATAGTTTATTTTAACCATATAAATTTTATCATAACTAGCATTTAAGATAAAATTTTAGAATGATTTTTTTTCCATCTTTGAAGGTTTTAAATCACACCTCCATGTTGATGATTTCGTTTTGAAATAAAATAAAGACTGAGTAAGAAGATTGATAATGCTTATTACATTAATATGATATAATTTAATTATATAAATTGTAATATAGTTTTTAGTCCCAATTGTCTAGATTTTATGAGTAGATAATAATAAATCCAAGAAGTTGAAAATAATATAAAATGAAAAGGAAGAGGATTTAACTTCCTAAATACTCCTCCTTGAGAACATTATTAAGGGGATTTATTTTGGTCTATTAATGATACAAAGATTTTCTTAAGTTGGGGGACCTTGGTAAGAGGATTGTGCATATGTCCAATAAGGCTCAAATCATGAAAGGTGTGATTAGAAGAGGGGGTGAGGGGTGGGTTTTATATTGAAGGAGAGGGGAAATTTCTCATAATTTTATTCATAATTTTATTACATTGCTAAATATATGTAATATTATTGATTATTGTTACTAAATACAAAAATATGTTAATGTGAGTTCGACCCAAGGGTTCATACATTAGCCATGACTTAATGAATAGTATATTTGTCTTATAATATATTTACACATTAATTTATAATATTTAACTATTTTATAAAAATTCAATAAATTAAGAAAAATTTAAAATATTCATGAGAACCAATTTTTTGAAATTTAAAATTCAATAATAAAATCCTTATTTTAAAAATAATTATTTAAATATGAGAAATTCAATTTTTTATAAAATTATTATTAACTAAAAAATACAGTATTAAAGTTATAAATTATTTTATAACACCATAAAAATTTAACTACATTTTTATTAGTTTATCATAAAATAATACGGAAATAAAATATTCTATTATGAATACTTTTGATAAAAATAAATATTCATTTAAATCAATTTATTCATTATAAATTTTATTTATTACTCACAAATATACCCATAGTAAATTATTAATTTTTGAAACATTCAATTATATGTACTATCATATAATTATACCATACATTATTTAATAAGGTGGCTAAATTTTTTTTATACTCTTATTAATGATGTTACAATTAATTTGGATGGTTTATTATTTATAATGGCCATATTACTATTCACAAGGGTACATTATTATTCCAAAGGGTCATGTTAAAGTTCACCAACAGATTAAGTTGATCTTATAAGATTCTATATATCATATTGATCACAACCGAGTATGTCCACTTTTAGCTATTCAAAACACACTATCATAAAAAATATGTTTAATACATAGGTTAAAACTATCTTGATAAAATAAATATAATAACAAAGTGTTCTTTCATTGAGACTTATTGTTGAGTGTATTAAATTCTTTATTAAATTTATTTGTTAATCCATTGTGTTTTATAGTCTACATTCTTTCAATAAAACTTAATATTATAAATTATCAGAATGTTACCACATAAAAAAATTGTGTAGTTATTCATCAAATGTTACCTAGGATCCATCATTTCCTCTTCAATTTGATGATTTTCCAATATACCGTTACCATATCATTCATATAATTACTCAAAACATGTTAATTAGTGTCCATAATCTTGATAGGCTCTTCACAGTAAGATATGTCATGTTCCAATTATATTCCTTTATAATTGATAATATGTGTTGGGTATAGCACGTACTTCCTTAATTAGAATATTTGTGAATCATTGAATACCTTAGAAGGGCTATTCCGAATTTCCAAAAAATAATCCTTAATCATGATTATCTCTAGTATTTCAAAAGGACAAACTTACCAGGGGATCAATTTCAATTCCATCCTAATTCTTATAATACAACTCCATGGAGATACTTTTAAGAAAACATGATCACCAACATGATATTCAAAATCAATCCTTCGATAATAAAAATAGCTCTTTCTTATTTTTGAGCTGTTTTGATATGGTTTTGAATAGTTATTACTTTAACTGTTGTTTCCTGTAAAAGATCTGGGCCTATAAGCATACTTTCACCATCTCCATCACAACATGTTGGTGCATGAAATATCATTCCATATAACTATTCATATGGTTCCATTTTAATAATTTAATGAAATCTATTTTTATAATAAAACACAACCAAAGGAAAATACTGATCCCACATACCTGCAATGTCGAGTGGGCATAATCTAAACATATCTTGTAATATTTGAATGGTCCTTTCAAGTTTCCCATCAATTTTTGGGTTATATGTAGTACTCAAATAAAACTCAGTATCCAATTTTTGATGCTATATTTCCCAAATTTTTTATGCAAAATGTGGATCACAATCAGACACAATTTGAAGAGGTTCCTAATATAGTCTTAGAACATCATTAATATAGATCTATGTAAGGGGATCTATTGAAAACTCCTCCCTTATAGAGAGTAAATGTGCATATTTGGTATTTCAATCAACAATTAACCATGTTACGTCATTATTACATGGATTTTTGAGTAATCTAGTGAAAAATCCATAGTAATGTCATGCTATTTCTATTTAGAAATAGGAAGAGGATTCATGACTCCTATAGGATGTTTTCATTCATTCTTCACCCATTGATATATTAAATTTATAGATACATGATATGCAATTTCATGCTTTGTATTATCCAACCAGAATTTTTCTTTCCAATACATATACATCGTAGATATTCTAGGGTGTATATTGAAATTCGAGTTTGGGTAATCATCCAACAACTCAATTCTGGATCACATATATAGGGAATACATAACCTCCTCCTAAATTTCAGAATTTCATCTTCATACATGAAATAAAAAAACAACCCTTCATTCATATCATTAGTTTTCTATTGAGTATTATATTTACTAGGCTGATAAAAATTAATCATTTATAGTAATGTTGGTTGGGAAATCAGTTGAAAATTTAATGATGTTTCACCATCTATGATAATTCACATATCTAACATTACTATATCCGTCAATATAGTATAGGTTTCAATACTCATTTTTTTGAACTCCATGATTTTTCCGAATTAATTCATTTTCCACCTTAGTTGGCTTCCTTGGGTGGTAGTTTATGGAATAATCATAATCCTTGAGTATCTTGTACTATAACCATTTCTACAAGTAGAGTTCTTTTTTTGTTAAAATATATTTCAAGATATTTTGATCTTTATATATCTCACATATTTCACCATAGAGATAATATATATATACCTTTAGGGAATAGATTATAGATTATAACTCAATATAATGAGTTGGATAGTATTGTTCATGTGTTTTTAGCTACCATGATGCATATAAAATAACTCTCACATTAGACAAAAAGATAGATGAAAGTCATTTCTTTGATGAATCAGTATAAAAAAATCCACTATTTCCCAATGGTAGAGTCAGGACCAGATAATTCACTAATTTTCTAATCAATTATTCAAAACATTATTCACAATATTTAATCAATATGAACACAACCACTTTATGAATTTGATTAATTAATGGGTATTCTCATTGGGAAATGTTTTGAACAAAATATCGATAATAATATGATAAACCAATAAAACAATGTATATTGGTTATATTGGATGGAGTAGTCCATTCATGAGATGCCTTTTCCTTTTTAGTATCAAATAAGATTCCTTCCCTAGAGACAATATGGTCAAGAAAAGAAGCAGTTTGATGATTTAATTCACACATACTAAATATCCCACATAAACCATTTCTTAAAAGATTCTTTAGAATAATTCTTGTGATTTTCATGATCATTGTAGCTTTTAAATTTTACCAAGATATCATCAATAAACACCACAAAAAATTCATCATGATATTACTTGAAAACTATATTAATTAGATCCCTGAAAATAGAGGGTGCATAAATCAGTCCAAAAAGGCGTTACTATAAACTCATAATTCACATACCTAGTTCGAAATATTGTCATTGTAATATCTTGCTTCCTCACATGAAATGAATTATATTTAGATTGAAGTTGAATCATTGATAAATATTGGGAACCATGATGTTAATCAAATAAATCATCAATACGAGGTAGGGGATATTTGATTTTTATTGTGTTAACATTGTTTTTTCAATGGTAAATTCATACCCTCATGTATCAACCATTAGTCTTAGAAAAGTAAACATGATATCTATATAGATAAAAAATAGGGAATATAAATACAGTATCAATAAATTCCTCTCGTTTTTTCTTTAGTTCTACTAATTCAATTATGGAAATTCGATAAGGAGTCTTCAATATAGTCATTGCACTAGAAATTAAATCAATATAAAACTCATTCTACTGTTATAAAGGATGCCTGGGTAAATCTTCTATAAATACATCAATTTATTCATTAATAATAGTTACCTTTTTAAGTTAAATATTTCTTTCCTCACCCATATATATTGTGTTATCTTCCTCCCGAAGAATTGAATTCTGTAGAGCTACTAGAAGTGGTTCTAAATATGAATCAGATGGTGATGTTTCTTCTCCAAATATAAGGGATTTTAATCCTTCATCACAAATAATAATTTCATTTTTTTATAATTTATTTTCATACCATATTTTTAAATAAATTGAATATCGATAAATATGTCAATATCGACCATAGGTATGGTGATAAAATAAGAAGACAAATCACATTTATATGACCCAATGGGAATTGCATGACATGCCATTGTCCCAAAGAGACTTCTATTAAGGGTTTATATTGACAAATACCTTATTAAGGAGAATTGGGAATCTCTAATTTTTAATGAAAATTGAGAAGATGTAATGTAATGTGATAATCCATAATTAAATAAATCTTTTTCTAAAGATGATGTGATAATATAAGTTCATGCAACCACATCATTCAGAACATCATCCTCATCTATTTTGATCACATAACCTTGTTCCTTTACTAAGTTAAGTTTTATTTTTTCTTAAAAAAATCATTTTCATAGTGTCACATATCCCTAAAATTTTAGAATTTTACATTACCAACATCATTCATTCCTATTCAGTCATATTCTTAGTGTCCATTTTCTTTATACTTGTAATGAAATCCTTTTCCTTTTAAGCAGGTTACAGGGTGATTCCTTCCATAAGTATCATATGTTGTAAAACTCCATTTCATATTCTTACCTTTATCCATTAATTCCACCACCACCGTTTTTTTCTCTTTCATTCCTTTAAAGTCACAAGGCAAAGAGAATTAATTCTTTATCTTGCCTATATATGAGACTGTATCTACTTATGATGGGAAATTTTTGGAAACCAGTTCCTATTGGAAAAATTGTTTTAAACAATATAATATTCAATCAATCATGCTCCATAGATTACACATGTAGTCTCCATTATGATTGGATAACCTTGTAATGTTATCCTCAATCTTTACAACATTTGAATCATCCTTCTTCCTCAGATTCAATAATTTCCTTTCCATATCCACTCTTTTTTCATGAGGAAATTATTTTTCAAGTAAAATTTTATTAAAATACCACCATTCCATATTATAAATATATTAATCAGCCTTTCTGGTTAATCAAATATGACCACTTATCATCATCTTCCAATAGGTGACAAATATCCATAAAAACATTCTCTCATTCATGACTTCCCAAAGCATGAAATATCCTCTCTAATGAACATATGTACGCCTCTCTTATGAATGGGTATGTAGTCACATTAAATGAAGGAGGCTGATATCTAATAAATTAATCTAACATTACACCTCCACCTATTTGATATTGTTGCTCAATATGGGTTGGGTTATTGATAATAACCTGATTCAGTTGTCCTAGTATTATTATAAGTGTTTTAGCATCGGTTGCAGCTCTAGAAACAACATCACTATCTTTTATTGGAGAAATGTCCCTCAATGGGATATGTGTCTTCATGTGATTTACATTACTCCTAGTAGGCAACCTTTATAAATAATGGAATATACTAAATTATTATATAAATCATAATGTATAATGTCAAATATGAAAAAAACATAATATAAATTGTAATTTTTTTCATTTCTAATCCCATAATATTAAGAATTGTTTCTTTGGGGACATATATATAATTAAATCCTTCATAATGGTTCATAGTGAAATTGTTAATTATCTTAAGAATTTCCCTTGGGAGTAAAAAATAGGTGCATAGTAATTCTTGTTGTTGTGTACAAGGTTACCATGATTCATTCCTAGAACTCTTTGTTATAGTTGTTACACCTAGGTAAAACTATTTCTAGACCATGAACACTTATAGTATCTAATAACAAATGTATTTTCTAGAAAGATCCACATAACATATACCTTACCAGGATTATTATATGTTTTTTATGCTTATCATAAAAGTCTATCTTAGGTTCTTTCCCCTAATTTATTTTTTCTAAATCCATTTCCAAGGACTCTTCTAAACTTCCACTAATACCAAATGTAAGGACTGAAAACCCATTTTCCTAGAATTGGTGTCTTATTAATTAAATTATCATTATTAGATTTGATATTTATCCCAATAGACCAAATATTTTAGTAGAATTGGAAAACTAGATACATGAATAATTGTTAAATTATAACTAGAAAGGAAATGAAAAATAGAAACTCAATTGGAAGCATCCATAACTCTAACATTATCCTAATAGGTAATTTATAATATTTATCTTTTCATCCTAGGGAAAAATATGACAAATGAAATGCGTGATATTGCATGCTCAGCAAGGGTATGTAATACAAAGTATGGATAAATAATTAAGTTTGGTGAATAACTAAAAGAACGCATGCCACTAATTTTTTTTATATTAATGTGTATGTAATGAATGATGATTACATAAATTCACATAAATGACTATAAGAGAATAAAACATAACCATGGATATTATAATAGTCTAATAATAACATGGATTATCAATTACTATTATAAATATGAGGGAATTCATAATTCAATAAATCTGAAACATATTTTTAAGGCCTCTTTCAATATGTCTTAAAATAATAGGGTAAGGCCTTATCAAAAACAAATTCTATTTTGTCTCATGAGACCTACCGATTCATCAAAAGGGATATATCAGGCCCCAACCATCACTTTTTATGTCCAATTCATTCCACATAAAAATGGTTCAAATCATAAACCATATGAACAAATGAAATAACATTCCCTAATTCTACATATATAATCACAAACCATTCAGGGAAGTATGTTGAATGGTTTCAAGATAGAAAATCAAAAATCAAAATTATCGAAATAAATTTAATGAAATATTGAAGATGATAGTAATAACATGTTAATTATAATGAAATATAAGATTCAACAAGGGTGTTTTAATAGACGAAAATTATCTACTATATTCATTGTATAATTCATTAGAGTAAAACTCTTTTGTATTTGAAAAGAATAGTTATTCTGGAAAATAATATTTTTATAGAAAAAGAAAAAATATAAGATAGTTTTTCAATAATAAAATGATTGGTTTTAAAAAAATATTGGTGGTTTAAAATATATAACAGAGTTCACATAAAAGTATGCAAGAAATCAGGATGTTCCCATTAATCGGGCTTACTTATCGTGAATAATTATGAAGGGGACCCATTTAAAACTTTTATTTTGCACGAATGAAATATTAACTAATTAGTTTACATGATATAGAATATGTACCAATTATTTATAATATTTATAGAAAATAATTAATAATTACATATGTTTATATACGGAGAATGCACAACCCAAATGAAAATGGAGGTTTGGGAAGAAAACCCATAGCTTATGTCTGAATGAGCTAGAAAAATGACCATAATGTTATAGATATTAAAATTAAATCCATTAATAATTCATTTATAACCATATATACATGAATTTTAATTATTATAATTTTTATTAACATCATTTATAGACTTTTTAATGAGTCTTTTGATGCAATTTTATTACTCGGGATCATTCTTTTCTATGCTTTTCACAATCAGTATTCAAGTGTATGAGTATGGAAGTTCATGTGGAATGGGTATAATTATCCATAATTGAATTTATATGATACATATGAACAAAAAAATGTTTTAATGTAAATATATAACATTCGGATATATGTTATGTGGATGAATCATTAGATAAAGCATTTTTCGATAATCATTTGGATTATTACGGAGGTATTTCGATCAACACAAACTATTTTTTGTAATATGAATTAGTATTATGAATATATAATAATTTCAGAACATTTAATATGTTATAATATATATTATAATCTGGTTTAAACATAAAAATAGTATCATGACCATCCATGAAGAACTGAATTTATACGTGAATGAAGGTTGTAAATCACCATGTTATGGGCGATGATTTTCTTTTTCTTAATAAAACAAATGGAGAGTATGAATATTGATGGTGGTTATTACATTAAAATGATATAATCCCAGTATATAAAGGATACTGGAGTTTTCATTCTTATTTGGATAGAGGATGTGATGAAAGTATAATAAAATAAATAACTTGAAATGAAAATAAAAGGAAAAGGAATGTGATTTTATCTCTTGAATAATTATTCATAATATCTATGAATGGATTGATTTAGTTTTTCTGATTAGACCAAGAGATTTTGTATATGAGTTCGGAGCTTGGGAAGATGATTGGGAACAAATTTCGAAAGGCTCAAAGCTTGGATGGTGTGAGTAGAATATGAGGTGGGGGTGATTTTTAAAGGGGATGAGAGGGGTAATTTCTTATTATTTTATTAAATAATTTATTATTTTCCTCAAGAAAATAAATAGAATTTATTATTGTGATGACATAAAGTAATAAGTTCATGTGATTTCGAACCATGGGTGATTACATCTGCTATGACACACGGAATAGTTTATTTTTCTTATAATATATTTATACTGTAAATTATCATATTTTACTATTCACTAAAAATCATGTATCTTAGAAAAATACCAAACAAAATCTCTAGGAATGTTTTTATATTTTTAGATTTAAAGAATTAGCTCAAATTTATGCACTGTTTCTAAATATGATAAATTTAATTTTTAATTAAAATCATCATTTACTTGCAAAATATAGGTTTTAATGTTGAAAATAATTTTATTATCACATTGAAAATTGAAAAAGGTTTTATTAAGTTACACTAAATCATAGGAAAATAAAATATTTACTTGGGAATACATTTATTAAAAATGGATTTTCTTTTAAATCAATTTATTAATTTAAAAATTGTATTTATTACTCACAAAATACCAAAAATTAATTATTAATTTTTAAAATATTAACATACGTATACTATGATATAATTATATCATTCATTCATTTATAAGGTGCCTAAATTTCATTTATACTCTAATAGATAAGGTTAATATTCTTTTATTTAAAATACTACTTATAAGAGTCACATTACAATTCATAAGTGTACATTAATATTATAAATTTTTAAGTTATTATTCAATAAGAAATTAGGTTGGTCTAATCGAACTCAAAATATCTTACTGATCGCAACCATGTATGTCTGTTATTAAAATTTCCAAAAATAAAAGATGAAAATTTATTTGTATTTTCTATTTTATGAATATTTTTTTAAAAAAAATATAATAATAAAGTGACATTTGGAGAGAATCAGAGTTTTGTGAATTATATTATATAGTTAAATTATTTATAAATATTTGGGGTGTTATAAGAAAAGAGAAAGATCCAAAAAATGGAAAAACCCTTAATCAATGTTATTGTTGAACATTATTAATCACCATTAGAATGTAAATCAAATAAAATTAATCACAATGATTAACCTCCCACTAAAACTCAAAAAATACAATCTCATCTAGAAATATGCATGATCAGTTAATCAATTTATTCATATATTTTTTCCAGCTCATCATAGAAATAAATAAGTTGGAATAAATCCAAATAAAACACACATCGTAACTCAATTTGGTTGGATATCTAATGAAGAGAGATTTTTGTAATCTTTAATTCCAAGATCCATTGAATAAGTTGTGCATCGTTCGTTGATCCATGATTCATCATTATTCCTAAGAGGATTCTCTGAATATCTCCCCAATGGTCCTTTGGCATTTCTAGGGTTCTATGCTAAACAAGGATTTATGACCTAATGATCTATTTAAAGAACCCCAATCCAGTGTGTAAATAAAAATTAATCTAAATAACATTATTAACTTATTTTATTCATTTAATCTTCAGTAAAGACTTTTCTACCAATGAACCGCACTGACTAATGGCAAGTAGCATCTTCGGTAAAACCACTATTTTGAACTCAATGACGCCCTCATATTTTTGTTTCAGGAACCAATTAGGATTTTATTACATATTTTCAAGAAATGTATGTGCATGTGTTATTTAATACATTTAATAAATTTTAAATATTCATTTTCAGTACACTAACAATCAGAATCACATGCCTTCTCATTTAATGGTCTCCAAATTAATCCACATAATATCCTAAAATAATATAAAGAAAATAAGAGACCTTACACCATTTTTTCATAATCTTAAATTAGTTAGGATATCACTAGTTGGTATGATCTATTAGTGAAATAATGATATGAATTGTATTAGAAGATAACCAATCATGGTTTAAATTTGATTTTGTGACATTATTAAAATTTTACCCCTATGATATATATACATATGGTGATAGGGGTAGTGTTTATGAATTTTGTGGAAGTGGGGGGATTGGATATCATAATCCAAAAAAATAGAACTTTCTATAGGGGAACCTAGATATATGATGATATGAAACAAAAGAAACACTTATTCCATCCCTCTTGGTGAATATATATTGATGGTGTCTTTATTGATGTTATTTTGGGTGTTAATATTTAAGGTGGGTAAAACAACTAAATGAATAAACAGTTTTATTTCCCATTTGTGGTTTCATTCTCATATATACTATATGAATATTCATTAACTCACCCCTACTTATGTTTCTCTTTCAGTAATTATCAGTTTCTAATAATTGTGGGATCCCACCTAGAGAAAGTGGAGAAAATTAGAATATCTATTTATCTGCCAAATCAATATTAATATCCATTGTTTAATCAAATGTACTTAATGACCAAATAGACTATCAACATGACATAACTTTTCATTTTTGTGATCTATTTTTATCCATGAAATTCTTACATAAGGGAGCATTAGTTATAATTACCCATCACTAATACCTATTATTTATTTGGGCACATGTATATTCCCATTATAGTTTGGGGCCTCCATTAACAAAAAACAATAATGCACTATTTTATGATAAGTGAAAGTAAGGCATCAAAATAGTCAACCTATCTCAAATAAGTCATTATCCAATGTCCTAAACAATGTCGATAACAACTCCAATATAATTTTCTATTCATCCCCATACCTAAATAAAAAGGCATGGTGATTATTCATGGATAAAGTTTCCCCCATAACTAGATCTAATATATGAATCTAATCAATTATACACATATCTTGCATTATATTGGTAGGTATAACCTTTTTATAATGACTTATGTGTCTCTCCTAGTTTACGGGATTTTTAAATCGCTTGAAAAAAATGATGTTTCAGCTAAGAAGGATCCTTGCTCAAAGATATATGAGGGGGTATTTAATGATATTGTCTTGTGGTGTGTGACCGATGTGAGTATGGGTACTAAAATGGTAATTGGGAAATTTAGGTTTCTTTTATTAGTTTCTGTATTTTTTTGTGGGTGAAACATGTATTTTAATGTGAAATTAGGATAGTTTATATTTATATTTAGATTTAGTGATTATGACTTTGGTTTATTCCATGGATGGATTGGTGAAATGTGTACAAGTTGAATGGCGGGGATAAAATGAGATTATATATGGGGTGTATTTGAAGCATTAATTCACACATGTACATGATTGTTTCTAGATATTTGATTTGGAATGGGAGCAAAGGGTTGGTTGTAATAGGCATGATATAGTATGGAAATCACATAAAAGAGGGTAACATTATTAAATTAATCTTTATAATATAATTGGAATAGGATTTTATTGCAATAAATATCTATTAATGGAGCTAAAATAGATGTTAATAAGAAATTGCGTTACAGGATTTAGTGTTTGGGAAGGAATATTTGAAGAGTTTAAAATAATTATAGAACCAATATAAAACATATGTAATGATAGTTTCTATACAAAAACATTGATATTCATTAAATTCAAGAACCTATAGTCACCACGACATATGAAAACCCATCATGAAACAATCATATTGAAATATTTCATTATTTATTTATTTTTAGCATAGGTCATTGCCTTAATTCAACAATAGGGAGATGTTTTTTCTCTATAGTTTCCACACATTACACATTCTCAGGTAAGGATTTTATTTGATGAGATAATTTGATTGGATATATCATTATAAAATCATAGGGATATAAATTAAGAACTGATATCTTTTAATGAGTATTCATATTTTCATTCATTTTTATTATTTTAAATAATAATTTATTATTATTACCTCACATAAACATATTTTGTGACTCCTAAATTAATAAATATGTTATAAGTATATTTTTTTTGATTCATATCCTATGAAAATTATCCTTTTCTCTCTGTATGGAATCATTTTTTATTTTAGAATGAATAATTCCCTTACATTGGGATTTTATTATGATAATCGGGGGTGATATGTATCTCAAAATGGAGCTTCTTTCTACTCCTTGATACAAAATTCATTTTTAAATAATTCTCAAATACTATCTATTTTACCCTTTTATTATCATATAGGGATATAGGGTAAATGAACATGATTCACTAAATTTATATTTTTACTAATAATACAAATCCTATAATAAATTAAATCCATATTTGACATTAAAACACACTTATATTTTCATAAATATATAACTTAATTAAAATTCAGGATCCATAAATTCTTTCCAATGATTAATCACATATATGAGGTTGAACAAAAAAAATTAATTAATATTCAGATATCATTTCAATAAATATATTTTAATTTTTTATAAATGTATATAAACTATTTGGATCAAAATTTTCAATGTGGAATGTGCTCAATTAAAATGAATTTTTTTATCTAACATGAAAATAATTAAAAAGGAAAAAATAAAAAAAATTATTTTAAGAAATATTTTTTATTCGAGTTTTAATTTTTTCTTTTCTTCTTCATTTTTAATTCCACTTATTAGTTTTATATTTATTAAAATTTTCATTCT
The DNA here is from genome assembly GCA_963277665.1 of Viscum album. Classification (NCBI taxonomy): domain Eukaryota; kingdom Viridiplantae; phylum Streptophyta; class Magnoliopsida; order Santalales; family Viscaceae; genus Viscum; species Viscum album. The sequence continues at coordinate 1,629,073,695 of OY728155.1, read as the reverse complement.
CATATGTCTCTTTACTAATTTCATCCAATTAATGTAGTTGTTGTTGACCATTTTCCCTAGCATGATGTAAATATGTGATGACATTCCACACATCCCATTATCAATAATGATTGGAATCCCTCAGTAAGGGGAATGATTTCATATATATTATATTAAATAGAGTCGTAAATATTTTTTTAAATAGCTTGTGATATTATAACAACTCATCATTATGGTCTTTACTCTAATCTTTATATCGTAAACTTAATGTATCCTTGAAAATATTATTTATCAAAAAATTATATAATTTTTCTATTCCATGAGATAGTTGATGACGAAGGGATAAAATGACATATCTGACATTTAAATTTTAATTAAATACCCATATCATGTTAGTGTTGAGATGTTTCAACCAATCAGTAATGAGTAATAAACTAATTATTAAACAAGAAAACCTTTTTTGTCAATTAAATTCAAATCATCCGATTTTTATGTTCTTCAAGGTTGCCTTTTCGTTAAAAAAATTTGGAATATAATGTAAAGACAAAAAAATGTTTAATACCATAAGTGATATATAATATTTTAAATAAATTGCCTCCCAATACACACAATTCTTTGATATCAAGAAATAGTAATTGTAGTATATCCATAATTTTACTATAATTTGTTCATTGAAACTGATAAAAAATTCAAACAATCAATCTTTTATCATTATAGGGTGTTTGATAGTGAAATAAAAAAGAAATTTCTTGGCTATTGATCTATTTGATAAATTTTTTATTCTAGTAGATGATAAAAAAAGACTTTCAATAAAATGTTGACCATATATTTGGAGTAATAACTGAACAAATCCATCAAAAATTTCATAACAATTGGGGATGATCAAATTAATTGTGTCCCACATAGACCTAAACCCTTTTCTATTTTAATATGCAATATGTACATAGATTCCCCTAATATACCTATTTGTTCTAATGTTGAGAAATAATTGATGATCTTGTAAATCAACATTTAAAAAATTCTTATCTAGTAAATCATCATAAATATCATGTTACACCACTTTTCTATATTCATTAATACTAACTTGATATATTTCTCAATAATAAACTCTACGAGCCACTATAACCATTAATCGTAATATAAATTTCCATTAAGTAGAATGTCGAAAGAATCAGGAAAGGATGTTTTTCTATTTTTTTAACAATTTACCATAGTGCATTAAGATTAGTGAAAAAAATATCCTTAGTGGGAACCCAATATTATGTAAACACCTTTTCTGAAAAGAACATATATATACAATCATTACTTGTGACCGTTTATTTTACCTAAAATTATATGTGTGTTTAATAACATAATATATAGGTGAAATATGATGAACCACTATCGTCAAGTATCACATATAATTAATTCAAACACATCACATTTCATCTCAAAAAATTTCCCCCAACATTTATAGATCCTAATTGTGGAATCCCCTAATTTATTTTCATTGATCTTTGGGAATAGTTTATGTTTCCTCATAATTAAATGGAACATACCTATTAAAATATGAGTATGTTGACTATGAATCATGGAAAACCCCTTAAAATAAATATTCTATTATTCCACATGCCTAGGAATTCATCAATACTTCTCCTCCATAGATGGCTCTTGAAAATATTATATTAATTTTATCCTCAATGGGTCAACATTAATGCCCTTTTTGGATATTATATTTTACATTACAACACCATGTTTACCTATGAAGTTAATATTTTTTAAATAAAAGACCCATAATTTCCCATGAAATATTTTATCTTCCATATCATGATTATTTAGAAATACCTTAATAAATATGTCATATATTTAGGTGCTTCCTAAGGATAATACTTAAGTCGCTTATTCCATGTCATGGAATATATTTCTCATGAAACTTTTAAATTCCATTAGTATATTACACTTGCCAAAGAGAATATGAATATCGAATAATTCTCTATATAGGAAAAATATTTACATGTTTAGATAGTTCTAGATGTATTTTATTGTTTCTAGAGTAACCATCAAGAAATAAATAATATAAATTATCAAGAAACCATTCAATTATTTGATATATAAATGGTAAAGGTAATTGATTATTAAATTTTTTTATGATTCAAAAATATATATTCCAAATATACAATCTATGTTAGTCTTATCCATATAAGAATATGTTCACCCTCATAAATTTTGATTACCATCATTATTACCCTCATTTACATGAATTTCAGGGAATAGAAACATTCATATTCTAATATTGGCAAAAAAAATACTAAAATATTCTAGTTTCAGAGTTTCATTCATAAAACCCATCCTTTTTAGGTATTTTATGTATACTTTATATATTTTCACACAGTTTAATACTTCTTGATGTATATTGGGTGTGTGAATGATTAAATAAATACAATTAATTTTAGCAATACTGGAGGCTATTTATTTACTTTTTATTTATAAAATATAAAATACACATTGCTCCTTACCCATCTTAAATTTTTTATTAATTTACTTTGGATAAGTGAATTCATAATAGACAATTGGGTGGTGGAATTTACCATGTAGTTTATTTAACTAATGCATTGGTCTACTGATGACTAAATGGACTGATTCAATGTAGGAATCCCCTGAAAATTTCTCTATCCAATATATATCATTAGCATCTTATTATTCAATACAGATAGAGATCTTATACTTATTTTATAATATATATAATAAATGAGTTTCATAAGATTGTAATATTATTCATACTCCAAACACATGAAAGAATATTATTCATAAATACAGAATATATAATTATATACCATTAACTATTATTCATGATTCACTACCATCATTATATTTATTATTTCATGTTTATCACCAACTCAAAAGAAACTTATTCTATGGTTAACAAGGAATAATTATTTTATGGTCTATATGGAAGGTATTCCATAGATTATAAAAAAACCACTTATATATCCATTTGGAGATAAAAAAATATTATATCAAATATAAATTTCTACAAAATGACTTGAACAACATAAAGAATTCCATGTTAGGAATTCACCGAATGACTCTCAATTTGAAGTGTGAATCATATTAGATTATTTCTAAAAGATAAAATATTTTTAAACACACATAGTGATTTTCAATATACACACACTCCCAAAGAAAAATTCATCTTCTCAAATTCACACTAACCAATTCTAAATTAGTAGGGAAAGATCACTATATAGAAAATCATTAGTGGAGCTTTTCATTAAACTTAAAATGAACACTATTCAGTAAGATATATGACTCATGTATCAAATATTATCCTATTGTATGATATAAAATCATATATAAATTTATTATAGTATGAAATTTAGGAAATATATTTAGATTAACATATATTATTTTTAAGTTGTTCATAATTTAAAGGGTTTTATTATATTACATTTCAACTATCCCATTCCTCATCCTTAATGGAAATGTATAAGGGCTCTATATAATTTTGACTTCTTGTACTCATCCATTTTTTAAATTGTACTTCATTGATAGAATTTTTTATTTTCGCATTTTCCTTTAGTTTTCCCATTTTCTAAAAAAAATTCACATTTTATTCTTTTTCTATATTTTATTCCTTCTTTATCATGTCCTATTTTGTAATAGATTTTTTATCTCTTTCCCACTTTCTAGTTAAAAAATATTTACCTAATATAAAGTATTTTTGTTCATTATTCTTAGTAGACTACACTATAATTTATCCATTAAAGTATGATTAATTAAATAAACATATTTCAAAAGTATATAGATTGAATAATTCTAATTCATTGATTTTTTCAGTTTCCAATAATAAGTTTACCTTATGAATTAATGAATTTTACATGTCCTCTAGGGATATTGTTTGAGGTTCTGAATATATATTTCAATGAGACTACAAGAGAGGAAAACTAAATTGAGGTTAAGGGGGAGAAGGTTATTTTAATAACCTCAGGTATTTAGATTTGGGTTTGAATGGGGGATGAAATTATTTTTCGATAATGCTTTTTCTCCCATGGTTTTTTCAAACTGTTATTTGGTTGTGTATTGGGATAAAATTTCATTCTATTGTTATATAACATTTTTATATTTTAGGGTCCCTATTAAATCTCTCCAAATTCAAATAAAATGTTTAATTAACCTTTTATATAACCTTACACTCTCGATAAAAACAAGTTCCTTGGTATAAATCACAAGATAGTGGTTCGAGAGCGGGGGTTGGTGGTGCTAGATGATGCAGTTTAGTCAGTTCCATGGTAAATTCAAATATATCTAGTTTGTTGGTCTATGAATCATAATTGTATTACAAATTTTTATTATCCTCCAAAAATTATATTTATTGTTTAAATAAATTTTATTATGTTCTAAAAAATTATAATAGTGAACAATATAATTGAGATGGACATATAAAACATTAGTATTTTAAATTATAAGGCATTAATCATATGATACATCAATCAGGACATGATCCATAATCTATAAAATATCAAAAAATATTTATAACTACATTAAATAATTATGTCAATGATGTCGTAATTTCCATAAATATGCACTGATTTTATTAAAAGCTTCAAATATTGATTACCAATCTACTTGGGGAGATTTATTGATGTCTCATCAATGCATCCATTTTTATAAATGCTGAAAATATTCTATGTAATTCCCTGATCCCAGTTACGCAGGGTTGATGCATTATTTTAATAAATTTTCATGATTATAAGGAATCAAGTCCCGAAGGACCGATCAGTTTAGCAGTATTGGAAAATAGATTACATACATTAACATTACATTCAAATTTCAAACATAAAACACAGTGTAAATAGTTCTTTGATAACGCCATTATTCCCTTTATATTAACCCTACATATCAATCATAATACACTTCTTGGAATCCGGGGAATAATAAAACATAGAAATCGGTGAGCTCAAATGCTCAGTAAGGGTAAGCAATACAGCGGAAAATGACATAAATATTAAGCATGGTGAATAATTGAAACGACATGCATTTACCAATATTAAAGATGAATACTTTTATGGAAAGAATATGATTTGATTACATAATTTCATAATAAAACATAATCATGGGTATTCTACTAGTCAAATAACCACATGAACCATCAATATTATTTCCATAATGAGGGAATGTATAATTCTAGACATTCTAAAACATTTTTTCAAGGCCTCGGCCAAGACTTCTAAAAATGATTAAGGCCTCGGCCAAAACCATATATCAAATTGGGAAAGGGCCTTAGCCAATTCCACTTCTAGATATCTCATGATACCTACCGATGCATCGAGGATCTATAATGGGCTCCACCCGTCACTTACTATTTTCAATACATTCCTCATATGAAAAGGATGAAACTTAACATAAACATTCGTATAAGAACTTGGATACAAAATTTCAATACTTTAACCATAAACCATGAATGGTATAAAAATAAGACACCCATAGTCAAACATATCACAAAACCTTCAATACAATATGGAAGTTTTGTATCATAATAAATCAACTACAAAACATGTTTAAAATCCATTAAAGGATTTCACATAGATGGAAATGATTTGTAAAACTCTTTGATAGAAATACCCATTTTCATGAAAACATTTAAAAGTTACAGAATTCGTAAATGAAGTCATTTAAAGATATTTTTGAATCAAAGTGTCCCATACCACTTTGAAACTTCTTAAAGGAATTAAGATTTTAAAAACATTCATTCCCATATAAATAAATGCTTAAAACCCATTTTGAAGACATGAACATTAATGAGAGAGATTTAGAAGAATAAATATTTAAAACATTTGAAATATTGTTTTAGTAAAAAGTCCCTCAAAAAAATCCCTTTGAAAACACTTTCATAAAACATGGACATAGATAATAAATATTTCCCAGTAGACACTTACGTAAAAATATCCTCGGATAATAAAGAGATTGTGAAAATTAACCCTTACCAATTTGGTAACTTATGAAACATACACCTCATGAAATATGTATCACACAATGAATATGTAAATACACATAAATTAATGTGTATTACAAAAATAATGCAATTATGGGTAGTACATACACCACACAAAAGGTAATAGTGGCAATATGGCATGAATCTCACGGGAATAAGGAGTGAGATAAAAAACCCTTACCTTGTACTTTTCCTTTTTCAAGGTTAGGGTAATCTCTTTTATAATGGTTAAATGATTGTTATTAAATTATAAAAGAATAATATACATTAATATGATATCATATATGATCTTTTAACATTGTTTTGTTAATAATATCTTAGTATTATCGTCGTTTCGGGTGTTAACTTACTCGTTTTGTTTTATATGTTTTGTTACATAAGCCTTGTTTGTTATAGATATTCTGTATCTTATACATATCCACAATAATATAAAGTCCTTAAAAATTATTTTTAATCATAAAATGAGATTTAAACTTGAATGGATACGATGGGGAATGAATCTCATCGCGTTCGTGGAGACGGTATTCCGTACGTACGCGCGAACGCTACTTCCATTTCATTTTTCATTTTAAAAAGAATAAAAACCAAATAATAAAAAGGTATATTATTATTACAGTATAATATAATATCATATATGTGTTACTTAATTTCATTAATACCATCCTTTATATATTCCATGTATGGTATAAACGAGTCATACCACTTTGAGGGGGGGGGGTAGTCCGCACTTCCTCAAATGAAATTATCGTGTATATATATATATACAACTTGAAACAAATAATGGTATGATATAAAATGGAATTAAAGAAGCTTATTTATAAAATTAATATAATTATTATCATATTTAATTATAGTTCCATCATAATGGCCACCATGAGAGGCGGTAGAAGATAATTGAACAATCATCGTTTCGTGAGGCGTTTGGTTTCCATCCACAGAAACATTATGTTCTTCACCCATTAGTTGGAGGTGTGTGTACGTGTAGTTCTAATACTTATCATAACAATTTCCTAGTATATTTAGGATACTGTTTTGGTTACAAAAGAAAATAATAAGAAGAGTTTAGTGGTTGGAGAAGTAAAATAAAAGAAAAGAAGCTAAGAGAAATTGTTACCTTTAATTTGGGTAACTCCCTTTGGTTTGAACCAAAAAGGACTCTTGAAGTGCATTCTTCATAAGGTGAGGCTTCTAATAGGATGATAGGGATATAGGGAGATTAATCGGTCAGAGTATGGATGATCAAAAAGGCTTTAATGGTGTGTGAAATTGGTCAGAAGTGGTGTCCTTTTATAAGGGGGAGGAGGGCTCTTTAGGAAATTCTTAAAGTATTAATTTATAATAAATTCATATTAGGTTTATAATGGCTCCAAAGTGAATTACTCAAATTCTACGGTGGGGATGGGTAAAAATACACTTAACCAATAGGTTTTATATAGGGTTGGGTCACTTTATTAACCTTATATTTTAGTTTGAACCCTTAGTTACTTACTTTTGACATTTACCATGTCTCCTTGTATTTTTATATTATATGGTTACTAAACTTACTATAAACTTCCAAGAAACCCCCAAGTTGTCCATTAATGATTCACCTATTTTGATATAAGTCCTTTGGCTTATCCTTATATCTTTAGGAATATAATATCGATAAATCATATAAAATTTGTTTTAAATATTAATTTATGTCAATTTTGAATCTATTTGGTATTTTGTTTTTTTGAAAGTCATTACAACTTGATTACTTCGATCAAGATACATTGATTCATCCCTAACATGTCATAGTCACCTATAAAAATTTTGGATGTCATAAAAACTTTAAAATTATATTTATTTTAATATTTAAATTACCATTTATTTGGTTCTTTCATTAATAAGGTAATTACCGCATCATCATTATGTCATAAATAAATTTAATTATTTAATGTCTAAAAATTATAATTAAAATACTATTATGTAGGAAATCTGTTTATATTTATAATGAATATTTATAATCAAATTTATCTTATGTATAACCCTATATTAAAAATGTTTTATTTATTAATCTTTGATTTTAACTCTTTTAACTCTTCCTTGAATTAAATATTAATAAATGTCATAATCTAATACAAGTGGACCTAAAGGGTCATATATTATTCCTAAGGTTGTTTTTGGTCGAATTAAACATATCCAATAGAATTAGGACATGAGTTAGGGTAACAATAATACCATTTTTACCCTTAATTGCCCTATTTACTTTTTACCGTGGTAAATAAAAGTAAAAAATTTACTATTCAAAAAAAATTATTTTTATGTTATTGAACCTCATTTTACTCCATGATATTAACCATGTCTTTCAGATTTTTGAAATTCCACTCACAGAAGTGGTAAAATTAAGTTTTATGTGAATTTACAAATTCTCCTATGAGGTGGGTAAAAGACAGTGAAAAGATTCAGTAAACTTTTCATATATAAAAAATTATTATAAACTGACTCAAATGAAATAAATTTAATTTAAATACGTATTATGTATATATTTTTACCTAAAATAAATTTAAATAATATAAGTAATTATTTAAATAAAAAGCTGGTTTTAAATAGTAACTCAGCGTTTTTCACTATTCATCAAAAAATTGAATGTTTTCATAACAATACCAAAAATTTTCCCTAAGATAATTTTGATATTAAGAATTCATTAATGAAGTGTATTTTACCAAATTCAAAACATATAAGTTTCATTTATTAATTTAAAATTAATTCCTGCTATTAAAATAAAATGTGTGTTTTTAAGAAACAATAACTATCAAAACATTGACACTTGTTTATGTCTGGTTTAAATGTGAAATTATGTCCAATGACCAAAATTGGATTAAATGATAAAACAATATTATAAATATAATTTAAAACCACTAAAATCCATTAATTATCACTATTAATTATTTCGATTAAAAAAGTTGTTTTTAATTAAAATTTTGTAATTTTCACTATTCATCAAAATATGAAAGTTATCTGAAAAGTACCAAAATTTCACCCTTGGCTAATTTAGATATTCCGAATCCAAAAATGAAGTCCATTTTGAGAGATAAAATTTATAAAATTTCAAAAAGTGGATATTTCTATTCATAACGGCTACTTTGATTAGTCGTGGTGTGTGTTAGAACTCGAAGTTGTGTACAACACACGCTACTGTATTATTCAAAGAGAAGAGTATCATATAATCTTGGGGTGTTAGATTCTCCCCTCCTTCAATAAATTGCATCCTCGCAATTTATACTCGGTATTAGAAACTAGGGGTTGACATTTCATAATATCTTAGTTGAAATCCCAAATCGAAAAATGAATTAATGAGGCCTCTATTGAAATTAAATAGTTGTAAGTATGAAGGTTACCGAAAATAACACATAATAGGTTTCCATGTAGGAAAATATGTATATGGAAGATAAATCTAACCATCAATATCTGATGGAGAGTGGTAGAGAACATGGCTAAGAAAAGTCCAACAATCCCAAAGCCATAAATTTGTGATGATCTAAGGTACCATCAAGGAAAACATTTTTGTTCTAAATTCCTTTTCTTAATGTTGAAGAATTTATTTATGATATTGGATAATATCATAAAGAGATATACTTACATTATAATTAGTGTTTTATCCATCAATAAATTTCTACCACAAACTCATCTTTCACCCCAAAACATAATACAACTCAAAAATACTCTATTTATCCTAATTGTATAGGGTTCCAAATATAATGAATTTGTATTGCACATATCATACATTTTAAAAAAAGAAACTACATTATACCATTCCGGAACATCACATAGTCCAGTGGTAGGCGATAAATCCCAATTGCACTATGGTTGTGGTTTTGATTCCCATAACTTTGTTCGACGCGACGGGTTGTCACACGGTCTGTGTGTTGTCCTTTTACAAAAATCAAAAAATAACATTTCAAACATAATCCCTTCCAACCTTTAGACTTATCCAAAATACTTCTGTAAACTCTCAGTCCAAAATTGGTATTAAAAGGTAAACATAATGTAGATCCTTTTTTCCCCGTAATGGCATGTGAATACCTTCATCATGTATTCTTTTAAAACACTGAAACATACTGAATTACCATAAAACCTTGTTGATTACATTCATTCTCCCTCATTCCTTATAGAATACTGGATATACCCCATCCATCCAAAATTGTTGTAAACTCCAACAATGATGGAATATACAAATCCTTAATCAGTTTCAAGGCAGTCAAGAATATCCAATATAATTTATACAAATCAACCATATCTTATTCCAAAATCAGTACCTCAATATTAAGTCCATATTAAGGTTTATATTTCCTTTAACAATGTAAATTAAAAAATGTTTAACTCTCCGTAGAGTCACTTTTCTTAGTACTATAAAATCTCAAATCCTCAATGAAATAGTACTGCAGTACAATCCTTATTTATTTCCAGTACATCATTGATACAACACTTCAATGAAATAATTACAAAAAAACATAATAACACTACTCATTACTCTTCATCTGTTGAAGTATCATAACTTGATTATTATCCAATATCATCATTTGCGGCATAGTCTGATGACGGGGAAATTGGTTTGTGTAGTGTCCAAACTCCTTGCAGATGAAGCATTGTACATTTGAAACCTTTTTCTAACCCTTGCAGTCATGTACTTGGTGTCCTTTTTCTCCACACTTGTAACATACTCCCATTTCCTTCAAGCATTTTCCAAGGTGATTCTTTCTACAATTATCACATATGGTAAAATCCTTCTTTCCCTTATTCCCTTTATTTTCCTTTCTCTCTACCATCCTTTCCTACCTTGGCTTACCTTCAAATCCAGAGGAATTTGAGAATTATTTACTTATCATATCAACAAATGATACTATTTCTTCATATGATGATAATACGTGGGAGACTATTTCCCTTCTAGATTCTAGCTTAAGACCATGAAAGATATGATCTTTCTTACTCTTTGGATCATGCGTATTGCTGGAGTTTTCATTTCATCTACTTGGTGCCATTTCTAAACAATGGAATACAATATATTAGTTTATGAATAGAAATACCTAATCCCAAACCTGTAAAACACTTGACATAAATTAAACAGTTTATGGATATAATCTATAATCATAAAAATGTCTTCTTTGAGAAATTATATACTCATAAACCCTTCATAATGGCTTATAGTGAAAATGAGAATTATCCTAAGCATATCCCATGGGATTGTCGTTACCAAGAGTGCAGCAAGTCCCATTGTCGTGCACCAGTTCCCGTTTGAGTCTAGCTCAAAGCGGTGTTTTCGGGTTTTACCCCTGGGTACATTTGTGCCAGATCCGCCTATACCAGCTCGTATCCAGACAGGGAAGTATTGCTTGGAAAACTCACAAATTATTTATAATACCGAAATTCTAGGAATTTATTCTATAATAATCATCAAAGTCCATCTTAGGTCTATGTGCTCTAATCAGATTTTATCTAAATCTAGCTTCCAAGGATTGTAATAAACTTCCCCTGATACCAACTGTAATGCCCCGACCCTATTTACCCAGAGTCGTTGCATTATTTTAATACATTGTCATGATTACAAGGAATCAAGTCCCAAAGGACCGATCGGTTTAGCAGTCTTGGAAAATAGATTACATACGTTAACATTACATTACAATTTCAAACATGAAACACAGCGTAAAATGTTCATTGAGAATGCCATTATTCCCTTTATATTAACCCTACATATCAATTATAATACATTTATTGGAATCCTGGGAAAAATAAAACATAGAAATTGGTGAGCTCAAATGCTTAGTAAGGGTAAGGAATACAGTGGAAAATGACATAAATATTAAGCACAGTGAATAATTGAAACCGCATGCCTATACCAATAATAAACATGAATACTTTTATGGCATGAATATGAGTTGAGTAAATAATGAAATAATAAAACATAATCATGGGTATTCCACTAGTCGAATAACCACATGAACCATCAATATTATTTCCATAATGAGGGAATGTATAATTCCAGACATTCTAAAACATTTGGTCAAGGCCTCAACCAAGACATCTAAAAATGATTAAGGCCTCGACAAAAACCATATATCAAATTGGGAAAGGGCATCAGCCAATTCCACATCTAGTTGTCTCATGAGACCTACTGATGCATCGAGGAGCTATAGCGGGCTCCACCCGTCACTTACTATGTCCAATACATTCCTCATATGAAAAGGATGAAACTTAACATAAACATTTGTATAAGAACTAGGATACGGAATGTCAATACTTTAACCATAAACCATGAATGGTATAAAAATAAGACATCCACATTAAAAAATATCACAAAACCTTCAATACAATATGGAATTTTTTTATCATAATAAATCAACTTCAAAACATGTTTAAAATCCATTAAAGGATTTGACATAGATGGAAATGATTTGTAAAACACATTGATAGAAATACCCATTTTTATGAAAACATTTAAAAGTCACACAATTTGGAAAATAAGTCATTTAATGACATTTTGGAATCAAAGTGTCCCATATCACTTTGAAACTTTTGAAAAGAATTAACACTTTAAAAACATTCATGTCCATATAAATAAATGCTTAAAAACCATTTTGAAGACATGAACATTAATGAGAAAGATTTATAAGAATAAATATTTAAAACATTTGAAATGTTTTTTTAGTAAAAATTACCTAAAAATAATACCTTTGAAAACTCTTTCATAAAACATGGACATGGATAATAAATATGTCCCAGTAGATACTTATGTAAAAACAACCTCGGATAATAAAGATATTGCAAAATTAACCATTACCAATTTGGTAACTTACGAAACATACACCCCATGAAAGAGAGTTCATATAATTAATATGTAAATACACATAAATTAAAGTTTATTACACAAATAATACAATTATGGGCAGTACATACACCACACAAAAGGTAATAGTGGCAATATGGCATGAATCTCATGGGAATAAGGAGTGAGATGAAAACCCCTTACCTTGTACTTTTCCATTGTCGAGGGTAGGGTAATATCTTGTATAATAGTTAAATTATTGTTATTAAATTATACAAGAATAATATACATTAATATGAAATCATATATGATCTTTTAACATTTTTTTGTTAATAATATCTTAGTATTATCATCGTTTCAGGTGTTAACTTACTCGTTTTATTTTATAAGTTCTGTTACAAAAGTTGTGTTTGTTATGGATAGGTTGTATCTTATACATATCCAGAATGATATCAAGCACTTTGAAATTATTTTTAATCATAAAATTAGAATTATACATGAATGGATACGATGGGGAATGAATCCCATCACGTTCATGGAGACGGTAGTCCATACGTATGCACAAACGCTACATCCATTTCATTTTTCATTTTAAAAGGAATCAAAAACAGATAATAAATAGGTATATTATTATTCTAGTATAATATAATATCTTATATGTTTACTTACTTTCATTAATACCATCCTTTATATTTTCCATGTATGGAATAAATGAGTCATATCACTTTGAGGGGGCGGTAGTCCGCACTACCTCAAATGAAATTATCGTATATATATATACAACATGAAATGAATAATGGTTTGCTATAAAATGGAATTACAGAAGATTATATATAATATATATATAATTAATATCATATTTTATTATAGTTCCATCATAATGGCCACCATGAGAGGCGGTAGGAGATAATTAAACAATTATCATTTCGTGAGGCGTTTGGTTTCCATCCACAGAAACATTATGTTCTTCACCCATTAGATGGAGGTGTGTGTAAATGTTGTTCAAATAATTCTCATTAAAATATCCTAGTATATTTTGGATACTGGTTTTGTTACAAATGAAATTAATATGAAGAGTTTAGGGATTGGAGAAGTAAAATAAAATAAAAGAATCTAATAAAAATCGTTGCCTTTAATTTGGGTAACTCCGTTTGGTTTGAACCAAAAGGGAATATTGAAGTGCCTTATGCCTAAGGTGAGGCTTCAAGTAGTAGGAGATGGATGTAGGGAGCTTAATTGGGTAGAGGTTGGATGATACAAAAGGATTGAAAGATGTGAGGAATTGGTTAGATGTGGTGTCCTTTTATAAGGCGGAGGAGGGGATTTTTAGGAAAAACTTAAAGTATTAATTTATAATCAATTAATATTTGGTTTATAATGGATCCAAAGTGAATTATTAAAAGTCTAAGGATGGGATGGGTCAAAATCCACATAACCAATAGGTTTTAGACAGGTTTTGGTCACTTTATTAAACTTATATTTTAGTTTTAACCCTTAGTTACTTAGTTTGACATTTACCATGTCTCCTTGTATTTTTATATTATATGGTTAATAAACATACTATAAAAATCCAAGAGACCCCCAAGTGGTCCATTAATGACGCAACTTTTATGATATAAGCCTTTTGGAAGAACCTTATATTTTTAGGAATATAATATCAATTAATCATATAATATTTGTTTTAAATATTAATTTACGTCAATTTTCACACTATGTGGTATTTTGTTTTTGTGAAAGTCATGACAACATTATTACTTAAAAAAAGATATATTGAATCATCCCTAGAATTTCATAGTCCCCTATAAAATTTGTGGATGTCATAAAAACTTTGAAATTATATTTATTTTAATATTTATATTAACATTTATTTGATTCTTTCATTAATAAGGTAATTACTGCATCATCATTGTGTCTTAAATAAATTTAAAAATTTAATGTATAAAAATTATAATTAAAATACAATTATGTAGGAAATATTTATATCTTTCTAATTAATATTTATAATTGAATTTATCTTATGTATTACCCAATATTACAAATTTTTTAGTTGTTAAACTTTTATTTTAACTCTTTTTACTCTTCTTTGAATTAAATAATAATAAATGTCCAAATCTAATCCATGTGGACCTAAAGGGTCATATTTTATTCCTAATGTTGTTTTTGATCGAATTAAACTTATCCAATAGAACTAGGACATGTGTTAGGGTAATAATTATATCATTTTTACCCTTAATTACCCTATTTACTTTTTACCGTGGTAAATAAAAGTAGAAAGTTACTATTCACCAAAAATTATTTTCATCTTATTGAACCACATTTTACTCCTTGATATTAACTGTGTCCTTTGGATTTTAGAAATTCTAATCACAGAAGCGGTAAAATTATGTTTTAGGTGATTTTACAAATTCTCCTAGGAGGTGGGTAAGAGACGGTGAAAAAGATCAATAAAATTTTTATATATCTAAAATTATTCTAAATTGACTCCAATTAATTACATTGAGTTTATATAGGTATTATGTATCTATTTTTACCTGAAATAAATTAAAATAATATAATTAATTATTTAAATAAAAAGCTGATTTTAAACAGTAACTCAGTGTTTTTCACTATTTATCAAAAATTGAATGTTTTCAGAAAAATACATAAAACTTAACCTAATCTAATTTTGATATTACTAATTAAATAATGATGTATATTTTACCAAATTAAAAACATAGAAGTTTCATTTACTAATTTAAAATTAATTGTCGCTGTTAAAAAAATGTGTGTTTTTAAGAAACAATAACTATCAAAAGATTGACACTTGTTTATGTCCTGTTTAAATGTGAAATTATGTCCAATGACAAACATTGGATTAAATGGTAAAAATATATTCTAAATATAATTTAAAAACACTAAAATTAATTATTTATCACTATTAATTATTTTGATTAAAAAAGTTGTTTTTAATTAAAATTTAGTAATTTCACTATTCATCAAAATATGAAAGTTATCCGAAAAGTACCAAAATTTTACCCTTGGCTAATTTCGATATTCCGAATCAAAAAAATGAAGTCCATTTTGAGAGATAAAATTTATAAAATTTTAAAAAGTGGGTATTACTATTCATAACGGCTACTTTGATTGGTCGTGGTGTGTGTTAGGACTCGAAGTTGCGTACGACACATGGTACTGTATTATTCAAAGAGAAGCATACCGTAGAAGCTTGGGGTGTTACATTCTATCAAGATTTATTTTATATCTCTTTAAATATATTTTAAAAAAAATTATATTCAAATAATCATTTCTTAAACAAGTCAGGGATAATGGAAATACATTATACATTACAAAATCTGAGAATACACATAAATGATTTATTGTGTCATATATTTACATAGAATTTAATAATTTTTTTGGTGGATATTAACACTTTACTATTCAAACTTTTACTATATAATCAGTCATATTAATAAAATATAGTAAAAATTTAATTTTTTTCTCTAAAAAGGTCGAATAAAAATTCTGAATATAAGACCCTACTACAAGATCCAAAGAATCTTTACACTAGGATACTGAACCACATGGCCACATGTGTGCCTCCCCTGATTCTATAGGTTTCCAAATAGAAGTGATGGTTTAAAATTTTTCCATGGGAGTAATATACCCTCTATTAAATTTCACAATTATATAAGAAATAATGATAACCCTATTGTATATATCATGTAACCATCAAAGATAATAGGTGAATGTGAAAAAACTAAAATATCAATTACTACAAAAATAAATAATTCTATACATTCCATAACTAATAATAAGAGGATAGATATAATATAATAGAAAAAAAAATTAAATAAAATGAAAACACATTCCATGTAATTAATTAACAAATTCATTGTCCTGATGTCCCAAATCAATAGAATCCTTAAAAAATTCAAGCAATTAATATGTTTTATGCCTGCATAAACATGTTCATCTATAAAAATGCTACTATTCATATGTATCCATGTTCCATGGAATCCAAATATGGGTGTGAGTGAAATATTGTTTTCCACCACCAATTAGATACCTAAAATAACTAATCTATAATAATGTACATGAATAAGTTCTATATTCGAACATTTACATAGTTAACCAATATTTTAGATTAATTGTTATATTATTAATATTTATATAATAAAATTAATGAAAAACCCATTGATTCTCATGATTAGTGGTGACAAATGACAGTGATTCATATCTTCATGGATAATGATTTTAAGTTCTCAATCACAATTAATATCATGGATTGAGTAGTTCCAAAGTATTGTCCTAAGAAAAATATTGTCAGATCAAATAGTTAGAATCCATTTGGTTCCACCAACATTTTACTCATAATAAAAGCAATATGGAATCCATGGTAGATGTTACCATAGGCATTCCTATAATTTATATTGCCTTTATCAACTCAAGGAACCATCCTTTACATTTATAAGCATGACTATATTGGAATCTAAAAGTTACGTTTGATGAATTCCCCTTGATATCCATGAAACTATATGGGAGATAATACCATGACAATAAAAGTAGGTAACATGTGAGAATCCATTACATTAATCCATGAAATTAAATAGATAATGAAAGTACCCAATTCGATGGGCGATCTACCAAAAAATATCATGATAGTAAATGTATATGGAATCCTATGGATTTATCTTAGAAATATAAAGAATAAAATCCCATTGAATATGAATGATTCATGAATCCATGTAATTCATGAATGTCCACTAGTTGAATATATAGATCACTCTTGACATTCCTAACATGTCTATATCTATATGGACTCTATATAATCCTCTATGAACTTCCAAACCATCATCATATAGATTGAAAAAAAAAATTTAATTCTTATATATCAATAGAATGCATTCTATCATGGAATATAAAATATCATTAACAGAACCCAAAGTATCTTTTAACAACCCTTATACTACATACCAACAATGAAACAATATATTCAGTAAAACAATTCCATTAAATAAAAACATAACCTTTTTCCCTATACATTCCACTTCAACTCATTACCCTATGATAAGTAAATTTAAACTCCATTTCATATTTTATAAAATGGGATGTTTTAAATTAAAATTTTTTATCCATACCACATTACAACACTATTTATGAAATGTATGGTTGTGAAATTACATTTTGAAACTGCTTATTGAATTCCAAAATCCATCTTTGTCCATTTCCAACAGTATAATCCTTTTAACATTTTATAATAACTTCTATAAACACGTTTTAATGATTTTCAAACCCATATAAATAAAAAAATAATCACCTTGTTTATCTAATAAGGATTATTATTTATAAGGTTGAATTCATATTTATAAAAGGCGTTTATCAT
The DNA here is from genome assembly GCA_963277665.1 of Viscum album. Taxonomy (NCBI): domain Eukaryota; kingdom Viridiplantae; phylum Streptophyta; class Magnoliopsida; order Santalales; family Viscaceae; genus Viscum; species Viscum album. The sequence goes on along the minus strand of OY728155.1, from coordinate 1,629,055,599 downwards.
ATAAAATTGATATTTAGGAACACTCCAATTAAATTAAGTAAATTCCCAAAAGACAAATATAACTGCACTACATAAGAACATCGATTAATAACATATACTCTGTGATATTTTAATATTTCCAACAAACATAGCATCATATGTGTGTACACAATGACTAATAGCTTCTGATTTTTCCATATATAGTCATAAAATACACTTTCCAAATGACAAAAAAGTTAATAATATTATCCAAACAATACTAGATTCTTCCTGAAAATAGAATAAAAAGTGAAGGATTGTAAATGGAGAGGTAAAAACATAATGATATGTACAATTCATGTAATTTTTCATAAAATATACAAATAATGAATAAATAAATTCATGTGAAGGGGGGAGTGTAGGGAAGGGCAATTGTAACAAGTCCTAGCTATATGGGAGGTGATAATTGGTAAAAAAATATAAAATCTCAGAAGGTTAACCTTTAAATATTCCTATATTAAAATAGACATAGACTATGGTTTAATGGATTAACAAAACATGGGATAACTATATAGTACCTAGAATTTAGAATATACTAACTCACATGGTCCTGAAACATGTATTGAAAATCACACACCAACTTTTTGGAAGCCTAAACATCATTTTACATATAGTAAAACAGCTTCCCAATGATCCATGAATAGTTAAAAACCAATATTATTACACATATCACTATATATAGTTGGATTTCACAAATATAACTATCCATACACTAACTCTCCATCTTGGATGTTAGTCCCAAAATTTAAATTCCAAACCACAACGCTCCCAATATATATTTGAGAACCCACTATAACTCTTGAGCCTTAAAAACTTGAAAAAACCCATTTGTATTGATCCAAATCATAGGATCTCAATCCAATAATATGTTTTAATAAAGATCCATCCACCAAATTTAAAAAATTATATATTACTCAAAATTCATCATACTATACTTGTGAGGGAAATAAAAAACCCATCTATAATAATTCATATCCATGAGAAGCCATAGTAGCCATCCAACTACAACACCCAAACATTTTCATATGTCAACACTATAATAAAGGCCATGTGACACATCTTGATTATTAATATACTACCCATTTTATAATATAAAAATGGGATCTATGATTTTCGTAACATGAGACAATTTTACCATTAAACCTTATGAATTTTATAGGAATATCACTAGAGCCCATATATCCTGGGATATTAATGGTTTGTACCAAAGATCATCAGGTGTATCAAACTCTACACCATTATTCTTATCCCATGATGTACAATACCGATCATCCGTGATACCCACAATTATAATATCAAAAAAATTAAATACCTTGACAGAATTTTATAATTATCATCAAATACTGGTTCAATTCTCAATTTCTAAATTTGAAAATGAAATAGACGGGTGTATATCATTTTTTCATAACTGGTACATGACAATTTTCATTGAAAACACTTATCCAACACTATAAATTCGCAATAATAACTAATATGACATGTTTTTTCTATTATTATCATAAAACATCCAAAACACACATAATAAAAATCATATATCCCTTGGAAGACCCATCATAATGATTCTTGGCTTCGACCAATGATTTATTATTAAAAAATTAGAGTGTAATTCATTGGTCCACGAAAATTCATGAAATTATCTAAAAAATATATAATTTATATCTAGGTCCTCCCAGTATATTTTTAAAGTTAAAATATTAAAATTATGATAATACACTTTAACCAATTTCATAATTTGATGATTCATTATTTCATTAGGACTACCCACATATCAGAATCCTCCAACATTATTACTTTCTAAATTTTTTTCCTGTGTATTAACCACACTTCAAGATTGAGGGTGAAATTCTCATGACTAATATTATTTCCCAAAAATGAATGTAATTTTTATAATACCACTAGGTTAAAATAAATATATTAATATCCCACATACAATCCTTCACCAAACACAATGGATGGATGTGTCCATACTCCCTCATAATAGAGAACATACCCAATTGTTAAATATTATTTGATTTTGGTTTACAATCATCATTTTTGGTAAATTACAATACTCATAAATGATTTAGAGCCCCCAATATTTTATTATAGTGTGAATTACAATATGTAAGTTTACAAAAATATATCCTTTATCATTTAACCCATAAGTTCATGCTGACTACTCATGGGACTCACTCCTCTCCAGCCACATCAACCTTTTTATTTATCTCATTCTATCATCATTTCCATTGATAGATAAATTCATAACACTCTAATATAAATCAATAATTCCCCTATGAAATAGGGGTCTTCTCATTTTTCAGTCAAATAGTGTGTAAATATAGATATAATGTATTCTGAAGGTTATGAAACCTTTTTCTTGAACACGAAAACATATATATTGAATATTCTATTTGAGTCATGCTTACCATTGTGTACATCCTTGATCCAACCAATCAAAATGGGAAAATAATCGATCACCATATAATCACAAAAACCAAATCACAGTCATAATTGATCCATCATATATGAGTAAGATGTAATGCATAAACCAATGAACATTCTCACACATAGGTCATCATTACATAACAGGGGGTACCCTTGGAAACCTTATTAAAAATAAAAAGTTCATATAATCCAATGTCCATCCCATTAAGGTATAACACCTGGTGTCATTCCATAAATACAAAAATCCAACACTAATGAAAAAAACATCTTATGTAAAATTTCAAACTTTATAGGGATATGAACCAATATAATCCTTCCCTATACCCAACAATTATAAACTAAACACCAAAACCCAAGTCTCTTTAAAATTTAAAACCATCAATGGTGTCTCCTTCCCATGTTATACACCCAGTCAAACCATAGGTACACCTCACCAAGAATTATATCAATTCCATCTAGACAATGGGTTATCTCGCTTAAACTATATGATCTTTTTGAATAATAGATGTCACAGATCCACTATCAGTAGTTCATAGGACCACACTCATTATCCAGGTAGTCGAGTATCACCGATACAATGTAAACATGCATAACCGATAAATAGACCATTCTATTTTCATGTTTCTTCTAATAAAAACACCATGTAATCATAGTAAACTTCATATAACAAGTCTCTTACATTAAATAAAAAAATTATATGATTAAAAAAATCCTCATTCAATACATTTTTTCCAAAAACCAAGATTATCTGACATTAAAACAACACATTGAAAATATTTCCACAACTAGGAGGGTTATAATTCCAAAAATCCATTGATTTGGAAACTATCCTAGTTAAATTTCCTTATAACACCATTCTCTCAACCAAAACCCCTTAATCACATGAATGTATATAATATACAATAAATACATACACCTACACATTGACCCATTTTTGCTAGATATCGAGCCATCACTAAAGTAGGGAAATCCCTATTATTGGAAACCTTCAATGCTTTGAAAGCACCAAAACTAATAACCCATGTCACAACTGACTGGAAACAAGGTCAAACCGCCTGGCGTCTAACCTAAACCATACAAATCCCCATCTCATAGGATCAAACATGTACTCCATTAACGGGTAAACTACATATAGAGTTCCAAACACCCTACTGAATATTTTCACAAACTGGGATCTATATCAAGCCTTTATTAACGTCACCAAGGTCATCTATAAACATATGAGAGATTTATGACATGATAAACACATAACATGAGAAATAAATACAGTACCACTACCCATATATATTGTGAGTCATAGCATATAATACCACTATATCACTTCACCCAAATAGGGATAAACACTATAAAATTCTTGTCATTAATTCATTTACATTTTAAAATAGTTGCATGTCAATGTTGTTTATACAGAGCCCCATTAAAAATATATAGTGGAATAAAAAAGGTGGTTTCCTTATGTAATTTTATTTATCCCACCAATCACATACCATATAAATAAAACATTGAAATTTATATCCATTTCATCATTTCATAAGGTTCACATGATCATAGGATTCTCCTTATTTTTGGAATGAATTTTAATATAATCGTTCCCATTTTAATCAACATTTCAAAAAACCCATTGTTAGATTTCATTCAGTTCAAATTACCAATTCCATAATGAATTACACATTCAAATTACATTTAGAATCTCAATTTTTGTGAGGTACCATTTTAAAAAAATTTATTTAATTTTAAAATTTAAATCTATACATAAAAACATAAGTATACACTTAACTTATTAGAATTAAATAAATTAACATATTTTACCATTTTACAAGCCAAAAGCAAGGTAAATTTTATTACATTGGTTATAAAATAAGGAGAATTATTTTTGAAGTTGAATAAATATTAAAAAAATTCATTAAACAAAGATAAATGTAATTTTTAGTATTGATTTTAAATTATGTGATTTCCTCGATTATCATCTTGATTGTACAACTAAATAACATAGATAAATAATAGATACTATGGGTTATTCTGAACAGACCACCAATATCATCTTCAGGGGATTATACTCCCCAAAAACTAGATACCAGTTATTCCAAAATATTATGAAAATATAAAACAAGATTGAAGCCATGAAAATAAATTATATTGGTCTAATATTGGAAGAGTTATTTGAAAGAAAATATATGAATTATTTTCGGAAGATGGATGGTAGAAGTATCAATGGCATTTAAAAATAGTGAAAACTCAAGGAATTGATAATTTACTGACAAGATCAATCATAGGATGTTGAAAGGATATGGACGGTAGACTGTGAGGGATTATGTACATATGTGATGAGAAGGTGTGGTTAAAAACCTAAAACATCAGTAGATAAAAATAATAATTTATATCTATTAATATGGTCCATGATTTAGATTCATATTTCAAAAATCAATATGTCAACCATTGAGATCCATCTTTTTAGAACATACAAACTCAATTGGCTTCCATACACATTTTACAAACAGTGGGTCATCCATGGAAATTCAACTAAAACTTTTTGAAGACACACACATATTTTCCCTGTGCTCTAATCATGTTTAAAAAACAACATTCCAAATGAAATTGGGGTTTATATTTGGGGAGCATATTTTTCCATTACTATTTTTTAATTGGGTGCCAAGTTGTTTATATTGAAAACTAAAATTTAACAACCTAACGCTTTAGAGAAACATTAGATCCCATAATGAAACTCTCAACTATAAAACAACCTCCAAAAACCCCTTTAGGATGTTCTATATCTCTTGTTCTTGATATAAAGCTTGGTTCAATGAATTTCCCATCCACCAAACATGATATAGAAATAATTTTAATATTTAAATTCATAAATAGAAGAATAAATTACAGTCAGGGGTGACTCATAAATGGTGATATACCATGGTCTATTATGTATTTATAGTGGAGAAATATTTAGTAGAGTTTTATATTATCACTAAATATTTATCTGTTTTATATATAAGGATGACATTTTTTCACATGATGGATAATTTTTTAATGAAGCATAACCCTTAATTATTGTCATTATATTCCATGGGTTCATGGGAATCAATATTCCATGAACAATTATTATTCAATATTCTCTTTAAATTATCCTATTAAAATGATATTAATACTATATATCACATATTTATTATGGAAAAAAATTTAAATAGAAAATGGATGGAATATAATTGTAAAACAAAAATATATTTTCAAATACAGAAATTAATTGTTATTCTAGAAAATTGTAACAAAAATATCAATTAGACCCCACAAATTATCACTAGAAAAACAACTAGGGCATAAATAGATGGTGGAAACCCAGGTGAGAGAACTCCAATCTTGCCTCAAATAAGATTGTGGTTTGAAAAAACCATTAAGATATAATAAATGAAACCATATGACTTATTCTATGTACCTATACACACACATAAAAAATAACCCTACAAATGTTTTGGGGCATATGATAAATTCTGCAACATCTAGATTTAATGAATTAAATTATCTATAGAGAATAAATTAGAGTAAAAAACAATTAATGCCAATGTATAATAGTGAAAATACTCAAAAAATTTGAAAACATTTCCCAAACTAACAACCACTGAATTGAATGATATTAAAAAAGATCCAATCACATGATTTTTTAATCCGACTGTGATATACATTAAAAGAACCTTTATATTATTGATATCAACCATTATCACCAAAAAAATTACTTTATTATTCATTAGACACAATTCATATGGGAAAATACCATGGAGGGTTGTGTATAAACATACCCAGAAGGATTCCCCAAAACCACAAAGGGATAAATAAAATAATACAATAGATATCAGCTTATCCCATAGAATGAGGTTAAAAATAAATATATATTTATATAAACATTGAGAAACCCAAATGAGATATATGTGGGATATCCATTATCACACATCATCCATGGATGATGTGTCTTCTTATATCTCTAAACATCCAAAATGGATTCTCAACAGCTTGAAAAATAGTGAAATAATATATGTAGAGGGGCCAGTTCTTCAACACTATGTTGTATAGCCTATAGAGTCACCTCTCTTGTGGAGGAATAGATCCCAGTCACAAATAAAATATTGGGTATTGGTACAACACGATATAAAGTATAACCACACAATATCATGATATGGGAGAGTACCAACTCTACCCATGTAAAGTGTATAGGGAAACTACATCCAGACATGAAATGGGAGTATAATCACTAGCATCTCTCTAATTCTCCTTCCCTGATTACTTCCATCATCAAGCATCACTTGATGAATAATAATGAACAAAAAACCACACAACATATCTCAAATAATACAACTATAGATGTCATTTTCAATGAAATGAAAAAAACACAAGAATGGATACTCGTGTGATAAATTATGAGTCCCAATATAGGAGACACGGGAGAAAGAATATACTAGGAAAAGTGTATGGAATGTACAAAGGGTAACATGGTGTGTAACATCAACTCATCTATAGTGACCTTGGATTCTAAAACATTGGTACGATATTGTATTATACTAATAGATATTAAATTATAGAAAAACATTTCTAAGAACTATAATTGATTCTTGCCTTCGGCATCAAGGGAACATATTTAATTTCACCTATAAATATAATCCCAATAAGTAATCCTCAGTAACATTCCCTAGTTAAAACGATTATTCATATCATGTGGTAAGGGAGAATAATAATGGGTGAGATCAGATTTTTATTAAGTTTAATTAAGGGAGATAAATGAGAATAACATGAACATAAGGGTATGAGAAAAAGAGTATAATAGTTGAAAAAAACCATTCATATAAAATATCATAATATTGAGAAATAAATTAAAAATTTCTAGTTCATAATTAATGAATCATATTGAAATCAAAGAACATAGTTCATGTTTTAATAAATTGGTATAATACATATTATTGTGTTTTACTCAAAATCATAGAAAATATTATATCATGGATACCCACCAAGACATTCATAACATGATAGCCATGGGATAACCACCTATTTACCATCGTTGGGAATGGAATAACACATTATGTAATCTATGTTTCGGGCTTGGGATAGCCACCCATATACCCTATTATTAGGATTGGGATAATCTACAGAATTCCCACTGATCACATGGAGCATTTATCATTAACTAATGCATTGGTGGGACGTATAAATCCAACACATCCCATGATAATAACCATTTTTTGTGTTCCACCATATCATAAAAGATTTATCATTTCATAAATCATAAAATGTAGTGGATTTAATAAATATTTAATAATGTCATAACATGAATAAAAGACTCATTTTTTAAAAATAGTTTCTAATTTTATCATTGAATAACACATGGAAAAATAATCAGGTTTTATAAGAATTTTTACATGGTACTACCCATGGAAGAGAAAGGGGGTTCATAAAAATTATTCCACCATAAAAATAAAACATTAATAGAACAAATAAGATTGAAATCCTTGGAAAAAATACCAAATAAATAATTTTTAACATCAATGGATGTCATCATATAAGGAAAATGATTTTGGAAGACCCTTTAAGACATTTGTTAAGGAACATATCCTTTAAATATAAAAAACTCTTTTAACAAAAAATAAAATTCAAATAAAATTTATTTCAGAATGATTTTGAAAACATATAATTGTATATTCATTGAAAACAATGTTTATGGCGATTGAAATATCTATTATTCCAATACATTGTTAAATAATGATTCCTTTTACATTTTATAAAAAAGCTAACCAAGAATTATTTGGGAAAATTCATGAATATTTAATTGAAAAACATTATATTAAAAACAGTAAAAATCGGTAAAAATTATTTTAAAAATATGAGGTTTATAATAAAAAAATTGTGTGTTTTTTTTCAAAAAAATGTTTTCAGAAGAAAAAATATTTTTGACCATAAAGAGAAATAAAGTTAGATTTTCCTTAAAAAATTCTCAATTAGAATAAAAAAATATTATACATATATAATTCCCCGTGCCTAGTTACCAAGATTCGGTGCATTATTACATAACATTGGCATGATACAAGGAACTATGTCATGAATAACCTATCAGTTTAGTTTCCTTGAATGTACTAGATAAACACATAAGTTTTACATTAAATCATGAAATAATGAAAAAAAACATTGTTTCTCCCTTGAACTCAATAATATATTTGGCCTATCCCTATAGGTTAATCATTATTTACTTTTTCACATCCAGGGAAAAATAAAACATAGAAAGGGGTGAGGTCAGATGCTCAATAAGAATAACAATATAGAAATAAATTCACAAATAATCATAAACATTTAAGGCAATGTATAAAACTAAAAAATCATTTTAAACATCAAATTCAACATAATATTGAAAAGATAAATCAAATTATTCCATTTAAATATTCACATGGTTATTATACTTGTTGAATAATAGGATGTAACATAAATAGATACTTTTATAATGATAGAATGCATAATTCTGGATATCATAACCACATAGTCAAGGCCTCGTTCCAAGACTAAAAATAAGATTTTGTCAAATGCTGGTGCAAAGAAACTAGTTTGTCTCGTGAGACCTACTGATGCATCGAGGAGCAATAGCGGACTCCACTCATCACATAAAAAGTCCAATGTATTCCTCATATTAAAAGGATGAAATATGATATAAAAATTCATATTAAAACTAGCATATGAAATGTAAATACATTAACCATAAACCATGAATGGTATAAAGATAACACATCTATAGTAAAACATATCACAAAACCATCATGTCAATATAGAATATTTTTATCATAATAAACCAACTTCAAACAAGTATAAAATCCATTAAAGGTTGTTGAAATAGTGTAAATCAAAATTATTTTAGAGAAATATCGCTTTCTATTTTGAAATCATTTAAAATTAATGTAATTATTAATGAAAACATTTATATTGAAAATATTTTTTTAATATTGTAATTGAATATTCAATGTTGTTATAATGGCGAAGAATGTTTGCACCTGCCGAATTAGTTAATGAATCAGTCTTACCTTGACTGACTAAAAATTCACTTTTTTTATTTTTGAACAACACTTTATGGTTATGTGAGAACCCACCAAGAAAAATTCATTCCAAAGTATAATGGAGAACCCAATCCAAAAAATAAGACGAAACAAGCTGGTCAAGGATCCCTACCCACCATGAATGAAACAACCAGCCCAAAGAGAACTCAAATAGTTCAGCATTTACCAAAGCCACCTGCAAAATCCAAAACCTCATGGAATCTATCAAACCCATCCAAATTGGGGTCATGTGAAAGGGAAAATGATGCAATGGCAGAGGGAACTAAGAAAATGTGGAACTATCTCAGCACAGAAACCCTCGACATCCACCGTTGTCGCAAACTGGTCTTATGTCGAAGCATCATCATCCGTGTATGCACCTACATGAATTACGCACTAATACTACCCAAAAAACACTAGGAGGAGATCCTAAGCACCAGAGTATGGAAACACACAAAACCAGAAGGGGAAGATGCAAGATCTGGAATGTGGGAAATAGGCATGATCTAGAACACAGGCAATGGCCGCACCAAACCAAGCCCCCAGACAAAATATGAACCTGCAAACAAACATCAGATAGTACGATGCTAAAACAAAGGATCCAATCTCAACATTCCATCAAAGAATGTGATTAGAGGAGAAGTCTCAATCTGAACGAGATTCGGACTACACACATAAATTTCCCAACTATACATGCTGCTCCGTCGAAGGGGGGTGCTCTTGACCGCACACAACATCATAAAGTACCTTGTTTGGAAAATGACAGAAATATTCCATTCAAACCATTTTATAAAAATTAAAACAAGGGTATAAATGAATTTAAACCATAGTCTAGTAAATTGTAAAAATGTTTTGAAATACAGTATTATGAAACATGTATGTGGAAGATAAAGAGGTCCCAGTTGATACTTACGTAAAACCACCTTAGATAATAATGTTATTGTGAAATTAATCCTTACCTTGTACTTTTCCTTGGTTGAGGGTGTGTTAACCTCTTTAATAATAGTAAAATAATTTTTATCAAATTATAAAAGGACTACATACATAAATATGATATCATATATGATATTCTAATGTATCTTTGTTAATAATATTTTAATAGTATTATCTTTTCGGGTGTTAATGGATTTGTTTTCCTTTATATGGTTTGTCACATAAGTCATGTTTTCTATGGATAGGATGTATTTGATTCCTATCTATAATGATATTATGTTCTTAAATATTATTTTTAATAATAAAATGAAAATTATTCTTTAATGGTTATGATGGGGAATGAATCTCACCGCGTTTATAGAGACGGTAATCTGTACTAACACACAAATGCTACTTCTATTTCATTTTTTTGTTTTAAAATGGAAAAAAACAAATGATCCAAAAGTATATTATTATTCCAGTATAATATAATACTTTATATATGTTATTTAATTTCATAAACACCATCCTTTATATGTTCCATGTACGATATGAAGGTCTCATATCACTTTGAGGGGGCGGTAGTCTACACTTCATCAAATGAAATTACCGTATATATAAATCAGGAAAAGAATTAAGGTATTTTATAAAATATAATTACATTAGCTTAGAGATAAAATAAATTTCATATATATAATATATAATTATAGTTCCATCATAATGGCCCACATAGGTGGTGGTAGTAGAATATTGAACAATCGTAGTTTCTTGAGGGAGTAGTTCGCCGTCCATAAAAAACATTATGTTCTATACCAATTATAGGGAGGTGTGTGTATTTTTAGTTCAAATAAATCTCTTTAAAACAACCTTGTATGTTGAAGATACTGGTGTTGTGATAAGAGAATTAAAAAAGTGAATTTTTTGAGTTGGAGAAGTAAAATAAAAGAAAAGAACATAATAGAAGTTGTTCCCTTTAAATCATGTAACTCCCTTTGGTTTGAACCAAAAGGCTTCCTTGAAGTGACTTATGCCTAATTTAAGGAATATAATAATAATAGAGGGATTTATAGAGCTTAATTGGCTAGAGTATGTATGAGATAAGTAGCTTTAGAGGTGTGAGAAATGGGTTAGAGATTAAGGGTTTTTATAATGGGGAGGATGGGATCTTTAAGAATGTTTGAAATTATTATTTTATTATATAATTATTTTAGGTTTCTAAAGTCAAAAACACAATAATGTTGAAGATATTATTACTCATGTTCAAAATAAAATCATACAATAAAAATTAGACAACTTTTCGATATTGTTTTAATTTTTATATTCTTATTTATTTAAATAATATATTAATAAGGTAAACACTCCATCATTATAGGGTCATAAATAATTTTTTTTGTGTCTAAAAATAATAAAACAAAATACCATGATGTAAGAAATATTTTTATCATTCATATGAATATTTATAGTCAAATAGATAACTTATATAACCCCATGTATGAATTGTTTTACTAAAAGATATATGTTTTTGTCTTTTTTGTCTTTACTTTATATTAATTTATATTATGTGTCATTATCACTCTTATGTGGCTCCATGGGGTACCTCAATAAACCCAAGGATGAAAATTGTTGGACATGTATTAGTAAATAGGTTTAGGACAGATATTAAGGTGATTTAATATTATTATAATATTATTTTTTACCCTTATTTACCAGATTTACCCCTTTAACCATGATAAATAAAATATTTACCGAAGTAATTATTCATAATGTCTAAAAATAAAAGTTACATATTTAAACAATTTGGACCTCCTGATTCAAAATATGAAATCCATTTTTCTAAATTCAAAATATAGAAGTGGTTGAAATTAATTGAAAATTAATTCCACTGTCAAAACAAAAATCTTATTTTTAAGAAATAATAACTATCAAAAGATTGGAATTTGTTTATATACATTTTTTAATGTTAAATTAAATCCAATGATCTAAATTATATTAAATAATAGAAATATAATCTAATTATATTTTAATACCACTCAAATTTATAGTTTAACACTATAAATTGTTTTGACTAAAAAAGTTTTTTTTAATTAAAATTTTGTATTTTTCATTATTCATAAAAATTGGAATTTTTTCAGAAGAGTATAAAAAATTATCCCAAATCTATTTTTGATATTCCAAATCCAAAAATGTATTCTATTTTGAAAAAAAAAGTTTATAAAATTTCAAAAATTTGGTATTACTATTTATAACGGGTAGTTTGATTGGTCGTGGTGTGTTAGAAACTCGAAGTTGTGTACGGTGTAAGCTATTTAATTAATCATAGGGAAATGTATGGTAGAAGATTGGGGTGTTATATTCTTACCTCCTTCAGTTAATTGTATCCTCAAAATATTTATAATATTACTGTATATAAGGATTCATATGGTTCTTCATCATAAGTTCATCAGGTTCCAACCTTGCCTCTTCCATCTTAGGATTTCTCCGTAGAACTTTCACCAGACGAGTCATCCTATTTCTAAACACTTGTTCTCTAGTATCAAAAATTATTATAGGCTCTTCGCAATAATAAAAATGGGGTTCTAGTTCTATTTCTTCATAAGTGAGTACATGAGTTGGGTCTGGAATTTATTTTATCAACAGTGACATGAGGAACACATCTTGAACATTGGAGAGACTTGGGAGCATTTCCAAACGATAAGCTACTACTCCAATTCATTCTAGAATTTCAAAAGGTCAGATGTACCTTGGAAATAATTCCCCTTTCACAATGAGTCATTTAACACACTTCTATAGAGTTACCATCAATAAAACATTATCTCTTACTTGAAATTAAAAATCTTTCCTTCATTTATCGGCATAGCTCATTTTCCTACTTTGAGCTTCTTTGATGTGGGTTTGGATAACCTTCAACATTTCCATTGTTTCCTCAATATGTTCTAGGCCTATGAGTTTTCATTCAACAACATCATCCTAACATGCTGGTGTTCAACATCTCTTTCCATATAACACTACATATGGTGCCATCTGAATACTTGAATGGAAACTATTGTTATAGGAAAATTCTACCATAGATAAATAATGTTCCCACATACCTTCAAAGTCATGTGAAAAAGATCTCAACATGTCATCCAATGTTTTAATAGTCCATTCTAAATTTCCATATGTTTGAGGGTGGTAGGCGGTGCTCAAAAAAAGTTCAATATCCAAGGCCTTCTAAATACTTTTCTAGAATCATGATGTAAAACGGGGATCACGGACATAAACAATTGATATGGGTACTCCAAAAAGTCTTACAACTTAATTAATATATATTCTTGCAAGACATTCAAGTGGTAAATCTTCTCTTATAGCAATAAAATGTCTTGACATTGTAAGAAGATCAATAATGAACAATATTGCATCATTCCTTCTAGGAGACCTTGGTAGCCCCATGACATAGTCAATCGTAATATCATCCCATTTACAATCATGTTTGCGAATAGGATGCATGGCTCCTCTATGATGGTATCTTCCAGCATTCACTTGTTTACAAACCATAAATATTGACACATAATCAGTAATATCTCTCTTCATGTTGTCCCATCAAAAATATTCCTTCAAATATCTATACATGTTAGTGCTACCAGGGTGTATAGTTAAATTAAAGCTATGAGAATCATCCAAAAAATCCCTTTTTAGATCATGTTTGTCAGGAACACAAAGGCTATTCCCAAATTTCAAAATCCCATCATCATATACGATGTCAATCAATCTCTCGTCATTTATAGCTTTAATTTTCTTTTGAAACTCATCATCATTAGTGTGAGCTCATTTTATCATTTCTAATAAAGGTGTTTTGGATACCATTTAAGAAATTATTGATGTTTCATCTTCCATTATTACTCCCATATCCATTTTTACTATATCCATGACCATTGGATCCCTTTCAACCCCCATATTGTTAAATACTCCATGATCCTTTTTGCTCAAGGAATCTGCCACCTTATTTGCCTTCTCCTAGTGGTAGTGCATAGTGCAGTCATAATCCATGAGTATTTAGAGCCATCTCCATTGCCTCATGTTGAGTTATTTTGGTGAGAAAATATACTTCATACTCTTTCGATTAGTATAAATCTTAAAATTTTCACCATATAGATAGTGTATCTATAACATCAAAGAAAAGATAATAGCTTCTAACTCAATATAATGAGTGGGATAGTCTTGTTCGGGAATTTTTAGCTTCTGTGATGGATAGCTCATAACCCTATCATTCTGCATAAGGAAAAAAGCAAGTCCTTTCTTTGAAGAATCACTATAAATAAAAAACCCATCATTCCCCAATAGTAGAGTCAATATAAGATAATTGACTAATATTCTCTTAAGATCTTCAAAACTTTCTTCACACTCTTTTTTCCAAAACAAATTAACCCCTTTACGTGTGAGCTTAGTTAATGGGTTAGCCAATCAATAAAAATTTTGTATGAAACTCCGATAATAACCTGTGAAACCAATAAAACTGTGTACCTCAGTTATACTTTTTGGTTCTAGACATTCATGGATTGCCTTGGTCTTTGAATGATCAACAGAGATTCAATCTTTAGAGACAATATGGACAAAAGATAAATTCTCCTGAAGCTATAATTCACACTTGATAAACATTCCATATAATTTATTTCATCTAAGATTATTTAAAATAGTCCACAAGTTCTTTTCATGATCTTCGTAGCTTTTGGAGCATACCAAGATATCATCAATGAATACCAATAAAAAGTCTTCATGATATTCATTGAAAACTCTGATCATTAGATCCATGAAGACAGAGGGTGCATTAGTAATTCCAAAAGGCATTACTGTAAATTCATAATGCTAGTACCTAGTTATAAATTTGGTCTTTGGAATGTCCTCCTTCTTCACACACAACAAATGATATCCAGATCGAAGGTCAATATTTGAAAAAATATTTATCTCCTTAATAATGATCAAATAAATCATCAATGAAAGGTAGGGTATACTTGTTATTTCATGTTATAGAATTGACCTCCATGTATTCAATGCACAACCTCATAAAACTATCTTTCTTATTAACAAAAAGAACATGGGATCTTGATGGAGAAACACCAGGGTGAAGAAATCATTTATTACTCAAATCCTCTAGTTGTCTCTTTAACTCCACAAATTTCAATGTAGACATTCTATAAGAGGTCCTCGATATGGACCTTGAACAAGGAATTAAATCAATGGAAAAATCAATTTCTCATTCTATAGGATGTCTATGTAAACCCTTTGGAAATACATCAATATATTCATGTGCAATAGGTAAATCCTCTATTGGAACATTCCTTTCCTCACCCATTATTATTTCACTCTCTTTCTTCGCAATAATTTAATTTAGTAGAGCTAAAAAGGGTGGATCAAGATAAGAATCAGAAAGTGACATTTCTACTCTAATGATATGGTATTCCTTATCATCAACAAAAATTGTAACCTCCTTCTTCTTATAATAAATTTTCACAACATGTTCTACAATACAATCCATATAGATGATAATGTTAAATTCAATCATGGGTATGACAATGATATCAACGGATAAAGAACATTTATATGCCCTAATGGGGACTGATTTACAAAACATTGTTGTAGTGATACTTCCCTTATGCGTTTTGACTGATAAGTGCCTTTTTAAATGAAATTCTAAGTATCTAATTGGCTTAGCATACTAGGATGATATAAAACAATGCAATGATCCAGAATCAAATAAGGAATTGGATAAACTAGAGTTAACCATTAAATTACCTACAAAAACATCTTCTAGAACTTCAAACTTAGAAGTAGTGATCACATAAGCATGTATTTGTTCCCTTGGAATTTTTTGAGGTATGTTTCATTGGTTCTGAGGACCTTAATTTTCATAATTCCACATTTTACTACATGTGTTGCTTTCAACATTGACCTCCTCTTTCTTTCCTTTGAAATCACACGCTTAGTGGCCCTTTCCCCAACACATGTAACAGACTCTCATTCCCTTTGGGTAGGTACCAGAGTGTTTCTTCCTACATTTACTGCAGGATGGATATTTAACATTTCCCTTATTCCCCTTATACCCATTTCTAGCGTGTTCAACAGATTTATTCTATTCTTGCTTTTCTTTAAAGTTTTAAGATATAGAGAAATAATTCTCTGTCATGATACCACATCCGACAATATCTTTGTATGATGAGATGGATTGTGATACTAATGCTCTATGGGGAAATTATTTTAACCCATAAGGAATCGAACAGTATTACACCTTTGGTTACATATATAATCTATTTCATTCATTGATAACCTTGTAACATTATCCTCATACTTTGAAAAATTCTCATCCCCCCTTTTCTTAGACTCAAAAATTGTCTTTCCATATCTTATATATGGTAAGGAGTAATGTATTTTTGTAAGAAAATATCTTTAAACTCCCTTAATTCCATATTTGATACTTCTATATCTTTATTTGTGTTTTGAATTAATTACCACCATTGATCTGCATCTCCCTTGAGGCGATAAACTGGTAGGAAAACATTTTTCTTTTCTCTACATCCCAAAGCATGAAATATTTTCCCTAATGAACTTATCCTTTTATAATCTACAAATGGATTTTTAGTCCCATTGAATGTTTGTGCTTGTTTCCTTCTGAAGCAGTCTGACATTGATCCTCCGCGTTGCGGATCAGGATGCTCTATAAGGGAATGGTTATTATTCATAATCGAAGTGAGTTATCTCAGTATGGTGACAAGCTGATCAACACATGTTGCATCACTATCTTCAGTAAAATTATCTTGAGTAGGATGGAAATCCATACATGGATTACGTGCGTTGATACAATTTCAATTACTTCCACCATGATCCCTTTCGAAATAATGGCATAAACTATATTATTTTATAAATCACAATACATTATTCCAAACTTGTAAAACACTTAAAATAAATTGAATACTTTATTGATATAATCCATATTCATAAAAATGTTTTCATTGTGGAAGTATATACTCATAAATCATTCATAATGGTTTATAATGAAAATGTGAATTATCCCAAGCATATACCCTTGGAGTGTCGTAACCAAGAGTACAGAAAGGCTCGTTGTCATGTACTATGATACCTAGGGTCATGCCCGAAACTCATTTTTAGAGTTTTAACTCCTAGTTAAATATGAGACTGACCTGCCTCTACTTGCTCGTATCCATAAAGTGATTTATTTCATGGAAAATACCCAAAATATCTACATTACTAAAATTCTAGGAAGTTCTTCTATACTAATCCTGAAAGTCTATCTTAGGGTAATGTTATCTAATCAGATTTTATCTAAATCTTATTCCCAAGGTTTGTACTAAACATCCTCTGATACGAACTATAATTCCCTGACCCTAGTTTCCACGATTTAGTGCATTATTACATAACATTGGCATGATACAAATAACCTTGTCTCAAAATACCGACCCATTTTGTAGCGATGAAAGTACAAGATACATACATAAGTTTTACATTACATAATTAAATAAAGAATATAACATTGTGTCCCCATTTAACACACTCATATCCTTTGACTATCCCTGCAGGTTAATCAATCATTACTACTTCACATCCTAGAAAATAAAAAACATAGAAAGAGGTGATCTCAGATGCTTAGTAAGGATAAGGATATAGTGAAAACATTGAAAAATAAGAATAAAAATTTATGGAAATGTATAATGCTAAAACTAAAGCCTATTAAACATTAACATCAATATAATATTTGAAAGATAAATCATATAATTCCATTTACTTATTCACATGGATATTATACTAGTCGAATAATCACATTTAATATCAATAGATAATTTCATAATGATGGAATGCATAATGTCGGACATCATAACCACATAGTCAAGGCCCCATGCTAAGAATAAAAATAAGATTTTGTCAAGGCCTTGGGACAGGACACTAGTTTGTCTCATGAGACCTACATATGCATCGAGGATCTATAGTTGGCTCCACCTGTCACTTACGATGTCCAATGCATTCTTCAAATGAAAAGAATGAAACATAACATAAACATTCGTGTTAAAACATGCATACGAAATGTTAATACATTAACCATAAACCATGAATGGTATAAAAATAAAAAATCCACAATCAAACTTATCACAGAACCTTCAATATAATATGGATGATTTTATCATAATAAATCAACTTCAAACATGTATAAAATCCATTAATGGATGTTGACATAGATGAAATCAAAATTATTTGAGAGGAATATCTCTTTCTATTTTGAAATCATTTAAAAGTCACATACTTATAAAAAACATTTATTTTTAAAATATTAATATATGCTTGTAAGGTAGGCTTAAAAGGTTTTATAAAATAGTATAATATTCACACCCACCGTACAAGTTAAAAAACATTCTGACCCTAATTTGTCAAAAATATTGTATAGTACCTTGTTTGGAAAATGACGGAATGATTCTTTTAACGCCATTTTATGAAAATTAAAACAAGGGATTAAATGAATTTAACTAGTTGTCTATTAAATAGTAAAAATTTGTTGAAATATATTTTTTAGTAACACGGATGTGGATAATAATGAGGTCCCAGTAGATACTTAATTAAAAACAACATTGGATAATAAAGAGATTGTGAAATTAACTGTTACCTTGTACTTTTACTTGGTCAAAGGTACGTTAACCTTCTATACAATAGTTAAATAATTGTTATTAAATTATTAAATAACTACATACATAAATATTTTATCATATATGTTCTTCTAATATTGCTTTGTTAATAATATTTTAGTAGTATCATTGTTTCAGGTGTTAACTGATTCATTTTCTTTATATGTTTTGTTACGTAAGTCATGTTTGTTATATATAGGATGTATTTGATTCATATCCAGAATAATATTATGATATTAAATATTATTTTTAATAATCCAATGAAAATTATTCCGGAATTGTTATGATGGGGAATGAATCTCGTGGCGTTCGTGGAGACGGTAATTCATACGTACGCACGAACGCTACTTCCTTTTCATTTTTTTATTTTAAAAGGAAAGAAAACCAAATGATACATAGGTATAGTATTATTTAAGTATAATTTTATATTTTATATATGTTATGTAGGTTCATTAACAGTATCCTTTATACTTTCCATGAATGATATGAACAAGTAACGTCACTTTGATGGGGTGGTAGTTCGCACTTTCTCAAATGAAATTAACATATATATACAACATGAAAAGAATAAAATTATTCTATAAAAGATAATTAAATAAGATTATATATAAAATAAATATCATAAATATAATATATAATTATAGTTCCATCAATATGTCCACCATATGTGGTGGTAGTAGAGGAGTGAAGAGTCATTGTTTTGTGAGGTAGTAGTTCACCGTCCATATAAAAATTATGTTCAATACCCATTAGATGGAGGTGTGTGTACGTGTAGTACAATTAAATCTCATAAAATAATCCTAGTATATTGTGGATAATATTTTTTTATCAAATAAAGGAATAAAGATATCTTACAGGGTTGGAGAAGTAAAATAAATGAAAAGAACTTAGGAGGAGATGATACTATTAAATCAGGTAACTCCCTTTTCTTTGAACCAAAATGCTCCCATAAAGTGTATTCTGCCAATTGTAAGGATTCTAAGAGTAATAGAGGGTTTTTGGAAGCCTAATTGGGTAGAGTTTGGACGAGATAAGGTGCTTGAGAGGTGTGAGAAATGGGTTATAAGTAATGAATTTTTATAAGGGGGAGGAGGGGCTCTTTAGGATTGTTTGAAAATATTATTCGATAATATAATGATTTTATGTTTTGAAAGGTCCAAAACTCATTAACGTCAAATAAAAGATGACTCATGTTAGAAATAAAATCATACAATAATAATTGGGTAGGTTTTGGATATTTTTTTTATTATTATAATCTCATTTATTTAAATCATTTATTAATTAGGTAAACACTAAATCATTGTTGTGTCATAAATAATTTTCTTTATTTTATATATATAAATTATAAAAAATACCATGATGTAGGAATTATTTTTATCTTATAAATGAATATTTATAGTTGAATGGATAACTTATATAACCCCATTTAAAAATTGTATTACTAAAAGATATATGTTTATTTAACTACTGGAAAAATACCCTATACCAACAGTTTGGAACGGTTGGTATAGGCCTCCAAACCATTGGTATAGCCTATACCAATAGTTTGGAGAACTGTGGGAAAGTAAGACATTGGGCTAGGTCCATACCAACAGTTCTGGGAAAACGGTTGGTATAGACCTACAACAACGGTTTTGAAAACCTTTGGTATAAGTCATATGAAAATATAAAGCAACGGTTCCATAAAACCGTTGGTATATGTATTTAAAAAAAATCTGGGGGATTTGATCCAAAGAACTCTAGTTTATCTTTCAATGACTTAACCACTACCCTAATATGACTTTTGTGGACATAATTTCATATATATATATATATATATATATATTATAATTATTTTAAATTTCTATTTATATAATGTTCTCGGTAAGAAGATTCGATAAAAAATCAAAGGACCTATACCAACGGTTTTGGGGGACTTTTCCCAACAGTTTGGGTAAACAATTTGAAAATCCATACCCTTTCCCAATGGTTTGGCCAAACCATTGGGAAAAGTGGCCACAAAGTGAAATTTTCCCAAAGGTTTGGCCAAAACGTTGGGAAAGCAATACCATTTCCCCACGGTTTGGCAAAACCGTTGGGAAAAGTGACCACAAAGTGGACTTTTCCCAACGGTTTGGCCAAACCGTTGGGAAAGCCATACCCTTTCCCAATGGTTTAGCAAAACCGATGGGAAAAGTGACCTCAAAGTGGGATTTCCAAATTGTTTGGCCTAACTTTTGGGAAAGGGGACCTATACCAATGGTTTTTACAAACCTTTGGTATCGAAGCGTTCGGAAAGGTTAGATTTCCAGTAGTGTTTCATTTTCGGCATTACAATATATTAATTTATATAAAGTTTTATTATAAATCCAAGTGGATCTATGTGGTCTTAAAATCGACCCAAAGATGCCCATGGTCAAGAATTATTCATTAAATAGGGTTAAGACACTTGTTAGAGTAATTTATTATTATTATAATATTATTTTTACCCTTATTTTCCAGATTTAGCCCTTAAACCATGGTAAATAAAATATTTAGCGAAGTAATTATTGATAATATATAAAAAAAAGGTATCTATTCAGAAAATTTGGACCTCATAATTTCAAATATGGAATCCATTTTTTCAAATTCAAAACACAGAAGCGGAAGAAATGAATTAAAAATAAATCTCGTTGTTAAAAAAAGCGTGTTTTTAAGAAATAATGACTATCTACATATTGACACTTTTTTATATCCAGTTTAAATTTGAAATTATAGCCAATGAACTAAATTATATTAAAAGATAAAAATATAATCTAATGATAATTTAAAGCCACACAAATTTATAGTTTAAAACTATAAATTGTTTCTATTAAAAAAGTTATTTTTAATTTAAATTTATTATTTTTCATTATTCATCCAAAATTGAATGTTTTCAGAAGACTACCAAAAATTCACCCAAAGAAAAAATTTAAATTATGAATAAAAAATGAAGTACATTTTGGAAAAAATTATAAAATTTCAGAAATTTTTACTACTAGTCATAACGGATAGTTTGATTGGTCATGGTGTGTTAGAATCTCAAATTTGTGTACAACATAAGCTATTACATTATTTAAAGGGAAACCTACCATGAAAGATTAGGGTGTTAAAAATATTACTTCAAAATACCATGAATAACCAGAAAATAATAATATTCATGTGATTCATCAATGGTTTATCATAAATGTATATCATAAAAAACATAATCATTAACAATATTGATAAAATATTAGACTATAACATAAAATCCTTGCCACATTGGAAACA
Organism: Viscum album; assembly: GCA_963277665.1. NCBI lineage: Eukaryota > Viridiplantae > Streptophyta > Magnoliopsida > Santalales > Viscaceae > Viscum > Viscum album. The sequence continues at coordinate 1,629,033,263 of OY728155.1, read as the reverse complement.
ATAAATCATAAGCCCCATAAATTAACTACATAAAATGGAACATAAAATTTCATGATGATAAACAAATTTATGTTAGTACATGTTGGAGGGGCTACATATACACATCGTTATGGAATAAAGGAGAAAAACATAATATACATCTCAATGAAGGAAAATTAAGACCAAAACCCCTTACCAGATTGATAATATTCAACCATAAACACCATGAAAAAGATATATAGTAAAAATAATGTATAATTAAGAATATTTTCCAAGTAAAAATTATAAAATAATTTCATATATTTTATCAAAAACAATAAAAATATTTGGTGAATAATAAATTTGTGTCATAGAAAAAAAATAGTTGCATTGAAATCCAATACATTAAGTCATAATTTTTTCCATAAAAATTAATAAATAATATGTAATAAATATATTTTAATTATATAAACATTATAGATGATAAGTAATATATATCATAGATGATATTTTTTTCTTATGACATTTTATTACACCTTTATTGACAATTCAATGATATAGTTACATTTTAGGGAATAATCACTTTATTTTTCTTATATGTTTTATTTTTTAATTTTTTTCCCTTACATTGACCATGGTTCAATAATATAAATAATTTTATATAGGATTTAAATATATTATATATTCATTATATATTTATTTAGTTTAAACCATTATATTTAGAGATAGAAAATGAAATGCATCATTCACGGAAATGGTAGGTTGTGTGTATGCATGAATGTTGTTTGTATTTCGTTTTCAGATTGAAAAGATAAAGTTAAATGATATATTTTAATTAAATTATAATATTATGTAATATATATCACATAATTATGTCAAAGACATTATTATTACCTTCTATTTAATGTGTGAATGAATCACATCACTTCGTGAGATGGTATTACGTCGTACTCATGAGCGACGTTATCATATTCCCACAAAAATTGAGAGTATGAAGGTATGATTGATATAATATAGTTATTACAAATGTATAATAATATAATAATTTTCATATATTATTAATTAATACATCTCCATAACCATACTATATTTTTTATAATGTAGAAAATTAATTACATATGTTTGTGGGGCGGTAATCCACCATACACATGAATGATGGTCTGATAACCCATTTGATGAAAGTGAGGATATTTGATGGTTATTACCATATCATAGAAAAATAAAATTTTCTATAGGATAAATATTTTATTAAATATTAATGGTAAAATAATAATTGATGTTTTTGGGGGACAGAATAATATAAAAACACTCATTGATGAACATTACTTCTTCTTTAGGTATCCTCCTTAGGTTTGCTCCGAAAATAATCATATGTAAATTTTATGTTAAAAATAAGGCTTGAATGATGAGATGAGTGAATTTAGGAAGTGATTAGGTTAGGTAATATCGGATCCAAATGGGTGTGAAGGCCATAAGGGGTGGACTTTAATAAGTGAGGTGTGTGGAAAAGTTGTAATGTTTTGAAAATAATGAATTCCACCGATGATTAATCTGTGCCACTATGACCAAATAATTATCCAACATCAAGAAAAGATGTTTTAAGATCTAACTATGGAATTATAATTTGCTTTAGAAAAATTTTGTGTTATTTTTATCCATCATCATATCATTTTAACCCCTCTTAATCCCATTTTTACCTCAACCATATTAAATAATTTATACTATTTTAATATTCATATTGGTCAAAAATATAAGATGAAAAAATTATCTAACATACATAATTATTATTATAAATATTGAAACAAATTTTAAAAATTACAATCATATTTTAGAAAGAAATATAATGTAATATTTTTCAAAGACATGCAACGATAAAGAGGGGTTGAACTAATATTATATTAAACCCAATATAATATATAATTTATCTTTATAAATAATTTAAATTAAATTGAAAATCTCAATTAGAATTCTATATTTTATATTATTCATCAATAAATTGAACTTCACAGAAAAGACTCAAAAATTCACTTTACAATCATCATGATATGATTTTATAAACAATAATGTTTATTTTATAAAATTAATTTTTTTTATATTTTGAAAAATTAATTTTATTAATTTTCATTAAAATAAATTAAAAACATTTTTTGAGAAAATAGTATTTTCGAGACATAAAAGAACAGTAATGAAAAATTATTTAATTTTTATCAATATGAATCTTTTATTTAAAAAATTTATGCATAATTATTTTAAATTAGTTAGTAATACTCATAAATCAAATGATAATTTCTAGGTTATAACAAACATGTTTCAATAAATATATTAATAATATATAATCATTTTTGAATACTTTGTATCTCTTATAACAATGTTATCACAATATTGCTTGTAGCACAAGATTAACATGGCGGTTAAAATAAAAAAAAGATATTAATGATAGTTAATTTATTCAACAATAATAATTCATGAATAACTATAGGTGTTACAACTTCAAAAAGGAATTTTTTCCCCTAGATATGGATTGGGATTCCTTGTCATAGCACATTACATGTATAGGTGGAATGAAAAACACCTCATCCACCAAAGTTCTACCCATGATATTCCTACATTGTGACTATGTACATGAGACATTGATAGTTTACATGGTTGTGTTCAAGTATTAAGTCCATATTCGAGTACATAGTCCATTTTTTGTACTCAAGCCATACACATGTGCCAATATTAGTATGTCGTCATGTAATCTTAGAGTACCTAATGAGTCGTCAATGTAGAGTCACATGACAATTGGTGGGTCCACATGTTGTGTGATATTTATTTATCCATAAACCCTAGCATCCACATCTAGGGGAATAAAAGGTATGTTTTCGTAAACCATATACTCTATTCAATTAGGTTATCTACAGGAACACCATTTCCTCCAGGAAAATTTTAGATCACACATTTCTATTGTATATCATTCTATTTTTCTCCCAAAAATAAAAAAGAACTTCTTATGGCCATTTTTTCCTAACCTACAGTTGCCTAAAATCAGAATTTGGTCCCTAAAAATCAAACGTTCATATCTCCCATGAATCTTTATATTACCAGACTAGATCCAAGATTCAAGGATATATCACATAATACCAGCAATCCATCTTAATACTTCCAAAAATTATCATCCTACACATCATTCATGAAACCGTCACGACGGAATGGTTTGATCACCCTAAAAATATCCATGATATTGTCAAACCACAACACCTAATGACAATGGTGAATAACAAGATGTAAAATTGGAGATAAATCCAAAAAAATAAAATTCATTTTTGGATGAGAATTACCATCCAATAATCATGTCAATGGGTTACTAATGTGTGATATCATGGTACTAAAAATAAAAATTGATTTATATATTTAAATTTAGCTACACAGGCTCACGATATAGAATATAAATTCAAGAATAATAAAAGATTATATGTATGTCCATGATCATAATTCAAAGGTATCGATTCCATAAATATTGTTCCCCATATCAATTTTGGATCAATCTTTGGAGAAGTGTGTGTTCTATAATGATAAATAAGATATGTTGCGTTCATTTTCTACTCCTCAATTCACCTCAGTTTGACCGCTATCGTTATCAAGTAATAATATTATAATTAATAAAGATCCCTCTAAATATCTAGTATCACTGGGTTATGTGAAAAAAGAAAGATATTTTCTATAGAATCTTATTTTTTGACTTGGAAAATAATAATTTTTTTAATAAAAATAAATAATTTCAAAATTTATTTTTTGTGTGCACGTGCCAATGGTCACCACCCATGGAATGTCTGACACCAAAAAACCATATGTCATTTCTAGGATAAACCCTATATTCTAGATTCATCCATGGTCCCATATTTTACATTTGGTGCCCCTAACATTGGGAAAATCATTTAAACCAAAATGAATCAGGTGTAGGTATAAAAATATATAATTTTTTGGTATATTGATTCTGGGGTCACAAGACAACAAAATGACTCATCAAAAATAAGGGTAAATCCAGATATATACATAGAAAAACTCAAAGAAATAATTTAATAAAACCATAGTCATTACACTCCACCATCTTACAAGTAGTTTCATCCCAAAAAACATAATATGAACAAAAAGGTAGGGATATCGTGTCCACATCTAACTCTCATAATCCAATGATATGTCATGTATGCTCTCATGCTACCATGTTCACAAATTAATTGGACTGCATTCCAATATATTATCCACTACTATAGATCCTCTATTTCCACATATTTAATGATAAAGGGGAATCCATACTCGATGTCCAAATATCCTCATTCAATTATGTGTGTAGTATCATTTATGTATCTTCTTATCTCTGATAAATGGATGATTTCATGAATTTTATCTAAATATACAGAAATTCCATGGATATATGAAAATGCACCAACCCTTCATTTGATCTCAAAGAGCTTTATTAACTATAGTGATATCTTCTCATCTTAAGGAGAATCACTGAAATCCACATATTGGGGGGAATGTAAGGAAAACAACATCACACTGTGCAAACTAGATGTTTCGTTTATTTATATTTCAGTAGGAATTATTTTTCATAAATATTGTCCTCAAAATCTAATAGATCTCATAAACCCTCTCAATCATACCTTGTACAATGTTTTTCCTGAACATAGAATACAATCGAATCATAGTATAACAAAAGGGTTACCTATACTATGTCCCATAAAGTTCTATGACATGTTTCGTGCTAATAGTAGAGTGATGGTTGTTGGTTTAATAAGACTCTACTAAGGGAGAGTGAGTTTACCAATTAAAACTAATGTATATCACACCAGCCCCAAAAATATCCTCCCAAACATATATAGTCTTCTCATTTTGGTGATCCTTCTAGGGGTGAAATACATCACTCATTTGAAACTAGGACCCAAATGTCTCTTGCATGCCTCATTTTAATCATGAAATAAACCAATATCCATGGTCTTGGATGATCTTTGAAGGTATTCCATGAAGATATATGATATCATGCACATAAAACTACCCAATAGTCTCATATAAACTCTACTATCATATGTAAATGAAGTACTATGAAATGGTACCCCAGAAAAAAATCACTCAAATAGTATCATTGACTATCACTCCCCAAATAATCTCTTTCACAAGGTCTATGGGTATACTCTTCTATTTCAACTCTGTGATCTCAAATGGCTATGTAAACCATACATGATCAAGGTAATTATCCTTTACCTCCTAACATGTGACACATTGAGTTATGAACATAATAATGATCCTCCTCTTTCATACCCAATAAAAATGTTGTTAAAGGTACTTGTAGATCATTTCCACGCTGGGATATACAATAAATAGGGAGGTGTAAAACTCCATAATCACCACATCTTTAAATGTTAAAGGAATCAGTGCCTATCCATAGAAAATGATGGTTTCATCCACTCCTTCATCAAATCATCATTGTGTATCTCCTGATAAAATCTTTTCATATAGAACTTCACAGTTTGTGTCTCCCAACAGAACATACCTGATATGATGAAAAATCGGGGGACTCACATCCATACAAAAATTAAAAACAATACCCCTCTCCTATATTGGGGAAATGTATATGCGTGATAATTTATCAAATTCCTATTCTCTTAAGAGATAATGATACTACACTATAATGGAATCTTCCCTAACATTCCTTTTCCCTTGAGTATAGGATATCTTGAAGTCATAGTACTACTTGAACTAAAATAAGAATGTATCTCTGAGTTTATGATATATCTGAGTAATGATATATCTAACACTCTGGTGGTCTATGTAAACAAAACAATGATCACCCAAAATATAGGTAATCCACATCATCAGATTAAAGACTAACACTTCAAACTATAGTTCAGGAGTCGTGTCGTTATTCTTCGAGGGCATAAATTTCCATAACCGATATATATCATGTTTGTCCCTTTGAATTATTACACATCCACGAACAGTTGAAAAAATATATAATAATTACATGTACTCCATGATCTCTTACTATTGTCACAACAAATGGTCACTTTTCAACCTCTTCCTCATCTATGTGAATGATCTATAGCACTGATCAGACAATGTAAATGTATACACATTCTGCATCAAATCATTCAATGGTTATGTAATCCTAAAAAAGTATTCTTATAACATTATGTAGTGCCCTACAAATACAAGGATAATTTAAACCTATGATACACTATTGGGTGTATCCTAATGAAACACTAATTAAATCTTCTTTGTGTAAATAACTAAACTATCCTCAGAGATGAAGCATCCCAAAAAGTAGACATCACAGTTCCAAATTTGGAACTTTGAGAGTATACCATATAGCTTGTTCTCCCAAAGAATTTATAGGACCATCTTCATATTATCTGCATACTTCCACCTTTAAGAAGAGTTATGTAGTCTATCATTAATAAAGAAAATCACATGTATATCAATGTAAGGATGGATGATCTGATTCATAAGATCTATGAACATAGAATGTAAATTCTTCTCACCAAAAAGAATAAAATTGAAATCATAGTTTCCATCGTAAAATCATAATCTCATATTCTAAATAACATCAATATGAAACCTCAAATGGGGTTACCTAGACCTAAGATCAACATTTTATAACAAAATCATGTGTCTCAACAATTTTAAAATTTCATCAATCCTCCCCAAGGGGAAAATGTTCATTATAATCACCAGAATCGGGCTACAAAAATTAACACACATCATCAAGTCTGAATCCTAATATTTCATAAATAAAACTAGAGTTTCATGGTGGGATACACTGGTTTTGATGAAATCATTCTCCCAATGGTTATATAACTAAATACTTATTTCTTATAGCTCTATTTGGGCCAACCAATATGCCCCAAAAATATATTAATGCAGTCATGGGGTGTATGTCAATATAGATTCTCATCTATTTCTCTATAGGTAATAATAGAATGGTCACCGGTATGTTATCCATATTTATATACACCACTAAAATAATCTAAATTCCCAATGGTAAAGATACACATAGTGATAAAATCACCAACTGATGGTTTCAGGGTCACATATTCCCACATGCATGTCCCACTGAATCATCCAATATATCACTCTCACCCATAATAACGATTTTTATCCAATATATTCATAAGAATCTAACTCATCAAAAATGAAATAAAATTTGTTCTTGATGTTTTAGAAAACTATTCTATTCCTATTATATTGATAATATTTCATCATGATAAACAACATGTCCCATGATAAACTATCTACTCTGTGAACAAGCTTGCACTACTAGATGACAATATATTCTAACCAATTGTTCCCTATAAGAACCTCTAACCACTTATTCTAGGATAAGGACTCAACATGAAGGTGCCACTTTGGGATAAGGGATAAAGAGATAAAGAATTAGTAAAAATGGGTCTACTAGTACTAAAGAATATTTATAAAAGGAAAATATTGTACCCGGATTCATCTTATATAAAACCTATTTGTAGCCTTCCATAAAAAAATTACAATGATCTAGATTATGGACTCCCGGATCTAGGAATGGGATTCCTGATGGTGGTGGTAGAAGATGCTCATAGTGTCTCCACCCACCAATACCTCATTCTTTTAGGGAACCACCTACTCCTCTTCCTACACCTCCTTGTCAGTGGCCTCTTTGATATTTCATGGGAAATAAATAATGATTGTGATTCCTCTACCATGGGAGAACATCCACCATCTACCTATAATTATATTCATGATGGGTTTGGAAATCATATTCTTTATGGCCCCTCATAGAACAAGAAAAAAGAATCCTTTACATTTATTTATGGAATCTCTACATGATCCCTTAGCCATATATCCATGTTTCTAAGTATGATAGTGAAAAATAATCCTATGTTGAGACCTAAATTTCATAATAATTCATTCCAATATAAGTGACTCTTCCACGTGGTATCCACCACTGGCTCCTATATCCAATCATATCAAGTCATTAAAGCACTCTATCTCCAGAGGTCACTCTAGAACTACATCATTAGTCAGAAGTGACAAGGAAATTATATTAAAAATAAATTATTTTTAATGACCATACTCAAACTATTATGCCTAGAAGAGACCATCTCGCATCATATCAATGGTGTAATGTGTATATACAATTAACCAATCAACATACTCCACATCATTCAATTCATCTTATTATAGATTGGGAAGCTCACAAGTCAAAATGGAGCATGTCAGTCATGGGTAAAATTAATTACCATGTATCTATTACATGTATTAACATGATAGTGTCATCTCATCATGATTCTTCACCAATAGACTCCACCAGCACCCTATTTCTCAATTTAGGAGAACTAATGTAGGGACCGCCATCATATTAGTTGGGGTATGAACAAGCCAGAAGTCTCAGACCAACGAATCAAGACAATCCGTTACTTCTTGGATGTATGTCTAAATATGAAACAATATAGTCATATACAGTTGTAATTGTCAAAGAACACTTAGTCTAACACGTCATCATTATGCCCTCCATGGAATAACCGCTTCTCAATAGGTTGGGTTGCTACTTTCTAGCCACCAGGATGAAACATCTAATGAGGTGGCCACTAAACCAATGACTCCTCACTCAATAGATCATCATCACAATCTTATATCTGAAGCATTTTCATATATATTTTTATAGGCATCCTAATTATGATAAAGATTCACCATGGTATGTAAATAATATATAGAAGGAGTCGACTCGATAATGATAGTCCAAGAACACAATAATATATGATGAAAGTTCCGTTTATTCCCTAAAATCTATTCTTTAGTATAATACGTTGAAATGAATTTTTTTCACCATCCTATTGAATCAATATATGATCTATAACATGAACACTAGTATTCCTAGACTGAAAGATACACTTGAGACACTCAGACGCTCTCTCTCTATGTTCTGAATCTAATCCTCAACAAGTGTCTAACTACAACACCAACATGAGAATTAACTCTAATGAAAAAAATCTACATGATGTGACATGAATTGGACCACAAAGTAGATGGATGGTTGCGTGAACAAACCCAATCCCACTTCAAATTGTCTATGGGAGGGAGATATGTGATTAGAATGCACAAATGATATTGGAGGCCTTATATAATATATCTGTACACACATACACAACAATATTTACGAAAAATGGATTTGGTATATAATAATGACTAAACACCTAGAGTAAAACCTTCCATGAAATAAATTTTAATAAATACACCACAATATTAAAATATAAGGCCACACAGTACTAGGTAAAAATAAAGGCCTAACCGAAAAATGTAGTCAATGTAATGACCTAGGTTTTTTAAAATGTATTTGTTTCTTGAAAAAATGTGTGTTATATTATATAATATAATTCACATACAATATAAATATATATTAAAAAAAGAAACCTTATCTCATTAATAAATATCATTAAATTATTCATCTAAAAAACCAATTAAAATTCGTAAAATAACACTTGTTAAAACAATAAAAAAACATAAATGAAAATTGTGAAAGGTGGATTGATCCAATATTCTAGAATCATTACCACCTCTAAAAATTCTATAGAAATTAAAAATGTCTAAACCAAACACCATATTATGAAAATGAAAATATAACCTTTAAAGGAATTTTAGTGACTTTTGAGTGAAATAATGAAGTGGTATTTATAGGTAAAAATTTGACCACTGGAATAATAAAATGAATGCAGGAACAATATAACAATTGGTCAATATAACCATTTCTATATTTTATTATTTATAATTATAACCTTTGAAAATATTTTAAACATTAAAATTAATATTTATATTTTGTAATGGGAAAAGAAAAATGTTGTTGAATGGACAAAATATATCCTTGAATACTAGATTTATGGATTTTAATGCCAATTTTAAAGAACATGGGAGGGATTTAGTGTCACTGGGTTATTCCATGACCAATACCATATGGAAATTCATAAATTTATGATTTAACGAAATCAACTATTGGAGAAGTTTATGTTTCTATAGATTACCACTCAGTTATTGTTTGCTGAGCCCTCCCATGAAACTACTACAATCGTATAACTTACCTTTGGCCGTATTTGGGTAAAATAAGGCTTTAAGTGTCTAGTCCATATTTACATAAATTATTATTTCATTGTTATAAAAATGGTTATTCCATTCATTCCTTTATGAGAATATTTATTCTTAAAAAAACATGTGTTAACGTAAAATGAATATGATGAATAGTTTTTAGGCACAAATATTACAAAATTTTATTTTTATATAAATATATATAGTATTATAATAAAATTATGTTATCTAAGTAAAACTATTTTAATGAAATTGTATTTTAAAAATCCACTTTATTAAATAGAAATGAAAAAATAATTTCTTAATGTCCTAGTAAATTATTATAATAGTAATTCATTTGGTTGTGTCTTAAAGGAAACTATTTTTAAATAAATAACATTTTTATATTAAAAATATTATATCTCATTTTAAGGAAATTTTTTTAAAAAATAATTATTATATTTGAAATGATCATGTATAAATTATATTTGGATGATTTTTTCAGATTTTGTTAAAATATATTATTTTTACAGAATTCTAAAAATATTGTTTTGAGTTTTTTGTATGTTTTATATCTTTATATGTATTTCATAAGGATATTATAATTAATTAACCACAATAAACAATCCAAAATAAGTTATTTTACTAATATTAATTATATTAATTCCATTTAATTAAATTCCAAACCTATAAGTGGCATTCTGAAGTATAAAATGGATTATTTAATTTTAAAATATTTAATTTGAGGAATAATTTTTTCCAATATCTAAAAGAGTATAGAAAATGATTTTGGTTCTATTGGATTTAAATATCATAAAAATGATACTCAAATGTCCAAAACTATGAGAAAAAACCATTATTCATCCAATGGTTCTTCATTTTCCAGAACCTATATTTCCAATAACTATATTTAGAAAGTATTAAACAATTCATCCACGTTTTCTATAAAAACCCACCAATTTAACTATTTTCCATCCCAAAAAAAATCATCCACATTGAATTTCTAATCAATTTCTTGTGAAAGATTCCTAAAAAATGCCTTTAATCCACCAAGGATTCATCCTCATGCTTTAGGAAAAACTCCTCTGGGTAAGGTAATTCACTAACATTTCTCTTGAATCCAAGGACGTATTTTTTTATATGTATAGTAAATTTTATGTTGCACTATTTTCTTACATTATAGGTCATAGATATTCTAGTTAATTATTTTTTAGCAAGGGGATACCTTAATTCCCTTTCATTTTAACCCACTTCCCAATTCATGTTCCACAACTCTCATTTTCCCAAATTACATTATAAATTTCACTCCATTAAATGAAAAATTCTTATATTGTGAATACCCAAATCATTTTTCATCTATGGATATTTACCAAAAATTTAATATAATTTATTGAATCTAGTATTTATATATTTGACACCCAGATTCCATTTCCATGGGGTAAAAATGATTTTATAGCTAGGCCTTTAACTACTTATGTACTCAATGATTTATATGAAACTAATACATTAGTCTCTTCATTTTATCAAAAAAATGATTTATTATGAACTATTTGGATCATAATAAATTAATACATATGAATGGTGTACCATGATAGTGCTAAAATTGATTGAGTAAATAATTTAATATCTAGAGATTAAATGTTTTATGTTATCTTGGTGAATATCCTTGGTAATTTTTATTTATGAAGCATTGGAAATAAACCATGTTGATATGATTTTTAACTCATATTTTTTATGTTGTATCTACATTTTTAGGTTATGATTAATTTTCTTATTTTTCTGACATTCATATGATTCATACTTTATTGTTATTCCTCATTTTTTTATTGATATTTATCATGATCACATGATGTATGAATTCTATTGTTATACCCTTACTGAGCTTTTTGGTCACTACATTCTTTTATTGTTGGTATCTATAATATGAGATATAATAAATATAATATAGTGTGAACCTATGAATATTTCTTTCATGTGGATTTGATGATTGTTTTATGTTTTTTATATAATGTACCAAATTTCCATGGAACCAAAGCTTAATAGAATAATTGTTTATTCATTCATAATGAAATTATTATATATAAAAAAATTTGGATTCCATAGTTGGCATGAAGGGATTATTTTGTTGTTTTGTAAAATTAGGATTAAAAATCCTTATTATGAACTATAGATAAGTTTTTAATTATAGGAAAGAATATTTGTTTTTTGTGGAGTGGAAATTAATTTTATTACCATAAAATATATCCCTATAGAGATTTTATAAGTTGATGTACCTTGAGTACAGATTTACATATGTGTAACAGCTAGAAAATCCCAACGGAGTTAGACTCGATCAGGAACTATTTGACAAAATTGAGACTTGTTGAACACCTTTTTTACACTCCCAAGTGATATTTTTGGTCAATAAGAATATTTTTATTATCTTTTATAAAATATATATAGAAAATGTTATTATTATTAGAGGTTACTAATAAAAAATTTATGAATGATTCTTATGACATAAAACCCCTATAGAATTTTACAGTTCTTAAATGTAACATGTTTCTCAATATGGTTTTCTAGTTTTAAAACAATTGACAGAAATAATAGGATCTACATTAATGACGATAGTAATGAATGACACAATGATAGACTTCCTATGGAAGCTATAATGGAAAACATCATGAGGGTATTAAATCAAATAACTATAGTTATGAATAACAATTTAAATCATGTTGATAAACCAGAATCATATCAATGGGATATGCATTCCATTAATTCATTGATTCATAAACAACCACATTCTTTTAATGGATCTACAAACACATTAATTGTTGAAAAATGGATTAGATACAAAGAAATTATCTTTTATGTACTATATTTTATATAGATAAATAATTCCCACTTCAAAACATACATCATAGAAGGATAATATAATAATTATTAAGGAGTTATTAAAAATAAGATTCTGATAAGGGACATTGATTCTATTGGGTGGGATGTATTCAGGGGAACTTTTTTCTACAAATATTTTCGTCATTATAGGAGAATAGAAATGAATATTTAATTATTAGAGTCGAATAATAAGGAAAATGAATTAGTGTGAAGTTATGAAATAAACAATAAAATTAATTATTGATAAACCTCAATCATTTATATAAATCTTGAGGGAAAGGTTGATAATGTATTTTGTGGACTAAGACCCCATTTTTTAATATGATTAGTAAATTGAGACTATTGATTATATGAAGAGATAGTGAGAAGTTATATGTTGGTTACATTGGATTTTGGAGAGATGCAGCGGTAACATTGGGTAATTAAAAATAAAATACCAATAGATCCAAAATTAGTAATGATTTTCAATCAATGAGGTGGAAGAAATAAATTGAAACATCTGTTGTAAAAAAATTGGGGTGATTAATTTTTGGAACAATTTTATTGGGATTGTAATGTAATATAAGTGAGTAGGTTGTGGGAATATATATCGGAATTGGCATGTTGTGGTTAAGCCTCAGCTTATTAACACCACTAATAAATGGAAGATGGTGCAAGCTCAGTATAATGTTCAATGCATAATGTGTTGAAATCTTGTGAAATTTTAAAAGAAATGTACAAATCACAAAATTGGGTGAAAACCACCATCAACCATATCATATGACAATGATCATGTTGGGGATTTTCTATCACAACGAACGAAGTAGATTCTCTAAATTATGTGGTGTTAGGTATACTAAATATGCTCTTAATGCTAGCAAGTAAATTTTTTGATTCAAGTACGACCCATTCCTTTAATTCATCGACGATTGAAAACAATATAGAATCAATACCCAAGACACTAGAAGTATATTTATTTATCATGATTCCTGGAGGTATTATCCTAACATCAATAGTTATTAAAAACTATAGTATTACCTTTATGAGTATAATATCATTGAAAATACGGTATCATTCCCATGTTAGAATTTTAAACAACACTATGGATGGAATTGATGTCAATGAATAATGATAAGATCAACTATAGGATAATGAAAATAGAATTATTTATTAATAGAAAATAAATAGTAACTTTAATAAGAGAGATATGTCAACCTAAAAATTGTTTAGAAACAACTCCCATAGCCTTCATTATATAGATGATCAATGATGATGGAGAATGGAATAAAATTATATGGATTGAAATTATCCCCATCATTTAGGAATACATTCATATATTTCCTAATGTGTTACCTATAACTCCCCCTGAAAGAGAGGAAGAGTTCCCCATTGAACTTATTGTTGGATCCCGTATGACCTAAAAGTCCCCAAATACAATTGAAAATGAAGACAAAGAAGAATTAAGAAAATAACATCAAGATAATTTAGATATGTTATTTATCCAAAAAAGGGTATCGTCAATAGGATAACATGATATCTTTGTGAATAAAAATGAATGATTAATGCATCTATGCATTGAGAATAGGGAAAATAATGGGATCACAGTGAAGAACACGTCCCCCCTCTCAAGTATTGATGATTTATTTGATGATCTTAATAGGGATCTATTATTCTCTAAGATTGACCACTAGTCTAGGTATCATTAATTGAGGGTGATGATTGAAGTTATTCCAAAGAATTACTTTTGAACAATATATAGAATTGATGAGTTTTTTTATTCCCTATATCTTGAATAATACTCATTATATAATTACGCTTGTGATGAATAGTCATTAAGGAATACCTTGATATATTTGTAGTAGTTTGTATTGATGATACTTTTATATATTCAAAATTTCATGAAGAGATTTATGATCATTTATGGGCTATATTTAAAACTATGACAAAGGATAAAATATATATAATAATAATTATATTTACAACAATTCACAGTCTTCGAGAACATTTTAGAGAATTAATGAATCTCAATTGAACCTAATAAGAAAAAATCCATACAAGACTGTCCTCATCCTACAATAGTAACTAAAATATATAGTTTACATAGTTTTGTATGATATTATAGGAGGCCTTTGAAATTATTTTCATGAATAGAAAATAATAATACCAAATTAACAAGAAATTATCTAATTTAATCTAAAAAAATGTATTGAGAAGAATGTTTCCATGATCATAAAAATATTTTGGTTACCTCTCTGATGTTAGATCTGTCCTTTGTCACATAATGCATTGTTATTTATAGTGACACAACGACGAATGGGATTTTGTATTTACTAATTAAAAATGATAAGTTGGTCTCTTATGCATATCAATAGTTAAATCGTCAAGAGAGTGATTATTCGACGCATGACCTTGAGTTGGATGTTGTCATTTATTACTCGTATCATATGGAGGAACTATGTTTATGGTTAGAAATATGATATGTACACTGACAACCAATGTATTAAGAATATATTCACACAAAAGGAATTGAAAATGAGAAAAATGATGTGGTTGGAACCTTATAGAGACTATCACTATCCAATTCATTATCACACCAGAAGAGAAAAAAATTTACTGATGAATTATGTAGAAATGACACCATTGACTTGACAATGTTAGGGATTGAACAAGATAAATTGATCAAGAAACCAGTAAAGTTGGATATGAGAATCATAATGGAAGGGAAATCATAAACCCATACCAAATTATTTTTCAATCTTAATTACTATAGAAGGTCAACATATATTAAAGAGAAGAAATGAAGATACAAAATAAGCTAGAGGATATGAAGAATGGGATGTTTCTGAAGTAAAATATAGATCATGATGATGTATAAATTTTTTTTCCATTATAGTTGTCTCATTTATGTTAGATTAAAATAAGGATATGATAAGTGAATATCATAAAATTAAATACTTTATACATCGTTGTTGCACTAAAATGTGTAGGGACCCTCTTGATCATTATTTGTAGGATAAATTGAAAAGGGATAATTCTAGGTACACTGTCTGGTAATTGGTATGCCAAAAAGTGAAGTTGGAGTGAAAAAAATCCTAAAATATCTTTGAAAGAACTAACCATACATATATGGAAGTGAGATAGTATCAATAAGTAATTCAACACAAGTTTACCAAGAACATCCCATGAAAAAACTAAGATATGGGCTTGAGTGGATCAATTCACTAGGTCATTCAATTTAAGATGTAATTGGGATTATATCTCTCTTGACTGATGTACAGATATATATATATATATATATATATATATAAGTGAGGTGGTGATGATTTAGGTGGTTCCACATTCAATCAAATATGAACATGATCCATGGATGATAACGAACTATTTTTGAATTATTCAATAGTCATTAAATACAAAATTTAACTTCACTATTGAATAACACTCCAAATAGATACAAAATATGAAAAATACTATATAGGCATGATAGGTCTTGCTGATAACATTATCACTGGAATAAAACATTTTATGGGATCAAAAACTCTCATTAATTGAGTTCTCATACAATAATATCATTCAACTGAGTTATCAAATGGAACCCCATGAAGATTTATATGGGAATCTATGTAGAACTCCTACATGTTGAGATTATGGTCTCGAGAGAAAGACACTTGGGCCTAGTCTTGGTAATGAGATTAAAAAAATGGTACATTCCATCCAAAAACATATAAAACATTCTTAGAGTTGGAAGATGATATACAATGAGATCCATTGAAGGTATTTCATGTTGATATTGGGGTCAATTTTTTCATTTTGATTCTACCATGGATTACGGACATACAATTTTGAAACTAATCGAATCTTATCCCAATGTATATGATTCCCTTTGAAATACTTGATCTTATAGGAGCAGTGTTTTGTTTAATAGAACATCCACCAAATTAAGCTCATTTTCATGACGTATTCCATGTATATCTCTTAAGGAAGTACATATTTTATCCCTCACATGTTCTGAGTCTATTTTCTGCGGAATATAAAACTGATCTCCTTTACAGGGAGTATTCGATGGATATCATGGAATATATAGAACATTTTCTATACCACAAGTCTACACAATTTTTCAAAGTGTATGGGTAAAACTAATAGTATGAAGAGAGAAAATGGGAACCATTTGAAAAAATGATACAAATCTACCATTTTATATTCTCAACAAAGAATAGGTGTTTAAATTTCATGTACAAAACTTATAAATAGGTGATGAATATAATCACATAGGCTACATTGTTGATATTTTTTTCATGAAAAAATTTGTGTTATATTAAATAAAATTATATGCCTAAAAATATACAATAACTTAAAAAACCATATCAATTTAATAAATACCACTAAATTAGTTATCTATGAAACCAAATAATGTTGAAAAATTTAATAAAGGTTATAAAATATAAAATAGAAATGATATGATGGTAATGTATGGATCACCCAAGTCTATGGTAATCATTTACAAATAAAAAAGGTTATTGTAATTAAACAAAATTTCATAAAACTAATAATGATAAAAATAAAATTAAACTATAACATTATTGGGATTGTAGTGAATTTTTAGTGGAAGACTACAGGGGTATTTATAGGTCTTAATGTAATGAGAAAAACTATAATATGACCATTAGTTAAACATGAACATTGTTTAACTATAAGTATAGGTTAATATAATTATTGGTCTATTTTATTGTTGGGAATCTTACCCTTTCGTACTAATTTTACTATTAATATTAGTCTATATATGAAGTAATGGAAATGGTAAATTTATGTATAAAGGATAAATGATAGACTAATGGAGCATAGTCATGCCATTTGAATCCCATTTTATAGAACATGGGTGTGAGGTTACTTCACGCATGTATATCCTTGACCAAGCCCAAATTGAGATCCAACTAGCGGTGCCTAAACAATATATAATGTTAGATAAGTTCATGCTAGGGAATATTAAAAATTTATCGATTTTAGTACAACCACCCCATTAAAAAACCAAAATCACACACCTTACCCATAACATATAATTTAGTGTAATAAGGGAAACATATCTAGGTAGTAGTTATTTAAGTGTAATTTCCTTGGTATAAAGAAAATGGTTATTATATAAAACCCTTTTGAGAGTATTTCTTAATAAGATATATTTTTATGTAATATGAATTTTATAAATTGAATTTTGAAATAAATAATAATAATTTTAATTTTTAGGTAATATATTTACTTTTAAAATCAACTATTCTGTTGAAAATAATAATTATTTTAATTTTTTTTAAAAACACTCTTATTTTTATAAAAATTATAAAATAATTTTATAATATCCATGTAATGTTTTATATGTGTATAAAAGTTTAATGTTTCTTAAATAAATAAATTTTCAATAAATTAGGTTGTTTATATTTTAATGAAAAATTTATAATATTTAGAGTATAATTTTGATAAGAAATACAATATTTGATAAATCAAATTACCAAATTTATGTTATAGATAATTTTTTAGAAATTTATAACCTAATTGTTTTCATGGAATTGTATATATATATTTTTGGGTTTTTAGTATGTTTTATGACTTCATAATTATTTAAAAATGCTGTAATATTTAATGAAACACTATAAAAGACAAAAAAATACATTATTTTATTATTATTATTATGTATTTTAATGTCTTTTAATTAATTTAAAAAAATATATGTGACATTCTAATATTTGATATAGATTTTTTAAAATATCACTATTATGAAGGGAAATTTAACTTTCTCTATACATGGGAGTATTAAAAAACTTGTATAAATTTATAGTTGATTAAAATACCATTAAATTATACAAAAATTTCCAAAACCATGAGAAATACCATTGTTAAACTAATGGTTTTTCATTTTCCACAACCTTGATTTCCAAGACCTAGAATTGAATGTTATTAAATAATTTATCAACTTTTCCAATTAACACCCAACCATTTCAGCATTCTCCTTCACATGAAATTCATCCTCTATGAATTTTTGATCATTTGTTTTCCCCAAAGAGTCCCTCATGGTGTTATTATTCCCCCAATGTTCAATTATCATGTTTTTGGAACAAATCATTAAGGAATGTTAATTATCCTTCCATTATATTAAATAATGAAGAAATTTTTGGTATATTTATTATAAATGTTATGTTATTATATTTTATGCCTTTATATTAATGCCCTTTTCAAAATATATTTTATCAATGGGATACACTTTTTCCCTATCATTTCACCCTTTTATAAAACCATGTTTCATACCCTTCATGATGAAAAATTACATCTCATATTTCTCTATTTTAAATTAAACATTCTTATTTTGTGAATAAGAAAACAATTTCATTATCCTTGGGTATTGAAATAGATGTCAATATAATTTATTTATTTTTGAATTGACATAAACAAAACTCACTATCCATTTTAATGGTATAAAATTTATTTTATTATCGAGCCTTTAATAACATTTTTACTCATTGGTTTTATATAAAACCCATATATTATTCACTTATAGATATTTATAAAAAAAATTATTATGATCAATTTGGATCACATGAAATTAACAAATATAATTTGTGTCCCTAATGGTTATCCAATAATTTGGGTGAATAATGTAATCTCTATATATGGTGTGTTTTATGATTCCTTTGTAAATAACCTAGGGAATATTTGTCTACAACACCATTTTGATAAACCATTATGATATAATTTTAAATTCCTCATTTTAATTTTGTATCTAGATTTCCATATTTTCATTCATGTTATTATTATTTTGATATGAAAATTTTTCATGACTTAGTATTTTGCCTCATGTTATCATTGATATGTCACATGATCATATGCTTAAATTCACTGATTCTTATTCTATTACCAGACTTCATTCTAATCCATTTACTTTGATGTATATCAATAGGATACTAGGTACAATAATAATAACTAACCATGACCACATATGGTTTTTAATTAGGTGGTTTATAATAATGTTTTATATTTTCATGTTCGAGGTACCAAATTTCAATGAAAATATTCTTTAAAATATCTTACCTTTTGATCCATCTAATGAAATGTTTATATAATAAAAAGGTGTTACTCTATAGTCAAATTGATGAAAAAAATATTTTGTTGAATATTTTATTTATAATAAATGAAATAATTTTCACACATTGTGCTAAATATGTTAATTTATAGAATATTAGGGATTAGACCATTTATTTGAAAATTTGATTGAAATTCCGGTTTTACCTTGTTAAAATTCAATGTACTATTTTTAGGCATATATATTGTTCTGTAAAATATTTTGACTTAATTTTATTGAATTTTTTCCTAACTTAATGGGATACAAATTCCAATCAAGACATGGGGGCTGGATCATGCATTTTAGTGGAGTAAATGGGCCATGAAGACAAAGTTGTAATGAACCATCCGGATTGGATATCAATTCAACATTTGAGTCGTATATTCTTTATCCGAACTTGGATAGAGCCCAAATCTTGAGTAACACTCAAGAACATGATTATGAACAAATCATAATTCTATAAGGCCATATAATTCAAACGTTTTGGAGGACAACGATGCCGTAAAATTGGGATTAAACTATTATTCCAAATTTCACTTTAACAATTAATTTTTTTTGTAACGCTAGACCACCCCAACTCTATTTAATGGAAAAATTGACTTTTTGGGAGGTTTTGTCAATGATTTTGGATGGTTTGACCAAATGGGTGGCCCTTGGGAACCCCTCACAACTCTTGGAAGAAGTAATGCCTTCTGCAAACATCTCTTCCAAAAAAAATCCATCCTCTCCCACCTCCACTTTGTTTTTATTTGTTCTTATGCTTGTAATGTGAATTTTCTTCAATAACTCTTCTGTGTGTTTCTATTTTTATATTCTTATTTTTCTTCTTGGGCTATAATATAAGAGTGGAGAAAATATTTGGAGTTCCCCTTTTAGTCCATTGCTTATGAAAAATGTCTCCACAATAACAACTCTGCCTAAGGAAGAGTGATTTAATTCGTAGTTGATCTAATACCTACTCTCTTCATTTATTTATTTTGAATCCATAAAAATACTATAATTCATAAATTGTGATCAATTAAATGAGTTTTAATTTCTATGTGAGTCAATAAAATTTCACTAGGACGTGTGGTCGGGCTTGTGTATACAATTGGAGTGACTCCTCAATAGAAAAATATAATCACATTCAGATAGAATTGTAGGGTTCAAGTATCATCCCTAAACATAATTTTTTCTTAAATCCAAGGAGGATATTCTGACCTAATGGACCACTAACCACAAGTTGTCTTTTGAATCACAATCAAAGCTGGGTTCTGCGATTGATGGTCCTGATGATACCCTCAGGCTCATTTTCACAAAAATTTGTGGATGTGATAATTTCTGTAGGGTTCTCAGGATAACAAGGTTAGGGGATCCTGATTGAATGGATTATAAATATATGTTATAATGGTAAATTAAGGGTGGAGAGGTTTGAATAGATAAAATATATCTCCCCATATAAGTGTTTCTAAAGAATTTGTGTCTTGATTGTTACATCTCATTTTCATGTTTAATTTACTATCTGAAAAGTCACAAAGAAAACCCATAATTATTTTCATTTGTTTTGAACTATAT
Source organism: Viscum album (assembly GCA_963277665.1). NCBI lineage: Eukaryota > Viridiplantae > Streptophyta > Magnoliopsida > Santalales > Viscaceae > Viscum > Viscum album. The sequence continues at coordinate 1,629,011,734 of OY728155.1, read as the reverse complement.
AAATAATTAAATCAATCCTATTAATAATTCAATTCCTCTTTAATAGAACTTCTTAGGTCATCCAATGTGATGCACTTATTAAAATCACAAATAATCATTTTTAGAGAATCTGTGACAATGCTAATCAAATTGGTGTCATTTGTAGGGAAGAAAGTGTTTTATTCAACCTATTTGAGGAAAAAAAATTAATTATTAATTGTTATTTTGTTTATCCTCTTCACATCCCTTTTCTTTTCCATTTTTTCTTCCCCACCTCTTCTTTTTTGGACCATCAATTAAAACCTAACATAATTATATTGGTGTCCACTACTTTTGATTTCTCTATTTTCAATGATTTATGACATGATCCCATCATGAGGAACTACATGATCTTGCCCCTGAGATTGAGCACAACCATAGGGTTTGAATCAGAAAATCTCGATCTACAGGTTGTGTAGACATTTTCCCAACTAGAAAATTCCTATACTCTAGGAATTTTGAAATTGAAAAAACATCTAAAACAAATATAAAAATAATATAAAATGGCAGAAAATGAAAATAAAATTAACTCAATATGACTATTCTTAAGTTGGATGTACCTGATATTAATTAACAACCTGCATGCATTTCATATCCAACTCTTGAATCATACTTTGAACTAAAATTTGGTTAATTCACCTTTTTCCGAAATTTCATGGCTTATCTGGTGAGGATCCAAACAAAATTTTTAAATAATTTAATGAAGTATGCTCAACAATGAAACCATGATATGTATATTCAGATCAAATAAAACATAGAGCATTCCCATTCTCACATTATGGTACTGCTAAGGATTTGATGAATTATTTACAACCTGAAGATGTATCATGTTGGAACAATTTGAAACTACTTTTCTTGCAGAGATTTTTTCCAGCATCAATGACCACATCCATCTGAAAAAAGATCCCAAGGATCAAGAAAGCACAAGGGGAGTCAATGTATGAGTACTGGGAGCGATTCAAGAAGTTGTGGGCAAGCTTACCGAATCACCAAATCAGTGATAAACTCCTAATACTGTACTTCTATTAATGAATCACACCTATGGAGAGGAGAATGGTGGATACCACACCTGGAGGAGCATTGGTCTACAAGACACCAATAGCCGCACATGAATTGATTGACAAGATGAGCCAAAACTCCCAATAATTTGGAGAAAGAGGTACACTACATGTCTGGGAAGTACATCAGGTAAGTCCTTCATCTCTTGAAAGTCATTTAATTGCTCCAAGATGGATGAATTGATCACAATGGTGGGGAATTATAGAAATTCCACAAAAGATGTCCCAAAACACTTCTGTGAGACCATGTGGAATTGTCACTGAGATAAGACACCCAACTAATAGTTCCCCCAATTAAAAGAGTCAGAGGATTGTGTAGCGGTATTCCCTGGACACTATATCAACAAAAAAAATAGCCACATCTCCAAAATAAGTTTGAATTATTTACACCATCATACAACCAATGTTGGAAGGAACAATCATACCTAAGGTATGACTCTAGACAACAACAAAGGCCCATTTTCAACAAAACTTCCAGCAGCCTCCACCTTACCACTAGGGTTTCCCACAACCCCAATGCCGATTTGAAGCTCATGTATCCAAAACTCAAAAACAATGGAACAGCCAACCAAAGTAATATTGAAACACTGATTAACTTTTAACGAAATTTTTTCTCAATCTATAGAATGAGCTGAAGAGTCAAGGATTGAAGCTAAGGGAGTTGAAGACACAAATGAGCCAGATTTCCACCACCCTCCATGAACTGGTAAGTACAAACTTGAGAACTATTCCAACCCGACTTAATCCAAGTCGGAATGGGAATGTCAGTGCCATCACATTGAGAAGTGGGAAGAAAACAACTAATATATCTGCACCAACCATTCCACCAGGATTAACCTCAACTCCGGAGAATCCCCATTCAAAACATGCTGACTAGAAACCCATGTAGAATAATAAAGGTAAGAAAAAGATTAATATTATTCCTCCTAAACCCCTTCCTTTTCAAAATTGGGGTTTTTAATCTAAGAATATGGCTAAATAGTTGATGCAAAAAAGATGTTTTGGATACATTCAAGCATGTGGAGATCAACATTCCTCTACTTGAATCCATTAAGAAAATCCCAAGGTATTAAAAATTTTTAAAAGAACATTGTACCAATTGAAATAGGTCTTAAGGGAAATGATAGGATCAACATTGGAAGGAATGTGTCATCACACATTACACCAACTCAATTAATTTGAACAAAGTGCAAGGATCTAGGGAAATTCACCACCCCTTCCCCATAGGGGTGTTACACATTTCTGATGCTTTATGTGATTTAGGAGCATCCATAAATGTAATGCCTCATTCTTTATTATATTATCTATAGGTTGGTGATTTTAAACTGATGAGAGTAGTGGTGCAGTTGGAAAATAGAGCTACGATATATCCAATGAGATTCCTTGAGGATGTACTTGTCCGGGTAAGAGACATGATCTTTCCAGCAGACATCTACATTCTTAAAATGGAGGAAGATCTAGTAACTTCATGTTCTCCCATTATATTATGTAGGAACATCCTCAAAACATAAAAAACTATCATAAATGTCAATTAACATACACTTTCCATGGTACATGATATGAAGTTGTGATTTTTAATGTTATGGACTCCATGAAGTACCCCTTAGAGGACCATTCTGCATTTTTATCTCTTATTTTAAACCACCAAAAAAAACACAAGTAATTTGATTGTCATGTTCTTAGAGAGATTATGAGTATTGGTTCTATTTTTATGTCTATGATTACTTCAACACCTACTTATAATACACAATCCCCTCTTAGATTTGATTTTGAAATGAAATCATATTTTCATTTTGATTATGTGAACTATGATTATGACATGGATGTTGAGTATACTGATGGTTTTGATGCTTTATTCTAAGATTTTGATGATGTATATTGGGATACTAATATTGTTTGTGCACATTATTCGGTTCATTCAACTTCTCCATCCACACATCGCAGCCTACATTTGAACTCAAGCCATTTCCACCAAATATCAAGTACTACTACTTATTAAATAGTGATAAATTACCTGTTATAATTGCAAACAATATTTCTTTTGAACATAATGAAATGATTTTGAATATTTTTAGAGAGTACATCAGAGAAATTGGGTGGACCTTGGATGACATATCAGGTATTATCCACTTCATTTGCAAGCATAGGATTCTTTTTGAGGATGGGGAAAAACCTATTAGGCAGCCGAAAAGGAGACTCTATCCAAAACTTTTGGTGGTTGTCAAAAAAGTGGTTGAAAAATTTCTTGAGGCTGGTATAATCTACCAAATTTCAGATTCTCAATGGGAGCGTCCTATTTAGATTTGACCTAAGAAAAGTGGTGTTACTGTTGTTAAAAATGATAAATAAGAGTTAGTTCCAATTAGGGTGAAAAACAGTTGGCGTGTGTGTATTTATTATAGAAAACTAAATCAATCCACTCGTAAGGACCATTTCCCCCTCCAATAAAATGATAAAATGCTTGAGAGACTAGATAAAAAGATACATATTTATTTCATGGAAATATTTTAAAGATTTTTTTTTGTTCATATAGCTCTGGAGGATGCATGTAATACTACATTCACCTCTCCCTTTGGTGCATTTCCTACCTTAGGAAGCCATTTGGACTTTGAAACACCCCAGGTACCTTCTAGAGATGCAGGGTGAGTACTCTTCCTAATTTTCCTTAGACCTACATGGAGGTATTTATGGATGAATTTACAATTGATGGATCCTCATTTGATGAATGTCTATGTAGTTTGGGAAAGGTATTGAATACTTGTATTAAGAAGAATCTGGTCTTGAACTTTGAAAATTGTCATTTCATGGTAGAGAATGGAATTGTCTTAGGGCGTGTAGTGTCAAAGCAAGGGATAGAGGTTGATAGATCTAAGGTAGATATCATTTCATCTTTATCATATCCTTCATGTGTGCGTGATGTTAGATCATTCCTTGGGAATGCATGATTTCATTGGCACTTCATCAAAGATTTTCATAAGATGGCTCTTCCTATGTCACGATTAGTTCAAAAGGATTCTAATTTTTTGTTTAATTATTATTGAAGGAATTCCATTGATGATATAAATAAGTTCTCAACCACTCCATTGATCATACATCCCCCATAGTGGGATATTCCTTTGGATCTAATGTGAAATGCCTCCAACCTTGCAGTTGGATATGTCTTATCCTAGAGGGTGGATAGACATTCACATGTTATTGCCTATGCATCGACGACACTGTATTTGGCCTAATAAAATTACACAATGACATAAAATGAGTTTCATGCAGCCATATTATTTTTAGATAAATTCCATTAATATTTTTTGGGCTCTAAATTAATTGTTTTTATGACCATGCAGCTTTCAAGTACCTCTTGAAGAATCCAAATGCAAAGCCCAAACTTATCTGATGGATGCTCTTTTGTAGAGAATTTGATATTGATATAAAGGATAAGAAGGGGAAGAAAATCATTGTGGAATACAACATGAGTAGGATTAATCACACACTAGAGGATGGCACCTTGGACCGGGTACCACATCAGGACACTTTCCCCAATGAGTATCTTCATTCCATCTTAGGTATGCATGCTTGGTATGCTAATTTAGTGAACTACCTTGTTGCATCTAAAATATATATAAATTTAATGAAACATCAAGTCCAAAAATTAAAGAGTGAGTCTTGATTTTATGTTTGGGATGATACATACCGATGGCACATGTGTAAGGATCAAGTTGTTAGAAGGTGTATTCCTGATCATGAGTTTGAGTCTATTTTACTTTTTTGTCATACACTTGCTTGTAGAGGACACTTTGGACCCATATAGACAAATATGAAAGTATTGGACTATGGATTGTATTTTCCTAGTTTATTCCTTAATTCTCATGTGTTTTGTAAGTCATGATCATGTTTCCAATACACTGGTAATATTTCTAGGTGACACGAGATGCCACAACAACCCATACAATTCTGTGAGATATTTGATGTGTGGGGAATTGATTTTATGGGTCCTTTTCCATGTTATTTTTTTTACATTTTTTGTTTTTGTTGATTGTGTGAGAAAATCAGTGGAGGAAAAGGCCACTAGGACTGATGATTCTCTTGTTATAGTGGACTTTGTCAAGACACTAATTTTTTGCCGGTTTGGAGGTCCAAAGGCTATCATCAGTGACCAGGGACACCATTATGCAATTGAAATTTGGCTTCCCTCCTTTGGAAGTTTGGGTTGACCCAAAAAACATCAACACTATACCACCCTCCAACAAATGGTCAGGCAGAGGTTTCAGATAGGGAGTTAAAACTTATTTTGGACAAAATCATGTGGCAAAATAGAAATGATTAGAGAAAGAGATTTGATGATGCACTTTGGGATTATTGGAAAACATACAAGACACCCATAGGTATTCCCCCATTTCAGATTGTTTTAGGGAAATTGTTTCATCTCCCAATGGATGTTGTGCAACGAGCTTATAGGGCTATAAAGAAATGGAACATGGATTTGGACCAAGCTGAAATTCAAAGGAAGTTGCAAATTCAAGAACTTCAGGGGATTCGATTTTCCTCATATGAGAACTCAAGGCTCTCCAAGGAAAGATCCAAGGATATTCATGACATAATGATCCAACAATTGGAGTTTAATGTTAGAGAGAAGGTCCATATATATAGATCACAACTGAAGCTGATATCTGGTAAGATGTGTTCTAGATGGTTGGGTCCTTATATTGCATATATTGTTTTTCCTTATGCTATAGTGGAGATCACACAAGAGGACACATTAATAATCATTAAATTCAATGGGAAATGTTTGAAGAAATACTTTGAGGTACTTCTTAATAATGTAGTGGATTTTATCATACTGGATAAACAAATCATCACTTAAGAATATCATTCCATTCCTAACCGTTTCACTTTTATATTATTTTTCATATTTAAAATTATGCATTGAATGTGCACATATCATCTCATGGGTCCACATTGAAGAAAATGAAATATTTTAAGTGTTGGGGAGGGAGCCTTTTAGTTTAGTAATTTCAATTGTTTTCCTATTTTTCAATGTTTTGTTTTCAAAAAAATTGTTCTTTTTCAAAATTTGTGAGTTATTTTTCAATTATTTTGGTTGTATTTGAATATTTTAATCTAAAATGTTTCTCATCACGATTTTTAAATCCATAGAAATAACTAAAAAAAATTATCCCATGAAACTGATCTTAAATGAAGGCTGAAAATGACTTTGTTTCAAGTTCAAATATTTAGTAATTTCATGAAAAGTACCCTGAATTTTGTATCCCATTCCACATCTCACTGTATTTATATTTGAAATAATTTTCATGTGAGGCTTCTAAATGATAATTATCATATTCATTAAATTCACCTCACTTCTTGAGAGAATCAAACCATGCTTCATTTGACACGAATTTGATTTATTACTTACAAAACTTATTGGTTTGAGGTACTCATATTTAAATGATTGAGGCATTTGTTTGGTATTAATGCCCCTATTTTAAATAATCCTTGTTTTATAATTGCCTACCTCAAACATTTAAAGTTTGTAGACCTTATAATCCATGAAAAACATATTAGTTTTTCCACATTACAATCCAATTTTCCCTATCCATCCAACTCATGAAGTGAAATTGCATAATCTAGTTGAACTTATGTGGGGGGTGTCTTGTGTTGTGATACCACAATCTATTATACATCATGTGGAAAAATAAATTCTTAAGTGTAGTTTTTTTTCTAAAAAAATCATTTTGTTGATTCTTGTTCCTTTCTAGAGCTTTCAAGATAAAAGAAGTTGTGCCTTTCTGGAGCTTCTGATAAAGAAATAAAGTTTCACCGCTCTGGATCTTTCATGAAAAACTATGTTTGAGAGGATTGAAATTTTTTTCGCTGAAATGATGAATGGTGTAAAGTTTCCATGATTTTTCATGATTATGGAGATGAATTGATACAAATAGGAGTGAGGAGGAGACCATACTTGTGAGACAATTAGAATAATGCCATTTTTCTTCAAAAAGAGTCAATCCATCCTCATTCAACCTTAGAATTTTTTCACATCTAAATCCTACCAACTAAAATCCACATAACAACACTATAAAGTCCTCATGATAACAATATGTCCTTGACATAATTCTGGTGGTTATATAGGAATTCATCATGCCTGTGGTGACCCTTGTATGAGTTTTGATGAGAAAGACATTGCTGAAAAATTTACATATGTGTGATAAAAGAAAATTCAAGTGAGGTAAGTGTTTTGTGCATGGGAGGATAAATAATGTGTATATATATTGAATGATATAAATTGAGAACTTCAAATAATTGTTTTTTATTAGGCATCATATCTTTTGTTTCTTGTTTTGGAAATGTAGGATCTCAAGGATATGTTTTTTAAAATATGTTTTGATTTTATATCAATGTTTACTTGATATGAGGTTTTTCCCATGAGTGAAAAAGGGTAAGGGTGGAGGAGATGATAAAACCCTATTATTTTTTGAAATTTTTGTGATAATAATTGATATAATTTCCCCACATTGTGCTAAATATATTAATTTATAGAATATTTGCGATTTGATCATTCATTTGAAAATCCGATTGAAATTCCAGTTTTACCCTATTATAATTAATTTTAGTATTTCAGATGTAAATATTTTTATGTATAATATGTTGAAATAAAATATTATAAATGTGTTCACGAATTAATTGGATACAAATTTGATTCAGGACATGGTTGTTGGATCATGAATTTTAGGGGTGTAAATGGGCCATGAAGACAAAGTTGGACTGAACCATCTAGATTAAACATCACTTCACCATTTATTCTGTATCTTTATTATACGGACTTTTATTGAGCCCAAAGTTTTATGGAATCATGGGAACATGATTAGGAACAAATAGTCCAACTTTAATTCTAGATAATCTATGTGTTGTGTAGGTCAACAATAGGTGCAATTGGGATTAAACAACCTCACCAAATTTCACTTTAACAATTAAAAATGTTTTGTAACCCTAGCCCTCCCAAAATCAATTTAAAGAATGTTTTCACTCTTTAGGAGGACTGGTAGAGGATTTGGTACAGTTTTTACGAATTGGTGGCTCTTGGGAACCCCTCACAAATCTTTGAAGAAGTAATGCCTTGTGCAAACATATCTTCCAGAAAAGGCACTCCTCTCCCACATCCACTTTGTGTTTCTTTATTCTTATGATTATAACATGAATTTTCTTCATTAAATCTTCTATGATTTTCTATTTTGATATTTTTATTTTTAATCATGATCTATAATATAAGAGTGTAGATGAGGTCGGTGTTCCCCTTTCAGTCTATTTCTTATGAAAAACGTATCCACGATGACAACTTCTCCCATGGAAGAGTGATTTCATTCGTAGTTGATCTAATCCCTACCACCTTAATTCATTTATTTTGAATTCATAAATGTACTTTAATTCATTAATTTTGTTAAATTAATTGAGTTTTAATTTCTAGGTGACTCAATCGACTTGCACTTGACCGCGTGGTTAATCTTGTGTAAACCATGTGAGTGAAACCTCAATCACAAAATCTAATCACTTTTTGATTGAATTATAAGATTCAAGTATCATCCCTAACCAGGATTAATTCTTAAATCTTGGGAGGATATTCTGAAATAATTTATCACTGACCACATGTTGTCTTTTGGATCACAATAAAAGCTGGGTGATGTGAATGATGCTCCCAAAGTTAACCTAGGGATCATTTTCACAAATATTTGTTGTTATGTTAATTTTCGTAGGGTTAGGATGTTAACAATTATAGGGAACCATAATTTAAAGAATTGTAATTTTATAAAATAATGATAAATAAAGGGTTAAGGGGTTTTATTAGATCAAATACATCTTCTCATATAAGTAATTCTAAAGAAATTGTCTCTTTATTGTTTCTTCTCAATTTCTTGTTTAATTTACTGTTTGAAAAGCCACAAAACAAGCCCCCCATCTTTCTTTTCATTTGTGTTCAACTATATAAATATGTACCTCTATCCTATTAATAATTCACTTCCTCATTAATAGAATGACCTAGGTAAGCCACAATGTTGCACTTAGTAAAATTACAAATAATTAATGTGAGAGCATGTGTGAAAATGCTAATCACCAATCCTGAATACCACTAAAATAAAGAAAAAATAATTTTATCCAAGATCATAATATCTTAGAATTACATATTTCTGTGATTAAATAACCCATGTATCGTAAATCCCCATAGATATCACTTTCAATATTCTTTTTATCTGCATGACACATGAAACATGCTGGAAAATCCCATGAATTGGTGATTATATACATACCAAGTAGGATTGCCTATACATCAAATGGATAACTTGAATGATATAATAGAAATAATCTCAAACCATATAAATATCTAGAAGAAAGACCAATATATAAATATATACTCAAAATGAAACTCAATCAAGGGAGACATACCATCAAATGATGATGAGTTTATGTAAAACTCCAAATGACCATCATTGATTCATAGAATCATGCATGACCTCGCTAGAATTATTGTTGAGGAGAATACACCTTGCCTTTTCTATCCATTGCTAATGTATCTGAATATCTAATGGAGTATCAAATATATGACAATAATTGAAGTCAAGGGAGCACAAATAAATATATAGTGGACCTGCACCTTGCTATAGTATAGGGTAGAACAAAATCTACCTCTGTAAAGAGTATGTGGGATCCATTCCAAAACTCAACATGGGAGCACCAAATCCAGCATCAATATATTTATCCTTTTCTGAATACATCCACCATTTAGTGTCACCTAAAGAAGACTCATTCTTTGAATAGTCCATATGACATCATTTATTCCATCAATAAGGCTACCATTAAATTATTTGTGAAAGAAAATCATGAATGGCTACTCGTGGGAAAAAATTTCAGACCTAAAGATGGAGATATGAGGATAATATACTACATACAGTAGTACATGGGGTGTAGTTGGGGAAACCTGACGTGTGACCTCACATAATTATATGGGTTTCACCTCCACTAGACACTATTTGGGATTCCCTTCTATACTGCTTGATTTGGAAAGATGGTACACAACATGCCTGAGCCACTCAAGGCATTCACGTTCCCTTCCTTCCAATTCCCAAATACGTAGCTAGTACTTTTGTATGTGGTCATAGACATGTATTCTCTCAATGTATGACCACACAACTATGGTAGTGTACATAGGTTGTGCATATGTTCTTGTCTATGTCCATGCATATGTACTCCTGGTGCACACACTATTTTGTAAGTGTATAGTCAAATGGTGTGTCTCATGTCCATATAGCATGTGATTTTTAATTCATAATAATCCCATGCCACCATAACTAGGGGAATACATAGCATGTGTTCTTCTACACCACATGAATGTAGTTGGAATTATTTAGAAACCAATGTTTCTTATTTATTAATTCATATAAATCTTTTCCATTTTAAATCCATATATTTGAATAGAAAAAATCAAAGTGAAATCCACACGTTCATCAGTTCCTAGCGTACAGTGTCCAGAAAATTGAACCTGATTACAAGGCGTGAAACATTCATGCCTCCCATAGCATATCCCATTATCACAGTATATTCAATACACATGAATCAATCAAATTCTACATGAAATCCATTATGATCCATCCAGAAATGGCCATCCCAATTGTCATTTTCACATTTTTCAAAAAACTGGCGGTTTGGTCATGCTAGAACCCACCCTGATAATGTTAAACCATGACCCCATGGGCCAACAATGATAAAAATGATGAATGGTGGTATAAATTTCACATAAATAATTAAATACATCATTTGGATGACTGTTATCACACAAAATCATGTAAATAGTGTATCCAAGAGTGACGTCAGGGCATAAAAAATATATATCTATAAAAATAATTATATTTATCAAGATGATATTATGAAAAGGGTTTGGAAATTAGAGATCATTATAATAAGTAATCAAAATATATTCTCAGGAATGAGATGGTGGAAGTCCATAAATAGTCCCACCTAACTCAATTAAAGATCAAACATTGGTGAAGATCATTTTCCCGGTTGATGTTGAAGATATGATGTATTCATTATCTACCTCTCAATTTACATCAATCTTATCATTGTCATTTGACGGTCACGGTCTTCCAACCAAGAAAGATCCATCCACCTCTCTAATCTCCAAAGGTTATGTAGCTAACCAATAATATTTTATATATCATCATATTTATTGAATGGTAAAAGAAGTTATGATTTTAATTAAATTAATAATGTAATTATTTATTATATTAGATGAAAAATCCAAAGGTCTTATCCCAAAAAACTCCTCACACTAAGAAAAATTATATCACGCATAGTGTAAACCATGTGTTCGAGATTCATGTATGGTGTTAGAGTTTCCATATATAGTCAATAATGATGGGAAAACAATTTAATACAAAAATATATTCAGGAATGTTCATTAAATATAATAATATTTTTATTATATTAATTTTGGGGTCCCATGACATCCAATAAACATACAGTCTTGGAGGATACATCTAGATATGTACATATAAATATGGAAATGAATTCTCCAATAAAACCAAAGTTGTCACATGAATATTAAAATAAAATGTGTTTCCATATTCAATAAAATAATATGATCAATACCTTATTATACTAGGGATATATTAAAAATTTATGTATATATGGGCATTCCTAAAAGAAATAAGAGTGAACCCTGATAGATTTTTTGGAAATTCGTTGTTATCCTAGTGATTTTTATGTAGAAATAGAGAGAAATAAATTTTAAAAAAGAATTTAAAATGAATTTTAATAAATTAATAAAGCTAGAATCATGGAATCATATTATAATTATGGTCTCACAAAATATAAATATTATTTTTTTCATCAATGGATTATATTACTAGGCAATAAGTTATCTAACATTTGCAATTTTTTCCTTCCTATTTATTTTACCTAGGTCAAATGATATATTAAGATAATATATATTAAATTACATATGTCTATGATATTTAATCCTTTATGTAGAAGATAAAGTCGAAATACTAGAAATAGTTTAATTTTCTCAATCGACATGGGGTTTACCTGATAAAAAATTTTCTATTCAAATATATATTCAAATAATGAAATAAATATTACAAAGAATGAAATTTAAAATATAAAAAAATTCTTATGAGTGAAATTTCAATATGAAACTAAAAATACCACCATAAAATCATTATTTTACACCCCTAAAATTTACTACCATCTCATTTTTAGGGTAGAGTCAATCATATTCGACTTCATCACATTAATATGTTTGTAATGGAGAAAAAATAAAAAGTGATATAAATTATAAAAAATTCACACAAATGAATTCCATGATAAAAAAAATAAAAATTATCTAGAAATGTGACTCATGGTAATTTTAAAAAAAATCATTATTTATGGAATATTATAATACAATATGAGATTAATAGTTTAAAAAAGATAAAATTTCATCCTATTTTACTCTGGGGGATTTATCATATGGATATGTTTTTTTATAAGTTTTGATGTCAATATCCTCCCTCTAAACTTATTAATTTCCCATAGATCATAGTGAAATACCCCAATTCCTTAAAACAAATCATTATTTATCCTTATCTATTTTGAGTAATTCATAGTACATGTATGGTGTTGGTTCTGCAGTAGACTTTATGCACATCCATAGTTGACTATATATTCTTTTTATTATGACATGAGGTGATGCCTCATAGAACAACAGTTTCTCAGAACCAACAAGTAATCCACAACTCTATAATATTGTAGTGTATGTTATCATTGAATATTGTCTCATACCATTATCACCAAAAGTTGTTCATACATAAAAAAAATAGTGTCTTGAAAAATGTTGATTTTCTTTTGGTTTCTTATAATACATCACATGTAAGTTCCAATAATATTAAATAATATATAATGGTTTGATTATTGGATTTAATTTCCCCATATTTAAGAAAAAAATTAAAAAATCTTCAATTTCATCCCAAATCAGAACTTTACATTAAATTTGAAAAAACATATAAAATTGTGTAGTATAAAAAGGAATATTAAAAAAATATTATAATTCATTGTGAAAATAAATTCATAAATTAGTGGTATTAGGATTTTTATCAAAAATGAATATTTGAATGGTTGGATTCACAACGATTATTTATAATTAATGATTACATTGAATAATATTCTTCTAATTATAAAATATTCCATAAACGTGGATATTCAAACTCAAGTAAAATTAATATTCACTAATGATTTAAATTAACTCATAAATATTATTTGTAAATGAACTAAAAAATTAATAAACTAAACAATATAGGTATATATCTTGATTATAGACAATAATGGTCCTCTAAATTAGATTTTATTGAAATGGTACAAAGTAAAATTTCAGGTTATTTTGTCCATAGTTGTTTTAGAAAGGGGTAAAATTTGAAATGATTTAAAATATTTCAGATGATAATTATCATGTAATGTTATTATGTGTTATTGTTTAAAATATTTAAACTATGATATATAATCAAGAATAAACCTATAAATAGAATGATTAGCATAGCTTCTTATTGTTTTATTATGATATTATTAAATAATTATTTCTTTTATATTGGTCAGTTTATAAAAGTATAGTCGGGGATATAAATTATAATATGTTGTAAATAAAATCATTAATGTCATAAACCCTCCTAAAAATCATTTTATTATGTTAATTTGACAAATATATTTCAATGGATTACTTTTGAAATACTCAATATGGGTGACTTGTTCGATGATAGTGGAATAAATGAATAAAAACACCATGAAATATGGAATATGCCATCATAGGTATTGATAATAAGATATTAATTCAAACAATATACCTTCTATACAAAGCTCAAATATTCCCATGTTATTTCCTCCTATGTTAATATAACTATTGTATAAGATCCATACATATTTTATATCCTAGTATTTTCAAAATATATATTTAATATATATGATGTATTCTTAAGGAGGTCAATACTCTATAGTAGAGATCCAAAAATACACTAGGAAACTATCATACGAAATGTCTTTTAAATTCAATCAAGTGGATTCTATTAAAATATACCATGGAAATACCATTTATCACACAACTAATGATACTCAACATCTCCCTAATACATATACGTTGCATATATAGGTTAAAATGTTTTTGTAATGGTCCCTTAATGGATTCCTTGAAATATTTTTGGCTATTGATTTCATTGTGATACTCCATTTCATTTCATGTGATGAATTATGTTGTTTCATTTTATATAGTATATTTTAATAAGAGATTTTGATACCCAAAACAAAATGAAATGATCGGATAGTTTTATATAATACAAACACACATAGTGATAATACAAAAACATACTCATGAGAAATGAAATGAGAGTAACATCCATGTAATGGTTAAAGGATAGATCCTCTAATAGATTATGATAAACATTAAACCACATCCCATAATAGAACCAGCTAGTTTTTAAATGAAATAGGGTCCCTTTCATTAAGATGATTTAGTGTATGATTCAAATACTACATTTCTTCATTGATATATTCATCTTATAAATCATAAATACCAAGTAATAGTCTAATATATTTGTATTTAATTGTGTTCAGGAATGAATCAAGATTAACCAATGAGAAAAAATTTAATAGTTAATAATACATTTGAAAGAATTGAAATTAGGTAAATAATTATGTTTAAATTTATATACAAATACAATAATAATTTATAAATGTGTCAATTTGGAAAAAATAAAAATATGTGAGACTATATCAATTACTTTAATTGTAATTGAGTATGTACTCAATGGATAAGGAAGAATGTTTACATAGATGTAAAAAATTATGTGTAGAGAGATCTAATAGAATTATACTAATATAAATTTTTAACAGAGTCAGAGTGGTTTTAAATATCTATGATGAATATATTTGAGTATTTTATTAGAGTAATAGGTATGAATAAACAATCCATTGAAAGAGAGGATATCTAATAATTGTAGGAAGACATAGAACCATCGAGAATACTGATAAAATCTTCTATTTCATCAATGTTTATATAATTTTTTAATAATGATAAATCTTAGAAAAATATTCTTGGGGTGGGGTAATGTTTAGTTGATTATCATAGAGTTTACATGAGGTAATTAAATATTTTTATTTGTTTCATCCAATGATAATTCTTCACATACATTATCAACATGTGAATGGATTTTGTTTATGAGATATTTAACATAAATATTTTACTAATTCTACTATCACATTATCATACTAAAGATAATAATAAAACATATCCAATATAATAATGAATAAAATAAATAAATAAATATAAAATAATATTGTAAAAATAATAATATTCATGTTTATAATGTATTGAAATATTGATATGATTCTTGCAATGTAGATTCTATGCATTTTTAGATACCCATTTATAACTCTAATGACTATTGCATTGGTGATATCATGTTTCTATAAAAGTGATTATAGTTACATCACTGGTTAAGAGATTAATTAGAGGATTAAAACATTCTAGAGACTATACTATAAGCGGATAACTATATAAGTCAATTTGATGAGAAAAATATGAGAACACAATGAATTTCCATTTAATTCTAAAAATAGAACACTGACTTCTCCACTAATGAA
The DNA here is from genome assembly GCA_963277665.1 of Viscum album. Classification (NCBI taxonomy): domain Eukaryota; kingdom Viridiplantae; phylum Streptophyta; class Magnoliopsida; order Santalales; family Viscaceae; genus Viscum; species Viscum album. The sequence goes on along the minus strand of OY728155.1, from coordinate 1,628,996,009 downwards.
TCATATGTTTACAAAGAGAGGTAGGTAATGGTTCTAAAAGAATACAAATAAATTTTAAACCAATGTAAAAGTAGTGAATATGATCCAATATCCATTTATTTCCATAAACCATCTCTAAACATAGCTTAATACCAAAAAAATCCATGGTAAGTTCTTTAATAAACCACAATGTGGGGTAATACTTGAACATGAAGGTTATGAATGGCCTCATTAGGTGGGATTATGTTGTCATTTTATGATACGCGTCTTGGATTCTAATTAAATTAATCCCAATCCCAAACAGAATTATTTATTTCATTTTTACACATGTTTATAACATAATAAACCAAAAAACTAATTTAGAATTTTATAACACCACATTAAAATAATAATTAAATTTCAATTAATTAATTAAATATTTAAAATAAATAATTCAGAAATAATTTTTATTTCTATATAGAAATAAATACATATTTACACATAGATAGATAATAATATATTAATATTATTAAAAAGTATTATCCTATATTTAACCAAAATTTCCCATTTTAATGATGGAAAAGATCATAAATCACATGTGTAATCATAAAACCAGATTTTTATCTAGCAATATGTTAATGTTACCAAATAAAATAGGGGTTTAAAATGACCAAATATTACACATGATAATTATTAATGTTATTTTTTCAATGACATTAGGATTATTCATGATACATGGATAATGGCGACCTTTTATGGATTTCACCTTTTTCTCAACTCCCATTGTGAATTCACTTTTTATAATTAAAATATATGAAATAATCATGGAATAACAGTTTACATAGTAAAAACACTATTGTGGACTATGATTTCATAAAATTTTAAACTAATGAAAACAAACTATTTTTTTATTCAAATCAATTGGCATAAAAATTATCAAAACCATTTCGCTTATGGTGTGAAAGATTATCAGTAGGTCATATATTTATATCGATGAATGAATCCCTGCATGTATGAGATCAATTTTACATTAAGATATCAAAGGATCCAGAGCCACTGATCACTTGTGTATCACCAATGACATATATATGATAGTCAATGTGGCATATCATAAGTGGTTTAATCTCAATATCAACAGCCCAATATTTTAGAAAGTATTTATCTTTATATAATTTGATTTCCTCAATGTATTACATTATGCACATCATTGAGATTAAATAAACCACAACAAACCATTAAAATATTATTATTTAATGTGACACTTATAACATAACCATTAATTTTATTGGAATGAATATTTTTAACATCATTTTCATAAAAATTTAAATTTACTACTCAGTATTAATATACTGATAAATTCTTTTTAAAAAATCAGTCATTTTTTATTAATGTAATTTTATTCATGAAATACTCATTTTATTCATAAATGTGTTCTTCTAAGAGATTTTATTATAATTAATTTCATATTTTTTCTAGAAAATGAATTTTATAAAATTTATTTTTTTAATTAAAAAAGTAAAAAATGTCTTTGGATAATATGGTATCATACATTTATAAAAAGATTATTTTTTAAGTGAATAGTTAAAAATAAATATTTTTATAAAACTGCCATTTTTTTTATTAAAAAGATCATGTATTGTTTTTATTTTATATAAAATTAACACAAGTTCTATTTAGTTAGGTATATTTTAATTAATTACATTTTAATAATACATATACCATTTTTTAGTGATAGTATATTGAAAGTCTTAAAAACATATTTTTAAGAAAACTATTTTTTTTGTGTTTTTTTGGGAATTATTTAAAATTAAATTATTCATATTATGAGAGTTGAATTTTAAAAAATATATTAAATATTTGGAATAAGTTGTTCCAATTTTTTAAAATTATTCACTCTTACTTTTTTCATTCAAAACTGTAACAATAGTACTATTCATTCTAGGATAATGGTATATCAGATAGTTTAGTAAACAATTTAATAAGGACTATTAAATAACTCAAACACTTACCAACATTGTACTGTTTGTGTTAATTTCTTTCATTGAAATAAATTTTTGGTTTTAAGACTTTTTTGGCCATTTAAATGAGATTATGATATTTATAGTATTGTTTTCAATAATTTTAGAACATTCCACACTCTTGTTTTTAATAATTATAATATTTTAAATTTGTGTAATCTAATGTAAATATTATACTACACAAATCATTTTTAAATTTAAAAGTTATATCATTATCATTGTAATTTTTTTAAATTTTCATGGATGAAATACTTACCTTCAGTCATTACACAACACTAGTGCATTAGTTATTCGATTAATGGAATAATAATATAAATGATATTTAAAAAATATAAATATATTTTAATTTGAGATCATTTATGTTATAAACTAACATTTATGTGTAAATTGAAAATTTATAGATGTATTAACATATATTTTTGAATTTATATTTCCGTCTTGATGTTATTATTGTGAATGTAATGAATAAGGTAAAAATTGAAAATAATGATCTTTATATATTGATCATACACGAAACTATTATCTAATAAACATTTTTTCCAAATTATTTATGTTATGGTAATCTCAAAATATAAACCTTAGATCCCTATGAATATATCCTAGGGAATTATATCAAAGGAGAGTTAATCAACCTAACCGATCACTTTATTTCTATACTCTTCTTTATCACCTCCAAAAATATAAGATATTTCAAAAAATAAAAAAATAATTATACGAAATATAATGAAATGATATTATGATTTAAAAAAACAATTATACACCATATTTCCATCAAACATGTAGTGAATGAATTGATCTTTTGATCGTATTTCTTACCATATCCATGTGGCGATACAAATCATTTTTCATCACCATCACTTATGGATGCGTATTATGATGGATTTAATGTTTTTTATAATATTTATGACATAATTACACTTAAAAATTTATAACATCATATATAAATTCATACGTTTCAAATTGTTGGAAAACAACAAAGTCGCTTGTGTGTATGTGTGGACTACCACCTCTACGAAGTAATGCGATGAATTTATCATATATATTTTTACATTTATTTATGGTAGATGAATATAATGAATATATATTAAATAAATGAAATAATAAATATTCTATAATTGTGAATTGTTATTTATCTTTATTTCATTACATTTATTATAAAATTGAAATCATCATTCATAGGTATGTACGGCCTACCGTCTCCGTGAATGGTGTAATTCATTTTATATCTCTATCATTATGGATGAATTTAAATATATATATTTAAATATAAATAATTAAATCATATGATATAATAATTATTTAAATGTTTCTAGTATATATTTATAACAAATAAATTTTTTTCATGAGGTTAAATAACTTTCAATGGATGTTGAACCTAAAGTAATGTATTTTTTATCAATTTTATTTCATTAGAAAAACATGACTTATACAGAACATGATTATTTTTTGGGGTGTATATTATTCTTATGAACATATTTTATGAGTATTATCTAAAATAAATTTCAATTTAATTATCCATCTTGGTTTCTTTATTTCATGGGGATTGTTAGTAAATGATTCCTCATCAGTAATGGTTCGACTCCCCATCAAATCATTATTTTGGAAGGTTTATATATCCAATAAGCAATATTTCTCTTCCATGAAAATGTTTTCTAATTTTTTGGAGAAATTATATATAATATATTCATTATATCATTAAAAATCATTTTTATATATCTATTTCTTTTTATAAAATTGGTTCAAATTAAACTTTTTATTATTTTCCAAATGAGGTACGTTGTCACATTTCCAATATTAATATGGAATTAATTTTATTTAACTTATATAGATTTATTGTATTTTACCACCATCATGAATCCTTAATTAGTGGAAAATTATTTCAATTTTTACATGTTTTGTTTCAAATAATTTTTTTCACATCATAATTTCACGGTTTTTTAAAAAATAAATTATTTCAAAATAGAAATTTTATTTCCCTCGAGAATTATTACATGTGATCTATAAAAAATAATTTTCCATCTAAGATAACATTTTTTGGGTAACAAATTATTTTTTATGGAGATAATCCAATGATTCAATCTTTTATAATTTCTCTTCATGGTTTTTCTTTATAATGGAATGATGTTTTTAAATCTTATTTAATATAAAGGAGTTATAGTATAAATAAGTGTTTATGAAACAAATTTTTTATATGGTATATCATATAATGATTTATTTATTATCTTGTGGAACATATGTTTATGATTTTAATTATCTGATTGTTGGGACCAGTATCTCCCTCTAAATCATTGTGTAATGGTTGATATATCATGAGATAGATAGTACCAGAATGGGTAGAAAACCCAATTAAGCAAGATACTCTATCCCATATGATGATCATGGGAGTGATATTAGAATACTGTGATGGTATGAGAAATGAACCCATTTAACTATCATATGAATGAAAATTATTCTTTAATAATAGGTAAATTACTTCATATAATTATGAATATTTCAGAAAATTTTATGACATGAACTTATGATTTGTGATTTTGTTATGATTGTTTCTCATTCATAGGATTCATGACTATTGAAATGATAATGTTTTATGCCATAAATCTTGTTTTATGTTATTTTTAAGCATGGGTATTTACATTATATTTTATTTTCATGATCTTATACCCTTAAAATTATGTTTATTCTACCATATGGTTATAAATTTTAAATATCCCATTCTTATGATTATTGGAGTTCTCTCCTCATGCTTTCTTATGTTTCCTTTCACCAGGTGATCACGATTGTTTTTATTTGGGTACAAATATAAATATTATGATGAGACAACATATTTATTAGTGATGTTAAAGATATTTAATAAAAAATTAATTTCTGTATATATTCATTAATTAAAATAAATATATATGTTACTTGGCCATATTTTTATATAATGCATTGAATATTCATCGATTAAGATGTAATATTTTTGTTTGTAATTCATTGGTCATTATAGGATGCATGTTCCCAATCATATATCCCAAGAGTGATCATATTTATCTATAAAAAATTTTCCTCACTCATTAACATCATAACCAATTATTGTATCCCAATATAGTGATATACAATCAATAAAACATGGTAATGCATATGATACAATTGTTTTTATTATAAAAACACACATATATCATGAAAAGATATAAATTAATGATAATATATTAAAATAAATATAAAAACATGATTAAATATATTCCTATCTCAAAATTCATGATTTTATTTTGGGAAAACACAAAAATTATTTCAATCCTGTTCTATATCATATAAAACATATATATAATAATTTTATCCATGAAGATCGTTACAACCACACTAATGGGGCGATCATTGGTGTTATTGACTTAAAAAATTTAATCATTTCTTATACCTATGAATATATTTAGTGAATGGATCTCAAATACTCTTTACACCAACTATCTTCATGTAAGAAATATATAATGAAAAGGAAAAAACTGTACACAATAGTTTTTTAATGAGGTTATCCTCCATTGTGTTTGAATACATAAAAGGTGTATACTTGATTTTGTCTTATACACAGAAAAATCAATACAATTTTACTATAATAATGAATCTATGGAATGTTTAAATTCTTGAAAAATATTTCCTGATGTAGACAATCTCCAAATTAAAATAACTAACCAACAATGAAAGAAATAACTTTTTGATTTCCTTTTTGTTAACAAACCTCATCGTCCTCTTAGATTACATTATTTTGTTGGATCCTCATATTGTGTGATCATTATTTTAACTTGAGTATCTACTACACTAGTATGAATTGATCTTATTCTTTATTATGCTACAATAACAATGGTTTTATCATGTAAAAAAATTCACAATAGTTGTATAAATTTTATTAAAATATATATGTCTTTCATATCTTATTCTTTTAATAGAATCCACCCCATTAATGTCTAAAATTTATTCATACATAATGATATATGGAATAAAAACCAATCCTTCTATATGTATTCTTATTCGACCAATATAATAATCACCAGATCATTTTCTTGCACATCTACCTATTCCATTTCATTATTCTTATTCTTCAACACAAAATAATTATCTCTCACAAAATTTTTTATTCCAATATTTAATTTAACCTGTTGAATATTCAGAGTAGAAATAGCATTTGTTCACTCTCCCTTGCATTATTAATATCTTTCTTATTGTATTTATATTTTCATTGTTATCACATGAATTTTTTTAATTATTTGATTATCAAATGTTTATAAATTCTTAGTCATGATTTTATATTACGTAAATACCCCTATAATTTGGACTCTAATTAGTAAAATAACATTATTAGTGTTTTATATGTAATTTTTTAACTGAATTATAAATATTATCCACTTGTTTATCCTTTAATAAAATATAAATTTTTAATATCAACTAATTCATTCCACACATTAACTAATCATGGATCACATATCAACCATTTATTATGATGATATTGTCAAATTCACAACGAACATAGAATATTATGCTTAAAACATCTAGCATTATCACATTTCATGAAAATGAATAATGTTATGTATTAGATATCATTGGTATTAATGTGAAAATATTTAGTATCTTCCAGATTTATGTTGATATATTCATTTTAAATATATAATTAGAAAAGATCATAAACAATAATATTTAGTATGTTTTAATTCCAATATATTATTTATGAACAGAATGATTTTTCTAAAATCACAACATATTACGTTTCACAATGACCTATGATACATTTTCAAATTTGATATCAGTGGAATATTACATTCCATCTATGATTATTACATAAACTCTAAAAACCCTATATATTTTCTAAATATGATAAATAACATAAAGTCATATTCTCCATTATTGCATTATTGTGAAAACTACAATATATATTTTGTATTATCAAGGTTATATTACACATCAACAATCAAATTTTACATAACATATGAAATTTATTAAACATCATAGAGTAAAAAACCCTTTTACCAGTCTAAATATTTATTAAATATTATGTTCCATTGGAAGAATATTACATATCATAGTGTGCCACAACAATTTAATAATTTTCAGTTTCTATGAAAAATATTACTTTTTCATTCAAAAATCACTAAAAATTTCATTACTCCTTCAAATCATCAAAAATCATATTCAAGGCGTCTCAAGGAATATTAATCCACTTCAATATCATCAAAATATTTATAGGATATCCTTTAGTAATCTTCATCTATTTATAAAATATTATAATGTTCTCATAGTATATAAAAACTAATTAGAGAACATAAATGGCAACCTACCATGTAAACAAACATCTAGAAAACATAAAATATTATCCAAGTAACATCTCTGAAAAAACACTTCATATTATGCTAATACGCTAGATATAAAATCATAGATAAAATGTTATGTATTTTTTATTGATAATATTAAAGAAACATTAGAAAGTACTCAATCCCATTTTCATATCTTATTGTATGTTCAAATATTGTGGTATAACTATATCACCTCAAACATATTTCATTAAAACATAAATAATGATAACCACTCACTTTTATAGTCATTGGTTGTTATCCATTTCTCATTTATTATTAATAGATAACAAAAAAATGATACCTTTCTTGGGTGCACTACTGTGACTTTTTAGCAATAAGATTATCTAATCCAAAATCCACATAAGATTCAGTTATTAAAAAATTATTACATCATAATTATTGCATAAAATTACTTATTTAAATTAATTACAACACATAACTATGTGGGTTTTAAAATCTCCATTTTTATTTGTAATCAATACTCATACATAAAATATATATCATGATTTTTTGTCAATATTCTATCATTATCCAATATTTCTAGTAATTAAAGTGAATAATTAGAGTAGTTCATATCAATTAACATAAATATATATTTAATAAATTATTATAATATAAGTCTATGTGTGTAATTGTTGGTGAAAAAACTAAAGGGAATAGTTATATAAAAATATTTTCCACTTACAAACCATAATTTTGTATTAGCATAAATCACTATTTTTATGAACTATTATATTTTTTTCAAAGACTAATATTGATTTTTTATAAATTCTGATGATATTTTCATAATCAATTTATATAATCATCCAAATAATATTTTTAAATACATTCAAAAACACCAAAAGCATTATTTTTGTAAATCAACATGCTTATTCATCAATTTCATATTATCACTCCCTTTTTTGAAAATCCATCTTCTACACCTTCATACAGAAATTTATTATTTTCATATTAAAGATTTTATAAAAAAAAATTTCATTCTAGTAACTCTTTTAAGGAATTTAATTCAAATTTGCAATCTTCATGAAATATTATGTTATTAAAGTGTTTTCTATCATATACAAAACATTGATACAAACTATACTTAGTTAATTTTGGTTGATATCATTGTTAAAAGAAATTATAAATAAAAAATGATTGATATCATAAAATATATTGATTTTTAATCTCATATACAAATTTGATAGTATAGTTTTGTCCATATATATACCCTTAAAATTGAGAATGACCTTAAACGTGTAAGAATGAAAGAATATAATAGTAGATGCAGAAATAAGGTGAGATAGAAATTATAAGGACCTAGCCTTAAAACATTACATAATCTTGAATTAAATGAATAATTCACATTGGGGATCTTTTCAGGTTTAGAGTTTTAGAGAGTTAGGCCATAACTATTACATTTCAAAATATTACAAAGTAGAGACTTCTACACAGTTTCCATTTTTTTCATAAAATAAAAACTCTTGAAAAAAGTGTCATGTCTATATCCATGTTTAAGATAGCATGACTTTTCCTTGATCCCATCCTAGACCCTATTCCATATTATGTCCTGTGAAAAACATTTCAAAAACTTGGGATGAGCATGAAAAACGCCGAAAGGGATATAAAACAAAGAATGAAAACATTTTTTCATAAATACATACAAAACATGAAATCATTTACATACATCATGAAATCATAAGAGTAATGAAAGACACATAGAAATCATTAATCATAAATAACTTTTGTCATCTATATCATACTTACATTGTAGCTATCACAACTACATAGGGAGTTACATTGGAATACCCATCACAGTATATTCCCTAAAATCTCTTAGGAGAAACATTCATGTTTACCACCGTCACATTACCCAATGCATTGGAGAGCTATCTCGGGCTCACCCTCCCTAGGTTTATCATGGAACCACCCATATACATAAATAATTCCAAAGAACCATAACATGATCTTAACACATAACATAAGCATAAAGGAACAATAACATTTCCACATTGCAACAATAAAATATCATTTCAAGATATTGAAATAATAAATACATTCTCAAAATCAGTTTCAAAACCAAAAAAATTAAAAAGAGTATATGGTATTTTTTTTCCTTTTAAAAACATTCTGGCTTGTTATGGAAGCCAAAGATCAAATAATACTCGCAGCAGAGGAAAGGTCGGTGTAACCACTAATGTAAAAAAGAACATTATTTTTTGTCATTTAGTAAAACACTTCATATATAAATATTCCCATTGAATCAAATGAAAAGTCAAAGGTATTTATACAGTGTATAAAAGAAAATCGTTTATTAAAATACTATAAGCCTCAATGAAAGGATATTGAGACAAAATCCCTTACCTTGTGTCTGACTTGACCCATTCGTTCTTTAATATCCTGAATAATAAAATAAAGTTAATTTATACTTTCTTAAGAACCTTTTTCAAGTTTATTATTCCTTTTATATCAATTATTACCATGTCATAGACATTATGTAATCATTTAAGTTAATAACGTCCATTTTGTCGATATTTGGTACTTTAGTAAAAAATGAACACCTTATATTTACAAGTTGTCCATGTGGTCAATAGTTAATTATATCAATAATTATATTCATGATTTGGATATCATATATATATCATATATATTCAGTACATAGATGTTTTTATAATAGTATATAACATTTATATGTATGAAATTAAATGCACCGTTCATGGAGACGGTAAGATGTACGTACTCATGAACGCTACTTTCATTTATATTTCTTATTTTAATGGAAATAAAATATAATGATACAAAGGTATATTAAAATTTCAGAATAATATCATATATAATATCATTAACTCTATCCTTTATACATCCCACATAAGGCATTAATGAATCAATTCACATTGAGGGGGCTGTAGTCCGCACTTCCTCAAATGAGATTACCATATTTATCCACTATGGAAACCATAAAGGCATGCTATAAAAGGGAAGTACAGAAGCATAAAGAAATCATAAACATAATATATGTCATATATAAATACAGTTCCATCATAATGGCCCCCATGAGTGGCGGTAAGATGTAATTGAACAATCATCGTTTTCTGAGGCCTTAGTTTGTCATCCACAGAAACATTATGTTCTTCATCCATTAGATGGAGGTGTGTGTAAGTTTAGTTCTAATAATTCTCATAAAAACATCCTAGTATATTGAGGATATTGGTTTTGTTACAAAATAACGGAATAAAGAGATTATAGGGGTTAGAGAAGTAAAATAAAATAAAACAATTTAAGAGAAACTATTACCTTTAATTTGGGTAATTTCCTTTGGTTTGAACCAAAATGACTTCTTGAAGTGCATTATTCTTAAGGTAAGGCTTCTAGGGGGAGGAGAGAGATGTAAGGAGAATAATTGGATGAATTTTGTATGAGAAAAATGGCTTGAGAGGTGTGAGGAATTGGTTTAAAGTTGACTCCTTTTATAAGGGAGAGGAGGAGCTCTTTAGAAAAGTTGGAAAATATTATTTTATAATATAATGATATTCGGTTTCTAATGGTCCAAAAAATAATTATAGTAGAATATAAGTTTATTAATGGTCTAAAGAAAATCCTCCAATCAGAATTTGACATGTTTTGGATAATATTTTAATCATTATAATCTTATTTACTTAAATCATTTATTAATGAGGTAAATAATGCATCATTATTGTGTTATAAATTATTTAATTTATTAGATGTATAAAAATTATAAAACAAATACCATGATATAGGAAATATTTTTATATTTCAAAATAATATTTATAGTTGAAAATAGGACTTATATATCACCATATAAAAATTAATTACTAAAAGATTGTTGTTAATGTCAATTTTGTCTTCACATTAAATTAATTAATCTAAATTGTCATTATCACTCACAAGTGGATCAACGGGGTCCCAAAATTGACCCAAAGATTCCCATGGTCGTAAATTACTCAAACGATAAGTTGTGGAAAAGTGTTAAGGTAATTTTGAATTATTATAAAAATCTTTTAACCTCGAATTACCATATTTAACTTTAACCGTGGTAATTAAAAGTCAAAAATTACTATTCACTGAAAATTATTTTCATCTTAATGAACCACATTTTACTTCTTGATAACAACCATGTATGTCAGATTTTTGAAATTAAATTTTTAGAAGTGGTAAAATTTCATTTAAATGAAAAATTCGGTTTTTTCAACTACCACAATGTGGTTTCACTATTCATCAAAAATTGAAGTTTTTCAGAAAAAAACCATAAATTCAGCATAAGCATTATTTGATTCTCCAAATTAAAAAATTATGTCTATTTTTTCAAATTCAAAAAATATAAGTGGAATTAATTAATTTTCAAATTAATTCCCGTTATCAAAATAAATAGCATGTTTTTAAGAAACAATAACTATCGAAAGATTGATACTTGTTTATGTCCAATTTGAAAGTGAAATTACTTCCAATGACCAAAATTTGAGTAAATGGTTAAAATATATTTTAATTTAACTTTAAAAACAATTAAAAATATAATATAACCATATAAATAAATTATATTAAAAGTCACTTTTGAATTAATATACTATATTTTTCACTATTCATTAAAAATGATCTTTATCAGAAAAATACCAAAAAATTACCCAAAGTAAAAAAATTTGATGCCCCATTCTAAAAAAGGATTTTATATGGCCAATTAGAATGTATTAAAGTGACCAAAACTATATTTAAATAGGGTTCACTCTTAAAAGGTGGTAAATCGTCCTTTTAATGTAAATTATGCTTAAAATTAGATCCATTCACATTTTAAGCCTAAAAAGTTTGCTTGATAAATGTAAATACACTTAACAAACATTAGAAATCATATTGTATTTAGTTTTGTTCATTCCCGTCAATAGAATGGCTTGGAGTTAACTACTATTAAAAATAATATTATTATATTATAAGTGTGCAACGTAAGAATACAAAGAAACTTGTTGTTGCATATCAAGTACGTAATCGAACATAGCAACCCCTTTAAAGTAAAATTAATATTTAATTCAAAAATATTAATAAATTTGAAATATGTCTTATTCTTCATTTACCCGGGATGTTACATCCTTCCCCCTTTTGGGAATTGCATCCTCATAATTCTAATTCACTTATCAAAATAAGTGGGGCTATTTATCCCTCATAGCATTTTCAGATTCCCACATTGCATCTTCAATCATATGGTTTTTCTACAAAACCATTACTTGGTGAATTACCTTATTCCCCCACACTTTCTCTGTATGGTCAAGAATCTGGACTGGTTGTTATTTATAAGAGAGATTCTCTTCCAACTGAACTACCTCTGGGCTCAAAACATGAGATGGATCTAGCATATACATTCTCAACATAAAAACATGAAAGACATTATGTACACGGGATAAGCATGGAGGTAAAGCCACTATGTATGCAACTGATCTAACATTCTCAAAAATTTCATAATGTCCAATGAGCCTCGTACTCAACTTTCCTTTATTACCAAAACGCATCACACTTTTCTATGGAGAAACTTTGAGAAAGACATGATCACCTACCTCAAAAGAAAGATCCTTCCTCCGGTTATCTGTATAACTTTTCTGTCTGCTCTGAGCTATTCTCATGTGATTCTGAATCAACTGAACTGTCTCTGCTATCTCTTCTACCAATTCTGGTCCCATCAGCTTCCTTTCACCTACTTCATCCCAAAAAGCTGGAGTTTGACAATTCATTCCATATAAATCCTCAAATGGAGCCATCTTTATACTGGAATGAAAACTTTTATTATATGAAAATTCAACCAAAGAAAGATGTTGGTCCTAACTTCCCTGGTAATCCCTCGAAAAGGCATGTAGCATATCCTCCAAGGTCTGAATTGTTCGTTCTGATTGTCCATCTGACTAGGGACGAGAAGATGTACTAAAATTTAATTCAGTACCCAATGAATTCTGAAAGCCTTTCCGAAAGTTAGAAGTAAACCTTGGATCACAATCAGATACAATGGAGTGGGGAACTCCAAGCAACCTGATTATCTCTTTAAAATACAACCGAGCAAGTTGATCTAGAGACAAAGTATCTCTAATAAGAAGGAAATGATCATATTTAGTCTATCGATCAACTATCACCCAGATTCCATTATTACCTCGAGATGTCTTTGCTAATCCGACAACGAAGTCCATGGATATATTTTCCCATTTCCACTCTGGCACCGGTAAAGGCTAAAGCATCCCTTTTGGTATCTACCGCTCTTCTTTAACCTACTGACAAGTCAAACACATCACAGTAAAATCAGTAATATCTCTTTTCATTCCATCCCACCATTAATACTCATGGAGATCTTCGTACATCTTAGTACTTCCAGGATGAACTGAAAACGGAGAACTATGAGCTTTACATAACAACTCATTCTTCAACTGTGAATCATAAGGTACACATAATCTCTTCCCAAATGTCAATACACAATCATTATCAAAATTAAAATCAGGCAACTTACCCTTTTGAAACAACACAACCTTTTTCTGCAACTCACTATCTTCCTTCTGTGTTTGCTTAATTTTGTCTGATAGAGATGATTTCACTGACACCTGAGACAAAAGTGAAGAATTTCTTGAAACAAAAACTTCTATGACAAAGTTCATCAAATCAAAAACCAAAGGATATTGTTCCAAACATCTCCTGTCTAATGAGACATTACTTTTTGGACTCAAAGCATCGGCCACTTTATTTTATTTTCTTGGATGATAAAGGATCGTGAAATAATAGTCATTGATTAATTCTAACCATCTCCCTTGTCTCATGTTCAATTATTTCTGAGTGAATATATACTTCAAAATTTTTTGATCAGTATATATTTCACACTTCAATCCATACAAATGATGCCTCCAAATTTTTAAAGAAAAAGCAACAGCAGCTAATTCCAAATCATGTGTAGGGTAATTTAACTCATGTGGTTTCAACTAACGTGAAGCATAAGAAATTACCTGACCATTCTGCATAAGGACACATCCAAGTCCTTTCAACGATGAATCACTATAGATAACAAACTCACCATTTCTGGAAGGCAGTTACAAAATAGGATCATTCACCAATCTTCTATTCAATTCATGAAAACAATCATCACATTCTTTTGTCCAGATGAATTTAACACCTTTTCAAGTTAACTTAGTCATTGGAATAGATAACCTTGAAAAATTTTCAAATAGCCTCCAGTAATAACCTGTGAAACAAAGAAAACTACGAATCTCAGTTATATTTGTTGGTCTTGGCCATTCATCAACAACTTTGGTTTTAGCAGGATCAACAGTTATGCCATTTTTTGAAACAATGTGACCACGGAATGAAATTTGTTGTAACCAAAACTCACTCTTGCTAAATTTCCCAAATAGTTTATTTTCTTTTAAGGTTTACAAGAAAACCCTTAAATGACTTTCATGTTCCTCCTTACTTTTTGAATAAACCAAAATATCATCAATGAACACAACCACAAACGTATCCAAGAACTCACAGAAAATTCTATTCATAAGATCCATGAATACAGCAGGTGCATTGGTTAACCCAAAAGGCATAACTACAAATTCATAATCGAGATATCTAGTACAAAACGTGGTCTTCAGAATATCTTCTTTCATTACTTTCAGCTGATGGTACCCTGACCTCAAGTAAATCTTCGAAAAATACTAGGCTCCCTGGAGATGATCAAGCAAATCATCGATATGAGGCAAAAGATACTTATTCTTAAAGCTGATGTTATTTAATGCTCTATAATCCATGAAAAGTCTCATTGAACCATCTTTCTCTTTAACAAACAATATAGAATCACCCAATGGCGATGTGCTAGGTCGAATGAAACCTTTATCTAATAACTCTTGCAATTGCTTCTTTAACTCTAAATGTTCTATATGAGGCATTTGATAAGGGGGTTTTGAAATTGTATTAGCATTAGGAACTAAGTCAATTGTAAATTCAACTTCCCGATCAGGTATAATACCAGGAAACTCATCAGGAAAAACATCAATGTACTCATTTAAAACTAGTACATCATTAATCTGAACAGTTCCTTTGTTTTCAACAATATGTGCTTGGTAACATTCATTTCCATCTTTTACTAGTTTCTCATCTTCCTAAGATGTTATCAACAGAAAGGGTTCATTTGTTTATACAAACCGAAAATCATTCCGAAAAGAAACCTCATTAGCTCTGCAGCCAATCATAGCATGATAAATAGAAAGCCAAACCCTGCCCAATATAACATCAAACTCTATAAGAGGCAAAAAAAATAAGGTTTTCAGGTAGATTCTTTCGGCACACAAGGACATGAATGTTCATATGTTTTCTTTTTGTCTCAAAATTTCCTCCAGGTGTTTTTGCCATAAGTTCAGTATTCATATCATGAGATGGAATTCCCAATTAACTAGAAAAATTCTCAGAAATGAAAGAGTTCATAGACCCTGAATCAAACAACACATTGGCATAATCTGAACAAAAAAATAGTGGACCTAACACAACATCATTTTATGGCCTAACATCGGCTGAAGTAGTTTCAAAGGATTTCGCCACCCCTTTCTACTTGTAGTATGCCTGCTTTCCATCAGTTGAGTTCTTTTTTGGACACTCATTTGCATAATTACCCATTTAATTTAACATAAAACATTTTACTAACTCTAAATATGATTTTTTCTTACCATTACCCTGATCATTTTCAGTGCCATTACGAGCCTTATGTCCCATTTTACCACATCAGTAGCACTTACCAGAAATCAAAAGAAATTCCCCATCATGCTTTTGACCATAATTTTCACAAATTAAAAACTTAATTATCTAAAAGTCAAATTTTTTTGAAGAGTTCCTCCCTTTCACCTACCACCTCGACCTCTTATTATATCGCTTTTCAAAGAATACCTGATCATATGGAAACTCTATTTCCACATTCTCTGCACAACGAAAAAAATTTCATAACTTTTGAACTCATGGGAAGCTAAATCCCTTCGATACTTTGGCTTTAATCCTGAGTAAAAATGGTTGATTTTACTATCATGATCTCATATGAAATTTGGAGTATACCTTGCCAGTCGAGTGAATTTTTCATCATAGGTAGCCACTTAGTCATCCTCCTTCCTCAATTCCAGGAATTCTTTTTCCATACTAAGATGAACCACCTTTGGAAAATATTTCTATAGAAACATACCTTTGAATTCATCCCAATTGAGAGAATCAATCTCCTCACTATCCCTGATATTTTTCACCATCGACCACAACTGATCAGCTTCACCTTCAAAATGGTAAACAACAAGAATAACCTTTTGATGTTCTGATCAACCCATGATATCAAAAATATTCTCTAGTGCATTAATCCACCCTTTAGATAGCACATGATTAGATGATCCTATGAATGATGGGGGATGTTGCCTCATGAAATGCTCCACTACTGACATGTTCCTCTGTTGTTGATCTGGCTGATCTCATACATGGATACCAGCACCATTTATAGCCTGAGTCAACTATGCCATAACTATAACAAACTGTTGAGTTCTAATTCTGACCATCCCAGGTTGCTGATTTGGAATGTTGTCTTCCTCCTGATGTCGTCCCAACACAGCTGCCCTGTTTCCTCTACGGAAAACCATTCTGAACACAAAAATATCTTAGGCGAAGCAACATGGTAATCTGGAAAAGCTATATGATGTCAATATTAACATAAAATTCTTTATAGATATTAATTTAACAATACCCTAACACCCTAAGTTATCTAAACAACCTCTCATACCAACTATAAGGACCTGGCCTTACAACATTACATAATCTTGAATTAAATGAATAATTCACATTGAGTATCTTTTCTGGTTTATAGTTTTAGAGAGTTAGGCCATAACTATTACATTTCAAAATATTACAAAGTAGAAACTTCTATACAATTTCCATTTTTTTCATAAAATAAAAACTCCTGAAAAAAAGACTCATGTCTAGTTCCAGGTTTAAGATATCATGACTTTTCCTTGATCCCATCCTTGACCCAATTTCACATTATGTCCTGTGAAAAAAATTTAAAAAACATGGGATGAGCGTAAAAAAACATAGTAAGGGATATAAAACAACAAATTAAAATATTTGTTAATAAATACATGAAAAACATGAAATCATTTACATACCTCATGAAATCATATGATTTATGAAATACACAAAGAAATCATTAATCATATAGGTAACTTGTGGCATCTATTTCATACATACATTGTAGCTATGACAGCTACATAGGGAGTTACAATGGAATAACCATCATAGTATATTCCCTAAAATCTCTTAGGAGAAACATTTATGTTTTCCCCCATCACATTACCGAATGCATTGGAGAGCTATGTCGGGCTCACCTTCCCGAGACTTATCATGGAACCACCAGTATACGTAAATAATGACATAGAACCATAACATGATCTTAACACATAACATAAGCATAAATGAAAGACAACATTTCCACATTGAAATAAAAAAATATCATTTCAATATATTGAAATAATAAATCCATTCTCAAAATCAGTTTCAACACCATAATACTTAAAAAGGCTATATGGTATTTATTTTTCCTTTAAAAAACATTCCGGCTTGTTAAGGAAGCCAAAGATCAAATAATACTCGCTGTAGAGTAAAGGCCGTTGTCACCGCTAACGTAAAAAAGATTATTATTTTTTGTCATTTAGTAATACGCTTTGAATAAAAAGATTCCATTTGAATGAAAGGAAAATTAAATGGTATTTATACAACGTATAAAAGAAAATCATGTATTAAAATACAATTAGCCTCAATGAAAGTAGATTGAGACGAAGTCCCTTTCCTTATGCCCTACATGACCCGTTCGTTCTTTAATATCCTGAATAATAAACTAAAGTTAATTTATAATTTATTAAGAACCTTTTTCAAGTTTATTATTCCTTTTATGTCAATTATTACCATGTTATAAACATTATGTAATCATTTATGTTAATAACGTCAATTTTGTCGATATTTGTACTTGAGTAAAAAATGAACACCTTATATTTACAAGTTGTCCATGTGGTCAATAGTTCATTATATCAAGAATTATATTCATGATTTGGATATTATATATATCATATATATCCAGTATATATATATTTTTATAATAGTACATAACATTTAGAGTTATGAAATGAAATGCACCGCTCATGGAGACGGTAAGCCGTACATATGCTTGAACGCTACATTAATTTCTATTTATTATTTTAATGGAAATAAAATATAATGATACATTGGTATATTATAATTCTAGTATAATATCATATATAATATAATTAACTCTATCCTTTATACATCCCATATAAAGCATTAACGAATCAAATCACTTTGAGGGGGCTGTAGTCCGCGCTTCCTCAAATGAGATTATCGTATTGACCCACTATGGAAACCATAAAGGAATTATATAAATGGGAAGTACATAAACTTAAGGAAATAATAAACATAATATATATCATATATAAATACAGTTCCATCATAATGGCCACCATGAGAGGTGGTAATATGTAATTGAACAATCATCGTTTCGTGAGGCCTTAGTTTGCCATCCACAGAAACATTATGTTCTCCATCCATTAGATGGAGGTCTGTGTAATTGTAGTTCGAATAATTCTCATACAAACATTATATTATATTGAGGATACTGGTTTTGTTACAAATAAAAAGTAATAAAAAGAGTTTGGGGTTGGAGAAGTAAAATAAAATAAAACAATTTAACAGAAACTGTTACCTTTAATTTGGGTAACTTCCTTGGTTTGAACCAAACATACTTATTGAAGTGCCTTCTTCATAAGTTAAGGCTTATTGGTTTAGGATAGGAATGTAGGGAGCTTAATTTGGAAGAGTTTGGACGAGCCAAATGGCTTGAGAGGTGTGAGGAATTTATTAGAAGTGGTCTCCTTCTCTAAGAGAGAGGAGGGACTCTTTTGGAAAGTGTGAAAATATTATTTTATAATATAATGATATTCTGTTTCTAATGGTCCAACAATAATTATAGTCTAAGATAATATGATTCATGGTCTAAATGAAATCATCTAATCAGAATTGGACATGTTTTGGATAATATTTTAATCATTATAATTTTAATAATTTAAATAATTTCTTAAAGAGGTAAATACTGCATCATTATTGTGTCATAAATAATTTAATTTATTTGATGTCTAAAAATTATAAAAAAATACCATGATCTAGAAAATCTTGTTATCATTCCAAAAAATACTAATAGTTGAAAATAGGAGTTATATAACACCATATAAAAATTAGTTACTAAAACATATTTTTTAATGTCAATTTTGTCTTCAAATTTAATTAATTAATCTAAATTGTCATTATCACTTCCAAGTGGCTCAATGGGATCCCAAAATCGACCCAAAGATTCCCATGGTCGTAAATGACTCAACCAATAAGGTTTGGACAAGTTTTATCATAATTTTTAATTATTATAATATTCTTTTAACCTCGAATTACCCTACTTACCTTTAACCGCGGAAAATAAAAGTCAAAAGTTACTATTCACCAAAAATTATTTTCATCTTAATGAACTACATTTTACTTAATGATAACAACCATGTAAATCGTATTTTTAAAATTAAATTTACAGATGTGGTAAAATTTCATTTAAATGAAAACGTCAGTTTTTTAACTACCTCTAAGTGGTTTCACTATTCATCAAAAATTGAAGTTTTTCAGAAGAAAACCAAAACATTCCGCATATTCATTATTTGATATTCTGAATTCAAAAACGATGTCTATTTTTCCAAATTCAAAACCTTGAAGTGGAATTATTTAATTTTAAAATTAATCACAGTTATCAAAACAAATAGGGTGTTTTTTAGAAACAATAACCATCAAAAGATTGATACTTGTTTATGTCCAATTTCAATGTGAAATTACTTCCAATGACCAACATTGGATTAAATGTTAAAAATATTTTTTATTTTAAATTTAAAACCAATTAAAAAGATAATATAACCATATAAATAAATTATATTAAAAGGAACTTTTGAATTAAAGTACAATATTTTTCACTATTCATTAAAAAATGAACTTTATCAGAAAAATACCAAAAAATTACCCAAAGTAAAAAATTTGATGTCCCCATTCTAAAGAAAGATTTTATTTGGTCAATTAGAATGTATTAAAGTGACCAAAACTATATTTAAAGAGGGTTCGCCATTAAAAGGTGGTAAATTGGCCTTTTAATGTAAATTATGCTTAAAATCAGATTCATTCACATTTCAAGCCTCTAAATTTTATTGGATAAATGTAAATACATTTAAAAAACATGTATAATCATATTGTAGTTAGTTTCATTCATTCCTGCCAATAAAAAATCTAAGATTTAACTACCATTTAAACTAATACTATTATATTATTAGTGTGCAACATAAGATTCTAAAGAAATCTGTTGTTGCGTATTGGGTACGCTATCAAACATAGAAACCCATTTAAAGTAAAATTAATATTTAATTCACAAATATTAATAAATATGAAATATGTCTTATTCTTCATTTACAGGGTATGTTACATAAATAGCCTATTAGTGAGAGAAACATGTTTGATTGTTTCCTGTGAAATAATATACTCATATATTTTGATATTCATCCATCGGATAATTATAAACACTTTTTCCATTAGTCCTCCATGTAGAAATGTTTATCATTAACGAACTATTTATTTTTTTTGTATCACCTGATGTTTAAATCCCTTCTTCACATTTGGAAAAACAAAAATTTATTTATTTGTTAATTTTTTAATGTATTTATCATTTACACTTGGGTTGGAATCATTATGATACACACCTAAGAATTATGCATATCCTAATTTCACCTTTCACATCAATCGCCAAGAACACATGGGTTATCCTTCTTAGAAAACCACTAATGAAATTAGAATTTTAATTAATTTGAAATGTTAATTTTATTAAATTATAAAATTACATTACTATTTTTCAGGTTTCTAGCAATTTATAATTTGTTAATTTAAATAATTAATAATTTCTTGGAACCATGCATAATTTATTTATATCTTCCACATCATTTCTCATGGATAATTTAGTTATTTATCTTAGAAAATTTCAATGAAATTATATTTATTGCTTGATGTCATCTAAAAAATAATAATGTTATTTAATTAACAGATTGATTCTCCTATAGGATGAATTAACATGCCATCATCTATAAGGATTCCATGGTCTGGGTGCAATAAACATCAGTTTTTCCTTTAAATTCATAATATAAATACATTATGAGAAATGGTTTAACATCGTTCATATAATTTTTTTGTGTGATTTCAATTACATTTTTCTTCACATTAATAATTAATGATTACTCATCATCATTTTTTATGTTTTTATTTATTGGCCTTCTTTCTTTAGGTTCTTTTGGTATATGATTGGTTGATATGGACTGGCTTGTTACTTCCCCATAACAAATGTTTTTATATATTTACAATGTTTTATAAATATATTATAATATAATTTCATTCTCTAGAGGTTTCATTAGTTCTCTATAACACCCCCCTGATGTATGAATTGTTTAAATAGGTCACATTGGAAAATTATTCCACAAAATGAAATATTATTTCTAGATGCATTTAAAACATCAAATATATACAAATATATGATCTTTTATTTTGTGATTACAAAAATAGAAAATTAAAGAACTATTTATATGTGAAGTATTATTATTTAGGTATCATTGGGTAATAATATATCCTACATGTTCTCAACTCCAATATAGAATTAATTTTGGATTTCTCATTATTTTTATCCATAAAATTTTAAAATATGTTTATTTAAATCCTTTATTTTTCATCAAAACTAATTTTATAAAAAGTAGTATGTATCTGGACTTCTGTTGAGATCTATCGCTAGGGTTTCTCCCTACTTTGGCCTCCTTAGTGGTGAATCCCCATGGATCTTGGTGGTGATTCCCCATGGTATGCTGCCTCTATATCTCATTAAAAAATCATTTGTAGAAATTTCATTTCATGGTGATAATTGATGAATTTGGGATTTTTTGACTCGGGCAGTGGGGAGATTTAGATTTTCTGACTCTAGTGGTAGATAGATCATGGATTTTTCTTCCTAATCAATTACAAATATGATTTGGTAGTGTCATTTGGTTTCTTTTAAGTGATTGTGTGAGATTCTTGGCAATGAGGTGTGGCGGGCGGTGGTCCATTAGTTTTCCATAATAGAAGCGGTGATGAAAACATACTTGGTGATAGGCGGTAGGTGGTGGGTCTTTGACTTCAATAGCACTGTTGTGGGGTATTTATACCTGTTCTCATCGTGGTTTCCTGAGATGTGACATTTTGTGGGGTTATTACTATAACAATAATATACGTTGGGAAAAGTTGTTTCATTGTGGTGTGTTCAGATCTTTGTTTGTGAGTTTGGGATTTGGATGCATTATTAATCAGGTTCTGGATAAGGGTGATGGCAAGCCCAGATTAGGTGACCAGACGACAATGGGTGTTTCACATATCTTGATACGGTGGGGGTCTTGTGGTATGTGTGGTTGTGAGTAGAATCTTAGTCAACTTCTAGGCCTTGGTCCACTATTATTCCTTGTTCAGGGGTCTATACGGCTCTAGTACATGTTCTTTGTAATTGTATTAGGTTATTGGGCATTCAAGATGGTGTATTTTAAGGCCTACATGTCCATTGGTGGTCGAATCAATGATGGGTTCCCCCTTCTCCCATTTAATAGATTTGTGTGTTTTTTCTCTTTTTTATCAATGGGATTCCCCCCCCCCGTCCTAGTAATATCATATAAGACAAATTTATGAATAAATGGAAACATATTTTTTGATAATGTAGTCATTATTTTTTTATATCATATTAAGAACCTCTTTCCAAAAGATATATATATTATAACATAATGAACATTATAATAATAATTTTTTTTGGATAAAATTATTTATTTAGAAGTCAATAATAAGTCAACTTGAGTTACATCAATATATTTGGATTGGATGTCCACATATAAGAAAAATGTATTATGTTTAACATCCTATTACTTTTTTAGGTAAATTTCAATTTTTTTTATAATTATTGTTTCAGCAGTTATGTAATGACATAAAGGAATTGGGATGGAAAACTTAATTTTTATGTCAACAATTTTTTGAACTTTCAGTATAAAACCTATAGATTGTGAATTAAGTATGGAATTTACAAGCCATGTAATGGTGTTACACAACATGTATTCATATCCTAGAAGAAAACCTAAAATGGCTTCACAATGTGTCAAGTTACACTCTATTTACATCATACATGATATGTGGATATTGAATTCAAATTTTTTTATAGGTGAAATATTTTTCGACATATATTGGACTCGACAATTAAACTACATGTAATTGGGTTACATGAATTTTGAATTCCATAGTGTTTATTTTTATTAGTGGTTTTGGATGAAATTTTTATTTATTAATTATAAGATTTATTTCAATAAACCTCAAGGCACTTCCTAGGGGAATTTTAAATCCCCAATCCCTTTAGATCATCTGTTTAATGATGGATCATCATGCTAGTTGTGTTGCATCTCTCCAGGTAAGTTCTATTATTATCTCATTAGTATCTCTCTATTTACCCATGGTGATTTTTAGATCTTATTGGTATTTTTGGATCAAAACATGATGTTGTTTTATCATGATTTTAGGTTTTGTTCCTAGATTATTAGTTCCATAATTTTTCATTGCTGAGTTCCATTTCAGGTGTTTCATTCTTTGACTAAGGGTAGTTGTTCTCAATGAGTTTATCTATATGATTAAACATTTAATTTTTTTAAATTTCAATAAATTGAATTATGAAATCCCAATTTTATGTGAATCATAATTCAAAATTTAATTTTAATAGATTCCCCCCCCCCATTCCAATGGAATTAGATATTAGGGTGTATTTTGAAATTTTAGGAACTTTGGAATTTATTTTGGAATTGATTTTTAGGAAAATTGATTACATTGATATTATAAAAACCTATTAATGAATTTATTTTTATGGTGAATGGATTAAAAGAACATTATTTTGGTTTTGAAATTGTAATAAAATTTTGAAAATGAAAATTTGGAAATTGAATAATTAAAGATGATTGATTTGAAATTAAATTATTTTCAATTTTTAAATAGACTAAATGAGAACATGAAATCCTAGGTTGTTATTGGTATATTTGGGGATGGAATTATATAATGGTAATTACCTAGAAATGTATTTATGATTAAAACATAAAAAAGACCTAGTTAGATGGATCATATACTGCTGTGGATATTGATAATTCCTATTAAGCGTGATATTAAAAGATGTGTGTATAAACTTTCATGAAAATAAACACGATAGTGTGAGGATACTATAACTACAAACTATCACACCACATATAATATGACCATGGTTCTAATTATGACTATTTTGATTAAAAATTAAATTTATTTTGATCCTTCATTACTAATTAAAATTTAATTTTATGAATAGTTTTATAAAGAGTTTTTATTGAATACAATTATAATTTTTTTTCCAACATTTTCAAATGAATCCTGTTTTTTTTTTAAATATGAAAACATAATAGAATAAAAATTTTGTTTAAAATTGAATTATATATATTTGTTTATTATTATGGAACACTTGGAGATACTCTACTAGGATCCTATATCACACCCTTCCTTTTTAGATGGGAATTGGTAGTTGTTCTCCTACTAGGACCAAGTAATGGGATAGAATATCATGTAGGAGATAGATGTTATTGATCCCTTGGTTGTTGTATTGAATTATACTTTAGGAAATTGAGTTCATTTCATCAGGTTTTGATTAAATTTATGATTTACAATTTAGTTTTTGACATACAGATTTAGTTTCTAGTACATCCGCCTAAGATGTTTTGAGTGTACTAAAATGTATCTTTATCTTCCACTATATATTGGAAAATTCATTCCCAATTTTATATTTTATGATCCCTGGTTCTAGTCTCCATCCCATTGGGATCATGAAATCCCTCCTAGATATGTTAGTATCATATCAGTTATTACGTTACTATGGTACCTAGTTTAGTTTATGAGAAAGTGGTATAAAATGTTTTTGTTGATCATCATTCCATGATGTTATTCGATAATTAGAATATCATACTAGGACATAAGAGGTAGTTGTGAGTGAGTGTCTAGACACATCTCATCATAATTTGTATTAATTCACCATTGATGTTTTGGTAAATGCAAATAGAAGATTAATTACAGTCATTTCCAGGCACAATATTAGGATTGGTAGAAATCCAAATATAATTTCTTATCTGATTAAATTTATTTATCTATATATCTTATCTAAGTACAGATCTTAGTACTCTTATAATACCTTCAGTTTTGTTTATGGATGTTTTTCAGAAACATGCCTCCAAGAAGACATATGAATATGATTCAAGAGGTAGTAATTGATGAATCATAATGATCAAATCTTCCTGCTGACTAGAAGATAGTTGAGGTTATTGTTTGTGATATCCAAGAGAGGGGATAAACACCTAACCCAATTCCCATCTATTATTTATCTATAGAAAATTATAGGGATTAATTCCTATGTAATAATAAAGAGTTCCACCTCTAGAATCCACTAGCATTCCACTGTTCAAATGATCTATAATAGGCCATGGATTGGATGAGTAATATATATCATCTTTTTGAGTACATGTAAATGAGTAAGTCAATAAAGGTAAAAAAATTTAACTTGAATATTGAAGGAATAAGAAAGAGATACTGGGACTTGATGGGATTGGTGATGAATCATAGGTTATAAGAGCATAAGGACATTAAAAATCTATTTGTTGACCAGTTTTACCGAAATTAAATTTTATCAGAAAAGGATTTGAATTTTTCCAAGATAGATCAGGATAGTAGTATGATAATAGAAAATGAAATTTTATATTTTGATCTAGTACAGTTTTAAATAGATATTGTAAAAAATTGGATGAAATAAGAATCAATAGTTTGTGATGGCATGTCGATATGATATTCATTATCAGGTGTACATACTAAATACCTCCACTTTTATTGATGTGATATATATGGATTTGATGGTAAAATTTTATCTGGATGGTATGTCAGGGTTGACAGTAGTTCCCTTTTCTCATATTGGCAGTTCTGTGACTTCCCAGAATGGGAAAATAAATCATTATGAGTCTGGTGATGGGTCTCGATAGTAGGGTTCATCCAAACCTCCTTTCATTCATGGAATAGTCCCTTTTACATTCTTCTATTATGTAAATACTATGTATTTGAATTGAATTTTGAATGAGGAACCCAATATATTTGGTTATAATGGCCTTTCAGCACATGTTCAGAACTTGTGATTTGTATTTTTTATCTCTATATAGTGTCATGGACTTGTGATCACCTAAAATTACTATGGTTAAATCATACGATATATGATATAAGGGTTTATATCCATAGAAATCCAGAATGAAGATTCTTCAGGTAGTGGAAGAGTATCCATATGAAGTTTATATATGTCCAGTGACTATGAGAGGTAACATCACTAAAACACTTTCATTGGTGACTTATTTAATTGACAATGGTAATTTTCATTCATTTATTTAAAATCATATTTTAAATATATTAAATAATTTTATTGAGACTTAAAATTATGTTATGGATATAACTACACCTTTTAGTTTGAAGGTAGTTTTGGTTATTCATTTTCCAACTCAGGTTTTCTCTTCATCAGTGATTGATAATACATGGGATTTTATGGTTCATGCCATAAAATCAAATTATTTCATTTTTAGAATTGATTGTATCATTCCAAATAAATCCTAAATTGATTATTACATTCCACAAGGCTCTTCTAATGTGCCCGATGGGGTGTGACATATCATTTGGGGATAATGGGACCCGATGTCAAGTATAGTTCAACATTCTTATCCAAAATTGGGAAACATGATATCAGTGGTTTCTTTTTTTCTATACCAACATTATTTGATTCGTGATACACCAATAGTTTCATTTATTTTCCCAACATTTTCTTTCTCAATTAGTAGTATTTCTACAGGTATGGTAGGAATATTTTTCTATTTTATTAGTGCATGGTACTAGAATAGTATCTATTATTTTTTACCATGTATCACTATAGAAAATAGTTGATATCTAAGTTGGATGATTGGTTTAAAATTTTCATTATTTACCTGAGTTTGTCACTATGGGTGGAGCATGTTTTCCTTGCTATGATAGATGATTGAAATCCTCTCCTATTTTTTGATTACCAAAAACACAATTTTTTATAGTATATAACTAAAATTTGTTTCCATGTTTTTCCAAATTTTTTGACCATTTGTCAATGGAGAATTGGTTCTCAATGATTAATCATTGATATGGTTGTCAACAGATGTGAATAAAGGAATTAAAATTATAGAAAACCACTTTCGAAGATTGGTATGGCCATTGTGAGTACCTTTTCAAATGATTTGGTCGAATTAATTCTCCTATAGTGTATATGTATTTAATGAAAATGAAATTCCATGAAAATCATGATATGTTCATGGTTGTGTTTGGCTTAGGACATATTGATTTACTATATGTCTCAGGAGGATTATGTGCATCATTAGATAAATGTTATATAAAGGTTTAGAAATCATCGATTATATTCCATGATATTGAAATGTGATTTATGGATTTTGAAAGTGATGTTGTTGGGGAAGATATTCTAACATAATATAGTACATATTGATCCTATAAAATAATAATATGTTAATAGATGGTATAAATTGCATAATGTTTTCAGGATTTGGATCTTCTTGGTTTTACTAAGATTTTATCAAAAGAATCTAAAGGATTTCTCAACGTTGGATTATATAATTATCAATATTACTTTGATGGGAGTGAATATTGATTGGCATAATAAATGTCAGAGTCATTTTTTTATGTGAAATTTCATCTCAATACTATGCTAGTGTTGACTATTCTAGTGCTAGTGTTTGGCTATGTGGTCTTTTGTGATGCTTCAGGTCTAGGTTTATGATTTTTTCTTAGGTATGGTGATGATATCAATATCTATTTCTATTGGAACCCAAGTCCATAAGAAAAGAATAATCTAACCCATGATTTTGAACATATATTTTTGGTGTATGCACATTAGTGTTAAAGGCATTAACTTTTCAGATAAACATTTAATGTGTATTTGGGACACAAGAGACAATGTTATATATTCTCTCAAATAGATTTGAATCTCTCCCTCAGTAGTGGGTGGTGTTCTTACAATAATTTTATTTTAATATTGATTATAAACTAGTGAATAATAATTTCATCGCTAATGAATTGACAATAAAATTTCTGACATTGTCAACTACATAATAATTAAAATACTAGAACATGATGGATATTTTTGCATAGTTTCATATTGACATTTCTGAAATTGGTGTCGTGGTTTTCATAACCATTTTCCAGTTGAAAGCTATTCTTCCTGAGTTGGTTCTTCGGGAAGAACATCCTGATGATTAATTCTATTGAATTAGGGACACTTATTATAGTTGTGACACCAATTATAGTTTTTCATTCTATAATAAGTCTACTCAATGTTTATGGACTCGTCTTATCATTCAATTATATATAAGAAAAAAAGTTATGGGGATTTCAATAATTCTCTATAGGCTATAAACCCAGGAACTATAATGATGTTCTATGACATGAAACAATTATTCTAGTAGGTAGTTTTGAGATGATACATCACTTACATTATTTAAAACTTCTATAGAAGATAATAGGTCATGTCTATGTATTGGAAATCTTAAGGTATTCTTTTGAAACACCAAGGGCCAACATGTGTGTGTGATTATATTTATATGAACGTTTTTTGGATTTACATAAACCCATTAATTGAATAATGAGACATTGGTGGTGATCATTAGGATGAAAAACTAAGCTAACATTATTCCAATTTGATATACAACCGATGTTGAGGAAATTAGAAATATATATTTTAGAGATATTGTTCATTTTCATAGATTTCCATCTATTATAGTCTTGGATAGAGATCCTTATTTTACTCCTCTCTTTTCAAGAGGACTCAATGAGGCACTGTGATATCATGTTTTTTTGAGTTTTTCATACCATCTATAGGAGGATGACCAAATATATACAAATAAACATAATTTTGAGGATATTAATTATTCCCATATCCTTGATTTTGTGAAATCATGGGATGAACATTTGGGATCAGTTATTTTTTCTTATAAAAATAATTATTTTTCTATGATCAAAACAGATCATTTTGATTCCATTGGTGGAAATCATTGTAAATATATATATATTTATTTATATATTAGTGAAAATTCCTTAGTTTGACTAACTTTGGTCCAAGAGATGATAGAAAATATTTATTTGATTCATCAGATATTATTGATGAAATAGAGCTGGTATAAATAAGATGATGATCTTTAGTGTACATCGTATGAGTATATGGTTGTTAAAATGGTGTTCTTGAATGGTTCTCTTAATCAATCCCATCAAAATTTGGGAGTGATGGGAACATATCTCCTCGTTTTGTAGGACCTTTTGAGGTTATTGAAAACATGGAGAGAGTAGAATAATGTTTAGAACATCCTCCATAGTTGATGTGTATATATTATATAATTCAATTATCTCATATTTGGATGTATCATTATGATATATTCAATTTTTTGACCAGGAGTGATCTTTATATAGAAACTAATTTATCCATGAGTGAGTATCTTGTTAGAAAAATTGATTCTGAGACCAACGTAATTCGTGGGAGGATGATTGTTGTACCCCTCTTTCTTGGATTTTAATGATCACAATCACTCTTATTTTGTTCTAACTTGTTTTCAAGTGTTTTTGTTGATAGAAAAAAGGTTGCCAAGGAGTTGGGACAAGAATGACTGAAAGTAGACTCTCAGAGTCTACCGGCCAACCGGTGTATTCCCACCGGCCAGCTGGTAGTCTCTGGCAGTAGCAGTGGTTTCTGTCCAGACACACCGGCCAGCCGGTGTGAGCTCCCCGGCCAGCCGGTAGAACCTAGGCAGAGAGCATGCTCTCTGTCTGGAGCACCGGCCAGCCGATGGCTCAGGACCGGTCAGCCGGTGGACCACCGGCCAGCTGGTGAGACACCACCGGCCAGCCGGTGTGCCCAGTCAAACTAGCTGTTGGGCTTTGACCAGACTTCTACTTTTGACTCCCAACGACTCCGAAGGCCTCTCCAACGGCTCCGAAGACCCCCAACGGCCATTTGGGTGTCCCTCTCCTATAAATAGAGGACTAGGAAGCCCCGAAAAAAAATAGTAGCCCACGGGAACATTTTTCGATCATTTGGTGAACCTCCGGCGCATTCCTTCAAGGATCCCCACCTGCTCTAACTCTCTTCCACATCCAAGAAGCACCACCAAAGAAGCTTGGGAGCGCTCTTCATCATCACCAATCAATCCATTGGTGCCCAAGACTTCTCCTCTTTACGGTTTTTATTGTTTTATCATTTTGAGCATTATTTTGAGTTTGTGCATACAAACCCTTCTTTCTCTCATCCTCCCTTTATTTGGTTTCTCACACCACCTTCAAGGTGTGAAGAGGTTAGTCAAGTCTTCCCTGTAAAAGACTTGAGTCATAGGTGAGCTAGCCTTCACCTGTAAGAAGGCTAGTGGGTTTCTTGCTACAACCAATAAAAAGCAAGCTGTAATAGGTTTCTAGGCTTCCTTAAAGTCTAGTGGGTTTCTTACTACAACCATTAAAAATCAGGCTGTCGTATAAATCTCTCAACGGTTGAGTTGGGAGTGGAGACGTAGGCTTGGGATTTAGGCCAAACTCCGTTATCAATTTTGTGTCTTGTCTCTTTAATTTCGGCTGCGCTTTAACTTTTTCTTAAATTGTTAAAACATTTTTAAAAGGCAATTCACCCCCCCCCCCCTCTTTCCATCACTTTCCGACCCAACAATGATAACATTACTGTATGTTCTATGGAAGCACGGTTCTAATAAACATGTGATATGGGAGTGTCAGGCATTGATAATAGATGGATGTGGCCTCCCATATTTTATATGGATTCTTATTGATATACATTTGAGGGATGATGTATTTTTACATAGGGTTGGTTGTAACACCATGATACCTTTCTACCAGGTATGATTTCACCATTGTTATTGTTTTCTTTTTTTCATGGTTTTGTGACGATGAGAGATAAATTGGGAGGATAATTTTAATGATTAACTCACGGATTTTATGTATTTTTCAGCATAAAACATATTTTTTTATAGTCTATTAGGAATTTAAACACCATGTAATATGGTTACATGACATGTAATAATTGGGTGGAAGACTCCATGTAATGGGTACAAATTATTTAAAGGTACTTGCTATGTGAATCTAACAAACCATGTAATTATTAGGAATCATGTTTTTAATTATAGGGAATGGGTTTTCTACGTATGTAAGACATAATAATTACACAAAAAGTAATTGGGTTACACAGCATATAAAATTTTCAGTATTGGTTTTTAGAAAGTTCATCAACATATATTCATATATTATACCTTTAAGATTCTTTTCTCACATCCTATATGACATTATTAATAGATTTTAGAGATCTCTAATCAGTCTGAATCATCTCTTTGGTGATTGTTCATCATGTTAGTTGTAGTGAGTCTTCTTGGGGAAGTGGTCTTCTTGTCTCTTGCACCTCACCCTATTTTACCCATATATTTTGATATATTGTCTTTGTATTTATGGATATAAACCCCATATTGTTTAATTTTTATCCTAGGTTATGTTCCTAGATCTTCCATGCCTTCATTTTCTGTTGTCGAGTCCCATTTTGTGTATTAAACATTGATCTTCATGATTTTATATAAAATTACTTCAATTAAATTATGAAAACCCAATATGATGTGAATTAGACATGGAAATTTAAATGGTTTGGACCCCCCCCCCCCAAACCCTAATTCCAATGCAGTTGGAAATTGAGGTGAATTTTGAACAGTATAGTATTTGAAAAATAATTTTTCACTAGATTATTAAAAAAATAGATTGATTTGAATTGATGAGAACCTATTATTTTTTTAAAGGACTGAACGAATTAAAAAGGTGTATTGGTTTTAAAGGTAAATTGTTATTTTAAAAAGGAAAATTAGAGAATTGAATTGTGAATGATGATTTATTTAAAATTAAATGATTTTAATTTTGTCAATTTATTGTTTGAACACATTTGATCTTTGGAAGTTAGAGGTTCTCTTAGAGAAATTTACCCAGATGGTAATTCCCAATAAATGTATTGACGATGATAACAATGAAAAAACTTAATTAAGATGATCATACCTCTAATATGATATTTAGGAGTAAATTTGGACCTGAACCTGAGTGATGTGTGTACACATTTTCATGATCATTAACATGAGAGTATATGGATCCAAATACTAGAAACTACCATACCCCATGGTGAATGACCATACTTCTTATTGTGACTAATTTGATTAAAAATTCACTTGATTAATGAAACATGTTAAATCATTCCACATGATTTATATAAAATGTTTTATATAATTTTTTTTATCAAATCCATTTTTCAAAATTTTCCAATCAATTTGAAATGAATCATGTTTTTTAAAAAATTTAAATATATTTACATTCCTCTCTTGATTAAAATTGAAATCAGTCATTTTATTATTGTTATAAAACATTATTATGCACATTTGGTGTGAGCATACTAGGATTTTTTATGACACTATACCTTTTCCATGAGGATTTTGTATATTTAATCATATTTAGTCTGAGAAATGGGAAAGAGCCTCTGAGAGGAAACGAATTTTCTTTATCCCTTGGGGATCGGTGTGACATGTCCATTAGAAATGTGGGTTGATCTTGTATATATTTGAGTACATTTATGATGTACTATATTATATATTATTTTTTGGTTTCTAGTACTTTCTTCTTTAGGAGTTTTGAGCATACAGATATGTGTCATTATTATCCACTTTTTTGTCAAAAATTAAGTCCCACATTTTATTTATTCAAAGTGGTAGTCACTAACCCATATGGATCAGAAACGCACATTGATCTATGTTAGAATTATCATACTAATAAGGGTACTAGGGTATCCAGGTTATTTCATGAGATTAATGATATTTATCTCACATCCACTGATTTGATTCAATATCGAAACTCATTCATGATTTTATAAATATTTTTTTCAGGATCACTATTAATTTCTTTTTCTCTTACAATATATTTCTATACTTCTTCATCTTGTTTTTATGGATTTAGTATTCAGAATAATTTGGAGAAAAATGTCTTTTTTTATTATAATGCGTGAATTATTGTTTAAAGTCATTATATGTCTTCAACATTTTATAAGTTTTCATCAATATAATGCTTTTTAATTTTTGAGAATTTCATCCATGATCTATAATTTTTGAACACCTGGATTTAAACTACTAATTACAATTTATAAATATCATTGCTTTTTTCATTGAATGAATTCTCTATCATCAAAACATATTCTTCTTAGTGAGTGATGTACTGACCCGATCTATTATAAGTAAAATTTCCATTTTGATTTAATTGAATTTCTTATTTTTAAAATGGATAGATAAAACACATACACTCTGTTTTTTTATTAAATCCAAATAAATTTCAATGAATATTACGTATTATTACCATTTATGATATAGTCTTTGAACAATGATCACATGACTAGTATAAATATAGGGGTTTAAAAAATCCTTTTGACATAAAAAAATGAGGCGATGACCTCAACCAGCAGTACCATTCCCTATGAATCCCATTTATTAGAGCTTCTGAGGGAGATAACATTCTAAAGAATTTTCTAGACCAAGTCCATGCCATGATATAATAAATAAAGCATGAGAGAAACTATATACGGGATAAGATCAAGGTCATTGACATCACGGCCCAAACCTTGTTCACCGAACAATCGCACGAACGCCCCACTATCACACACCATATTCATAGGGTGTTTGCTGGTCTAATCAAAGGATATGTATCAGGATTATATCATTATGATTTTTACATTAGTTTTATATCTAATTATGAATATACTTTCATTTTTTAAGGAAAAAATAAAATTTTTGGTTAATATTCGAATTGTGTTAAGATATTTATTTTGATGAATTAATAAATAATATTTTATTAAAATATTATTATTAAATTACTTTTATTAAATATAAAGATCATAAAATTTTTATGAGCCAAAATGTTATTTTTATTATGGTTTAAAAATTATATTTTTCAAAGCCATCAATTATCAATAAATATAAATTAAAAAACACAAATAGAGATATTTTGAAAATTATTTGGATAAAATGAATATTTTTTTAGAAAAAAGACATTAAAATTATTAAATAGTTAATTTTTCATATGTTTCTAAGATAGTCAAATGTTTGGGTAATAATTAAATACCATAAAAATATATAGTGTGTTTTATTACATAATAATGGCCCAATAGTAATTTAATAAATAGAATAAAAGGGATATTTGGCCAAATATAAGTTATACATTTAAAATATTATTATATTAGTTTCGATTGACTAATTTTATAAAGCCTTTTTGATTCCTCCAAAAATTATAATATATTTTACAATTTTTAGTTCATTTATTATAAAATGTGACTCCTATATACACAAGTAAGGATAATACTTTAATATATTCTATCCACAGCCTTATAAAATAGAGGTTTCTACTTCTGTTTGGTAAAATCATGGGTAAAAATCATGAGATAGTTTTTGGTTTTGAAACTCTATATATATAGATTCTAAAACCTATGTTTGTAAAATATTAAGGAATTACTACCTAATTTGCTATTTAAATCCACCCAGTCTCCCACATAAATTAACATAAAATACATGGGTTACTTCCTTACTCTATTCTCCCTTCTCTATAATCATTCCATGGACCCCAAGCTCTCAAGAATCTTTTCTTCTGGTTTTTTAATTTAGACACTCATGTAAGGGTTTTTTCTTTTATATTTTTTTTATCCAAGTTTCCTTATATTGTTAAAATGATTTATTTTCATTTAAAAATAATGGGGTATGTTTTCAACCCTCCCTAGTACTTCCTTTATTTTGTTTCATTGATGATATAACACTTGGTCTCTCATTAATCCCTCCTATGTTCACCTGTTACCATGACAAAATTTTATTAGAGTTATTCTATTTCTCCTCTTTCTTGAAGTTTCTTCTTTATGATACACCATCAAATTGAAAATTAATTATATTGGTTCAAGTATTTATAGGACACTATTATAATAATTTTCATGTATATATGATGATATAACACTTTTTCTCTGATAAACCCTTCTATTAATTTTAATGTCACACTGTTTGACTGCCGAAATTGAACTGTCAATTTTTTTTTTCCAAAACAATTGTGTACTGAATAACATGCTCATTCCCTATAAATGGTGTTATCTTTTTTCATGTATTCCTTTTTATTAATGACTTAAATGTATTTAATCCACACCCCTTGATCATTTAATAATTTATTATGAAGTGTGTATCCATGCTTTATGATATATGTGGAAAACATAAGGGTTAGATTGAAGTCATTATGAAGGGTATAATGCGATATCACTCCTATTAAAGGGGTAATGTTTGGTATCATTGTATGAATTTTTGGGATTGGGATTTTCATGAATCCTTTGATTTATTGGTAGTTTCTTCTTGACCTATGATGCAATTCATTATGTTGTTTCCACATTTCCATGTTATGATTATCATACAATATCATTCCTTTATGTCCGTGTTTCTTTTATGATCTATTAATATTCCTATTCTATAACATGTATTGTATTCATCATGTTATTATATATTTCTTCTCTTACTAGTCATTATAGCTCACCCATTTGTTATGTATTTCCTCATGTTATACCTTGAAATTTTAAGTACAAAAGAATTTTGTGTTCATGTAACAGATGTTTTCAATAACAATGTTGTATTTCATGTTTTAAGTGGTTATATATTGTTATTAATTTTACAAGAAACTAGACTAATTTATCATTTAGGTTGTATTAATTTTAATTTTTTGTCATTAAATCATGTAAGAATTTAAAAAAAATAACTGGGTTGTTATAGATGTTATCAAAGGAATGTTCAGTAATTTTTGGGATTAGAATTAGGAAAATCTAGTGAAATCCTTGAGGATAAGACTATGTATAATAAAAACATTCATCAATAATTTATAGTATAGAATAAATGGTTTATGAAACAAATATATCCCTCTATGTATACAAACATGTGGATGTGGCTTTGGAATAGATTAATCTAGGTGTAAAACCCGAAAACTCTGCTTTGAGGTAGACTCAGATAGGACTGGTGCACGAAAACAGGCCATGCTACACTCATGGTTTCGCACTCCCTGGGGATATGATTTTATAATTTCATAATCTTAGTATGAACCATTATTAAGGGAATAAAAAAACCCATAAGACTATACACTAGGAAATCGATCATAGATAACCTAGATTTAAGCATAGAAATTCATGTGTAAAGGAAATAACTATTATTTATATGTCATAAATTTAATATATTTGGATTCCCATTTATGTGTTTAATATTTTAAAATAATTACCCCTAATTTTTACATTTATTCTATCCAATGGAAGGTAATAGGAAGAGTCAGGATAACAACTGATGCACAGATTAATGTAATGACTTCCCTAATGAGATGCCCCATCGAAAATGAGCAGGAGTCGCAATATTTTTCATATTACTCAATCAGTTAACTCAATTTTTTAATAGATACATTGGTTATGTGGAACATCCACCCCCATAGAATATCCAAGTCACAATCAAGAGCTTCATGTGAGAATGGTCTCCAACATTAAATGTATCATCTGATCCATCAATCACCAAACAGTGGTAGACCCCATCAAGATAATATTATTAATACTTCAATGCTCCAAACAAGAGAAGGTTCTTATAAATGCATATCATATGGAGGGTGAATCTTATCAATTATGTACATTGATAAAATAATATGAAAACTGATAAAGTGATCATGGTGATGGGATAAAAGGGGTTTCGGAAAATGTTTTTTGATAAATATGTTCCTTGCAACCTCTAATTTTAGATGGAAATGAAATTAAATTACCTCAAGATAAAATACAATGAATACATCAGAGTGTACAAGGAGAACATTAAAAGGCTTACATGATACACATTTTTATTTTTCATTTCACCTGAATGAATGGTTCATCGATTCTTTGTTGGGATATAACTTGGCCAATTAAAATCTGTGGTGATCCGTGACTTTAATAAATATGAAGAAATTGTCTGACGTGCCCTCAATGTTGATATGGAGAGCAGTGAGGCATAGAGTATCATGGGGATATAAAGTTGAAGTTGGAGTTAAATAATGGCAGTTTGGTAGAGAGTTTTAATGGTTCCAAGAAATTTCAACATCCCACTTGAAAAAGGTACTGAATGATTCACTCTAGAACTTTCATGAAGGGGACTAGGTATTGTTTTTGGTGTGGGATAGAAGGGCACATAGACAATGATTTCCAGCAAAAAAATGTTACTGTGATGGAGGAAAGGAATGCACCAATAGACCCTTAGTAAATTTCTTCATTTCTAGTACTTCAAGGAACCAGATAATTTTTAAAACCACTGAACTAAGACAGGGTTTTTAGGAGGAAAACAACAACCTTCAACGTAATAAGGTTGATATTTTTCCATCACTACCACCAATGTAAATCCAATCAATGAAGTGGTGATAGGTACATAAGTTATTAATTCAAGAATAGTGAATGTTCATTTATATTATAGTTATGTTAATTCTTTTTTTCATGAAATTTTAGAAGTATAATCCAAACACCAGCATAGAGCATGGAAGTATAGATGACTTTGAAAATATAAAATGTGGAAATTATACCATCCAAGTTAAATAACTCCTCCCCTGTCAAAATTTGTCTATTAGACTTCTCGAAGAACCTTATCATTCATACCTAAATGAAATTGGATGAAATTTTTGGCATTTATTAGAATTATCTATATAGTCACAATATAAATTTTCAATAGAGGGAACTTGCTTTCTATTTGAAAAAACAATCCCTGATTATATACAAGTTCAAGGATGAGAATGAATCTTCTTTAGCATCATAATCCCAAGCATAGATATTATTGCCATATCAACATGTGTACAATTCTCATATGATTATTTCTATAGATGGAATCTTCCTTGAAGACATTCTAATTGAGAGGGAAAATGTTGATGTGTTTCCCAAGTAATTTTCATGTTTTACTCCAAGAAGAGATATTGAATTAATTATTGATCTTATACCTAGTGATTTACCAATATCAATAAATTCATATAGAATTGGTGTTGCAGAACATAAGGATGTGAAGAAACAATACATGGGAATCGAGATAAAGGGTTTATACACCAAACATCTTCACCATGGGGTGCACTAGTGCTCTTCCTCAAGAATAAGGATGTGTCAATGCGCATTTTCATTGATTATAAATATTTAAAAACATGATAAAGAAAAAGTATCCTTTTCTATTAATTGATGAATTGTTAGATAAGCTACATGGAGCTCAATACTTCACCTTTGTGGATCTATGGTCGGGATACTACAATGTAAGGGTGATGAAGGAGGATACCCCAAAATAGCTTTTCATACAAGGTACGAGCATTATGAGTTCTTAGTGATTCCATTCAGACTCACTAATGCACCAGCAATATTAATGGTCATGACGAATAGAGTCTTTAGATATTATATCAACAAATTTATGGTATTCATTATTGATAATATTCTAATATACTCCAAAATTAAGGACCATGAAGAGCATTTATCTACTATGCTAAAGACCATGAGAAAGGAAAGAATTATACGAAGTGCAGGAAATGTGAATTCTATTTGAAGGGTGTATCATTATTAGATAATATCATGACATGCAATGGGATATATATGGAACCTTAAAAGACTGGGGAAATTAAAGGATAGATGAAGCCCACATATATGATATAAATCTGATGTTTCCATGGATTAGTTGAGTATTATCATCAATTTGGGAGAAATGTTTCGTGATATTCAAACCCTCTAACCAAGAAATCTTATAAGGAATTCATGTTTTCGTATAATGATAAATGTGATGAGATATTAAAGGAGTTTAAAAATATGTCTTATCGTTGCACTCTTGCTCACATACCAACAAGGATATATATTTTCAATGTATTTTTTGATGCTTTGATGAAGTCTATGGGATATTTGTTGATGAAAAATGACAATGCCATTGCCTATGATCCAATGCAGTTGAATGTTCATGAGAAGAACTATCCAACACATGATCAGGAGTTTGTTGTAGTGATATTAAATTTGAAAATCTCACAACATTACCTCTTTTGGTAGATGTGTTACATATATACAGATCCCAAAATCCATAAGTATATATTCATATAGAAATATTTAAATATCAGCAGATGAATATGGATAGATCTGATTAGATACTATGACTGCTCAATTCACTACAATAAAGCAAATGATACTAATGCGGAAAATTCCCTAAGTATAAAGGATCCATCAAATCATTTATTGATGGTAATTGGGAGGGATCTTATACTCCTATACTAGGAGAGTAAAGACATGGTAATCATAATGGAAGGAACCTCATCCATCATTTCATAAATGATTGCTCAAATGTCTCTTTTGGAGAGGTTAAAGGATGATCGGAGAGATGATGTGGGAATTCAGAAAAATGTGGAAATTATTAGTACAAGTAAATCCTATGAGATTGTCTATAATGAAGAAGGTTTTGTATGATTTGGGTCAAGACTATGTGTACCATCAAATCCTGAGTTAATGAAGGAGTTGTTCAATGTTGCACATAGATCAACCTTCACTATCCATCCTGGAAGCACTAAGACGTATAAATTTCTCCAAGAACATTGTTAGTGAGACCATATGAAGAAGGATATCATAAAATATACATCAATATATCTCATATGTCAGTACGTGAAGGTGGAAATGAAAAAAGTTATGGGGATGATGCATCCATTACCCATACCTATATGGAAATGGGATAACATCACCATAGTGTTTTACACCGAGCATCCTAAGAAACATAGAGAAATGGATTCTATCTGTGTTGTGGTGGATAATATTATAAAGAATACACAATTCATTGTGATTTAATAGGATTTATCATTATATCAACATGAATTGAAATACATCAAAGAATTTGTGAGGCTACATGGATTACCGCTATTGACTGTATCAGATCGAGATCCATGATTGAACTCTATGTTCTATTAGTGACTCCAACATGATCTTAATACTGATTTAAACATTAGTATGACCTATCACCCACAAACAAATGGCGAATATGATTTGAAAATCTATACACTATAGGATATTTTTATATCATGATCAATGTACTTCAAATGAGGATGAGATCAATATCTTCCTCTTGTTGAGTTCTCTAGATATAATAAATTCCACCAAATAATACACATTTCTCCTTATGAATCCCTTTATGGTACAAGGTGTGGAACATCGGCATAGTTTGATGAAGTTGGGTAACAAAAAACTGCTATGTCCTGAAATGGATGAGGAAATGGTAGAGAATGTTAAGACCATATAGCATCACATCAAGGCTCCTCATATTCAAAAGAAAATTTATACTAACAATCATCAACAAGACATATGGTTTGATGTTGGATATATAGTACTCCTTAGAAAATTTCCATGGAATAAATTGATGATATTTGGTAAGAATAGAATGCTTATTCCAAGATACAATGCCCCCTTCAATATTCTTAATCGCATCATAGAGGATTCTTATCAACTAGAACTCACACCTAACATATCTCATGAACATGATGTAGTCCATGTATCCATTTTGATAAAGTACATTCCAAACACCTCTCATGTACATAATATATAGGTGGTATCGTTGGATAATGACTTCTCTTAAGGAGGAGAAACTAGTGAAGATCTTAGATCATGGAGACAAAGTTCTATGAAATAATAAAATTCACTTAGTCAAAGTGTTGTGGAGAAACAAAATGTTTGAAGAATCAAGGTGGGAACTGGAAGAGGTGATGGAACAGAGATACCATCATCTATTTTAATATGGTAAATGGAAATTTCCAGGGGTAAATTTCTTAAAGGGGGAGGATTGTAACGACCCAAACTATTATAAGTGAAATTTACATTTTATTTAATTAAATTCCATATTTTCTAAATTGGATATAAAAAATTCATGAATTCCATTTGTTTTATTATATAAAATTTTAATTAAATGACTATTAAGTATCATTATTATTGATAATATAGTTATAGATCTTTGATCACATGACTAGTATATTTATAGGGTTTTAATAAATCATTTAAACACAGAAAATGTAGGTTATGGCCTCAACTAGTTAGATTGTTACCTATAAATCCCATTTATCAGAGTTTCAGAGAGAGGTAACATTTCTGAGTTTTTATCTATACCATTCCCAAGGTGATATCAAACAATATAATCTCGAGTAGAACCATTTACGAGAGAAGTTCGAGCTCATCAGGATCACAAACCAAACCATGATTACCAAACAACCCCATGAAAGCCCCGCCATCACACACCATACTATTAGGGAATATACTAGTGTAATAAAATGATATGTATCATGACCATAGAATTATTATTAGGTACATTATTTATGTATAGAATAAAGAATATACTTTTATTTTATTATTGTTTTTAATGTTCAAATATTATTTTTTGTTAATATTCAAATTGGGTAAAGAAATATATTTTGATGTAATACTAAATAAAATATTAATAAAATATTATTAATAAATTAAATTTATTAAATATAAATTAACATATAATTTTTATGATGAAATTTGTAATTTTTATTATGGTTTAAGAACTATCTTTTTCAATAAAACGTCAATTTTAAATAAATTTTGTGGTTTTTCACGTTAAAATTTAAAAATATACAGAATTATTTGAATAAAGTGAATATTTTTTTAATCATGATGTGAATACTATAAAATGGTGTATGTTTCATAATTTTATGAGGCAACCAAATTTTTGGGTAAAAATTAAATACCATTGAAATATATTGTGTGTTTTTTGACATCATAATGACCCAATAGTGATGTAACAAATACTATAAATGGTATCTTTGACTAAATATATGTTTTAACTTTAAAATAATGTGGTTTATATTTGTTCAAATTATTTTATTAAGACATAGTAAATCCTCCAAAATTTATAATATATTTAATGATTATATGCTGATTTCTTTAATAATGTGACTCACCTCCACATGAGAAAAGATAATATTTTGATATATTCGGCCCATGGACTTATAAAATTATTTATTCCACTATACTTTGGAAAAAATCATGTTCAATATTCGTGGGATGGTATGTGTTTTTGAATATGTAATCATATAGATTCAAAAACCTATGTTTGGGAAATATTATAGAATTTCAATCTCATTTACAATATTACCCCCCATGATCCCAATTACAATCACTAAAAATTCCTAGAGAATGTCTCTAAAATTTCATCCCATATCTAGAGTTCTCCCAAGGTCCCCTAAACTCTCAAGAATATTCTCTTCCATCTTCTGAAGTCACACACATATATAAGGTTTCCTTCCTTTCTCATTTTCATATATAAATTTCCTTATATTGTTACAACCTTTAATTTCTAGTTAAAAATGATGGGATATGTTTTCAAATAACCTCATACATTCCTTATTATTTTTAAATGATGATATACCACTTTATCTATCATCAAGTGTGTTCACTTTTGATCACTTATATCTTTTTATTGTGGACATGCATATGTTTATTGCACACCCATTTATCATGAAATAAATTATGATTAAGAATGAATCCAGGTTTTATCATCTATGTGGGACACATAAGCATAAAAATAAAATTATTATAATGGGTGAACCCTGTTAGCGCTCCAACGAATTAGGTAATTTTTAGTATTAGGATATGACATATTGGGATAAGATTTTATCTAATTCCTTTATGGTACATTGTCTACTATGATCTCTTGTAAATTTATCAACATCCTATGATGCAATGTTTTATGTGGTCGCCACATTTCCATGTTATTATTATCATGTTATATCATTCCTTTATTTTCATGATTATTTTATGCTTCATTGATATTCCATTTGCCTATCATTTATTTTATTCCTCATGTTATATAATGTTTATTCATTTACTAGAATTTAAAGAACAACCCTTTGTTATGTATACGCTTAGGTTATCCAATGCAATGTTATGTATGAAGGACTGTTATGGTCTTGTAAATGATGATTTCAATAATGATGTTGTATTTCTTGATTTATGTTGTTATCTAATTTTCCTATTTTTCCATAAAACTAGACTTATGAATATTTTAGGTTATATTAAGTGTAAATTTATATCGTTAGATCATTTTAGAATATAGTAAAAAGACTAAGGTTGTTATAAGTGATCTATTTATGAAATTAATTGATTGATCCATAAATAGAAATGTTATTTTATTTAGAAACATTCATCAATGTATTTACAATACAAATTATTCATCACCATTTAGTTATTTTGGGATGTAATATCCCCACACAAATAATTAGATCATATGGTTTTGTGATTGGAAATTTGATTTAGGTTTTGACATCATCACATGAATTCACTAATCTCTATTGAGTGGATTTGACTTCAATTTTTTAAATATTTTTATTGATATGTAGTTCTTTTCTTATTCATGTTGTAATATATTCATTATTAAAAAACATGGGAAATTCTTCTTCATACATTTTTCTCAATAGGGGTTCCTTATCATCAAAAATTTCATCAAGAAAAAATTTATTAAAAAATATTTTTTAAATTTGTTATCTTTTTTTATTTTTTAAATTCACTCATTGATGTAAAATTTCTTAATTTATTTAATTTTTTATTTTTATTCACTAATTTTTGTAAATAGAGGGAATTTTGATCATATGTGGAAATATTATAATTAAGTCATCACTTCATGAATCATTATGATGATAAATTATATCTTAACACAATTAAATATCAAGTTTTTTGAGAATCCAATTAGTTATTAAACATTCACTATGATATCAATTATTCCTCCTATATAATTTATGAATACATAGGGTGAGTGGGTGTTGAATTTGTTTGGGTGACAATTAAAAACTTAATACATTTTTAGTTTATATCTACTCTATAAAATTAAAATAATAGCTGAAATATTTTATACCTTTTTTAAGATTCTAGTAAAATATGTTGAATGACAATTACATAGAATATAATAATAATTTGTTAAGGATTACATCAAACTAATATAAATATGTCATCTTTATATGATATTTGATATCAAAGACATACATATAACATGTTATTATTTTTAATTATGAAATTATGGATTATTCTATCTATAAACCTGTTATTCTATTTCAAAAATATGTATATTTTCATGAAAATATCCAGAAAAAAAACCCAACCTATTATCTTCAAAACAACGAACCAAATTGGACTTTTTCCTTAAAAATAAATATATATGTAAGCTCTACAAAATGTATGATTAGTATTATTACTAGAGTATCCATAAGAATAACTAGATATGATTTTATTAATCCTTATACATTAATCACCATATTTCTCACATTAAGATTTTTCTAAACAATTACATTATTTTGAATGTAATCTATAAGGGTTTTCTCTCATTTTTTGTATGATGAAATCATCACTG
The DNA here is from genome assembly GCA_963277665.1 of Viscum album. Lineage (NCBI taxonomy): Eukaryota > Viridiplantae > Streptophyta > Magnoliopsida > Santalales > Viscaceae > Viscum > Viscum album. Next base: position 1,628,951,027 of record OY728155.1, on the reverse strand, counting down.
TGACTATATCACAATAGTATAGATCTTATGATATATGGAAACATTGCCAAATTTTGTTATTTCCATCATATGCAGATTTTATGAAAATATAACACCCCACAGTAAGCACCCTTTACATAGGGATAAACATTAAATATTTACATTTATATCATTGATTCAGAAAAACATGACTGAATTATATCAACTCAAAATATACAATAGGAAATATAAATATTAGATCACATACACAACTAAGGGAATTATTTTTAGAGTTTTATATAATTAATAAAAACTATAACATAACAACACTCTTGTATTTGAGAGTTCATTTTCCACCATGGAAAACTTTTATTACATCAGAATATGTCTTCATATTTAACCTATTGAATCTATTATACACATGTATTTATAAAAATCATTTTTATAAAATGGATAAAATGAAAACAAAATGTTTGAGTTAATAATCTCAGGAAAAGTAAACATAAAACTTAACAATTAGATATTTTTTAGATAAAAAGATGATAATAAGGGTATATAAAAATATTCAAAGTGAATTATAATTATATAAAGATGATTATACCCATTAATATCTTGATCATAAAACATGTGGTTTGTAATAAATACTTAACAAAAAATGATGCATATGAATCAACAATCAGGAGGCCCTTGAAATTGATATTTATCAATGGAACCATTAAATTTTATATATTTTATAATGAAAATGTAGTGGTATCTTAGATCATCATCTTCATTAACTATGTTCACTCAAGTTATAAATTACTAGATCCATTTTCACTACATAGGATACACCTCTCAAGTTAACACCCACCATCATTCTGTTAATGATAATAGAAATTACACAATTCATTATAGAGTTATATAATGACCATTCATGAAATATTCCATATTATCCTCACTCTTCAGCATGTTCTATATCAAGAACACCAATCATAATCAATAACTTCAATATTCCATACATGAATATAATATATTAAATCTCACATTTTCATAGTCTATTTTTTTTAAAAAAAAATTAATCTTGTATATATTGATTTACATGTGGAATGGAAACAAGTTTCATGATAATCTATATATAAAACTAAATGTATTTCATTTAGATAAATAAACTAGATGGTATCATATGATCATACTCCCATTGAATTTTATGACCCAATAATAGATTTTTTTATAGAAGGAAATACCATTTAAAAAATATTTAACAATGTATTTGAAAACATATAAAAATAAAATGATTTGGTACCATTGAAAAAATATTTCAAATAAATTTAAAACAAATTTTTCATTTAAAATAATCATGGAAAAATATAATGGAATCTAAAAAAGCAATTGACATGATAATAGGAAAACACCTTCACACATAATATGTTTAAATATTGATTATGTCCACACATATTGTTAAAAGTACATCATTTTGAATATAGTCAATTAATTTTTTTATGACTTATATTTTTGATTGAAAATAAAAATAGAGTATTTTTTATATTAAAATAATTTATCAGACATATAAGTTATTATAGAGAGAAACCAAAAAATAAAGACTACTAATTTAATGAAATAACTGGAAGGGAGAAAAATAAATTTTATTTTAGGCTGATATATAATGTAATTTCATTGTCGAAAAGTTAAGCATGAACAATCTTTGTAAAAAGTATGATTGTAATATACAAACATTACCACTATTGTGAAATATGTATCATAACAAATATGAATGGAATGAAATAAATTAAAACATTTTATATCATTATAATAATGATATTAATTATATTATATATTTATGTAAATGTATATACACTACAAGAGGGAAAATGGGGTGAATATAGAAAATTTATCATGGAAAAAAATGATACTTGAACCCCATTCCAATTTATAATCATTCAAATAAATATCCATTAGAAGAAGAAAAAGTTGATATATACATATAAATCACATGAATTATATTAACTAAAATTTCAAAATTCATTTATGGTGTAGTAAATAACCCACACAAAAATCAGGTTGCAAGACATGAAAATGTATTAAAAATTTGAGATATAAATACAAAAACCCTAAAAATGATTATCAAAATTTGATTTGATCATTAATTTTTTTCATCCCTACCAGGGTTCAACTCATTGGTACTCGGATATGGTCAGCCTCATGGCCTCAGGAATGCCTCAACATTTTGTAAATGCGGATGACTAGCAGTGAGAGCCTATGGTTGTTTGTGGGGAGACTATACTATTATATCAGAGTGGATCACAATTAATATAGATATAATAGATAAATAGTAGATTTTTTATATTCGATATGACTATAAGAATGAATAAGGATAACTAACCAAGATATAAATAATATTCCAAATCTATAAATTGAATCATATACAAAAGTTGATGATATCATGAAATGTATCTATATAATTAGAAAATGTTTATACATGGAAACTTGTTTTACATGCTATACAAAATATGAAAAAAATAAGACAAAACCACCCATTTATCTTAAGAATTATCCCATTCTTCTTTTACAAAGTTCCATCCCAGTGTAAGAAATCAATATCATTTGTCCAAAGTAGGACATACACCATTATAAAAACCTACATAAAAATAATCTTCACAGGTACCAACAGCATCCCATATGGGGTGTGAGATAAATCTTACTAGGCCCCCACCAATAGAATACATAAAAATTAGTTCTTTCAGTAAAAATTGAAACATCATGTAGGAATATATATAAATAATGAAAGTAATTTTTGTAATTAACCAAATACATGATTCAATCATATCTAGTTTTTAATCACATAATAACATAATTATTTAAGTTCTGATTTGTAATAAGTGTAAATCATTCTCTATATAATAGAGTTAATGATTGAGTATCCATAGAGTAGTCAAGGAATCTAATGCTGATATTAATATAAGGGTGGATAAAAATTAATAACCAATGAGTCCTTTTCTTCAAGGGTCAATCCAACTCATAGTAATATCATGTAGTTTTGAAATAAGGGTTTCAGTATAATCCAAGGGGTATTCCAAAGGCATTCTACTATATAATATTCTAATTAAGTCTATAGATATTTCATAAGGTGAAATGATCTAAGCAGGACTTGGCATAATGGGGAGAATACTATGTTTCTTATGTCTCATGGCATCAAGCTAAGTCTATGGAGACTATCCAAGGAATAAGGATAATGGGAGATTGTTATGGTTCCAACAACATCATTCTTTTCTTCGACTGGAAGACCATGTTAATTTTACATGGTATTAATCCTACTTGGAAACTAAATCCACGAATCAGAACGGTGTTATCTAATTTCTCAAGGCATTCCTTCTTGAATCCAAGGCTAGATCATGTCTGGCCACTCCTATAAAGTTACAAAGTTTCATATTCAATAAGAACCTTATACCTAATTCATTATTTAACTATGTACATATAAAAAAAATACCATTTTATAATTATAAATGTTTATTTCATTTCATTTCACACTATTTTACAAACATAAACTAGACCTGAAAACATATATTATATTCACAACATATTCAATTATTAGGTTTATTCCTTTACCTTTTATAATCATGAAAAGGTAGTTTAGGAAATAAATCCAATTATTATATCAATTACATATCCATTTGTTAGGTTCATATGATTTCCTTTCATTTATAACTATAATGTAATTTTATACAATGAAATCAATTGAATTAATTATAAAATTATTAGCCATTAATGATTCTTTTATCTGGTTGAATGACTTATCATTAATGAGGAAAAGGCTGGATAACATTAACAGTTAAAAAAATTGTCATAAAAAGACACTAAAGTCATAAAAGGGATAACACACATTAATGGGGAATGATGTTGAGGTTTTAACACTACAATTCCACAGTGGTCATATAAAGAAATTGATTATTTTCACAATTTGAGTGATTATAATAATGGAATATGAATTAAATAAGAAACAAATGGTGAAACCACTATGAAAAAAATGGAAATAATTTATGAAATGCTGAGATATTGATGGTTGAGTCATAGACCACCTACATCATGTCTATTATACTCTTAATGAGTATAATATTCCCTTAGTTTGGAATAGATTAAATGAGAATGGACTAATAATTATAAAATCAAAAAATAGGGCATATGAGCATGCATATAAATAGTGTCATTGATAGGAAGTCAAATGACAAACAAAATCAATGGATCAAACCCCATACTGAATAGAATTTAATGTGGTCAATAGAGATCAAATCAGAATTTATATTTTGATTTGCTAATAAAACTAATGAAGATGGGGGGGTTTTGGATCTCCAACATGAAAAATGTATGAATATTGACTTCTGGTGGATAAACTAAAAGGAGGGGTATGTTTAAATATAATTTAAAGGAATTTTGGTAAAACCAACAAAAAATATTATAAGGTTCTATGTTTTGGACACACATTTTTCCAAACCATGAAAAAACTATGAACACTTCACAACATTGATAATTTACCTTCAGGATTATCTCATTTAGTTTGAGAAATTATACACCGGTTATTCTATATAAATCCACAAATTTTTTAGACCACCATGACAGGCATACAGACTTGGATTCAAGGTTAGGTGAGACTGTCCACCCATTTCATACCTCTAAAAATTCCCTATATTATAAGCTGAAAATGTAATGTATTTCTTGCTCGGTTTCTATGAACCGAATGTCCCATTTATTTTCTCCACTATTTGGATTTCCAAGCTATAAACAGTCCTTGAACACACTCAAAACATTCCTGACCTCTTTATAAATATAAAAAAGCCACAATAGAAAAATTTAAATATCAATATAAAGGATATATACATCATTGGAAATACAGGATCACACACTCTCCCACATAGAAGAACTAATCCCCTAGTTCACCATCTATGGAAAGAGAAACACGGTCCTGTAATAAATTTGGTCACTGAACATGTACATAAGGCTCCCACTCTCAAGTCATATCCTTTAAAAGGTAGTTCTTCTATAGCACCTGTACAAAAGGGGTAGACTATCTACATTAAGACTATGTGATCCGGTCAATGATGCATATCAAAAACTCCGAAAATGAATAATCAATGTCTAAATCGTCATCATAATGATAAAAACTAGAATATAGTTTACATGATAATGAGAAAAATAAAAATAATGTTAGACATCATGACTGGAATGGTACCTCTATAGTAGTAGAAATTGATATGTTGCTGGTCTAACTCTAGATAGAATCTCAAATTTTTGGACATAATAAGGTGAGAATAACCCTTTGAACTGTATACATATATTCTCAATCCTATGTGAGTACCATTTGAAAATATGATCCCCAACCTCAGACTCTAGTGGTTGTTAATTGAAATCCAAAAAAAATTCTGAATAGAATTAGAAGTAGACATAAAATTTCAGATCCATTGAACCAACTCCAAAGTCTTTTATATGAGATGATATCCTAGTAGCTCTACATATCCTACCTCTAACAAGGATATGGGTTGAAAGAGATGATGTATCTTAAATTGAATCATATATAGTAATCTAAATTTTCTTCTGAAAGATATTATAATATCTGAACATGGGTAGAGGGATTTTATTCTAACATGATCCACTAGAATCAAGTATGCATGCCCATAGAATACCCTATAACACTTTTATCATATATTTTTATTTCAAATCTATCTGAGATAGAAAAGAGGTGCTATGAAGATTCGGTGTACCCATAAAATTTTTCAACTCCTTCCATAACCTCAATGTTGAACTCGAATACCTATCTAAAATGATATTTTGAGGGACCCCATGTTTCAATATGGTCTTACAATCATATAGTCTTACCATCCCATAAACAAAAAATGTCTCACGGATAGAAATGAAGTGTGATATCTTTGTGAGTTGATCCAAAACTAAAGAATATTCTTCACTCCCACAAGGAGACTTTGGAAAGTATATTAAAATATCAATATAAAAATATTTCCTAATCAATCCTATTATGGGAAATAGAAGTAATAATAATGTAGGACACCAGTGCTCCAACTTCACCTACTGATAGGTGGAACTACTAGTGATAAAACCTTTGATTAGATGTTTCTGGAATTGGTTCCCTAGGACCAACATCATTGTAAATTATGATAAGTATGTATTAATTGGATGGATATTAATAAACACCTTATCAAATCATTATTATTATTTTTTGTGATATTACATATAATAATGTCTCAAGACTAGATATCACACTAAAATTTCATAGAAGAACCCTGCTATGATGAGAACCCATAAGTGTAATGAAAATATTATTAGATATATGTTCTGTAGCCAAATGGTATATTTTGAGGGACACAATTGATACATACTATCAGGGGTGGAGACACATAAGACCTTGAGACACCATTCTCATGGTGTACGCCCTTGGAAATTTTCAATAAGATATTATGAGAATGAGACCTGACAGTACGAAATCAAAATTTATATGTGTCATTGAATGTTCTAATATACAGACATGTGTATTGGTCCTTAGACAATAAGATTCTGATTAATGGGTAATATGAATTGCGTTATTATATGTATTGGAGAAAACTATGATGAAATATGTTCGCGATGAGGTATGATATATTGGGTGGATTTCCAGTAATATTGCATTAATGAATAATGAAAGAAAGGATTTGTCATTTCAGTTTCATAAGTAATGTTCATATCTCAGGCCCATTGATTGAAATGATATATAAATCCATCAAGTGGTAATACATATGAAGTATGTGCTTTTTTTTAATTGATGTTTCCTTCGATATTTTTCTAGAGCTACCGCTGTAGTATTATCATAATACAATGTGATAGGGTCTTTACCACTTCGTACCACATCAAAATATTAAACAAAGTTACAAATACATACGGCTTATTTGGGTGCATCAGAAGGCACTATATACTCATACTCCGCTATAGAATCACCTACAACAAGATACATTGAATTATTCCATCTCACAACTACATAGTTGTGACAAAAAAACATATTCTGATTGTTACTGTAGATCATTCATATCAATCTAAAAAACAACATCAGCATACCCTCTTATTACAGTATTTTTTTCTCCTCCACAAACCAAGAACATATCCTTATTTCTTCTCAAATACTAAATCAAAGTCTTAAAATTAGCCTAATTCTATTCTCATAGATCTTCGTGATATCTTTCTACTATGCTCAGTACATGTGCAACATCAATTCATGCACACAACATGGAATACATGATAGATCCTATCACTGAAATGTATGGCATGTTACTCACTATATATTTTTCTTTTTGTTTTTGAGGACACATTTTCATAGAAAAATGTAAACCATGTGTCCCTAGAACAACTTCCCTATTGGATTATTCCATACTAATTATTTTTAGAATCTGGTTAATATATATAGATTGGCATAGTCTAAGAAGCCTCTTGGATCTGTCATGAATGATCTAGATCCCTAGCATGTTGGTTGTTTTGCCTAAGCCCTTCACGGAGAATCCATTGTTCATTTAGTATATAACTAACTATAATATGTTATGTTGTTTCCAATAAGTAATATGTCTTCAACATATACTTATAGGATAATGACTGCATTCCCATTAAAATTTTTGTAGACAGACAACTCACATTCATTTTTTAATGAATACAAATTTTTGTATGGATACATCAAATAAAATTTGTTGTGACCTAGATGATTGATTCAATACATAAATAGATATTTGCAACTTTTAAATCTTTTTTTCATCACCTGGTGCCACAAACCCTTATGGTTGGGTCATATAGACATCTTCATGAAGGTTCCCTCTAAGAAATATTGTTTTGGAATACATCTACCAAATCTCATAGTCATGGTAGGATACTATGTGAAATATGATTTTGATTGTTTTAAATAGAGAAAATGGATATAAGATTTCATCATTCTATACTCCCTGATGTTGTTTAAACCTTTTAGAAAATACCCATTATTTATTGGCACTTAATTTAAATTTTATGTCCTGTTTCATGATTTGATACCCATTTACATCTAATAATATTTATATTAACTAGTGCATCGACTAGAACCAAGTCTTGGTTTTGATACATGGAATCTACCGCAGAATTCATAGCTTCTATACATCTTATAGCTTCTGATATGTCCACTACCTCCTTGTAGGACGAAGTTTCATCATTGTCTAAAAAAAATGTGTCACCATCCTCAGTGAAAATTAAATCATATCTCTCTAGTTCCCTTACCTCTATTTCACCCTTAAACAGTACATGTTTTTAAGGAACTACTTATTATTCGAGTATGGATCACAATGATATGTTTGATGTCATTTTTTATATTGTTTCTACAAATAATATGAGATTAATTTTAGTAAATTATGTTGTTAAAATTTGAAAAATAAATATATCAATATTTATTATTATACCACTAGTTTATTGAAACACAATATCCCCTACAACTGAAATATAAATATCCAATTTCATGGAAATTATAGCTATATGAATCCACATTTCCCTTTGCATTATCCCTGCTTTAGATTGTCAATAAAATTAAATGTTTTTAGGTTTTTATTCCAAATTTAAATTGCATTAAATCAAATCTACATGTTTTTATTAATGGGACTCCCCAATCCCGCAATCATTTATTTTTATTTTCTCTAACTTGCCTATCAGTTACACCAAGTCCTGCTTTGTCAGTGAACCCTTGATGTCAACCAAGTTATGTCATCCCAAAACCTCAAATTAAGATTCCCCAATAATTTAAAGCACCCCATATTTTGATGGTCAAGCACTTTAAATTATTGGTTCGATTCTAACCAAAGCAATGTAAGGCTATATAACTAAATATTTTATTGAGATATTTTTTCATTTATGCATAAATTTCGTATTATTATATTTCATGTGATTGTTATTATTATGTGGGATATACGTAAATGATTAACCATGTATGGATAATAGTTATGCATATACCCGTTTATTTTAGTTTCCTCTTACATGCTTGTTAATTCATTAATTATGTGACTGCTACAAAGCATCCATAATGAATAACCATGCAACTGACAGGAAGAACATAAATGGTATGTTCATGGTTTTTTAATGTTTAGTTTATCTATAATTTAATAAATAAACCTTGAACTAGGGTAGAAATACCGTGAATGATATTAGGTTCGTGTTTACATCTTTCCATAGGTCCACTATTGTATCTCCTACGATTTGTTTTTCCTCAGCTCCTAACATGAACGGTCTCTATTAGCATTTGAGATCCTTCTATTACATATTATTTTACACATAGACAGGTGAGTTATGAAAAATGTTTCACATTAAAGAAACCATGAGAACACATTCCCTATATATTAATGAAGAAATAAAGAACATAAGAAATCAATTTAATTTAATAAATAAATTAAAAGGAAACCAATCACATACAAATCTCAGATCTAGATCGTGATCATGCACATAAATGAAATGAATTATCAATTTAATAAAACTAGAATTAAATTAATTAATTTCTCAAATATAAGAAAAAATTTATCTCTAATCGATTAATTACTATCTTTAATTTATCACTCTTTTTATCTTAATCCCTTTCTAATGTTCCTAGAGATAATCAACCATTATAATTTTAAACAAATTAATAAATTCATTTAAAATTAACTATGTATATAAATTTTACCTTGGAGGTAACCTAGTGAATACTCATGCAAAACTACCCAACATGTATTATACTTTTATAAAAATTATTCATTGTGACATGTAGCATGCAGGCAGAATTATAACTGCAATTCAACTCATATATGATGTACAAATCATAGAAAATTATACCGATGTTAATTAAACATATATATAAATATATATATCAAACACCTATCACATGTTGAGTTCCAGATTTACACCCACATGAAGGTACATGTCTCATGGGTTACAAAATATAATAATATATATTAAATCAGTGTAACCTGTAACATGACATGGCATGTAGATAAAATCTACACAATGTGTACACTCTTCACCATGTATCTAAAGTACATGGTTAGGGACTTGGAATGTGAGTCATACATTGGAAATGAGGGAGTACATGATATGTCCAGTGGGCCACAATCTATGTTGACTTAGTGCTACACAATCACAGGTTGGCTAAGACGTGCGTGGGATACATAGCCTCACCCTGAATAGAAATTTACAACACCCAGTGTCCAGTAGGCCACATGGAATATATTTTGAATGATGGTGCACCAGTCTATCCCAGTTAGCACATGGTGTCTGAATTAACTATGCTTCAAGAAATTAATGAACACGGCTTGAGTAAATTCAGAAGTACTTATGATGCGCTAAACAAAACTTTACGGTGTGTGATTCGTATTACACATCCCGTATGACACATTACACAGTGTGTAACTCTGAATACATGGAATGTACTTCTGTGTTATGTGGATGGAATTATCGGTGCCTCTTGATGATATACTGGAAATTAATTTTATTCAAAAAATTATTCGTTTATGTTAGATTTGCGAGAAATGATAAAGGATGAAAAGATATTGAAATTCAGATTTCATGAACAATTAAAATGGTATTAAAATACCAAATTCTTAATTCTTAAAATATCAAATAATTATTTAAATAATTAAAAAAAATTATTCTCTCTCTGATATAACTTATCAGTTTAGGGTACAACCTATGTGCATGGTGGGTGTTGCCTAACATTAATTTTTTACATATCCAATGAACAATTCATGATCAATACGATGATGAATGAAAGAAATCATTGAATTTAATCATGGATTTATATAAATGAATAGAAACTCTTAAAAAAGAGAAAGGATCAACATATTTTAATTTTAATTATTTTATTTTAATTAAATAATTACCTCAAAGTTGATTCTTTCTTCATTGATGCATTCAACCATAGATATGCAGTGTGCCTTCGTTGTGTTTTCAAGATCAAGGGTAGATCTATTCTAGAAGATATCAACACATGCTCCGTGAATCTCTATATTTTTCCTATTGAGTATCAGTGTGGTATCACAAAATATCCATTCTCTTATCTTTACCATTTTCAATCACCTTGTGAACCTCTTCCATAGCGTTCTCCTTGATCTGGAGGTGGAGGAATTTTATAGTACTTGAGAATGTTCTTGGAGAAGATGGAACTCTATAGGCTTGAGATAAATTCTCCCATTTCTAGTGAAAGAAACAATTGGATAGCATATGGGTTTCCCCCTTATCTAATTGGAGAATAATATCATAAATTTATATTTAATTATATATGTAATAATTAACAATTATAACAAGTGAAGTTTCATATTTTATTTTTCCATGTGAAACCCCTGTGTCAAATAATAACCGCAATACCATTATTTCCATGACATGTTCTTTACTTTATAGTCATATTTAAATATTCTTTTAATCAAACGATATTTAATATTTTTATTCACCAAATCCAAAACATGGTCCTCCAGTCCTCCTCCATATTTATCGGGCATTTAATAATGGCTATTTATTTATTATATAAATATAACTATGTTATTTTATAATAAATAAATCATTCATCTGTAATATATTCTATCGAATAACTAATGATGAAATAAATTCAACTATGTATACATGAATAATAATTAAACCACACTTGGGAATAATATTTATTCAACTTGTTAAATAAAAACCTATTTAATTGGGATACTAGATAACTTAGTGGTGACCCTCTAGGACTCTTGTGAACTGGAAATAGGGAAATATGCATAAAGTCAAAGGTCATCATATAGAAACACACTAATTCACTTATAGAGAATGAAGTTAAGGATGTAATTATTTGTCACCACATAGGAATGATTACCCTTTAATATAATCATTTTGTCTCTATATTTCACAATAAGCAGGTTGCCTAAAAGTTCCGTAAACCCATGTGCTTGATTTCTCATTTTTTGACTTCCTATAAATTGATCATTCCTATTGAACACCGTGGTAACAAATTTTAATTAATCATGTTCAATTTTTGGGAATTCAATAAATAGGAAATCGACCACATGGGTTTATAGAACTTTCATGCAACCCACATGATTAGAGATATCATGTCAAATGGATTATATTACAAGTTCAACATTTTTATGTGGTGACATATCGTTTTGGCATTAAATTCTTCATCAATGGGTTCCTTGGTGTGTTTCTAGTAGCTAACCATGGACTTTAAACTACTAAACCTAATGCCATTGAGAAATAGTCCTACAGGGTCACACACTAAGTGTATCTTGTATCTCAGTAAAAAAATTATTTAACAAGTTCAATAAAAATAATTCCTAGTTATGTTTTTGTAACGGCCTGAACTTTTGAATAATATTTGTTTCCTAAATTTTTGTTTTATTCTATTTTATTATAAAAAAACTACATATATTATTTTATGAAGTGAGTATAATTAAAATGAACCGTTGGATTTCTATTGTTATATGCTCATTGGTCAATATGACTATTGGAAACTAAACTCATAAAATAATTATTATAGATTATAAATACAAGTGTTCTTGCTTATTTAATATAGAAAGAAGAGACGATGGCATCATATAGTAGGCTTGGGACATAAAAATCCCATATCTAAAAGATTTGGATGGGGATTTTATCACATGGATTTTCTCTAGACTAATAACAAACATAGCTTCAACGTGTGAAGCTTGAATGGAATCATCTTCACGATATGTTCAAGCTGATAGAAATCACCACTCGAGGAATGTTATTCAAGCTGCACAAAGAATCACTCCCCATTGTACACATTAATCTTAGGTCAAATATAGATATTATAATGGGATATTTAACAAGGCCTTAGTTAGTTTTTGTATTTTTTTATAAATAAAATTGTTATTTAATATTCTGGTAAATTTTGTGAATTTAAAATGTAAAAAACATATAGGATTAATTAATATATGTTCCATATTAAGGGTGAATTTTGGAAAAAATTGTTATTTTAAAATATTATTATATACATTAAATAATTAATAATGTGAAAATGATTTTCAAAAAATGGTCTTCTATTGTTGTTATGAGCAATAATTTTAGAGTTTAATAAGATCAACATAATGTTTAGTGAAAAGTATTGTATGAATACTAATATTACTCTTATGAATTGTAATGTGTCCAATTTAATATTAAACTCACTTAAAAATGTATAAATATAATGTTGGCATCTTTTTTGGTAATGTGATATTATAGAATAAGTAACTAATTGTTTCACAAATTATTAGTTATGTATTCGTATTTTTTTGGGTAAATAGTTTTTCTACTTGAATATTAAATATATCATAATTAGAAAATTATTTTCATAAAATGGTGTTTATTTTTTAATTCATGAACATCAATATTAGGTTAGGGAAAATTTATGATATTTTTATAAAATGTTTTGTTTTCCAGTGAATAGTAAAAAATCAGTTTTTAGTTTTGTTATATTTAACACAAAATTATTGATGTAATCATGATGTAAAAATTCTGGATAACTTTTGAATAGTAATAAATTTAATGAGGTGTCCCATGTGGTTAATACTATGGGAAAATAACATGGTCAATCCCATGGTTTTTCAAATACCACAGATGAGGTGTCCTTTGAAAATTAATTAAATATTCCCTCACTTTAGCTATAAATACAAACCCATTCCATCATTAATTTCATTCCAAAATCATCCTCAACAAATCTATTATATTTTACCTTTAAAGGATGCCATCCACGGTGCCCTCAGTCCCCCTATGGTCCCATCCTTCGAGCTATTGATGTTACTCTTTAAGGTAAGGGATCATTTCACCTTCCTGTTTTAAGTCATGACTTACTTTATGTTATGTCTTCTAGTTTCCATTTTTTTATGTGAGGGTATATTATTATATATCCTTATTACTTCCCATTTAATGTCCAATTTATGATTTACCCTTTCCACTATCATCATGGATTTTCAGAATTTTTTATGACTTCGTTAGGCTGCTGAATTTTCGTAAAATAAATCAGGTCTTCTCTTTTCATTCATGTTTCCTTTGCATGTTGTATATAACTCAAAAATCCATAAAATTATCATATTTAAATTTTATTCAATCTATATACTATGATATGAGTTATTAATGAGTGGGTAACCCTTTTACACTCTATTTTTAATGTTTTCTAATACCATGTTATAAAGGAGTTATGTTGCAGAAATTTAATATCAAAATCTCTCTCTCTCTTGTCAAGAAATTATCTTATATTATTTATATGAATAGTCAAACAAATTTAGTTTCATGGGGTATTAATAAATAAATATAAATGATATAATTTATTCATGAATTTACATACATGAATCCCTCATTCCAATTCCATGGGTTATAAATGATATAACAATCATGTTTTTAAGCATTTTTTAAAATGTCACGATTTTGTAATAAAACCCATTTATTTAATACTTTTTGGGTTTTTTATGGAATTTTTTATTATGATATATGTGTCTCAAATGAAAATGAATCCATATTAAGGGTTCACCCTAATAGTGCTTTATTGAATTTGGTAAATAAATTAATCTTTAGAGATGACAAGTTTTACGATAGCTTGATGAATAACCTGTGTAATTTTTATTACACCTTGGGGATGAAACATGGTGATATGTTCATGAATGTATAAATTAAATGTTGTAGCCACATTATCAAGTTATTTTTCTAGTTATTTTTTACTATGATATTCCTATTTATCTCCATGTTATATTTGATATCGCTCAAGTTCACATGTAAACTATTTCATTTGTTTTCTTTATTTGGACTCCTGCTCAACCTTTCCTTTGATGTTTGTCTCCAGGTTATGAGATGTAGTAACTGTACTTAGGATGAACCTATTATTAATACATTCTTATTTATTTGAATAATTTTTAATGTATTCATGTATATTTTTCCTGATTTCCATGACAGTATACTTTAAAGACCCTTTGTTTGAAAAATGTAATGAAAATTTATGTAATAAAAGTCATAATTACATAGTTGGTATAAAAGGGTAGTTTAGTTATTTATGGAAATTAGGTTATTAAAAATTTAGTAATAACCCTAGAAAAAACATTTAATATCAGAAAACTTCTTCTTGTTTTGGTGAAATATTATTTAAGTGGTTTTCAATAAAATAAATCCATGTATGGATAAGAACAATTGGATGTTGCTGTGGAACAGATGTACCTAGGAGTGAAAACCTCGACAAGGAGTTTTGAGCATAACCTGGGGTATCAAGGTAAAAAACAATGTTCCTTTTAGCACTCATATTTTAACACTCTTAGGGGATATGTTTGGTTAATCACAAGAATTTCATGAATCATTATGAAGGAATTATAGAGAAATGTAATTGTTTAAGCATGATGTTTTAAGACATAAAATAAATTATAGATAAATGATTCATAAATAAAATATACTCTAACTTAGGTTGTATTATTTTAGAAAATTGCGGGAAATAGGAGGAACCATAAAAATGGTGACCGCAATGCACCATGTGATGACGACCCTCCGATGGCATCCGAAATGGAAAATTTCATGAGAATGATGAACCAACTGACTTATGTTATGAGAAATTACTTGACTCATGCTGAGAGACCAATCTCACCACGAAGGGAGTGACATTCTATTGAGTGATTTATGCGCCAATGACCACTAACCTTCAGTGCATCTAGTGGCCCATTTATTGTTGAATAGTGTATATGATCTATAGAGAAGATCTATTCTATGCTACACTGTTTAGAGCAAGAATGATCATCCTGGCTGTCTATCTCTTAGAGGGAGAACCTGATCAGTGGCAGGAACTAGTTCAAAACATAAGGCCAAGAGTGGAGGTTGAACCTATGGGGTAGGAAGAGTTTAGAGGGATCTTCTTCAATAAGTATTTCCCACATTTTATGATAACTAGAATAGAGAAGGAGTTTCTCGAGATGAATTAAAGGATAATAAATCTATTGGAAGCTAAAAGATGAACTTTACAAGGCTTTCAAATTACACATATATATTTTTCATGGATCAAAATGGTAAGGATGATATATTCTTCGATGGATTGATACATCATTGGTGGAAGAATCTAACCAACTGAGATTATGATAGTTATGAAGAGATCGTACGGAGTGTGATGAAAGTCGAACTGGAGTCTGGTTAGATGCAATGGTCTTATAAATCCAATGACAACAAGAGATCAATGGAGCCAATCTTAGGGAGGAACTTTGATCAAGAAAGAGGAGGCAAGAATGTGCAATGTACCTCATGTAATAAATGTGGGAAGAAGCTCTCGTGGAACTGCTTGCTCGGGAGTGGGAAGTCCTACAAGTGTGAAAGATATGGCCATATCATGCAAAATTATCGTAGGGAGGAAATTCCACAACTCCAAAACACTAATGAGAAGGAGAAGATGGTGTAGTCCCTACCGCATGTCTAATGCTATATGTGTGAAAAACTTGGCCACTTTCCCAATCATTGCCCAAATCTGAGGGCAATGGACAGAATCACCATCATCCTCAGCAAAGGCCATGGGAGAAAGGTCATACATTTTCAATCAAAATGTCTGAAGTTGATATGAGAAATTATGTGTTGGCAGGTACTCGTGTTGTTTTCTAAATTCTATCAAGTACTTTGTTTGATTATAGTTCTACACATTCCTTTATTTCCTCCAAGTTTTCCAATAATTTAGAATCAACCCCCAATTTTCTAAAAGTATATTTATTAGTCAATAATCATGGTGAGATTATCTGTGCATTGTAGGTGTTTAGAAATTATAGTATTTACTTTTGTGATCATAATCTTATTGCAAATCTATTAGTCATTCCCATGATGGAATTCAACAGTATACTAAGGATATATTATATCTCAATGTATAATTCTATATTCAAATGTAAAAGCAAGGAAATATCAGTAGTCTTTAATGAAAAACCTAAAAATATCATCCAAGGAGAGATATATCAACATGATCTCTGTATATAAGAACATCATATATCCTTCTTTATGGGGTTGACTGGTGAAGACGAAGAAAGAAATGAGAGTATAAAGATACAAAAATTTCCCATCATCCAAGAATACCTTGACGTGTTTACTAAAGAGTTACCCAGAGTTCCCCTAGAAATAGAGGTAGAATTATCCATTGAAATCCCACCTATATATCATCAAATATCAAAGACCCTGTATAGGATGGAAAATGTAGAGTTTGGGTAATTAAAGAAATAACTCCATGAACGTTTGGATATCGGGTTTATCTAACCTTGTGATTCATGTTGGGGAGCAGCTATTCTCTTTTTGAAGAAGAAGGATGGATCAATGCAGCTCTACATTGAATAAAGAGAACTGAACATGATAAATATTAAGAATAAATACCCTCTTCCAAGAATTGATGTATTATTTGACCAATGTAGTGGGGCTCAATTCTTCTCTAAGAGTGATCTTCGATCTGGTTATCATCAACTGGGGGTGAAGAAAGAAGATATTCCAAAAACCACAATCCGATCAAGATTTGATCATTATTATTTTTTTGTTATGCCCTTATGAATAACTAACGCACCTGTGATTTTCATGGATTTGATGAAAAGGGACTTGAAATACTACCTTGATTACATTGTTGTAGTTTTTATTAATGATATTCAAATATATTCCAAAAGTTAAAATGAGCTTGAGGATTATCTAAGGATTATTTTGCAAACCCTACAGATGGAGAGACTTTTTGAAACGTTCAGAAAATTAGAGTTTTGGATACAATAAGTTTCATTCTTGGGGAACATTGTAACCAATGAAGGAATCATAGTTGATGTTGTGAAGATAATAGTTTTAGAGAAGTGTCCTCGGCCTACAAAAAAACTAAGATTTGTAGTGTCCTCGAATTAGCGGGATATTATAGGAGGGTTTTGAAAAAAAATCATGATTTTATTATCCATTAACTATGTTAACTCGAAAAGGGGTCAAGTTCATCTGGAAAAAAGAGTGTGAGGAATGTTTCCAAGAGCTTATAAAGGGATTGGTTACTGCACCCATTCTATCAATGCCCTCAATTTTAGAAGGATTCATTATTTATAGTAATGAATGTCTTAAAGGGATTTGGTGAGTCCTCAAGAATAATGAAAAAGTCATTTATTATGTATCTCGATAGTAGATGAATCATGAGAATAACTATCTTAAACAAGATCTATAACTAGCTACAATCGATTTTTCACTAATGATATAGAGTCACTCACTTTATGGGAAGAAATGATATATATACACAGTCCATTATTTTTTGAAGTGTATTTTTACACCAAAGGAATTGAACATGAGACAAAAGATATGGTTTTAACTTCTTATAGACTATTATTGTTCAATTATTTATAATCCTAGAAGTGAAAACAAAGTCATTGATGAACTATGTAGTAAAGACCAAATTTTTCTTTCCATGAGGAGGATTCAAAGTGATCCATTGATCAATGACCTAGTAAATATGTACATGGGTTTTATAAGGGAAGGGAAATCATCAAACCTAACCAAAATGATTTTTCATACATCATTAGTAGAGATGATCAGGAAAGATAAAAAAGAAGATCCACTATTACATAAGATTTTTGCGTCATTAAAGGATTGAATGTTTTCTGTGTTCAATATTGATCAAGTAGGTGTACTACAATTTCCTACAGGACTATTTATTCCATCTAATCTGGAAATAAAGATGGATCAAATGGATAGATCCCATAGCTCTATGTTCTCTATACATCCAAAGAGTAAAAAAAGTATAGAGACCTTCATTATAAATTTTTGTGGGATAATATGAAATGGAAGATTACTGACTCATCTACAAGGTCCCTTGTATATCAGCCTGTGAAGGAAGAGAGAAAACTCCCTAAAAGGGTATTTCAACCACTACTAATACCATCGTGGAAGTGGGACAATATAACTATGGACTTCTTAACTGGTATATTGAGAACTACTAAAGAAAACAATTCGATATGGGTTATTGTGGACCTTCTCACCATGACTGACCATTTTATCTCCATTCAAGAAGATTCCATTCATGTTCAACATGCTAGGATTTACATGAACGAAGTTTTAAGGCTGCATGGAGTTCCACTTTCTATCATATCTGATCATGATACATGGTTCAAATAAAAATTATTGATAAGTCTTTAACATGAATTAAGTCATGAGTTGAAATTTAGTACGGCCTATCCCCCCCAAACTGACGTCCAATCTGAATAGACAATTCAAACACTCGAGGAAATTTTGGGAACATTCTCTATGGAAATAAAGGTGGATGTCATCAACATGTCCCATTAGTTGAGTTCTATTGCAACAATAACTTCCAATAGTTTATTAAAATGGCACCCTAAGATGCTCTATTTGGAAACCAATGTAGAAATCATACGTTTTGGGATGAATTTGGTGAGAGAAAGATTATTGGGCATCATCTTGTGAAAGATGTGACAGAAAAGGTTTATTCCATCCAGAAACACATTAAGGATATTCAGAGTTAGCCAAAGAGCTATTCTGACAACCAGCAAAGGGACTTGGATTTTGATGTTGATGACAAATTATTTCTTTGTATTTAACATTGGAAGAGATTCATGAGGTTTGAGATGAATGGGAATCTCAACCCAACATACATTAGCCCCTATGAAATCATTGATCGTGTTGAAGCAGTGGAATATCGACTTGCACACCCTCCTAATCTAGCACAAGTTTTTAATGTATTCCATGTATCCCTCTTGGAGAATTAAATACCTAACCCTTTACATGTACCAAAACCATGGGCGGTACAACTGGATCATGAACTCTCTTATGAGGAGCAGCTGATGGAGATCGTGAATCGTATAGATAATGTTCTACGCAACCAGACTACCCACCATGTTAAGTTGTTTTAGAGGAACCACAAATGAAAATAAGACATGTGGAAATCAGACGAGTCTATGAGGGAGATGTAATCATACCATTTCCTTTTATAGGGTTTGAGATAAAATCTCGGGGAGGAAATTTTTTATGGGGGGAAAATTTAATGACCATAAATGTTGAATAATATTTTTTTACAATATTTTTTGGTTATTTTATTTTATACTAAAAAAATATTCCTTAATTAATGAAGTGAGTATAATTAAAATGATACCAATGGGCTTTGACTGTTATAATTTTGTTGGTCAATATGACCTTTGGTAACTAAACTATTAATTTCATGATTATGGTTTAAAAATAAAAGTGATTTGGAATAATTAATACTGAATAAAGAGTCTATGGCCTCATCCAGTGGACTCGAGACATATAAATCCCATATATCAGAGCTTGGGAAGGAGGTTTCATTATAAGGCTTTGCTCTGGACCATGCCCAAGCTAAGATTTAACACGTGAAGCAACAGAATCACCTTTAGGATATGTTCAAGATTATAGAAATCACCACTCGGGAAATGTTGGCTGAGCCGCCCCAAGATTTTATCCCCATTGTACATCTCACTCTTTGGTCCTATGCATGTGTTATAAGGATCTTTTTTATGAGGGCTTAGTTACACAGTTTAATCATTTTGTATAAATAAAATTTTTATTTATTATTATGGTAAAATTTGTGAATTTAAAATGTTAAAATACTTATATGATGAATTAATAGAAGTTCCATATTATTGGTTAATTTGGGAAAAGGGGTTATTTTAAAATATTTATTTATAAATTAAATAATATATAATGAGAAATGACTTTTAAAAATGTTCTTCTACAGTTGTGATGAATATCAAATTTAGAGTCTAATAAGATCAACATAATATTTAGTGAATTGTAAAGTATGAATAGTAATATTACCCTTATAAATAGTAATGTGACCAATGGAATTGTAAACTCACTTAGGAAAGTATAAATATAATTTAGGCATCACATTTGGTAATGTGATATTATGGCATAAGTAAATAATTATTTCATAGATTATTAGTTATGTAATAGTATTTTTTTCTGGTAAATAGTGTTTTATTTAAAAATTAAGTATATAATAATTAGAAAATTATTTTAAAAAAATGAGTTCTTTTTTAAATTCATAGAATTTATATTAGGTTAGGGTAAATTTATGTTATAAAATGTTTTGTTTTCTAGTTAATAGTAAAATTACAGTTTTGAGTTTCTCTGTGTTTAAGACATTTTTAGTGATGTAATAATTCTAGTTGACATGTGAATAGTAATATATGTTATGAGATGTCCAATTTGTCCATTACCCTGGTAAAATACCATGGAAAATCCAATGGTTTTTCAAATACCACATATCGGGTGTCCCTTATAAATTAATTAAATATTATCTCACTTTTTCTATAAATACCAACCCATTATTTCATTAATTTTTTTACAAATTATTCCTAAACAAGGATATGGTCTTTTTACCTCTGAATGAGTACTTCCAAGGTTCCCTCAAGCCCCCTAAGGTCCAAACCATTGAGATTTTGAAGTTACTCTTTAAGGTAAGGGAACCTTTCACCTTCCATTTTCATGTTATGACTTCCTTTATGTTAAGTCTTATAGTTTCCATTTTATTATGTGTGGGTATGTTATTATATATCATTATTACATCTTATTTCATGTCCAAATGATGAGAGTACCTTTCCACTATCATTAATATATTTTATAAATTTTTAAGTGACATCGTTAGGCTATTGAATTTTCTTAAAAGAAATCACATTTTCTCTTTTCTTTCAAGATTCAATTTCATTTGGTATATCATTCAAAAATTCATACCATGATATTATTTAAATTGTTTTCTTTCCCCATATAGTATTTTGAGTTATTTATGATTGGGTTACCCTTTTCCCCACTCTTTTTAATGTTTTCAAAAACCATGTTATATCACCGTTATGCTATAGAAATTTCATCTGAAAACCTCTCTATCTTTTCTCATGAAATTATCTTATTTTATTTATATGAACACCCAAATATTTTTTATTTTGATGGGTATTAATAAAGACATAAAATTGATAAATTTTATTTTGTAATTTACATACATGAAACCCTAATTCATTTTCCATGGATTATAAATGGCATAGTGATCATGTTTTTATGCATTTTTTATAAGTCACGATTTTAAAAGAAACCTATGAATATTATTCCTTTTGGGTTATTTATGAAATTTTTTATTATGAAATATGTGTCTAAAAAGAAACCCAATACATTTTAAGTGTTCTCCCTAATATATATCCAATGAATTGGGTAATGAAATTAATCTATAAATATGAAAAATTTCACGATAACTTAGTGAATAACCTTGAAAATTTTTATGACCTCACGTGGATGAACATTGGTGATATGTTCATGAATGTATAAATTATATGTTGTAGCCACATTTTCACATTATGTTTTAATTTATTATTTCTATGAAATTATTCTTTATCTCCATGATCTTATAGATATCAATGAAGTTCACATTTAAACTATTTCACTTGTTTTCCTTACTAGGCTTCTTGCTCACCCTTTCCTTTGATTTATTTCCCAAGGTTAAGAGATGTAGTAATTGTACTTATGATGAAACTATGATGAATCCTTTCAATTGTATTAGAATAATTTTTAGTGTTATCATGTATATTGTTTCTGATTTCAATGAAAGAAGACATTAGATATCCTCTATTTGTTTAATGTAAATAAATGTTATGTAATAAAAGGAGGGATGCCATAGGTTTAATAATTATTAATGTATTCTTGATTACATTTATTTTACCTCTTGTTTTTCAAGAGAATATATTGAAAACATAATTTTTATTTATTATAAAATAATGGATTTATATTTAGTTACAAAATTAATAAATATTTTTTGAGCCATAGTAAATATTAAGGGGGGTGGTCGGACCATGTTTTGGGTCTAGTGAGAAATATTATTAAATATTATTTTATTATAATAATATTTAAATATAACGTTAATTTCAAGAACATGTCATGGAAATAATGTAATTTATATTTTTATTTTACATAAGGGATTCAAATTGAATTATAAAATAAGAAACAACACTTGTACTAGATTTTTTTATTACATAGTGAATTATATTCTTAGTTATGTTATTATTTTCAAATTAACAGAGGGGGAAACCCATAGGCTAGCTAATCATTTTGTGAAACAAATATTGGATAATTTATCTCAAGTATAGAGAGTTCATTATTCTCCAATAACATTCTAAAGAACAAGAGTGTTCCACCTCCATCGGAATAAGGAGAATGATTTAGAATCGATTCTAAATGTTATTGAAGGTGAATGACATATGCTCAACAATATTATGTGCTAGAACTTAATGGCCCCTTCTACAACATCCATAGATTCACAAACCATGTTTGGATAATCTTTATAAGAGATCTTCCCATTATATCAACAATGCAATGTAGGCGCACTATAGCTTTATAGTTGAACACACTAATGAATAATGAATCACCATGGAAGTAATTATTTAATGTAATTAATTTAGTTATAAACAAAATATGTTGATGCACTATATTTGTTCCAGTTTTCAATTCCTTTTTCTTAATACTTGATTAAATTTGGTGGTTAATATCTTTCATCATAATATTAATCCTGGACTGTTCCTGAAATATATAAAAAATTAAATTTTGGCACCGCCTATCTCACACTTCCACTGCGCCTGAAACCTACAGATTTTTTATACAAGACCAACGATATTAGAATCAAATATCTTAATAAACGATAGAGATGCGTAGATGTTCTTCCCACTAAGAAGAAAGGGCATCTCACATATGTTCCTCTATCATACTAATTGTAATCCAAACATGTCCATGTATGTGTAGGATGTCGTTTCCATCAACAAACCAATCTGGTCCTTGGTCCTCTGCCGATATGTTTTCCCATATGAAATAATCATTCATGATATAGAAACTACATGATATATAACAAATCTAGATGAGATGTGGTAATAGTTAAGGCTATGATAAAATAATAGTCAATACATTCATAAAACACTATATTCTATTTAGAGAACAAGTTCATCAAGTTTCAATACATCACTGGCTTCATGTATGGATATTTCCCGATTCTTCTTCATTATTGCATCAAAAACAACATTTCCATTTTATAAAATACGGGAATGATCAATGTTGAAGTAATAATGATATTAATCCCATTTTTTATATTTGTGCTTCCATTCAAATTATGTAAATATATATTTTAGTCCATTTTGTTATGAATACACTAAAAATATCTCACCCACCAGATAGTGCATCCATAAACATTTATCCTGGAAAACATCTTCTAGTTAGAGTTCATGCATTGTGTGATTATTCTCCTAAGGTATCAACTATTGACACCATTTTACAATGATTTTATCCTAATATATTAGCACATCACATTGTCTAATTTTAAATTCATCACATATCACATTATAGCCTATCCCAATATCAAGATGAATTTGAATATGTGTCATGGTAAGCCTTCTTTTCTACTCCTAAAAGGATTTATCACATTCATCATACTAAAAAGAACATTAAAAGATTATTTTTAAGACTTGTTGAGGTATATAAATGCATAATACATCCTATATGAAATTCTTGTAGCATCTTTTCATCCCTGAAAAACTCCATATATCAATAAAAATATTGGGATTCTCTTAGGAATCCAAAACTCACGTCTTATCTTGGTCAACAGATACTGTTGATTCCAAGATAAAATTACTCATGAAGTTAACTATGTCGATCCAGAAGTTGAATTTATCAAGAAAATTGTATAGATGAAGCTATATCAGAATATTCAGAATAGTCTCGTAATGTCTATCATGGCCTCTATGAGTTTGTAAATACACCATGATGTCATCAAAGATTACCACTATAAGGGATTATAGATAGCTATATAACACCTTATTCATCGAAGGTGTGAAAATTGATTCAAATTTCATATGTCAAAACAAAAAAATCTGAAAATCATATAAATATTATTGACTATGGAATTACATACATGAAATATCAAAATACCAAACTCGGACCTGATGATATCCTTGTCTCAGGTTGATCATTGAAAATACCCTAGATCCATGGAACTGGTCAAAGATATCATCAATTCATATCAATAGATACCCATTCATAACCATAATATTGTTAAACCATCGGTAATCCATGGTTAAATAGAGGGTCTCATTCACATTCTTTGAAAAAAGAAAAGGTGAACCCCAAGAAAAATTGATGGGTCGGTGAAAGTATTCAATGTCTATATCCTCTAGCTATCTCTTCAGTACCTAGATATAGGTTCTTAAAATCCTATATAAAGTAATATACAATAAATATTCTAATTTTATGGTCTTTATCATGAAATCTACCCCTACATAAAAATATAATCCAGAAAAATCATTTGAAAATACATCCGGAAATGAACTACTATAGGAGTTAAATCTATTTGAGCAAAGCCTTGATGCAAAATTAATTGACTAGAAATATCAACGATAACCCAACATAGACCATGACTCTCTAGTCAAGATCTACTGCCTGGAATTAAAATCAGACTTGAGAAGATAACTACCACCATATAGTGATGTAATTGATAGTATGGGGTGACAATATTAAAAATATTTATGATACGAAGAAAACCATTTCGTATCAGGAATAACATCAAAATCCATAATTACAAGATAAATGAGGTCCCAAAATATGGGATAATAACCTACCTCAAGAATCAGTCCCTTTGTTGTCATATTCCCTCTATTCATTAACCCAACGACGTGTCCCGGGTCATTAACAAATACAATTACTGAATTTCCCACTAGATTCATTCCATGGTTGATGAAGATATCATGGAGTTATAAGAACCTGCATTGAATATAAAGATGTAATATTTTTGGATACTATAATTTTAACTTATACTTTCGATTACCCTACCCTATAATTTTTGGGTATCAGTTGTAAGGAAAGAAATTGGAAGGATCATTGACCTTGTACTAGAAATGGAATACCATAAGATGGTACAATATTTTGTCACTAAAAATTATAAGTCTTTCTACCATATACACAGCCTCCTCCTCTTATTTTTTTTAGTGTAACTCTAACTCCCTACCTAATATGGCATAACTATTTCTTCCCCCAAATGTAGAGATGGGGTGGAGCCTCTTCCACTAGAAGTAGATATAAGGGTCTTAGAGAATCTCTATAAATACCTCATACAGTTGCATGATTGAAACTCCAATGTGTCTCTGTCAAACTAAGTCTTCATATTTACATTCCATCCATGATTATGGAATATAATGGAGCATCCATTGTGGTTAGTATGGCTTCTACATCACTAATGAGAGACCTCAAGGCTATGCTTCTTGTTTCTAGAAGAACTACCACCCTACCCCAGCATTCAACTTATGATCCTATCACTATCAACTATTTTTTGGTTGTGATTAGTATTTATATCCTAATTAATGATATGAGAAAATGGGGTTAGGTGAAATACATTCATCTTAGAGTGTATGGAATATTTGAGCCCATCCTTTACATGTATTTCTCGTAATATCTAGTCACTAACGAGAATCATGGAAAATTGTTGTAGCTCAATAAATAAAAATGAATATTTAAAAATGGTATTAGAATCCTATTCAAGGTGTATGAAATCCCCATAAAAGTCATCTCCCATCATCAGATAGAAAATATAATCATAGAATAAATCTATTATTACATTCGAGACAATGTTGTGACAAAAACTATAATGATTAATCACATCTGACCTGTTCTTGGTAGAATCATGAAACATGTAGGTGGAATGACTAACCAAACACTATAGAGGAATTTATAGATGATAAAAGATAGATATAATAGTCGTATGTCATGACATGTCCTAGTGGGGCCCATTCCATGACTCCCCAAGACCACCACTAATAAACCAGGGGATGGTGACTTGCATCGAGGATGAATATCACTAATATAGGACGTAATTCTGATGTACCTGTACACCCACACACCTCTCCAATCCCAGAAAATGATGAAATGTAAATACTACTAAGAAAACAATGCATGAATACTATAATATCCCAACCAATATATGACAGGAATGTAAGGTGTGGTATTGTATCTCAGGCCAAAATAATATCCCACAAAAATTAAGTTTATAACTACAAGTCAAAAAAAGTTGTATTCAAACTCCTCTCTATATATATAAGAATACCCCTTGTCCTATCTGATCTCACAAGGCATCGTCCGATTTTGGTCTACATAGGACTTTGTCAAAAGGCCGCTCATCAGCACAAGCCACGACACATGTAGGAAATTTCCGTGTAGGAGTGAGTATAACAATACTCAGTAGGATACCCCGAAACCATAAAAAAATAAACATAAAAAAATATATTCATCTCTACATAGTCTATTTCTCTAATACATGTATCGATAATATCCAGATATACTCAGTCTACAACCCACATTTTAGAGTATGTTATAACCACTACATACCAATGATAGGGAGTCCATCTGATGATTCCACAAAGCACTCTCTTGAGAGAATTAACTCTAATGTTTTATAGCACTGATGATTTTCATCTGAGATGTAATGTTCATCAGTGAAATTCATACGATTGATACACTGATAGATATGAAGAGATAAATACACTTCCATTGATTTGTATCAATGCTAGGCCCATGCAGTGATACCAATAACTCCATTTGGTTTACCCTGATAAGTAAATTATCATTACCCTATGAAGTTAATCACATAAATACTGAAGAATCTACATGGGGAATGAATAATGAATAAAGGAACTTCTCTTGTCCTTTCATGGGATTCACACAAATCTATACAATATTTCATACTAATGGGATTATATGCTTATTGGTAGGAAACAATACTCACCAAAATTCAATAAAATGATAAACTTTATGAACTATAATGAATATTGTCAAAGATACGATGGAATATTGAATCAAGAAATTTATAAAAGGATACACGACATGTAGTAGGTTCACACCTAATGTTCCTTGACCCTGAGTACTAACCATGTACAATTGCTCATCTCATTCCAGACTATGTCATATAGAATATGGGTACAAGACATGTTGATAGAGTCACACAACATGTCCTTCCATCTTGGGACAATCCATGTACTTCGATCGTGTTCCAGTAAATGGTGTCAAAATGTGTGTCTCTTCTCATGTAATACTACATGGGGTAATCTATATACATGGTCCAGACCAGGTCGTGTGGTGGGGTGATGACTGGGTAGTCAACATCTGTACCCCACACTATGTGTGCGCATCTATCAAGATACATGCCACATGGACCCCCGATGAACACTTGTTTTTCCCCCATACTACATGCCATGTGTTTTGGAATTCCTTGAATTCCATGTTTTTCATTCTATGCAACGACCAATATTCCAGGATCCTCTATAATGGTCTCATTGCATTGAAACTCTTGATCTAGGATCATCCAATCCCCCTAAAAATGAATCAATATGTTTTGTGGATTCAATTATCTTAGAAAAAAACATTAAATCCACCCTAAGAAAACCTCCCAATGAATTATATATCTTGAATCACTATGATTTTTCTATCACAGTCACCATCGCACCTCTGCTAGGATATCTCTATGTTGGATAGTCAATTTCAGATCATTGTTCCATGAAATGAAGAATCAGTGATCATTCATTCATAAAACCATGAATAACAAAGAGAAACATATTAAATGGAAGAGAGAATATCCCATAGAACGAACCTGAGAAACAAAATTTCACCATTGTTCATTTCAGCATCGATTTGTTCCCTAATGAATGATCAATAATAAAAAACTGTAATAATAAACCCTATAAATCCATAAATTAAAACCCATCGTGAAAGAATAATCAAACCTCATATCATCCAAATTTTTTGTTGGTCTTCATTCATCATTGAATCCAATAATGGAGAAAATAATATCAAAAAAACATTCCCTACTTCGGAATTTGATCATTCAATGTTTAAATATGATTTTCATTGGAGAATCCCATCAATAATGATCCTCAATACAATTATTTTTCATCACCGCTGAGAGAAATCTCTAGGGTTCCCCTACAAAAACTATTAGTAATTTATAGAGTTATATGCTTAACCATTGATCCCTTACTAAAGTATTTATTTAAAAAAGAATAATTTTTTCATTGTGTCAACAAAATGGTAAAATAATATAAATTCGCAGTTTATTTTGTTCATTAAAAATTCATCAAACTATATTTCATAGCTAACTCATAGTGGCTGATGTTAGGTCGTACCTAGCGTAATGACACTAATTTGAACATAATGGTGCTAATAAAATTTTTATCCAGGAACCCATTTAGATGTTATTTAATTTTTTAGGAAAATAATTTGTGATTTCTATTTAATATTTGAATATATTTTGAAAATTAATTACAGGAACATTAGGCCTCATAATTTCACGTCGTGTCAGATCCTGGTCTCAAATTTAATCCATATAATATTTAAAAAATAATACTCATAAAATCCATGAAATTACACCTCAATAAATTACTGAATAACTTCGAGAATTCTATCCCCTGAAAACATGGGATGATGTTACCTCTAGAACTCATGATTTAGATCTATCATAATATATGTGGGTTAGAGAAAAACCTACATGGATTACATCAGATGTTAGAAAATCTCTCAAAGTTTATCATTAGTGCACAGTTTGGGTATTACATGAAGCGCCTCATGTGTCACTCTTGGTGGAAATATTGGTATCCTGGGGCCCATCATCATTATAGCATGGTCATCATCACCCTACAGGAACACAACATGAAGACATCGTGGTGCTAAAGCACTAAAAATTCCAAAATCATTCCTCTGAACATACTTGTAGTAGATAAAAGCATTAACCAAAGAAGAACATAGTAATTAGGGATCACTACCCAATGTACTCTCCCAATTACAATCTTATATGTATAGGGTATTAGTACGTGTTATCATTTAATTTGTAGAGGTTCTTGTAATTGAAGTAGTCAACATCACTTTCCCTCATAATTTATTAGAATCCATATTAATTTAAAATTCAAGAATAAATTAAAAATTTTGTATTTTAATATATACATATATAAGGGTTTGATTAAATTGATCATCATTCACACCTAAAAAATTGCACATACACTTTATAACTTAAATCCACACCCATTTGAATTAATTTATACCATGTATAGTTTAGTCTAAGAATTTAGTGGGTAATATACAATTTCAATACGTAATAAATTACCCCTTCCCATTAATGAGGATCCATAAAACTCATAAATTGAAAATGATAGTCAATTCATTAAAATAAAATTCCAGATCATGTATGTAGTGATACATTTATAACTTGTGAAGAAACTAGCTCTCTAAGATTCCATTAAAAACTTATTGAAGAAAACACCATTTAAAATGATGTTGATACTTTAAATAATGAATTCCCACACCCGGAAAAAGATATTATGATCACTTAAAAATAACAAAATTATTGCTCTCTCAACAATTATAAGCCACAATATCGATACAAGAAATGAAATGCTCTTATATGGAAGGACATATGTATGACAAGTGAATTCTATATTCCTATAATGATGCATGATATAATGATCCATGACATACTAATACAAGGTAAATATCCATAAATAATATAAAATTTTCACAATTCAAGTGCATCATCCATTGGTGAAGGGATATCAACTGTAATAAAAAAAATATAGAACAATATTCCAAATTTTGGAAAATAGGTATTTATCCTGAACATGGTTCAATAACTCCCATGCACAAATTATAATATTATTCCATGAGATCCTCAAATATTTTCTATTTTCTAATTATATAATGATAAAAAATGAATATATAATACCACTTTTTGATGTCCTAACCGGAGTTCTACTCAATGGTGCCCCGAGCTACTGAGCCACATTTCTTTAAGTTCATATTTCCATATTCTAGAGGAATCTAATTTGTAGTGTGGGTCTAGGGTGTGTCCTTAGAGAAATTTTCCCTTCTTATGAGACTAGATCATAAAATATATAGATATAATATATAAAAATATGAATATGTATAATGTAGAATACATTTAGTGAAAACATAGATAAACAACAAAGCTCTAAATAATAATCAACTGGTGGAAGCAAAATCCTTTGAAAATATGATTAAGTCATTACAAATCTCCACACAACTTGAAAATAGGTACACATTGATGTAGGAAATACATGCCATAAATAAAAAGATGAAAAATCAAAAACAATCCTATGATCTAGAGAACTGGTCCAATCATATACTTCCAAGATCCATCTTAATGTAATCAATTATGATCAGTTGTCCAAATTAGGAAATTTCCCCTTATAAACACCTGTATACATATAATATTCTTTGTTACATTGGTATATCATGTGGGGTCAAGATAAATTTCAGTAGGCCACCACTAATTTTCACTATAGAAATCAAGTTTGTGAATATAAAGTGAAACAATATTGATGTGTTAATAAAATTAAAGACAGTATAGTAATGTAAATACACCAGTACTAGTATCTTCCTCATCATGTTTTTAAACATGTAACATTTGATTCATTTATTTTCCAAGTTATTATAAGTTTCAACCATACTGTATATGATTGATATAGTGTAGGAGAATCCTATGTGCTACCATGGAATCCTATAATGATGATAATAATGAAAGGATGCACTCTAATAACAATGAAATAATTTACATCAAGGGCCATGATAACTAATAAAAACAAAATGATGATGGGAAATAAGGGTTTGAGTGTAATCAAAAGGGTGTTTACAAGGTATTCCCTGGTAAAAGATTCTAACTATGTCCAAGGATTTTGTCTTAGGTAAAACTGGATATGCATGACTGGGTCTGATGGGCTTAATCCATGGTTTCATGTGTCCGTAGTCTTCATGATGGATCCAATGATTGTATCTAAGGAATCCTAATGTTTGTAGGATAGTAAATAAATCATATAGATTCATGTTTGGAATCAGTTAGTCGAATTGGGCCATGGTAAAAGTTGGGTATCTCCCTTGGAAACCAGCTTGTTGAATTAGAATGGATTCTTCTAAGTGGTCTAGGAATTCCATCAAGAATCCAAGGATTGCTCAAGTATAACCACTATTATAGAGATAAATAGGTCTATATACAATATTAACCATATACATAATTCATTATCTAATTCATTCCATGTAATAGTCATACAATTTTATAACTTACAAGGTTATTTCCATTACCTTTCATAAAAGGTAAATAGTATAAATTGTACATGACACCATTTATTACATTCATTATATGTCCAGTTTTTAGGTCCATTCTTTTGACTTTAATAATCTAAAGAAGGTGGGATTTGTACATTCAACCAATTACTATTCTCTTTATATAGTTATTTGTTAGATTCATTCCATTTCTTATCATTTAGAATGATAAGGTAATTTATTGGCATGTAATAAATTAAATTTATTTTAAATGTCTATCCTAAGTGATATGTATGAATATAATTTAAAATTAATATTTTAAATTGTCATTAATTAATTAAAATATATAAAATATATGGGTAATATGATATTATCCATGTGTTATCCATTGAAAAATTTATTTTTTTAAAGCACATTCATTTAGTGAGTCCATGTATAGATCACAGGAATGGTGGAACATAGAGTCACATAAAGAAACTAAATCCATAAAATAGAGAACAACCTATATGGGGTGAATTTAATTGATATTTAATTAATCCGAAAACATGATGATCATATATAGTAGGGGCTCTTGAACATGATTACAATGGTTATATGTGACTCCCTGAGTCTTTATAGGCATATATTTTCAAATAAATTTAATTTTTCATTTATATCATACAATAAACAAAGTAAAAGAGTCATTTTACATGAAAAACTAACTTCTTATATGCTCCATGCAACACTGACAGGACGTATGTTACACTTTACACTGACTTAGAGTACGATACATTCAACACTGAGTTTCTACAAAACATCTATTTTTATTTATATAATTTAAAGAAGATAATTATAACCTAGCCATTAAACCTAGTTATATGAATAGTATTAATTAATTTTCGAATATTTATCATATATTTTTATACAATTAAAACATATTGATAATTTAATTTTGTATTTTTTTTCTAATGTCCATATATGATTAAAAACATTGTTTTCTCGAATGAGACACTTTTAATGTCCTTTTTATCAAAAAAATAAAAATAATTTTAGACACATTTTGAAATTTAATATGATAAAATAATAATTTTTTTAAATTTAAAATTCAAAAATTATCTTAGGGTGAAATTTTGTGATATTTTTGAGATACATCATTTTTTTATGAATAGTGAGATGTATCTATTTTTTATTCAAAACATTTTTTAAATTCAGTTTATTTTTAAGGATAAAATATATTTTAATTTCATATAAAAGATAAATTAGATAATATTTTTTGAAAATTAATCCAATAATTTCCATTTTAACCATTTATATATTGATATTTAATATAATCACAATGAAAACATTTGATCATTTTTTTGTTTACAAACTGTCATCGTCGTTTCGACAGTAGAATTAATTTTTAAATTTTTTTTTCCCAATTATGTTATTAAAATTTGGATAAATGGATTAAATATTTTTAATTGGAATAATTTACTATTTTAATAATGTTAACTATTTTTTACCAAAAATATTACTGAAAGTGATTAAAAGTAATTAGATCTATTAAGAGAAAAATTAGGCTAATTATGTAATATACCCTAAAATTAAGACTAAAACCTAATAATAAACATTTCAAACACCAATTATATTTCAATATTTATACCCCATCATAAATTATATCAAACTTGAATAATTATTGGATCAAAATTCAATAGATAAAAAGTGGGTGGAATTCTCCCCTTAAATATTTAGAAGAGTGTCACCCTCTTCCACTATAAAAGGCCACTAATTCTACCCATTAAAAACACC
This sequence comes from Viscum album, assembly GCA_963277665.1. Taxonomy (NCBI): domain Eukaryota; kingdom Viridiplantae; phylum Streptophyta; class Magnoliopsida; order Santalales; family Viscaceae; genus Viscum; species Viscum album. The sequence goes on along the minus strand of OY728155.1, from coordinate 1,628,917,265 downwards.
TATAAAACCTATTGAGTTTGGAAAATGCATTCAAAATATAATTCCCCAAAATCCAACCTTATACCTTGAAGCCTACCATCGGGCATAAAGCCTCTCAAGGAATCCATTTCGAACATACTGAAAGGCATTACCCGATTTATAGGTCACGTCTTCTCTCAAAATCTTTTCATTTATTTAACTTCTCCACACCATCCTCTGTTTTTATTTAATTTTTTTAGTTAGAAACACTATACTAAATATAATATGATGTATTTATGATAATGGTTCCACTTATACTTACACATACCTCCATCTAATGGATATCAACCATATTGTTTCCATGTTTGGTGAATTACTTCCTCAGGAAAAGATGATTGTTCATTTTTCATTTACCACAAATCATTGTGGCCATTATAATGGAAGGTAATATTATATATGTCATATAATGTATTTATTATGTCTTTACACTTCTTTTTATCTTTTACAACACACATCTATGAACTTTCCATTGTGTGTCAATCTGATAATCTCATTTGAGGAATTGTGGACTACTGCCCCTCAAAGAGATGTGATTCGTTCACACCCCACATGGAATGTATTAAGGAATGAAATAGAGGTATTATAGGGTATATATGATATATAATTTATAATTTTATAATGATGTATATAAAAATTTATATACATATGTCTTTTCCTTAATTTATTTCAATATGACCATAAGGACAGAAACGTCGTTCATGTGTACGTATGACTTAACTTCTCCCTGAACCGTGTAGTCCATTTCATAAGTAATTATTTTTTATATTAGTATAATATATATATTATATAAATTATATTTATATAATTTTTGATATTCTCGAATTATGATACGTGTATAAGGACCAACGATATAACAAATTTAGACACATGTGAAGAACAAAGCGAATATTTCCCAAAGGGAAACCATAACATATAATCATTTACAAGAGGGTAATATAACATCATAAAAAATAATGAATGGAAATATATAAAAAAATTATTCTATAAAATATTTATAATAAACATATAATTATTAGATGGGAATCTAGTACGATTACAGATAGAGTCAAGACACAATGTAAGGGGAATTTCATCTCACTTTTAATATCTTGAGATAAATGTTATTTTCTCCACTCTTTACATTTATGTGGTGTATGTATTTCTAATTAATGTATTATATGTATCATATACATAAATTTTATGTGTTTTAACATGTCACATTTATGGTCTTTCCTTTAGGGTGTTTAAGATTCAAAATTTACCAAATCGATAAAATGTTTTTCTCAATTTTCCTTATTTGAGACTCATGTTTTGATGTGCACCTAAACTCTTTTTCAAGGTGAATATATTTCATGTTTATGTTTCATATCATTAGTCAAATTAATTTCATTATATTTTATATGTAATTTAATTTATTTTTCTTGCGTAGATATTATTATCCCATGATACCATGTTATAAGAGTTTATTGAGATAATCACATTACTTTTTGAGATTGTTAATGTTTATGCTTCCTTTGATGAAATCGTATGATCCATATCTCAATAATATTCATAATTTTCCTTCTATTTTTTACATTGAATATATCCTCACCCGTGATAACAAATTTTAAACACTTTGGTACTTAAGATTTTATTTTTATGTAAAATATGACTCTCTGTCTCTCTTCGATATAGAATTTATTATATTCAGAAAATATGTATTTGAAAATTATTTATAAATATAAAAGAGGATAATTATGAAGGAAAATAATTTTAAAAATGTTTTATTCTTTTTAAATGATCCTTTATTTGTTTTTAATTATTTTTTAAAATGAAATGGAATATAAATATAATATGTTATAAAAGGCCTTTTTTGAAGAATAATTGATACATTCCTCATGAAATGTTTTGAAAAGATCATTCAAATTTCCTTATCATCTAAGATGAAATCCATTTTCATTACCCATGCCTTTATAGAGAAATTATTCAATGTATTAATTTATATTGTTTGTCAGAATGGATTATGTTTTGTAGGCATGTTGTTATGAAACTGTTTTCTCATTCACACATTATATTCTTTTGAAATGCGCTTCATTTCACCGGTCATGTTTATGAGGAAATAATTATGAAACATGTCTCATTCTATGTGTGATGATATGTTTACATGTTTATGATACCCATTTCATTTCATGTATTTTTATATGTCTATTTATGATCTTGGGTAACATGTATGTCTGATTTAATTATGTGATGGGTGGGACCTATATCTCCCTCCAATGCATTGGGTTAGGTTTTATATTTAATGAGATAAATTGGAATTGAATTAGGGTTACAAAATTCAATGATATAGGGATGGAATGAGGGTCACACGATTCAGTAATGAAGGGATTGAACTTGGGTTTACTCGGTTTTGTATAGGACTTTCTTCACTATGATTCTCTTGGAAGTGATTCCTTGGATTCTATAGAAATATTATTATATTATTAAATGTATTCTACAATTCCATGTTATTCTCTTATGTTATGATATTTTGTCTGATTTAATTTACCTCAATTTTATTCATGCCTAATGAATTATCAAGCTTTATTCCATGATTCATGTTTATGATCTTTGAAATAGAGGGTATGATCTTTTATTTTCCTGCTCAAATTCTCAAACCCCTAGGCCCATGATTACACTTAAATGTCTCACATTTTAACCTTACTGAGCATTTGATCTCACCCCTTTTTATGTTTCCTTCACTATGTTAAGAATATATGTATATTTTTTTGATTTGTATAAGAATGGTTTTAGTCAACAATAACCTAGATGGATAAAATGTAGCTCACAGATATATGAGTGTTTATGTTTCCAAGTTTCCAAAGGCACTATACCAACTAAGGTCTTTTGGTATCTATTTGTGTAATGTTTTAGTATTCTGCAACTTTCATGTAATTTAAATTTATAAAAAGGGAGGGTTTCTATAGTTGGTATCAGAGAAAATTTATAGTTAACCATTGGAAACTAGTATGAGAAAATCATAGTATAAAACTTAAAGAAATGTCTCTCGATAAGTCTAAGGATAAGGAATATTATACGAAAATATCCTAGAATTTTGGTGAAGGATAGAATAAGTGGTTTATTTTTAATCAATCTATTTCTGGATACTACATGTGTATTTGGATGTTACAAATATTTACATAGGGGTAACAACTATGACCAGTTATTCTGGGATTGACCCAGGGTAATCTAGTACATGACAATGGGCCTTATGGGACACCTGGTTTGAAAATACTAGGGGATATTCTTTTCAAATTCACACACTCTTCACGAACCATTATAAAGGATTTAAATATAATTTGACTATGGATAATCTATGATAAACATAAGCTTTCATAGAATAATGATGTATTCATAAGTTAGACATTCAATAAGTGGTTTTTCTTGATAATGTGGTTCCTCATTATTATAACTATTTCATACTTTATATTTATGGTTTTGGTCAATGGATGGAAAACAAGGGAACCTCATTAATTGAGATTGTGAAAGATAATGTAATTATTTTCATCTTGGGAAAATTATTTCTATGGGAGATAGAATGAAAACCCACATTTTTAAGCCCACACTACATTCTAAATAAGTGAATCATAGTGGACATCAAAATGAGAAAAGGAGGAAGAAACATTTTTTTGAGTCATTCATGACGCAACATCCACCTTCTATTGTAGGGTCTTCTGATCCACTTTTTGTTGAACAATTTATTAGTACCACAGAAATGACATTCTCTGTTCTTAAATTTTCAGATCATGAGAAAGTCATTCGGGATGTTTATTAGTTATATAGAAAAGTAGTTTATTGGTGGACTATAATTAATAATATGAGGCTACTTGATGAGATTGAATCCATGGTCTGGGAATTGTTCAAAACATATTTTTCAATAAGTACATTCCTTTAATTCTTAGAACCAAGATGGAGAAAGAGTTACTTGAGTTAAAGGAATGTTTGATGATTCTATTGGAACATAGAAGGGAAATTTTAGGAGACATACAAGGTATGATTTATAAATTACCATCAAACCCAAATGTAAACATGATAGGGCCTTCTTTTGATTCATTAAAAATCACATAATGACATTTTCCATAAGATAATTTTGTAGAAATGAAGAGATTTTGCAATGTGCAATCAGGGTTTAAAGGAAGGTTGGAGTTGCGTATCAATCTCAGGGATTTGAAATGAAGAGGGAGATGGAGTTTAAAGTAAAAATATAAAACCATGAAGAAAATAAGATTTCATTTTCATTATTCTCAAAATGTGGGAATAATCGTGGGGGAAATTTTATTATGGGGTCTAGTAAATGTTTTATGTGTCGATAGGAAGGCCATCAGGTAATTTATTACCGAGGTGATGGGAAAATGTTGTAACCAAATACTAATGGTGAAATTCTCTATAGAATGCACCTCCCATAGTTTAGTTCTTCTTGTTTAGGGAGAATGGTAATTATTCTAACCAATCCAAAACCCAATGGTTGGTGATGTTGAAAAATGAAAGCATACTCTTAAGCCAAGGGGTAAGAGGAAATCTCATGAAATCTCTATTTCAGATGAGGGATGCGATAATGACATGATAAAAGGTACATTTTCCATACACTATAGAACTAATAATGTCATATTGGAATATAAATCTACCCATTATTTCATATCTACAATATTTTATTAGGGTTTTATGATTCCTCCAAAATAGTTAGATGTGGAATTATCAGTGCATACCCCAAATGGTACGGTGATTTCATCTCAAGTCTATGATTCATATCTAGTTGATTTTTTTTTGGGACTGTACTTCCTAAAAAAAATTTCTTAATTCCTTTGGTCAATTTTTATGTCATCTAAGGCATGGATTTTCCTCCTCTACATAAATCCCACATCAATTTTCTAGAAGGGATGTTATTCTCAATATTTCAAACCCTCTGATGATAATCGATCAATGTGACGATAAGTATGAACTTCCTATGGTGATTACATCAAGTGTATGGGTCTTAATTATAATGAAAACGGGGTTTTATATCAATTTTTTTGAGAATATCTATATCAATGATAATCCTATTGTTCTGAATTTTTTGGATGTCGAACCAAAATTTTTTCCCAGTCTACCACCAAAACATGAATTTGAGTTCGCGATATATTTTATACCAGGTACCACACCAATTTCAGAGACACGTTATAGAATGGACCTGATTGATTTGTAGGAATCAAAGACGCAAATCAATTAAAAACATTATAATGGATTCCTTCTTCCATGTTTTTCACCTAGGGGTGCACTGGTTATTTTATGAAAATAAAAAATTGATCAATATTAATCTGCACTGATTATCAGGAGTTTGAAAAGATCACAATCGCGAACAAGTATCATCTCCCTCATATTGATGACTAGATTGATCAACTACATGGATATGAATTCCTTTCAAGAATTTACATTCATTCAGGATATCATTAATTTAATGTCAAGAATGAGGATATACCCAGGATGACATTCTATACATGTTATGATCACTATGAATATATAGTGATGCCTTTTGGTCTTAGTAATGATAATTATATCATCATGGATTTAATGAATTGAGTCATTAGATATTACCATGACCTATTTGTGGAAGTATTTGTAGATGAAATTCATATCAATTTAATGATAAAGGAATTGATTGAAGATCACTTGACAATTCAACTGAAGACCCTAAAAAAGGATATGTTATATGAAAAATATAAAATGTTTCAATTTTGGATGTAAAAGGTTTCATGTTGGGTCAAATAATCGCAAGAGATCGTATAAGAGTAAATCAACATATGAAAGAGGTCATTTAAAGATATCCTATAAGAACTGTGGTGACTAAGATTTGTGGTTTTTTAGAATAACCGGATATTATTGATGGTTTGTGGAGAATTTTTCCAAAATAACTAACCTCATAACCATGTTAACTCCAAAGGGTGTTATGGTCCTTTGGATAGATGAATGTGAGAAAAATTTATAGGAACTAAAGAGATATTCGGTCAGTGAACCTATTCATACATTACCCTGCATTGGAGAAGGTTTTGTAATCTATAGTGATGCACTCATGAGGGATTGGGATGTGTTCTTTTGAAAAATAACATAGCAATAGCCTATGCCTCACAAAGGTTGATGATTCCTGAGAAAAATTACCCAACTCATGATATGGAGTTAACATCGGTACAATTTTCATTATAGATATAGAGGCATTATCTTTTTAGGGAATAGTGTGATATATATAGCTATTATAAAATTCTGAAATATATATTCAAAAAGAAGGATTAATACATTCTCCAATGAATATAGTTTGTGTTGATAAATGACTATAACTACCCAATACAATACCACCCAGGGAAAAAGAATAAGGTGGTCGATTCTTTGAGTTAAAAGGATCATGCTAGATTATATATGATGCGGATAAAAAAGATCCAATATTTCTAGATTTCCAAAGGATAGATGAAGGAATTATAAATGATGGAGAAATATATATCATTATAAATTGAATATTCATACCTCTATCCACGTGAATATTAAGGGGGTGTATAATAAAGATGAAGATCTATAAAAGTATGTTAGAAATGCTCCTGTGTTTAACCTGAATCATGATTGAATTATTATGTTCATGAACTATGTGTGTGTTTCTTCAATTCTTGATTTAAATAAGGATCTATTATAATAATCTCATAGTTCTCAAATTTTTTTCATCCTATAAGTACGAATAAGTATAGGGACATAACAAATTTTTATGGTGGGATTTCATGAAGGGATATATCACGAAGTTTGTTTCTTGGTGTTTTATAGGACAAAATGTTAAGGATGAAAAAACAGTCTAAAGGGGTGTTTATTCTATTACGCATACCGTAATGGAAATGGGAGAAAATTAATATGGATTTTTTTTGTCGGATTATCGAAAAACATTAATGGGAATAAAGCTATATGGGTGTTAGTTTGTCACCATACTAGTTCATCAAACATTATTGAAATAACATAAGATTTATCTCTTTACCAGCTTTCAAAAATATACATTACGAATTTGTTAAGGTTTCTTGGAGTACCAAATTCTATTTTGTCACATCGGGATCCAAATTTTACCTCAACATTCTAGTGATTTCTTCAGAATTAACATGACAAAAAATTATTTCTCAACACTGCTTACCATCCCAAGATAGATGGCCAGTCTGAAAGAACATTTCAATCCTTAGAGGATTTGTTAAGATCTTGTTCTTTTGATTTAAAAGGTGGTTAGGATCAATACCTTCCTCTAGTTGATTTTTTTACCACAATATCGTTTAACCAATACTTCATATGGAACCGTATGAATCCATATATGGTAATAAATGTATAGACCCAACATGCAAGAGAATGTTAGACAAATAAGGCTATTAGAACCTGAGATTTCTCAAGAAATGGTCAACAATGTTATAACCATTAAGAATCATATCGAGACAAAAAAAATGGTAATAGAATAGTTTTGAGGATAACCATTGGCATGACCTAGAATATGTTTTTTTGAGAAAAGGTTTTTCTACGAATCTCACCCTAGATGAATGATATGAGATTTTGGGGGAATGGTAAACTAATCCCCAGGTAAATTGACCCCATTGAAATTTTTGATCATATGGGCATGGTAGAATATTTCTTGGAACTTCATAAAACATTATCTAAATTCCATGATTGGTTATATTTATTTCTCCTATGGAAAGAATCACCTTTCACTTTACATCTACTGAACTCATAGGTCATACTACTAGAGCAAGATTTTTCTTATGAGGAACAACATGTAGATATTACGGACCGAATAGAGAAAGTTATATAAACCAGTACCACTAACCTAGACAATGGTTTTTGGAGAAATAAATAGTTAGAGGAATCTACGTGGGAACTTGAGGATATGTTGAGGTAGATGTGTGCTAATTTATTTTACCTGAGTGAAAATTTTGAAGTGAAAATTCATTTTTAAGGGGGGTAGAATGTATCGCCAAATATTTTTATAGAAATGTTTTTTCCAAATAAATTTAAATATTTATATATATATTTAAATAAATGATATAAAAAATTAATTTTACATGAAAAAATAACATGGAGTATGCTAAATGAAACACCAACCTAGAATATGTTACACGCAACACCAATTTGACGTACGATACATCTAACCCTGAGTTTCTACAAACCATCTCCTTTTATTTTTATAATTTAAAGTAGGCATTAAACTTATTTATATGAATATTATTAACTAATTTTTAAATATTATTCATAATTAATTAATATAAATAATACATATTTATAATTAAATATATGATTTTTGGTAATGCCCTTTTATGTTTAAAAACAATGTTTTCTAGAAAGAAACACTTTTAATTTCCATGTGTGAAAAATAATAAAATAAATTCTAGAAAAATATGGAAATTAAATTTGATTAAATAACCATATTTTCTGAATTTATAATTTCAAAATTAAATTTGTGTGAAATAATAGGCTTTTTCTGAGAAACATCATATGTTGGATGAATAGTGAAAAATACAGGTTTTTTAATTCAAAACTACTCTTCAATTAAATTTATTTATAAGGTTAAAAAATATTTTAACTTGATATAAATGTTGAAATAGATAATAATCAAAAAAATTAATCAAATTTTGGTCATTGTAACCATTTCCACATTGAAATTGGATGTAAATACTGGGCAAACATTTGATCATTTATTAATTTAATAACCCGAAGAGTCGTTTAGGCAGTGGCAATAGTTTTTAAATTAACATCTACCACATATGTGAATAGAATTTATAGAAATGGATTCCATATTTTGAATCCAAAAAATATATATTTTCTAATTAGTTCAACATCATGTTGGACCAAAAATATTCGTGAATGTTATTAAAATTAATAACTGCTATTAAATGAAAAATTATGCTAATAATGTACAGAACGATATATTTAAGACCCCAAAAAACCTAATAACTTGTTCAAGATCATTTGTATTACCATATATATACCCTATTATCAATTATATAGACCTTTTCCATTATTTTATCCAATTTTTACCAGAAACTTGTTATTGGAATTCTCTATTTAAATATTTACAAGAGTCGCTCCTCCTCCACTATAAATGGCAAGCACCTCTTCTCATTGAACACACCTCTCAAACCACTTATGTTCAAAAAATACATTCCCAATATTAGTTATAAAAATCCTCTTTTTATACTTTTAATCCTCCTTTAGAGAATAAATCCTACCAATGATTCCTTTTGAAACAAACCAAAAGGAGTTTCCCTATTTAGAGGCCAGCGTCTTCCCTTAATCGATTTTCCATTATTTTACTTCTCCACCCCATCCACTATTTTTATTCCATTATTGTGTGAAAATAACTCTATCCAAAATATTATACTATTTTTTAAGATTATATTTCTACCATTACGTAGACACACCTCCATCTAATAGATATTTAACATAAAGTTTCTGTGTTTAGCGAATTACTGCCTCACAAAACGATGATTATTTATTTTTAATTTACCACCAATCATGGTGGCCGTTATGATGGAAACTATACTTATATATGTTATTTATTGTATTTATTATTTATTTAGTCATATATATTACTTTTAGAAAACACATCTATTTACTTTATATTTTTTGTTAATATGATTATCTTGTTTGATGAAGTGTGGACTACCACCCCCTTAAAGCAATGTGATTTGTTCACAAACCACATGAAATTTTAGAAGGATGGGTATAGAGTTATTATATGATGTATAAGATATATTAATTATAATGGAATAATGATACATATATATATACATACATATATATACACGTTTCATTACTTACATTCGTTCAATATGATTATAAAGACGGAAACAATGTTCATGCGTAAAAATGGATTAACGTTTCCATGAACTGAGTATTATAATTTGTAATTTTTATGATATAAATTATTATAATATACATATAATAAATATATATAACTGATATTTATATAATATTCTACATTTTGGAATCATGATATAAGTGTAAGTACCACCGAACTAACAAATTACGATACATACGAAGAACAAATTAAATATTAATTGAAGTGAAATCATATCATAAGATCATTATGAAGAGGGTAATATAAAGTCATAATAAAATGATATATGGTAATATATATAATAATATTTTTATTTAAACTATTTATAACTTATATTTATTATACAGTAATCTTATATGAGTACGGAGGGAATCAATCCACATGGTAAAGAGAATTTCACCTAACTTGTAATTTCTGTCAGATATAAGTTATGTTCAACACTCTTTCCTTTTGTGTAAAGTACATACTACCGATTATTTAATTCTATGTATATTATTATTAAATTTATGGGTATTAAAATTTCCCTTTAATGATCCTTATTTTATTTGGTTTATGTTGCAAAACATCCCAAATTGGTAAAAGGTTTTCTCTCAATATTCCTTTGTTAAGACTCATGTTTTGATATACACCTAAAAAAAATTGAGGAGAATATATTTCAATTTCACACGTAATAAAATGAATATAAATCATTTCATGATATTTTATGCATTATGTAATTTCCTTTACTTATATGAAGAGTATGGTCCCAAGATACCATGTTATAAGAGTTTATTAAGACAGTCTCATTTCATTTCGGAATTGTTAATATTAATGCTTCTTTGATGAAATATTATGATCCGTCTCTCTAGATTATTCATGATTATACTTATCCTCTATTTATTCAAGATATAATCATGTTTTAGTACCATTTATACACTCTTTTTTACTTAATATATAGTTTTTACGTAAAATATAATTGTCTCTTTCTTCAGTCGGAAATCTATTTTATCCAAAAACCATGTTTTCAAAAATGTTTTAAAAAATTATTTAAAAGATAGATAAATATTATTTTCAATGAAAATGGAATTTAAAAATGTTTTATTGTTTTCAAAGAATTATTAATATTCTCTGAATCTATATTTAAATAAAATGGGGTTCAAAAGGTATTATGTTATAAAAATCATTTTTCAAAGATGTATGGATATTTTTCTCAAGAATAGTTTTTAAACAACACTAAAAGTTATTTCCTATGTATGGTACCATAAATTGGTGTTACTAATGAATTTATGGGGAAATTATTGAATCATTCCATTCATATTATTTCTCTGAATGGATTATGTTTTGATGGAATGATGTTATGAATCCTTTTTTTCTTCCACGGTGTATATGATTTTGAAACCTGCTTATTGTCATGGCTTATTTTTATTATGAAATGATTAAGGAACCTCCAAATTTCCATAGTCTATAATATATTTACATGTTTCTGACACCCATTTCATTTAATGGGGTTTTATATGTCAATTTATGACATTATGGAACCTATATGTATGATTTTATTAGTGATAGGTGGGATCTATATCTATTTCCAATGCATTGGGTAATGTTTTATATCTCATGATATATATAGTGATGAAAAGAGTTTTACTCACTTCAGTAATATTGGTATGTAATAAGGGTCACTCGATGCAGTAATAAAGGGGTGGAATGGGGGTTACCCAGTTCAGTAAAAGACTTTTTCCACTAAGGTAGTCCTGGCAGTGATGCTTTGGATACTACATAAATTGTATTATCTACTTATAAGTCTACCATAATACCATGACTTACACTTATATTATGATGTCATGGATTATGTCATTTACTTCCTTTTTATTCATGTATTATGAACTTCCAAACATTATTTAATGATTCTTATATGTGATCTTCTATATGTTGGGTGTTTTATTCTATTTTCGTAATCACATTATCATCCCCTGATGCTCATGATTATACTTAAATGTCTCCCTTATTTACTCTACTGATAATTTTAGATGACCCATTTTAATGTTTCTTTCCCTATGATATGAAGATATTTATTATTTATGATGTGTCTAAGAAGGGTTGTAGTTAAGAAGAACCAAGTGTGAGATAATTCATCTCACATAAATAAAGGTGTTTATATTTTCATGTTTCTAAAGGCACTATACAAACTACAGTCTTGGCGCATATGCTTGTATAATGTTTAAGTATTACACAATGTAATGTAATTTCAAAGTATGAAAAGTAAGGGTCTCTATATTATAAAAATGGAATATGAATTAAATAATAAATTATTTGTAAAACTGGAATGTACACAGAGACAGTAGTTTATAAAATGTTGAGTCTTTAAGGGATGAGTCATAGACAATCTTCCATAATCTTGAAGTACTCTCATCATCTAGTATCATCCCTTATTTTTCCCTATATTTGAAGAAAATTTATGAATGGTTTGACACCATGAAAATATGAAATATCATCCCACATATATATAGCATCATTAAGATGATGAAAAATGGTTAATTGAGTCAAAATATTTAATCACATACTAATAAGAATCCAATGAAACTAACAAATAATGAATCAAAGTGTGAATATTAAACCATAATCAAAAGTGATGAACATGGGGTTTGGGAGATTCAATGTGAGGAAATAGAGTCCTCATGTCCACTAGAGGATAAACTTAATGGAGGGGTTAGTTACAATATAATTTAATGTAATTTTGATAAAATCAACCAATAAATTCAGGGTGGCACTATTTGGCCCCATAGTTTTTAAAAATTTGAAACAATCATGAACACCTTAATACATAAAGAGGGGAACCAAATAGTTAGGATTCATAGTTTGAGAAACTATATGCCAATTATGATCTATTTATTTGTTAATTTTTATATACCACCCACATGGGAGTGTGGTCCTGGTCACATGGTTATGTTAGACTTGGTGCTCGGCCCTGCCATCTAAAAATGCCAAACATTGTTGGAAGATCCTATGTGGACTAGACCACACAGTTTAAAAAAACCATTCTTGGTTGTTTTTTTCTCCATAATCCATGGTTTAGATATCTAAAAAATCCAAGACACCCCTAATACATTTATAACCTTGTTAAGAATCCATAAAATTTTCACGATAAAGAATTTGACTAAAAATTGAAGGATCTGCAATTCATCAAAAAATTGTCTTCTTACAAAATCCTTGAAGTTTTATTGCAAAAATATGTAAATTTAAATAAAAATTTGTAAATATATAATAAAATAATAGTGATAAATTTACACAATATAAATACTTATCAGCATCAATGAAGAGTATTTATAACCCAATTAAAGGAAATTTCATTTAAGAAACCCCTTACCATGAATCAAAATATGAATTCAATGTCCCTAAACATAAATATAATACATTTTTATTTATTATTTAAATTATTAATAACCTATTAGATAATTAATACTCTACCATTATACTCATTATTTCATAAATTTTAGTGTAAATGTAATTAATTAATATTTTATGTTCAATTCAGGTGTTTGGAATAGGTTTAGTACATAATTGGAAAATAACTTTTATAGATTAACTATGGTAAAAGGGGTAATTATTTAATAATATCTAAAATGTTTGTCATTAAATAATTATAATTTTTATTCCTAAAATAAAAATTCTGGTGTCCCCAAAAAATAAGTTCATGAAAAATTAAATACATCAGCTCGCGAGGTGGTAGTCTACACCTACACATTAGTAACATTTTTAATTTTCATTGAATGGAGAAAATAGATTTAAAAATAATATTTTATTTAAATAATAATTATATTCCTATAAATAATATATAATACTATTGATTTCTTCCCTATTACTATCCATGAAAGGTGATAATGAAAAATTAATTACATATCTACATGGGCATTGATGTTTGTATGCACACACTAGAAATGAATGTATTTTATAAAAATTGGAATGGTATGAATATAGATGAAATATAATATTTAAATATGACTAATTATATCATAAAAATAATATAAATAAATTATTATATCTTCGAAATCTACCATGAATTTTAGTTATGGGAAATAATGTCAAATTTTTCAGATGGCGATAGACTGAATGTACACATGAATGATAGTTTTGGTTCTCATTTGATGAAAAAAGATAAGACTAAGGATTACACCAAAAACATAATAAAATATAATTAATATTAATATGATTTTATTTTAATGCATTTAATTTTTAGATAATAGTTGGTTGAGGTACATTAACATTTAATGAAAAATGTTCGGTTAGGATGTTTACCTCCTATTTGATGTACCATCGTTCTCTTAAAGCGTATGGATTTTGGGTGGTTATTTTAGAGATAATAGGATATATATTAACTGGATAATAATATTAGAATGTTATTTTTGATAATTTTTTTGAATATACCTAGCTCAAAAAATGTGGATATGTGAGAATATGTGTTGTTATTTCCAATTTGAGGTAGAGGACATTCATGTGATGTATAAAAAGTTTCAACTATTTTATTTTCTTATTGAGAAAAAATGGTAGAATTGAGACTCATATTTTAATGAGAGTTGGCATATATTGAAAATATTACCATTCGTTATTATTTTCACAATTTTTTGTCAACATTAACCCTTATCTTTTTATTTATATCATTTTCTATCAAATATCATGTTGGTCATCTTTTTTTAACCACTGTTACTATACATAATGTCCAATAATTAATGATATATATTTACTAAAGTTCACCATACTAATAAATTAAATGAAATAAATTTTATCAAACACAGTTTATATAATTTGATAAAATTAATATTAAACTAAACCAAAAAAAATTTATGATAAATTGTTTTATGGAAAAAATACATTTTCATTTTACAAATATTTTTATTTAAAAATTTATTATAAATTTGAATCTAATGAAATTTATTGAATTTTTTTTATTGAAATTAAGTAATTATATTTATAACCAACTGTAAACTCAAAGGTACATTGAAAATACATTTGTAGAAAATGTGAGTTTCAATAAAAATTTTATTTTCACTATTCATTGAAAAAACATTTTTTTTAAAAATTAATATAAAACATTAAATAATTATAAATTTTTTAATTAAAAATGTATATCCATTTATAAGCTAAAATTTATTAATTTTTTTTAATTAGTTATAATATTTTTTTCACAAAAAGAAAAATATACCATTTTTGAAATAATTATTTTTGACACACTAGATGGATTTTTTCTCATTTCAATCAAAAAAACCATAAAAATTATTTTTAATTAATTATATTGAATATATAGTCTAAATATATCAATAATATCATTTTTCAATAGTATATATTTCTAATATATCATTATAAAATTACATTAAACACATAAATAAATATCTATGTAAATTATATCTTTTACTATCAAAAGATTTTACGTTTAGTTTAATAAAAATATATTTTTTATATATCTAATTGATATATTTAATAATGTGTATTGTATTATATTATCATCTATAAAAAATTAATTTTACATTCCTATATCATTTTTTAAAAGATTTAATAAAATATATTCTTTTACTTCTCTCTCAATGATGTCTATTATTTGCATAACTCATTGCCTTGTTTCCAATGTGTATTTTTGGATCATAATCATTATAATAGACCGTTAGGATATATATTTTATACTTCTTATATTTTATTAGATATGCCTAATTACCCAAATTACACTTTTTTATTTTTTGTTTCATATTGCAACAATATATCTTATTATTGTTTATCATTCATTTAAATATTATATTTTAAAAATGTACCATTGTTTATTTTAATTTGAAGTTTAATATATCATAAGATATTGATCAAGATTATATTTAAAGGAGAATTAAATAACAAACATTGATTTTGTTACTTTCTCCACCTATTTAATAAATCTCATTTTGTAGATTTATGTTCAGCTCATTGATATAGTGTTTAAAATTTGATAATATAATTTTTGAAAACCCATGTCATGAAGATGGTTAATAAATCATCCTTCTAATAATAGAGAAATTAAATTATCATTGTTATTTTCAATAACACATATTTTTTTTCAAATAGAAAAACATTAGAGGGTTTCGAAATTTGGACTTGGATGTGAAAATTAATTTCCAAATAATTATGTTGAGTGATATAAAACATTTATCACAAGAAAGTGAATGATAATGAGAAATTAAATGGCCAAAATATCATAATGTATTGAGGTGTGAAAAGGACCATCAGTTAATCAGAAATGAGGGTAATAAATGAACATGATTTCATTTTCAGGATCACTTATCTAGATGTGAGGTATCCTTACAACATTGAGACAAATAACATGAGGATATATACATACATAAATATCTTCACATCCATAAATTCAATCTAATAATTTCTTAATGTGTTTTAATAGATTTCCAACTATATGTCATCCTATATTCCAAGATATTATTATTCATGATGATTCTTTATTATTCATAAATCATCACATTTTAATAGGTCATATGATGTAGATAAGGTTAGAAAATATAACTCTCAGATATTTCATAAATCAAAAATGGTTATCATATGATAATTTAATATGAAATCACAATTAACCATTATATAATTAAATAATACATTTAAATTAAATATTTTTATAATTACAGCTGAGGTTCATCATGTTTTATATTACCAAAAGTTAACCATAGGTTCTAAATAACCACAGTAATAAAATATTAGTCTAAAAGTATGTCATATTACTTTAAAATTACATCAAAAAATGTAATACCATTTTTCCTAAATAATACTACATGTCAAATTAAATGATATAAATATGTTTTACATATACATAAAACAAATAACATGTCTCCAAAATTATAATTAATCAGTTGAGAATGTTACTACTCAAAAAACACAAAAGCGGTTTTTATTCCCTTGAATTTATGATAAACAATAAACATATAAACCAATAACAGTATCTATAAATAATATGATAACCTATAATTAAAACAAAGTAATATCCAAGGTTATTTTAATCCTGTTATAATGCTAAATATAACATCCATAAACCCAAACTCCCATATCAAGAGCTAAAAACACTATAAAAAATTTCTAGTTTTATACCGATAAACATGAAACCAATTTAATCCATCCCAAATTTATAAATAGAAAATAAAATATTAGGTCAATTTTTGAAAATATATATTTTTATTTATTTAGATAAATTTTTGAAAACTCTTATTCAATAATTTCAGTGATTTTACATGATCATTTTTTTAATTGTACCCATATTATTTATTCCAAATTATGTATTCATTATAACCCACATGAAAAACATTTAATAATATGATACATAATATATTTCATTATATCCTATTATAATGAAATATAATAATAGTGAAATAAAATGATTAGTTAGTTTCAACATATGAATTAATAATTTAATATATTTGGTGGAAAACATTTGAGCATAAGTGCATGACAACATCTTAAAATATCATAATAATTACATGAATTAATTCAAATCCAAAAAAGGACCCTTAAATATGTAACATTTAATAAATATTTAATAATCTAATTTTTCTTTCAATTCAATAATCATATGAGTCATGACATCATTTTTAATAAAATTATGGATAAAAAAATCAAAAAAGAATATATAAAACACAATACTATTTTTTAAAATTATCACAATCATCCATATTATATTCTATAAAAATGTAATCAGACCCAATTAAGTCCTTATGATATTCCTCAGTGGTTAACTCCTTATTTCTTTCATTTAAAGGTAGGGAACATTACCCACTGAACTGTTGTCCTATATTAAGATCACTAATTTTATAAACTATAGTTGGATCAATTAAAATCATGATATCTATTGGGCTCAGTATTCATCATCAATAATATCCAGGTACTAAACAATAATAAAGCACAAGGGAGGTTTCATTTTCATTTTCAATATATAAAACAAGCTTCTATCCCGTTTTATATTTATATACCTATGGAAAATAATTTTGTTTCTTGATAATTTATTTAAAATAATATTTATAACCTATTCATTGGAAAAATTTGGATTGTGTATTGATCTCATATTATTAGTGAATCATAAGAATCACTAAATGATTTTGAAAAAAAAAGATTTAATTTTAAAAGAAAAATTTAATCATTTCTATGAAAATTAGATAAAATAACATTAAAATATATTAATTTAAAAAATATTGAAAATATATTATTCATTAAAAATATACATGGAAACATGAAATCAATGCATCAATTAAATAATATTTATAAAAAATGTAAAATTTTTTTGTGTGGTATATGTTAAATAAATTATTATTCTCAAAAATTTGGTAACTCGTCCCTTATTTAGAGAATGAAAAAAATGATTTATTTGAATCATTTTTATCAATATTAAAATATGGGTAAAATGAAACTAATCAATCATATAATAATATTATAGAAAATAATGTAATCATTTTATAGAATCATGGACCTTAAAGAAAAACATAACGATCAAATCGGAATGAAAGGTCCATTTTCATTAAATATATTATTTTATACGTGGTAGTTAATTGATAAATAAAAATAAATTCAAAAAATTCCAAGGGGAATCTAAAATTCATATGATTTTCAATAGGAAGATCTTATAATTTAAATAAAATAAATTCAATCATAAACTATCTTTGAAAAAAATGAGATTGTAACATAAACCACTTACCACTCTGGAACACATTATATCATAACTCTTATTAACAAAATATAATCAAATGAAAAATTAAATACTATTATAATATTTACATTCATGAGATATCAAATCAATTGTATGGTATATATACTACATGAATTAAAAAGGTGGTGTATTTGGAATATTTCTCCATGAAAGAAAAGTGAGATTAGAAAACCATTCTATAATATTAAATTTCAATTTAAAAATAATTGGAATCAAGAATATTATATAGATGTATAATACCAATTAAATAAACAAAATAATATGTTAGAAATTATTCATTGGAAATAAAACACATAACAAAATTAAACCATGTTTCATGACATGAATACTATATCATGGAAATGTGATTAAGAAAAAGAAAATTCTTGAAATGTTCATAACATTTACTGTGATAATTAAAACATCATGTAATTATGAACACAAATTTAAAACAATTATGTAGAAATATATAATAAAAAACTAAAAAACGCAAATTCACATAGAATCATGTCATAATAAGGTCAATGAATATGTTTTAAAACCAAAAAAAAGGAAATTGAGTTATTAAACCCGATACTTCGTGTTTGGCTTGATTTGTAGATACTTTAAATAATATATAATAAATTAATATATTTTATTTAATTGTTAGATTATATTTTATTAGTTTAATACATTATCATTTTATTTTTATTTCATTTATTTCAATACCATATTTAATTACTTAATCGGTTTTTGTCGTTGTTAAGTTCTTTGTGAACGTTTATTTCTTAATTGAAAAATTATGTTTATAGGTTGGCCATAATCAATGGGGTAATTTTCTCATTATCTAATCAATATTAATAATTTATTAATTAATATTTTAATACATAAAAAATAATTTAATTTTCTTCCATTAATGATGATCATCAAAAACAAAATACTTCGGAACATGACGGAGTAGTTGTCATGTTAACAGAAGTGATGATATTACATGTTGATGGATGTAATATAAGGAATGGAAAAAATAATATATTTATATTATCGTTAACATGTTAAAAAGAAAAAAATTCCCCATTTAATTTATCCTAATTATAATCGATTGAATAAATTTTAAATAGTTATTTATAGGGCTATATATAGATGGTGGTTTGTACATACCCTTGTTTTGTAATTCCATTTTATAATGATTTGAATGGTATAATTATAGATTATATATCTTATTAATAGAATTATAATTATTTAAGGAATATCTTATATATACATACACATGAAATACTTCCTAATAACCTTCCATGAATGGTGGGTAAGAGGTACATAATACAATAGTTTGTGAGGCGGTAGACATTATGTACAAACAAATGACATATTCCTTTTAAATTTGAGAGAAAATGATATAGGGAATTGTTTTATCATAAAAATAAAAAAATTTGATTATATGATATATAAATATGTTATTACTCATATGTTTTAATTAAATAACGTATAAGAAGAAAAAAAATTAAAGCACTTGGTAAAGAGGATTACCCCCACTTTGAAAAACCTCAATGAATTTACACTTTATGACTTATAGGATGGCCTTTTGTTTAGACCATGACCTAGAGTATGTGGGGTTAAATTTTAAAAAAACATTACTCTAATCACATAGAGATACACAGAACATGATTTTTCGAGATGAAATGAGAGGTGAGGTCCTTTTATTAGTCAGTGAGAGGACACACAAGGAATTTTTGAAGATATTAAATCATATTGTGGCCTTAAAAAATAAAAAGATATCCAAAATAAATTATATAATAATATAATATGAGATACGATTAATTTATTACAATAAAAAATGACCTATAGTAGTTTTTTGGTCATTATAATGTGTATCCTTTTAGTTTTAACACTTTTAATCATTTTAACTCTAACCTTGGTAATACATTTTTTAATAAAGATACTATTACAAATGATTAAAAACAATGTCTATATATTTTACAAATTTTATTTATCTATCTTAAAAAATTAATCCATTTTCGGAAATTCAATTATTATTTGTTCTATAAATTTATTTTAAAATTAAACACAAAAATATTTTGAATAAGTTTTCTGGTAAAATTCATTTTATGTATACAAATGTTATTACAATAAAATTAGGCATATTTTTTATTACAATAATAAAAATTATATTTCTTCAAATATAAATGAACTTATAATATACAGAAAAAATAAAAAACAATATGGTGATTTTTTAATACATTAATAGAAAATATATTATTTTGTAAAATCGTTATTCCCCAATTCACTGAAAACATATTTTAAGAAAAATCCTTAAATTTCACTGAAAATATATTCCGAGATGAATATTTAAAAAATATAACCTTTTTTTAAAAGACAAACACTCAAGGATTCATTTTTTATATTTAATATCCCCTTATAAAAATAAATAATATCATTTTTAAAAAAATGTATTTTTGAAGCTCAAATTGCATTTATTTTCATTCTATTATTGATAAAAATAATTATATTAATGATAAATAATTAAATTGAACATATATTATTATAATTAAATTTGATTCATTTATAAATTATGATTAATTTTTATCTATTAATATAGAAATATTATTTACAAAAAAATGTTTTATTAAAAATATCTCATTTACCTTTAAATTATTTTCTATTCAAATAAATGACATTTAATTTAAATACATATAATTTATTTTTCTCTATTATGTATTAATATGAAAAAATTATTTATCTAATGAATATATATATATATCATCCATATTACATTATTATACATTTTATTAGATGAATAACTAATCATTATTCAATTACTTCATTCTCATTAATTAAATAGTATTCTTAATTCATTTATTTGCCTCTTTGTTGATGTTTTGGTCTCATAGTTCATAAAAACCCATATGGATAATGATTTTTCCCTTATTTTTTTATATATGATCATTTATTCAATATTCACTTTTGTTTTGGTTGATTGATATTGAAACATGATAATGTATTAGGGTTTATCATCCTTTATAAAATAAAATTCACTAAATCATTAATAGTTAATTTTGGTTCGATGTTATGTGTATCAGAAGCTATCAAACATAATGGTCATTTAAAAGTTAAATAAAAATAAAAAATTTAGGTCTTAGAAAAAATACTCATGTCATATATAAGTTAGTTTACCTCTTTTACACTCTAATTTTTATCTTCAACATGCACGGATGGTCTCTCATAGTGACGATGGATGTCTACATTACATTTATAAAAAGAATATATATAACACAATCATCCTTGGTTATCTATATATTTCTCATAAATTTCCTATATGTTTTTTATTGTCTTCCTAATATCTTCATCATCCCCTTAAATATTTATTATTTTAATATAATAATATACAAGATCATTAACTTTTATATATATTCATCAATTATATGTAATACTAAATGATTAAATTATAAAAAAAATACGGAAACCATAGCTTTAAAATTATAGACTCCCCGAAAAATATCAATCATATTTATATATTTATTGTTACCCACAACAGTCATGAATTATTTTAATTCATTCATAAATATGACTTTGATTGAATCATTAATCAAACATTCAACATTTTCATATTTATAACACAAAAAATGCAATATAAATTGATTCAATCCTCCAATGTTCTTATGCATATTCAAACTAATAATTTATAACACTAAATTTTCTTATATATCATAGTGGTGAGATTTTGTATCATTTTTATTTCTATTACTCTTGTTTTTTTACAAATATTCCAAGAAAATGTCATACATACATTAAAAAGTAAATTATGTATTATTTCTGGTATATTATAAACAATACAAAATGACTAAAATATAAATAAGAATATTATATGTATCATTATGACCTCTAATAAATTTAAAATTTAAAATTTAGTGAAATTTGATACTCAATATGTGATATTTTGAATTTTCCCTAAAAAACTTTAGTGTCTAAAACCATACATAGATAACCAACCTAACCATTACTTGAGTTTACTAGACCATGATCCAAATGGATTTCCCAATCCCAATTCGTCTGTAAAAAAAATTTATGTCATCTATAAATATAAAGATACAAAAATTCCACTATAAGAATCAAGAGACAGATAAATTTATAAGGTATGATTAAACAAAATAATTGGTATGAAAAACACTTCACATGAGTGAAGGTTCAAAAAACTCCCTGACCAATGGATCAAAATAGAATTTTGAACATCACATTATTAGGTTATCACAAACTACACTTTATTTTTGAAACTCCAAAGGCCTCACAATTTAGCTACACCCTTCACTATCACATGTGTTCTTCCCGTTCACTAGACCTGGTATATTAATGTCTAAAAACACATTTCATTAATGGTAGTGTGAGAGAAACATAAATAATTTGTTTTAATAAATAGTTTCATAAGACATCCATATCAGACAAAAAATATTGAATTAAATATAAAATAAACATGGAATATAATTTTTTTCACAATTCTTATCAAAAATGAATAATTAATTATTTGAATTTCTTAAAATAATTGGCATATAATTAACATTTCAATCAATATAATATTAAATATATTTTTTTTAAGTCGAATTAATACCAATTTCTTTCAAAAACTAATACCAGTGAATAATTTCTTAGCATGTCATATAAAATCCTTTTTAATCCTAAAACAAAGTTTAAGTGACACATTTGTATGTTATGTAGGGATTCTCACACATCTCAGTGATATTTGACTTCTATCATAAAAAATGAATGTCCCTATGAATAAAAAAACAATTTTTCCCAAATAATAATATCTCTGACCTCATATAGTTCAGGTTTCATTTTCATCATCAATCCATTACTTTCTAGAGTTAATGCATCCCAATCATGTTCTCTTCCACCTAAGTACTAATACCCTTATGTGCATTAGGATTAATTAAAAAATATAAGGTATTTGAATATATTAAATAATTTAGAAACCAAATATTTAAAAGTTTCACTCTTCCACTTTTTCAGATTTCAAAACAATACATTTACTTTGAAAAAAAAATTGTTTTTTAGCATAAACATATGTCATTTGTTTAAAAAAATAAACTCAATTGTTTTTAATTTAAAATAAAAAAAATATTTTAAAAACAAATATTACAATAGGATTCATCAAAATTGATTAATATATAATATTTCAAATAATAAACTATTTAATGCATTTTCATTTCATAAAAATACATCCAATATTTATAATTTCAATTTATAGGAATATTTCAGAAAATAAATTATTAATTTCTATTATCCATTATCAAGAAATTTCATCACACACACAATGCCATTTCAAACACACAAATTAATTCTTAATTTTAAATTTTAATTCCATTTTTGTAAAAGAAGGACACAATGTTTTAAGATAATAGTATTTATTATTTAAAAATCATACTCTAAATTAAATATACCAAATCACTAATGAAGGATATGTAGAATGAAAGTAGAGTAATTACACTTCCCACAATCAAATGAAGATAATAAAAATACACTTATATATGTCAATAGTAAATCAAATCCTTAAAATCCACTCATGGTAGTAATATAAATGAAGTAATATATGTTCTAGATTTTTTTGGAAATTACATGCACGCTAGTTCACCAAAATAATTCCCTGGAATAAAACATTATTTAATATTCTAATTTTAACTATATAATGAATTTTGTGTGTTTGAAATTATTTAGAAAAGGATTTATATCATTAGTTGGTCAAAATAATTTAACTTCAATTTTTTATAAATTTTTAATAATCAAAATTTGCCTTATTGGTGTTATAAAAGGAGAAGACAAATATTATTTTAAAAATTATATTATCATTAAAAGGAAACTAGATAAGGGTTACATGGTTTACCCTTATACAACCCATTAATGTCTCAAAATGGTATAGGGAATTACCATTATATAGGTCATCCACCTAGACTACCATTATTTAGATATTGGTTTAAATATATGCATCATTTATAAAAAGGAGTTACCCTTACACAACATGTATATACCCTTTATATACAATTAAAAACACTTTATTACCATTATATAGTTTTTAGGAAAAATTATATCATATAATTACAAAATATATCTTCCATTACATAGTACAGTTTTACCATTACACAGCCTCTCTACCCATACACAATGGAGATTTACCCTAATATAATACCCTTATGTCGGTTGATTCCCTTATACAACACCCTTACAGAACTTATAATACACTTACAACATGCATAATCTACTCCTTCATATTGCATAATGAATTCACCCAACCCCTACACAGTGGATGAAATACAATTATGAAACCATCATGAATTCTCTAGGACCTTTTTGGAACATTATACACAAATAGGAATAATTACCTTTCCCATAATGAGAACCCAATCTTGATGTAAGAGTAAAATTTAACTTCCAAATTATTAATTTTAAATTTTAAATTCAAAATTAAATTAAAATAATCTATATAAGGAGTACAAAAAGTCCCAAAAATATCTTAATGTGAATGAAACATTAAAGACCCAAGAACATACCTGAATGAAAATATCACAATGTTAAAATTCATCCCAACATAAATGAATTATTCCCTATAAATTCTTATCAAGAAAACTCCATATAAATATGATGAGACCATTACCCTATTATCAGTTCCCCATGCCCCATAACACATGTGAATCAGAACAATTTTCCTAACCCTCAAACCAATGATATGATTTTTTCATGAAGAACCATTATCTATGAATCAAAAATCCATACTAGATACTCTATCCTATATAAATCAGGTTTAACATGTAGATCATACTAGCTCAGGACATGATATAGATTAGAGATATAATTTTAAATCTAGGAAACATAAAACAACATTTGGATATATAAAAAGTTTTTTGAAAGTTCAAATGTTATGCCACCTAACCCACCCGATCAACTTGATCAAACAATACCGTGTATATTAGTGCTAATATACACTATTTTCTAAGATGTCAGTGACCTATATAATGGGAAACTATAAAAAACCCAACCATTAACTCTAATCTCAAATTGTTTTAGACAATGATTTGTATAGTATTTCTAATGGATATGTTATTTTATAATTTGATTATGAATCAATTGAATCCTTTACATCATCCCCTGAACCAAAATGGGTCCCACAAAGGAATCTTAACTGACCCCTAAATAAAAATATGGATAATTGGATAGTCATCTATAAAAAAACTCATGTAGTTCCATCATTATGGATGAATTCCAATTTTTATTATATAAAAACTCAATCATGCCCTAATGGAAATCACATGATCCACTAAATTTATAGACACAATAGCATATAATGTAATGCAGAATCTATATTTCATATTATGGAAGGCCATATGTTTTCATATGGTTTGATTAGATCAACATTTTCTAGTATCGTATCACCTCCATGATTCTCCCCAAAAAATGAGATATTAATAGTGAATCCAAATAAAAATGGAAATAGATGGAATCCTATAAAACATAACTATCATTTGGATGTATCAATTTTCGAGGTCCTTAAATTTAATCATATAATGAATTAAAATTTATTAATATGTTTTGGTCAATCATTCAGTCACCACCCATATCAAAATATTTCATTATGTCTTATATGGAAAGCCACCCAAAATGTTTATCAATATCCCATACAAAACTATGTCAGTATTGGATGGGGTTGAATAAAACCAAAAGGATTATAATTCTCAACATTTCCAAGTTGATAGGTAAAGCAATTGGAAAAAATTAATTATTACCAGGTTTAATACTGGGCCACCAAAAACATCATATTATATCATAAAAAATATTTGGGGTTCTATGGTGTAGATCTCATTATGAATTAGGAAAATACCATGCCAAATGATTCTATGAAGCAATAGGTATGATAAACATGGTTAAAAAGAATTGGATAACCTCCACATATAGAGGCTACTTTTTGACGGTCTCCCTATCATATATACGATACCTAATTCTATGGAACACATCATAGATATATAGTTCCTAAATAATAATCTCTTGGAGTGATGATTTTAATCTAACACTCTATGTGGTAATCCATATCATATCATCCATGACTCAAATATTCATATAATAAATGTTGGACATTATCTTACACTCCACAGAATAACATTTTATTGTATGTTATGGAAATTTCCTAATAATATCATTGCTAATGAAATTCACTTAAACATATGTGTATGAAATATAATCCTAAAAATATTATAGGTACTCTACCCAACATATATTTAAATGGTAAAAATCCCATTGAGATATGATATGTCTCATAATTTTATGAAAAGTGTATATTATAGAAATTTCTCCAAGAATGTAATTTCTCTAACCTTTTAAACCCTAAATCAACACTATGAATTCTATATCATTTGAGGACGAATTATTTTCATTATGGATATAGTGATGAGAACCATATTATATAACATTACCACCCTACATATGAATAAAAAATATGATAAAATCCAATGAATCACAGAAGACCACATAAACTTGACTAGTATTTGAAAGAGTCAAAATAGGAGATGAAGTTAACTAAAATATCAACTCATCAAAAGAATCACAAAATTTCGATCAGTAATAATACATTACTCTATTTTGAGTAAGATTTGTAATGAAATAATACAATAGAGATGAAACATATATAAATAGTTATAATATCAATCCAAAACCATGATTCTAAAAATCTAAATGACATTCCATGTTTACTCCTTAATTATAATAGATTTCATATTTTCCAAATCAACTAAAACACACAATTTTAATAAACATGTCCAAATATTTTTACATCACTAATCAAGAGTATTAATTTAGAAATATTATAATATGCTTGTGATTTCTAACTATATCCATTACTTCTCTTAGATAATATAAAGGGTCCTCTATGGTCTTAATGTAAATCATGATGTTATGTTAAAAATAAACCACAATGTAATTTAGGCACTCATGGAAAATAATATTCATCAATTCCATGAATAATATTGCAGTGTTATTCAAAAGAAAAGTCAAAATAGGTTATTAATAATAGAAATACACACTCTGAATTCTTGTGTTGGTAATGTTCTTCTCCATGATCTAAAACTAGTAATAGCTAAGCAAAGATCGATATTTGAGAACTACCTCTCCCTTTCAAGAGGTCAAATAAATAATCAAAATAAGGAAACATATACTTATTCAAAATTATATCATGAATATTATTTTTTATTCTACCTAATGGAGAGGGGTTCAGTCGTATTTATTCTAAAAAATAATGGGGGTTTTTAAGGATACACACTAGGAAGTATGGATGCTTTGGATAATAGATCATACAATATTTTATTAAACTCCATTATTTTAACCATTATCATTTATTAATGGTGAATATAAGTAGGATCATTAGTAAGCTCTATGTCGAATAATTATATCACACATACCAGATAAAAAGTATAATATTTGGATAGAAATAAGACTGTAACATGAATGAAGACTGGAGGAAGATCACATCCTAAAGATTCTTGTTCAAGTTTAGTTGTATATACAAAGAATATCCTATGCCAATACTCAAGAATAGGTCAATCTAATATAGGCCACGGTTCATGTTATACCTATAAGACATAAAAATCTCAACGGGTTCTAGTAATGGAAACATTTTGAAAATTGATTGTTGATAAAACATTTATGAGGAAAAAACAAATTTTTCCATATTCATATCCAGAACAATAAACTCCCTTGAGATATCTACTTCCATTAAATAGAATGTGTATGAATGGGATCAAAGAACCATCCCTCTTTTCATCCCAATTAGAGTAGTAATTTTTATAACATAAAGAATGAACTCCAAAGGATGATTTATCAATTAAATGATATGGATAAATACAAAAGAATAAGAGATTAAATTTTCAAATAAAGAAGTCAGAAAAGAAAAAAAACAATAATGGTACCTCCCACTATAAAAGGACCCACATCAGATGTCACGACCCGCCTTCACCAAAAGGAGGGAAGGGTCAGCAGATTGCCAGGCCCTTCCTTATTTAAGTTGAAGGAGAGATAATGACCCCCGAAACCCGCCTTCAATAGGTCCCGGAGTGGCGACTAGCACCAAGGGTATAGGAAATCCTCGCAAATGGAAGGCATTACCCTTTTTATTTTATAGGATCGAAAGATAAGGAGGAGAAAACCCGACAACACCAAGGTAGAAAGAAAAGTAAAGCCAAAAGTAAACCATTCCCACATGCATGTTTCAAAAGTGAAAGCCACCAAGTGCAAAAAGGTGACTACAAGGTAAGTACCAAAAGAAAAGAGAAACAACTGCAACTGCTCCAAAAGTCTGAGCTAGTAAGGTCCTGCGTGATCCCCAAAGTCCTCCTGGAAACCTGAAAGCAGTTTTATATACGTAGGGTGAGCATACAAGTACACTCAGTAGGGAAAACCAAGACTCTCGTGCACAAGTGGGGGAGCGTACTAAAGTCCCGTGAGAAAGAGTAAACCAAACACCTAACAAGGCAAACTATCCATCCCAGGCCTCACCAAGGCTCGCTCCCCAAATAATGCAAGTCAAGTAATATATATATAAGAGCACATCGATGTTTGGGTACCCCGCGCCACTTTCCCACTGGTTATTGAGACATCCTACGCATCGGACCAATCCTGCCATTCTCACTGCAGTCCCACTGCCACACCCGCCCACACACACCTGGGCCACAACCACACGCAGTCCCACTGCCGAATCCCGCCCGCACACACCTGGGCCTCAACTGTCACATGTAACCATGCCTGCAAACACCTAGGCCAGAGCAACCACCGCCACACCCTAAGACACCTGGGCCTCATCCCGAAGACACTTGGGAAACCACCTGCCGCACACACCTGGCCAACCACCACAACACCCCGCCTGGAGTTTCTTGGGCTAATAATGGACTTCAGGCCATCACAGCCTGCCCGAAGATACTTGGGATATCCGGGAAAGGGAGCAGAAAAGGAGCTAATAACCAGCCACTAAGGATAGTGTTGGGAAAAACACCCTTCCCCCATAAATGGGGGTGTTCGACACTGAGTTCTCAACTTGGGTGGGGCGCGAATAAGAAACACAAAGCTACAAGTATAGATATAGGTAACAAACACTCACCCAAAACTTAGGTTTTCCTAGCCAACCTACAGAACACAACACCACTGCACCCAAGTCACAGTTCACGACCCTTGCCCACAAAACCATTTGTCCCATTCTTGTTTCACGTTCAGTCAAAATGTTCAATTAATTTTAAGCACTACTGGGCAACTACCATAATCATAACCAAGGAAAGCGTCAAAAGTAAGGATCAACCAAAACACTCACACCCGGTTCCATTAACAGAGGATCTCTCCCCAATTTGTGATATTAACAAGTGACCATTCGGGTTTAAAAACTCACAACCACCGAATCCATACCAACAGGAGATCCCATCCCCCAAATTCACACAGCCACCGAGAGTATAAAAAGAACAGGGGATCCCATCCCCTCCCACATTTCCAGCAATCGGCCCGAAGGGAAAAACAACCAATTTCCACTACCAACACAAGTCAGGGATTTTCAGATTTAAAAGACTTAACACACTCCATGATTTCAAATTCCGTGTGTTCTAACCGGGAGTTATCACAGAAGGGTCGATCCTGGTGCTTTCAACATATTCAGCCGGATATACGTGATTAACCAATTTCACAACAGGAGTTCCCAAATTCAGCAACCCATTTAAAACATCACGAGGGGATTCATCAGTGCACATACAAAGACCACCAACGACCTCAATTTTCAGAAACATAAACCAGTACAACAAAAAGGGATGATCACAAGATAAAGCATAACAATGATCACAACCCCTTACCCTTCTTTCTTTAGAACTTCGTTTATTATCTTCATTAAGGTTTGGTTCAACCAATTCCATAAGGACAAGAATAACGCCCACCCTGTATGATACACAAAAGTGAGAGATGAAAGAAATTCCCTACTTGTTGATAGACGATCGACGTTTAGGCCGGGGGCACGGAACTTTACGGATAACGATGCGGCGGTCCCGATGCACCAGAAGAGCCACGATCGAAGAAGGGGGAAACCACGGCCTAACCCTTAATTTATAAGAGCCGGGGACGGTTGAGATAAAAATGCTGAACCGCGTAAGACGTGGAAGTCGTGGGTTGACCACACGGCTTGACTCATCATTAAAGGTGCTGAGTGGTTTAAACCGACTCATGAGCCGATTCAGTATTTAATTAAACTTTTGCGCACGTTACTGGAAAAACTTGGCAAGGCCGGGTGACGTCGGCCGGTTCCGCCGATCCGTCACACCGATCGGTCGCACCGATCGGTCTCACCGATCGGTCTCACCGATCCGTCTCACCGATCCGTCTCACCGATCGGTCTCACCGATCGGTCTCATCGATCCGTCTCACCGATCCGTCTCACCGATCGGTCTCACCGATCGGTCTCACCGATCCGTCTCACCGATCGGTCTCACCGATCCGTCTCACCGATCGGTCTCACCGATCGGTCTCACCGATCAGTCTCACCGACCGGTCTCACCGATCAGTCTCACCGATCGGTACCCCTTAAGGATCCGGATTTTGGAAAAGGAAGGGACCAAGGGGGGTCTGGGTCATCACATCAGATACCTCTTAAATGATTCTCGCCCTCGAGAATCACAACAAACCAGAAGGAAAGAGAGGGTCCGAACAACCATCTTCGAAGGATACCTCTTAGGAGTGTACCTCTGCTAACTAAAAACACCCTCCCGTCAAGAACTAAGCAACATACCACGTCAAACAGCCCGGTCATGTGGGTTCGGGGAGTTTCCCTCCCCCATGTCAAGATATTATCCGCTTTGGGCGGCACTGACTCGCCCGCATGGGTTCAATCGCATCCACCATAATGCATCTTGATTAGGGGTTGGGTTCCCTCTTCCCTTTAGCCGGGGCTTTTCACACACAATAGAGGAAATAACCCAGTACATTTCATATCCAAAAGTCAAACGTTCTACCACAACAGGTACAAAAGGAACAAAGCTCAAAACAACTCAGGGTATTGGGCACGCATCTGTGCTTCCCTTTCCCACGTACTCTCCTCGAGCCCGCCATGTCTCCACAACACATGAACCAAGGGAATAGCTCGCCCACGAAGCACCTTCTCCTTGCGATCCTCGATCATCACTGGTTTTTCCACGAAGGTTACGTCGTCCTCGATGTCCAGTTCACCCCAATCAAGGACGTGTGAATCATCCTGTAGATAACGACGGAGCTGGGATACATGAAAGACATCATGTATCCTTAGCAACGGCGGAGGTAACGCTAGCTGATAAGCCACTTCGCCGACCCGCCGTAACACTTCGAAGGGTCCGACGAATCTGGGGGAAAGCTTACCCCCCTTGCCGAACCTCCGTTGCCCACGCCGTGGGGAGACCTTCAAGAACACGTGGTCTCCAACCTCAAACTCCAAGGGCCTTCTCCTGGTATCAGCATACGACTTCTGTCGGTCCTGGGCCGCCTTCATCCTTTCCCGTATGAGCTGAATCTTCTCTGTCATGTTCTGAACTACCTCCGGGCCAAGGATGCCTGCCTCTCCTACTTCGGTCCAACACACAGGTGAACGGCATGGCCTCCCGTACAAAGCCTCAAACGGGGCCATACCGATGGTAGAGTGGTAGCTATTATTGTAGGAAAACTCTACTAGAGGCAAGTATCGCACCCACGACTCTCCTGAGTCCAGAACACATGCCCGTAGCATATCCTCCAAGGTCTGGATGGTTCGCTCTGTTTGTCCATCTGTATGGGGATGGAAAGCAGTGCTAAGGCGTAACTTGGTGCCAAATGCATGCTGCAATCCTCTCCAGATTCGTGAGGTAAACCGTGCATCCCTATCTAAGACTATAGACCTCGGAACTCCATGCAACCGCACCACCTCATTCACGTACTTTCGTGCCAAAGCATCTACAGTACTTGACTCCCTGATTGCCAGAAAGTGAGCTGATTTCGTCAACCTGTCCACCACCACCCAAATGGCGTCGCACCCTCCTTGGACCTTGGGTAGTCCCGTGATGAAATCCATTGAGATGTCATCCCACTTCCACTCGGGAACAGCTAAAGGCTGCAGTAGGCCGCCTGGAACCCGGTGTTCAGCATTCACTTGCTGACATACTAAGCATTTGGCCACGAATTCTGCCACCGCTCGCTTAACTCCGGGCCACCAGAACTGCCTTTTAATCCCCTGGTACATCTTGGTAACTCCTGGGTGCACTGCCAGGGGTGAGTTGTGGAACTCACTGAGAACCTTGCCATGCATCACTATTGGAACAAACAACCTTTTCTGGAAAAGCATCCGGTGCTGACCATTCTCTGTCCATTCTCTCGGAGCATCGCCCTGGTCAACCCGATCACGCATCACTTCGCACTCGGGGTCTCCCCACTGAGACTCCTCCACTTTTCAAAACAGAGATGGTTGCACTATCATCTGATATAGGCAGCCTCTGCCACTATCCATCTTCGCATCTAGGTGTAAGGAAGCCAACTCCTCCATTGCCTTCCAGGCATTTGCCGACTCTCGGACCGCATCCTTCTGCGTCCTCCTGCTCAAGGCATCGGCCACCACATTGCCCTTTCCCTCAGTATAAGAGATTTCAAAGTCGTAGTCCTGGAGGAACTCTACCCATCTCCGTTGTCGCAAGTTCAAGTCCCGCTGGGAGAAGATGTACTTTAAGCTTTTGTGATCTGTGAAGACCACAAAGCATTCCCCGATGAGGTAGTGCCTCCATAACTTTAGCGCAAAAACGAATGTTGCAAGCTCCAGGTCATGGGTGGCGTAGTTACGCTCATGGGGGCGTAGCTGCCTAGACCCGTAAGAGATCACCCCTTGTTGTTGCATCAACACGCATCCCAGGCCCTGTCCTGAAGCATCACAAAATACCTCATAGGCCATCCCTTCTTCTGGTAATCTCAATACTGGGGCACTAACCAGATTTTCTTTTAGGTAGCTGAAGGACGACTCGCATTGCTCGCTCCACATGAAAACCTGGTCCTTCTTGGTCAAAGCCGTCAAAGGGGCTGCTACTCGGGAGAAGTTGGGTACGAATCTCCAGTAGTAGCCTGCCAGTCCGAGGAAACTCCGGACTTCCGCCACACTCTTGGGTGCTGCCCAAGAAACAACTGCCTCAACCTTTGATGGGTCGACTGCTACCCCCTGCTCCGACACTACATGCCCGAGGAAGTGCACTTCTCGTGTCCAGAACTTGCACTTTGACAACTTTCCGTAGAGCTGGTGCTGTCGGAGGACTTCCAAAACTGTACTCAGGTGCTCTGCATGGTCCTCTTCTGACCTTGAATAGATCAGGATATCGTCGATGAATACCACCACAAACCGATCCAGGTACTCCCGAAAGATGGAGTTCATAAGCCCCATGAACACGGACGGGGCGTTCGTAAAACCAAAGGGCATGACCACGAACTCGAAGTGCCCATACCTGCACCTGAACACCGTCTTCGGGACGTCGCTATCCTTTACCCTCAGCTGGTGGTATCCAGACCGCAGGTCGACCTTCGAGAACCATCCTGACCCTTTCAGCTGGTCAAAAAGATCATCTATTCTCGGAAGAGGGTAGCGATTCTTGATCGTTACCCGATTCAGCCTCCTGTAGTCGATGCACAACCTGAGGCCACCATCTCCCTTCTTTGAGAACAAGACTGGAGCACCCCACGGTGACGCACTTGGACGAACATAACCCCTCTTCATCAGATTGTCAATCTGTATCCGCAACTCCCGTAGCTCCGAAGGTGCCATCCGGTAAGGAGCCATCGAGATTGGTCGAGAGCCGGGCTGCAGGTCTATCCCGAACTCGATATCACGTCGAGGGGGTAGAGTCGTCACCTCCTCAAGAAAGACGTCCATAAATTCACGAACGATCTCTGGTACTTCCACCATTTCTGCATCTACTGATTCTATCGTCAGTTTGGTCAACAAAAAGAGGAGGGGTTCCTCCCTCCTGTTTCCCTTCGGACAGCTCCGCTCGCCGGTGAAAGTAACATGTTGGCCGTCCAAACCGGAGAACACCACCCTTCTTTGGAAACAGTCGATGACGGCGCACGCAGAAAATAGCCAGTCGATGCCTAGGATGACATCATACGGCTGAATCTGTAGCGGAAGGAGATCCCTAACCGACTGATGTGGCCCTAACATCAGTCTACATCCCCGAAAAACGAACAGCAAGTCCGTCTGACCTCCAACTGGTGTGCTCAACACCAGGGGCACTGGAAGTCTCTCGGCATATAGACCCAAGGCACGGGCTAGACTGGGTGCAACAAAGGAGTGTGAAGCTCCGGTATCGAACAAAGCATGAGCAAGAGTGCTAAACACATTGATCGTACCTCGGACAACCTCTGGCCCTGTTGGAACTGTTGCCTCTGTGGCGTGTAGCTGTCCACGCCCATCTCCCCTGCCCCTCGGCTGTCGGCCACCTCCCCGACCACGCCCGGGTCAAGGTCCCTGGGGAGCGCCCTGAGGTCGGCCTCCTCCTCCTATGTCTGCCTGTAGAGGAGCGGGAGCTCGCTGTCCCTGCTGCTGCTGCCGGAAGGGTCCGGCTGGAAACTGCTGTTGCGGCGGATGCTGGGGATGACTGCCACTGCTGTACTGCACCCGATCGGGGCACTGACTCCGGAGATGTCCAGGGCTCCCGCAGATGAAGCACCGTGGTCCCGAGCCTGAAGGAAAAGAACGTGGGCTAGGGGATTGAAACTGAAACTGCTGCGGTCTGCTCCCTGCGGGTCGGAACCTGGAGGGTCCCGATGCTGGAGGCCTGGTGCTGACGGCCTTCCCCTTCGATGGTCCCAGCTGGATCCCTTCTCGTGACACTCCTCCCAGAGCATGCATCCTTTCCACCACTTCGGCCTTCTTCTGGACCTCTAAGTATGTCGGAAGGGTAAAGGGGGTAACAGCATACTGGAGGGAGGGTCGGAGCGCCTCCTCCAAACGTCTTGCCCGAGACTCCTCATCGGGAAAGAGGTCCGGAGCAAAACGCAGGAGCTCCTTGAACTTGATTCCAAGTTCCCTCACGGACATGCTCCCCTGCTGGAGGGAGAGTAGCTCCTGCCTCTTCTCCGCCTTCATTGTCGAGGAGAGGAACTCCGCCCGGAACTCCTTCTCGAAGTCCGCCCAAGCAACCTCAGACTCTTTCCTACTCCCCAGGTGAAGCATCCACCACTGACGTGCCGCTCCTCGCATCTGGCTAACAGCCAGAGGAACCCAGTACTCGGTCAGGGCCCGAATCAGGCCGAAGGCTATGACTAACTCCTCTAGCCAGCCTTCCGTCTTCATATCGGAGGTGCTGCCCTCATACTTCTCGAGGGTCTGTCGCTGGAAGGCTCGAAGAGTCTTCTCCCACTGGTCGTCCTCTTCCTCTCGATCAGCTCTCTGCCAATTGGCCAAGGCAGTCTCGGGGGGCCTCGATCGCCTGTACCACACGTGGTCGCCTTCCAGGTGCCATAGCTGCAAGGTAACAAGGAAAGCCTAAGCCCAAGTAGTGCAAAGAAAAAATCGTTCTTAAAACTTATTAAGATTTAATTTATTCTTAATTCTCAAGACATCCCAGAAACACAAGAACACAAGTCATTTATAATGCATGTACCTTTCCTAGGGTCTCTACCCTGCAATCAGTGTGGCCTCACTTGGTCGTTCGGTAGGTCCAGAGTCCTTGCATCGGATCACGGGGGGCCCTAAAATCCCGTGTCCTAGCCGGTCTTCCCTGGCCTAATTCATGCACCAAGGTCATCCAATGTTGTTGCCTTACCATCCCATGCAATCCTTACTGTGCCTAACTCCAGACTCTGTCCTATCTCTCAACAACCTCCCCTCTGATACCATTCTGTCACGACCCGCCTTCACCAAAAGGAGGGAAGGGTCAGCAGATTGTCAGGCCCTTCCTTCTTTAAGTTGAAGGAGAGATAATGACCCCCGAAACCCGCCTTCAATAGGTCCCGGAGTGGCGACTAGCACCAAGGGTATATGAAATCCTCGCAAATGGAAGGCATTACCCTTTTTATTTTATAGGATCGAAAGATAAGGAGGAGAAAACCCGACAACACCAAGGTAGAAAGAAAAGTAAAGCCAAAAGTAAACCATTCCCACATGCATGTTTCAAAAGTGAAAGCCACAAAGTGCAAAAAAGTGACTACAAGGTAAGTACCAAAAGAAAAGAGAAACAACTACAACTGCTCCAAAAGTCCGAGCTAGTAAGGTCCTGCGTGATCCACGAAGTCCTCCTGGAAACCTGAAAGTAGTTTTATATACGTAGGGTGAGCGTACAAGTACACTCAGTAGGGAAAACCATGACTCTCGTGCACAAGTGGGGGAGCGTACTAAAGTCCCGTGAGAAAGAGTAAACCAAACACCTAACAAGGAAAACTATCCATCCCAGGCCTCACCAAGGCTCGCTCCCCAAATAACGCAAGTCAAGTAATATATATATAAGAGCACATCGATGTTTGGGTACCCCGCGCCACTTTCCCACTGGTTATTGAGACATCCTATGCATCGGACCAATCCCGCCATTCTCACTGCAGTCCCACTGCCACACCCGCCCGCACACACCTGGGCCACAACCACACGCAGTCCCACTGCCGAATCCCGTCCGCACACAGCTGGGCCTCAACTGTCACATGTAACCATGCCTGCAAACACCTAGGCCAGAGCAACCACCGCCACGCCCGAAGACACCTGGGCCTCATCCCGAAGACACTTGGGAAACCACCTGCCGCACACACCTGGCCAAC
The DNA here is from genome assembly GCA_963277665.1 of Viscum album. NCBI lineage: Eukaryota > Viridiplantae > Streptophyta > Magnoliopsida > Santalales > Viscaceae > Viscum > Viscum album. Next base: position 1,628,880,009 of record OY728155.1, on the reverse strand, counting down.
CACCACAACACCCCGCCTGGAGGTTCTTGGGATAATAATGGACTTCAGGCCATCACAGCCTGCCCGAAGATACTTGGGCTATCCGGGAAAGGGAGCAGAAAGGGAGCTAATAACCAGCCACTAAGGATAGTGTTGGGAAAAACACCCTTCCCCCATAAATGGGGGTGTTCGGCACTGAGTGCTCAACTTGGGTGGGGCGCGAATAAGAAACACAAAGCTACAAGTATAGATATAGGTAACAAACACTCACCCAAAACTTAGGTTTTCCTAGCCAACCTACAGAACACAACACCACTGCACCCAAGTCACAGTTCATGACCCTTGCCCACAAAACCATTTGTCCCATTCTTGTTTCACGTTCAGTCAAAATGTTCAATTAATTTTAAGCACTACTGGGCAACTACCATAAGCATAACCAAGGAAAGCGTCAAAAGTAAGGATCAACCAAAACACTCACACCCGGTTCCATTAACAGAGGATCTCTCCCCAATTTGTGATATTAACAAGTGACCATTCGGGTTTAAAAACTCACAACCACCGAATCCATACCAACAGGAGATCCCATCCCCCAAATTCACACAGCCACCGAGAGTATAAAAAGAACAGGGGATCCCATCCCCTCCCACATTTCCAGCAATCGGCCCGAAGGGAAAAACAACCAATTTCCACTACCAACACAAGTCAGAGATTTTCAGATTTAAAAGACTTAACACACTCCATGATTTCAAATTCCGTGTGTTCTAACCGGGAGTTATCACAGAAGGGTCGATCCTGGTGCTTTCAACGTATTCAGCCGGATATACGTGATTAACCAATTTCACAACAGGAGTTCCCAAATTCAGAAACCCATTTAAAACATCATGAGGGGATTCATCAGTGCACATACAAAGACCACCAACGGCCTCAATTTTCAGAAACATAAACCAGTACAACAAAAAGGGATGATCACAAGATAAAGCATAACAACGATCACAACCCCTTCCCCTTCTTTCTTTAGAACTTCGTTTATTATCTTCATTAAGGTTTGGTTCAACCAATTCCATAAGGACAAGAATAACGCCCACCCCGCATGATACACAAAAGTGAGAGACGAAAGAAATTCCCTACTTGTTGATAGACGATCGACGTTTAGGCCGGGGGCAAGGAACTTTACGGATAACGACGCGGCGGTCCCGATGCACCAGAAGAGCCACAATCGAAGAAGAGGGAAACCACGGCCTAACCCTTAATTTATAAGAGCCGGGGACGGTTGAGATAAAAACGCTGAACCGCGTAAGACGTGGAAGTCGTGGGTTGACCACGCGGCTTGACTCATCATTAAAGGTGCTGAGTGGTTTAAACCAACTCATGAGCCGATTCAGTATTTAATTAAACTTTTGTGCGCGTTACTGGAACAACTTGGCAAGGCCGGGTGACGTCGGCCGGTTCCGCCGATCAGTCACACCGATCGGTCTCACCGATCGGTCTCACCGATCGGTCTCACCGATCGGTCTCACCGATCCGTCTCACCGATCCGTCTCACCGATCCGTCTCACCGATTGGTCTCACCGATTGGTCTCACCGATCGGTCTCACCGACCGGTCTCACCGACCGGTCTCACCGATCGGTCTCACCGATCGGTACCCCTTAAGGATCCGTATTTTGGCAAAGGAAGGGACCAAGGGGGGTCTGGGTCATCACATCAGATTCCATAGTTGTCTCACCCAATATGTAAACAATTTTTTCCAAAATACATGTGGAAGAAATCCAATTGTTAATGAAGTATGCGACAACCCTAGAGCGCCTCTTCGTATGAATGAGACTAAAAACTATGTAGAGTGGTAAAAATATCACAAAATAACTATAAATGTCCATATAATCCAATTGAGATATAGTTACATAGTTCCTATGAGAATGTACACTTTATATGAAAATTATTCCCAAACTAAAGGGTGTAATAGAGACAATGAAAGATATTATATAAAATTTATGGGATGTATGATTTTGAGATTAACCATAAATTTTTCCACATCATGAACAATATATATGAATATTTATATTAATATATCCTGAAAAATAGTTACTATGATTTGGTGGAAGTCCAATCCTCCATATCATCCCACCCAATAATTGTTACACTATAAATTAACAATCATAATAATCATTATATGACGTGATCCTAAGTAAAAAAAAGAGATCAAATATTTGGTTCAAAAAACCATTAAATATCAAGTCATTCAGCTTCACATTTAATACCGCCTTAGATGATAAGTGAAGAATATTTCTAATGTAGTCAGTATACTGAGTTAGAGTTTGAGTTCATGACTCAAATATAAGGAATACTATTAATATGGATAAATCCATTAAATCAAGTAATAAATTCACCATAAAAATAACCCGAATATAATTCCAATCCAGGAACACATTCTTGATTGTCTCAACTGTAGAGGCCCACCAAATTCTTTTAGGCCATTCATGTTTGAATGAAATAATTTAACTTCTAAAAAATTAATTATATAACAACTCAAAGTGATTTTAAACATTATTCAACTGATATTCCACCTATTGAGGATCATTCGTTCCCAATAATTATGGTGTTCTAGGACAGTTAAACTCGTAAGAGTGGTAATTTTTTTTAGGTTACATCCTTTGTAGTCAAAGAAGGAAAAAATGATGCTACCTAACCTAATTCATGAATAGCATGAAGAACAACCAAAATAATGTTCATAGAACTATAGGGTTTACATTTTCTTGTTCATCTATAGAAACCTCCTGATATATTTTTAAATTTCATCATAGAGAATGGTATTACAAAACATTAAATGATGAAAAAATACATTATTATAGAGATATAATATTATCAACTTCACCCTATAAAAAACAAAAATGATAAAAAATACAGATATAATATCCTAGAAAAAATTTATAATCATATAAATAAAAACACTTTATGAATTTTCTCCCAAACAAACCATAGAAAACAGTATCATTTCACCGAGCACTAGATAGAAACATGCTCATAACAAACCCATTATGTACTAACAATATTCTACCATATTGAATACTAAAATAAAAAAAATGCACCCAACCACCTTTAAACCGAATTTCTCAAATACAGTCCAAAATACCCCACCAAAATGGTACTCAATATGTCCTTAACATGGTCTAATGAGGGTTCTTATTCTCCATAGGGTGGAGATAATCACATTGGATGAAATATGAAAAAAGATGGAATGATTTCACCCAAATATTCATAATAAAATGTAATTTAGTATATAATAAATTAAATTAGTATGATAAAAACATCGTGTATGTAATGGTCCTAAGAAACCATTATAAATTTATTAAAACTATTATGTTGTGAATTACAATATATAGAGGGAACACCCTGTTGTGATACTGACTCCAAAAATCTAGCATGCTAGGTGAATCCTTAACCATTTAGTTTTTCATTCTATTTACATATACCCATGATAAAAAAATATATAGATTTTTGAAGGAAAATGTTGGGTTTGGGAAAGTAGCCCTGTAATATTTCATCATCCATTCCATAAAAATATATATCAAATAATAAATTTATTTTTAAACAAAAATAAAAATTGTGTGGAAATATTTACATGGTTTACATAAAAATACACGATGAAACATTCCATTAGTTAATCATAAAAGATATATAATGTATATTCTCTATAAAATAGACAATTAATATAATATTTTATCAGAAGATCCAAGAATAATAATTTCTAAAAATTACAAAAAATGAATGAATCATTTCATAACATAGTAGTTTATTGTTACTTATAATCATAACACCATGTTTAAGAGACATAGTGGTAGGGTAAATATAGAATTTCACACATCTTGATGATGTAATTTGTCCATTTTACATAAGATACATCCCTATATTTATAATTGAGAAGATACATATGGGATAATCTCACTTCTCTCAAGTAGTTTTCATTTGTGTTTTCATTATCAATCCATTTTAGTTTGGAGAGAAGACATGTATATCATGTTATTTTATCATGTAACTACATAGTCTCCCATCTGCTAAAAGATAAGTCAAAAAATATTAGGGTCTATAATCAATTTAATAAATCATATATAATTTCAACAATCATTTTAATTGACACAAATTTGATCTTTAAAAAAATTCATTTCATTCTTTCAAAAACCCATATCAACTAGGTTTAACCATAAAATCATCTCATTTATTTAAAAACACAATATAAAATGATCTTGAAGAAAACATATGACATTAATATAAAATAATAATAAAATGGTTATTATCTTAATTTTTCAAATCATGACATTTTAAATCACAACATATCTCATTCCTTTTCATTTATTCAAGATAAATCTAATGTAAATTATTTCAATCATAATTATCTTTTATGAAAACCAAAAAATAAATTCAATAATGTATTATAATTAAATTCAACCTAATAAACCATGCAATTTTTAAGACACAAATATAGTCATGAAATAAATTTTTTAATATTATTGGTTTTAGGAAAGAATTAAAGGTCTATGATAATACATATTTCTTTAAAAACCACCAACCCAAAAAAATATCACAATACATAAAAAGAGTTATGTGGTATGAAATAGGAGGAATTCATTTCCACATGAAAAATTGAATACAGAAAATAAAATAATTTTTTTGTTCACTAGTTTACTAAATAATCACACACCACCGAATAAGGTAAAATATTATATATCATAGGTTTATGAATTTAAAAAACACCATAGGGACTCTAGTATATAAAGAAAAATCCCCAAAATATAAAATAGTTTATTTTTTTATTTTTAACCCAATCATGAATTATGTGTGTTTTTAATCATTTAAAAAGGGTATTATAACCATTGAACTACGAAATTAATTTTAATCCAATGATTTATGTCTTTTGAATTATCCAAAATGATGTTACAAGTATTTTGGAAGAAGTTGAAGATAATTTTTTGGTATTAAAAACCAATTTATCATGAAAATGATAATATATAGTAGTAACATGTTTTATCCTTACATAGCTCATGGATGACACATAAATGTAAGGGTATTTACCATTATATAGTTCACCCTCCCAGAATACCCTTTTACATATCCTTGTATATACATACACATCCATTAAAAAAAGTTGTTACCCTTACAAAATTATGATGTAAACTTATAATTTCACAAATAAGACTAGGTAACCTAGTAACGTAAGAACCAAGTCATTTTGACAAGTCCTGAAGGTAGTTCTTGATCCCTATCTATTAGATACACACACCTAACATCAAACAAAAATAATGTGGGATTGAATTTTCCACAAATATTACATATGTAAAATAAGAAACTCATTATGAATACAAGAAACAACAACACGGGGAGCTATAAAAGAAGTCAAAGTTGAAAAAAAAACCTAAATTTATACATTAATGTATGATAAATCTTAATAAAAAACTCATTTCATAGTATAAAAAACTCTCCAAGCATAATTATCAACAACTACAACCACCTACTAGTTGTGTATAACCATTTATTGATCCTGAAAGAAGATAATCTACAAATACCAGAAATCACATGTATGGTTTGAAAAAATATCCACATAGGGTCCCACAAAGGATTCTATAATAAGATTTAAAATTTTAATTAACCAAATTAATGAATTTAATTTTTTAAAAATAGGTATTTAATTTAAAAATAACTTTTAAATAAAATCATCCTTTACATTTCAAATGATGGAAATACATTAAAAAATTTTCTTAATAAAAAGTTTATATAAAAAAAATTATATATATTAATAATTCATTTAAAAAAGATAAGGAAAACAATTGAATATATTTAAAATTAAAAACAATCAACATGGTCATCTTTTAAAAGGTACGATATATATAGGATGTGGGACTCCCCAACAATAAAATAGTGATTCATAGAAATATTTGTATACATGTCCCCTCATACAAAGCAAGGAGGAACTTGTCACCATCACATCATGGATGTGACCTTCTATATTTATGTTTTTAGTGTTTCAAATCATAGAGTGTTGTTGTAAATAACTCACTAACTAAATAGGGTTTCATGAACTCTAATAAAAATTAATAGTGAGAAATTTATCTTAATCATTGTTAAAACAAAATTCATCTTATAACTAATTAAAAATATGAAAATTTAATTTTAAAAACCAATATAACAGGTTTTTATCAAATAATTTATTTTCTAATATAATACTAAGGGGCTTATATCAAATCCATTTTTATGTTGATTTACAAAAAACCATTTTGAAATCAATTTCATAAAATAAATTTCTTAATTAAAATTTCACAATTAAATTCCTTAATTTTTTTAATTTTTTTTCAATTTTATAATCAATCCCAAATTCAATGGAATTCGGTTTTTTCCTAAATTCATTCCAAATTCAATATCAAATCCCCACTTAAATTAAAATGGGTTTTTAATAATCCAATAGAATGAAATTTAACTGAACTAGTGAAATTGAATTCTAGTCATTAATGGAATTTAAATCAATCAATTTAGGGTATATCAAAATTTGCCATCATAATAGAACCACCTATCTCGAGATCACCGAATTCCAAAATGTCAAGCCCTAATGAAGAATCCCCAAGGAAGAATATAGAAAATAAATATAATAGAATCAATCTTGGATTCAAGATAAAAAAATAAGAGATATTATAACTTTTAACAACATTGATATCTATAAAATCCATGGGAGGAAAAAAGAGATAATTGGAGAATGAGAACAAGAAGAGGAATCATATTGGGAAGAGATTTAACAGTATTCACCTAACTTAAATTTTCTACTTGAGGGGTGTAGATGGTGAAAATAACCTCATGGGAGGGTCTAGGAAGAAGAAAACTATATGGGCTTGTTATGGACCATTTAGGATCAAAAAAGTATTTTTCATGGTTTTATAATATAATTTTTAGGATCAAAAAATATCTTAATCATGGGTACCTGGGCAGGGAAACACAGTCAGACAAACCATGCACCGAAACAATGAGCCCTTACTAATAGGGTTGTATGGTTTCTCCACTGGGGGAACATGGTTTTTCAAACCATGAACCAACTCTGAAAACCCTAACTAATTGGTTTTTCACGGTTTCCACTAGAAGGGCTCACAATTTGGGAAATATGTATGCCAACCATGTATTGACCAAAAAGATTTCCCATATTTTTCAAAATTTAACATGAAATACCTCTAAATGAAATCTATAAAATGCATGAATAAAATTAGGGTTTAGGAATACCATAATATATTAATAAGATGTTGCAACCTCCCAACCATTTAAACTACCCCAGCTTTCCTACTAATAATCTTCCATGTCAAAAAAATATGTGGTCACTACTCTCTCATCCGAACCTCCCTCTCCCACATCCCATGACTGTCCAAACTATACTGTCATAGCACTCAAAACAAAGGTATCATCCTCACATGAAGTACTTTTTTTTAGTATCGACTATCCTAACATGAGTTTTGGTCATGATTTAATCAGTTTCAACCTCAAGATCGCACGAGATCAGAACATGAGATGGATCACAAAGATACATTCATAGTTGATGTACATAGAACATGTTAATTATTGGCATCACCTATCACAGAGGTGATAAATGATAAAACAATTTCCCGACCTTCTTAACAACATGATAATGTCCCCCAAAATTTTGAGAATGATTCCCTTTCTTCCCAAGCCTTCGATGTCCCACCTAGGTTGAAACATTTAAAAACACAAGACCACAAATTGAGAAGTCCAACTACATTTGGAGATATTCATCAAAATATATATAAAGGATATAGGCCATAGACATTCTCTAGAGAAAAAAATGAATATTTTATATCATATCATATACCAATATTTTTCCAAAAATGTAAATTTCACCAATATCTGATCAACACCATAGATATTTCCACAGATAGACACACAAGGACTTAAAATGATCCATTCTGATCACAGATAGGTAACTATTGTTATAAAAAAAACGCAACCAGTCATAGATCATCGACCCAATCCCCACTAAAGATGAGTACAAAATCATGAATCATATCGTCAAGAATCTCAATATATATTTATATATGTACTTCCAATTATAGTTAGTATGTTGTGATCAAATGAACAAGAGATCCTAGGGCCTCCAAACGCCCTCTACAAAAGAGATAATAAAATTAGGGATATATATCAGAAACTATAGTATATGAATCTACATGAGAATGAAAAATATCATTCACATAGATACTTCCCAACTCCTCAAATTTTGTTTTATTGTGAATGGGCATAATGTGAGCCGATTTAGTCATCCTGTAGATCACAACCCATTTCACAGTATTCTTTCTATGGGTATAAGGAAACCAAACCACATAGTCCATATAGACCTTATACCACTTCATACTCTTGAATAAATGTAGATAATGAAAAAATGATGGTTTATTGTACCCAAACACCACCTGTTTCCTTGTATAGAAATGTGAATCAAAATTTTCAATTCAGCATCCCATACATGGACAATATAATTTATATCACATTTCATAGAACATCATCGTATTTTCTTGCTACACTTCTCATAGAGAAGTATGTAAATCCCTCATTAAAATATTCCTTATAAATAATTACATAAAAAAGTTTTGATTGCATAGAATTCCCTTAGTGGAGAATGACCATTTCAGTTTTATATCCCCACCAAAAAATAGAGCCTCTAATTCTATTGAACTCATCATCAAAAATATATTCATAAAGAATCAACTCAAGAAGATAATATATAGTCTAAAAACTGGACAAGGTATCCTTATCCTATAATTCCAAAACACCAATATTAAACTATGAAATGATAGAAATAATGTTACACTCTTCTAAGGATTCTTTCACAATTTTTTTTGGATGTTTCTTGATCAAATAATCTATGATGACATTCCATTTCCAAAGGAAATAAAAAATGTCAAAGTCAATAGATTTAATATTTTCCACCAAACACCTATGGAAGGGACTAAAATATTTTTTACTGAAGATATAACTCAATCTCTTATGGAATGAAAACATGGTAAAATATTTTTCAAAAAGGCACTTTATCCATCCAATAATCATGTGCATCATAGATGGAAGATTTTGGCAATGGGTCAGATAATTCCTCATGTGTGGAAAAAGATGATGAGTGCCCATAAAAATGGCCCAATCACCCTACATAATAACACAATCAAATCTGAAACCCAATGTATCTATGAAGACCACATAGCCCTGCCTAACCATTGGAAGAATCAACACATGTGCAATAGTCGAAATAAATTTCACCTCATCAAAATAATTATTTTTTCTCTCATACCATGAATACATTAATCCATACTTTGTTTGGGCGGTCATTAACGAAGACACCATTGAGAATTACATTACAAACTGAATATAATACGTAGTCAAACCAATGATGCTCTAAATATCAAAAAAAATTCTTATTTTTTCCTATTTCTTAACAACTGACACATTTTTAGGATCAACTAAGATACCATGTTCCGACACCAATTGTCCAAAGAATATCACCACTCGAATAAAAAAACCACATTTTTTTCTGGTCAAAATGTTTTTGATTTCTAAAAAATTGCAAAAATAATATCAGATGACACACATGATCATCCTCAGAAATAGAGTAAATAAAAATTTGATCCAAAAATAAAACCAATAATGTATAATGGCACTCATGAAAAATTATATTAATAAAATCCATAAATATTGTGTGAACGTTAATGAAACCAAATTGCATGATATGGTTAACATAATGGTCATACCTACTCCAAAAGATTGTTTCTTGAATGTCAGATTATTTTATATTCAACTGATAATAACCAGATCGATTGTCGATCTTTGAGAACCACTTTTCTCTATTCAACTTATTAAATAGATCATCTATCTGTGGAAAAAAAATATTTGTTCTTTACCATGACTATTTTGTATTTGGTAATCCACAAAATGGAGAATTGAACCATTATCGTTCTTATTAATAAAAACCGGTACCACCCAAGATTATGTAGTGGGTCTTATAAACCATTTATCTAGAAGATCATACAAATGAGTCTTCAAATCCTTTGTTCTAGTGGGATCGATGCGGTAAGAATGAACAGATAGTGGCTGAGTAATTATTAATTAATAAATAGAAAAATATATCTCACTTAGTGATAGAAATCTAATAAATTTAGAATAAAACTTGTTGGGAAACATGATAAAAAATAATGGGATATCATAACATAATGATAATCACTACTGGTAAAACAAAACCACAAATATTAATTTTTTTGATATCGATATAAGAAGCCTAGATCTACTCAATCATGGGTTCTGTTATCCTTGAAAGACACGAAAAACTCTATTGGGTTAACAAAAGTAGACCTATCGAAGATTGAAATCGGAACAATTTTTTTGGAAAAGATATCGTCCATCCTAAATATGATGTTGAGTGCCTTCATGTCAATAACCACAAAATCCCATGAAAAATAAATATATGATAGAGAGAAAACACTAGTGGGAATTTGGAGGCCATTCTATCTCTTATTACCAAGTGGTGTAGGAATACCCATCACATAAGAAAAAAATATACATATGAGATTTTAAAATATTAACAATTTGGGTTGAAATAGATGAATGAAAAACACTATTATCAAATAAATAAATAATTAATAACATAACAATAGTGATAGTAACTCTTATAGTCATTGTACATATCATTTCTTCCTCTAGAGACTCTTCCACTGCGTGAAGATTCATCATTCTAGGTGCGTGTGGATGGTAAACAATTAAACGTTATGCATCAAATTGAACCACAATTTTATCCAATGATGATGATGACATGCTACTAAGAATAGTGGAATAATCATGGAATAACTTCTTTAAGTCCTCGGACCTCTTCGTGAACCACATGATTCGGGTCCCTTGGTGAAAAATTATTTTGAGTTCCTCATTTCCCCACACTAGTAAAAAATTAAATGGCCCCTTCCAGGTACTACTAGATGTTTAAAAACCTGACTATCATGATCGACCATGAGAACCATTATGACTTTTCCATCCGTTAATAGATTTCATGAAACAACCCCTAGGAGAGAAAGGTACCCCTATAAACCCTAAATATCCAACTAGGACCATATTAACCATCAATGCTCTGTTCATAACACCAAGATAAGAGGTAAATTTAATAAATAAATATTGGGAATAAATAACTGATCAAATTTAGAACCTCAACTATTTGGGCTTCATCTTTTCCTTTTATATTATCTCTGGTGAAAACATAAACATATCATCAAAATGTTTCATGTATTATACCATTATATTTCCAACCTTCTCAAGTTTGAAATGCAGCATACCCATGGAAAAAACAAGGGATCTGTTTTAAACTAGTTGGTGAAAATAACATGGGGTCATCCCATTCTAATACATCATGTTTCGTCACCATCACCATCATGTATCACCATCTCTGGCTCAGTTTAACAATCATGGGGGTGGAACACATCACATTAATTTCATCAGGTGTCTCCAAAAACCCAAAAAAATGCTCAATCCTGATAAAAAAACGTTCAGCCTCATGATGATCACTAGATCCTTTGAATGATTTTTTCTTCTATTAAAGGAACTTATGATAATGAATTTGTAAATCATCCCTTTGAGGTTCAATATCTATATCCTAAATAGGGATTGGTACTGGTGTCTGTCTTAGAGATGGATAGTGCTTACAGTCACCTCAAACATACTCAGGTCATCAAGAGGATTTCATCCTTGTGGTTCCTCAATTGCTTCGTCCTATATATGATTCACACATATTATTGGATGCATGATGCTAACCAACATCTACAGACAACATTGAGGATACCATAAAATCATTTAAATACAGAAATAATTGAAACTAATCTAAACAAATATATAAAATAGATTTGGATTTCACCAAATCTAAATAAAAAGATAGGAAAATACTAAAAGAAATCCTTAGGGTGTCTTTCCCTAACTACATATGGTTACTTAAGTCAAATTATAGTGTGAGCTGGATATTCACTTAATCAAAGATACCTCCAATATCCTGAAAAGATTATACAATTTCATACTAACATCCAGAAAATAATCTTGAATTGAGATCTATAATATTAATTTTTAATGAACCATCCTAGTTACCCTAGTAACCTATTAAATGAGATGTATCTAACATGGCCTAGTGAGAATTCATGATCCCCATGAGCTGGGGATAATCACTTGGCATCATAAAAAAATAATGAGGAATGAATTTTCAACATCCATTATAGAATTATGATAAACAAGTTAGTATGTATACATCAAAACTCCACATGGATAACTATACCATAATTCAAATAGGTAAAAACCCTAATTTACTACATCAATGTACCATTAAATTGAGTGAAAAACGTGATTCCCAATATTAAAAAACTCACCAAGATCATGTATCAACAAAGTCAACCACCTCTATATAGAATTGTACTCTTTCTAGAACATGGATGAATAGAATCCAAAAAACATGATGGTATTGGATGGGTGTGAGATTAAGGCCTGCTAGGGTCTCTCGAATGATTCCGTAATAAGATTCCAACATTATATTAACCAAACAAATGTTTTCAATTTCAAATTAATTAGAATGGCATTACAAAATAATATTTAAATCAATTTATGATTTACATTTCAAATGATGAAAATTACTTAAAAAAATAGATTATAAAAAATATTATGAAAAAACATTTAAATAAATTTATAATGCATATAAATCATTTTAAAACACAAAATAAAATATATTTTAAATTCAATAAAATGATAAACACATTCATATGCCAAAAATATTGATAGTTACATACTACCAGACCCCCTCAAATTAAATTATTTAATAAGGAAAATATGTCTACACATATCCCCCTTGAATTATACTGAACAATGAGAAATTGTCACCATCCCATAGGGGATGTGACATGCTGCATATGTATTGTCAGTGTTGTAAATCATAGTGTGGTATCTCGAATGACTCACTAACTGCATTGGATTATATGTGCTCAAATAAAATTAAATTATAGGAAATTTATTTTAATACATATTAATATTGAATTCATCCATTCTATGTTTCAAATATGCCAATTTCCCATTAAAACCAATACTTTTTTTAATCAAATCATTCTTTTTCCAAGATAAAACTAAATGGTTTATACCAAACCCATTTTAGGTAATTTTCCTAAATAAAAAATTGTTATTAATTTCCTTAAATTAATTTCTCAATTTAAATTCCATAATTTAATTTATAAAATTTCAATATAATTTTACAATCAATCCCTAAATCAATGGGATTGGTGGTTTTTTCCAAAATCATTCCAAATCCAATTTCATATATGTAATTCAATAGAATTCAATATTTAATAAACCAATTTAAATAAATTTAATTTAAAAAAAGAAAATAAAATTTTAAAAAAATTGAATTTCAATCAATAAATTTCGTGTTAGTCAAAATTGTCCATTAAAATGGAACCAGATACCTTGTGATCACATGATCTCAAAATTTCTATACATTTTTAAGAAACACCAATAAATAACATTGACAACAATGATATAAGAATCATTTAAAAATTTAAATTTGAATAAAGTATATATTATATCCTCCATCAACCTGAAAATCTTCAAAATTCTAGGGTATAATGAAGAGAGGGTTGGAAAAAGATAATGTGAAGAAAAAAAATACTAGGAGGAGATCCAAAACAATTATCCTATTTTTGATTCTCTCCCTGAGGGGTATAGAGGTAACAAAATTGCCTCTTGAGAGCCTCCATGGAAAAATAAAATTATATGGGTCTTTCTAAACTATCAAGTATCTAAATAATATGTATTATGATTTTAGAAAATGATTTTCATATTGAAAAATATAGTACACATGATTAACTAGGGTAGGCTATACAGTTAGAAAAAACACGTGCCCTAGCTATGCGCCTATATTGATGAGGCTTTATGGTTTCTCAACAATGTTCCACCATGATAACCCTCATTGGATGAGTTGTTATGATTTTTCCTTAGCATGGATCATGGTTTTGGGATTGTTATGTTCCAACCTTGTATATCCCAAAATCTTTTACAAATTTTCTAAAATTTCACCTTAAATTCCTTGAAATGCAACCCAAAAAAAGAATGATCAAAATAGGTGTTTTGGAATACATAAATATAATAAAAGGATGTTACACATTAATCATCTAAAAATAATAATATACCCTTATATAGGACATTATTACCCTTAACTATATTTGTTTTACGATTACATAATACCATTATGCATCCTCTTTACCCTTATGAATCACATGTTTTATAATACACAATACCCTTATGTAGGTTGGTACCTTTACTCCAAAACCTTTCATAAAAAATTATACCCTTATATAGTTCACTAAGTACCCTTATATATCACCTAGGATTCTCAACAAACCATCATTTTTTTAAAGACCTAACATTTTTAAACCCTTATAAATTGATGGTCACCCTTACAACATGCCCATATGTATAGGTAATAGGGTATTACCATTATAATGACCCCATGAAATAGATATGGTTAATTATTAACATTGAATTTGTTAAATTAATATTGAAACCCATCATTAAATTAAACTCATAATGAATCTAAAGTGGATAAAAAATCCCCAAAATATCTAATATTGATATCAAAATTAAGAAAAAAGGATAATACTTAAAAGTAAATACTTGGATGTTACATTTTTATGTTACAAATTTGTATAGTGAGTCTATGTGGCCTTTTATATTTCAACATATAGAGTCTACATATTTATTTGGTATAAAATTCCATATATTACGTGTCAAAATGAATATATTACAATCCATTTGATGTATATTACATACTAGAAGGTAAAATTCCAACCAGTTTTCCAATTCCTCAAAATATCATACATATAATCCTTATTATATTAGGTATCACAATGATCTAAACCATGAATCCAATTTTATAGTTCTTTGAAATATATTACATGTTCCTTCCAACTTCACCCAAAATTCATGAATTTCACCCACATTCCAAAAAATATTTCCAGTCCTTATTATGGTATATTGATCTACATAAAATTCTTCCAAATAACCTCAATACATGTTTAATCCATCTTGAGATATATTTTAAATTTTCTACTCGACATGTTTCATAAAATAACATCATTGGTTAATTAAAAATATATCAACAACCTCATCCACATTTGAAAATTTCTGAAACCCCAACCTATTGTCATGTTCTCACAACATAAGTCTGTATCATATGTTAAAACATATATCTAACATTCAAAACAATATTTTCCAGTAATTAGATTATTGTAATTATTTATGAAATATTTTTAGTAATTTAATCCATTTCCCATTTATTAGTGTCTCTAAAATCATAGGGCCTACATAACTATAAATTCGATAATACTGACTTTTCAAATGAATAATGAAAAAAATATACAGGATTATCCATGGTTTATCCTAAATCCTAAATAAATATTCACAAGTTGATATATATTGACACCTTTCTTTATTATATCACATAGTATTCCCATCACATTTCTTTGGTACTCTAAACTCCATACATGACTATATTATCAACATACATTGATGTTAGTTTTAATGAAAACACAATCATATTGATAAATAACTCAATAATAAGTGGGATCAAAAAATACCATGTGATTTTTTTCCATACATTTTTTACATAAGGGGCATTGTAAGATGATCTGAAATATTATACAATATAGGAACTAGAAATAATATAATGAAAAATATATCAATAAAATATCGAATATATTATATAATAAAAGAATAGGCATGGATATATAAGGACTCCTAGGATCTGAATATTTTTTAACTACTCCACTATTATCAAATTAGTGTTTAATTAATTTTTTAATTATTAGGAAAACCATACCTTAAATAATTATATTCTTCATTTGATCAAAATAGTATTCAATATAAATAAAACAAATTATTCAATTGCTATTAAAAATTTTAAAATTAAAAGATTCTCTAAAAATTCAATCCAACCACTAAATCATTAATGAAATAGTCAACTCCTAAATTATATTTCATGTCACGTTTTTCATATAATAAATTTGAATTAATGTATCCCTTTAAGAAAAATATCATTCTCTACCATTAAATTTTTGAATATATCATTAGTATTATCAATTAATTATAGATAATATTTATAAAAACTAATGAAAAAATGTAGGATTTATATTTTATATAATATTCAAATACATGTAATTAGATACATCATGATTAGTACACACTTGAGAATTCAAGATTTTTTGTAAAATAAATATATATAAAATCTTAATCTTACATAATTTTTTCTTAATTATTGATTGGTATTGTGCCGTTGAAAAAATATTTCCATGAAAAATTATTAATATAATATTTTCAATATTTAGTCATATAATCAATTTAAAATAATTTATCAATCAGTTTGTTTTTTCAATGGTCAAACATTCATTTTAGTGTATCTTTATGTGTCTTTATTCATAAAATGTTGGTTTGTTCACTATAATTTATCATTATTTTGTAATTACATATAAGTTTTATCTATAATTATAACATTGTAATTTCATTTGAATTTATATATATATCATCAACATAATACATTGTTAATATAACTATGGTCATATTATACAAATTATATATAAAAGGATCACATCTATTTTTACAATGACAAAATCATTATTTTCAAAATAAATACAAATATTGAAATATTTATATTATAATTTAAACCCATTAGTGGATAATTTATAAACATAAATCTTAATATAATTTCATTGATATTTTTGACCATTATGCCTTATAATATACTTAAACTTCCCTGAAAAAAATATAATAAAATAATTTATAATTTGATATAAATTTGAGATATCTCATGATAATAAATTTTTTTATAGAATAAATAATACAAATATATTAGATCATAAAAACTATAGACCAATTTTCATCTTAATTAATATAATATTTTTTCTAAAAATTTTCTTGCAAGTTATTTTTTATATTGAAACTCAAGTATTCATGTTATTGTTTTTATGAGATAAACACATTCAACCAATGGTTTTACACATTGATGGTGGATCTAAATGGTTCCAAACCAGATTTTGGTAGAAATATTACATTTCAAAATATATTTCTTTTATTCATTTATTTAATTTAAAAACCACAATAGTCTCTTGGTATGATATTATATCATATTATATATCTGTTACATAAATTTCATCTAAATCATATAAATACATCTCTCTAATTCTCAAGGTAAAATTTTCAATGTATCATCTTTCTTTATTTATCTATTTTATACAATTTTATTTTTATAATAAATTATGTTTTTTACATGTAAAACATACTAATAAAATCATAATATTGGTATTAAAATTCATAAAATATATATTTGTTCCCACCAATTAGTTTTTAGGTAAAATGATTTTATAAAAAGAAAATATGTCAACATATAACCAAAATATTATTTTATAGATTAAAAAATTAATTAAAAACATTTTCATTATTTTAACTAAAAAATATAAATTTACCAAAATTATTACGATGTATAATTATTTTTATATATCATAGATATTATTTGTAACCCAATATTTTCCCTACATAAAAAAGAAAGACACTTAAACTGAGAAAATATATTATTATTGATTTTGAATCGTTTTTTATTGAAAATATATTAATGTAAAGAATTTATCTTTAAGTGAGTAAACCCCATTAGAAATATTAATCTCATCATGACCGATCATTAAAAAACATGGATCAATAAATTTTGATTTCTCTTTTTCGATATAACATATAATTTTGGAGTAATTGGTATAGTTAATTGTGATGCTATAAAAAATATTTTAGAATGTATAAAATGAAATTCCTGACTAATAAATTATTTTCATTGATTAGAATAATGTTTTTAATAATTTTTTATAGTTAATTTTACAATTTGTTTTTTATCTCCGTAAATAATTTAAAAGATTCAATTTTTTTATAATATATTGATGAATATTCTAAAAAAATCATCATTAATTATATGGAATTGACGAAATACACATTGAGTTACTTCACTAATATTACCACATAAATATGTATATTAAAATTTAAATAAATTATTATTATTTACCCATTAAACATAAAATGTAAATTTTTTAAAATTTTATATAAAAATAATAAACAATTGTTTCAAATGATTAAATAATTTATAAACTTATTAATGCATCAATAGAAAGTTGTTCAATGTTATGAATATTTATATGACATAGGTTTCAATGTCATTAACAAGTGGAATTCAACTCTCTTATGTTTAGATCTGTATTAATTGCATTGTAAGAATGATTTTCATTATCCAATATATATATATATATTTATATATTTATATATTCCATGAAATATATTTATAAAACCGTAAAATTTTCAGTGTTATAAATAAAACAACATTAATTATATAATAAAAATGAAAAAAAATTCTCTATCAAGAAAATTAAAAATAACCAAATTTATGTTTGATAATGGTAAATGCTTGTATCCTTGTTGAAATTTTGGAAATACACTATTTAGTTTCAAATTCACTATCCCCAGTGATAATGTTGTAAATATTTTTATATTACATATTCATAAGCCATATAGTCCTTAAATAATATAATAATATTATCTGGATGAACTAAATCCATGTTTTTTATTATGAATCTCTTTATATCGTGAATTTTTCTTCTTCAATTTATAGTGTTTTTTTGTATAGTAACATTTTCCATCAATTTAATTAATGAATTTTTGGTATTTTAGTAGTAGATTGAATATTTTTAATTTGAATCATTTTTAACATATTATAATCCTCTTTTACAATTTTTTTGTTCATCATTGATATAGGTAACGTACATTTATGGTTTTCATTCATTTATATAAATAAATTTATAATCTCAAGGAGGGTAAAATTAAATGAGTGTTTATTAAAAATAATAGTGATATATTTTAATGATACTAATAGTAATTTTCAGAAAATACCAATAGTTAAGGTGGAAAATGGGTTAACAGATCACCTATTATGTTGACCACACACACTATTCTTGTTAGTTTATAACACATTTTCCATAAAAATATGATAAACAACAGTAATATACAAATATAGATGAGATGAAAAAAATTTCTATTAAATTTGGGAAACCAGGTAAAAATGATAAATATATCACTTTATTATATGAATAATAATAATAATAATAATAAACAAGTATCCAATTTTTCAGAATTTTGTTCACAATTATCAAAGTTTAATTTATTTTAATGGATTCCAATTTGTGTTATATTTTGGTAAAACTATGGATGTCTATGATGCTACTAATTTCATAGATTAGATTGGAGTTTCATATTTTAAGGATATATTCTTTATTCACATTTCATAGACATATATATCATGGTTGTTGAGGCTAAAAAATAAATATTATTATTATAGAGAAGTCATTTATTGTTATTTATATAACTTTTGATTGTATATGAGGTTTTTGGTGTACCTTTACTTGTGCTAGTATTTATCTTATTGGCTATGTTTTTTTTTCAACTGATAATGTTATAATCACAAAAATTGATAGAATTTTGAATGTAATGTGGAATGTTTTTTATATAATATTGGTATTTTTCATTGGTTGCCAAAAACATCAACTAAAATACAGAAATATTATTATAATAAAAGTATTTTAAAAGAGAGTTTTATTTCAGATTATAATGGGATTACCTAATTTGTTTTTTATAATTTGGTCCAGCTATTGATGATGAATTTAGGATTTGTTAGGAATTTGGTGGAACTATTTTTATGTAATTTTTCAGAATGAATATTTTTCATAAGGTATTCATTTTAATTATATAATGTATTTTAGAATATTTAGATAATAATTTTAATCAATGGTAAATTAGATGGGTGGTGTACATTCACTACATCTCTGGAATCATCTCACCCAGTCTTCATCTTGTATTCTTCTTTCCTCATAACTCTAACTTGATTTCATATTTCTTTTGTGAACCGTCTCAAATTCTCCCTCGATGGTATCTCCCTAGAACTATGAATGTTTTTGGGTTTCTTCTAAACATTGATTTTTTTGGTTTTGGGATTCTTAATGGTAAGGACCCATCCTCCCTCTACCTCCACTATTTCACCATAAAACACTTTAATAGTATTCATTTTTTTAATGTGAAGGAGGTCTGGTAAGATTATGTTTTTTATGAAGGGAGTATCAATGGTTCCCTATCAATGTAAATTAATGTTTTTTATTAAAATTAATTTTTGTGTTGTTATTAACAAACATGAGGACCCATGTCATTTTAGTCTCATATCTTTCTAAATAATATATATTATAATACACAATTCATTTAATTATTATAGATTTTCTAATTTCAGATCAAGATGGTGGA
This sequence comes from Viscum album, assembly GCA_963277665.1. NCBI lineage: Eukaryota > Viridiplantae > Streptophyta > Magnoliopsida > Santalales > Viscaceae > Viscum > Viscum album. The sequence continues at coordinate 1,628,859,632 of OY728155.1, read as the reverse complement.
TCATTTTAATATGACCTGATGGTGTGATGTTTAATTATTTGATTGGTTTTTAGATTTATGTATTAATAATATATTTTCTTTTAGATCATTTTTATTCATTCCATATACAAACCCTTTTATATCTATTTTTTTATAGTCCAACTATTTTCAATTCTTGGCATGGTTATTCTATCCTTTTATATGGAATTTCTTATAGGGGAGATTCTTCGAAGGTGTTCCCAATTGTGTAATATTATGGTGTTATTAGAACATTTTTTCTTAGTAATATATTTTCAGGGAATAATGTAGAACATTATTATTTTTCATAGGGGTGACATTAAAGAGTTCATCTTGAATAAATTGGTGGTAATTATTTGTTCAGTTGATGTCTTGGAGGTGTTGCTAAGTATGGATGTTGTGGTGGTCAATATTTGGTGATGAGAATCTTGGTAGTGAAGTTTTCTTACGTTCAATGTTGCCTGGTATTTCTATAATATGTTTTTCATGTAGTATCACAATTATCATAAAATAATATTTCCCAGTAGATATAGTTATGGTTTAGATATACATGTTTATGTGGGGGTACCATCCATAATTGAGTCACTAGTGATGAATAGTGACGATGATGAATGTGTTTGACCTATGGATTCATAGCTTTAGTTTGAGGGAGGATCAAAAAATGTTTTTTAGAATATGTGAGATACTCATTTATATCTTTAATATTTAGATAATTACTTATTAGTAATTGTTTATTAGTTCAGTTTTTATGGGTCTTGGGATTGATTATAATTTTTTGTTTTCATTAATGTAGGTGTTTGTACATTTCCACAAGCTCAAAGGATGGTTTAGTTAAAAATAACCAATTTGTGCTGTTATAATGCTACATAGTTTTGATTTAAATATTTAATATAAATAATAACAAGATTCATGGACTTAGGGATAGTATCACAAGTTGTATGAATAATTTTTTTCTATTTATTGCTAAATTTTTTTTATTTTACAACATATATTTCTTTTTTCCAAAAATTCAATCATTATGGCTGGTTGTATTACTAAGAAAATATTTTTTATTATTAATATAATAATATAATGTGGTTTTATTATTGGAAAAAATTCAATAGATGAATATTATAATGTTATTTACTATAGAGTTTAATTATTCATCAAGAATCATACTGTTTATAAAAATGATAAACTCACATGGTTCAATGACTGAATTGATCGTGCTATAAGCCTACATTCTAAATATTATAAAACATAAAAAATATTTATTCATATTCATTGATATACATGTGAATGGATTTACTATGATTCTGATGGAGTGTAAATTCATTCATTTATTAAATTGTTATTTGAGAAAATGATATTGTGTTAAGGGTCACCTCCCATTTCAAATTTCCATTTGAAATTACTAATATTACACTCTAAAAAGAGAATTAATGTTATCTTAAACCCCAAATAATGATCATTCGTGTTATTCTTTTCATTTTCTCGGGTGAGAAAAAAAATCAATTCATTCCAACTTCAATGTAGTTTTTTTTGAATATTTTAGTCACACACCTACGTTGGGTGATTTCATCATAGTTTCTCTATTGTATTCATTTTTATTTAGATTAGTTATGATGGTCTAAAAATAAAACAAATACAATATAAAATATCTCATATTACCCTAGATATACAATCAGGATAATAACATGATACATTAATTTCAATTATATATGAATATCATCACAAATTATTCTATCAATGTATTAAATTCCATCATTAGGATATCATATCATCATTATCTTCCGACACAAAACTATATACTACTTATGTAATAAATCATAAAATCATGAAACTCTCTTCCTTATAGTATGGATCCTAAAATGATATCAATATGTCCAAGGATTCATTAAATAAAATCCACATCATTTATATAATACTAGTCTCATAGATTATAAATTTAATGGTTATACCTTAAATTTCAAGCGAGCAAGTCTACAATATATTTGTCTAGTAATTTTTAGATTTTGGACATTCCATCATTATTACATGAAAAACAATCAAATAAATATGCACCAATCAAAGAACCACACAATCCATATAATAGTACATATTATATAATATTAATTATAGTGGAATATTTTAACAATCATTGCTAGGTCATAATAAATCAAAGAATATCAAAGACCACATTAGTCAACCTTACATGGTGATTACAAATTATCCACAAGGAAAAGTCAATTTTACAGTAATGAAAATATATTTTATATCTATGAGAAGCCCTAATTTTTAATGTGGTGAATATAAATTTATTTCAATAATAATTGTGAAATTTATTAACATTAAATATATCAATATCCACATAATCAATTTAATGACCTAGATACTTTTTAAATTTTAATCACTGATTATACTCATTAATAGCATCATCCAATCCTAATATATTTTTTTATTAAATTACAAATATAATTCATAAAATTTTAATCCAAATCCTCGGACCCATCAATAATACTTTTTTATCCCAACCATTAAAATAATATTAAAAAATTATATTTAAAAACTTCTATAGAAAACTTCCCTTATCAATTTTTTCATCACAATATCTCAAAATCAATCATTTGATGGTACCATTTGGTTCTTTCCTAAAATGTAGAGGAATACATCTTTCTAAAATTCTAACTAACCACATCATATATAATCTATGAACTAAGGATTTTTAAATTATAAATCATCAGTAATATGGCCTCATTTGGCCTTAAAAATATTAGTAATAATTGACATATAAAAAATCACTAAGATAAATTATTTATCTATCATATTTTGACATTAATGTGATAGAATATATTTTTTATTTTTAAATATATATTTTTGAGTATTAAAAAGGGTTACATGGAAATTAGAATCACCCTTTATCATATTAGGATACCATGGATCATACCCCATCCTTCCAAGGATAGGGTCACATACATGGTATCCCAAAATATAATTTTACAATAACTAAAGGGACCATTAATTTGTGTGTCTAAGACCCTATAGCACAATGAAATCATTTTTTGGTCTAGCCTCTTATCTGGATGAATTGAAAAACTTATATAGTATAATTTATACTCTATTAATTGGTTAATATACAACCCATTCTTTCATTGTATCAGTTACAGCACACAATCTCCTTTTATAGTTGTACAATGCCTTCAATATTAACCATGTTTCTATTGTCCCATCTAAATTGTCATAACAAAGCCAGAAAAATATTTATCTAACATTTTCGTATAATTTATAATCTATAATTTGAGTATTGAATATTATTTATATACATTAATTTAAAATACATAATGTATTGTTAATAAATTTTCAAATGTTTCAAATATATAAGTTCTAATTGTATATAAATTCTTATAGTAGGGGGACGAAATGTGTTCTGCGTCACATAACCATTATCTATATATATAACATATAACATTTTTATTACTACTACTTAATTGTTGAAACTAGTAATAATAATATTATTATTATTATTATTATTTTAAATTTTTCTCTTATTTAATTATTTATTTATTATATACACCTCATATTTATTTTTGTTCACTTTATATCAGGTTTCTTAACATGATAATCCATTACGCCCATTTTTTATTTCCCTATTATAAAACTATTAATGTAACCCATGGCCCATTGTGTCTCTTTTAATCATCATGTTCCACCATCATAGCATGTCACTATGGTGGCTAATCAATATATTACTATCGACCATCTATAACCCAGCAAAGAATCATATTTTTTGTCCTACTTTATTATACTAAGAGCTCCTTATAAACTTTATCCATAATCACCGACCCCACTTATGGATGATAGAGTTATTCTAAATATAATACTATAAATAATATAATATATAATAGTAAAATGAAACTCTTTCATGTTATAATATACCATCATTTTAAATGCATTTGTTCTATAGATGTTTTTTATATGCCCTATTACCCCAAATTACTTTATGGTAGCTCATAGATTTTCTAAAGGTATTAAATAAATTTCATATTTTTTTTAATTTTTCATAATTTTATTTCTTAATTCACTATAAGAAGTCCCACCTAATAATTTCCAACTCTTTTCCATTATTCTGACATGCTTCTTCCAAACAAAAAAACGTTTCCAAATTAATTTTGAAGTATCATAATTAAAATATATGTCATTTTGAAATATGGTTTAAATCTTGTACCAAAATTATAAGTCATGTGGATGGATTTTTCCACTCCACACCAAATTATAAGGGTAAATTTGTAACTAAACATATAAAGAATTATTATATAAAATGAAAAATTTAATCTTATTCAATATGTATATTAACATCCTTTAAAATTATGTATTTTAATTGAAGATATAACAAACTAAAAATAAAGTATATATTGTTGATTGGGTTTGGAAACTCTACATTTAATAGAAACATACCAATCCAATGATCAAGTAATATAGAAATTTTTTGATTGTTATAAAATTAGTGATCAATGAGGTAAACCATATATTTAAATGAAAATTTATTTTTATTGGTCCTAGGTTAGGCATGGAGCATAAAATAAATTATATTAGTATTAAATGAAACACCTCATTCCAAGAAATATTCTGATGTAGGTTATTAATTCATAAGTATAAATTTACAAATATATTATTTTATCAAAAGAATAATTTTTTTATATGATAATAATCATTCAATTAAATAACTAAATTAAATTAATACTCCATTTAATTTATTCCCAACATGAACTATATAGAAAATAAAACATTCCATGATCAAAAAACAACTATAAAATTTTATATAGTCATTAAAGAGGTTAAATTACAACTCCGAGACCATTGATAGAAAATTTCTAAAATGATATTTGAAATTGATAAACAAAAAATATATATGATTTAATATTATTATAATAGAAAACTTATCATAACATTTCATACTTAAAACCCCAAGTCATTAATAATACCTAATATTATCTAGAATAAGAACCCCCCATCCATTAAAATATAAACCTCATAAAAACACCCTAAAGATCATCTAATTCAGAATTTATATATGGAATATCAATAAATGATACAATTTAAAAATGTAGAATCTATTCTATAGAGTATTTAATGAATTAATTAATCAATAAATAATAAAAAATATTACTTGTTTCATCTATATGATTTATATTACCAATTCCACATTGTATTATAATTATCTAATTGATATAGAAAATAAAAAAAACAATTTTTTTTAATAATACTACTAAAAATAAAAATTCATTGATTTTTTTCTAAAATATAGAACTCTTCCTCTTAATCACATAACCTATTGAATTGAAATATTCCTCAACTATAAACACATTAACCTCTAACTAGATAATACTTCAATAATATCATATAAAAACTTATTTCTATCATATATATAAAATATATATGTTTAAAATAATAAATCAATAATAAAATAGAGTATTCCCTAAATATAACACTCATTTGTAATTTCCAAAAAATTTAAATCATCCACAAAGATTACATTAGCATCGAATTTTGGTTAAATTGAAAATAGGAGGAAGTGGAATCCAAAAAATATTCCAATGCGTAGGACCACAAATCATAGAATTTCATCGTTACACTATTTGGACTCCACTCTACCTGAATATAAATATCATCCTTTTCTCATTGACTCTGGGGGTCATAAGTCCACATTATTCAATAATTGAATACTTCTACATGATATAATGTATAAAAGAATTTTAAATTCCCTAAAAGCATTTATCTAATTACTTTAGTCATTATTTAATCATTTGAAAAAAATAATATCTTGAATGAATAAAAACATCAACCAATATATATAATCTTTATTTTTATACCCATTATAAAATTCCCCAAATAAAACCCATGGAATAAAAATTTAAGATAACCCATTCTTATATTTATTGTAAACTAATAAAATATATGAAATGTTAAATATAACAGAATTTGGGTAATATTATACACAGTTATCTTTAATGAATAATATATATCCCACATCCTATATAGTAAAAGTTTATATGGTTATGTTTTTATGTTTTATTGGGGATTATATAATGACCATAATTAAAACAAATAAATAGTTATTCATAATGATGTTTGAAGTAAAATTACTCTTACAAATATATATTTTCATCTTGGTAAATAAATTATTCAATTCAATATAAAAATGATCCATAAATCAACATATAAAATATGTTTCTCAAACCATATATCATTCATATTATGAGGAATTATTCATTTAACTAATTTTTTAAAGGTTGGTAGTTTTTCTAATCTATAAGGCTAATATTTAACATATTCATTCCACACTCCACTATATCATCATTATATCATGTGGTATAACATTGTATCCATTTCTTGTATAACTATAGAGGGGTGCTGAAAACCATTAAAATCAGTATCATTAGCAAAATCAGTGTCACCATACATAATTCAAATTTTTTTTCTATGACATATAAAAATTTTTAGGCACACATTCTTTGTCCAGTTTTTATGCCACCATGTGATTCCATTTATTAATATTCTATCCTAAAGCTATACAATACGAGGGAATTGTTTAATTTAAATTCTCACCATATGAGCTTCATAATTCATTCATTAATTCATACACATATTATCTTATAAAAATGCATATCCTATTAAGTCATTACATCCATAGTTGTCTCATAGTGACATGGAACCTCATTGATGGACATTTTTAGTTATTCTCATATTCTAAATATTGAAGCATACATGATTTATTAAACATGATGAAACACATGAAACTAACTGTAAAAAAACCTATTATCCAAAATAGAGGAATATTCACCAATACCTTGTAAAAATGCCTAAGTTCTATAATATGTCAACATAAATGGGGCCTACATCACCAAAACACAATGAGATCTATGTCATTATTAACCCAGATAAAAATATTATTTTTTTATCTAACCCCAATAAAGAACCTTTGATGTAACAACTCTATCCGTGTACAAAAAAAAATTCATCTCTATGAACAATTCACTATATTTGAATAAATATCATGAATTTTAACAAAATAACATAAAATGATGTTAATATCTTATACAGTTCATGAAATTTAGTTTACTCACAAAAAAACCAGGACAGTTTAAACACATAATGTTCAAAACTAAAAAAAAGTACCCATTATACTGGGTATGTTATAAATTGTATCCAAATAATAGCAATGTTTGTTACCATTCATGACAATATTATGTTATATATCTCATTCAAGGAAACCACTATATTACTTATTACAAAAAAATAAATCATTATATAACATATGTTTGTGGAATAAACATGTTAATACATTACCATATATATGATTGTAATGTATATATTATACTATGAGAACTAAAAGAGAATGAACTTGTGATATCATCTTCAATTTTATTGAAAAAGACATTCTCATAATGACATATCCTTATAATTTTCTCACATTTCTCTTTAGGAGAATAAAATCATATTACACAAAAATAATATAATGAAAATATTAAACAAAAATTTCTTGAATATCTAGTCTCATGATATTTTTCTATCATCATGTTCATGGGAAAATGCAGATCTAGGTTATAATGATTCTAATTTATAACTCAAACTACTCATATTCAACGAATAAATAATGATTTACAATGATGTTCTTGATAAGAATGAGCTCCCATGACCCTTAATAGGTATTTTATTTATGATGATTATAAAATATCTTGTATTCATCCAAAAGTCATAGGGTTGATATATTTATTGATGTTTGGTAGTAATCAAATTTGAGGCCTTAAATTTATACACATATACACATCCACTAGTCTATAAAATGTAGATAACTAATTTAAACTATTATATAATTTAAAACAATAAAATATTATTCATATAATAAATTTAATTACTAGTGATAGTAAAATAATATCAAACTCTATTTATTATGGTAAAAATATTTTTCAAATTTCAAAAATTAAGCACATACATAAAAAATTAGATTTATAAAGGTTTTTCCACATTATCAAACAATAAGAACACCATCATTTACTGTTTAAAAAACCAAAAAACTGAATCCTCTATAATCACCACAAAAAAATATATCATATAAAAATAATAGAACATGTGAGGAGGAACAACCCATGATGGGGTGAGTAAAATATATAGAGTTTGATTCTATTCAAGATATGAGAAAATGAATGTGATGTCTATATAAAGACCAAGAATTAGGGTGGATGAAAAAAAGAAGAAAGAGATGATTTAAATATTTAAATATGAAATAAGGAGTGAATCCACAACAACAAAATATACCTCTATTAAGGGAACATACTATATGAAACTTGAGATTCCAATAATATTATAATACCCATAACACAAAATAAATGTAATTGTAATGGATTCCATATAAACTATTTGAATACATAGTGGGGACCTATACCTCATCAAAAAATATTATTAATTGTTGGATTTTCTCCCCTATGGATGCCAAAAACCACTTTATGATAAATATATATTGATTGAATGAGTGTTGACTCCATAGATAAAGGATATAAACCCATAAATGGAGGGGTTTACCTAAAATTCATCTTTTGTATGGGGTGGAATTACCTATCATTATTATTTTAAAAAGGTGAATCAAAACCTCATATTAGAATTTTTGTACGACACCCCAAAACATGTAGGATTTTCTACCATACATTTCATGTTAGAGTCTAACTCCGAGAGGTTTATATGATTCATGGGAACTACCTACCACATGCATAATCTAAATTCCTTACACAAATCCATTCATTACCAATATCGGGATTAGATATTAATACAAACCAATAAAAAACATTTATTTCCACTAATGGTGAATAGATTTCCATGATCAAAATTTATATGGAAACGTGAATAAAATAGACTATTTTCTTTTCAGATTAACGAAATTATGGAACAATATTGGTTTTTAATATGTGGTTTCATATATTTATGTCAAATATATTTGATAGAATTCACCACATGAAACGGTGAAATAAAAGGAAGTTGATATATTCTTATATCCTTAAACATTTATTTTTTTAATTAGTATATAAAAATAATAGTAAATGAATGACACAATATTTTAATGTATGTATATATAATGATTGTTTTATAAAATATTACATAAATTATTATTGTGTTTGAGTATCTATATTTTCATGCACTATATTTTTTAAATAATTTTTTATTATTTTAAATTTATGATCTGTGTAAAATATTATATTGATGGATTGAGGCTGTCATTATTTTTGTTCTATATATATTTAGAAAAATTACAACCAATATTTCAAAATGACATTTTTTTGTAAAAAGTTTCTCACTGTATTTAATTATTTTATTTATATTTTACAATAGAAAATTATATAAATTAAATTTTTTAATGGTAATTATTTATAATATCAAATTTATCAAATTATATGTTTTCTTGATATTCCAAAAATAATGATTTTTATGAATATAATGAAACATTACACTTTTGTTCAAATACAGTCATTTTTAAGACCTTATGTGATGAATGTTATTTGAAAATTTTTAAATATATATATGTATATTACAAACTAGAATGATCAATATTATAATAATACATTGAATTTGTTACATAAAAGTGTAACATTTTTCAAAATCATGTAATAATTTATAATAAAAAAAATTTCATCCTTTTCAAGATTTAAATTTGTTTAGGGAGAAAATAGTTTTTGGGATTATTTTTAAGGTTAAATAATATTTATTTTTAAAATAACATGGTCTCTAATATCATTATAATCAATAAAGTAAATAATTTTGTCACAAACATTTATTTTATGATTAATAATAATATTTTCTTGATAACAGGTTATTATGTCTTATATGTACTAACATTAAGATTAGTTTTTCTAAACAATGAATGTAACCTAGATAAAATAACTCTTATAATTTTTATTGTAATTTTTATTATATTTATAATATAAAATTAAATTTTAATATATATAATTTTGATTACTATTATTAATTCTAATAACAATGATAATTGTGAAACAAATATATTAGGATTATTCTTTTATTAATAATAATGAATTTATCTCTCATAAATTAAATTTTAATTATTCAAATAATGAATCATAAAATTTTCTGAAACACCTAAATAAATAAATTTACTCGTCTGTAATTTTTATTCAACAAAAAATAAAATTAAAAATCAATAATTATACAAATTCCATTCCTCTATAAAATCATTTTTTTGTCCATATTTCAAATTTTAATATTAAAGTCAATTTTATAATATATAAAAAATTGAATTTGATTAAAAAGAAATATATTTTTTATTTATCAAACCAAAATTTGGTTATATGGGTGATTTAATATTTTTAATAAACTATTAAATAACATAATGAAAAACTTATTTCCTAGTTTGAACGTAAAAGAGTGAAACATAAATAGCATGATGGAAAAAACCCAATAAGTGTTTCAAAATATGTAAGTAAATAATTTTATTTTATTTTTTATCAATCTAAAGAAACCATAAAATCTATTATGTTGAATCTTTACATACATTGAAAATGGAATATTATCATAAATTATAAAATACAGATAATTTTTCCAAAAGTATTTATTTCATATCTTATAAAATGTTGTCACTTACACCTTTTCAAACAAACATATTCCCTAAGAAATTTCCATCCAAATATTATAAAATAACCACTAATATAATCCTTCACACATTATATACCCCTAGTCAAAATATGTTTTCCTATACCATTTAATTATAGCGAGTTTTACAAGAAGATACCCCGTCTCCCATGTAAGTATAATCAAATTCTAATATTTTTATTTTCAATATTTCTCATCCATATATCTTATAAGAATATTATTTTGTGGAATTAAATATAATTATTATACTAATGTGATATTATATTAATACAATAACCATTATTTATTCCTCCCTATTAGTTAATAAAAATGAAATCATTATTAGTGTGTTGCATAAACTATAACATACATAAAGTGGTGTCTTCCATTTTCTATAATTTTCATTAAAGGTTGATAATAATATGGTAATTTATGAATAAATAAATATCTATATTAACAATATTATTCTGAATTTTCATGTTATCACTTACCTACTTTTCATCACTTTTTTGTGTTGGGGGGAACATTGATCATGCATATGTTTGAAGTATTTACACCACTATGAAGGATTTTTTGTTTTCATCAACAAAAATCATGTTTGGATGGAAAAATATATCTCCTATATGAAATTTATATTCACAAAAATATTAATATTTTTTGATATTTTGAAAATATTTTTAAATACATTCTAACATGGTAAACATAGAAAAGGATTTATGAGGAAATTGTTTGAATAACATTAAATAACCAAAGTAAGCATGAAAAACATATTATAAATAAATAAAAGATATTAGTAAATTATAAAGTGAGTATGAAATATTGATTAATATTATTATTGGGTATATATATAATTAATTTAATTTAATCATTCGTGAATTTGAGGGGATGTTATTTGAATTTTAGGGACATTTAAGGGTTTCAGTCACAATTAAATAACGCTGAGACATGTTTTAATTTTATACACAAATTTCATATATCTATGGGATATATAGTAATATATATTGTATTTAGGAATAATGATTGATTTAATTCATGGTATTTATGAATTAATATTAATTTCAATCTTTTAATGACTATTTATTTTAAATTTTCATATGATGTAAGGGTTCTATATCAATCACCCCTCACTAAAGAATTATTTAATATTTTTCATTAATATTAAATTTAATGGTGCCCCTACATATCACATGATATATAATATCATAAATAACTATTGAATATTATCTCTTTATATCCATTTATATTCTTTTATATTGTGTTCTATGATTTACACCATTCATACAATAGAGGTTTATTTTATAGCTCAGTCAAATTACTGATTTATAGAGTTTATCCATGACATTCACCATTAATTTCATATAGATTACAATATTTATTTTTTGGTACTGAATAATAATTAAAAAATTATCCTCTATTGATTTTAAATACATTTTCAAAAAATATCTTTGTTTAGAACAATACCAAACCATTTAAACAATGATTTACCTCCTTAACAGAAATTTTTATTCCATGTAATGTTCTGATTTTTAATTAGATACATAATTGTGTGATATATTAGGATAATTTATAATTCACCTTTCAATTTAAAAAATTATAGTTTATTTTCATTATCAATATGTGGTAATATCATCCAAGGGTTTTTCAATAAATACTAACAGAGTATTTAGTCCTCCTTCATGACTTACTGGTCACATCTTTTTTTTCTTTTTTCGCCCTTTTATGCTATATTCGACTCACATAACTCTATTTATTTTATATATATTTTCATTATTTATATAAATAGGTAAATATTTTATAAATAGTTTTAGTTATGTGTATTTTATTTCCCTTCAATATCCCCACTATTATATAAACCTTGATTATTGCAAATATCTTATTTTTGACACATATAGTGAATCTCCCACAAGAAATGGTTTTAAATAATTTATATGTTATAAAAACATAATATTTTATATAGAATTTTATTGTTTAAATTATGGTTTTATAGAAAACAATAAGGTCATTCCATCATAAATAACATAGTTTACCTTTTTTTGAGGAACCACCGAAGTACTTCATTTTAATATTTTCTTCTCCTAATCCCTCCTCATGAATATTCTAAATTAGATATTTATATTCATGACGGATTTCTCATTTTCAATTATGTATTTTAAATTTATTTAATTCTATATTTTCATATTTATCTTTATGATTTAGCCATCAGTTATTCCTGCAATCAGAATTATGAAATCTAGTTTCTCTTCATGGACTTGATCATGATAATGAAAAATGTATGATTTATTTTCCTCATGTTGTTGGAATATGTATAATTTTAATTTAATAAATTGATGGTCCTAGAATTATATAACCCTCAAAGAATTGGGTGAGGAATTATATATCATGAGATGTTACATAAGGGGTCAGGGAGTGAACCTAATCTAGTATGATACTTTTTTTACTCTATGATGTTGGTACCAAGAGTGAATCTTGACTTATGTTTGTGATATCATGTTTCATTTTGTTACCACATGATTAAAATTACATGATCTTATGAAATAATTTACAAAAGGAATTTTTCTATTCTTATGTTCATCCTTTCAATGATATTGTGATATTAATTTCGGCACTCATGTTGTGATTTGTTTCCATGTTTACTCCCGTACTGGTATATCTTTTTCACACCGTTTCTAATTTTTTTCCATGTGATATAAAATATGAATTTAGATGATCATTTGAAGTTAAGAGAAATATGTGGAGTTTAAAATAAATAATATTATTTTTTAAAAATTTTTTATTTTTTTTAATATTCATAAAGAACATGAACATTATATCAATATAATCTATGGAAGAAAAATTTTCTTATGAAAAATAAAATAATATATATTTAAGTATTGGGTATCTAAATATTGCTTCAAATAATCTTCTTCTTATTTTGTTATATTATCATTAGATAAAATTACTAAAATTATAGGAAAAAGTATTAGGGATAATACTAATAATATGAACATATAATATAATTTATATAGAGTATATATTATAATATTTTACAAGAAACAAATCCATCAATTAACACTATAATGTGGATGTTTCTATGGAACAAGTTCACCTACAGATATTCCCCCAAAAAATTGGGTTGATCATTTACGTGATCATCACTTTGATATATGATGAGTGGGCCAAATATTTCAATATTATTTAGAGACTCCCAGGGGATACTATTTGGGTAATAATACCCTCTTTATGAACATTTATAAAGGAATGATGTTCTAGTTACATTATGGGATTTGGTAATTAATTATGTGATAACACAACATTATATAATATATATTGAATTATTAATATTATTAAATTAATATAGTAACAAATAATTGAAATAAAATAATAATAAGATAAAATTAATGTATAATTAGAGAAGTAAAATTACGATTGATTATTCAAATTCATATACTATGATTTATTTTATATTTTCATAAAAAAATTATGTTTTTGTACATTGTAAAAACATGATAAAGAAAATAATTCTAATAATTGTATGAATCAATAAACAACTATTTTTATAACCTAATATTTATTAATTCATTAATTTTCATAACTATGATTTGAGTTAGATGTATTTATTTTGTTTATTTTTCTCTTATATTGGTTCCTTAGCATTCCTTGGTGTTTTTCCATAAAATAAATTTTTTTGACCTAACTGAAGGTGGAACATGGTTGGTATAAGGTTATTAAAATCCATGCGCTCACCTAGGAGAGACTGTGTGCCCTAAAAAGTGGTATTTTCTATGCCACACAGCCTTCTTCAAGGGTGTGCAGTTAACCCTACGCCCAAACTAGGGGTTTTGCTTCAGGTGCATGGTCGACTGCATGAGCATTCAACCTTCCCCAATCAAATTTGTGGTCTTATTCCACTATGTATATAGAGGGACACTTGGTTTACGCATTGTTTATCAAAACATGCATCCCAACCATGAATCTTGTCTGGTTCATTATAAATGAGTAATTTTTCATTTCCCCTCTTTACATAATACCACATCCACCCTAACTAATCCCATTCAGGATACTTCACCCTATGATTCTCAACCCATTTTCCTATATATCTCTGTGATTACGTAAAATAATAAATTTATATCATCCTTTACTAAATTCTAGAGCTTCTAGATTTTTCAAAATTCTAAAACATCAATTATTAATTATTAAGAAAAAATTGGTTTCACAATGAAGATGTATAACTCCGAAATGATATTTTTCATTTTTTTCTTATATATTCACAAAATAATCATCATACATTATTGAAATAATTAATTATGTATCTTAAAAATACATGATTTTAATTATTATGAAGCAATTTTAATTATTAACCTCTTTTATACCATATGAAAAGTGAAAACATATATCACGTGTATGTATGACATATCATCCTCACATATCAGTATAATTCATCATTCATCACCAGCTTAGTTTGATCGTTATGAAGAAGGATCTAATTAATATATATTACATTTAGGAAATAATTTTAGGCAAAATTATAATATCATATCAACCTTATTACATTCTAATGCATTGTTAGTAGTTAAGATCAATCATTTGTATGGGTGGAGTACCACCTAAATAAAAATATATAACAAATTTTATTTTATAATTCAGATGCATGTCAATAAAAAAAATTATAAGAATTATTCTATCGTGTAGAATAATTTTTTTCTTTTCATTCAATATGTTGAAAATGGAAACAATGTTCACTCTACATATGACATACCCTCCCCATCAATAGTTTAAATTATTTTTCTATTATAAATTTTATGTATAACCCTAAATATATATAAAATTAATATATATGATATTTATATCACAGTTAAAAATATTGACCTTATGGAAAACTGATCAATGTACAAGGATTATAATTTTAGAATTCATTCATGATTGAAAAATAATTTATTTATCTAATGGAATAGATATTTTCAAAAATAATTCAAAATTATTAGTTAAGAATATGTTATAAGTAAATAATGTATTTGTATGATATATATGATTAAGGTTCTCATATATATTTATAAAAATTATATTTGTAATTTAAGATTTTATAATGTGTACAATTAATGATGATACTTAAGGTAAGGGGTTTCTTAACTGAATTTCCATTCTTTGGGATATTATAAAAATTCATTGATAACCTTATACCATGATTATGATTAAAATTAATAATGAAGGAATTATTTTTTCATGTTTTTTATTTAAAATTTTCCTAAATAATTAATTTATTTCCAAATTCTTATATCATTGATATTTCCTTTGATAGGGTATGTTTCACAAAGTTTTCCTTTTTAGTGATTGTTAATGTTTATGTCTCCAATAGGACAAATATGTGTTCATATTATAATATACCTAATATTTGTTCATCACATATATTTGTTTTTGTAAATAACATATTTTCCATTATATTTACAATCATATAAAATCATGATATTTTAAAAAATATGGAAAAATTACTTTTTTTTGTACTTTGTTGAGAATATTTTTCTTAAATATCAATATTATAAATATAATATTATAAATAATGTTTTTACTAACCACCAATAATTAATGAAAACAATTAACCATTTTTTGATTTTTTTTTATAAATTTCAAATGAATATTCTATTTATCTTTTGAATGAGGAGTGTATTATTTTTTTTTCAATAATTCTATTATAAGCCTTCAATAGAATATCGACCTTTCATGGACACTAAATGATTTAATTCTTTAATTTCTTCATTCAAAGGATTCAGCCAAGGAAAAAAGTACTTTAACATGAAAAATGATATTATGACTTTAAAAACGATATTCAAAAAATAAAAATGGAATTTTCCTTCTGAAAATGTCTTATGATCATTTTAAGTATTCTTAATAAATATCAACATAATTTAATGAATATTATGAATTATTGAGGACAAAATAAAATTTTACTATCAAAAATATTTCTCTAGATGGTTTACAGTAAATTTGAATAGGTAAATTGATCATGTATAGTTATATACATTATCCAAAATGAGTAGTTGTTTATATTTATGGCAGGTTGAGTAATTTGGAAAACATCTTCATATAATTAATGCATTGGAATTATTATGTGATTGTGGGGCCAATAAATATATTGACCATAGATGAATATGTAGGTATCCTGTATAAAAAGAGGATATTCATATTTAAAATTAAATACCCATTTACATACAATTTCATAGAAAATGGGACTTAATATAAGATTTAGATATATGGAATTATGAATTACATATTTATAAAATAACTTATGGGTTTCTAAGTGATTATTTTAGTAGCTATGATATCCATCAAAAATATTAAAGAACATGTTCTTATTTATATGGAATTAAGTGATCATTATTTATTGATACCATAATATTCATTATCATAAATATTTTGATTAAATGGAAGGTGTTTTCAAATATTTTAAATTCCATATTTATTGTGACCTATTAGCATAAGATATCCTACACTGTACGTAACATTTATAAGATATTTGGTCCCCTCCATAACGTCAAGAATTATAATATGATTGATATGAAATGGAATGATAGAGTAACTATTTTTATTATTAATGTAAATATTTTATATGTTTTCATAATTATTAGGGGTGTATGTCTCTATCAAGTTAATAAAGATAGCTAAACTATATAACCCGTTGGGATGCAATTATTTGTATTTAGTGAAGATATAACAATGTAACAACTAATTTTGTAAAATTTGGTTTCGGTTATATTTTTTGGTATTCAATAATGTTTATTAGATATGATGTGAACTAAATATACTAAAAATAGTGAATATGGAACATATCCCTATGACAGAACATAATGGTGTGTCAAAGTATTGAACAACATCACAATTTTTTGTAAAGGTATGGATTTTTTGTATTCATATAAACACAATAATTTCTTGATACTACACGTGTAGTTGGTTTTAGCATAGACGAATCAGGAGGTAATTAACATAAAAGTACTCAGTATAATATATCTCACCCATCATTCTAGTGGTCAGGAGGTGTTCCCTTAATGGTCAACTAGTTTAACACTCCATTTTGATATACTAGGCTTAAATTACTATTTTATTATGGACCATTATGATGACCGATGTAATAGAACCAATTAAAACCTATGATACGCCATAATGATTTTGGATAAACCTAATGTGACATAGTATAACCAATTTGAGGTTCTATATATGAGTGTGTAACATGAATATAATTATTTTGGGTGAAAATTGTGAGAATAGCACCATTTGGCTTAAAATTTTTTATATTGAAAAGAATATTATTGGAATGATGCATTTATATTTACTATAAAATAATTCTGATTTTTTAAACATTTATGATTAATATATTTATTTATTTAATATTAAATATGGTTAATTATGATAATATGGCAATAATATTTCTAGAAAATCCATTTTCTCATATATATAACAAGTGGATTAATAATTAATTTGGTGACTATGAGACTCATGTTACTTTTAATGAACTTAATTATTTTGAAGATATTATATAACTAAGGTATTTGCAAATACATTTTTCCATAATAGGGTATTATTTGAAGAATATATGTTTATATATATTCTGGAATAATATATGATTTTATTTTGAATTTGTTTTGAAAAATGACCATTATATTTAGGGGGATATATTAACATGACATATTAATTTCATTTGTGATACATTAGTAGTTTTTGATGATATTTGAAGATAACTAATAACTTTATCTTCAAAGAATTTTGGATCAAATCATTTTATTATTTGAGTTTCAATATTAGTTAAGTGTAATTTGTATTATTTTAAGTATATTTATTTTTGGAATGAAGTTTCTAAACATTGGGGTTTATTACTCATGATTTAGTGAATAAATATTTGTATCATCATATGATATATTATTCAAAAAAACATAGATTTGGATATTAATTTTGGTTGTTAAAAATATTGGATTAATATTTATTTTAATTTATGGATTATATTATCATATAGAAGTTAATTTTATTTCATTGTGTATCAAAAATTCAACTATATTAATCATGATTTGTATAAAAATATGACATGTTCATGGAAATTTATTAATGAATACAAATATATATTTCAAGTACATATAGGTTCTTATGTTTATAGTACAGAAGGAAATTAAATAAATAAACACTAAGAAAATGATATTAAAAATAATTTATTTTCATTACATTCCTTTCTAATGAATTTATGTTATTTTCACATTATATTTATTTATGTTTTTTGGTCATCAAAAGTATAATTACCATCTCTCTATTTCTAAGATAATACTTGGACATTATTTTTATTCTTCTTGTATATATTTTAGCTCTCCACAGTTGTTCTCCATGAATGAGATCCTTGTTATGTGTTATTTTAGGTAATTGTTATATTTCACAATTTCCATTTCAAAGGTTGTTTTATTACCTATTTCTATGATATGGGTTTTGTATAATTTTTTTTCAATTATTGATTCCTAGATGATCATGAATGAATTATGAGGAAAATTTTATTTAAGGAGGGTAGAATGCAATACCATGATATTTTATAATAAATTTTTCTTAAAATAAATTTAATTTAATTTGTATATTTTATTACATGAAAATGCTATTTTAACTGACCCATTTTGTATAATTAATATATTATAAATTAAATGAGATAATTTAACACTTCTTGTAAACATTTTGGTATGAATAATAATAATCACACTAATAAAAATATTTATAATGGTTTTTTATAATGAAAATACATTGATCGTTTCTAACAAATATATACTATTTTTTAGATAAATATTACTTATTATTGACTTTTGAAAGTTTTATATTAAACATTTATAACTATCTTGATGAATTTAATGTCAGGGTAAAATAATAGTTACAGAAATGTCAAAACATATATTTGGTAATAAAAAATATTTTATCAAATGATTTAAAATAAATATAAATCCTATATTAATACAAGTTAATCTATTATGGTTGAAAATATATACCATGTCCCATTTATGGGTGACTAAAATTTTTATGCTAAAATAATTAACTAGGAAATAGAAGTAAACATTAATATTGAAGTAATTTAAAAAGGTATTAATATGGGTTTTTAATTTATGGGATAAAAGGTCACAAATTATATAAAATTTTATTTTTTTTAAAGATGTGATTATGAAGTTTAATTTTGTTATCTGTAATATATGTCAATACTTCATCCCTAAATTACAAAAAATAACTAATTTTATGTTATTAAATATTTTAATTCTCTGACTTCCCCTCCCCAAACATGAACAGGGATCCTATTCGCCTCTATTACTAACAAATTTTGAGCATTATATATTAAATAAACCTTAATATAATCACTTCCATAATTCCTACTCGACATCTTAAACCTTATGTTCTTTCCAAAATAAAATCCCTCTAAATAATAAGGTGTATTCTAATAGTGGTTTCTCAATAAAGTGGTATGAAAATAAAAAGAGAATTTAAATTTTTTTTAATTATAATAAAAATTCTTGATATATGGTAGCAGTTCTAAAATAATGAATTTATTATATTTTATATTCCTGATTTAAATTATGATGACATCAAACCGTTATCATCATCTTTTCCATCACATGAAATGTGAAAAAATCACTTGTGTGTATGTATGGATTACCCTCTCCATATGGTGATGTAAATATTTTACCTCTCCAATTTAACATGGATGGTTAAAAATATTTAAAAAATTAATATTTATGATTATAATATCATAATTGTTCTTCAATAATTATAATATCACAAAATCTTTATAACATTCAAATCTATTGGAAAAAGAAAATGTCGCTCCCACATACATAAAGACAGTCACATCTCCTAAGAGATGTGACCAATTTTTCATTTACAAATTAAATGGATTGAAATTTTCTAAAAATTATATAGGAATTATAATTTAAATTATTGTTTTTATTACCTTTCAATTGTTCAATCTATAAAAAAAATTGAAATAGTGGTAACGTGTACGTATGTCATACCATCTCTACAAGACCAGTAATTCATTTTTATTATCTATGATTTTTAGATGTAACAAAATATTATATTAAATATATATGATATTTATAAAAGTTATATAATCTAGAGGTGTTAGAACTTTTTTCAATATTTAAGGACTGGAATTAAATAACTAAAAACTGTATGCAAAATAAGGATATTATTTTTAGGAAATATAATTTAAATAATGAATTGTTATTAAGAAGTTGATAAAAATTATAAGGAAATCATATTAGGTACTATATATATTATTAATATTTTAAAATAAATTTATAGTAAATATATATTTATCACACATGTGGTTTTAATATTTTATAATTCTAAATTATTTACTATGTTTTTCTATGATTATAGTAGAAATAAAATCAACTTTTATAATTTTTTATTTCATCATATTTTTTCTTGATTTAGACCAGTCACGTTAAATAACATAATTGATTAATTCTAACAATAATTATATTCCTATTACAAGGGTTAATTTCACAATATAATCATTATTTTCTAATTTTTTTGATTGTGTATCTTCTTTTAAATTTATTTGATATTTAAACATTACCCACAATATATTTTAATCTCCTTTGGTTGTTTATATAAATTATGATTTTCCATTCATTTTCATCTATTTAATTAGTAAATATATTGAGCTACTAATTTTAAAGAAAAAATATTTTGTTTTTCTACTCAGTGAGGAATCATTTTATTCTATGTCAATATTTTCCATAAAATTAACAATATAATGTTTTTAACATTATCCATTGATTTATTAATTTTATTTTTACTCATGTATGAATTTTAAAAAAAATGTATTAAATAGAATATTCCAGCCAGTTTACCAATGTGGTAGCACTAACATTTTATAAAAAATTTGAAAAGAATATATGTTTTAATATATAGAAAATGCATTATATTTCTCACCATCCTGACCAAAACTTTTTTTGAAGATTCCATTATATTTTCCAAAGGTTCTTTATTATGAAAATATTTTTTCTAATTTATGGGAATGATTTTGATTTTAAATAAGTGGTTTTCAAAGAGATAATGATATTTTACTCATGATGTTTTCCAATTATCTAATTAAATTATCAACATACATGACAATATGCTTATATTAATATTATGATTTAATAAGGATATAAAATAATTATAATATACATCATATTTTTATGAGTATTTTATGATAATTTTAAATGGGAATGTATTCAAATTTAGTTTTCTATCCCTTATAATATGTACCATTTTTAATTTTGATGTATTTTTATTATGTTTTTTGGTTTATTTAGATGGTGAATAAATTGACATATTACATGACCATTCAATCAAACAATATCATAGCCTCTAGATGCATTGGTAGGCCTCATAATTCAAAATAAGTTGGGTATTCTGCAAAAGAGTTTCCCTTTTTTGTACAATTTCCTTTGAAATAGACCATAATTTTTTATTTTAGATGTATGGAATTATGGATTCAATTATTATAAAATTAGTTACTGATTACCATGTCATTATTTTAATTATTATGATATCTATGGATATGTTCAAAGATCACCAAATAATTGTTGTGTAAAAAATTATATGTTTTTATTCTTTTCGTACCATTCTTGTTTATCATATTAGTGATAGATGGAATTTGTTTCTAGTTGTTTACATTTCTATTCTGATTATACGTAATTTACTGATGGGAAATTCCAAGATATATAACCCTTACCAAGCATTTTTACTACCCTTATTTTATTTCAATTCCCCACTTTTCAATGAATTGTTCAATGATTAATAAGCATAGATATGCTATAGTGGATAATGATATTATTAAAGAACATACAACGTTGTAATTTTAATTGTTTTCAAATGAATGTGAGTTTTATTAATTTATCTATTTTACAAAGTCTAATAAACCATTTTTTCCATTAGGATGCTATATCTTGTATATAGTACTAATTTAATAATGTAACCAATGACTCTAGGCTACTAGGGTATGTTTCACTTCAGTATGATTGTTGTTAAACGTTAAAATATAAAATTATTGAAATTGAATTTAAAGAAAGATCATTTATTAAACTAGATTTTACTAAAATATTATTATCATCATTCTTTTTTTGATATTTCATAAATGAATGATATTTTATGAAAATAAAAAAATATACTATTTTGTGATAAAATTGTCAATTTTATAACATTGTGAATTGATTCATTATGTACCTTTTACTTTAAAATTTATATTTAATAATTGTTAACAAATGTTTTAAAAATAATCAATTGAATTATTAAAATAAATATATTATGTTTTATAAGATATAGTAATATTTAATGAAATTTAGTTTTAATATTTAAATTTAATTAAATTTAGAAAATGGGAAAAAATAGTGTTTGGAATTAGTTTAATATAGAATAAATCATATTGATAGAATAAAAATCTTTTTATTATCATCACAATATATAAGATTGATAATATTGTCTTATAAATATCATTAAGTATAAATTTTCAATTTTCATAAAAACATGTGTTTACAAGTTAGATGTTTTATTGTGATGATCTTTTCTATTTAATATAGAAATATAATTTGATAAAATTTTCCCAATATTCTAGGTAATGATTTTTGTATTTTTAAAAATGGGAAATTTTCATTTTAGGTAAAAAATTTATATTATTGTGAATAATGCGAATTATCATGTTAATGGTGAATATTTTATATTAATAATATAATTATATTTATATTAATAAATATTCATTGAATTCTTTAAATTAGAATGAATAAAATAATGAATAATACATTTTGTGTAAATAAAAAAATACATATATTTATAACATTTAAATTGGAAATCAATTATAAATAAACTAATTAATCCATATTTGTTAAAATGTAATGTTACACTAAAATGGTTTTTCCTTCACATTTACAGTTTTAATATAAAATGTAATTTATTAATATTTAGAATCTAAATAGTCTCAAATTGAGGTCAAATTTAGTTATATCACAACCTAATTTTGATATGTGTATTAATTTACATTTTTTAGGAAGTATAAAATAAATTAGATAAAACTAGTTATGAAGTGTAAAATTAAAAGCGAAACTGTAAGAAACATATTGTTATCAAACCTATAACTTGTATAAAACATGTTTGTAAATCCATTATTTATTATTTAAAAAACATAGACACCCGAAACTCAAATATATTGGAATTTTGGTTTCACGTATATTTAAATTTTTTCATGGAATTATTAAAATATTATGTGTGCTTCCAGAAGATCCATTTTCCAATCATATATAATGGTTACTTATATCCTCTAAAACATTCACATAAAATTTAATATATGAATTTAATAATTCCATAATATCCTCTACCTGAATTCCTTCCCACATTCTTATTCCTCTTACCACACTATGTTTTCATACGCCATATATTCCAAGGAATTCTCCATGGAAAGATAAACTCATTGAAGAAAGTATTTTATCCTTCTTGTGTTTCTTTCCCTAATTTGAATATTATATAAAAATTGTTTCATGAATATTATGATGAATTCAATATCATAATTATAAATAGACATTGAAATATTAATCGAATAACCCTTTTTTATTATTCTTCATCATAAAAACAATCAAAAGGTTCATTAGTATGTTGCGTGGAATATCACCTCCACAATTTAATTAATTACATTTTATATCACCACCATTAAAGGGGATAAAATATATTTAATGGATGAATGAATAGTATTTCTATAATATATCTATTATTATAAAATTTCATGTTATTATTTACCTATTTTTACACCCATTTATTGATAAATGGTAACATTAATCATTCATACATGCAAACAATATATTCCATGAGAAAAAAATTTATTTTTTCCTCACCACCACACATGGTTGGACATAAAAATATATTAAATATAAATTTCCTTTCCAAAAAAATTATATTAATATTCAAGATAATAATAATCTATTTTACAATATATTTTTACCCTGGAAAACATTCGAATGGGGTTACAACGATAATGAAAAAAACACATGAAGTAATAGACATATGCAAGGCATATATATTATAAAAACGAAAATATTTTAGTTAATGGAAAATGAACTCTAAAAACTGATAAATAATTTTCTTAGGTATATTTTTATTATATATAAATATTTTATTCATTAGGATATGTTCACATGAAGAGAACATTTAGACACATTTAAGGATTTCAATATCAATTCATCTTCAGTGTGTAGTGTTTTAATTCAATGAACCAATATCTTATTTATATGGGGTATATAATTTTCAATAATGTATATTATAATAAACCATTATATAATGGATTTTATTTACATAATATTATTACATTCAAAATTATTATGTCTTTTGATTCAAAAATTACTAAATCTGTAGGAGTTCTATCACAATCAACCTTCTTTGAAGGATGATTTGAAATTAGAATTCATTCTCAATTTTAATTGGTTATATACTTCACTTGTTAATTTTAATATAAAAAAAATAGTATTAAACATGGAAACATAACATCTATTAATGCTCTTACTTTTTGTGGGAAACTATCGATGTCTTCCATAAAATATATAGGTATTTATAGCTCAATATTATTTCATGAGATATATTATTTATCGATGATCTTTGTATTCAATTTATTATCCTATACAAAATTTTTATTTTTTGAGATCACATTGATTCAAATATTCATTACTAATGACTTATAAACATATTTTATAATACAAATAAAATTTCAATAATTCATATCCTTTTAAATGATGATATCCCTTATTTGTCCATAATATCCCTCCCTAACAATGTTCTCATTTTTAATTGGTATCCTAATTAATTAAAATCTCATATTAACAAAAAATTTAACTAAATCAATTTTTAAAATAATATTTTATTATCATTTTTTAAAATTTATACTTTTCAAAAAAATTTATTTTAGAACATTATACAAATCATATGAACCTTCATCATGACTTACCAGTTTCACATTATCTTACATTATCTACCATTTATATAATATTACTCTCACATAACTCTTTTTTTTATATATATTTTTCTTATATATATAACTAGTTAAATATATATTTCTATGATGGGGTTATGAATCATTTAGCTCCCACAAAATCATTATTATATGATAAACTGTCTTAAAATAACCTTCATATTCCTTGTATAATGTCCATCATTGCACCCATGCATTTTTTTAACCGTGAATAGCTTCTAGTACCTTAAATTATTTTATGTAGAACCATTTTGTAAAATTTTTCTATTTTCGAAAACAATATGGTCATTCAAACATTAAAAATAGAATTTACATATTTCATAATGAAAAACCCACGTGGTTTAAATTTATTCATTATTCTCGAAGATTATTATCATGAATTTTATACATTGTATTCCAATGATTAAAACACATTAACCACATTACATTATGAATGATAAAATGATTAAATTAATTAATCCATTGAGAATCAAGATGAAATAGGATCTGATTATTCCATGAATATTAATTATGAAACCCACTTCTTCCCCATGGGGTGATTATACTTATGATATATGTATGGTTTATTTTCATAAAGTGGAAAATATATAATTTTTATCATTTTTAATCATGTTAAAATTGTATTATATATCCTTCTAAACAATTATGTAACACTCTATATCTCATGATATATTATATAAGTTATTAGTGAGTAAGCCTACAACACTATGAGTGTTTCTCCAAATTATGATATTTTTCTTAAGAGTTGTCAATGATTTATATTTAGTATATAATGTTTGATATTGTATTGACATGTTTACCGCCCCATGATATTATTTTATCATTTTCTTATGTCATCATTGTTTGATTTTGGTCATCATCTTTATAATATCATTTTATTCCTTCTGACTCCAATATTATGATTTATTAGAATGTTTACTCTATTACTAACCTATCTCGAAAGCCATTTTCTTTACCTATTTTCCCTAGGATATCCTATATAGTTTTTGATGATATTTGGGAGATATGAGAACTATGATTCATTCTTAATGAAGATAATATATTTAGGTTTAAAATTATTTATTGTTATTCCAAATCTTCAATGACATTAAATCGGTAGATCCATGGAAGATATAGAAAGAAAAGTATCTTATGGATCAACACATAAAGTATTTTTATTACATGGATCGGCATAAATTGAGCAAGAACATATCATATATAGTTCATGATAGAATGTAAATGACCTTTAATTAATTTAAAACTACATATTACAGTGTTATATACTTTTTGTGTCACCCATACTTCCGTAGTAATTCATAATTCAACATCCAATCACTGAAAATGACAATTAGAATAATTCCATTGGAATGTATGATGTTATATGTAAATATCATAAATATCTAACTCAAATATTGTATAATTAATAACATCATTTCGGAACAAATATATCTATACCATATTAATATTTTATAAAAAATTTAATACTTAAATGAAATACATAATTATTTAATAAAAATTAAATTTCACCACCATAAAAAATGCATGTGAAAAACTAAAAACCTCAGAAACATTCCATGTAACACCCTGGGATTTGATATTGTGTTATCTCTTTAAATAAATTCAATAGCTTGTTTCATACGCAACATAGAGATCGAGCACACCGCGACTTACAGAACTAGTCGTTCAAAAAAAGGTTATTAATTGTAGTAATTTAATTTTCAATTTTATATACTCAATAACATTTTAACATCTTTATTATTACATAAAATAATAACAAAATAATTTTTCTGGATAAAAGAAGTACTTTTTTTCATGAAATGCAATTTTACAACCTTTTAATCGTGAACCTTTTTTTAAATCCAATATTTGACAATTTTATATATTTAATTGTTCAAAATAATCTTCTTATTTATAGTCAGGACATAACAATTTAGTGTCGATAAATTTTTTGTGTTTTTATAATAACTATCATATTTTTATGAATAATGAAAAATACTAAATTTTAATTGAAAACCACATTTTTAATTGAAATAATTTAGACAATTCATATTGTTAATTTTAGTGGTTTTAAAGTATAATTAGATTATATTTTACAATTTAATACAATAATGGTCATTGTAATTAATTTCAATTTTGATTTAGACAAAAACACATGTCAATCTTTTGGTATTTTTTAATACTTAAAAACACGATATATAGTTTTTAACAAAGGAAATTAATTTTATATAAATTAATGAAAATTATATGATTTTAATATGGTAAAATATGCATCATTTTTAATATTTGAAATATCAAAATTAACTTTGGATGAATTTTTTATATTTTTCTGAAAACTATCAATTTTTTATGAATAGTGAAAAAAAATGTGTAACTGTTTTAAACTGACTTTTATATAAATTTATATAAAAGAAAAAATATTACATAATACCTATATTAGTTCATTGTAATTAATTGGAGTAATTTTAAAATAATATTTTATGTATAAAATTTTATTGAACATAATTACATATGTTACCCACCTTTAGGCACATTTGCCTATTTGCATAAAACATAATTTTACACCTTCATGTGAATTGAATTTTAAAATTATGAGGGACATTGTTAACATCAGTATGTAAAATTTGGTTCAATAGGATGAAAATTATTTTTGGTGAATAGTAACATTTGATTTTTATTTGCCATGGTTAAAAATAAATTAGGTTATTAAAATTAAAAATGATATTATATTTACACTAAAACATGTTTTAATTTTATTGGATAAGTGTTTTTCGACCATAATAAATAATAAGAATCAAATATGATCCTCTATGGTCCACTTAGATTATTTTAGGATATTTATTATTATCTTACATATAGAAGATATAAAAGTTTTAAATTCAAATTTTCATAGTTAAATCCTTTTTTATATGGTGTTATACATAAGCTAAATTCGTCTATAAATATTAATTATAAAGATAAAATAATTTCTAACATAGTACTATTTAATTTATAATTTTTATATAATACATAATTTAATTTATTTTTGACACAATTATGATGCTTTATTTAACATGTTAATTAATGATTAAAATAACGGATGTCATAAATATACAAATAAATGTAAATAGAGGATTTTGATTCATTACACTAATTTTATAGATTAATATTAAATTTTAGTATTGATTTAATATTTTCTTTTGAATTATTCATGTTTTTTGACTTTCAAAAAAACCAAATACTAAATGGTGTGAAAATTGATATTAATGTATTTTTTAAAAAAATACTATATTTATAAATGATATAAAATTTATAAAAATATATGGGTTTCTAAAGGACTTAGATTAAGTTAGATATGTCAATAATGAACCACTTGGGGTTCTCTTGGGTTTTACAGTTCATTTATTAACTATTTATTATAATAATAGAAGAATACATGGTAAAAGTTAAACTATTAAATTAAATATTAAATAAAAAAGATAAGGATAATATGGTGATATAATCCTATCTAAACCATATTTTTTGGGATTTTTAGACCCATTCCCAGCTTATCCTTGAAATAAATCCTTTTGAAGCCATTATAAACCAAATATGAGGGTAAAATTAATTAATATTTTAAGCTTTTCCTAAAGAGACCCTCATCTCTCTTATAAAAAGGTACCTCCCCTCCTCTCAAAATCATATAGGAAAATACGTTTATATCATCAAAAACCTACTCAAATATCTTCCAAACTACCCTCAATTCATACTATAGTCCATAGATTGATCATAAAGCCAACCTAAATATCCCTTTTGTCCAAATCAAAAGGAAAAACTAGAAGAAGAGGTAATAATTTTATCACGCCTTTCAAAGTTCTTTTCTTCTTGCACTTCCCCTTTCTTTGTTATTTCCATATCAAAATAATAAATCCATTATCATTTACATACTGTGATTTTATTATAAAAATGGAACAACAATATTCATTATTCTATCAATCCTATGAATGACAAAGTCACTATACGTGCGTACGTACGGCTTACCATCTCCACGTTGTGGTGTAGTTTTTTATTCAACAATTCATTATTTGGAAGGGTATAATAATGAGTATAATTGATGTAAATATTAAATATGTAATTTAAATGATTATTTATATTTGATAAACCATCTAATTAAATATGATTTTACTATTAATAGAATGGTATTGTCGCTCGGGCGTACGTACAGACTACCTTCCCCATGAACACGAAGAGATTCATTCCCCATCATAACAATTCAAGAATAATTTTAATTTTATCATTTAAAAATAATGTTTATGAACTTAATATCATTCTGGATATGGATAAAATACATCCTATCCCTAAGAAACATGACTTATGTAACAAAACATATAAAGTAAAATGAATCAGTTAACACCAAAAACAATGATAGAACTGAAATATTGTTAACAAAACAATATTAAAAGATCATATATAATATCATATTTATGTATATGGTTCTTTTATAATTAAATAAATATTATTTAACTATTATACAGGATTTTAATGTACCCTTTACCAATTAAAAGTAATAGGTAAGGGTTACTTTTTCAATCTCTTTATTTTTTAGAGGTTGTTTATACGTAATCATCTACTGGAAATTATTTATTATCGACATCAATGTTTCTTAAAAATGAATATCAAAACATTTTTACTATTTCCTATAATATGGGTTAATGTCATTTATTCCCTTTATTGTTTTTTAATAAATTTTATTTAAAGTAATCATTCTGTCATTTTCCAAACAGGTTACTTTATGACCTTTTCGACAAATTAAGGTAATAATGTTTTTTATAACTTATATAACGGGTGCAACTATCCACCATTATAATACCATCGAATCATCCCTTAAAATATTATAAGAATATTTTAGAAATAAATTTTTTATTTTATAATTATTTTAATTTTCAATTATTTCAATATAGAAATAGATATTTATCTAAAATATATTTGATTTCATCTATATCCACATCCTCTGATGGATTTTACATTTGATTGAAGTTGATTTATTATGATACAATCTTCCATATTGTATTGAAGGGTTTGTGATATGTTTGACTTTGGATTTTTTATTTTTATACAATTCATGGTTTATGGTTAATGTATAAAAAATTTTTATGCTAGTTATAATATGAATATTTATTTTTTGTTTTAACCATTTTAGATGAACAATGCATTGGACTTAGTATGTGACGGGTGGAGCCCGCTATTGTTCCTTGATGTATCAGTAGGTTTCATGAGAAAAACTAGTGTCTTGGCACATGGCCATGAAAAATATTATTTCTAGCATTTTCATGAGGACTTCACAATGTGGTTATGATGTCCAACATTTTTAAATTAGCTATTGATATTACATGTGATTATTTGACTAGTAGAATATCAATGTGAATAAGTAAATGGAATTATTTGACTTAACTTTTCCTTATTATGATGAATTTTATGTTTAAAAGGAATTCATTGTAGTCTTATACATTGTCCATAAATGTTTATTCATATTTATGATAGTTTCTGCTATATTTTTATCCTTACAGAGTTTCTGAGCACACCCCTTTCTTATGTTTTCTTTTTCCCAAGATGTGAAGAATTATAATATTATTAACCTGTAGGACTAGGCTAATGAATATGAGTGTGTTCAAAAGGGACACAATGTTTTTGTTTTTTCATTTCATAATGCAATGTAAAATTTATTTATGTATCTAGTACTTCCAATAATACTAAACTAATTGGTCTTTTGAGATGATCTCTTCGGATCATACCAATGTTATATAATAATAAACCAAATCTGGGTAACTAGGGTTGGGGCATTAGAGTTGGTATCAGAGATTTTTTTGTACAAACCATGGAAACTATATTTATAAAAATAATATTATTATAAAACATCACCGAAATATATACTTAGAGTATTAGTATAGAAGAACATCTTAGAATTTTGGTAATGTAGAGATTTTGTGTATTTTCTATGAAATACATTCCTTTATGGATACGAGTAGGTAGAGGCAACTCTAGAACATATGTACCTAGGAGTGAAAACTCTTACAAGGAGTTTCAGGCTTGACCTTGGGTATCTTTGTACACAACAACATGCCTTTATTCAATTATGGCTACGACACTCTCAGGGGAAATGCGAAAAATAATTCATATTTTCATGAAAAAACATTATGAATGATTTATGAGTAAATACGTTCTCAAAGAAAACATTTTTTATAGTCATGGATAATATGGATAAACATTTCAATTTATGTTATGTATTTTATTATTTTTTAATTTTTCAATGTGATTCATAAACTAACCAAGTGTATGCCATTGTTGAGAAATGGTTTCTAGTAGAAGGAATGTGAACTCCGACAATACGGATGATCAAAAGAGTAATAATGATCATATATTTCATTGTTGTAAGATAAAATTTAAAAGGTAAATAGTATCCCACATATTCTCATCATATGGAGAAATAATATCATGTGTTAATAAGATAATTAACGAATTCATTGAGTCTTATGGATTTGAAGGGAATCCAGAGAAGAAAAGAATTGTAGAGAGAAATATGGATAAAGGAAAGAAGGGAAAGAAGGACTTTCCCATATGTGATACCTGTGTAAAGAATAACATTGGAATATTCTTGAAGGGATTGGGAATTAGTTATAAGTGTGGATAAAAAGGACACCAAGTACGTGATTTCAAGGGTAATAAAATGGTTTCTAGTGAACAATGTTTCACTTTCAAGGAGTTGGGACACAACGCGAATCAATATCTCGATCATCAAAATACACCCCAAATGATGTTATTGGATAATAATTGTGGTATTATACTATAGTGGATGAAGATGAATAATTAGCATTATTTTATTTTTTATATTGATTTATTTCATTTGAGTTTTGTATCAGGGATGTACAGGTTATATTAGTTATGTAATTAAATAAGGATTGTTGTACAATACTATTTCATTGAGGGTTTGAGATTATAGGGTACTATTAAATGTGACTCAATAGTGAGTTAAATGTTTTGGAACATAAATGGTTGAAAAAACAATAAACTATAATATTTTTTTGATACTGAGGTAGTGATTTTGGAATAAGATATGATTGATTTGGATAAATTATATTAGATATTCTTGAATATCTTGGAACTGATTAATGGGTTGTTTGGTCCATAATTGTTGGAGTAATAAAAAAATTTGATATAAGGAATATATCGAGTATTATATAATGAATAGGGTAGAATGAATGCAATCAATATGATTTTATTATAATTCAGGTTGTTACTATGTTTTAATAAAATACATGATGAATGTACTCACATGTTATTATGTGGAAATAATGTATATTCATTATGTTATATTGATCTTCCTTAAACAAATTCCACTATGACTTTTGACACAAGTATTTTGGATAAGTCTAAAGATTGGAATCTATTATTTTGGACATTGGATACTATGGTTTAAGGGTAAAACATTACTTAAGATTGTTTTTTTATTTATTACAAAAAGGAAAACCCTGAAGCTTGGGCGACAATGCATCAAATCTGAAAAGGCCACGTGACATGAACCCGCAACCGAAGGGCGATAGAGGCATCACCTACCACTGACCTATGTGATTTCCTAATTTGTATAATGTAGTTTTCTAAATGATCTGATAGATTAATTATAAATTAAATTTTTGAAACCCTATATGATTAAGATAAAAATAATATTTTTGACTTATTTTATCTATTGGTGTGAAAGAATATTTTGTGTTAGAAATTAGTTAACTGATGGAACTCCACTGGTCAAGAATTTTTTTCTTATTCTATGAATAAAATAATTCTTAAACATTATGGAAAGGACCATAAAACCAAAAATGTGGTATCCTAATACATTATTTTTTGATTAAAAAATAACATTTTAAGTCATCATTGATTTATTACTTTGGCACCCTCAATTTTTTATTTATTGTTCACATGTTTTTGATTGATGACCTCAATCACTCCCTATAAATATTTTAAGTCATAATTTATTTAGTGACATTTTGAATGCTAGTTTTAATACGAATTTTTATGTTATGTTTCATCCTTTTTCATTTGAGGAATGCATTTGAATTAGTATGTGATGGGTGGTGCCTGTTATATCTCCCCGATGCATCGGTAGGTCTAATGAGTCAATGTAGTGTCTTGGCACATGGCCTTGACAAAATCTTATTTTTAGTCTTGACACGAGGCCTTGACTATGTGGTTATGATGTTGAGCATTATGCATTACATCATTACAAAATTATCTATTGATATTGATTGTGATTATTTGACAAGAACAATATCAATGTGAATAATTAAATAGAATTATTTAACATTTCATTTCCATATTATGTCGAAGATATAGTTTAAAAGGATTTTGTTTTGGTATTTTACATTACCTTAAATGTTTATTCTTATTTGTGATAGTTTATTCTATATTGTTATCCTTTCTGAGTTTCTGAGCTCACCCCATTCTTATGTTTCCTTTTTACTAGGATGTGATAATGTATATTATGATTAGCCTTCATGAATATGATAAGGGATTTACATGTGTTCAAAGGGGTCACAATGTTGTTATTTTCATTTCATAATGTAATGTAAAACTTATTTATTTATCTAGTACTTCAATGATACAAAACTAATTGGTCTTTCAAGACTTTATCTCTTTTGATCATTACAATGTTATGTAATATTTCACCAACTCTGTGTAATTAGGGTTGTGGAGTTACAGTTGGTATCAATGGAATAATAGTACAAACCTTTCAAAATAGATTTAGAAAAAAATTTAGTTGGGAAAATATTACCCTAATAATGTCTTTGAGGATTATTATAGAAGAACTTACTGAAATTTTGGTAATGTAGAGATTTTTTCTATCTTCTATGAATTAAATCTCTATCTGGATAAGAACAGGTAGAGGCAGCTCTGGAACTAATGTACTTATGAGTGAAAACTCGGACAAGGAGTTTTAGGCTTGACCCGGGGTGACTTGGTACATGAGAAAGGGGATTGCTACACTCTTGGTTAAGACACTCCTAGGGGATATGCATATAATAATTCAAATTCTCATTACAAACCATTATGAATGATTGGGGAGTAAATACCTCTCCATGGAATTTTTTTTAATGATTATGGATTATATGCATAAATTGTTCAATTTATGTTAGATATTTTCCTATTATGTAATTATGCATTGTGATTCATCAAAAAAAACTATTGTATTCCATTGTTTAGAAATGGTGCCCAGGGGAAGGAATGAGATCTCTACCAATACACATGATCCAAATAGTATGAAGATTCATATATATCATGGTAATAAGCGAGTATTTTTAAGGGAAATAGTCTCCCACATATTCTCACAATATTGAGAAATAACATCATTTGTTAATAAGACATGTAAAGAATTATCTAAGTCCTATTGATTTCAAGGGAAGCCAGAGTAGAAAAGGATGGTAGAGAAATATATATATAAAGGGAACAAGGGAAAGATGTATTTTCCCATATGTGATAACTGTGGAAATAATCTCCTTGGAAAATGCCTGAAGAAAATGGGTGGTAGTTATAAGTGTGGAAAAAAGAACACCAAGTATGTGATTGCAAGAGTATGAATAGGGTTTCAAATGTATAATGCTTCTCCAGCAAGGAGTTGGGACACTATGTGAATCAATTCCCAATCATTAGATTATACCATAAATGATACTAGTGCATAATAATAATTTTAGGATACTGCCACATATGAAGAGGAATAATTAGTGTTCTTTTATTTTTATTAATGAATTTTGTCATTTGAGTGTTGTATCAATGATGTACTCATTATATTAATTATGGAAATAAATAAGGATTGTACTGTATTATTATTTCATTGAGTATTAGAGATTATATAGAACTATGAAAAGTGACACAGCATCATGTTTAAAATCATGGAATATACATGGTTGAAGGATATATAATCCCTAATATGGTCCTAATACT
Organism: Viscum album; assembly: GCA_963277665.1. Lineage (NCBI taxonomy): Eukaryota > Viridiplantae > Streptophyta > Magnoliopsida > Santalales > Viscaceae > Viscum > Viscum album. The sequence continues at coordinate 1,628,824,144 of OY728155.1, read as the reverse complement.
AATGTAGTGATTTTGGAATACGAAATTATTGATTTGGATAAATTATATTGGATATTTTTGAATAATTTAGAACTGATTAAGGGTTGGTTTATTCTACCATTCTTGGAATACTAAAAAATTTAGATATAAGGAATATATCTAGTATTCTATTAGGAATAAGGGAGAATGAATGTAATAAATAATTATTTATGGAAATTCATGGTGTTACGATATTTTAATAGAATTCATAATTTAGTACTCACATGTTATTATATGGAAAAAAGTGAACTTAATTATATTATGTTGACCTTACTTATAATTTTTTTTACTATGAGTATAGACACAAGTATTTTGGATAAGTCTAAAGATTGAAATGGATTAAGTTTGACATTGAATAAAATGGTTTAAGGTTAAAACAATTATTAACATTATTTATGGATTTTTTATAAAAATGACAACCTGAGGGTCAGGTGATAACCTGTTGTGTCTGGAAAGTCCTTGAGACTTGAACCCATAATCAAAGGACGACAAGGGTTCATCACCTACCACTGGCCTACACGATGTCCTAATTTGTAAAAGTTATTTCTTAAAATTATCCAATATATGAAATATAGATTCTTATTTATTGATATCCTATACAATTATGATAAATATAATATTTTTAAATTCTATTATCTTTTAGAGAGAAAGATGAGTCTATGGTATAAATTAGTTAAAATATTGAACTCTACTTTTCACGTCTTTTATTTCTTATTCTATGAATAAATTAATTCTTAAAATTTATGGAAAGGATATTAAAACCAATAATTTGTTATCCTAATACCTTATGTATTGATGAACCAATAATATTTTAAGTCAATGTAGATTTATAGCTTAAATGCCCTCAATTTTCTATTTATTATTCAATTGTTTGTGAATGATGTCCTCAATAACTACCAATAAATATTTAAGTTTTCCCTCAAATTATGTGTCTCAAATTACCCCCAATGTTCTCTTATTTGAAATCCTAATTTGGTGGTGACTTTTTCATTTCCATTTTTGTCTTATTAAGAAAAATTTGTGTAACACTATTTTTAATGTGGGTTTTCCATAAAGGTATTTTCTATTTTCAACCTTTTATTTTCAAAGAAAAATTTCAAATCGTGAGGATTCAATTTATTAAAGGAGGGGAGAATTTAACACCCCAGGATTTCATAGTAAATTATCTATTTAAATTAATTCTATAACTTGTGCCACATGCAACACCAAGTTCGTGTGCACCACAACATACCAAACTAGTCGTTCAAAAAGCAGTTATGAATAGTATTAACTAAAATTTGAATTTTATATACTCAAAATAATTTCAATATCCATATTATGAAATTATATAAGAAAAAATTCAATTTTTAAGATAAAAGAAGAATTTTTTCCAAAAATGAAATTTTGCCTATTTTTAATGGTAAACCTTTTATAATCTATTATTTGACACATTTATATATTAAATTTGACAAAATAAATTTCTTCATTAGACGTGAGACATAAAAATATAGTTTGGATAAATTTTTCCTATTTTTCTAATAACTTTCATATTTTGATGAACAATAAAAATTCTAAATCTTAATGGGAACATCATTTTTATTCAAAATAATTTAAAGTTTTAAATTATGCATTTGAGTGGTTTTAAATTATAATTAGATTATATATTTACAATTTAATCCAATTTTGTTCTTTTTAAGTTCTTTCAATATTGAATTAGACATAAACACATATCAATCTTTTGGTAGTTTTTACATCTTAAAAACACGCTTTCTGGTTTTAACAATGATAAATAATTTTGAATTAATTAATAAAACTTCTATGTTTTGAATTTGGTAAAATAAACATAATTTTTTAATTTGGAATATCAAAATTAAATTTGGTTGAATTTTTGGTATTTTTCTGAAAACATTCAATTTTTGCTGAATAGTGAAAAACATGTCATTATTGTTCAAAACCAGCTTTTTTTTAAATAATTATTATTTTAATTTAAATTTATTTCAAATAAAAATATATATAGAAAATACTTATGTTAGTTCGATGTAAATTATGGGATTCATTTTATAATAAAATTATATGTATACAATTTTATTGAACATTTTCACTTCTTTTACCCACAATCAAGGCCTATTTACAAATTTGCATAAAACGTAATTTTACCGCTTCTGTGAATTGAATTTCAAAAATCTAAGAGAAACAGTTGATATCCATAATTAATATGTGGTTCAATAGGATGAAAGTAATTTAAGGTGAATACTAACTTTTGAATTTTATTTACCATGGTTAAAAGTAAATGTGGAAATTAAAGGTAAAAATGATATTATAATTACCCTAAAAAATGTCATCATTCTATGGGATACGTTTTATTTGACCACAATCAAAAAAAGGAATAAAATATGATCCTCTTTGATACATGTAGATAAGATTTGGAAATTTATGATTATTTTATTTAAAGAAGAGTTAAGTGTTAAATTCAAATTTTAATAACTAAAACAATTTTAATATAGGATTATACATAAGATAAAATTGGATATAAATATTAATTAGAAATCCAATTTGATTTCCTACATAATTTTATTTTATTTATAATTTTTATACATTAAATAATTAAATTTATTAATGACAGAATAATGTTGTAGTAATTACCTGATTAATTATAGATTAAAATAATAGATATAATAATTATCCAAATAATTTTAAATTGAGACATTTGATTAATTAAACTAATTAATAAGTTAATATTACATGGTAGTATTGATTTAATTTTTTTTCAAAGTTATCATGTTTTTTTACTTTCACAAAAACCAAATACTAAATAGTGTCAAAATTGACATAAATGAGCTTTTAAAACAAATACTATATTATTAAATGATATAATATTCCTAAAAATATAATTTTTAGACAAAGGACATAGATATGTTTAGATATTTAAATGTTGAACCACTTGGAGTTTGATTGGAATTTTATAGTATTTTTATTAACCATTTATTATAATAATACAAGAGTACATGGTAAAAGTTAATCTATTTAACTATGAGTTAAATCTAGAAGAAACGGTTAATTTGGTGACCTGAACCTTTATAAACCCTATTTTTAAGAGTTTTTTGACCTATACCCACCATATCTTCAAAATAAATTCTTTTTAAGACCATGTAAACCGAATATGACCATATAATAAATTAATATTTCAAACTTTTCCTAAAGTGACCCTCACCTCTCTAATAGAAGGGTAGTTCCCCTTCTCCCAAAATCACACCTCCAAACCCATTTGACTCAGACTACACCTGGTCATATATCTTTCCAACTACCCTAAAATCAACCTATAGTCCTTACATTGATCATAGATCCGACGTATGGAGCACCTTTGATCAAATCAAAAGGAAACAACTGAAGAAGAGGTAATAATTTAATCACCTTTTTCAAATTTCTTTTTTTCTTCTACTTCTACATTCATTGTTGTTTCCATATATAAATAATAACACCAGTATCATATACATACTGTTATTATATTATAAAAATTGAACAATTGTATTCATTATTCTATATATCCTATGAATGAGAAAGTCACCATACGTGCATACGTACGACATACCTTCTCCATGTCATGGGGTAGTTTGTTATTCAACAAATTATTATTTGGATGGGTATAATAATGAGTATAATTGATTCAAATAATAAATATAACATTTTAATGATTCTTTATATATGATATATCATCTAATAATATATTATTTCATCATCAATTGAACTGTATTGTTACTAATGTGTACGTACGGACTACCGTCTCCATGAACGTGATGATATTCATTCCCCATCGTAACCATTCAAGAATAATTTCCATTTTATGATTAAAAATAATTTTTTTGAACATATTATCATTTCATATATGAATTAAATACATTCTATGCATATTAAAAAATTCTTAAGTAACAAAACATATAATGGAAAATGAATCTATTAAAACCCAAAATAATGAAACTACTGAAATTTTATTTTCAAAAATATATTATAAGATCATATATAATATCATTTTTATGTACATGGTTCTTTTATAATATAATAACAATGATTTAACAATTATACAATAGTTTAACATACTCTCGACCAAGGAAAATTACAAGGTAATGGTAAATTTTACAATCTATTTGTTTACCAAGGTTTTTAATACATACGATTCTACTATAAATTATTTATCATCCACATTTTTGTTTTTTAAAAATGAATTTAAAATTTTTCTACTATTTCATAGAATATCCGATAAATTCATTTATACCATTTTTTTACTTTTTATAAATTGTTTAGAAAGGAAACATTCAGTCGTTTTCCAAACAAGGTACTTTATGACCTTTTCAACAAATTAAGGTAAGAATGCTTTTTAAACTTATACGACAGTTGTTAATATTTTATAACATTATAACACCATCAAATCATCCCTTACAAGCTTATATGAATATTTTCAAATTATATGTTTTAGTTTAAAATTATTTTACATTTTAATTATTTCAAAATATAAAGATATATTCCTATCAAATAGTTTTGATTTCATATATGTCAACATACTTTAATGGATTTTACATTTAGTTTAAGTTGATTTATAATGATACAATCTTACATATTGTATTTAATGTTTTGTGATATGTTTGAATGTTGATGTGTTATTTTTATAACATTAATTTTATATGGTTAAAGTATTAACATTTCGTATGCTAGTTTTAATATGAATGATTATGTTATATTTCAATCTTTTCATATGAGGAAGTAATTGGACTTAGTATGTGACGGGTGGAGCCTGTTATCGCTCTTCGATGCATCAGTATGTATCATAAGAAAAACAATTTTCTTGGAATAAGACCTTGAAAAATATTATTTTTATTCTTGGAACAAGGAAATGATTATATAGTTATGATGTCTAGAATTATGAATTCCATAATTATGACATTATCTATTGATATTACATCTGATTATTCGACTAGTATAATATCCATGGGAATAAGTAAAATGCATTATTTTTATTATATATTCCAAATTATACTAAATTTTATGTTTAAAAGGGGTTTTCTAGTCTTATACATTTGCTTAAATGTTTATTCTTATTTATAATAGTTTCTTCTATATTGTTAACCTTAGTGAGAATCTGAGCTCACCCCATTATTATGTTTTCCTTTTCCCAAGATGTGAAGATGTATAATACGATAAACTTGCATGAATAGACTAAGAGATATGAGTGTATTCAAAGGAGGCACAATGTTTTTTTTCTATTTCAAAATTTAATGTAAAACTTATGTATATATCTAGTATATCCAAGGCTACTAAACTAATCGGTCTTTCAAGACATGATATCCTTTGATCATGCCAATGTTATGTAATAATGCACCGACTCTGGGTAACTATGGTCACGACGTTACATTATGAATTACTACAAACTTATAAACATACCATTCTAAATATAATAATACCTTCAGGATATTATATTTAAAATTTTGAAATTAAACGTATTAATTTATCCACTTACCATGTGAAAAAAATTATTATATAAAAATATTAATGTTCTTAATGTAAAAAATTAATTATACCATACCAATACTCAGATATTTTACAAAAGAAAAGAATAACATAATGAATGATGCGAGGGTATTATTCTAAAATGAACATTTATAAATAAAATTCACTTAAGAATGAATAAATTCATTATTACCTAATATATTCATAGAAAATACAACAAATAAAGTTTTCATTTTTGTGAAATTATAAAATATAGCTTGTCATATATAAATGGAACTTGATTATCTTTACTATTGATAATATATCCATTGTACAGTGACCGATGAGACTGGAATATATTAATGACTATGATAAAAATTAATTTTCAAGGATAGATGGATTGATGAACTCGACCAGTAAGATCATTCCATATGATGCCCATTTCATAGAGCATGTGTGGGAGATGGTGTCATTGGGCATTACCCTTGACATATATCAAGATAACATTCAATAATCGAACCATGAATTTTAGTGTTTATTGTAGAAGTATAATATTATCTAATTCATGATGAAAAACATGTTCGCCACTCCACCATCATAAATCCGAAACATTATACACCTATCCCATAGGGTGTACTTTGGTGTGATACAATTTCATATATCTATAGCCTAGATGTATGAGTTATTATGTTTTATTTTTTAAAATAATAATAATTTTTATACATTCCTATAATGATTCTATTCTTACTATTAAAAATGAGTTAATGAAAAATAATATTTTTTATAAAGAAAAAAATTGTATTTTTTTTGAAATATATGGTATTAAATATAAAAAATGAAAAAAATTAAATTTTGAGATATTTTTTATTTCATAATATATAATTATTTAAAATTAATTATTTACACAATAAATTATATTTTATTTTATGGGATTGAAATACAATATATATAAGTGTCAAGAAAATAGTTATTGTCATAAACACTGGTATTTTTTAATAAATATTGATTTTTTTTGTAAAAAAATATATTATTTTTGGAATTATTTTACAAAAAAATATTTTTTTTTTCAAAAATTCATTTTTAAATTACCCTCTAGTTATTTTTTCAAAACCTTTATTGAAAAATGATTATATCATTATATACTATATAAATATATCTTATTTATTATGACACTATAATAACATAAATGAGATGTAATAAATATTATAAATGTAATCCATAATAAATAATATTTTTCCAATGTAAGAAAATTTCATTTTTATGACATTTAATTATTTTCATAAACACTTAATGAATCCTTCAAACCCTATATTATAATTTGTTGTTTTAATATAATTTTTTATAAACATGACTCAATTATATATAAACCAGGGTGTTATTTTAAGGTGTTTGGTTCATGAAATTATAAAATATATAAAACCTATATTATTTGGCATAAAAGAAGGAAAAAACCATGTGTTGTTTTTTTGAATTTTAATATTTTATCATATATAGTACAAAACCTATGTTAAAAATTAATAAATATTTCCAACAATATTTATTATAAATAACCACCCAAAAAACCAATCCTTTTTACAAAACACTATCAAAAAAATAATTTCCACTCCCCTACCTCTATAAAACCCTCCCAATGTGTTCCCAAACACTTATGAGGATATTCTCATAATATTAGAATCACCCTTGTAGGGTAAGGTTATTATCTCATTATCCGTTTGTTTATGTAATTAAATTATACTAATCCTTCTAATTTATAGAATATCATGTTTTAATATGTTTTAAAACATCCTTTTAAGATACTCATTATGTCAATTTAATTAAATACCACCATTCATATTCATTATAATATTTTTTGAACCTTTCGTTACAATATTTATACATTTTAAATAATCATGTGGTTTTCCAAGACAATATTTTCTATTATGAATACCCATCCCCATTTCCACCTAACAGTATTCATCATGATATACCAATACAACATTGTTTGGAGGCATCCCTTCACACAACTAGTAATCCTTAAAAAGGGTAATAAAATTGATGTAAGACATTCATTTTTTCATATGATTTACATGGAACAAAAAATCTTGTAAATAATAGGAATGTGATGGGTGTGCCTAAAAATATAATTACATCCAATATATTGGGTATTTTTTTCTCATGAGATTCAATGTGTGGTTCACATGATGTTAAGATAACCACACTACATTATGAATTATTGGTAGTTATCCATAGCATATGCTTATGAATTTATGTTTTGTACTGTTTCCACATTCTTATGTTTCATTAATATTATCATCTTATAACATGTTTCAATCTTTACATTTATGAATATCATACTATTTATGTATCCTTGATATGATTCTTCACTAAAATGTATTAATTTCACCATGTTATAGTATGATTTTTAAATTACTAGGCCTTTTTTCAATTCACGTTACAATGTGCATCCCATGGTTATCCAATTCTATTGAATATGATATATGGAAACTAAGGTTTTTTTTGATTTTTTTAATCATTGTTGGATCCCAATTATATTTTATCATTTTATTAATCTAGTTTGTCAAATAAAAAATTCCTTTCGATGTTTTATTTTCTATTTTTTCATAATTTTATAATAAATAAATAATTAATCTATATTATAGATGTGGTTAATAATATTTGGTTTCAGAGAAATGTCTTATATTTTTTGGGTATTTTCCATAGAAATCATTTTACAAGAATTATAAATAAGGACACTCATCTGAAAGATTCCTTAAATTATAGTAAGGTATAGATAACGTGGTTTCTATGAAACAAAATCCTTGTTTTCATAGTAAAAGTGGATGGGGATCTAATATATACATATATATACATAGTGTCAATAACCTAGAAAATAGTGAAATGGTAATTAAATCAATAATAACTTACTGCATGAAAAAGTGGTGTAGATTTACACCAAGGATGACACTCCCAGGGGATATTATTTTGACAATTTAAATGATCATTATGAAACATAATTAAATAAATAATGAATGCCCATAAAATTTTATGTTATGAAATACATTACTGATATGATATATTGAAAACTAGAAATTCATAAGATATTGAAAGTGTTTTATTTATTAAATACCAATCAATGTTCATAGTTTTCCCATATTTGTTTAATAACATGAAAACTAACATCCTTAATTTTTCATTCATTATGGAAAATAGTTGGAAATAGGACGTACAGAATCAAAAACTAATGTGAGGGGAAATGTGACAAATGCCCAAATGATATATCCAACTATATGAGATATATAATTAGGAAATTTAGGATGATTCTTTACTATTTAACTAATGATATGAATGAAAAAATGAATATAGTGTAAAACCCACTTACTCTTAAGAATGAGAAAGATTCAATTTGGGCCATTTTATAGACGATGACTCCAATATTTACTAGATCATTATATCCATAAATCAGGGGAAAATGGATTAATATTGTTGAAAATATATTCTTCTTTGTTAATATAGTGGAAAACCCACTTACTCGTAGGAATGAGAAAGATTCAATTTGGGCCATTTTATAGAAGATGACTCCGATATTTTCTAGATCAGTATATCCATAAATCAGGGGAAAATGGATTAATATTGTTGAAAATATATTCTTCTTTATTATATACATCATGGAAGATAAATTCATTCAATCTATTAATTATATGGTTGTAAATTCAGCTAAATGGTGTATTTTTATTGATAATATAAATCCCAAGGATGAAATCTAAGATAAAGTGTGGAATAAATTATATAAAATGTCAATTAATAAATATTTTTGTCATAATCTCTGAATGAAAATAAAGAGGGATTTAGTTATCTTTCTGAAAAGAAATAAATAATCCATCATAACATTAAAGGTGAATATAAAATATCATCCATGATACACCTCAACCTTTGTCCTTGAACCCAAAATTATTTTTTATTAGTTCTTGGGTGGGATATATCTGATTATATAAAATTATTTTTTGATTTAATAAATTTAGAGGGATGACAACATTGTTCCCCTTAATGTTGAAATCGAGAACAATGAATCTCATATAGATCAGGGTATATGAGATCGAATGTTGAGAATTGATTTAAATTTTGGGGTTATTATGGGGAAATCTCATGGGTACAATAAATTAAATCATCCAAATGGTTTTAACTCTAAGATACAGATTCTATGAAAATTCATGAAAGAGATGAGGAAATGCTTTTTTTGTGTGAAAACAATCACCTATCTAGAGAATTACAAAGGTAGATATCCACCACATTGAAGGATAAAATAATGGATATATTATTCCAAAATACTTTTAACAACTATTTTATTATAAGGGAACAAAGACACTATGAAAATTAAATGACTAAGATAATAGTTTTTGATGATAAATAATGCCAACATATGCTAATTCCAATATAGAAAAGGATATATTGTTCTATCATGATTTAAATTATGTATACCTACAAAAAAATGTTGAAAACAAACCTAATTATTTAGGAAATAATAGTGAACATACTAATTGGAAATGGTTATATTCATTCTATCTTATCAAGATAATTTAGTATAACTATTCAAACCACCATAAAAAGGATTTGTAGAAATTGGTGAAGGAATAAAAAATGGAAGCCAATGCATCCAAAGTAAAAAATACATCTTTATATCCATATTTTTGGGATAAACTTCCAAGAAAAACTTTTGATAACTCAATTATAATAATTTCATAAAATTATGTGTATGCATTGGATTTCATTATGTTAATAAATCATATAATACTGAGGGATGGAAATTAAACTCCATATCAAAAATCACCCTATTATTCTATACAATTCAGTGGTAGATGATAAATAACCACTAGTATCATTATCTCATGTGGGGAGATTATTTAATTATATACATGTATATCATCATAAAAAAATTAAGATTGTGGTCAATATTATACTTTGTGAAATATCCATTATAAAGCAATATTTTTTTGTGTTTCATTAATAACTAGTATGTTTTAATCTAATTAGTGTGGTTTTGTAAATAATTACACATATATTCATATATTTTCCAATATCTAACACTCCATATATAATGACCATCTTTCAACTTCGGGAGCTATTTAAATGAAAACAATAGAAAATTTATAAATGGTTTTTACTCCCATGTTCCTTACTATTCGGCATTATAGTCATCCTCTTCCTATTGATTAATGGTTCAATGCACCTATACAGTGATTAACATGTTCCAAAAAAAATAATGATAAGGAATGCATATTATGTTCAATGGATTGGTAACTTGTATGATTAGTGATGTGGATACCAGTGGTTCTCTAAGATGGATATTTGAATATGACATTAACAATAAATATGAATGAGGATATCCTAAAGAATTAATTTCTTATATTTTATGGGAACTAAGAGTTCATATTGATTCAATTTGGACTCACTAATTCCATAGTTTATACCATATAAATAACTAAAATATTATTTAGGGATTAACTCAAAAAATCATGTATTCTTTATAGATGACATTATTATCTACTTCAAAAGAAATGCAGAACATGTTGAGAAATTATATTATATACATAGGACCATTCAGAGAGAAAATATTAATGAAAATTATAGTAAATATGATTTTTTATGAGGAAGTATCATTCTTGAGTAATTTTATCAACAGGAAAGGGAAATATATGGATACTTAAAAATAAGGGCATTTTAAGGATAACCATTAAAAATATTTGTAGTAGAGATTAGTAGTTTCCATGGATTCAATGGGTATTATATTCAATTTTTAAAAAGAATATATTTATTTTCAATCCCACAAACAATGATAGCTTGGATGGGATTTTTTTTCCAAGACTTTCAATTTAGAGGACTTATTTAAAGAGTTAGATAAGTTATTAATTACTACAACTTTCTCATATTTCTACCAACGATGAAGGATTTATGACCTACAATGATGATCCAAAAAAATTATTGGGTTTTATAACCATGAAAAGTTAAAAAAAAAATATTTTATATTTTAAATGCAAATTATATATCCATGATAATAACTACTGAAAACGTTATATATAATTTGATGATGTATTCATCACATTGAATATTTTATGGAATTAAATCTATGGGGAGAAGTGGGAAATCTATGTGGCTCAAAAAATAGTTAAGAATATATTCAAAAAAAGGTTATCAGTATGTTCCAAATAATGTTGTTAGAGTTGATAAAAAATTATAATTGTTCAATCCATTACCATTAAGGGATATCAATCAAAATGGTAGATGCTTCGAGAAAACTAGTTCACACAACCATATCCTTGGTAGGGAGTAAAATAGATCGAATATTGTTGTTCACGAAAATAATAGACTTGGAAATGATAAAAGGATATTTATCCTAAATTTAAAAAATATACCCTCAACCATTTATTCTACATGTGATCAAGGAGGCCCTAAAAAAATGATGATGAAATAGTGAAAGTTATAGTGAATTGTCCATATTTCAAATATTTGAACGATAAAGATATATGATATGAAAGTAGACCATTTGTCCCATAAAACTAGAATATAAGATGGAATATATGGATGTTGGTTATAACTCATCAATATTTATTCATATAGGATGCTATATGATTTATATAGATATGAAACAACACATCTAGAGGGATGACAGGAAGAGGGAGATTTTAGTAAATCTATCATTATGTTTGGTAATCCATAAAGAAAATGATGGATGTCATAAAACTATTGGAATGAAATAATATTATGCATACCAGTATGGAAGAGGGATAACATAAATGTGGATTTCAAAAAAGGACTCTCCAGTAAATCTATAGTGAATAATTCAATGTAGTTGGTTGTAAATCACCTTCCAATGATAGTTCATTTCATTTATGTTAAGGGATATCTATCTATCTTCCAACATTCTATGATAATCATTAGGGAATATGTTTGACTATGTGACTTACCAATATTATTTATATCGGATTGAGATATAAGGTTTGCCTTGAGGGTTATAGAGAATCCATCGATAATCACTAGATAAAATATCAGTATTTTAGTATTTCTTATCACTCTTATATGAATGATCATTCTGAGGGATCCAATCATACATTATATGATATGTTGGGATTATGTTCAATGGATTTTCATTAATTTTTGGATTTATTCATCCACTACTATAGTTTTCATATATCAATAGATTTTATTCAAGAATAAAAAGGGAAACTAATGTGGGTCTTTAAATGATTAAATATTTGACTCCACTATATTATTATAATATTGGAGAGAGAATGATTATTAGACCAGATCCTCCACAATAAATGATAGATATGTATCAAAATATTCAATATAATATGAAATCTTGATAAACTCAAATTAAATTATATGCAAATATTAATTGATAATTTCTAGATCTTAATGCTCGAGATAAGGTGTTCCATCATAAAACCCCACAGAAAAAATAAATTAATTTTGGGAAGAAAAGAAATTTTAGTCCCAGATATATTAGACACTTTGAGATCCAAGATAACATTGGAGTTCTATCTTGTTGAATTGAACATACACCTAACCAATCATAGGAATAAAATGTTTTTCCATGTTTCCATATTATGGAAGTATATTACAGACCCCATGCAAAAACTAAATCTAGAGGTGCGATGTCAGAGAGTTATATTTCATATGATGAGTATTTAATGAAGATATTTCATCATAGAGACAATGTTCTATAATTCAAGACCATTGAACCGGATAATGTTTTTTGAAGAACCAATTGTTTTAAAAAGTAACTTGTGATTAGGAAGTAGTAATTAAACAAAATTAATGACATCTTTTTAATACATGAAATAAAATCATAGGGAAGAATTTTTTTTATTATGGGTATAATATAATAAATATTTTTTTAAAATTTAGTTTCCTTATGAATGAAAAAATTCATTATTAATTAATATATTTATATAAAAATCATCCATTATTGAAGTTGTGTTCTATTTATTGTAATATATAGAATATTAGACATAAATTCCCATTAATAATCTGAAAAAATAAAATTATTGTATTTTTATAAGGATTTACTTGATTATTATATATTAAGGATTACAGTAATGTCTAATTTTCACAAATATAAAGAGAGATGGATTTGACTAGTAGGATTGTACCTTATGAATACATTTTATATGATATTCTGAGGGAGATGGAATCACTGTGATTTTCCCAAAAAAATTCCCATGTACAATTTCAATAACTAAATATAGAATGAAACCTTTTATTTGAGAGGTCATAAATTACTGAGATCATGGCCTAACCTTTGATTATAAACCCACCCAAATAAACATGAAATAACACACACCATACCCTTAGGGTGTACATTGTGAAAAAATGGGTTATATGTCAAAACCATAATAGCATAAGTTTATATGTTGTATTTTTTAATAAAATAATGATTATTTTTATCGCTTTTAATTATTACATTATATTTAATATTATACATTCATTGATGAATATTATATTTTTATATGAAGAAACCAAAATTGTATGATTGGAATATATATGGACTTATATAAAATATTTTTTTCTATAATATCAATATATATTAAATAAATTTTATTTCAAGTAATATTTTTATTAAATAGTATATATATAAATAAAAATGATAATATAATTTAATGATTTTTAATAAAATTATTATATGCATAGGAAAAAATTAATTTCCAAAAAACCTTGTTTTTTTCAATAAATATGATTTTGGATTTAAAAGATAAAATTATATTATATAGAGAATTGTCTAGATAAAATAAATATTTTTTTCTGATAATCAACTCTAAATTATCGAATGGTGGATTGTCCATTATTTTTTATGACATATGAATTTTGGAAAAATATAAAATATGATATAAATATACTGTATGTATTGTTATATCATACGACTAAACAATTGATGGAATTAGTATTATAAATCATAACCCTAAACAATAATATTTTTATATTTTAAAAAATATGTTTTTATGCTATTTTATTATTTTTATAACCCTTTAATCATGTCACCAATAAAATATTTTATTTATATCTTTAAAAATCATTTCATAAAAAACATGACACTGTTTCACATCACCAAGTTTATTTTATTTTGGATTTTGTTTCATAACCTAATAAAATATTTAAAAACTCTCCCTTCTATAGAACTCATTTGGAAAAGCAATGTATGATTTTTGGTTTTATTATTTTATAATATAGAGTCAGAAACCTATGTTTATCAATTTTTAATAATTTCCCCTTACTTTTTATATAAATAACCACCCATCCACCCACTCATATTCACTCAAAACTACTAGGAATGATGTTTCTCTCCCGCTTCAACTTTAAATAACTATTAATGTGCAAACATTGTCATAATAATATCATCTCATTCAATTAGAAGTTCACCCAAAATACAAGAAGATTTTACCTTCCTCCTTTTTATTAAAGTAAATTATTAAATTAATACCCTTTTTATTTCCCATATCTCAGGTTGAAATATTATTTTCACAACCATTTATCATCCGTATGATTTAAATTTAGTGAAAGACCTCCATTAACTTCATTAAACACTATATTGAACCTTTATGTACACACGTTATGTTGTCGAAATTATCTTTTTATTTTAAATTCCAAACTTTTGTGTTGTGATTATATATCCACATTCAAACTGAAGGGTATTCTCCTAGGTTTATACATCAATCATTGATTAGGGAGTTCAACTTATGTAACAAAAATTCATTATCAGTGACATTAAATAGAATGAATAAAACTTTTATATTAAATCATCCACATGGTACAAAAAATGTAGATACATGATATGAATGTGATAGGTGGCACAAAAATTAAATGTCTCTCCAATTTTTTTGGTAATGTTTTTATCCAGAAGGGTATCATTTAGGTTTCATTGGTTGTTATCCTAAGTATAAGGTTTTGTTTTAAGAACCCTATTCATTATTTCACATTTATACATGATTTATTACATAAAATTTTCACTTGATACAACATAGAAGATTGAGAGTTCTGGTGTATATGGGGCTTAATAACATTACATAACAATGTAGAAAATAAAAAACAACATCTTTATAGAAAACTTCTTTTACATGACCACAATATTCCTTCATACTTTGCACTGCATGGGATAACCTGAGGACATGCATGAGAGAAGGGTGAGTTATAATGCCCTATATGGGAGTAAACCAGGCATAACATTAATAATATAATATATTCTAGGAAATAGGCATATCAATGGATCACAAGAGAAACATGAACATAAAGGCATTCTATAGCATGATTATTATAACATAGAAATGTGGCAACAACACTTAACATGATATTAAACTAATCCAAGGCTCATTGAAGATAGGGCATTAGTAAAACCCCATTTCACTTGAATTATCATGAGTAAGACCTCATTACTCTTTAAATATCATCACACTAATCTCTACCCAATGCATTGGAGCGCTATTAGGGCACACCCTTCTAAATTATATCATTTCTTGTATAAGTGTGCCTTAAAGATCATACAACATGGATTCATTAAATATAATAATTTATTCCTTGATATAGGACACTAAAATTTATACATGAATATATATAAACAATCAAAAAATTTGCATATATGTGAATTCCTTTAATAGGTAAATAACCATGGTATTCAATACACAATGACTTTGGCTTGGAGAATCATGGTGAAATTTTGGCTGCATAATAGAGTGACATAAGAATTCATAAAAATGGTTAATGAGTGATAAAGGGGCATCTAATCACATTTAAATGAAATAGCCATTAATGGGTTAATATAAAAAAATTTCACAACATACTTAATGATATTTATATGCATAATATAATTGAATTGCTCGAATGCAAATGAGAAGAGAGAAATTTCTTATGGAATTTCAGCATGGTAACAGGTGTGCATGGTATGCGTTAGTGAGAGAGAAAGATGTATCTCATTGTTAAAACTTGAGGAAGGAAGTATTATGGTTGTTCCATATCATACCCCATAATTTTTAATTTAAAAAAATGGGTATAACTAAATAAAACAATTTGGACAAAAATGAGAAAGGAAAAAATCTCTTATATGGAATTGTGATCCCCATGGAATGAGAGAGGCTTGAGAGAGGATTAACGGGAGATTGGGGCGCCTTAAAAAGATTCTAGAGAGAGTATGTAAGGGTATAATCATGATCTAAAGGTTTTTAGTGATGAGGAATTGGAGGTTGAGTGGATTTATATATGGAAGGAGAGGGAATTCGTTATTATTCAGGTTTTGGAAACTACACATTAAACTAATCCAAACCAGAAACCATACCATGGTATTTGTCGATGGGTTTTTTCAATTTAGAGTGAAAAAAAATATTTTATATGTAAAATGGCCTAACATATTAAAATAAATTGCTTGAGTATGTGGATGTGAGTCACACTCTCAAGGACATCATTTTAAAATGTTAAAATGTTTTATAAGTCTTGGAGGATCTACTAAACCTTTTTAAAATAAATCAAACAAACCTAAAATCACTTTATTTTAAATTTAAAACAAATATTGGTGGAAATAACCCATTTATATTATTTTATTATATAAATACTATGCCATTATGATTTCACAAAACACATTATATATTTAGACTATATTTAATTTTTACCCCAAAAAATAGATTTTCTTAGAAACTTATGAAAAATTAACTATTGGGTAATTTCAATGTCATGAATAGACAAATAATATTCATCTTGTCAAATTAATTTTTTAAATATTTTAATTTTTAATTTTAAAATAAAAACTAGCATTTATTGAAAATTTGTAGGTTTTGATAAAAACAACTTCTAAACCTTAATAAAAATTAAAATTGTATACATAAAAAATTATATGATCATTAGTATTTAATAAATATTAATTTCATAATTATTATTTATTATAATATTATTTAATTAAATAACCCAATAATTCATCAAAATATATTTCTTAATTAAATATTAACTAAAAATTCTATTTTTTCTTTAAAAACTATTTACAATGTAATTATAATAAAATTAATGTATATTTTCTATACAAAAAATAATGCACATAATAATAGTGCTAGGGTATTGTTACATAGCCCCTTAAAACACTATCATATGACCAAATGGTAAGGTCTGAAATGGAGATAGAGTCTTGGGGTGTCATGGATAACATCACTCGAGTGGTAATCTATATTAACATACACATATCTCATAGGCAGTTCTATTCAAGATTAACATTTTGAATCTCAGCTTGGGGTTGTTCAAGAGTGATGCCTAGTGACGCCACCTCATTTCCAAGATCTGAATAATGGTCTTCGTATGGAACAATTATACTGTATGAGGCCATCAATTCCTTTCTCCATGTAAATTGGATTTATTAAATTCTTATATTTATACGAATCATGTGATCACTATTCAATGTCTATATTAGATATGATAAAAATTATTAATAGTATTTTAAAATCAAAAAACATAAAATTAAGGAATTTCATATGCATTATATAACCATATTTCATAATAATACATTTAATTAGATCAATATGAATTTTCATTAATTAATGTTTGGGTCATTAAAATATTCCCCTCGTAAGATGGTTTTCCCTTGAAATTTCATTTTTCTCATACTAAAACAGATGTGGGTAACTCAACCTCTCACTTCCTCTTGTTCCCACATTTCTTCTTCAAACATGTGGTTTCACCACAACACCATGATGATGGGAATTGTCTAATATTGTAGAACATAATCTCTATGAACTATGTCCTTCACTGGATTCGCTTCAGTGGATAGGTCATTCTTTAATGGAAACACCTCTGTATTGAGTACATGTGATGGTTCAGGTATGTACTTACTCAAGAGTGATACAGGGAATACATCATATACTTTAGATAGGATCGATGGGAGTTCTAATCGATAGGACAATGCTCTAATGAGATCAAGGATCTCAAAAGGGTTGATGTACATTGGACTATGCATTCCATTATTCTCAAATATTATTACTCTCTTCTATAGTTATTTACAGAAGAATGTCATGTCTCCCACATCAAACACTAGATTTAATTGACTATTATCATAACATCTCTTTTATTGACTCTAAGAACCTTTAATGTGTTGTTGGATAGTCTTAACCTTCTCCATCATTTCTTAGATGATTTTTGGTCCTAGGAGCTTTATCTCCCCAACTTCATCCCAACATTATAGTGTTGTGCCCCTCTTCCCATAAAGGGATTCATAAGGAGCCATTTGGATGCTTGAGTAGAAACTATTGTTTTATGGGAACTAAACCACTGAATATGTTGACATCATCCTCCTTTATAGTTAATCATGAATGCTCTCAACATGTCCTCAAGTGTTGGTACAATCCACTCAGATTGGATATCTGTTTGAGGATGATATGATGTACTGATGTTCAATTCAATATTTAGTGCATGATGGAAGCTCTTCCAGTACATAGAGATAAATCTTGGATATCGATTATATACAATAGATAGTGGTACCCCATTCAGCCTTACCACTTCTCTGATGTATATATGTGCTAGTTTATCCAAGGAGAAATCCTATTGAATTTCAATGAAGTGTGAGGTCATTGAATGATGAACCACAACAACCTAGATATAATTTATTCCTATGGGTCACTTCAAAATTCTAGTGAAAAATTCCATGGTAATGTTCTCTATTTTTTTTGGCATGGGTTATGGTTGAATCATCCCATTAAAATTTTTCCTCTAATCCTACACTTACAGACATACCATTCACATTGATGTATAATCAGTGATCTCCTTCTTCATGTTATCTCATCAAAAATTATCTTGGAGATCTCGATACATCTTGGACTTTGTTGGGTGAATTGGGAAATTAGAACAATGTGCACCATCCAAAAGTTATTTTTAAACTCCGAGTTTGATGGAACACGTAGTCTTGTCTCTAATGTCATAATTAAATCTTCATTAACATTAAAATATAATTATTATTCCTTTTTCATAGTTTCCACTTTCATCAAAAGTCATATGTCATCCTTTTGAGCATCCATTAACAATTTCAAATGAGACTGTTGAGATATCATTTGTGAACAGATTTTTGATGTTCCCATATTTATGATTCCCATATCAATCTTCATGAAATCTAAGAAGAATGGATCCATTTCAATTCAAATCAATGATAGAATCATTCTGACCTTTTTACTTAGAGGATCTTCCACCTTGTTCACTTTCCCATGGTGGTAATGGACTGAGGAATCATAGTATTTGATCTACTCTAACCATCTTCATTGGCTCATGTTC
Organism: Viscum album; assembly: GCA_963277665.1. NCBI lineage: Eukaryota > Viridiplantae > Streptophyta > Magnoliopsida > Santalales > Viscaceae > Viscum > Viscum album. The sequence goes on along the minus strand of OY728155.1, from coordinate 1,628,804,410 downwards.
AATTCATTCTATGTGAATATATTCATGATCATTTTGTGATCCATTTATATTTTACACTTCTACCAAAAGAGGTAATTCCACTAAATTTTCAAAGCAAACATGACTGCAGCGAACTCCAGATCATGAGTTGGATAGTTTTTATCATGAAAATTCAATTGACTTAAACCATAGGTAATAAATTTTTCATTTTACATCAACACAAAACATAGGCCCTTCTTCATAGTATCACTGAATACCACAAAAATTTCTCCACTTGTGGGTAATTTGATAATGAGTGCAGTGATAATACTCATTTCCAAATACTTAAATCTCTGTTTACATTTTCAATCCATTCGAACCTGACTTCCTTCAGAGTTTTCTTCATAAGATTGGTGTAAAATCATGATAAATTTATCAAAAATCGGCGATAATATCTAGCTAACCTTAGGAATCTATGGATATCGTTCACCGATGTTGGACTTGTCCATCCCTCAAATGTAGAAATCTTAGAGGTACCCATAGATATACCATTTATTGTGATGATATGACCCAAGATTAGACTTTCGTCAACAAGAACACAAACCTTATAAACATTTTATAGTGGTTCTCTTTTCTCAATGTCTGTTGTATAGTGCTTATATGGTCCTAATTCTCCTCCTTGGTTTGGGAGGATATTAGATTGTTTTCTATAAAGTCTACCTCAAATTTGTCGAGGTAATATCTAAATACTCTATTCATAAAGTCCTTAAATATTTCTGGAGCGTTAGTGAGTCTGAAAGGAATTACTATGAATTCATAGTGACTGCATATTGTACAAAAATTTGTCTTGGGTATATCCTCCTTCTTCACCCTTACAAGGTAATATCCCGAATGCAGATCCACCTTAGAGAAGTATTGTGCTCCACATTCCTGATCTAACAATTCATCAATTCATGGAAGAGGATACTTATTCTTTATCATGATTTTGTTGAGATCATGATAGTCAATGTAATGGTACATTAACCCAACCTTTTCCATGAAGAAGAGGATTGGTGCACCCCATGGTGAAGCACTTGGTCATGTAAACCCTTTATCATGATTATCTTGTAGTTGCTTCATCAAATCTGCATTCTACACAATAACCATTCTACATGGAGTCTTGGATATCGGCAATGCCCAATGTATAAGATCAATTGAGAATTCAATGTATCATCTAGGAGGAATACTAGAAAATTCTTCGGGAAACAAATTAGAAAATTCCATCACAATAAGCATATCTTCAAAGATGGTTGATTCCTTAGACACAATCATCCAAGAAAGATATGCATGCTTATAGGGAAGCAATATCCACACTTGATATGACTGTTCTAAAGAAGATTCATCCTCCTCCTTTCACATGTATAGAATCGGAGGTCTATTCACAATATGATGTATGATTTTCTTCTCAAAACAATTTATGTTGGATCTATATAGAAAAATCTGATCGATGCAAAGAATTTCATCAAATTACACTATAAGGAGTATCAAGATATTCACTAGGAAGATTCATCCACAAATTGTGATATGGGAGAAGTTATATTCATTGGTTTTAATGATTTCTCCATTTTTTGTTCTCACTGACGTCTCTACTTCCCCGATTTGTGGTGATGTTGGGATTGTTTTACAAAACATTTAGGATATAGAAGAACGCATCTAAGAATAATAAAAAATTACATTATCTATTCATGAATCAATAACAAGTATACATGTCACCACATCGTTGTTGGGTTTCACTTCAGAAGTAGTGATGGAAAAATAATTCCCTTGCTACCTTGAATGTTGTTGGTGGCCTTTAAAACCCTTGTCTTATGGCACTAGTTTAAAAAGTTCCATAGTTATTTTCATTTGAAACATTTAAAAATTCTTTTAGGTTCGATCGAATCATTCCTCCCCTCTGTCATAGCAGCATGTTTTTCTTATCGGTAGTTAATAGGTAGGTTCCCTTCTCTTCCACACTTAATGAATTTCTTCGTCCCCTTTAGGAAATTTCTGATGTTCTTATTTCACTCCTATGTCAATTGGGGTGTTGTATTGTTTTATCATTATTGGATTTATCAATCTAACTACCAATATTAAAGTCCACCTTCCAATTCTTATCCCAATGATACCCCTTAGATTCTACTATTTCCATTTCCACTTTGTGGGCACATCCGACAATTTACTCATAGCTATCTAAGTCACCTATCACAAGGCATTTTTGTAGGCTTGGTTTTAGCCTACTAAATAAGTGTCCAACCTTGAATTTTGGGGTAATGACAAAATTGGTGGCTTATTGTGCAAGCCTTGTAATGTCTGTGTTATACAATCTAATGGATTCTTCTCCATTTTTGTGCGTAGAAATTATTTATGGAAAACATTTTCTAGATATCCTTCCATTCCAATGCCTCGATCTCTTCCTCATGATTCGTATTTTTTATCAATGTCCACCATTGATCATATTCACCCTCCCTACGATAATCATACATAAGAACCTTCTCATGCTCGGAACATTAAAGGATGGAGAATATATATTTAATGGTTTTGATCCATTGGTCTATGATTGTGGGATTAGATGATCCATTAAAAGTAGGAGGCCTTTGTCTCTTGAAGATCTTGACTACAGCTTGTTCTTTATTTGGGGGGGTCAACGATCTTCTTCACCCATGCTTTATTTCATAACATGAGTTAAGTAAGAGTGTATCATGAAAATTTTTTTGATTCATGCACCATTCAGATTGGGAATCTCATTAGAACTGTCTTCACATTGATTGTCACATTAGTTGTTAGAATGCGTCCTCATATTTCTACCCATTGGATAGAATAAAAGGAATGTTATGGGTAACAAGTAAAAGGGGAACTAAATAAAAAAGGATAACTTATAAATCACTGTTATTTCCTTAACTTATGAATTTGTGGTGTTCAATATATTTTATACATGATATACTTCCCAACATATATTCATAAGGGCATTTTTTTATTCCCTTGATAATAGTTTTTACAAAGCTTTTGAGTTTACCAAATAATATCCTTCACGTGTTTCATAATCAAGAGGGCAGTAAGGCCCATTTTCATGCATCATTTATCATTCGAGTCTATCTCAATGAGATGTTTTTGGGTTTTTACCAAAGATACATCTATTTCAGAGCCACCTCTACCTATTTACTTGATTAAACACTTACTCAATACTCCGATATTTTTATTAAAATTGGTCTTATCCTTAAATATTTCACTAGGGTTTTATAATACTTATCCAAAAAAACTAAACCTATAGTTTGATACCATCTATAACAACCCTCATCTTTATTTTACACATAAACACAAATTGTTACACATAATTTTCACTTGATACATTATATAATATCTAGAGGTCTAGTGTCTTTTGTTCTTAGTAACATTACATAACAACTCAGAACATAAAAAAATACTTCTTTATTGAAAACATCTTTTACATGACAACAACATTCCTTTGTACATAGCATTTCAATGGATAACCCGAGGACATGCATACGAAAAGGGTGATCTATAAATACTAGTAAGGGAGTAAACAAGGTATAACATGAAAAATATTTTACATTCTAGGAAATATACATATTAATAGTGCACAAGAGTATCATGAACATATAAAAGAATGATATAACATGATTATCATAACATGGAAATGTGGTGACAAAATTTAATAGGATATTATCATGATTTGAGGCTCATTGAACATGAATCATGATTAAACCCTCATTTCACTTGAATTAGAATGATTAGACCCTCATTTCACTTGACATATAATGATACGAATCTTTACATAATGCATCGAAGTGCTATCTGGGCACACCCTTATTAATCATTTCAAGTCATGTATAAGTGTGCCACAAATATCATACAACATAGATTCATTAAACATAATTATTTATTCCACAATAATGTAATGTGAGATTCATACATGAAACTCTAAAATCAATAAGAATATTTGCATAAAGGTGAATACCCTTAATAGGGAATTGGGCTTGGAATTCACTACACAATGACTTGGACTTTGAGAATCGCGGTATAATTATGGAAGTATAACGGCGTGACATAAGAATATATAAAAATATATTTTGAGAGAGAAATGGGTATCTCATAATATGTACATTAAATGGAATGTAATGGTTACATGTCCCAACATACATAATGGAATTTATATGTATAATATAAAATAAATTATTGAATGCAAATGTGAAAATGGAAATTCCTTACAGGATTTTTGCAAGGTAATAGGTGTTCTTAGGGAAAATTAATGAGAGATAAAGAGGTCTCTCATAATCAAAAAATTAAGAGGGAAGTATGAGGGTGGTAAAAAATCATTCCCCAACATTTATAATTGAAAACAAAAGGGTATAACAATATAAATAATTTTGGATAAAAATGAGAAATGAAAAAATACCTTACATGGATGTGTAATACCAAATGCCTGGGAGAGGCTTGAGAGGGGATTCATGGGATCTTGGGGAGCCTTTGGAGGATTATAGAAATATTATTTTAGTGTTTGGTCGAGCCTCATTTGTATAGAGTTAATAGGAATGAGAGGTTGAGTGGGATTATATAGGAATGGAGAGAGTATTCTTTATTATTTTTGTTTTGGACAGTTCACATTAAACTAATCAATACCACAGAACATACCATTATTTTGTCCAATGGTTTTTCCAAAAGTTGAGTGGAATTTTTTTTATATTTCCAATGGAAAAACTAATTAAAATATTAATCTTTCTTATCTGGAGGTTAGTCACACACACATGGAAATCATTTTAAAATGTTAAAAAAATTTATAAGTCTTGGGGGGTCCACTAAAGATTTGTGAATTAAATAAAACAATCCTAAAATTACATTATTATAAATATAAAACATATATTTTCCGAAAAAATAATTTATATTATTTTATTTCATCACTATTAGTTCATTATGATGTCATAAAACACATTATATATTTAAATGGTATATAATTTTTACCTAAAAAATTATTTGTCTCAGAAAATTATGAAAAAGTAAATGTTTGATATTTTTGATAACGAGATTCAAAAAATTATATTTCTTTTAACAAAATAATTTTTTAAATAAATGAATTTTTTACTTTTAAAATAAATCTGATATTTATCGAAGATTCATGTGTTCTGACAAAAACAGGTTTCAAACCATAATGAAATTTACAAATGTATTTATAAAAATTTATACAATCATTTATATTTAATAAAAATAAATATAGTAATAATATTTCATTAAAATATTATTTAATTAAAAAATCCATTAATTCACAAAAATATTGTTCATAATTGAATACTAACTAAAAATTCTATTTGTGGTTTACAAACTATTTACAATGTAACAATAATAAAATGAATGTATATTATCATGACAAAAAATAATACACAAAATAATAGTGTTAGGGACTCATTATATAACCCCTTAAAAACCTTCATAATACCTAATGGTTAGGTGAGTTATGGTGACAGACTCTTGGGGTGGCTCGGATAACATCGCCCATGTGGTAATCTCTATTAACATCTACTAATCTCGTAGGTGGTTCTGTTCAAGCTTAATGCGTTGAATCTCGGCATGGGTTTGGTCAAGAGAAAATCCAGAGATTCCACCTCCTTTCCAAACTCCAACAAATGGTATTTTTATATATTAATTCTAATGTATGAGGTCATCACATCCTTTTTCCGAGTAAATTAGATTGGTTAAATCCCTATATTTATAATAATCATGTGATCACTGTTCAACGACTATATTAGAAATAGTAAAAAATTATAACAGTATTTTAAAATCCAAAATCATAAAACCATGGATGTTCATATGTTTTATATAACCATTTTATATAATAATAAATTTAATTATATCAAGAGTAATTTTCATTATTAAAACTTTGGGTTATTACACCCATCCTTAATAATTACATATTCTAGTTATTTAAACAAAGATTAACCTTATTTACATTCCCAAATATGTTTTTATTTTAGATTTTTAGAATCCTATGAAATAACACATACATATCAACCCAAAATCATAAAATGCGGGTTCCATAAAAATAGTATCCATTTCTTTCAAATCATGAAAATTTAAAACACAAAACAACATCATGATTTTTATGACAATTCTTCATATAATTTAAAATGACTTCTTTATTACCCTTACACATCCTTATAACCTGATAAAATCATTTAAAAACATGGGATGAGCACAAAAATCACAATAAGGGATATAAAAATAATGAATGAAAACATTATTCCATGAATACTTGTAAACATATGATATCATTTTCAAAAAGGAATACTTGGCACCCAAATATACTTAGTTTGTGAAACTTTAGATTTCCACAAGATTTACACAAAACATAAATAAAATAAATTCAACTATAATGGTTTCAAGGGTAATTAAATACATAATATTTTATCCCACTCATCAAACTTATGATTGGTAACCCTCGTGGCTACCTTAAAATGTAACCCTCACATATACTTTATTGTGTAACCATCACAGTTACACTTGGAGTAACCATATAGAAGACCTCCAACTTAAACATACACAATGCATTGGAGGGAGATATATATCCCACCATTTGTCATAATACATTAGCAATAACCATAAAATAATCATACAAAATGAATAATTTCATAAAAAAATTGATTTTGAATTTTTTAAAACATTATTTTAAATGAGACTTTTAAAAGAAAAACCACTTAAAATTAATATAATTGAAGTGATACATAATAGAACATATGGAATATATATATACATTGTAAATAAACCTAAATAAACATAATATAAAAAAATTATTAAAAAAAATTAATACCACATAGCAAATGAATTGTAAGGTTTACCAAATGAATGGAAATTGGGGTACGAATTCCCTTACAAAAGGTTTGTCTTACATTAAACATGTATAAAATTGTTGTATAATGGTTACAATAGTGTTATTAATAACATATAAAAACATAATTATTTCTATATAACCATATATGATAATTTCATAAAATTATTTTACCCATTAATTATTAGTATTTTGTTCCTTCCATTGTTTTAGGTGTTTTCTTTACATCATTCTCATGGTCGGTTTTGTATTTGATTTCCTTATCGCATGGAAATATAATTATAGAAGTGGATCGAAATGGTATTCTTATATTTAAAATATATTAAATTATGATATAGATAATTTTGGTTATATGGTATGGTATGAGTCATTAAATAAGTCTTTAGTGATATCTGTTTTGATCATTTTGGTAGTTAATTGATAATCACGAAGTGGTTCCATTATCTAACAAAATATTATGTATATAAGTTAAATAAAAAACGTAAAAGATAATATATCATACAATTTTAAATATATTTAAACAATTATAATGGTTTTATAACCAATTTTGATGTATGTAATGGAAATTGAAAACACATCATCCATGATTTAGGTTAATCGCCACATCAGAGACAATGTTTTTATTTTTAGAATAAGAGGAAGGGGAGAAGAATAATGATGATAGATTTTTTTCATTAACATGATAAAAAAAGAATAAATAATATTATATAGCTTTCATAAAACTTGTATAAGGGTATGTTAAGGGATTATATGATAGGAAAAGGAATTAAATTTAAAACATAAGAAAATGAAAGAGGGTTATTACCTATTGATCAATTCTCCTTGAGATCCTCCTTATGGCCTTTTGTTTTGGAATTTTGGTTAGACTAGAAGATCATGGAAATTGGAATGTTCCTTGATAAAAGGGTTTTTTAGAACATAGAAAACTAACAAATCTTTAGATGTGTGAGAGGAAGAGGGGGTGAGGGTGGTATTTATAGTGGAGGAGAGAAGGGGTTTTACATTATTTTATTCATTAGTATAATATTTTTGATCAAGACTATGAATAGTCATGATTAATGTTATAAAAAATAGTAATATGTTCATTTTATTTCTAAAAAGGGCCATTTACATTATACAAGACTCAAGAGTTCAGCATAAATTCATTAATTTATCATATTTTGTAATTATCTAATTCCAATACTCACAAAAAATTCATGTATTTCAGAAAAATCCCTAAAATTCATCCCATCCATTTTCTGATGTGTTGAATTTAAAAATGAATAGTATTTTATGTAAATAATTATATTATTATTATTAAATTAATTTTTAAATAAAATCTTATTTTATTCCAAATATTAAAATTTTAAAATAATTAAGGATATTATATCATGTTAAAAAATTATTCAATATGTCATTATATTATTACATTATAATATTAAACTAATAATATGGTTTACCATTAATATGGGTCGGGTTACTATAAATATTAATACTAATAATGGTATGATAATAATGACCAAAAAATCTAGTTGGTTCTAGAAGACTCCAAATAACTTGCTGATCACAATCGTAGATGCTCGTTTTTTGAAATTCAAATCATAAATGATGAAAAATTTATATTATTGGATAGTTTAAATCTACATAATTTAAATAATTTTTCACGATATATATTATCAACATTTGACTCATTTCAATTAATTTTTAAAACATTGGGATGTTACATTCTCCCCACATTATAGAAATTGCATCCTCCCAATTTTATTAACTTTTTAAGCAAATGTGGGTACCTTTCCTTCATTGAACTTTCAGATTCACATGATTCCACTTCAACCATGTGGTTTTTTCACAAAACCATTACCTGGTTTAGGAACTTATTCTAAAATACATATTCTAATTGATAAATAATCCCAATAGGTTTATCTTTATAAGAATGGTTATCTTCTAACTGAACTACTTATGAGATTAAAACATGGGATGAATCTGGCACATAATTTCTCAACATCAAAACATAATAAACATTTTGTACCTGAGATTAACATAGAAATAAATCTACTTGAATGGAAATTGGTCCATCTTCCTCAAATATTAAATATGGTCAAATGAACCATAGACTTAGCTTCCCTTTAGTAACAAATCATATAACACTTTTCAAAGGTGAGATTTTGAAAAAAAAAACTTGATCACCTACCTCGAAAGAAAAGTCTTCCCTCATTATGTGCATTACTTTTATATCAGATCTAAGTCGTACTCTTGTGTTGTTGTATCATCTTATCTTTCTCATTCACTACCTCTATTAATTCTGATACCATCAACTTCCTTTCTCTGACTTCATCCAAAAAATGGATTTTGACAACACTTCACATAAATTTCATCAAAAGGATCAATCTGTAAAATAGAATGAAAACAACTACTATAAAAAGATTTAACTAAAGGAATATTTTGATCCCAAAATCCCTTGCAATCCATGAAATCAATATTGAATAATATCCTCTAAATTCTGAATCTTCTATTTTGTCTACCCATCTAATTGAGGATAAAAAGATGTACTGAAATTTAATTATGTTCCCAATGACTTCTAAAGCCCTTTCTATAAGATAGAATTGCATTTGGGATCACAGTCTGGTACAATGGAAAGTAGAGATCCATATAACCCTATAATCTGATTGAGGTACAATCGAGAAATATGATCAAAAGACATAGTATCATGAATAGGAAATAAATGATAATATTTAGTTAATTGATCAACAGTAACCCAAAATTCATTATCACCATGAAACGTATTTTGTAGTTCCACAGTGAAGTCCATGGATATATTTTCCTATATTCACTATGAAACTGATAAATGATTAATCAGCCCCTTTGATAACATCCTCTTTGTATTAACCTATTGACATATAAAGGGTTTCACAGTAAAATTTTCAATATCTAATTTCATTCCATCCCACTCGCAATACGTCTGATGGTCTTTATACATCATTGTGCTGGGAGGATGAACTAAAAATAGAGAACTATGAGTTTCACACAATAACACTTTCTCTATATGAAAATCATAGGGCACAAACAATATTCTTCAAAATATAAAAACACAATATTTATCAATGTTAAATTCAAGAAACTTACCCATTTTAATGAATTTTACATTTTTTTGTGGCTCCACATCTGCCTAATGTGGGTGTTTAATTCTATCTGACAAAGATGACTACACTTAAACCTGAACAAAATAGAATAATTTCATTTAGAAATTACTTCCAAGATAAATCCCATCAAATCATTAATCATGGGGTCATGTTCCAAATATAACATGGTTAATGATGCATGATTTCTTAGAATCAATGAATCATCCACTTTGTTTTATTTTCCATGATGGTAATTGATTGTGAAAAAATTTTATTTTATCAATTCAGTCCATTTAATCTAAATACCGTTTTGTTACTTTTGAGAAAATATATATCATAGACTTTTATAGTTGGTATATATTTTATATTTGGCTTCATATAAATGATCCCTCCAAATTTTCTATGAAAAAACCATAGCTATTAATTCAAAATCATGTCTGGGATAATTTAACTCATGAGGTTTTAGTTTTATTAAAGCTTATGAATTTACATGTTCATTTCACATCATAACCCAACCAAGCCCCTTCAATGATGCATAATTTTAGATGAATACATTACCATATATAGAAGGTAGGGCCAAATATTGGAGAACTAACCAATATCTTCTTCAGTTCATCAAAAGAAACATCAAATTCTTCTTTCCAAAAAAATTAACAACATTTTTGTTAACATAGTTTTTAATCTAGATAACCATTTAATTTTTTTACCAAATCACTGGTTATAACCTGATATACCACAAAAACATTGAATCTTAGTAATATTTGTAGGTCCTAGCCATTCATCAACCTCGTAGGTTTTGGATGGATCAACTATCATTCCATACTTATTTATAAAATTCCCATTAAAAGAAGTATATTGAAACCTATATTCACAATTGATGAGTTATCCATATAGATTATTTTTCATTAATTTATGTAAAACATCCTTTAGACGTATTTCATACTCCTCTTTACATTTAGAAAATACAAGAATGTTATCAATAAACAGAACTACAAAATTATACAGGAACATCTGAATTATTTTATTCATAAGATCCATGAATATAATAGGTGAACTAATAAACCCATACGACATAAAAAATAATTCATAATACCCATATCTAGCAGGGAACATAGTCTTGGGGATGTCTTCTTCCTTTACATTCAATGGATGGTACCCCGAACACAATTTAAACTTCAAAGAATATTGTGCTCCCTAGATCTGATCAAACAAGTCATCTATATAATGCAAATGATATTTGATTCTACTAGTGATGTTAATCAAGGCTCTATAATCAATTAAAAGTATCGTGGAACCATATTTCTTATCAGTAAAAAAACAATATCACCACATGGTGAAGTTCTTGGATAAATAAGTCCATTATCAATAAACTCATGTAATTGATTTTCCAATATAAAAAGATCCATTTGATTTATTTGTTAAGGGGGATTTGAAATTTTATTATCATTATTAACTAACTAAATTTTATATTCAACATCTCAAATAAGTCTAACATGAGGAAACTCATCAAGAAACACTTCTATATATTCATTTACCAATAGCACGTCATTAATATAAATAGTTTCCTTATTTATAACAATATGAGAATGATAACCTTCATTTACATATATCAATAGTATCTCATCTTCTTGATATGTTATCAGATATATGGGTTTATTCTTTTATACAAACTAAAAGTATTTCTGAAAAACAACTTCTTTATATCTACAGTCAATCTTACTATGACAAACCGAATGCCAATACATATCCAGAATGACATCAAATTATACTAAGGGAATAACTACAAGTATTACAGCTAATGTTTTTTCACAGATAACAATAATAAGATTCATAAAATTAATTTTTGTTGCAATAGTTACACCTTGTTTTTTAACAATATTTTCTGGTATTATTTGTTGGGCTGATAATTCCAATGTACAAAAAAATATCATAAATTTAGCAATGTATTGACAGCGTATCAATCTAGACATTATAAAAAATTGAGTAATCAAACAAAGTAACTGATACAACATCATTGGATGGCCTGACATCTACTAAAATACTATCAAATGATCTCACAACACCATTTTTTTTATTGCATGGATGCTTCCCAACATTCAGATCTCTCATTTGGAAAGAATTTTCATAATGAACCATCTCACAAAATTTGAAGCACATTATTGTTTTATTATCAAGATTAATTTTAATATCATTTTCAATAAAATATAAGACCATATTACCAAATAAAAAAAATTTAAAACAGTTACCAGATTTTAAAATGTATTCCTTGTGGTGTTTTTTACCACACATTTCACAAAATGGAAATTGAATATCATTACCATAAGATTTATTTGAATGATTCTTACCTATAGATTTACAAATAAATCACTTCTTCTCTATGATATCAATGTAAAGTTTACTATCATTGAACTCCATTTCTGCCTTCTTAGAACTTCACACATGTTTCTCATAACTTTTGAACTCTCTAGAAACCAATACCTTTCATTATCTTGGATTTAATCCTAAGTAAAAAATGGTTAATTTTTCTTGGAAGATAATAAATACAATTTGGAGTGTAACTGGCCAGTTTGGTGAAGTTTTCTTCATAAAAGGCCCCTAAATCATCCACCTTTCCTTCAATTAAATGAATTTCTTCTCCATCCTAAGTCGAAACACATTTGGAAAATATTTTTTAAGGAAAGTACTTTTAAATTCATCCCACTCTATGGCTTCAATATCCTCTATATCCTTTAAATTCGTAACCACTGACCACCACTGACCAAATTCACCTTTAAAATGATAATTTAAAAGACATAAATTTTGATTATCTGAACATTCCATAACATCGAATAACTTTTCAATGGGTTTAATCCATCCTTAAATAGCTTCTGGGTCAGAAGATCTATTGAAAGAGGGAGGGTGTTGTCTCATAAAATTTTCCTTTGTCGTAATGTTCTGTTGTGGTAGATCTGGTTGTTCTCTTTAATGGATGTCACCACCAGTTATGTCCTATTTCAGAAAAGCCATTACCATAAGAAAACATATCGGTTCTAATTCCCACCATTATTTGTTACATATTCAAAAATGTGTTGTCCTATCAATTCCATCCAACTCCAGCTTCCCTATTTCTTATACGAAAAACCGTTCTAAAGAGATATATCATAGATAATGTTTAAATTCCTAGGAAAATAAAGAATATGATATTTTCATATTTATTAATATTTTTGAATTAAATATTAATTTTATTTTAAATGGGATGTTTTATTCATGGTCATACATGACATGCAACAATAGTGTTCTCCAAAGTATTATGTTGCAAACCATGATAAGTCATATTGAAAAATAACATATTATTATTATTTTAAATGGTAATTAATGGCTTACAATTTTATTGGCGGGAATGAATAGAAAAAACTTCAATAGTATTATACATATTTGATAATATTTTTACATTTATCAAATAAAAGTTAGAAGCCTAAAATGTAAATGAGTCTAATTTTATGCAAAATTTACTTTATTAGGTAGATTTATGACCTTTTGATGGAGAAACCTATTAAAATCTAGAGTTGGTAACTTTTATATGTTATATTTGACAAAACAAAATTATTCTTTTGAATCAGGACATCAAAATTCTCTTTGGGTAAAATTTTGGTATTTTTCTGATAAAATTTATTTTTTGATGAAAAGTGAAAAATATTGTATTTTAATTCAAAACATAATTTTAATATAATTAATTTTTATGGTTATAATATATTTTTAATCGGAATTAAAGTTTAATTAGATTATAAATTTACCATTAAATGAAATGGTGGTCCATGAAATTATTTTCACATTGAAATTGAACATAAACAAGTGTCAATCGATTGATAGTTAATATTTCCTAAAAACATGCCTTTTGTTTTGAAAAAGGGAATTAATTTTAAATTAATTTATCCAAATTATATATTTTGAATTTGGTAGAATAGTTATCATTTTCTAATTCTGAATAAAAAATATATATTTGGCTGAATATTTTGGTATTTTTCTGAAAAACTTCAATTTTTGATGAATAGTGAAACCAATAAGTAGTAGTTAAAAACTGACTTTTTAATTTAAATGAAATTTTACTATAACTGTGAATTTAATTTTGAATATATGAAATATATGTTTGTTATTATTATGTAAAATTTAGTTCAATTATATGAAAACATTTTTTTGGTGAATTGTAACTTTTGACTTATTTACCGCGGTTAAAGGTAAATAGTGCAATTCAAGGTAAAAATAAAATCATAATAATACAAAATTACCTTAACACTTTTCATATCCTTATTGGATGAGTTATGGCTGATTATTTTTATTCTTGGGTAGATTTTGGGACCCCATTGAGCCACTTGGTAGTGATACAGTCACTTTAGATTAATTAATTTAAAGTAAAGAAAAAAATGACATAAAGAAATATCTTTTAGTAAATTAATTTTTATATAGGGTTATATAAGTAATCATTTAGACTATAAATATTAATTGGAAAGATAAAAAAATTTAATACATCATGTTATTTTTTTATAATTTTTATTCATCTTATAAATAAAAATATTTTATTACACAAAAATGATGCAGTATTTACCTCATTAATAAATGATTTTAATAAAAAATATTATAAATATTAAAAAAATATCCAAAACCATTCCAATTATTTTTGGATGATTATATTTAAAACATATGTCATCTTATCTTTGACTTTAAGTAGTTTTGGACATTTTTAAACCGAATATTAGTTTATAATAAAATAATTGTTTCAAAATTTCCTAAAGAGTCACTCCTCTCCCTTATAAATGGACACCACTTCTAACCCGTTACTCACACCTCTGAAGCCCCTTGGCTCATCTACCCCCTGACCAAATAATCTCTTAAGGTCCCCCTCTTCCTCTTTTAAGCCTCACCTTACGAATGAGGCACTTCAAGAAGACGTTTTGGTTCAAACCAAAGAGATTTAACAGAATTTAAGGTAACAGTTTCTCTTAAATTATTTGTTTTATTTTTTTTATTTTACTTCTCCAACCCCATAAACTATTTTTATTACTTTCTTTCATAACAACTATAGTATCCTAAATATAATAGTTTTTTTTAATGTAAAGTATGTGATCTACACTTACACACATCTCCGTGTAATGGATAAAAAACATATTGTTTCTATGGATGGTAAACAACTGCCTCACGAAACGATGATTGTTCAAATATCTCCAACTGCCTATTATGGTGGACATTATGATGGAACTGAATATATATATATGATATATATTATATTTATATTGTTTTTGTTCTTATTTATTTTCCATTTTTAGAATAACATTATGGTTTTTCATAGTGGGTAAATAAGATAATCTCATTTTGGGAAGTGCGGACTACCGCCCCCTTAAAGTGATACGACTCATTCATTCCTCATGTGGAATGTATAAAGGGTGGAGTTAATGGAATTATATATGATATTATACTAGAATTATAATATAATTATTTATCATTATGTTTCCATTCCATTACAATATGATATAGAAATGGAAGTACCGTTCATGCGTACGTACGACTTACAGTCTCCATGAACGGTGCATTTCATTTCCTATCTCCAAATGTTATGTACTATTATAAATACATTTATATACTGGATATATATGATATATATGATATCTAAATCATGAATATAATTCTGGATATATTTAACTTTTGAGAACATAAACAACATGAAATTATAAGAATTCCATTTTTGACTAATGTACCAAATATCGACAAAACGATCGGTATTTACTTAAATGATTACTTAATGTTTATAACATTTTAATAAGTTATTTAAAAAGAATTATAAACCTTAAAAAGGTTCTTGTGAAAGAATAAATTATCATTAGTTTATTATTTAAGAGATTAAATAACAAACTCGTCAAGTCGTACACGAGGTAAGGGGTTTCTAATCTCACTTTTAATTCCCTGATATTTCCATTGTTTGCCACTTATTTATTGCATGTGGTGTATTGTGTAACAAAATTATATATTTTATCATTATTCTATGTATATTCATGGTATTATTTTATTCATTTCATGGTTATTATATTTTTATCATATGACTCTATTCATTAAATCATGGTAAGGAATTTCATATCTCACTATTATTCCTCAGAGATTCATGATTTATTTCTCACTATTTCCTTTTTGTGGTGTATGTACTACCCGTGATTTGTACTATTTTGTAATATACATTCATTTATAGATATTTACATATTCAATGAATTATTATTCTTTAAATATGATGTATGTTTCGTTTGTTACCAAATTGGTAAGGGAACTTTTTAACCCAAATTTTATTCCTTAGGTTAATATTATATTTCATAATTATGTTATGCTATGATTATGTGTGGAACCACTATTTGATTATTTATTTTGTAATTTACAGTCCCCTTTGTATGGATATACATTTGATACACATAATCACTCAATTGATAAATTCTCAATTCATCGATACAAACTTGAAAAGAGTAATTTTAACTCAATTTCCATTAATTGAGTTAAACATCCAAGCCATTGGTTTTGTCATAAAAAGAACATGTGTGAATGCCCTTTGATTTATTTACACTGAATATCCAATTATATTGAGTGTATTTATATTTTTAAAACATAATTAGGTAAATTATTTATCCTCAATCTAAAGTTACCAACTTTATAAGGGATTTCGTCTCAAATTACATTCCATTGAGACTTAATTGTTTTTAATCACCAATTCACTTTTATATGGTTTATATACTATCCTTTGGAAAATTATATCAATAATCCCTTTATTATCATGATATTTCAATGGCTTGATTGAATTTTTTCCTTAATAATTTGTATTCAAGCATAACTCTTTTGGTTAATAACACTTTATCTAAAATATTGTTTTAATTATTTATTCTTATAAATTTTTCTCATTAATGTCCATATTTTCAAAATTTTAGTATTTATTTATATGACCAATAATGTTTTAAAATATTAATTCCTTTAAAATCATCAAAGTGTTATGGGACACATTGATTAAAAATCTCTTTATTAAATGTTTTAAATGGTTTTGAAAATGGTTTGATAATTCATGGATTTTGTCAATATATTAAAATGATTTTTTGTGACTGTAGATGAAATGTTATTAGTGAAATGTTTATATTTTAAATATTTTTTGTGTTGTTATTTTATAATGTTACTTGAAAATTTGATGGGTGGTTATTGATATACCAAATGACAGGTGGTGTCATGATAAACTAGGACGGGTTGTTACATTATAACCTCCAATGTATTTGGTATGGATGTCGGTAGTATGGCTATTCCATTTAGTGATATGTATGGAAGTAAACAATATGGTTATTCCATTTAAGTATTTATATGTCCCAAGTTATAAATATATGTAACGTGTGGTTTCTATGGGTTTTATGGTAAACTTTTGGTTACAAAAGGGTAAGTACTGATCTTTTATTCATAGAAGAGTATTTACTACTTTATAAAGGAAAAAAGTATTACTTATGATAAAGTATTCATTGATTAATTGTTGTTTTGAAAAAAAATAGTTTTATTCATTGTGTATCCCTTACTAAGCTTATTACTCATCCCAATTTTTTGAAATGTTTTTCACTAGACATGAAGAAGAATAGGAACAATGATGTGATCAAGGAAATTTCATGATGTATAAAACATGGAACTAGACATATTTATTTTTTAGAGTTTATATTTTATAAAAAGACATGATACTGAGTAGTAGTGTCTACTTGTAATATTCATGTTGATATGTAATATTTATGGCCTAATTCTCTATAACTCTATACCCAAAAAGATCCTCAATGTGAAATTTTGATTTAACTCATGATTATGAAATGTTTAAGGATGGTTCCTTATAGATTATATAAAAGGTCGGTTTAGATAACATTAGAGTTTAGGGTTTTATTTAAGAATAAGTGGCATAACCATAAGGGTTTGTATATTAGAAAGAGTCACAGTTATTTTAGATTTGATAAATGGTTATTAGATTTTGGGGTGCAAAATGAAAGGTATTAGATACCCTTTGAGGATAAATTACGTTATGGTTATTTTTTAGGAATTTGTCTCTTTTTTTCTATCTTATGAGATTGTATAGTTTTTGAAAAAGGACAACATAAAGATTGTGTGGCAACAATTAATGTCAGGAAAAGTAGCAGGAATCAAACCCACAACCAAAGTAAGCTTGGGATTTATAGCTTACCACTGTACTACGTGAAGTCCCTGGTTAGTATGACTAATTATTTTTATTTAAATGATTTTATTAATCAAGAATAAGTTCATTTGGGATTATATGTTTTATCAAATGGACATCCTTATTATAGGAAAATGATTGGTGATTAAGTGATAAAGTTTATTTTGGAAGACATTATCTCTATTGGGAACACTATATGCTTAAGGAAAATAGAATACCTTGAGATTTAATTTGTGGAGTAATGGTTGAAATATTATTTTGGAAGAATACATGTTATTATTGTGGACAGAAGGTGATTTGGGTTATTTATGGAAATGAGTAACCTATCATAGAGAATATGTGATTGGGATAAATACACTTCAGTATGAGTCTTTAAGAGTAGTCGACTTTTTTGAAGATAAATATTAAGATTTACTATAGAAGACTATATGATTTAAATCTTTCTGAGATTTGTGTTTCAATATTAGTTTTGATTATTCTGAATAATTTTAAGTTAATTTTATATTTAATGGTCATTCTTGAACTTTGGGTACCTTGGTGGATTTTTGAGATTAAGAGTAGTATTTTTTTATAAAGGATTATCCTTTTAGGGATTATCAGATCTCATATTAACCAATTTTGGTTTTGGTTAAAATATAAAGATAGGGGAAATTTATGGTTCATATTTTGTGGATCATGTTATTCTCTAGAAATTTATTTTTGTGCTTTGGAAGTGTCCAAGTAAACATGAATACTCATCATTTTGAGAAAATAATAGTTTTTGCTAGAAATATAATAAAGGATTAAAGTCTACATGAAAAGAAAGCATGTGTCCTTATGTTCTTAGTCAGGATCATAAAAAAATTCATCAACTTTATGAAAAGGAACTAAAAAACGTTTTCCATTTACATTTCCTACTCGGAATCCAATGACCATTTAACCAATCACAAATTAGTGGTTTTGTTGTTGTTAAATTTCTCCTAATCATGTTTTATATCACTCTACATCAGAATGTGACACTTAGTTTCTCTTCTAGATCCATGTTTTCAAATAATCCTAGTATGGTTTATCTCGGGTGACCTTTGTACATATCTTTATTTATTTTAAAGTGATAGTTTAATTTACCCTTTTCTGATGTGGGACTTTCAATGAAGTTTCCATGCCCAATTTTAAAATTGCAAGGACACAATTTCTAAAAGGGGGAAAGATGTAACATCACAGAAAAATAAAGAATATAAAATAATCATATTTATTAGTATTTTTGAATTATATATTAATTTTATTTTAAAGGTGATGATATATTCAAGGGAGCACTTGACATGCAACAATCGGGTTCTCTGAAGTCTTATGTTGCAAACAATGCTAAGTCATACTAAAAAATAATATATTATAATTATTTTAAATTTTAATTAATTCCTATCCATTTTATTGGAGGTAATGAATATAAATAACTACAATATGATTATACATATTTTTAAAATGTTTTTACATTTATCCAATTAGTGTTATAGGCATAAAATGTTAATGAATCTAATTTTAAGCATAATTTACTTTAAAAGGTTGATTTAACACCTTTTTATGGAGAACCATCTTTAACTATAGGGTTGGTCACTTTTATATGTTCTATTTGAGAAAATAAAATTCTTCTTTTGAATCAGGACATCAAAATTCAGTTTGAGTAAAATTTTGTTATTTTTTGATAAAAATCATTTTTTGATTAATAGTGGAAAATAATGTATATTATTCAAAATTTCCTTTTAATATAACTTATTTGTATGGTTAGATTATCTTTTCAGTTGTGTTTAAAGTGTAATTAGATTATATTTTTACCATTTAATCCAATGGTGGTCATTTTAATTAATTACACTTTGAAATTGACCATAAACAAGTGTCAATCTTTTGATAGATAATATTTCTTAAAAACAATCCTTTTGTTTTGACAATGAGAATTGATTTTAAATTAATTAATTAAAATTATATGTTTTCAATTTGGTAAAATATACATAGTTTTCAAATTTGGAATATCAAATATATCTTAGGCTGAATTTGTGGTATTTTTCTGGAAAACATCAATTTTTGATGAATAGTGAAACCACTATGTAATAGTTAAAAACAGACTTATTCCTTTAAATGAAATTTTACCAATTTTGTGAATTGAATTTAGACAATAAAAAATATATGATTTTTATTTGTATGTAAAATATGGTTCAATAATATTAAAAACATTTTTTTGGTGAATTGAAACTTTTGACTTTTATTTACCACAGTTAAAGGTAAATAGGGCAATTCGAGGTAAAAATAATATCATAATAATACAAAATTATCTTAATACTTGTCCTAAACTTTTTGTATTAGTCATTGCCGACCATTTTCATCCTTGGGTCGATTCAAGGATCCCATGTAGCCACATGGGAGTGATAATGACACTTTAGATTAATTAATTTAATTTAAAGAAAAAAATGACACAAACAAATATCTTTTAGTAAATTAATTTTTACATAGATTTATGTAAGTTATATTTTAGACTACGAATATTCATTTGAAATATAAAAATATTTTCTACATCATGGTATTTGTTATATAATTTTTATACATCATTTAAATAAAATTATTTATGACACAAAAATGTGGCATTATTTACTTCATTAATAAATAATTTAAATAAATAAGATTATAAATATTAAAACAATATACAAAACCTATCCAATACTTATTAGATGATTTTATTTCTAACATTATTTATCTTATATTTTAATTTAATTTGTTTTGGTCATTTTTAAACCGAAGATATTTTTATAATAAGATAACCATTTCAAACATTCCTAAAGAGCCCCTTCTCTCCCTTATAAAAGGACACCACTTCTATCTCATTCCTCACACATATCATGCCCCTTGTCTCAGCCAAACCCTGACCAAATAAGCTCTCAGGATCCCTATATTCCTCTTAGAATTCTTACCTTAGGGTGGAGGCACTTCAAGTAGTTTTTTTGGTTCAAACCAATGGGAGTTACCCGAATTAAAGGTCATAGTTTCTCTTAAATGCTTTTGTTGTATTTTACTTTTTCAACCCCCTATACTCTTGTTATTACTTTATATTATAAAAACACCAGTATCCACAATATATAAGGTTGTTTTTATGAGAAGGATTCTAACTACACTTACACACACATCCATCTAATGGGTAAAGAACATACAATTTCTGTGGATGGCGAACTACTGCCTCGCGAAACGATGATTTTTCAAATGTCACCAACCACCTCTCATGGTGGCTATTATGATATCACTATATTTATATATGATATATATTATATTTTTTTCTATTATTCTTTATTTTTCATTTATAAAATACCTTTATGGTTTCCATAGTGGGTAAATATGATAATCTCATTTGAGGAAGTGTGGACTACTGCCCCCTCAAAGTGATATGACTCATTCATGCCTTATGAGGAACGTATAAAGGGTAAAGTTAATTAAATTATATATGATTTAATACTGGAATGATAATATAATTATGTATCATTAAATTTCCATTCCATTACAATACAAAATAGAAATTGAAGTTTCTTTCATGCGTATGTACGACTTACCGTCTCCATGAATGGTGCATTTCTTTTCTTTTCTTCAAATGTTATGTACTATTATAAATACATGTATATACTGGATATATATGATATCTATGATATCTAAATAATTAATATAATTCGGTATATAATGAACTTTTTACCACATGATCAACTTGTAATTATAAAAAGTTCATTTTGACTCAAGTACCAAATATCGATAAAATGACCTTTATTAACAAAAATGATTACATAATGTTTATAGCTACGTAATAATTGAATTAAAATGAATTTTAAAATTGAAAAAGGTTATTAAGAAAGCATAAATTTTCTTTAGTCAATTATTTATGATATTAAAGGATGAACGGCTCAAGTATGACACGGGGTAAGGGGTTTCTTATCTTAATTTTAATTCCGTGAGATTAACATGGTTTGCCACTTATTTATTCCATGTTGTGTATTGTGTACAAGAATTTGATATATATTATTATTATTCTCCATATATTAATCATATTTTGTGATTCATTTGGTGGTTATTAAATTTTTTTCATTAGAATCGATTGATTACAACATGGTAATGGATTTCTTATCTCACTTCAATTCCCATGAGATTCATGCTATATTTGTCACTATTTCCTTTTTGTGGTGTATGTACTGCCCATGATTTTTACTCTTTGTGTAATATAAATTAATTTATGGGTATTTAAATCTTCATTGAATTATTCTTCTTTCATTTGGTGTATGTTTCATAAGTTACAAAATCTGTAACGAAACTTTTTAACCCAAATTTCATTCCTTGGGTTAATCTTCTAATTAATAATTATGTCATGCTATGATTATGTGTGGATTCACTATTTCTTTATTTATGTTGTAATTTCCCCTCCAAATTAGGTGGATATACTTTTGATACACATAATTACTCTGTTGATAAATTCTGAAGTCATCACTATGAACTTGATAAGAGTAATTTTAACTCAATTTCAATTCATTTAGTTAAACATATAAGTCTTTGGTTTTTTCTTAAAAATAACATGTGTGAATATCCTATTATCAATTTAAACTGAATATCCAATCATATTAAGAGTATATATAATTTTCACACATAATTATGTAATTTATTTATCCTTAAAATAAGGATATCTTCTTTATAAGGGATTTCGTCTCAAATTATTTTCCATTGATACTTTATTGTTTTTATGAGAAAATTTACATTTATATAGTGTATATACTATCCTTTGGCATATTATATCATGAATAAATTTATTCTCATGATATTATAATGTTTTGATTGAATTTTTTTCCTCCTTTAATTTTATTCAAGCCAATCTCTTTTGGTTAAAAACTCTTTAACTAAAATATTGTTTTAAAGATTTATTCTTCTTAATATTTCTCATTAATGTCCATGTTTTCAAAATGATTGTTATTATTATTTGATATAAAATTTAATGTTTTAAAATTTTAATTCCTTTAAAATAGTCAAAGTTGTATGGGACACTTTGATTCAAAAATATCTTTATTAAATTTTTTAAATGGTTTGATAAATCATTGATTTTTTCAATATATTGAAATTATTTCTTGTGATTGAAAATGAAATGTTATTAGTGAAATGTTTATATTTGAAAAATTTTATGTGTTATTAATTTATAATGGTACATGAACATTTGACAGGTGGTTACGTGATAAACCAAATGAAGGGTGGTGTCGTGATAAACCAGAATGGGTGGTTATGTTATAACCTCTAATTCATTGGGTATGGAAGTCGGCCGTATGGCTATTCCATTTAGTGATATGTGTGTAAGTTGATCATATGGTTATTCCATTAATTTATATCAAGTCCCAAGTTATATAAATATGTTATGTGTGCTTTATATGGGTTTTATTGTAATCATTTTGTTACAAAAGGGTAAACAATGATCTTTTATTCGAAGAAGAGTATTTAGTACTTCATAAAGGTAAAAAGTATTACTTATGATAAATTATTAATGGCTTCCTTTTTGTATTGAAAAACTAATAGTTTTACTTCTTTGTGAGTCCCTTAATGAGATCTTTTCTCATCCCAAGTTTTTAAAATGTTTTTAGAGGATATTAAGACGAATAGGGACAAGGATGTGATCATGGAAATGTCATGATGTCTAAAACATGGAAGTGGACAGGTTTCTTTTTTAGTGTTTATATTTTATGAAAATATGGATACTGAGTATTAGTGTCTACTTATAATATTCAATATGATATGTAATAGTTATGGCCTAATTCTCTAAAAATCTAAACCTGAAAAGATCCTCAATGTAAATTCTTGATTTAACTCAAGATTATTAAATGCTTAAGGTCAGGTCCTTATATAAAGAAAACATGGTGATATTTAAATTCTATACCATTTAAACAAAATGTTTATTTAAAAATCATTTAAGGTATTATGTCAACATCATTCAAACTCATAAAGTTATCTGAATCGTGATCTGATACCAACTATAATGTATCATCCATAAAAATTACGTATTCTAGTTATTTGAAATAGATTTGAATTATTTAATTTCCAAAAGTTCATTTTGGTGTATATTTTTAATATATTAGGTCATAACTCATACATATCAACCCATAAGCATAAGAAGTGGGTTCTATTAAAATAGTATCTATTTCTTCTAAAACATAAAATTTTAATCACAAATCAATAGAATTATTTCTTTGAAAAATCATGATAACATTTAACATGGAAACCATATTTCTGTTACACATACAGATAACCTATAAAAATAATTTATAAACATTTTATGAGCACAAAAATTTCATAATGCTATATAAAAATTTGGAAAGAAAACATAAGTCCCCGAATACTTTTAAACGTATGAAATAATTTCAAAAATTCATACGTGACTACCATATATACTTACTTTGTGAAACATGATATTTCCACGAGATTCATTCAAAACATAAAGAACATAAATAGAATGATAATGGTATCTTGGTGAATTGATTGCATAATATTATAACCCTCTCAGCTACTATAAAATTTAATCCTCACAACAACCATATTGTGTAACCAACACAGTTACACTTGGAGTAATCATACATCCAAAATCCAACTTACACATACCCAATTCATTGGATGGAGATATAGGTCCCACAAATCATCAAAAATAATTCCCATGGACCAGAACATAATCATACAACATTAATAATTTCAAAAAAGAACATTTCATTGGAATTTTGTACATTAAAATTTTGAAAGAGGATTTCAATAGATAATCTCCTAAAAAATATAATATAATTGAAGTGAGAATAAATGGATTGGATGGAATATGTACTTACACTTTAAATAAACATAACTAAAAAAAATATATACAAAATTAAACACACAAACAATTTTAATAGAAATAATTAATGAAGTAGAAGGTTAACCCAAAGAATGGAAATTAGTTTAAAAATTCCACTACCTCGGGTTTCTCTTACGTCAAACATATTTAAACCTCATTTATAATGGATAAAAGGTGTTATTAATATCATAAATAAATAAACTAATGTTTATAATACTTTATAAGATCATTTTATTTCATCCTTTCACTCCTGAATTATTAGTATTTAGTTATGTCTATTGTTTCGGGTGCGTTCTTTTCATGATTTCCATGGATGGGTTTGTATTCGATTTTCATATTGTATAGAAATGAAATTATATAAGTGAAATGAAATGATATTATTATGTTCTATATTATTAAATTATTCTATAATTCATTTTGGTTTAACGGTATGATGATGAATCATTAGATAAATCTTTAATGATATCTGTTTAAATCATATTGGTGGTTCCTTGATAACCCCAAACTAGATTCATTATATAACATAATATTAGGTATATATTTTAAACCCCAAACATGAAAGAGTATATATAATATAAATAAAAATCTGTTTTAAACATTATAATGGATTTATAAATAGTTTTTAAAAAATAAATGGAAATTTAAAACACATCATGAACAATTTTGTTGTATCGGCACATCACAAGCAGTGTGTTTTTAGATTAAGTGGAAAATGGGATGAATAATGATGATGAATATTTTCCATAATCTGGATAAAATCCGGAATATATATGATTATGGAACATTAATGCCTCTTGAAAAAGGGTAGTGTAAGGGAGTATATGAAAATAAATGGAATTGAAAAGAAAACATATGAAAATGAAAGTGGATTCTTACCTATTGATCTCTTCTCCTTGAGATCCATCTCATGGCCTAGAATTTTGATGATACCAAAAAGTCTTAAACATGGGGAAGAGCCTTGGGATGAGAATTGGGATGAAAATAGAAAATCCAAAAATTATGAGAAGAGTTAGTGGGATGGGGGATAGTGTGGTATTTATATTGGAGGAGTGGAGGGGTTTTGCATTATATTAATCATTATATTAATATATTTTCTCAAGACATTGAATAGTCTTGATTCAAGTGACCCAAATAAGTAATATGTTCATGTTAGTTCAAAGAAATGGAAATTTAAATCAACCATGACTCAATCATGATGCAGAAATTCATTTATTAATCATAGTTCGTAATTATTGAATTTCACTATTCACCAAAAATTAATGAATTTTAGAAAAATCACATAAATTAAATACTACCAATTTTTTATATATAGAATTCCAAAATAAACTCCATTTTTTGAATATAATTTTTTAATTATGATAAATTTAATTTCTAAATAAAATATTATTTTATTTCAAAAAATAAAAATTATAAAACTATAACCGATGTTATATTATCTTAAAAAATTAATCAAGATCTCATTTTCTTATAACCTTAATAAAATAAAATATTAATATTATTTTCCATTCATAAGGTTGATATTAATATACATTGTACTATTCCTATGGGTTTGTTACTATTCAACAAAAAATATTGTTGGTTCTACCAGACACCAAATAACATACGGATCTCAACTGTAGATATCTTTTTTTCCATATTAAAATCCTACCTGCAGAAAAATTGTGTTTAACAGCTAATTTAAAACTATCTTGTTAAAATAATGTATTATTTTTTAGAGAATAAATGTTTAATTCATTTTAATTTATTTTTAAAACATAAGTGTTTTATTATATAAACATTATTTTAGGATGTCATTGTAGTTATCCTTAACTTATTATTATGATGTCATGTTCTATGTTGTTGCATCATTCTTATGTTACCTTGATTTTATCATCTTATATAATTCTTTAATTTTTATTATTATAATGATTAGACATTTCATGTAACTTTAATATTTTTGTGGACTAAAATTTATTACTTTTATCATTTTATGCATTGAATATTACATTACTGGTAAATATATCACACTCATTTCATATGTACACCCTAAGGTTATCTTGTGTGTGTTTATAAGATAAATGGAATGTATGAAAATGTTATGTGATTTTTAAATAATTATTTTTCCTCCCTATTTTAAATGATGGTTTTATATAACTAATTAGATAAATAAATACAACTTTTATTATTTGGGATATTGTAATATGTGTTTCATTATGTAATAAATAATTAATTAATGGTTATTAAAGATATGGGTTCTCATAAGTAATGAAGTTTAATAAAATTATATCACTATTACAATCTCCCATGATGTTTTAAATGATAATATGAGATTTATATTAGAAATTTTACCTAAAACTGAAGGATATTTCTCTATTATTACTTGATCAATATTGGAACTATATGATGATGATGGCATCCTCAAAGTGTATACCAACATAGTAGACAATTTCTAGTGAGACTTGCACATAAATTGTAAACAAGGTCACCAATATGAAATATCATATTTGGATTAAATACCCAACATAATAAATGTACTTTTTGGATGAAATTTTGGAGATATTTCTTACAAGTCCAAATTTCTATAATATATGTATTGGGAACACGTTTTAAAACAACAAGTATCTCTATATAATCATAAAATACATTTAAAATTTATTTTCATATCAATTTTTATATGTTTAATCATACCATTTAAGATCATACATGAATTAAATATTATATTACATTGAGTCATTTAACTCTTACTCTATATGAGATAATTCAATGTTCATCATCATATAAAAATATGACCAATACGGTCACCCATAGAGGGGCTCAAGAGGTAAACTATTTTGGGGAGAGTGGTAGATGTAGTTTTACTTAATCTAAAATAATAAAATATTATAATATTGGAAATTAAATAAGTTATTGACATATTCTATCAATATATCCTCAAGAAAATGGATATTACACTTAATCTAGAAATCGTTTTTGGGGTAAAATGATGGAATTAACCGTTATACATCCCTAAAGGCTTCTTATATTCCTATCTGCAACTAGGATGTGGATTTTATATCTCACTAGAAAAAATAATTATTACTTATACAAGAAATCATTTGATCTCATCAATTTATAGACATAGAAAACTTTATGCAAAAATATACTATAGAATATGGAGAAATTGTTCCAACCAAATCAGGCATTCAGTTGTCTCCCATATATTATTGTGACCTTTATTAGAATATGAAATTAGTAAAAACAATTATATTAATATAAAATTACAAAGACCCAAGATATTAATATATCTATTTTTAAATTATTTCAATAATTTAGTCATTAAAACTAATAAAATAACCTCTTCGTCATATGAATGGAAGGTTTAGTGTCTTTGATGACTAGTTCCCTAGGAAACACAATTGAAAATAGATTTGAACAATTCACTATAATCCAACTCTTCTAGACCCACTCATATTCTTCTCATATGATATATGTATCATTGTGTCACAGGTATAGAAAATAAATAATAGGGGTGAGCTCAAATAGTTAGTAATGATAACCATAATAAAGAATAATAAATGATAGAATGCAAGGATACAATAAGAATATGGGTATGTGAATTTAAAAAATTAAAATTAAAATAAAATATAGGATTCATACCCGATAATATTAATTGGAAGATCATAAGAGTTAAATCATGGAATAAGGATGTCAAATTATAAATCATGGAATCATGGAATAAGTTGAAATAATATATGTTTCCAAAACATAATCAAAAGTCAAGTGTTCGCTGAAAGATATCATTGTATAGTCGAAAAGGATTTATGATGGATTGGGTTCAATCCCCTTTCCCATAAAAATCATGTAAACATTTCAACATTGGATTTAGATAACTACGTAATCCCTTAAAAATAATCCTTTTAGACATTAATCATTATATAAATTAATGAAGTTATATATAATTCAGGACCCACCATCACAAAATAGATTGATACTAATCTACTATATTTTGCACTATACATGGAATTACATCAGTTGAAGAAATTACCCAATTAATTTGCCTAATATATAATTAAAATAAATCCCAATACATAATTAAAATAATATATTTCTATTCCAAATGAACAAGAAAAAAATATACGCATCAAAAGTATGTTCAATCCTATCTAAATTAATTGGGTTTCATAATTTTGATTAATGGGATAACTAGAGGCTAAGTCACCATGATTAAAAAGAGAAGAAATAAATAAATCATCATGAACATTTACAATTTAGAAATGGAAATACTATATGGACTCATAGTTCTAATGTAGAAAATTTCATGTGTTGTATTTCATAGAAAAAAGAATAAAAAAGACTTGGGTGAAATATTATAAGATATAAAATGATATTTTTAGAGAAGGAAAGAGAATATTATTTTCTAAGAAACTATAGTATAACTATGACCTATCACTAATAAGTATTATTCAAATTATAATATATTCATTCTTTAAAAAAATTGTCCTGATAATTCTTAACATTAGAAAAGAAATAAGAAAGTTCTTATAAATCATGTTTACTTAGATGTGGGAATTTTAAAGATAACCAAAAACACATATATTCGAAATAATGAAAAATATAATAAACTAGGAATATATTTAACATACATATATAGAATAATATAATAAT
Source organism: Viscum album (assembly GCA_963277665.1). Lineage (NCBI taxonomy): Eukaryota > Viridiplantae > Streptophyta > Magnoliopsida > Santalales > Viscaceae > Viscum > Viscum album. The sequence continues at coordinate 1,628,774,831 of OY728155.1, read as the reverse complement.
TTAATTAGATGATTATTTTCTAAAATAAATTCTATGATGGAAAAGATACTACTGACTTGTAATGAGGGTGGTACAAAATATCCATTACAATCATTTATTAAATTTCCTTGAACTTGAATTTAATATCATATAGATTTAATTTATGTTAGTAAAATATATAATAAATAAACATATTCCTATATATTTTATTTAATAATTTCTATCTTACATCATTTTCTATTATTTTATTATAGATTCTAATTAGGTCGGATACTTGTTGTTATTATGTTATTTTCTTGATAAAACATTTAGAATGTTGATTATCTATAAAGATATTTTAAAATAAAATCATTATATATAAAATTTCGGAGGATTATTTAAAATATATATCCATTATAAAAATATTTATATTGTTTCATATGTTATGAAAATAAATATCTAAATTAAAATGTTTCCCTTGACATGTAAATATAAGGTGGTTAAAGTTTCTATGAGATTCTTTCGATGATAATATTATTAAAATACTCAATAATATTTTTCAATAATATTATTCTGGAAAAAACTTATTTCATATATTAAATAAATAGTTAAATTCAGTCAATATATGTGGTTATGGAAAAAACACGATGATTTATTTAGGCGGTAGTTTGCACATTTACATCGATGAAAAAGTCATTTTTATTGAATTTAAGGGGTTGGGAAATGAATTAATTATCATGAATGAATAAAATAATGTTTAAAAAATATATTAGTTAATTATATAATCTTTTTAACCAACCTTTTAATAAGGTGAAGTAAATGTGAACATGTCATTCATGGTAGATGTTGTCTATATACACTTATAAATAAATTTTCATTTTTCATAATGATTTTATATGAATGTATAATATTAAGATTCCATTTTTATAACAACACTTAAGTAGAATAATTATTATTATTGTATCATACAATCAAGTATAGAGGTATATTGAGGAGTGTAGAAGAAGAAAATAAAAAAACATTTTTATGGGGAGTAATATATCTCCCATAGAAATTCTCCCATGGGTTTCTCCTTATGGTTCCCTCGTAAGGCATATTAGTGACATAAAAGATCCAATAGATTATAGTGGGTGTTTGGGGGATAATTACATTTTGTTTTGGATGATCCAAATCAAATGAATGGGTGAGTAAATGGGGAAGAAGTGGTCTCATTTTACCTATGAAGAAAAGAGGACTCTTATAAAAACGGGTTAATGTTCAACAATATAACTCCATTATTTACAACCTTGACTAATAATATTTACAATAATGGGGTGTTGAAATTTAGTAGCCTATAACCCTCATTATTATATCTAGTGAAGAAAACAATAACATTTCATTTCTAGGATTCATATCGATGAAGATGACTATATTTTTTAAATCCATAACAGATAACCTTATATGTAAATATTATATCACTTATAAACCAAAGCAACATTTAGGTACTGTGATTTAGAATATTTAGAAAAAATCATAAATTACATGTCAGTTCAATGGATAATTTTCTCAACTATTCCCATATTTTAATATTCCAAATAATGTATTCAACATCTCCCCAAAAATAATCCCATTAGAAATCTTTATAGAAAAAAACATAATAATCATTCTTCATAACATAGTGAATATGAAAAATTAGTGGGGTTAGATAAAATTCTCCATAATGGCATATATATGATTTAAAAACTGAATTTTATTTTTGAGAATATAAAAATCATAAGGGTTTCATGACATGAAAAAATTGGATGAGAATAAAATTAGAATATCTATAAAAATCAATACATGAATCATCAACCATGAGACACAGAATAATGATTTATCAAAATAAAGTGTCATAAAAATCAATAATCATGATTTTTTATTTTAATATTAAGAATATATATATTTAAAAACACATGTTATTCATTATGAAAACCCATTGGTATCTTGGAAACATTATCCTCATAACCTATATTAAACTGTTATAAGAAATAATTACAGCTTAATGAAATACACAAGGGAAACCCTCCAGTAATTGCATCATTATATCATATAGAGAGAAGGAACATTATCAAATTAATTTGAGTGAAATCAATGTGTAATAATCATATAAACAATATCATTTTAATCAAATGATATCAAGGAAAACAAATCATATAATCTATGTTATGCTTTACCGTGATATTCAATGGGGCTGAAACCTTCATATAAGTTGTATTAGTCTAAACCATTTTTTATCACTAATTTCCATTTAACATTCCTGAATAAAAAAATTAAATTTATTAAATTTTCATTCATAAAAATAATCAATGTTCTTTCAAATATCTAATATCCCCTGAAAAATAATTAAGATACATTAAAATATCATAATACATCTAAAGAAAAAATAAATATGATATATATACACCCTATCCCCAACAAAGTGTATGTAATGGAATTTATTTTTGTATTTATTAATAGAAATAACATTACATTATTATATTTAAAAAAATAGGAAATATAACCTTTTTTATATAAGTAACATCAAAGGATGTCCTATTATATAGGAAATTGTTTTTGAAGACAACATGGAACACTTACCGAAGAAAATATCGATTCTATTTTGAAAAATCTTATTTAATAACTACAATCTTAACAAACATTAACAATAAATTTTATTTTAAAATAACCCTTGAAATTTAAATAAGAAGAATTAAAATATAGAGTGGTCATGGTATTAGAATATTTTCTTCATGTTGAGTATGTTAAAATATTCCTTTGAAATTGTTGATAAATTTTTAAGAGGACCATGATTGGAAAAGTACAAAAATATTTTGTTTAAAATATTTTTTTAAAATATATTTATTAATAAAAATAAAATTATACAATAATTGTAAAATTATATTTTAAAACATTATTATATATAATGGATTTGGATGAAAATGGATTTTCAAACAAAGATATATATGTTGTTTGATTTTGTTAAAATCATTTTCAAAATAAATTAAAGTACCAAAGTGATTAAAGTATTACTATTACATGGAAATTTATTTAATAAAAATGGATGTTAAGAGTGATTTTGTTCAAAACCATATGATCATATTTTTTCGCCAAATAAACATCAATATAAAAATATAGAAATGAAAGGTTATTGTATCATAATTTATTTTCCTAATTGGTAACTCAAATATCATAAGCTTTATGAAATAAAAAAATTATTTAATATTGAAGGTAATTAAAATAAGTATGTTCATGAAATAAAATTTTAATAGTTTATTAGTCACACCACATAATTGAATATAGTTATATAACATTACATGTGTTCCAAAGAAGACAATTTGAGGCAAAAAAACCCTTACATTAGTCATTATGATGAAGTGAGAAGTAGTCAATGGATATTTTTTTACCAAATATAAATCCACAATGAAAATTTGGAATAAAAAATAATATATTAATATTTCATTATAGATATAATCTTTTAATATCATAGAATATGAAGATGTAAAATAACCTAGTTAAAAGTAATTTAGACATGAAATTATCTACCACTTTGTTAATATGAAGTCAAATCCCCGTGGATGAATAAATTAAAACTGAATCATAAAATAAAATTATGTAAGAGTTTTTCATTATATTAAAATTAAAATGGGTAATATATAAACTGTATAAATGAAATTTGGTTCATAACATTAAAATATTCCTCAATAAATGAAAATTGTGATGATGGCCCTTACCTCGATTTTATACATTCTATGTATGTCCTTTAATCATGTGTAATATTATTATAAAAATTATTTAAATTAATAATAACATTTTAAATATTTAATACATTATAAATAAATAATTTATTTTAAACACATATATAAATAATTAATTAGTAAATACAGTGTCTTGTGTTTTGATGGAATTCAGTTAATTATTTTCAAAAATCATAGGTGTGTTGACAGAGGTCAAATGAGACATTGTTCCATCCTAAAAAATGTAAAATTCCTAACTTTAATTTTTATAAATCATTTATAATTTTAAAAAAAATCCATGAAAATTGTCACAAAAAATGAATTATTTTTTAATCCTGGAGACAGTATGCCATACACACACATGAGTAATATTTCCATTTTTTTCAAGATCGGTAAAGGAAAATGGTAAGTATAATGTAATAATGAAATAATTCTAATAATATAATGGTTATAATATTATTTAACTAAATACATATATATATAATCTAGGTGATGTTGTACCAGAAAAAGAATCACATCGCTTCATGGAGGTTATAATCCACACATATGCAAGTATGAAATTATCAATATTATGTGATTGGGGAGGTAATAATTAAAATTGTTTAATATCTATTAATAATAATTATTATTTAATTAAAATCATAATTATTTCATATATATCACTTATATTTTTTAAAATGATCCATATTTCCTTCCCTGTGAAGGGTTTGTGAAAAATTATTCATATCACTTCGTGAGGTGGTAGTCCTCCATACACGTAAGAGATGTTATCATATCTCTTACAGAACGGAAATTAAAAAGTTACATGTGAAAAAAAAATTAAATAAATTTAATATTGTTAAAAATATCATGTATATACTTTAATTCCATCATTATAACTAATATAAAGAGGTGGCGATGGAAATAAATTACATTTGATCGCGAGATAGTGGTCTGCCAAACACATGTATAATTGATTTATTTCCCATTTAATGAAGGATGAGATTGAACGTGGTTATCCCCTTAAAATAATATAATTTATCAATATGATAGTTATTAATGTGATTATATCATAATAATTGATGAAAATTTCAAGGTTGATCAAGAAAAATAAATTAATAAAATATCGGTAAAACATGATACCTCTTCTTCAGACAACGTTCTTAGGTTAGCAATAAAATAATTCCTAAAGTGGAAACTCAAAAAAACATGGTATCTATGTAGTGTAGGGTAATTAAAGAAGGTATTTTTTTAAACCTTGGAGAATATTTGGGGATTTTATGGTGTGTAGTGATGAGGATATGTGGAAGCTATTTATATGTGGGGTGGGTGATGCGGTTATAATTTTTTAAAAAAAAATCCATTCTAGCATTTTTATAAACTATAAGGATCCAAAATATACATTAATCAATACATAGACATTATAAAATCTTAATATGTATATAAAATATATTTTATATACGTTTTAGTTAATTTTATCATTTATCTTATTTTTTTACACTTGGTAAACATGTTTTCACTATAAGCACGATATTTATTTTTACTACATTCATAATTCACCTATAATTAAAATTATGTTTACATTGTTATATAATAAAAAAAATTGTGCTTAAAATTATTTAATAAATTTTAGAAAATTTAATTCACATATTTGAAATTTTTAATTTAATATTGATATGTATAAACGTGATGAAAGAGTGGATTTTTTAGAAACATATTATTCAAGAAAAATATTTTTTTTATAAAAAATACTTTCCAATTAATCATAAATTATTGTATTTAAATTAATATTTATAAATATAAAATTTATAAATATAGTTTAAAAAAATTCTTATTGGGTTATTTTTTAATTCTTTATAATGAAGATAAATTATGCCCATTGAATTAGATTTAAGAAAAACCACATTTAAGTAAAAATAAACGTAAACTAATATCTCCTGTAAATATAATTCAAATGTAATTGATTGGACTAAATATAATATAAGTATAATTTTGTTTCACGATGAAAATTACAACAATAATTATATATTTATATTACATTATTTATTTGGAAAAAAAATATGTTTAAAAAATATTATATTTTAACAATTACCTGAATGTGAATATTATTTGAGAAATCTTAAAATTCTAGCTTAATTTAACTTCAATATGATGATTTGAGAAACCAAATTCATTTAAAAAAAATTAGTCATCTAAAATTTTTTAATTAAATAATTATAATGCTTCCTCACTAAAATCAATGAAAATGATTTTTGATGAAATCATTATTTTTATGAAGAAAATGAAATTACTGAAATACTAATTGAATATTTTTTAAGAATTTATAAACAAATTTATATTTATTATATCATGAATTTAAATATTTTCAATATATTAGTTAATATTATTCATACAATCTAATTGAATTTATATGTTATCATAGATAGGATTGAAAAAATATTAATCCTTTGTTTATTTATGCTTGGAGTGAAATATATTGTATACTATTGAGAAATGCATCCTTTTAAAAATATCATGGTGTTACGTTCTCCCACATTTGAAAAAATTATTCCTTGTAATATGAAAATTCAACAATTTATTAATGTTTTTACATTTCACAATACCATTTTTGAATTCCCACATCATTAAAATAGTAAAAAACTTCTTATTTATATTAGAGAAAAAAGGATGTACAAAGGTCATTTGGAATAACACATAATGGTTTATTAATATTAGATAAATTAGAGAGAAGTGATTATTTGGACCTGGAAGAAAATTGGAATTCCCAAATATTGATTGGGAGTGATATAGATCATTGATCACAATAAAATGAATGATAATGACAAAGTCAACTTCCACAAAACTATAAACCAAAGAGGTGTAAAATGACTATTATTTCTTCCAAAATGAATGTAGTAGGGTAAAATTATCCTCTTAAATTTAATCTTAATATGTTTCAATGATTAAATAAAATCTATACTATGATAATTATTAAACATAAAATATTAATATGTTAAATTTCATCCATTAATAATTTTCCACCCCAATCTCATATTTTTCATCAAATAATGTGAATTAAATATAATTTATTTACGTAAAAATTACGAAAATAAACATCCAAAAGACCAAATAATCCCCAAAAAGGTAATTAGATATTCATCATATATTTTAATATTATCCAAGAAATTTTTTTTAACATATTTCATGATTTTTCCTTTAGTTATTAAATATTTGTGTGATGAAATAATAAATTATCATCTAAAATACAATAGTAATACCCCGAGTTCAAAATAAATAATTCCATAATTGATGAACTGTATATCTGAAATAACCATCAACAACCTCCACAATAATAAGTGTTTTAAAGTCAAGGGTTATGAAATAACATTAATCATACAATCCCAAAAAATATAGTTCTTTTATTATTTAATAACATTAATCACCTAATAACCAAATCAACCTTTAATCCCATAAAAATATATATAATAGAAAATATGTTCCAAAAGTAATATTAATCTATAAATTTTCAATCTATTTTTGTATAATAGTTATTTAATAAAAACGGGGGCATCCCAAAGGCTAGTTATAACTATGTCATAGTTCTCACCCTTAGGTTGTGGTTTCAAGTATCTCGTCCTTGTTGAATTATATGTTTTATCACCAACCATTAGGTTATCCATTCTCATAAAATTATATACATGAACAATTACTATATATATGACTATATCCAATTAAAATATCCTTAATAATAAAATATTATATAAAACCTAATGGTTCCCAATACCTTCATATTTAGGGTCAATAATAAACTCATAATCCTATGATGGTATCCATAACCTATAAAGAAAAGACACCTTAGAACATAATTATCTCTAGATTTATCTAAAACATCATATAATACTAAATATAGTATCCTCTAAACTACACTCTCAAATCTGATGCTAAAAACATAAATTGTATATTTTATTCTTCGATAACTAGGATGGTGTCCCATTTTGTTCCATCCAAAATATCCAACCTATTAAAGGAATATTGGTCCACATATATACATTAGGATATCTGAGATATATTTTTTTATATGATTAGGAAAAATATTAAATAAAATCACCTGAATTCAATGGATTATTATTCCCACTACACCTAGATTTTAAAATTCCAAATTAATTCCTCAAAAATACCCACAATATATAACATGTTAGAATAATTAATGTATGAAAAATAGTTAATCAGTATTATATATAACATGGTGAATTTTAAACATATTAAGTGTGTGCTCAAATTTATATATTGTTTAAACATATAAATAAACAATTTAATTTCATCAGGGAGTATAAGAATAACACTAGGATATGATTCCATAATCAATGTACATGATAATTAAATAACAATTTCGATACCAAATAATACATGGATCATCAATAATAAAATATCTCATTACGATTTGTTGATGGAAAGAGTCATAAAATTTAGTAATCAGGAGCCATTTGATTTCAATATTGATCAAAATAATCACTAAAACCCCATTAAAATAATAAATATGATGTGTAGGTATCTATGGAATAGTAACATCATAACAACTATTAGACCCACATAACAAATAACTTAAGATTAGGTAAATATGTACAAGAAGACCTTAGATAACTTCCTCCTCATTTCCTTTATCGTAATGGAATATTAACCAATGTTTTATTGGTCAATCTGGTAATACACATCATATAATATTTATTGGGCATACTTGACTCCATCTAGGTACACCAATCGTATTAGTTATAATGGGATCACCCATGAGTTATAGTTGGTAAAAAACCTAATATATTTAATATCATTATCATTTTTTCATCATCAATAACATTAATGTACCATTAATTAGTAAAAAATTTGATCCCTTCACTTTAAATCAAAAAAACAATCAATGTCCATTCATATGTTGATCAGCTCATTCAAAAGAAATGTGTTCCATGACATTCTAATAGTCAATCAAAATAATAAATTATTATTGAATAAATCAAAACCAATCCTCGGTGTATTGTTCGTAACATAAATGGATTTTTATATTTATTAATGGAAATAATATTTTAATATCATTAAAATTTTCACAAGGAAAATAACAACTTCTCCTGAAGTAACCTCACTTGATTAAAACATAGATGGAAAATGATTTTAAAATATCCTTGATATTTTTTTTAAAAAAATTATACTGTTATTTTATAAAACAACTATTTAATATATATAATATTAACATGAATTAAATAATTAATTTATCTTTATACAAATCAATTATCCATAAAGAGAATCATTAAAACATTGAGTGGTCATGAAGGTATAAAATTTTGTTCTGATGGAGTACTTTAAAATATTCTATTCTCATTTCATTTGTAAATGTAAAAATGGACCACATTTAGAAAAAGATATTAAAAATCTTTATAAATTATTTTATAAAGTCATTTATCCATAAAAATTAATTTAATAGTTCATTTTTACTTATTATTTATTTTTTTGTTTTGATGATATAGATTTGAAAGGAAAAGTATATTTGACCAAAGATAAAAATAAAATTGAATATTCATTAAAAAAATATCTCATTAATTTTAAGTACCAAATAGATGAAATGGTACTATTTCATTGAATTTTCATGAATAACCATATGATAATAATGTACATGGGGTTATGACTATATTATCATATTATTTCATCCCAATAATTCTTTAACCAAGATAATCCTGGAAATAATGGAGTGTATTATAAATCCTTTGCTACTTTGGTAATTCCTCAATCATAACACACACAAAATAATAACATCATATAAAAATTTAATATCATGAACATAAATATATTAAGAATATAAAATTCCAATGTGGTAGTATATACACTTCATAATGGAATATTGGTGTATAACATAACTTATATTCAAAATAAAATAATTTTATGTGAGAAACACCTATATTAATCGTACAATTGAGGTGAGAATTAATTGAGAAAACTATTATGTGTATCGAATTTAATTTCATATAAAAATTTCCAAATAAAAAAAAATTAATAACCCATTACACACATACTATTTTAATATAAAATAAATGGATTATTTAATAAAACCAATGAATATAAATTGAGTTACAAAATTATTTACCACTTGGTATCTATCAACTCAAATACCCTTATATGAAATAAATCAAATAAAATACTAAAATTCAGTGACATATGAATATTTTATGTTATAACACGTAAAAATAATAATATATACAATATATAAAATAAATTTGTTGTATAATATTAAAATATACCTCAAGGAAGGAATATTGAGACGAAGTCCCTTACCTCAGGTCCCGAATTTCAGTATATGCCATTTAACTCGTATAACATACATTTATATCAATGATTCAATTTTTTAAAAATCATATTATCTTCAATAACATATAAATAAATTATTTTTTTTTTATTTTAATAACATATTTAAATAAATTATTAGTTAACTATATGTCATGTGTTTTGAGGACATTCGTCTCATTAATTGAAAATGGATTCGTTGTGACGTTAAATGTTAGTAAGGTCATTATTTCATCATAAAAAGAATAATAACCATTAAATAACAATCAATTTTATAAATATATTTTATTTTTAAATAATACATTTATAATGGTTGGGAAAAATGTACTATGTTACAATCATGGAGATTATAGGTCATATGTACGCATGAGAAATATTTCTATTTTTTAGTGATCATTATTGAAATAATTTAAGTATTATTTTATCACAAAAAATAATCATAACACTGTATTAATAAAATTATATTTTTAAAAAAAATTATAAATACTATCCATGTGACGTAGTTATGATAAAAAATCACATCGCTTTAGGGATGTTTTAGTCCACATGTATGTACAAACAAAATTATCATTTTTGCGAGAGTGTAAAGGTAAAAATTAAAATGATATATTATAATTTTTTAATGATAAATATTTCATGAATTTGATAATTATTTAATATATTTCACAAATATTAATTAAATTTATCCTTATTACCTTTCATGAAAAGCGTTAATGTAAAATTAATCATATTTTTGGCGAGGCTCTGTCCCACATGAATTCGAGAAACGTAATCATATCGAACACAAAATGGAAGATAATAAATAATATGTGATATAAAAAGTATTTAGGTATAATTATATTATAAATATAATATAAATACTATAAATATATTATTATAACCATCCACATTCATAGGTGATGGAAAATGAAAACATTATTTCAATAGGGGTAGTCTGATGTACAAATAAATGATAGTTTCATTACCCATTTGATATAAGAAAAATGTATTTGTTTTATTTAATTAAAATAAAAATATATCGATATATGTAAGATAAATTTGTTTTTATATAAACACAATTGAATAATATTTGGAGTTGGTGGAAGAAAAGTAAAAAAAATGCTCAGTTAAGAATGATACGTCTTCTTCAGTAAACCTTATTAATTTAACACAGAAAGCCTTCATAAGATAGATATAAAATGAAATAGGGTCAATCGTTTGTGGGGAAAGATGTAGGGAAGATATTTTGTTATGTATTTGATGATGAAATATTATTTTAATGTCTTATGTGGAGAGAATATAGACCGTTATTTTATAAGTGTTGTTTGTGGCACACTTGTATTTTTTGAAATGAAAAAGTTGTAACTATGTTTTACAAGTGAAAAAATGATCCAAAATGGATAATTATCACGAAATAAAAATGATAAGAAATAAATATATCCATAAAAAATTATACATATTTTTAATTAATTTTAACCTTCATCATTTTAGTTTAACAACCTAGTGAACCCTCTTTCACCTTAATGATAGTATTTTTTTTACAATTCTCATTATTTATTATGAAAAATATTTTTTTCAACTAATAATAATAATATAAATTATAATTTTTAAAAATTAAATTTTATTTTAAAAAAATTAAATTCATATATTTGGAGAAATTTAACATGAATATAAAGAACACATATTTAATAAAGAAACCTTTTTTCATGAAATTTTTTTTTCAACCATAAGAGGATTTTATATTAACCCTTAGAATAGTAATCATAAATTTATAAATTTAAAATAATAATTATTGATATAAAATATATAAAATTAATTAAAATAATGATTATTGAGATGTTTTTTAATTAATTATAATGGAGAAACATTTTTCTCTTTAAAATAATTTTCCGAAATAATCTAATTTTAAACACAAAAATATACTTATACAAAATTAAAGTATAAAAATGTGGCAACTGTAATTAATAAGATTAATTAAAATTAAATAATTTCTATGACACTTTAAATAAATATTATATCATCATATACTATTTAATTTACATTATTTTTTATAAATAAATTAAAGTTTTATAAAAATCGATATTTTTTAGTATTCATAGAAAAATCAATATTGACTGCAAAATCCCAAAAATTTACGTCATGTTAATTTTTATATGATGATTTCATAAATGTTTGTTTTTAATTTTTCCTTAAAATTTGAAAAATTAATTATATTATTTTCAGAAAAAGGAAATACTAATCACTTTTTATGAAAATATATAATTATTGAATAAAAATGGTTTACTAAAAATTTACAAAACATTTACTTAGAATTTATCAGTAAATATATATTGGGAATGAAATTTATAAATATGTTTCGTAATGTATTTAATATTATTTATACCATCCAATTTAATAGATATGTTATAATTCGGATGATTTGAATAATATTTTTTATGGTTTTTTATGTACAATTGTGTGTTTCTGCTATGCTATCCAAAAAAACATCAATTTTTAAATATATTAGTGTGTTAACTGAAATATGCATGGTTAATAATTTCCCCAAAATCCAATATTCAAAATTTTTCTAATATTTTTATCATTTTTCAATATGTTAATCCACTTTTATCCAAATGTAACATTACCATATTAACTTGACATTCACCCATGAATATAATTTTAATGGTGAACATTGATTTTGAAATTATTTAGTACTTTTTAAAGGATGATTTTAAATATTTTTATAATTATATAAATTAAAATTTCAATGATTTTTTGAATTTAAATTTAGTATTAACTCATATAAATTTTAAAAAAAAATCATAAAAATTATTTATTTAGAGAATAAAAAATATGTGTGGTATAAGATTATATGTATAAATGGTATTACTAGATCGAAATTAGTTTATTATAAAAAATAAATTTTATAATTTCCATCAAATAAAACCAAAATAAAATTACCATGTTATTAGGAACATGATTTTATTAGAATAAAAATTTTATAATTATCATAAAATTAAATATTGGTTTAATAAATAAATAAACATTTAACTAAAATTAAAAAAATTAATATGGATAACAATATTTTATCCATTGAATGGATATATAATATTTAATGTCTGGATTGAAGAATGTTAGGGAAGTATAACTTTTTATTTTGTAAAATAGAACAATTTTAATTATTTATAAATAAATTAATTACTTTATAAAACGTTCACTCTTATACTTATTCACAAATATTAAATCATAAAATCAAAATCATTTTATTATATTAAACTAATATATGTGATAAAAGTTAATTATAAAATTGTAAATGTATAATGTAATAATTTTTATAAAAATAAATCTTGATATCTGAATTTTAAAATATGTGTTTCTAAATTAGAAAGGGCATTTTTTTCTATCAAGAATTCTATTTTTAATATACATATTTGGTCATCAATAAATATTTATTGAATTTATAATGCATACTTATATACTAATAATTTATTCAATGTCATTTTTTTATAAAATCATATTTTTTCTCTATTCCCTCAAAAATTAATATTGAAATGAAAAAAACTAAAAATAATATTAAACTAATATTTAATTTATAACTCTAATAATGAAGTTTTTTGTTTCCATATATGTTACAAGAATCTTTTATAACACTAATGTGTAATCAATAATAATATTATAATAATAATAAAATGAATTAAAACATATAAATTTGGATACAAAATTTTAATGAGAAATTCATTATCATAACACCAAGGTTCCTCATCATAGTGTCATAAATTATAATTACCAATGTTTTTCACCATGGTATCATAAAACATGTCATCCCTATATATTTAATTCTTTACCCAATGATTATAGAACTATCAGTTTAGACCATTTATATAACATAATTTCATGTGATATATATAGATCATAACATATAATTTCATTAATAACCCAATTATAAAAATTATTTGGTTTCTTATCATAATCATGGCATATAAAAGTGCTTAAAGACATGATCATTATGCCATTTTTTACCCATAAATGGAAATGAGATTTTCATATATGTAAATATATAGTTAGAAAATTAATGTTTATATATTTTTTAATCCTAATTTAATATAAAATTGTATTGGGTAATATAATAAAATGGAAAAAAGAATTTATCATTTAAAAGAGGAATATTTGAAAAATAAATTCGAAAATATGAGACATATAAAACAAGGTTTTAGAAAAGGGTAAATTTATAAGGGGTGGGGGTATCCCAATAATAACTATCTCTTATTATTATAATGAGGAAATAGAATTTTTACAACTGAAATTATTTTCGAAATTAGATGACATACACATAAAAATGCAACATGATTTGAATGAGACGTGAATATTTCTCATTACTTGACGTGTTGTTCCTCAAACATTATGATCGCACCATAGGGGATTGGGTACACCTTAGTGGTCTTCTTGGGAGGAAAAATCATTAAAACATCATATAGTATGAATTAATAGTGAATGAGAATGGATATATGGGTTGGTATTTATATCAAAATTTGTGTAATTGTTTAATAATTTCCAAATATAAGTATTGGAAATCTTAGTGGTGGAAAATTAATAAATGTTGACATAGACATGGTTTTTTTCCCAAAATATTGGACATTTGGGTAAAATTTTATAATATTTTAATATTAAAGAATAGAAACCCCTTTTTTTACTTATTTATTCATGGCTAATAAATATTCCACACAATAATGTTTTTTTTAAATCTCATTTTTAGAATTTGGAAGGTCACATGTTGATTTATAAATTGATTATAATATATATAAAAAATAGCATTAAAAAATAACATAATTTTTGTTGTGGATTGTATTTAAATAATTATTACTTCATTATGAAATATATATGAATTCAAAAAATATACAAAAAAACCAAAAACTGTATTCTTTACTATTCATGAAAAAATAATGCATCATCAAAAATTCTAAAAACTAACCCTCAACAAATTTTGATTGGATTATTTCAAATAAAATTCTTGTTTTTAAATAATAATTTTCTAAAAAATTATAATTTTATCTTCTAAATATAAAAACCATTATTTATTTAGAAATAGATGTTTTTAAGGAATAAACAAATTTACGGTTGTTTTATAATGATCCTAGAAAATTTATAAACATATTTTATAATATATATTTAAATAATTGGGTTTAAAAGTATATTTAATTTAAAAAATATATTATTCATAAAAACAATGAGTATTATAATAATTTATAACTTTGGTAAAAAAATCGAAATATGTTTTTTTATATAAGATTTATCAAATTCTACTCAACTAAAAATATATTTTAAAGAGAAATACTAGTCTTAAAAATAAATGATTGAATAAGAATTTTCTTTTTAAAAATAAAATTAATCTTTTTTTAACTAAGGGCTAGACATGTAACCCCTTATTATATCCAAATATGCCCTAATGGTATGGTGTGTGATGGTGAGAGCTTCATGGGTTGGATTTGGTAAAATTAACTGAGTGGTAATCTCTACTAACATGAATAAATCCCATAGGTGATTTAGTTTAATCATCACTTATAGAGTCTCAACATTTTATTGGTTAATGGAAACCCCAAATTATGATACCTTCATCCCATTTTTAGTCAAATGGGATTCCGATAACATAACTACACTGGTTGATTCCATAGATTCTCCATTTTATGTCAATTATATATTTTCATTAGCACTTATAAACACTAATTATAATAGTCAAATTATAACCCATGGGTAAATTTTACAATATTAAAATTTTCTAATGCATATTTTGACGAATGGTAATATAAAGGAATAATCCCAAAATTCATATTTCCCTTTATACCCTATAAATATCACTCAACTATTACACTCAAAATTCACCATTATTTCTAACTAAATATATATATTCATTTCATATGAGGTTGATTAGTTTCCAAATATTATTTTAATTTATATATCATTTTCAGTGTGGATAATTATTCTAGTAGCTTGGGGCTATCCTTATTTTCCCAATTAAACTTTTCTATATTAAATTACTTTTTTATTTGTAGTGTTTCAATTTTTAATTAGTTCCATGGTTAACTAAAGCAATGATCATTATTAATGATATTAATATTTGTTGGTTTTTATTTAAAATGTATTTTTATAAAATTATATAATATGTAAAAAAAATATTTAGGAATAAAATATCTTTTAGAAAGTATCAATCATTGATTACTTCCCCACTTATGAATTTCATCCCTGAAATTTCCACTGATTCTCTCAGTTATGAAATGGCGTGGGTAATTCTATTTTATCAAAAACTGTAGTTCCCACATTGTTTCTTCATATTTATTGTTCCTCAATAAAATATTATATAGGTGGGTAGAATTATGATTTAGAAAAATTTATATATAGTCCTTGATATCCTCCATTTATTCCACATAAGAGAGGTTGTATTCCAGTATTACCACATCTAGATTTAGTACATGTTAGGGATCAGGTATATACTTTCTCTAAAGAGATATAGAAACATCCTAGGTAAATAGAGAATATAAAATTTTCATATTTTTTAATATTTTTTAATTAAATATTAATTTTACATTAAATGGGATGTTATTCCCAATTGCATACTCAACATGCATCAACGGGTTTCTCCAAAATCTTACATTGCACACAATGTTGTGTTATACCGAAAAATAAAATAATTTTAAATGGTAGTTAACACATAGCCATTGTATTTGCGAGAATAAACATAACATACTAATATATGATTATAAATGTTTGTTAAATTTCATTACCTTTTTCTAATAAATTTTTGAGTCATAAAATAAGAATGAATCTCATTTTAGGCATGAAATACTCTAATATTCTTAAATGATCATTTTACATCCTTTTGATGTAGAACTCTTTTTTAAATATATATTTTGTAACTTTTATAAAATATATTTGAAAAAATATACCTCTTATATAGAATTGGGAAATCAAAATTTAATTTGGATACTTTTTTGGTAATATTCTAATAATGTTCATTTTTAAAATAATAGCTAAAAATATAGCATTTTATTTCAAAAATGTTTTTTCATCTATTTTATTTATATTGTTAAATTGTAATTTTAATCAGTTATAAAGTGTATTAGGATTATATATTTATATTGTTTTCAAAATTTTATTATAGGAAGTAATTAAAAGTTTTAATTGGACCCATACCCAAGTCAGTCATTTGATAGGTATTATTTCTTAAAAACCCTCTTTTTGGTTTCGACAATGGGAATTAATTTTAATGTAATTTTGGTGAATTATGTGTTTTTAATTTGGAAAAATGTTTTTTATATTTTCAATAAAGAGGTTTAAATTTTTTAAATAGGTACCTTTTATTTTTAAATATTATTAATAGTAATTTTAGTAATTATTTTATTTACCATGTTTAAAGGGTAAATTTGGATAATAAGGGTAAAAAATAATTTTATAATACTATTAAACTACCCTAAAACATGTCCTAATACTATTGGATGATATAGTTTTTACCATTTACATCCTTGTGTCGATTTTGGTACCCCATAAAGCCACAAAAATGTCATAATTACATTTTATAAGAATTAATTTAAACTAGAGAAATATGTAACATAAACATGTATATTTTTGTAAAACAATTTATATATGGGGTTATATAAGATATATGTTAGATTATAAATATTCAATAGAAATAGAAAAAGATTTATTACATCATGGTATTTTATTTATAATTTTTAGACATCAAATAAATAAATTTATTTATGACATAATAATGATGTGGTGATTACCTTATTAATAAACGATTTAAATAAATGTGATTAAAAATATTAAAATAAATTTATTTTGAAACATTTTATGCCATCAAAAAATTTTATGTATGACTATGAAGCATCATATTTGAATTAATGAAGTATTTCAATTTGTTATTGATTTTTAAATATTCATGATGTAAAGGGTATAAAAATTGACATAATTGAGTTTTAAAAAATACGATTTTATTAAATTATATAATCATCCTAAGTAAATAAGATTCGGTAAGATGACTTATTTAATGTTGAAAATTACATTTATGAACCACGTGACATTCTATTAAGATTTTATAATAACTGTATAACCATATTTTATAAATATATTATAAAATATTGTATGAGTCAAATTAGTCAACTAAGGGATATAGCTATAAGATTAGGTTGAATTTTTGACCTATACTTGTCAAAAAAAAGTTTTTTTGTAAGTATTGCTACCCAAATATCATAGATTTAAAATAAATTACTTTGAGACCACTTGAATCTGAAAGCAATTTATAATAAAATAATATTTATATACCTTCCTAATGTGCCCCTCCTCCCTCTTATAAAAGGGAATCACCTCTACCCATTTAATGACAACTCTAAAGACCCTTGGATCATCCAAATTGTTAAAAAAATATTCTCCCAAAATCTCTATATTTCTTCTATAATTATTACCATAGACATAAGGCAATTCAAGAAATCCTTTTTTCTCAAATAAAATTGAGTTACACATTTTAAGAGGTAGCGTCTTCTCTAAAGATCCATTCCATTATTTTTCTTCTACACTCCCTATTATATTATTATTATTTCATTACATAAAAAACCATTATCCTCAATATAATAGGATTTTGTTATGATAAATATTTATACAACACTTACACACACCTCCATCTAATGGGTACAAACATATTGTTTTTGTGTATGACGAATTGCACCTCACGAAATGATGATTGATCAATATTCTCCTACAACCTCTCATGGTGGCCATTATGATGGAACTGTATTTATATATGATATATTATATATATATATATATATATTGTTTCTACCATACTATATTTTTTATTTACAAACACTCTATTATGCTTTTCATGATGTGTAAATATGATAATGTAATTTGGGGAAGTGCAGACTACTGCCCCCTCAAAGTTATATGACTCGTTCATTGCATACATGGAACATATAATGTATAGATTAAATGAACTTATGTAACATATATATCATATGATATTATACTATAATTATAATATGAATATTTATCACTTTTTTTCATTTATTTAATATGATAGATAAATGAATGAATTGTCCATGCGTACGTACGGCTCACCATCTCCGTGAATGATGAATTACATTTATTATCTCTAAATTGTAGGGACTATTATGAATACATATATAATAGATTTATATGATATTTAAATCGTGAATACTATTCTATAGATAATGTACTTTGGACCACATACACAATTTTTAATTATAACAAGATCATTTTCAACTAAAGTACCCAATATCAACAACACGACTGATTTTAACATAAATAATTATATAATTTTCTTAAAATTGTAATAAGTGATATAAATGGAATAATAAAATTGAAATAGGTTCCTAATAAAGTATAAATTAACTTATGTTTTTTATACAGGAATGTTAAGGAACATACGTGATGAATCAGACTCAAGGTAAGGAACTTCATCTCAATCTCCTTTCATAGAAGCATGTTTTGATTATATACGCCACCTGTTATATCATGGAATATAATAAACCAATTTTAAGTTTTACTTTCACTAAATGGTATTCCTTTTTCTATGAAGAATTTTTCTAAACCCAAAAAGTAATGTCATTAACATATGTGGCAACAACAACCTTTCTTCCTCTGTAAACATTATTTCATATTTGGTTTCCTCTATAAGCCTTAATGTATTCAAAAATGAAAAGAAATATCTTATTTCCTTTATTGGAGATTTGTTATTGAATATAGTTTTTGAAATATATCGACTATTTCAATATCTTGAAATTATTTCTTGGTAATGAAAATGAAATGTTAGTAGTGAAATATTGAAATTAAAAATATTTTATTCGGTATGATTATATAATTGTAATTGGACATTTGACAGGTAGTTACGTGATAAACAAATTATGATTGGTTACATGAAACCCCAAATGATG
The DNA here is from genome assembly GCA_963277665.1 of Viscum album. Taxonomy (NCBI): domain Eukaryota; kingdom Viridiplantae; phylum Streptophyta; class Magnoliopsida; order Santalales; family Viscaceae; genus Viscum; species Viscum album. The sequence continues at coordinate 1,628,754,958 of OY728155.1, read as the reverse complement.
GTTGGTTCTGTGATAAACCAAGGACCGGTGGTTATGTTATAACCTCCAATGTATTGGGTATGAAATTCATCCTTATGGCTATTCCATTAACTAATATGTGTATAAGTCAAACTTATTGTTAATCCATTTAAGTATGTTTATTTTCTTAGTTATAATTATAAGGTATATGTTTCTTTCTATGGGGTTGAGGTAATATTTTGATTATTAAAAGGGTATGCAATGATCTTATACTTAGTGATGTATATTTACCTGTTCTTAAAGGTGAAAAGTATTACTTTATAATAAAGTATTATTGTTTTTCATGTTATCCCAAGACTAATAGTTTTCTATCACTATGTATCCTTTTATGAGATTTTTATTATCATCCCATGTTTTGAAATATTTTTCATAGGACATAAATAAGAATATAGTAAAGGTTAGTATAAAGGAAAAGTTGTGTTATTAAAACACGAAACGATGTGAGGTTTCATTTTAAATATTTGTGGTTTTATGAAAAAATTTAAAGTAAATAGAAGTATCTACTTGAAATATTCCATTTGTTATGTATATGTTATTAACTAATTCTCTAAATCTCTAAACCTCAAAAGATCTTCAATTTTAATTAATTTTCAATGACCATATTATCTCAAGATTAATAAATGTTTAAGTCTAGGGCCTTATAGATGGTATCAGAAGTTGGTTTTGAAGAATTTAGGAGTTAGAATTTTGATAAAAGAATATCCTTAAAATATTTTTACTTTATTAAAAAATTGAAATGATATAACATTTGAATATTAAAAAATTGCATCGTATAATAAATTTTTGATCAAAATAGGTTTATATAGATAAAATAGGCTTGTTATGCTTGGAATGCATAGAAAATGAAATTACCTTCCAAATCTGTATCTGAAGTTGGTTGGAATTAGAATTTAATATCTTGTTGTAGTGATGGATTAGTTGACTCAGGTGAAATATGGGGGTTTTGTTTTTATAGATAATATTTTTTTATTCTAATAGCTGAGAGGAACATAAATGTCAATTAAAGATTGTTTTTTTAAACCATAAAATAAAAAACTACATGAAAAGTTTAGTAAGAGTGAATTTTGGTTACAATAAATATCATTCCTTGTGTATATTGTTTCTAAATATGGAAAAATTGTAGATCCTTCTGAAATTTTTTTTCTTAAGAGTGGGAAAGACCTACCAATATCACAGAGATTTTTAGTTTTCTTTGTTTAAATGGGTTATTAAAAAATATTTTTGAAAAAGATTCTTGGTTATCTAGCCCCATAACTAAGATAAAATGTAAGGGAGTTAATCTCATTTGGAAAAAATAACGTGATGATTATTTTTCAAGAATTTAATAAAATATTGGTTAATTCTCCAATTTTAGAACTGCCTTTTAGAAGGGGTGAATTTATAATCCATAATGATGCTTAGTTGAAGGGACATGGTTGTTTCCTTATCTATAATGATCTGGTAATCAATTGTGCTTCATTTTAGTAGAAACCTCATGAGCTAAATTACCTTACACATGATTTAGAATTAGTTATTGTTGTTTTTGAATTTAAAATTTGGAGGCATCACTTGAATGGAGTAAATTGTGAAATATATACAGATCAAAAAAATTTAATGTATATATTTACCCAAAAATAATAAAACTTGAAACAAATGAGAAGGCTATAATTAATCAAGGATTATTATTACACGACCCATTGCTATCCCAGAATATAAAATAATGTGGATGATGATTTTAATTGAAAGAGTAAGTGTACATTAAAAATTCTACATTTGGAATGAGATCCATTGGTTTTTTATTTGATGAATTTAGGATTAGAAGTTGTTGGTGCTGAGAATATATCTCATTTATTTTATGTGGCAATGAAATCATCTCTGTTTAAAAAATTTAAGGAAGCATTGAAAGAATACATTGAGTCACAAAAAAGGTAGTTTTTTTTCAGAAGGGTATGTAAACTGAATTATTCATTAATGACAATTTTGTTTTTAGGTTTGGAAATAAATTATTTATTCCTTGTGATTCACAGTTAAAGAAAAAGTTGTTATAGTTCTCCATTTTCACTTTGCCCTAGTAGTACTAAGATGTACAAAGTTCATCAAGAGTATTTCTAGTTGGATGTAATGAAAAGAGATATTACTGACTTTAGATTGAAAGGTTCAATTTTTTATTAGGTTAAAGTATAGAGGTAGTAACCTAATGGGATGTTCCAGCCTTTTATAGTGCTAATGTGGAAATAGGGAATCATTTTCATGGATTTCATTGTGGGGTTACCAGAAACATCTCAAGGTAACAATGTAATCTGTGTTATTATTGATCAATTGACTAAATGACATCCTTTTCTTACTATTTGATGTATATTGTCTCTAGATCAACATTCATGATTTTATATTAAATATATTTTCTAGTTACATGGATTTACATTCTCAATTGTATCTGATCTTGATCTCAGGTTCACATCTAACTTTTAGAAAGTCCTTCAGAATTACTTGGGAATTGAATTTTGTTTTAGTACATCCTTTCATTTCAATCAGATGAGCAGTCAGAATGAACAATTCCGACCATAGAGAATATTCTACTAGAAAGTTCATTGGATTACTTGGAAGGTTGAGATCAACATCTTTCTTTGGATGAGTTTTATTATAATAATAGTTTTCCTTCCAGTATACAGATGTAACCATAGGAAACATTATATTAAAAGTGGTGCAAAACTCCATCTTTTTAGTATGAAGTAGGTGAAAGAAATTTGATGGGACAACAATTGGTATAAGAGATAGAATAAAAAGTATTGTTGATTTAGAAGCGCATGTGGACAACACAGAGTAGGTAGAAGAGTTATGCGGATAAATGTAGGATCTTTCATTCTAGGTAGGTGATAATGTCTTTCCCAAAGTTTCTCTAGGTAAAAGTGTGATGTGTATTATTAAAAAGAGAAATGTGATTCTGAGGTTCATTGGAACCTATAAAAACCTAGAGAAAAGTTAGATCAGTTGCATAAAGGGTGGATTTACCTACATGTTTATCCTAGTTATATGATTTTTTTCATGTTTGAATGTTGAGAAAGTATATACTAGATCCATCTCATGTTTTGAGTACAGAGGATGTGCAGTTGGATGAGAATCTTTCTTAAGATGAATAACCAGACCATATTCATAACTACAGATAGAAAGTGTTATGGAATAATGTAGTTCATCAGGTATATGTTTTTTATTGAAAAACCAAATTTTTGGAGATGTAGTGTTGGAATCATAAAATGATATGAGGGATAAATAACCCCAATTATTTGATAAGTGAATAGAATAGCGGGGATGCAATTCCCAAAAGGGGGTAATGATGTAACATCCAAGGTAAATAAATAATATAACATTTCTATATTTATTTATATTTTTTAATTAAATATTAAATTTACTTTAATGGGAAAGTTATTTCCGATATATCACTCAACACGCAACAACGGGTTTCTCTGAAATATTACGTCGCACACAATGTGTAACATCCCAAGATCTCATAGTACGTTATTTCTTCAAAGTAATTCAATAACTTTCACTACAAGCAACACTGAGTTCAAGCGCACCATAAGATTACCAAACTAGCCGTTCAAAAGCGGTTATGAATGGTATTAACTAAATTTTGAACATTATATAATCCTTATAATTTTAGAATATATTTTATGAATTTCTTAGACATAATGTAAGAACTAATTAATTTTTTCAGATAAAAGAATTGTTTTTCAAAAAATGCACTTTTACCGTCTTTTAATGGTAAACCATTTTTAGATCCAATATTTGAATCATTTATATATTCAATTTAACAAAATAAACATATTCTTTAGAATCATGACATAGGAATTTAGTTTCAATAAATTTTTGGTCTTTTTCTAATAACATCTATATTGGGGTGAATAGTGAAACATACTATATTTTAACTGAAAACAACTTTTTGAATGTAAATAATTTATAGTGTTAAATTATACATTTTAATGGTTTATAAGTAAAAATAAATTATATTTTTACTATTTAATCCAATTCTGGTCATTGTATGTAATTTCACTTTGAAATTGGACATAAACAAGTGTCAATATATTGATAGTTATTATTTCTTAAAAATACGCCTTTTGGTTTTGACAACGAGAAATAATTTTATATTAATAAATGAAACTTATATATTTTGAATTTGTTAAAATAGACTTCATTTTTCGATTTGGAATATCTAAATTATCCTAGGGTTACTTTTTGGTATTTTTCTAAAAACTATCAATTTTTGATGAATAGTGAAAAACACTCAGTTATAGTTTAAAACCAAATTTTTATTTAAATAATTATTTATTTAATTTAAACTTATTTTAGTTCAAAATAAATACATAATACCTATATAAGTTCAACGTAATTCATCGGAGTTAGTTCAGAATAATTTTTGATATATAAAAATTTTATGGAACTTTTCACCGTCTTTTACCCACCTATTAGAAAAATTTGAAAATTCTCATAAAACATAATTTTACCTCTTCTGTAAGTGGAATTTCAAAAATCCGAGTGACATGGTTAATATCAAGGAGTAAAATGTGGTTCAATATGTTAAAAATATTTTTTTGTGAACAGTAACGTTTTATATTTATTTACCACGGTTAAAAGTAAATAGGGTAATTAAGGGTAAAAATGATATTAATATTTCCCTAAAACATGTCCTAATTCTATTTTACAAGTTTATCTCGACCAAAAACAACCTTAGGAATAATATATTATCATTTAGGTCCACGTGGATTAGATTATAACATTTATTATTATTTAATTCAAAGAAGAGTAAAAAGAGATAAAATCAATGTTTAATAACTAAACCATTTGTAATATTGTGTTATACATAAGATAAATTCTATTATTAATATTAATTAGAAATATAAAGAGATTTTATACATATTTTTATTTTATTTATAATTTTTAGACATTAAATAATTTAATTTATTTATGACACAATGGTGATACAGTAATTACTTAATTAGTGAAATATTAAAATAATTGATATTATAAATACACAAATAAATTTAATTTGAGACTTTTAGAAAATTCCACGAATTTTATTGCTCAATATTACATGTTAGTATTGATTTAATTATGTTTTATCTAAGTAATGATGCTGTTATGATTTTAACAAAAATCAAATACCAAATAGTGTCAAAATTGACATAAAAGAGTTTTTAAAACAAATATAATATTATTAATTGATATTAAATTCATAAAAATATAAGGTTCGGTCAAAGGACTTATATAATGATAGGTGTATCATTAATGGGCCACATGGAGGTATCTTGGATGTATATAGTATGTTTAGTAACTATATAATATAAAAATACAATGTGACATGGTAAATGTCAACCTAATTAACTAAGAGTTAAAACTAAAAGATAAGGTTATTATAATGACCCAAAACAGTCTAAAATCTATTGATTGAAAGGATTTAGATCCATAACCACCTTAAAATTTAAATAATCCACTTTTTAGCCAATATAATCTGAATATAAATTTATTATAAAATAATATATCTAGCTTTTCCAAAGGTGCCCATCACCCCTCTTATAAAAGGGCACTCCCCCTTCTCCCATTTTCACACCTTCAAAGCCTTTTGGTTCAGACAACCCCTACCCAAATATTCTATAAACTTCCCCCACTTCGACCTAGAGGCTTAAGTATCATTATGAAGCCAACATAAGGAGCCCTTTTGTTCAAATAAAAAGAAAGAACGCGAATAAGAGGTAATGTTTTCACCACCCTCTTTCAAGTTCTATTCTTCTTCAACTTCTTCTTTGTTTTTTATTTAAATTCTAAAATAACAACTCCAGTATATTCTATATAATTTTATGTTATTATAAGTATGTTACAACCATATTCAGTATTCTATCCATCCTTTGAATGACATGTCACCATACGTGCGTACGTACGGCTTACCGTCTCCACGTCGTGGTGTAATTGTTATTCAATATATTATTATTTGTATGGGTATAATAATGATGTTTAATTCTTGTAATTAATAAATATAAAATGATTATGATTATGTATATTTTATATACCATCCAATTATATATTATTTTAATATCAAAAGAATGATATTGTCACTCATGTGTACGTACGTACTACCGTCTCCACGAACGCGATAAGATTAATTCCCCATCTTCTTCATTCAAGTATAATTCTCATTTTATGATTAAAAATAATGTTCAGGTACTTGATATCATTTTGGATATGAATAAAATACAACTTATCCATAACAAAAATGGCTTATGTAACAAAACATATAAAAGAAAATGAGTAAGTTAACACCCGAAATGATGATAATACTAAAATATTATTAAAAAAGCATTATTAGAAGATCGTATATGATATCATAATTATGTATATGGTTCTTTTATAATTTAATAAAAAAAATAACTATTATACAGGAGGATAACATACCATCGACTAAGGAAAAGTACAAGGTAATTGTTTATTTCACAATCTTTTCATTATCCGAGGTTGTTTATATGTAATTATCTATTAGGACCTCTTTATCATCCACATCCATGTTTCTTAAAAATGTATTTCAAAAAATTCATATCATTTTATAGAATTTGGGTTAAATTTATTTATACCCTTGTTTTAATTTTTATAATAAGTTTATAAAGTAATCATTCCGTCGTTTTCCAATCAAGTTCCTTTTTGAACTTTTTGACAGAATTAAGGTAAGAATGCCTTTTTAACTAATACGGTGGGTGTGGCTATTTTTTGCCGTTATAAAATCGTCGAAGCTTCCCTTATAAGATTATATAAATATTTTCTAAGTAATTGTTTTATTTTCTAATTATGTGACTTTCAAATGATTAAAAAAAAGAGATATTTCTCTCAAATAGTTTTGATTTCATCTATGTCAACATTCGTTGATGGATTTTGAGCTTATTTGATGTTGATTTATTATGATACAAAACTTCCATATGGTATTGAATGTTTTGTGATATGTTAGACTGTGGATGGGTTATTTTTGTACCATTCATGGTTTATGGGGAAAGAATTGACATTTCGTATGCTAGTTTTAGTACGAATGTTTATGTTATGTTTAAACCTATTCATATGAGGAATGCATTGGACTTAATAAGTGATGGGTGGAGCCCGTTATAGATCCTCGATGCATCGGTAGGTCTCATGAGACAAACTAGTGTCTTGGAACATGGCTTTGACAAAATCTTATTTGTAGTATTGGAATGAGTCCTTTGTTGGTCGGAGAAAGAAGGGAAGTGATGGCAAGAGGGGGGGTGAATTGCCTTTTAAAAATTAATTAACAAATTAAAATCAAAGTTGAAATGCAGCGGAAAGTAAAGAGGCAAGACACGAGAATTGATAATAGAGTTCAGCCTAAAACCCGGCCTACGTCTCCGCTCCCAACTCAACCGTTGAGAGATTCACTACCGCTTGCTTTTCAATGGTTGTAGCAAGAAACCCACTAGCCTTTTTACAGGTGAAGGCTAGCTCACCTATTACAGCTTGATTTTTAATGGTTTGAGCAAGAAACCCACTAGCCTTTTTAACGGGTGAAGGCTAGCTCACCGATGACTCAAGCCTTTTAAAAGGAAAGGCTTGACTAACCTCTTCACACCTTGAAGGTGGTGTGACAACCCAAAGAAATGGAGGATGAGAGAAGTGGGGGTTTGTAGGCACAAACCCAAATTGAAGCTCAAAATAAATAAAACAATAAGAACCGTATTTGGAGAAGCCTTGGGCGCCAATGGATGATTGGAGTTGAAGACGTGCACTCCCAAGCTTCTTTGGTGATGCTCCTTGGATGTGGAATTGAGTTGGAGCGATTGGGGTTCCTTGGAAGAAGTCCGCCGGAGGTTAGCCAAATGATCAAAATGTGTCCTGTGGGCTTCCTTATGGCTTGGTTAAGTTTCCGGGGCTTCCTAGTCCTTTATTTATAGAGGGGGAACCCTAAAATGGCCTTAGGGAGGCTTCGGAGCCGTTGGAGAGGTCTTCGGAGCCGTTGGAGGCCAAGTGAACAGGCTGGTCAAAAGCCCAACGGCTAGTTTGACTGGCTCCACCGGCTGACCGGTGCAAGGCCACCGGTTGGCCGGTGTGTGCAAAATGAGAGAGGGCTCGGGCTCAGGCTCCACCGGCTGGCCGGTGGTGAAGCCACCGGATGGCTGGTTCTTAGGCAGTAGCAAGCACTATTCATCTGGGTGCCACCGGCTGGCCGGTGCTGAGGCCACCGGTTGGCCGGTACTAAGGCAGTGGCTCAGCCTTCTGCCCAGGGTCCATCAGCTGGCCGGTGGTGAAGCCACCGGTTGGCCGGTGGACTGAATTTCAGTCCATTTTGGCTTTTTGCCTTTTTGGCCTTCTTGACCCAATTCCTTGGCCACCTGAAATCATTCCTATCACCCAAAAACACTTAAAAGAGGATTAGATAAATAAGTGGGTGATTGTGATCATGAAAATCAAACCACGAGGGATACGAGAGGTACAACAATCTCCCCCTATTTTGATGATCACAATCACCAAAACAGTCAATGTAAAAGCTGAAATGAAAGGAATGCTTTAAAAGATTTTTCCCCCAATCAATCAAGAATTTCTCCCCCTTTGTGATTATCAAAATAGCACGGGGCATAAAACTTGATTGAGGGAAACATTGAAAAACAAGATAGAGTTTTCAAACCAATTGGAATTTGAATTGAATGTTTTGAAATGAAAATTGAATAATAGTTTGAATTGAAAGTTTTGAAATGAAAATTGAATAACAGTTTGAATTGAAAGTTTTGAATGAAAAATTCGATACCAAGAGTTGAAAATTTTGAAATGAAAATTTAATAGAAAATTTTGAAATGAAAAATTTGATACCAAGAGTTGAAAATGAAAGTTTGAATTGAAAGTAAAAATGATCCTAACTCCCCCTAAATAAAACAACAAATCACCGGGGAGAGGTTTTTGAAACCGAGACAAATTTTGGCCCGGAGAGACTCGCTAGAAGGGATTTTTCAATCCATACTTATCTAGTGGCGGGTCTTCTCCTAAAAAATTCATCATTAAAGAAAATCGTTTTGGGCCTACCATACCGGGCATTTTTTCAATCACATTCATAAATCATGTGCCCGGGTTTTTTACAATAGTTGCAAAATTTATATTGAGAGCTCCCCCTTACAAAAATAGTAGGTGCATGGGAGGAGGAAGCTTGCTTGGAATAGCCAAGCCCTTGGGTGGTCCTAGATACACGTTGGGAACCTAGAAAATTGTTCAAGTTTTGTTCCCCTTGGGTGAACTTGGCTAGAGTCACCCTTAGATCTTTGATTGTTTATTCCATGGAATCAACATCGGGAAGGTTTTGGATTTTGAGGGTCAACTCTTCCTTCTCTTTGAGAAGTTTTTCTTTTTCGGAAGAGAGTTTTTTGAAATTATTTTTTAAAGCAACAAATTTGGAAGAAATTTCGTGAAAACCTTCCTCCAATTGATCTCTAGCGTATTGGAGATCCTCATAAGACATGTGATTGAAAGAATTTGAATTTGAAGAACAAGAGAATGAGGAGTCGGAAGATGATACCTCATGAAATGCCATTAGGCATTTGTTACCGTTGTCACTCGAGGAGGAGGAGGAGTCGGATGTGGAACTATCACTCCATGTGGCTTTGAATGCCTTCTTTTTCTCCTTTTGCTTGGCCTTTTTCTTGTTGAGTGGGCAATCGGGCTTGTAATGGCCTTTCTCGCCACACCCATAGCATTTTTCCTTGGGCTCGGATTTTTCATTGGATTGAGCCTTGCGAGATTTCTTCTTCTTTTTGTTCTTCTTCATGAACTTGTGCATCTTGCGGGAAAGGTTCTCCACTTCGGAATCGCCGCTTGATGAGGAAGAAGATGAGGAGGAGGAGCTTTCTTCTTGTTGAACTTTGAAGGCGATGTTCTTTGGAGTTTTGATCGGTTTGCCTTCCTTTTCAGCTTGCCTCCTCATGGTGATCTCATAAGTCATGAGGGATCCGATGAGCTCTTCGACCGGCATATTCTTTATGTCCTTTGCTTCTTGGATTGCCATCACCTTCGGGGCCCATGTGCTCGGTAGGATCCAAAGGATCTTCTTGACCATCGTTTCTGCAAACACATCATCACCAAGGGACTTTCTCCCATTGCAAACGTCAGTAAAACGAGTAAACATTTCAGTAATATTTTCATTTGGGTGCATGGTGAAAGACTCAAAATCTTGTTGGAACATGTCCAATAGAGTATCCTTGACTTTGTTGGTCCCCTCATGGGTAACCTCCAAAAGTTTACAGATTTCATGTGAAGAGGTGCATGTGGAAACTCGATTGAACTCATTTCGGTCAAGGCCGCAATGTAGAGCATTCATGGATTTGCCATCAAGCTCGAAATTCTTAATATCGGCTTGAGTCCATTTGGATTCATCAGGAGAGGAAAGAGTGTAACCTTGCATGACAATTTTATAAATGGGATAGCCAATGCTTCTAAGAAAAGCGGTCATGTGGGTTTTCCAATAAGTATAGTCGGTTCCATCAAAAAATGGAGCACGACCCAATGAATAGCCTTCGGGGGCGAAAGAGGTTGAGGCCATCACAAAAGGATATTAAATTTGAAACCGGTTAGGGTATTACTCAAATTTTGCCTCTGATACCAATTGTTAGGCGGAGAAAGAAAGGAAGTGATGGCAAGAGGGGGGGTGAATTGCCTTTTAAAAATTAATTAACAAATTAAAATCAAAGTTGAAATGCAGCGGAAAGTAAAGAGGCAAGACACGAGAATTGATAACGGAGTTCGGCCTAAAACCCAGCCTACGTCTCCGCTCCCAACTCAACCGTTGAGAGATTCACTACCGCTTTCTTTTCAATGGTTATAGCAAGAAACCCACAAGCCTTTTTACAGGTGAAGGCTAGCTCACCTATTACAGCTTTCTTTTTAATGGTTTGAGCAAGAAACCCACTAGCCTTTTTAACGGGTGAAGGCTAGCTCACCGATGACTCAAGCCTTTTAAAAGGAAAGGCTTGACTAACCTCTTCACACCTTGAAGGTGGTGTGACAACCCAAAGAAATGGAGGATGAGAGAAGTGGGGGTTTGTAGGCACAAACCCAAATTGAAGCTCAAAATAAATAAAACAATAAGAACCGTATTTGGAGAAGCCTTGGGCGCCAATGGATGATTGGAGTTGAAGACGTGCACTCCCAAGCTTCTTTGGTGATGCTCCTTGGATGTGGAATTGAGTTGGAGCGATTGGGGTTCCTTGGAAGAAGTCCGCCGGAGGTTAGCCAAATGATCAAAATGTGTCCCGTGGGCTTCCTTATGGCTTGGTTAAGTTTTCGGGGCTTCCTAGTCCTTTATTTATAGAGGGGGAACCCTAAAATGGCCTTAGGGAGGCTTCGGAGCCGTTGGAGAGGTCTTAGGAGCCGTTGGAGGCCAAGTGAACAGGCTGGTCAAAATCCCAACGGCTAGTTTGACTGGCTCCACCGGCTGACCGGTGCAAGGCCACTGGTTGGCCGGTGTGTGCAAAATGAGAGAGGGCTCGGGCTCAGGCTCCACCGGCTGGCCGGTGGTGAAGCCACCGGTTGGCCGGTGCTTAGGCAGTAGCAAGCACTATTCATCTGGGTGCCACCGGCTGGCCGGTGCTGAGGCCACCGGTTGGCCGGTGCTGAGGCAGTGGCTCAGCCTTCTGCCCAGGGTCCATCGGCTGGCCGGTGGTGAAGCCACCGGTTGGCCAGTGGACTGAATTTCAGTCCATTTTGGCTTTTTGCCTTTTTGGCCTTCTTGACCCAATTCCTTGGCCACCTGAAATCATGCCTATCACCCAAAAACACTTAAAAGAGGATTAGATAAATAAGTGGGTGATTGTGATCATGAAAATCAAACCACGAGGGATACGAGAGGTACAACATCCTTCACTATGTGGTTATGAGAGTCTGGCATTATGAATTTCATCATTATGAAAGTGGATATTGATATTGCATGTGATTAATCGACTAGTAGAATATCCATGTGAATAAGTAAATGTATTTATTTCATTTTATCTTTTCCATATTATGTTTAAGTTCATGTTTAAAAGGCTTTTGTTTTAGTTATACATTTCCTTAAATGTTTATGCTTAGTTATGAATGTTTCCGCTATATTTTTATCCTTACTGAGCATTTGAGCTCACCCCTTTCAATGTTTTATTTTTCCCAGGATGTGAAAAAGTATTTTATGAATGACCTGCCGGGATAGTATGAGAGGATATGAGTGTGGTCTATGGAGACTATGTTGTTATTGTTTTCAATTTATGATGTAATGTAAACTTTATGAATGTATCTAGTGATTCCAAGGCTACTAAACTAAGCGGTCTTTCGAGACTTGATATTTTTCTATCATGCCAATGTTTTGCAATAATGCAATGAATCTGGGTAACTAGGGTCAGGGTGTTACATTTGGTATTAGAGTATGTTTAGTATAAACCTTAGAAGCTATATTTAGATAAACTCTGATTAGAGCACATATACCTAAGATGGACATTGAGGATTAGTATAGAATAACTTCCTAGAATTTTGGTATTGTAGAGATTTTGTGAGTTTTCTGAGCAATACATCCCTGTCTGGATACGACCAGGTAGAGGTGGCTCTGGCACAGATATACCTAGGGGTAAAACCTGAAAACACCTCTTTGAGCTAGACTTGAATGGGAACTGGTGCACAACAACGGGCCATGCTGCACTCTTGGTTACGACACTCCCGGGGGATATGCGTAGGATAATTCTCATTTTCTTTACAAACTATTATGAATGGTTTATGAGTATATACTTCAACAAAGAAAACATATTTAAGATTATGGATTATATCTATAAACTTTTTAATTTATGTTTAGTTTTTTACATGTTTGGGATTAGGTATTGCTATTTATAAACTAATCTAGTGTATGACATTGTTTAGAAATGGTGTCTGGTATAAGGAATGAGAACTCCAGCAATACACACGATCCTATGAGTAAGTAGGGTCATATCTTTGATGGTCATAAGCTAGAATATACAAGCGAAATAGTCTCCCATGTATTATCATCATATGAAGAATTAATATCATGTGTTGATAAGATAAGTAAAGAGTTTTCAGAATCCTATGGATTTTAAGGGAAGTCAGAGAATAAAAGGATGGTATAGAGATAGACAGATAAAGGGAAGAAGGTAAAGAAGGATTTTCCCATATGTAATAAATGTGGAAAGAATCACCTTGTAAAATGCTTGAAGGGAATGGGAGTATGTTATAAGTTTGGAGAAAAAGGACACCACGTTCTTGATTATGAGGGTAATAAAAAGTTTTCAAATGTACAATGCTTCATCTGCAAGGAGTGGGGACACTACGTGAATCAATGTTAAAATCATCAGAGTATTCCCCAAATGATTCTATTGGATAATAATAAAGTTATAATACTACAATAGATTAAGAGGAATGACTAGTGTTCTTATGTTGTTATTAAATAATTATTTCATTTGAGTGTTGTATCAATGATGTACTAGTAATATGAATTATGGAGATAAATAAGTATTGTACTGTAGTAAAATTTCATGGAGGATTGTAGATTATATGGTACTATAAAAAGTGACTCAACTATAAGATAATTTTTTTTGAAAATACATTGTTGAAGTAAAGGTAATCCTTAATATGGTCTTGATACTAATGTAGTAATTTTGGAATAAGATATGGTTGATTTGGATAAATTATATTGGATATTCTTGACTACCTTGGTATTGATTAATGGTTTGTTTATTTCATAATTGTTGGAATATTCAAAGTTTTTGGATATAAGGAATATATATAGTATTCTATAAGGAATAAGGGAGATTGAATGTAATCAATAAGGTTTTATGGTAATTCAGGGTGTGACCAAATTTTAAAAAAAAATACAAGATGAAGGTATTCACATGTTATTACGTGAATAAAAAGATCTTCATTATATTTACCTTCCTTATAAATTTTGGACTGTGAGTTTGGATAGAAGTAATTTGGATATGTCTAAAGGCTCTAATGGATTATATTTGACATTTGATACAATTTTTAAGGTTAAAGAATTTCTGAAGATTATTTTTGGATTATTATAAAAAGGACAACCCGGAGGTCGGGAGACAACCTGCCGCGTCCGGCAAGGCTGCGAGGCTTGAACCCGCAACTAAAGGGCGACAAGGGTGTATCACCTACCACTAACCCACATGATGTCCTGGATTGAGTAATTTCGTTTTTAAATGGTCTAGTAGATGAATTATATATTCATTTTTTGGAACCCTATACGAATAGGATAAATAGAATAATTTTTTAAGTTCTATTATCTTTTAGAGTGAAAGATAAGTTTGTGGATGGAACTCTAATTGACAAGTATACTCTTTCACTTATCTTATTCTCTGAAGAAATAAATTATTAAACATTAGGTATTTCATCTTAAAACCAAAAATCTATTATCCTAATACCTTATGTTTTGTTGAACTGATGGTATTTTAAATCATCCGAGATTGGTGGCTTGGGGCCCACAATTCTACAATTGTTTGTGATTGATGACCTCAATCACTCCCTATAAATATTTACATTTTTCCTCCAATTATGTGTCTCTAATTGCCACCAATGTTCTTCTAATGGAGATCATAATGTGGTGGTGACTTTGTCATTCCCCTTTTCCTCTTATTAAGACTAAATTTTATTATCCCAATTTCTGATGTGGGTTTCTCCACAATGTTATTCTCTATTTTCAACCTTTTATTTTGGAAAAACAATTTCAAATTGTGAGGAAACAATTTATTGAAGGAGGGAAGAATGTAACATCCCAATATCTCATAGTACATTATTTCTTCAAAGAAGTTCAATAACTTTCACTACACGCAACACCGAGTTCAAGCGCACCACAAGATTACCAAACTAGTCGTTAAAAAGCATTTATGAATAGTATTAACTAAATTTTGAACATTATATAATCTTTATAATTTTAGAATCCATTTTATGAGTTTCTTATACATAATGTAAGAACTAATTCATTTTTTCAGATAAAAAAAGTATTTTTCAAAAAATGCACTTTTACCGTCTTTTAATTGTGAACCCTTTTTATATACAATATTTGAAACATTTATATATTCAATTTAACAAAATAAACTTCTTATTTAGAATCAGGACATAAGAATTTAGTTTCAATAAATTTTCAGTGTTTTTATGATAACTTTTATATTTGGGTGAATAGTGAAAAATACTCTATTTTAACTCAAAACAACATTTTTATTCAAAAGCATTTATAGTGTTAAATTATACATTTTAATGGTTTTTAAGTACAAATAGAATGTATTTTTACTATTTAATCCAAATCTGGTCATTGTAAGTAATTTCAAATTGAAATTGGACATAAACAAGTGTCAATCTTTTGAGAGTTATTATTTCTTAAAAATATGCCTTTTGGTTTTGACAACGGGAATTAATTTTAAATTAATAAATGAAACTTATATGTTTTGAATTTGGTAAAAAAATACTTCATTTTTTGATTCGTAATAACGAAATTATCCTAGGGTGATTTTTTGGTATTTTTCTGAAAACTTTCAATAATTGAAGAATAGTGAAAATCACTGAGTTATAGTTTAAAACCAAATTTTTATTTAAATAATTATTTATTTAATTTAAATTTATTTTAGGTGAAAAAAGATACATAATACATATATAAGTTAAATTTAATTCATTGGAGTTAGTTTAGAATAATTTTAGATATATAAAAATTTTATGGAACTTTTCACAGTCTTTTACCCACCACCTAGGAGAATTTGGAAATTATCATAAAACTTAATTTTACCGCTTCTATTAGTGGAATTTCAAAATTCTGAGTGATACAGTTAATATCATGGAGTAAAATGTGGTTCAATAAGATAAAAATAATTTTGTGAATAGTAACATTTAACTTTTATTTACCACGTTTAAAAGTAAATAGGGTAATTAAGGGTAAAAATGATATTAATATTACCCTAACACATGTCCTAATTCAATTGGACAAGTGTAGATCGACCAAAAACAACCTTAGGAATGAGATATTATCATTTAGGTCCACATGGATTAGATTAGGACATTTATTATTATTTAATTCAAAGAAGAGTTAAAAAAAGAGATAAAATCAAAGTTTAGTAACTAAAACATTTGTAATATAGGGTTATACATAAGATAAATTAGATTATAAATATTTATTAGAAATCTAAAAAGATTTCCTACATATTGGTATTTTATTTATAATTTTTATACATTAAATAATTTAATTTATTTATGACACAATGGTGATGCAGTAATTATCTAATTAGTGAAATAATAAAATAATGGATATTATAAATACCCAAATAAATATAATTTGAGACTTTTAGAGAACTACACATATTTTATAGATTAATATGACATGTTTGTATTGATTTAATTATGTTTTTTTTTTGAATTAATCATGATGTTATGAATTTCAGAAAAATCAAAGACCAAATAGTGTCAAAATAGACGTAAAAGAGTTTTTAAAACAAATATTATATTATTAATTGATATTAAATTGCTAAAAATATAAGGTTCGGGAAAAGGACTTATATCATGATAGATTTATCATTAATGGACAACTTTTGGGTCTCTTTGACGTATATAGTATGTTTAGTAACTATATAACATAAAAATAAAATTTGACATGGTAAATGTAAAACTAATTAACTAAGAGTTAAAACTAAAAGATAAGGTTAATATAATGACCCAAACCTGTCTAAAATCTATTGGTTTAAAGGATTTAAACCCATCCCCACCTTTACATTTAAATAATACACTTTGGATCCATTATAATCTGAATACGAATTTATTATAAAATAATATATCTAGCTTTTCCAAAGGTGCCCCTCACCCCTATTATAAATGGGCACTCCCCCTTCTCTTAATTTCACACCATCAAAGCCTTTTGGCTCGGCCAACCACTACCCAAATATTATCTCAACTTCCCCCACTTAGACCTAGAGGCCTTATTTTGATCAGAAATCCAACATAACGGGCCCTTTTGTTCAAATAAAAAGGAAGAACCCGAAGAAGAGGTAATGTTTTCACCACCCTCTTTCACATTCCTTTCTTCTTCAACTTCTTCTTTCATTGTTATTTCCATTCTAAAATAATAACTTCAGTATATTCTATATAATTTTATGTTATTATAAGTATGGTACAACCATATTCAGTATTCTATCTATCCTTTGAATGACATGTGACCATACGTGCGTACATACGGCTTATCGTCTCCAAGTCGTGGTGTAATTGTTATTCAATATATTATTATTTGGATGGGTATAATAATGATGTGTAATTCATGTAAATAATAAATATAACATTATAATTATTCTTTATATATGATATACTATCCAATTATATATTATTTTTATATCAAAAGAATGATATTTTCGATCGTGCGTACGTACATACTACCGTCTCCACGAACGCGATGAGATTCATTCCCCATCTTATCCATTCAAATCTAATTCTCATTTGATGATTAAAAATAATTTTTAAGGACATGATATAATTATGGATATTAATAAGATACAACCTCTCCATAACAAACACGTCTTATGTAACATAACATATAAAAGAAAACGAGTAAGTTAACACCCGAAACGACGATAATACTAAAATATTATTAACAAAGCATTATTAGAAGACAATATTTGATATCATAATTATGTTTATGGTTCTTGAATAACTTAATAACAATTTAATAACTATTATACAGGAGTTTAACATACCATCGACATAGGAAAAGTACAAGTTAATGATTTATTTCACAATCTCTTCATTATCTATGGTTATTTATATGTAATTACCTACTGGGACCTCTTTATCATCCACATACATGTTTCTTAAAAATGTATTTCAAAACATTCTTAACATTTCACATAATATGGGTTAAATTCATTTATACCCTTGTTTTTATTTTTATAAGAAGTTCATAAATGAATCTTTCCGTTGTTTTCCAAATAAGTTCCTTTTTAACCTTTTCGACAGAATTGAGGTATGAATTTCTTTTTAACTTATACGGTGGGTGTGGCTATTTTCCACAGTTATAAAATTGTCTAAGCTTCCTTTACAAGCATATAAGAATATTTTCAAAGTAAATGATTTATTTTATAATTATGTGACTTTTAAATGATTTAAAAAAAGAGATTTTTCTCTCAAAAAGTTTTGATTTCATCTATGTCAACATCCTTTGATGGATTTTAAGAATATTTGAAGTTGATTTATTATGATACAAAACATCCATATTGTATTGAAGGTTTTGTGACATTTTTGACTGTGGATGTGTTATTTTTATACCATTCATGGTTTATGGAGAAAGTATTGACATTTCGTATGCTAGTTTTAGTATGAATGTTTATGTTATGTTTAAACCAATTCATATGAGGAAAGCATTGGACTTAATAAGTGATGGGTGGAGCCCGCTATAACTCCTCGATTCATCAATATGTCTCATGGGACAAAATAGTGTCTTGGCACAAGGCCTTGACAAAATCTTATTTGTAGTCTTGGCACAAGGCCTTGACTATGTGGTTATGATAGTCTGGCATTATGCATTCCATCATTAGGAAAGTGGTTTTTGATATTTCATGTGATTATTCGACTAGTAGAATATCCATGTGAATAAGTAAATGGAATTATTTCATTTTATCTTTTCCATATTATGCTTAATTTCAAGTTTAAAAGTATTTTGTTTTAGTTATACATTGCCTTAAATGTATATGCTTGGTTATGAAAGTTTCTGCTGTATTTTTATCCTTACTGAGCATCTGAGCTCACCCCTTTCAAAGTTTTATTTTTCCCAGGATTTGAACAAGTATTTTAGGAATGACCTATAGGGATGGTATGAGGGGATATGAGTGTGGACTATGGAGATTATGTTGTTGTATTTTTCACTTTATGATATAACGTAAACTTTATGAATATATCTTGTGATTCCAAGGCTACTAAACTAATCAGTCTTTCGAGACTTAATATTTTGTGATCATGCCAATGTTATGTAATAAAGCACTGACTCTGGGTAACTGGGGTTAGGGTGTTACACAATGTTGATTTATACCAAAAATAATAGAATTTTAATTTGTAGTAAAAGAATAGGCATTGTATTAGCGAGAATTTACATAACTAACTAAAATATTATTATAAAAGATTATTAAATGTATTTCATTATTTAATAAATTTTAGTGGAATAAAATAAGAAAGAATCTGATTTTAAGCATGAAATACATTAATATTTTTTAAATGACATTTTACCCTCTTTTTGATGGAGAACCATTTTTAATTCTATTTTTTTACTTTTATATATTATATTTGACAAGACAAACTTATTCTATAAAATTTGGATTTCAAAATTGTATTTGGATATTTTTTTTGTAATTTTCTGATAAAGTTCAATTTTTTAATGAATAGTTAGAAATACCCCATTTTAAGTCAAAATTTAATTTTCATATAATTTATTTATATATTTGGATTGAAATTTTAATTGCTTCTAATGTTTAATTGGATTTTTTATCATTTAATCACATATTTCTCATTGTATGTAATTACCCATTTTAATTAGAGTGAAAAACAACTCAATCTTTTGATTGTTATTACTCCATAAAACCTTTTTTCTTGGTTTTGACAACATGAAATAAATTTAAAAACATTTATTCCAATTATTTATACATAATTTGAAAAAATGAATTCCATAATTAGAATAAGGAGGTCCAAATTGTGTAAATAGTTACCTTTTATTTTCAGACATTGTGAATAGTAACATCAGTAATTATTATATTTACCATGGTGAAAGGGTAAATATAGTAAATAAGGGTAAAAATTAATATTATAATGTTATTAAACTACCCAAAAACATGTCCTAAAAATATTTGACAAGATATGTCTGACCATGGGAAACCTTGGGTCGATTTTCGAACACCATAGAGCAACTTGGATTTGAAAATGACATTTTATAAAAATTAATTTTAATGTAAAGAAAAATGTAACGTAAGCATGTATCTTTTAGTAAGAATAATTATATGGGGTTCCATAAGTGATATTTTTTACTCTAAATAGTCATTATAAATCTAAAAAAAATCTACATCCTGGTATTTTATGTATAGTTTTTAGACAGTGAATAAATAAATTTAATTATGACACAATGATGATGTAGTTATTACATTATTAATGAATGATTTTAATAAATGAGATTACTAATACTAAAACATATTAATTTTGAAACATTTTAGGCCATACATAAATTTTATGGATGTCTATGACTTTTTATGTTTGAATTAAATAATTTTTTTCTAATAAATCATGTTTTTATGGATTTTTAAAAAGACATGGTGTGAATAATATAAAAATTGACATAAATCTGTTTTAAATCATATAATATTTTATTAAATGATATAATAGTCCTAAAATAAAATATTATGCCAAATTACTTATATAATGTTTATAATGTCATTAATGAACCACTTAAGGTTATATTGGAATTTTATAGTAACTATTTTAACCATATAGTATGTCTAAAGAAGAAGACATGCTAAGAGTCAAATTAGTTAACTAAGTGTTAATGCGAAAAGGTAAGGTAATATTTGTGACCTAGGATTGTCTAAAAACTATTGGTTGAGAAGGTTTATACCCAAAAGAATCTTATATTTTATTTAAATGACTTTGTATCGACTTGAAACCGAAAATCAATTTATGATAAAACAATATTTTAATACCTTCCAAAAGTACCCCTCCTCCATCTTATAAATGGGCATCCCCTCAAACAATTTAATCACATATCTCAAGCCCTTTGGCTCATCCAAACATGGCAAAAATAAGCTCTCGAAATCCCTATCTTCCTCCAAGAATTATTACCATAGGCATGAGTCAAATCCAGAAATCCATTTGTCTCAAATGAAAGGGAGTTACATATTTTAAGAGGTAGGGTCATCCCTAAAGTTTAATTCCATTATTTTACATATCCACTCCATATTATATTCTTATTATTTTATTTCAAAACAAAAATAGCATCCTAAATATACTTGGTTTTTATATGATAATTATTCAAACTACACATACACACACCTCCATGTAATAGATACGAACATACTTTTTCTATGTATGGAGAAAGGCTTTCTCCCAGAACTATGATTGTTCAATTTTCCCCTACCACTACTAATTGTGTCCATTATGATGGATCTTTATTTATATATGATATATAATATATTTATATTTTATCCATTATATTGTACCTTTTATTTATTAACATTCCATTATTCTTTTCATCATGTGTAAATATGATAATTTCATTTAAGGAATTACGGACTACCGCCCCCTCAATGTGGTATGACTTGTTCATTCCATACATGGAATGTATAATAGATTCCATTAATTAACTTATTTAACATATATATCATATGATATTATACTATATTTATAATGTACATATGTATCAGTTAGTTTTCATTTCATTAATATGACAGCTAAATGAAAGTAGCGTTCATGCGTATGTATAACTTATCGTCTCCATGAATGGTGAATTTCATTTATAACATCAAAATGTTATGGACTATTATAAACAATTATATACTATATTTAGGTTATATTTAATTTATTAATACTATTCTGGAGATAATTTAATTTTGACCACATGGACAATTTGTAATAATAACAAGATCATTTTGGAATCAAGTACCTAAAATAAAAAAACAACCGATATTAACCTAAATAATTATATAATTTTTTAAAGTTGTAATAAGTGGTATAAAAAGGATAATAAACTTGAAAAAGTTTCTTAATAAATTATAAATTAATTTATGTTGATTATTCACGAAGAAAATGGAACATACGTGATGAATTAGGCTCAAGGTAAGCGACTTCGTCTCAATCTCATTTCATTGAGGCATGTTTTGATAATATACACCTCTTTATTTTACACGGTATATAATAAACCCCTTTGAATTTTACATTCAATCAATGGTATTATTTATTTATTAAGTATTTTACTAAAAGAAAAAAAGTAATTTATTCAATATATGCCGCCACAAAGACCTCTCCACTGTCGTAATCATTATTTGATATTCGGTTTCATCAATAAGCCTTAATGCTTCCAAAAGCATATGAAATCCCCTATTCCCTTTTTGGGTGTTTTTTTATTGAAAATCAGTTTTGAATTTATTGATTACTTAAATATCTATAAAATGATTTCATGTGAATTAAAATGAATTTTTTTTAGTGTAATATTGATTTTTTCAATATTTTATGTGTTATGGTTATATAATGGTACTTCGGCATTTGACAGGTGGTTACGTGATAAACTAATAAATGGTGGTTACGCAATAAATCAAATGATGAGTGGTTCCATGATAAACCATCGATAGTTGGTTATGTTATAACCTCCAATGCATTAGTATGGAAGTCAGTTATATGGAAATTAAGTTTTGTGATATGTGTGGAAGTCAACTGTATGGTTATTCCATTTAAATATGTTTTGTCCCAAGTTACCTTTATAGGGAATAATTTTTTTCCTACGATCTTATTGAATCTTTTTATTATATAAAGGGAATGTAATGGTATTATACTCAGTGAAGTGTATTAACCTCTTCTTAAAGGTGAAAAGTATGACTTTATAAGAAACTATTTATGGTTTTCATGTTATCCCAAGACTAACAGTTTTCTTTCTTTTTGTATCACTTATTGTGATTTTTATTCTCATCCTTTGTTTTGAAATATTTTTTACATTAAATAAAGAATAATAGAGGCTAGGATGGGATTAAGGAAATTTTATGTTGTTAAAACATGAAACGATTTCATATTTCGTTTTAATGATTTTTTTTATGAAAAAAATGATTGTGAGTAGAAGTGTCTACATGTAATATTTAAGATGTTACATATAAGTTATCACCTAATTCTCTGAATCTCTAAACCTAAAAAGATCTTTAATGTGAATTAAATTAAAATCATTAAATTATCTCAAGATTAAGTAATGTTTATGGTTGGGGCCTTATAGATATGTGGAATACATCATTAATATGTAAATGATTTTTTTGAAGTGATAGCAGATAGTATATATAATTATAAAAAATTAAGTATTTCAAAGGGGCCAATGTACATAGGGGTAAACTTCAATTTCATTACAATTTTTTTAAATACCATCCACAATGATATAATATGTAAAGACTTCTCCCCAATATCAAACTCAAAGTCAAATTTATGTTTTTATTTCATATATATTCTTCTATATATGAGAATCCATTATATGTTTTCGAATGACATGAACCTATTCGGTCATCTATTGCATATGTTTTAGCCCAAGAAACATCCTCTCACAAACTTTATCCCAAAAGTAAGACATCTACATCGCTTTCCTTATTTATATTATTAGGTTTCATTTGATTTCTAATGTGGAAGATATTAATAAATGAGAACAACAATAACAGGATTTGTGGATCCCAAACAACATTAAATCACATTGACTGTGTTCTCAGTATATTCTCATGTTTCTGAGTTTTCCTTTAAGATTGGCCAACATTTTGTGGGTTATAGTTCATATTGAATTCAATTAAATACTCATTTCATGTTGAATACATAAAAAAAAAATATGAACCTTGGATCAGGATTAGAAATGATAAAAAGTGGCACCCTATGAAAAATCATAACTGCCATTGCATATGTCATGTAAAGTTGACCAAGAGATAAATCTTACCAAATAGTGATGAAATGTGTAGTCTATATGACTTGATCAATTTCAGATCATATCACATTGTTAATATTAGATGTTATTGGGAGCCCAATGGTTAATTCCATAGTTATATTATTCCACATCCAAGTTGGTATGGGTAGATGATTCAATACATTTATGGGAAGTTGTCATTACGCATTCACTTGTTGAATCACCAAGCACATTATAGTGTAATTGAAAACCTCCCTTATCATTTATCCCATCGATAAGGATCATGAAGGCCCCTATATGTTTTGTTCATCTGTGATGTATATATAATGTAGAGTTGTGAGCATCATCCACCTGCTCCTTCTTAATATTTAGGATATATATAGGACACATAACAGTGTATAAAATTTCAATACATATTCTTAACAAATATTAACCTCATGAAACACCCTTTTCGTCATATTATATATATATATATTTTTATTTATGGATATTCTAAATTATATTTCTTAATCATCTCTATTAATGATGTTTGAGATATCATTTGGGACATAGTTTATGTTTTCCATTCCCATATGATACCCATATCCAATTTTACTAGGTCCTTGATCAATGGATCACTTTGAATCCATGTTATATCCATCAAAATAAGTTATTTTCTACTTAAGCCATCAATGAAGTTTTTTTATCATATATGGTTATAATGAATCAAACATTTTCATTATTTTTTAAATTCTACGAAATCCTTTTTCTAATGTTATATTAATATTTACATGAAAATATATTTTATACTTTGGTGGTGTGTGTATATAGCATATGTCTCCCTATAAATATAGTGTCTTCATATTTTCTGATAAAAAACTGATTCTATCTCCACATCCTGCATAAGATAATTCATATCTTTGATAATTTATCTATCAAGATGAATAAGAAATATCATTATTATGTTGCATGTGTACACACCCAATCTCTCTAAGAAATTCATAGGTATAAATAAATAATCCTTCTCCAGAATGGGGTAGAGTAAATAAATGCGATGTAACAAATATATTCCTCACATAATGGTACTTTTTTCACACTCCTTTTTCCAGATTAACTTTTCCCATTTTTGAGTTAATTTGGTTAGTGGATTATAATGTTCTTTACACAAAACTATCAATAAACATCCCTAAAATGAAACATTAGACCCCTAAATGGGTTTTAAAATTTCAATAGTAATATAATTTGTTCTAATTAGTGTGAGATATCACGTATTTACATAAATATTTTTTATATTCTTCACAATAATGAAGTAAAATGGAGAATATAGAGTTTCTCTCACAAAGGCCACATTAATCATGATCATTTATTTTGTCAATTTTCATGTTTTTTTGTTTTGACTTACAATTCATAAAATATTGGTGAATAAAATAGTTCTTGAAATTATAATTCAATGATTAAAAATAAGTAAAAATTATGTTCATTCATGTTTGAGGGTTAAGTTAATTCATTGGAAAATATTTGGATGATCTCTTTAATTATTCATCATTTCTTTAGGCATACTATATCATTTCTTTTCAATAGATATGATCTAAAAAACATATATCCTCATAAACCTATATTTTTCAATGAATTAGTATTAGTAATAAAATTAAAATAATATAATATTTCATTTAGTTCTTTCTAAAATTTTGGAATTTCCCCTTCCAATGAGAGTTAAATCTGTGGCTGTGTAGCTTTAGATTAAGTGACAGACAAATCAAAAACACTCATAACATAATTTAATCACATATATACACCTGAAAAATAAATCCATATAATGAAATGAAATTATTATTTATTATTACTAATAATTACATGTTTTTAAGAGGATTATAATATGTAATAGTGATTTACTATAACATCCCCCATCATTGATCACTCAATTCACATATTTTGAAAATAATTAATGGTATAAAATGACTATGGTAATGAAGTGTATATACGTATGAGATCCATAAATTTCTTTATTGATTGAATCACCTCAATGATTTTTATCCCTCCTTTAGAGTGAAAATTTATTTATATACATTAATAAATATTTAAAAATAATACATTACGCAATAAAACAAGGCTATCCTCAAAATCAGTCATAGTTAGATGATGAAACCACACTTTTATAATTAGACATATTAAATCATTTTTTAAAAAATAATTAAAAAATATTCATTTCAATTCAAAAAAATGTTTTTTAAAGAAATAAAAATTTACACATGGGTTTTTTATGCATCAAAATCAGATTTTTTATTCATATTACCTTCAACTGAATTAAGATAAGGCACAACATCCAAAAATATGTCATTAAACAAATTCATGATTGTTCGTGTAGTATGTAATAGTTTTATACATCATAGATATAATGAAATAATGTTATATTTTAAATATAATATTTATATGTGAATACACTCATTCTTATGTGATATTTAGTGGGTCATGTGTTTATTCTTGTCTCATTTGGGAAATGATTACTTTTTTTCCCAATTATGTGGATTAGATTTGAGTAGTGGATATCGAAACCTGAACTGTTGGAACTTCACTATTGAATATCAATTTGTTTGGGGGAAGTAACCAAGTAGGATGGATTATTTTGAAATTATAAGATTCATTTGAGAATGTAAGGTATGAATGTGATTTGATAAATAATCAGTCTTCTTGGAGTAGGTGTGTTACCAAATCATGTTAAAAAAATAAACATAATAAATATTTGAAAGTTGGGAAGATTATATAAATTAAACCAAACAATCATATATGATATTTAATATTTAAATATAGATGTGTTTCATTATTAGGTATGAGATATAGATTAAATTATTATTCCATAAAAACTAATAAAATCATATTTTATTTCATCAACAAATGAACATTAAATACCATAAATAAATTTTCTTAATAAAATTGAAACAAATATAATAGGACAAAAAAGAAAAAAAATTGAGTATAGGAGAGTATTTTTTATAATTATGATGTCCTAGAATTATAATGATGATGAAAAAAAGAAAAAAACATTAGTAATGAAATTAGAATTTTAAAAAGTAAATATATAAAACCATTATAGTAATTGAAGGGGATTATTAATGTAGAAAATTAGAGGTAATTATTGGAATTATAATACCAATATGATGTTTGGAATAATAGAAATGACAATTTGGAAATGTATCATGGCCATTAGAAAATAAAAATAAACATTGGAATATAATGTTAATTTTAAATAATATTTAATATGAATAAAATAAATAAATATAGATAATAGATTTTTATAAAATAAATATTCATACTTGAAAACTCTATAGAAAGAACATTCAAATCATTAATAATGTTTATTTTATATAGATTAAGCAAAATAATTTTTATATTAAATTATAAAACCTGAAAAGTTAGATAAATATTTTTATAAAATTTATTTTATTTTAAGAATCGATACAATAAAATTTATTATGGGGGGATTTTTTTTATTTTATAAAAAGTGTCTTGTTTTGGGGAAGAGTAAATAATTACAATTATTCAAATAATGTATATTTTTTCTATATTAATGATACAATAATGACCTATTAAATATAAAAATGGATAGATAAACTATATGTAGATTTAATGAGACAAATAAGTCATTAAAATATAATAAAAATAATTTCTGAACCTATAATATATGTCAAAAACCATGGACATGTAATTTATTCCATTTTTTTTTATTATTTTGATTTTCCATCTTTCATGTTATATAAATAGACAAATTAGTTGTATAATGTTTTTTAAAGACAAAAAAACTTTTATTAGATATAGTATTTAATGTTAAAATTCATATATTGAATTTTTTAATTTTGAAATATTAATATAATCTATTATTTAGCCTAAAAATAGATCTCTCATCATGTATAGACACACCATCTCCCTTCCCTTTGAAAATTAATTCACATACACTCCTAAAATCCTAATATCTATAAAATTATATACTCTTAATTAATATAAAACCATAGGGACTCACTGGTGTCCTTCAACCTCATGTACCCATAAATTAATTTTCATAAAAATGGAGTAGTGAATCAATGAATTACTAATCTCATGGCCATTTCTTTTAATTTGTATATATTTTTTTATATCGCTCCA
This sequence comes from Viscum album, assembly GCA_963277665.1. Taxonomy (NCBI): domain Eukaryota; kingdom Viridiplantae; phylum Streptophyta; class Magnoliopsida; order Santalales; family Viscaceae; genus Viscum; species Viscum album. The sequence goes on along the minus strand of OY728155.1, from coordinate 1,628,727,198 downwards.
ATTATAAATTCTTTTTTATAAATTTCTTAAAAATTAAAATTTTATGTTTATATGATGTTAAAGTTATAATAATATGTTTTAAAAATTTTAATACATTAAATGTTTCTATATTCTTCCTATACACTCTTATTATATATCCAATTAACAGTATGTTTCACTAGACTATGAGGAAATTTTAATTATTTCATTTATCTCTGCATACATGCATCATAGGTCTAAAAAATATATTATATTTATAAATTTATGTTAATTTATTGTCAGTTGATAATGGTAACTAGAAACAAATATATATTATATATATTAAAAAATTAAATCATATGTGGAAAAATTCAAATAAATGTGTATTTGAGTCATTATGTCACAAAAATAAATAGTACTAAATTTTTTCTTTCAATTTTAATTGACCTAGAATAAAAAATTGAATATAATATACTTTTAAATTATTATTTTAATAATCATTGTATTTTTATATAAAAGGTATAAATGATGTGAAATAGGACAAGTCCTATTGTAGTGGAAACACTATCCCAATTCATCTTTCAGTTTTATATTTAAATATTCCATTTATTTAATTTGAATATTATGAAAATTTATTTTAAATTTATTCCACCAGGATTAGATTATATTTTTATATGTATATTAATGTTATTTTTTTTAGAAAATGCACTCTTATAAACCATATTAATGCTCAGAAAATATTTTTTAATATCAAATTGAGTATTCATAAGATCACACTTCTTCCCTTTAAGAGATATGTTATCTTTTATTCTAATTAAACAAATTTAAAAACAATGTAATATTCAATATTAAAATATTTGTTATCACTATATATATTCACTAAAATATTAATTACAATATAACTATGAAACTGATTCATTTATCAAGGGATCATATCATTATTATAAATGATGTATATTTCCCCTTTCAAGTGGAATGAATGATTTTGATAAGTTTATAATATATTGGGTGGTCAAAAAAAGATATTTTCATCAAATAAATTTTATAATTTTATATATTTCCTTTGATTATATGTTTTATTCAGGAAAATGATGCTATCAGTGTTCAAATTTTATGAATTGGTTATTTTTACACACTTTATGTGGGAACATAAAGATATATAATTTTTATAATTTATGTGTGGGGTTAAATTAAACTCTTAATATGTTTCATTATGAATATTTTGAATTCAACGTGTCTTTCAAATGATTCCATTATTCATACAATGGTAATCATTTATTCTAATATTATAGTGGTGATGATAATCAACACCCATTACATATATTGATTAACATGTCATGTACATTCCTTATTATCCCTCCCCTAATTGAAATTTCATACCACCATTTTTTTTATATATGTACTTTGATGTTTGTATGTATTAATATAATAGTTAATTCATTTAGTTAGACCGTTTCCAAGGTATATAAATATGGATTAAAATTGTAAATGTAATTATGTTGTACAAAACAATATTTTTCATGATACTAAACCTTAGTTTCTAAATTGTTTTATTTATATTTTATTTTCCATAAAAGTAATGTAATAATCCTATGTCAATGATATGGGAAATTTTGTCAGTTTCAAGGTTACATTAGAATTTTTTAATTAGTCTATTAGTAGTGAACCTAGTATAATATTAGGGATCACATTGAGGTAAAATTAAGATTTTTTTACACTTATGAATAATTTAATTTTCAAATAATTAATGACATTTTTTTAACCTTATATATTTTATAAAATTGTTTGAACTCATAGATACTAAGAAATCTACCCTTGTGAACAGAAATAGAATTATAATCTAAATGAAAATACTAATATAAATAGAGGGGTAGATAAAAAAATAATTGTGGTATATAACCCCATGTATAGTGTTATGAACAACAACATAAACAATGTGAATTTAATGCATTTTCTAAGAAGGTGAAATTGATCATTATGTTTTTCTTGGGCTACGGATGGACAACATTTATGGGACTATTATATTTTCTTATCACGGAATAGTGGACCTTCTTCATAAAACAATTACTTTTTATTATTAATTAATATTATATTGAGAAAGATACTATGTTCTTTTATTATTTTGATGTATATGTTGGACAATGGTGGATGTTGATCTAGAATTAAAATATAATGGTTGGTGCAGAATCTTCAGTGTGGAAAGTCATTATGAATATATTTTGATACTTGAATTTATCGAAAACTCTTCAACCCAATATAGATTGAATTTTTTTGGGTATTAATTAGATGTTGATTTAATATTTTCCAATATTTAAGGTATACTCTATATGTAATACAAAGAAATGTTTTCAGTTTTTAACAATAATTATTGAATATTAGAAAAATTATTTAGTGGGTTAAAACCATATCACTAAAAATATCCAGTTATCCATTAAAAAAAGATTTATAATTACATTTTTCAAGTTATATTAAATTAGATATAGACATTGAATAAAATTTTCCGGTAAATATAGATAAAAATATGGGATGAAGCTTCAATTTATATTATTAAATGATAAATGAAGAAGGAATATACAACTACCCACATATCAATTATTTATAAATAAACATCATTATAATTTCTGAAATTTAAAATTGAAATTATACATGATTTATATTAAATGGAATGAAGACAATAAATTACAAAAATTCATGAATAATTTGACCAATAAATGTAATAATATAAATAATTACCCAATGCATCACATACGTTTAAATTATTCAACGTTAAGGTACATTACAACTACCCATTCTCGTTCACCAAACCAATGGTCCATGAGGGGAATCATTGTTAGTGAAAACCCAATATGACGTTGAATTTTATATCATATACCTTCACAAATATTAAGGCATGGAAATAAAATAACACAATACATGGGGCACTAACTACTTACAAAACTATGAAAATGATTTATTTCATTATAGTAACATATAGTGCTATATATTATGAAATATTGATGTATCTATTGAATATCTTCCTCTATACCAATAAATAATGATATATGTGAAAAAAAACTAGTGGTGAGATAACTTCAATTTTAGTTTTGGACCCTTTTATGTTTTGATTTTTGGAATTATATAATGTTCTTGTATAAATTAATTGAATATTTCGATTCTCATTTAGAAAATTCATCTCTGATATGGGTGTTAAAACCCAATGAATAATCACATCTTTCTAAAAGAGGTTCATCAAAGAAATTAATCAACCTAATGTACATTTATATTGTAACAGACTATATTGATATATTACTTGATTAAATTCCAGGCCTTTTTTTGATTGTGGGGTTGAGTTATCAATATTACTCATACCCTTATAGGAAATTATATACAAAATCCTCAAAAATATGGAATGGATAAAATTTAATTATGTAAATAAGAAATTTTATGATCATTTATACAAAGGTTTTATATTCCCTAGTCTATCACCATGTGGTGAACATGTGTTCTCTATCAAGAATAATGATGGATAATAAATATATGAATATTTATTCAATAACTTTATAAGATGACCATAAACAAGTATTGATAAAAAAAATTAATATGGTAGAGAAGACTATAGTTCTTACATTGGTTCATTTCTCCAGATGTTGTCATTTTAATTTAAAGAGATGAGATTTTTAAAAGGAAACATTCCATACATGATTCAGAAAAAAGGGTTCATGGTGATTCCATTAGGGCTTAAAAATTCCTAGAAACGCAGTATGGACAAGATGAATATAGTGCTCAAAGTGTGCATTAATATATTTTTTGGGTTATTTATAGATGATAATGACATATATTCTATGATAATATTATAATATAAATATTTTTTTTTTCTAAATATGTTATGGAAGAATAATTTATATTTTATGTTCTGTATGTGTGAAATATATAGGTATAAAGTCACATTTTTGGCCATGTGGACACATCTGTGGGAATAACTATAGACCTCTCATAGATAAATAATATTATGAAAATGCCCAACCAAACATTTATTAGAAATATAAATAGTAATATTGGATTATAAATGTACTACAGATTCCTTGTGAAAAACATTTCATGATTTTCTTCACCGCTAAAAAAGTTATCCTTGAAAAGGGTAATTTTTGTCTATATTTAAGAATATAAGAAAATATTTAAGGAACCCCAAGATGTTCATAGTCACTATAACATAACTCACACTCCCCTTATATGGATAATTATTTAGGATATACAATAAAATATTAAATAATGGATTCAGTTTTATACCCATGAAAAATGAAAAAGTGAAAATGATTTCATCATAAAAATAAAATATCAATGAGATGAACTATAGAAAACATGATTTGAAATTTGTTTGTGTGACCCCTACATTAATTATTTGGAGGCACTACCTCTATAGATATAAATATAATATATATTATGATACAAGTAGATTAATGTAATATTCAAATAGATGAAGATGGAAATACATTAATGCAGATGGTTTGAGATAGTCAAGGAATATCAAATCTCAGTTCACTACCATCCTTAAAAAATAATATCCGGTATATTATTCTATTTACAAATAAGAACCTATTACTACACTAATTATTTGAAATTAAACATACCTAATCTTTATATATATTAAAATTATAGACCTTGGGATCACAATGTAATGGAAGGCATTGTAAAGACCCCGAAATTCCATGTAAATTAATAATTTTTTAATTATATGGGAATTTTACGAGTCCATGAAAATTGACAGCACATGAATTCTGATGCCCAATATTCCTGGAGTTAATTTTTGAACTTTTTTTAGGTACGTTTAGTAAATGAGTGAGCGGGGTTTTTTACCATATGAACTGGTGCTCGGAATTTTAATATGATGACAGCGTTGAACTTTCAGCGCTAGTATTCGATTATGGAGACCATCACCTCGACTGCAGTAGGTCAAGGGTGAATGTTAGTCTTCATGTTTTACATGGAAATAAAAAAATAAAATAAATAACAAGTTTTGTTTTATTTTTATTGAAACCTATCTACAAGGGATATGTTGGTGTGGACCACCTAAAGCCTCTTAAATGGGAGAAAAACCTTTCAACTCTGCATTTAATTAGTCGAACCAATGAAAATTTATTAAATGTGTCAACATTTAATTGTACCAATGTAAATTAGTTGTTTATACCCATCAAATACTATGTAATAGATTCGTTGGAATTTAGAAAGGTTCCTATTAAATGAACCTTCATAAATTTCATGATCGTTACAGACCCTCTCCCTTTCCTATATATATGGAGTTTTGGGGGAAAGATCGGGCATGACTTCACCAAGAGACGAAGCTCTGGTAAAGTATTGCGACGCTCGACACTTGGAAGACGGAGTCGGTTCTGGTGAGTTGTGGCGATCAACACTGAAACCCCAAACGAGGATTGGCAATAAAGCGACGTCATTGAAATCTATTGCGAGAACAGTGAACACAGACCCACTTCCTCAACTGCAGGATTTTATCCATCATTCACAAGGTAGGGTTTGTTGTTTTGAATACCCCCTTACCCATTCATGACGTTCTTCGTGATTCAAGAATTATTGAGTCTCTTTCTACCACCCCAACGGGGATGGTGTGGGCCAATCGAACATGGACCAACCTCTCTGCAATTTCCTTGTGGTTCTTGATGTGTTCTTCATGATGGATTAGGACCACGACTGGTGCCGACGATTGGCACTGTTGGGATTCGAGAGCAGCGGTCGGCACCATGGCCAGCTGCGATGATGGCGGCGGCATCACCGTGCCCCCAGAGAAAGGTTGAGGCGGACAAAGGGCAGCGGCCGGGAAAAGTCTGGTCATGCGATGGGGAGGTGGCAGCGAGCGTCTGTGCCACCCGGCGAGCGACCATGCCACCCGACGAGCGTCTGCGCCGCCCGACAAGCATCTGTGATGCACTGCGCGCATCTACGCCACCCTGAAATCAAGAGTCACGACACGAGGATACTTCAATGATGGAAGGGTGGCCAAATGAGGTGGCCACCATTGGAGGCACGACGTTCGACCACTCTGTGTGGAGAGGGATGCCCATGTGTCCAGTCACGGCACCATAGGCCGCACCCGCGGGCCTCCACCATGGGTCGCACATCGGACCACCTTCGTGGGCCGCCAGCGAGGGCCTCCTTCATGTGCCACCTAGTGAGTCGTTCCACACTAGTGGGGCGGGCCGGGTTTACCCATACCGGGTCGTGTCAGCCCAGGGCGGGTTGGGGCGGTTCAGTCTGACCAAGTCGGACCTGACCCAGACCAACTTCGACCATTTTCGCTCATTTGTTCATATCTTGAGCTAGGGGTTTCTATTTGATGAACTGTCAGTAGCGCCAGAAACCTTCAAGCAAGAGGTACCGTTTGGGATACCCCACATGAGTTTTGGATAATGTTGGGGAATGACCGAGTTGGATTAAAAACGAATCCAACCGGGACCTCGGGACAAAAAGGATAATAACTGACAGACCTGACGTCCGATTGACGCACTATCGGTTGCATTGATAACCTGTTTACATGGAGGTCCTTTGGGATACTTCTCTCTGGGACTTTATTGAATTTTGAGTATCGACCTATGGATTTAAGAGAGGATCCTCCTGAAATCAAGCAAACTTAGTTCGTGAACCCGGTAGGTTGCTGTAACATGAGAAAGGGATCCTTTGTGGGTCTGTGCTCGAGGATCCCACATGGATCCACTCTAGGAATCCATGTGAGACTACTCTAAGATCTTGTGTCATTCCATTTTACTATGATCCAGTGTGGGTCTGATGATGTACTAGGATCCTATGTGGGTTTTTTGTACTATGATCATGTGTGGGTCTGACACTATACTAGGATCCTATTTGGGTCTGTTGTACTAGGATCATGTGTGTGTCTAATGATGTAATAGGATCCTATGTGGGTCTACTATACTAGGATCTTGTGTGGGTCTGATAATGTACTAGGATCATGTGTGGGTCAGATGATTTACAAGGATCTTGTGTGGGTTAGATGATTTAGGATCCTACATGGGTCTTCCTCTTAACAGAGTAAGATGACTCAGTAGTAACATATAATCATATCTAATGATGTACCTATGTTATACCTGGTGTGAGATGAGTCTTTGAATTTGTGGAATTCGTTTATGTGGCATAACTGTATGGTACATACCTTTGTGGTAATATTTCCTTCGTGGAACAGTTGTACTTTGGATAAGAAGTTGGGCCTTCTATTTCCTCATGGATGAGATGGGTAATATTTGATTACTTAGGTATATGTATGGGTATATACCTAAGTAGGGTTGTCATTGGTTTACATGATTTTTGGTTTATCCTTTGTTGATTTTGTGAAACCTTAAGGTTCTTGGGATCCCTACTGAGTATCGTTATACCCAGCCCTATACGGGCTTCACCAGCACCTTGTTGTGTTTGGTGCTGACGAAGGACATCGATGATCGGGGATGAGGGTACCAGGAATGGATGGTACCCGGAGGTAGACTATACAGCATGTCGGTATGCAGAGGAGATGGGCGGATGTGGAGTGATAAGGAGGAGATCTGTACCTACACTTAGGTAAGAACCTTGGAGAATGACCCAATAGTTGTTTTTCTCTTTCATCAGTTGTATTGTATTTCCAATTATAGTTGTACCTTTACTGTTGGGCTTGTATTTCGACCCCTCTTACATTAATAACTCCTTTTTCTATACATTTTACTTGTGTTTGTATCTTTTTGTGTTCTTGGTTGAGTGTATTTACATGATATAAATGTAATTCCTTCTCAGTTTTAGGGGATAAGCCTTTCGGTGCTAGTCGCCAGCCCCTGGACTATGGAAGGTGGGCTTGGGGTAGTCATGACATAGGCCTTGGGGGACGGTTCATGAAAAATTGGTATCAGAGGAGTCGGTTCTACCATAGAACATTGGACTCTGATCATTTCAACGGCAATATTGTTAAGTGTAGTGAGTGTGGTTTTCAGTTTAGTGAATCTAGGGTTGGTGTGGTAGCCGACGTATCCATACACGAGGACTATAACTTCTGATTTCTGACTCAGTACACGAAAACACTGATTATGTGTGTGCTTAGAAAAGTTTTGCTTGTGATCTTTTTGAGTTATCTCACCAGGTATAACATATTGACTATGGTGCACCTATTTCTTTTCAGGATGCCTCCATGCAAACAGCCAGATAGGTTTCCAGGTATAGTATGTAATGATACCCTACATATTGGAAAGGCCTTGTTGTAGGGTCCTTTATCAGTAGGGGCACCATTGGAGGCACCAATGGTACCATTAATCATTTTTCCACCAATGAACCCATCTATAATAGCAGAGGGTGCATGCCTCTTGAGAACGTTGCATGAGTTCTAGTTCCAGAGGCCACCGAGGTTCAGGGGATAGATGGACCCATGGGTGGCTGATGATTGGTTAGAGGTCATGGTGAGAGTCTTCCAACTAGTAGGGACACCAGCTGATCACATAGTGGTCCTTTCCGCATGTCTTCTACTACCAGAAGCAGGCATATGGTGGATCTTGATGCACCTAGTTCACGACGATGTGACACATCTCTGGGAAGACTTTGAGAGCATGTTTCAGGTAGAGTTTGTCACAGCGACCCTTCGCACAGTGCATAGAGAGGAGCTTCTTCATTTGCAGTAGGGCAGCATGACTGTGGCTCAGTACTCAGTGAGGTTCACCACCCTCTCGTGCTACTCCACTGATATTGTGTGGGACCCATTCTTCAGGGCCCGGATCTTTGAGCAGGGGATCAGGCGGGAGATCAGGGCATAGATGATTTCTCCCAGCATCCCGACACAGGTGGGGGTGTTAGAAAAAGGCCTCTTAGTAGAGCGTTTTCTTACTGAGAAGTCACCAGAAGTAAGACCCACCTCTTGGCATCACATAGCAGAGTCTTATGAAGCTGGAAGAAGATAGATTTCACCGAGGTCCAAGAGGACTTGGACTATAAGTGGATGACTACAGGATTCAGGGTTTGTTGTGCGGGGCACCGGAGACAGAACCAGTCATGCAAGGAGTAGGAAATGTTTCACATGCGGTGGGTAGGGTCACATGGATTGTGACTTCCCGACCCACCATGCAGATGATCAGCAAATGGTCTAAGGACCGCCTACGTAGAAAAATAGGTTCAACCGAGGAGGACCGCAGGGAGTCGACGGACGTGGAAGAGGGGTAGGTCATGCAGCTGGCTATGGGTGATGATTCTAGATACTATCGCCACCCCCACCAGGTGATCCACCCTGACCACAGGGAGTAGGTTGACATGCGAGAACTCATCTCCAGTGATCTGAGGCCTATGACCATAGCACTCCAGAGATGATATGAGTTACAACCATTATCTACTCCACCTTAGATGTAGAACTTATAGACATATGTTCCAGTCATTCATTTATTTCCACTGCCCTTGTTCAAAGATCAGTGATTCCGGTGGAGCCTTTGGCTCAATACTTACTGCTAGAGACTCTTACGGGAGCAGATTCAATGATTACACGCTGGTGTTGGCAGTGTGATCTTACTCTAGGAGGCGAGAGCTTCAGCTGGGATCTCTAAGTAGTGGTGTCAAGGCCATATGACATCATCCTGGGTATGGATTGGTTATCTAAATTACATGCCCAGATCGTCTATATTAGGCACAAATTGGGGTGCGTCCATAGGGATGGGACTAGGTATACCTTCACTGGCAAGAATATAACCTATTCTGCATAGAATGGACATACCTAGAAAAGAGTGATGTCAATCGATCATTAGTTGGATAACCTTACCCTCAGAGAGGTTGATGTGGAGATTCCGAGTTATCATGTAGTGGTGGATTAGTATGTGGATGTCTTCCATGATGATGTTTTGGGTCTACCACCATAAAGAAATGTGGAATTTTTCATTGAATTAAAAACTGGGATGAAATCGATATCTACACCAGCGTATCAGATGGCTCCCATGGAGCTTCGTGAGCTATGGGTACAGCTAAAGGATATGTTGGGGAAGGGGTTCATCCGACCTAGTGTTCCTCATTGGAAATCCCCGATTTTTTTCTCCAAGAAGGCAGATGAGAGATTGAGACTTTTTGTTTACTATCGATGCCTAAATTAGGTGACTGTGAAGAACAAGTTCCAACTTCTGAAGATTGATGTCTTCTTTGATCTGCTGAAGAATTCACTATGGTTCTCAAAGATAGTCCTCAGATTAGGATATCACCAACTCAGAATACAAGATGAGGATGTGCAGAAGATGGATTTTAGATGTCAGTACGACCATTATGAGTTCTTGGTTATTCTATTAGGAATGTCCAATGCTTCAACAGTGTTTATGGGACTCATAAAGATGATCTTTCATAGATACCTTGATCAAGTTCTATTAGTCTTCACCAAAAACATTCTGATCTACTCGGATACCTAGGGGGAGCATTCTTATCACTTGTAGGTAGTTCTGGACAAACTCTGAGAGCACCAGATTTATGGTAGGCTCTCGAAGTGCTAGTTCTAGATCTGAGAGGTTCACTTTCTGAGACACGTCATCTCAATGGCTGGAGTTGCAGTGGATCCATTGAAGATTGAGGATGTACTTGTTTTGGATCCACCCAAGAGAGTGATATAGGTAAAGAGTTTCTTGGGTTTGGATGGACACTATCGGAGGTTTGTGCCAGAATCCTCTAAGGTTTCAGCACCTTTATCCGCGTCGACGAAAAAAGGGAAACCCTTCATGTGGTCAAAGAGATGCCATCAGAGTTATCAAGATCTGAGGCAGAATCTAACTAGTTCTCCCATATTGAGGCTTCTAAAGAAGGGTGTTGGGTACGTAGTCTACTACGATGCATTACAGACCATACTCGGATGTGTTCTGATGCAGGAGAGAGCAGTTATCATGTATGGTTCTCAATAGCTAAGACAACATGAGTAGAACTATGCTACCCATGACCTAAAGTTAGCAATAGTGGTCTTCGCCTTGAAGATGTGGAGACATTACTTGATGTGCAAGTGTTTTACGGTTTACTCTAATCACAAGAGTCTCAGGTATATCAAATCATAGAAGGACCTGAACCTAAGACAGGGATGTTGGCTCGAGATCCTCCAACACTATGAATTCAATATAGTCTATACTCATGGGAAGGGTAATGTTGTAATAGATGCACTCAGTAGAAGATATGGTATACAACTGCTTAGTGAGGTGACAGAGAAACTGACAAATCTGCAAATATCCTTTGTGGATCGAGATGGAGTAGCTTTTCTTCAGTCTCTTACAGTTACTCCCCAAATTCTTTAGTAAGATAGGGAGGCACAGCGTGGGGACATTGACTGCGAGGATCAATGTGCTCAGATATCCATAGGTCAGGCACCTGATGGATTTTATGAAGGTGGGGAGCATGTCATCCTTTTTAGAGGACGTACAATGGTACCAGTTTCACTTCAGGTGGAAGTGTTGAGGGAGTTATACACATATGCTATGGTGGTACATTCATGAGTGGTGAAGATGTATCAGGATCTCCGATGACAGCATTGGTGTCTGGCAATGAAGAATGTAGTTGCAGAGTTTGTCTCTCGGTGCTCAATTGTCAGCAAGTGAAGGCGAGGCATCAAGTACTAGCAGTCTTAGTGTAACCTTTTGAGGTTACAGAGTGGAAGTGGGATGAGATATCAGTGGACTTCATTATAGGACTTCCACGTATATCCAAAATCCATGATTCTATTTGGGTGATCATCGACCAACTCACCAAGTCGGCCCACTTCCTATCATTCAGAGAGTAGGGTTCAGTAGAGAACTTGGGACGCCTCTATTTGCAGAAGATTGTGTGGATACATGGAGTAACCTCAACGATTGTCTCCTATTGGGATTCATGATTCACTTCCTGGCTATGGAAGGGGTTATAGGATGATTTCAGGAAGCAACTTTGTTTAAGCACCGCCTTCCATCCTAAGATGGATGGCCTGGCTGAGCAGACCATTCAGATCTTCAAGGACATGATGTGTTCTTTCGTCCTCGACTTCAGTCATAGTTAGTAAGAACATTTGTCCTCAGTAGATTTTTTATATAACAACAACTATCACTCCACCATTGGAATGGAACCTTTTGAGGATCTGTACGGATGACCTTATAGATCTCCTTTGTGTTGGACTGACCCTGGGTAGTCAACACTTAGGGGACCAAAGATGGTACGATCTACCATGGAGAAGGTGTAGATCATCCAGGAGAGTATGAATACTGGACCGAGTAGGTATAAGTCATATATAGATAGGATACAAATACCTCTAGAGTTCATGGATAGTGACCACGTCTTTCTATAGGTCTCAGCCCGACGAGGTTTGCAGAGATTTGGTCGGGATGACAAGTTATATCCAAGGTTCATTAGACCCATTCTGGTCCTCAATAGAGTTGGGTAGGTTGCTTACCGCCTAGAACTTCCCCCTCAGTTGCACCGGGTGCACGACGTTTTCCATGTATCCCAGCTAAGGAGATACGTGAATGACCTATCACATATCATCAACTACGATGAGCTGGACATCGATGATGGAGAGACATTTATGGAGGTTCCAGTGGATATTGAGGAACAACATAAGAGAGTCCTTCATTGGCGATCGATGCCTTTGGTGCGTGTATATTATAAGCACGAGAACCTCCAATAGAGAAGATGGGAGCGGGATTCTGAGATTCGTTCTTAGTACCCCCACTTGTTTTCATAGTTTTTGTGATGTGGATTTTGGGGATGCAAAGCCCTATGGTGGGGAGAATGTAAGGACCTAGAAATTACATGTATTTTTTTTTAATTATTTGGATATTTTATGAGTCCGCGAAAATTGACGACACATGACTCTGAGGTCCGGTATTACCAGAGTGAATTTTTGATCTATTATTCAGGTACGTTCAGTAAACATGCAAGCGGGTTTTGGTAAATTATGAATCAGTGCTTGGAATTGAAATATGAGGACATGGTTGAACTCCCAGCACCAGTATTAAATTAATGAGAGCATCACCTCGACCGCAATAGTTCAAGTGTGAATGTTAGTTTTCATGTTTTATGTGGAAATAAAAAATAAAATAAAGAACAAGTTTTATTTTATTTTAATTGAAACCTCTCTACATGGGTTATGTTGGTGGGGACCACCTGAACCCTCTTAAATTAGAGAAAAACCTTTCAACTCCCCATTTATTAAGTTAACCCAATGAAAATTTATTAAATGTGTCAACATTTAATTGTGCCAATGTAAATTAATTTTTAAACCTATCAAATACTAATTAACAACGCCATTTAAATTTAGGAAGGTTCCTACTAAATGAGCCTTCATAAATTCCACAATCATTACTTACCCTCACCCTCTCTTATTTATATGATGCTTGGGAAGAAGGATTTGGCACGGCTTCACCAGGCAATGAAGCTCTTGTAAAGTTCCATGATGCCCAACACTTGGAGGATGGAGCTGGTTTTGGTGAGTGGTGGCAATCAACACCAAAACCCCAAACGAGGATCAACAATCAAGCGACGTTGTTGAAGGCTGTTGCGGGACCAGCGAACACAGACACACTTTCTCAACTGCAGGATTTTATCCATCATTAATGAGGTAGGGTTTAATGTTTTGAATACCCCGCTACCCATTCTTGACGTTTTCATGATTCAAGAATTATTGAGCCACTTAATACCACTATAAAATGGAGGGTGCGGTTCAAGCGAACATGGCCTGAACCCTCTATAATTTCTACATGGTTTTTTGTATGATATTCGCAATGGATGAGGACGTCGACTGGTGCCGATGATATGCACCAGTCAGATTCAAGAGTGGCAGCCAGCACCACGATCCGCCGTAATGATGGTGGCAGCACGAACACACCATTGGAGAAGGGATGTGGCAGAGTAAGGGTAGCGGTCGGGTGGAGGCCAGCCACATGATGGGGTGGCAGCGGCGCATGTCCATGCCGCCCAGCTAGCAAGATCTGCGGTCGTGGGAAGCTCACCGCAATCCCCCATCATGACTAGCCATGGCACCACAGGTAGCTCCCCGCGATCTGCCGTCGAGGGCCACCACCGTACGCCGCCTTCGTGGGCCGCCACCACGGGCCACCTTCACGGTCCGCCAACGTGGGTTGTACTGCGGGCCACCTTCATGGTCTTCCAACGCGGGTCATACCGCGGGCCGCCAACGCTATCTGCCAACGCAGGCCGCCTCTGTGAGCCATCACCGCAGGAAGCCTTCGCAGACTATGTTGGCGGGCCGGGCAGGATTATGCGGTCTTGGTCGTGGCAGGTCGGTCTGACCGGGTCAGACCAGAACCAGACCAACTTCGACCAATTTTGATGTTTCGGCCGTTTCTTGAGCTATGAGCAGCAGTTTGATGAACCTTCAACGGCACCGGAAACCTTGGAGCCAGACGGACCATTTGGTATACACCAATTGAGTTTTGGATAACATTGTGGTATGACCATGTTGGATCGAACCTGAATCCAACTGGTCCCTCAGGACTAAAAGGACAATAACTCATAGACCTAACGTCCGATTGACGCACCGTCTATTGCGTTGAGACCCCTTTTACATGGTGGTCCTTTAGGATACTTTTATATGGTAATTAATGGCAGTAGAAGTATTAACCTATGTCTTGAGGATCGGATCCTCCCAGAATCAAACAAGATTAGTGCGGGAACCCTATAGCTGGCTGTAACATGAGAAAGGTATCCTTCGTGGGTCTGTGCTCGAGGATCCCACATGGATCTGCTCTAGGAATCTAGGTGGAACTAATCTAGGATCTTGTGTGGGTCTGCTGTACTAGGATCATGTGTTGGTCTGATGATGTACTAGGATCATGTGTGGGTCTGCTGTACTAGGATCATGTGTGGGTCTAATGATTTACAAGGATCATGTGTGGGTCTACTGTATTAGGATCCTCTGTGGGTATGATAATGTACTAGGATCCTGTATGGGTCTATTGTACTAGGATCCTATGTGGTTCTGATGATGTACTAGTATTCTGTGTGGGTCTGATGATGTACTAGGATCTTGTGTGTGTCTGATGATTTGGATCCTACATGGGTCTACCTTTTAATAGGGTAAGATGATTTAGTAGGTACATCTAATCATCTCTACTACTCTACCCAAGTTATTCATTCTGTGAGATGAGTCTTTACCTTTGTAATATTATTCTGTGTGGCATACCTGTGTGGTAGTTACCTTTGTGGTAATCATTCCTTTGTGGAAAATTTATACTTGGGCTAAGGATTTGGGCTTTATGTTTCCTCATAAATGAGATGGGTAATAATTGATAACATAGGTATATGTATGGGAATATACCTAAGTAGGGTTTTCACTGGTTTACATGCTTTTTGGTTTATCCATTGTTGATTTTGTGAAACCTTCAGGGTCTTGGGGTCCCTACTGAGTATCGTTATGCTCACCTCTACATGGGCTTCACCCGCACCTTGTTATGTTTGGTGCAGAAGATTGACATCACTGATCGGGGCTGGGGGTACCAGGACCGGACGGAGCCCGGAGGTGGACCATACGGTGTGTCAGAACGTAGAGGAGACGGGCGTACATGGAGTGATGAGGAGGCGATCTGTACCTACCCTTCTGGTAGGAACCTTAGATGACGACCCAGTTGCGGTCTTTCTCATTCTTTAGTTGTATTGTATTTATAGTTGTACTAGAACCTTTATTATTGGTCTTGTATTTCAGCCCGTCTTACTTTCAACACTCTTTTTTCTATACAATTTACTTGTGTTTGTATCTTTTTGTGTTCTTGGTTTAGAATGTTTATAGTATATAAAGGAAATGACTTCCTAGTTTTAGGGGATACACATTTTTATGCTAGTCGCCAGCCCCTGACATATGGAAGGCGGGCTTGGGGTATTCATGGCATGGGCCCCAGGGGACGGGTCGTTACAGGCATCCTACATTGCCTAAATGATTTCCTAACCATTTATCCAATATAAGATCATAGATGATGAAATGTATGACTATGATCATTAAAATATTCTTAAGGAAACAATTTTAGAGAATCTACAGTAATTGCGAATTAGTAATGATTGAGTCATTCAGTTAAGAACAAGACACTTCATCATTTCAACACCTGAGAAAAATAAAGAGTCATTGGATCATATATATGATGAACCTTTCCTATAATACACATCAAATCATGATTTCATACACAATATAACACATGATACAACTAGAATATTGATAAGTATAGTCTCTATGGGTAATTAGGCATATTATGTGAAATCATTGTATAGGGTGTACATCAATATTACTGAAAACAACATTAGTTATCTCATTATATTCCATCGTATATAAAAATATATGGAATAACCAAGGGAATTCATAAAAAAGGAGTGATATATAAATCCTATTATGAGAATAAACATTGAATAAGATGAATAAATTGGTAAATTTTAAAGAATATGAAATTAAATGGGACATAAAAATTGTGGTCATAAAAAATATGAACAAATATACATGATAAACAAGAAAAAATAAAGGCAACATGCGAGAGTGGAAACTAAATTAAACACCTCATCATAGACATAGGTCAAGGATAACCTCAAATACATCAGAACATGGTTTAAAAATTCCCATGTGGATTATGTTCACCCAAAATCTATTTTACGATGTCACATGAGAGTAAAACATTAACCAATACATTGGGGTTCTAAATAATTCTAATTTCACCCATACCTTTCATATCATGTACATTCATAAGTGTGCCACATATAAAATTCAACATAGGATAATATTTAAACATATTTAATACCATGATTAAGGTATTTGGAATAGATACATGTAATTCCTAAATCAATGGAGTACATGCATTTCTAGTTGAATATACCTCAGTTCAAATGGTGATAGTATTCACAATACAATGTTTTGGCGTGATAAAAATATAGTGGTATTACAATAGAATAATGATTGTACAAAAAGAATCATAAAATGGTTTAAAGATAGATAAAAGAATATTTAATAAATTATAAAAAAATTAATGTAATAAATTAAATGAAAAAATATCCCAACATTAGGAATATGAAATAAAATTTATAAAATGAAGAATATGCTTAAGCAATTTGAATGGTGGGATCCATTAAAATGGAAAGGTGGTTCCAAAATCATGGGATTCCATTCATGAGATATTGGGGAACCTTGAGAGCACTCTAGGTAGGTTAGGATACAGTGAGGATGTTTTCATTGATTTTTGATTCATGAAAAATATTATATTGGTTGGGTTTATATATAAATAGAGAGTGGAGTTATTTATTAATTTACAACACTATGTTTTGTAATCTATATAATAATGTAATCAAAACTACAAAAATTATCATGGTTTTTTCTATGGTTTCTTCTAGATAGAACTGGTATTGAATATTTTTTTAACTCCTAGAGGATAATGTTTTAAAATATTACTCTTTGTTATGCATGAATTAGTCATTTTCTAAAAGAAATTATTTTTAATCCTTAAAATATAATAAGGGTATTGTGGGATTCATAAATTAATTATAGATGTAGTCAACTAATTTAGAAATTATATTATATTAATGGATAACCATTTATTTTTTCATGGATGTCCTTTATAAAATTTATCATATCATTTTTTATTAGGATGTCATAAAACACATAGTATATTTATATGATATTTAGTATTTACTTGATAATTTAACAGATATAGAAAAAACAAAATAATTTATTATTTGCTAATTTCGAAAGTCTGATTCCAAAAATTGAATATATTTTTTGAAATTATTTTTTAAAATACAAAAAAATTTACTTCTAGAATAATAATTTGCAATTATTGGGAAATGTGGGATTTTTTAACAATAAAAGTTTTAAAACTCTTATATAAAATAAATATGACTTCATAAAAATTATATTATAATTTATGTTTAATAAAAAATATTAAATAATAATAATTTATTAAAATAAAATTTATTTAAAAAATCGATTAATTCCTAAAATGGAATGTCATAGTAGAAATATCATTCAAATTAGACTTGTCCTGGTTGGTGATGACTCTCTGTGGTCATAGAAGAGACCAGTGTTCAATTTTGTATGGATGCATATTTCTTAGGGGGATACTATAACATATATTATAACCAGTACTATTCATTACCATACTAAACAAAACTATTCACCTGTTTCAACCTTCAAGCCATCGGTTAGGTCCTCAGGTCCAACAACACCATCGGTCCATTAAGGCTTTTGGGCCACCTCAAGGCCGTTGAGACACCTCAAGGACATTGGGCCACCTCATGGCCTTCGAGCCACATGTAATGCAGATGGGACAAGAAAAATTTTAAGGAAAAAATCTCTAGATGAGGATTAAAGATTAGATTAATTCACCAGTGAAGGGATAACTATAATTAAGAGAATGAGAGGATATTACCTTTATATAGGCACCAGGCCAATGTATTTCAACACAAGACTACTAGCTATATATCCTTGTGATTGTGGAGAGCTGGTTTCATTGTAATTTTTAGGGAAGGGAAATTTTATGATTCTTATTTCAGATGAATTCTTCTATGTCCTATGGGTACTTTACTGTGTGTCTAAGACTATAGTCCATGTAAGGGTACCCCCTCATCCTATAAAAGGGGGTTATCAAAAATCAATAAAAATTTAAGGCCATTATCCCATTCTGATATAGTAGAAATAAAAAATTACATGAAAAATCATTTATTTGTTTGATCGAATCAAAGAAATTATCTTTTATAATGTATGCACATTAAGAAGTAAATATAAGAATAATTATACTGAAAATAATCTATACATATTCATATTATTTTGGTATCATTATATATCAATGTATTACACTGGAAAACTTTCTAAGGTTAAGAGGTGTAATAGTGTGATTTTCGTGGATTGGTACTGCATACATGGTTTGGTTCATGATCTCTAGGATCTTGAAAATATCCATTAAATGGTTTCACAAATTCATTTGTCATTGGTTATCATAATGGTAAAGGTCAAGTGAAACTCCTAGTTATTCTACCTCCCTTGTAATATCTGATAAATGAGATTCATATGGTATGATCCCAGGGGTTGAGGTCATCACTCCCTCTGCCCATTTCAATTTGATTTTTCAAAAACCTTATATTTATACTAATCATATGATCATTGTTCACTAGATATATTATCAATTATATAGATTCATAGTAATTTAAATATAATTGGATATAATAAACCCTAATAAGTGCATGAGTTTTCTATATCCAAAATACATAATCTGACATTTAAGTAAATCAAAAAGGGGATTTTATTTATAAAATTTAAATTCATTACAGTATTTCCCCCTTGTAATATTTCACCTTTATAATTTTAATTTCACAACCTAAAATAGATTTTGATATCCCTGTTTCATCATCTCCACTGGTTCCAACATCGCTTCTTGGAACTTGTGGTTAATCTATAGCACACTGACTAGGTCAATTGTCTTATTTCTTAGAAATTATTCATGATGATCTAGGATCTTCATAGGCTTATACATGTATAAGTGATAATTATCAAATGATAAAACCCCATGATTCATAAAATGTGAGGTGAATTTTATGTAATTATGAATTTTTGATACATGGAACACATCATTCACTTGAGGTAATTTGGATGGGGTTGCTAGGTTATAGGACACCACTCTGATGTGATAAATGATCACAAAGGTATCTATATATATTGGTCTGTTATTTCCTATAAGGAATTGGCATTATTACATTAAAAAATATTTAATTTTATTCAAGAACTCACTTGATTTTATATAGAATTACTTTTCAGGATTATATTTTTATAGAATTGGGATATAACACCATCCAAAAAGATAAGATACCACAAAAATAGAATTGATTTCTTCCAAAATATAATACATTTTAAATAAAACATGTTTTCGTTGAAAAATATTCATAATATTTAACATGGATTCATTATTTTTCTTAAAAATACCTATAACCTAATCATTTAAAAACATGGGATAATCACTAAATGGTAATTTAGGGATATTAAAAAAAGGAAAGAAAACATTAGTCCATGAATACTTGTACCATATGAAATCATTATAAAAAGTTAGTAATTTTACCCATATAAAAATAAATTCTGGAAATATGAGATTTATATGAGGTTTAAAAAATACATATAGAACAAAAACATAACCATAATGGTATCTTTGGTCTTTACAAACAGAATCCTCAAACCCTCTCAGATACCTTCTAATTTATAACACTCACAACTACCGTATAATTTGTGTAACCATCGCAATTATACATGATGTAACCATATGGCCGACCTCCAAAGTACACATACCCAATGCATTGGAGAGATATATAGGTCAAAAACATCATCATAAACAATTTCCAAGAACCATTACACAATCGTACCTCATGAATAATTCCATAAAAAAATTTCTTTTGAATTTGGTAAAACAATATTTTAAATGTGGGTTTTAAAAGGAAAGTCCCTTATAAATATCATATAATTGAAGAGAGACATAATAGAGAGGATGGAATATGTATATACACTCTATACACACATAATTTATCATTGTATGAAAACATTTACACAAAAAAACAATTTCAATACAATGTAAAAAATTATGTATAAGGTTAATGCAATTAATGGAAATTGGGTTAAGAGTTCCCATACCTTGGGGTTGTCTTGCGTAAAACATGTTTAAATATCATGTATAATGGTTAAATTATTGTTAATCATATATTAAATAGGCATATTAATTTTTATAGTTCTGTATATGATTATTTCATTACAATATTTCTCCCTTTATTGTTGGTAGTTTTTTCCTTCTAATGTTTTGGGTGTTTTCTTTACATGATTTCCATGATCGGTTCATGATGGATAATCCTGCCGATTGGAAGTGAAATTATCGAAATTGAGTGGAATGGTATTTATATATTTACAGACCCATAAATTATACATTATATAATTTTGATTTTGGTCAAGAGGAGGATCCATATGTTAAAACATTATTGATATTATTTTAGGTCATTTGGGAAATTCTTCGATCGTAATGAACTCAATTTTTTTTATAAATTAATAACATGGGTACAAAATGATTAAAAAACCTTATATAATATATAATAAATAAATTATAATATAATTAAATCATAATATTTTTTTCATTACCAGTATAGAAGGTAGTAAATGAAATTTAAATGGCATCGCCCATGATGTCGGTAAATCGACACATCACAGATGGTGCTTTAATTTCATTAATACGTGGGAGAGGCGAAGAAGTAAAATGGAGAATCATCCATAAATATGATGAAATAGAGAATATGTAAGATACTAAATCATTCATGACTATTGGATAAGGTTAAATGATTAAAGAAGAAGAATAGAATAGAAAATGAAACGACAAGAAAGAAAACAAAGGAGGATGTTTACCTCTTGTAATCTTCTCATTGAGATCATCGTTAAGGCCATTGTTTTTGGCCTTTTGGGGAGACCAAAAGATCTAAGACGTTTTTAAGGGTCTTGGGAAGAGTATTGGGTAGAACATATGCAAGGCTCAAGGCTTTTGATGTGTGAGAATAATAGGGGAATGAGGGTGGTATTTATAGTGTAAGAGAGGTAGGATTTTAAAATATTTTAATCATTATTATAATATTTTTTTCCAAGACTATGAATAGTATTCATTCCTATGATTAAAATAGTAAAGAGATAATGTGTGTTCAAAAAATTGGACACACATCACTTATTATTTCTTTAATTATGTATTTAACTAATAATTTTAATATATTATATTTTACTATATTGCAATATTCATAAAAAATTCAGGATATTCAAAAAAATCCCAAAAATTCACAGTAAAATTTTTTCGAAGTTTACATTTCAAAAATGAACTCCATTTTTTTAAATAAGTTTTTAAATATTAATAATATTTTTTAAAATAAAAATATAATTTATCCAAAAATAACAAGTTTAAATATATTACTCCTTTTTTAACACCTTGAAAAATTATTCAAAAATGTCATTATCATATAGTCGTAAGAAAATAAAACAATAATACAAATTACTATTTATTAGAGTAATATTACTATATATATTACTATTCATAAGGCTATGTTACTATTCACAAAAAAATAATATTGCTTCCATCAGATTCCAAATAACTTACCGATCATAATTGTAGATGATCTTTTTTCAAAATTCAAATCATAAAAGATAGAAATTTATGCCTATAGGCTAGTTATAACTATCTACAAAAAATAATTCATGCATTTAAATTAATTTTTAAAACCTTGTTGGGTTACATAACCCCCACCTTTTGAAAATTGCATCCTCAATTTTTTATTTACTTATTAAACAAGTGAGGGTACCTTTCACTCATAGCATTTTCATATTCCCATATTACTTCTTCAACCACGTGGTTTCTCCAAAAAACCATTACCTAGAAAACTAAATTATTCCAAAATACTTGTTCCCTTCCATCAAGAATCTGAAATTGTTTCTCTTTATTGGAATTTTTCTCGTCTGGTTGAACTACATCTTGGCTCAAAACATGAGACGAATCTGGCACATAAATTATCAACATCAAAATAGGAAAAAGATTGCATACCTGTGATAATCATTGAGGAAAAGCTAATCAGTTGGTGACTGGTCCAACTCACTTTAAAATTTCAAAAGTTCATATGAACCATAGACTTATCTTTACTTTCTTTCCAAAACACATAACACATTTCCATAGTGATATTCTAATAAAAACATGATCACCAACCTCAAAGGAAAGTCTTTAATCCTGTTGTATACATAAATTTTATGCCTGATCTGAGCTATGCTAATGTGTTTTTAGATCATCTTCACATTCTCATCCACTTCTTATACTAATTCAGTTCCTATCAA
This sequence comes from Viscum album, assembly GCA_963277665.1. Taxonomy (NCBI): domain Eukaryota; kingdom Viridiplantae; phylum Streptophyta; class Magnoliopsida; order Santalales; family Viscaceae; genus Viscum; species Viscum album. Next base: position 1,628,704,439 of record OY728155.1, on the reverse strand, counting down.
CTTCCTTTTCCCTAATTTTATCCAAAAAAGATTGAGTTCTACACCGCTTCCCATACAATGAATTGAAAGGTGTCATCTGTATATTCGAATGAAAACTGTTATTAAAAGAGAACTCGGCTAAATAAAGATGTTTATCCCATCTTCCCTGATAGTTCATAGAATAATCCTAAAGCGTATCATTAAAATCCTGATTCATTCATTCTTACCGCCCATCAGATTAAGGATGAAGAGACGTATTGAAACTTAATTTTTCCCCAATGACTTATGAAGTCCCTTCCAAAAGATATAAGAGAACATGGGATCCTAATCAGATACAAAGGAAATAGAAACTACATAAATATTGATAATCTCTTAGAGGTACAATCGATAAAGATGATCCAAAGACATTGTATATTGAATATATTGAAAAAGTGCGGATTTTGTCTCTAGATCAATAATAACCCAAATCTCATTGTTACCTCAAGAAGTGTTAGTTAGTCCCACCACAATGTCCATGGATATATTCTCCAAATTCCACTCTAAAACTGGAAAATACTGAAGCATCGCCTTCAGTAAATTTAGCTCTATTTTAACTTGTTGAGATGTCAAACATTTCACGGTAAAATCTAGAATATCTCTTATTATTCCATCCCACAAATAATACTTCTGAATGGCTTTGTACATCTTATTACATCCATGATGAATTAAAAATATAGAGATATGAGCTTCACAAATAAAAATAAATCTTTGACTTAGAATCAAAAGGCACACAAATCCTTTTATCAAATCATAAAACACAATCTTTATCAAGGTTAAATTATGTAAACATAACCATTTTAACCAATTATACATTTTTCTATAGCTCACAGTCTTCCATCTGCAATTTCATAATTTTGTCTCATATCGATGACTACACTAAAACCTAAAACAAAATAGTTGTATTTCCTGCACCAACAATGTCTATGCCAAAATTAAGAAAATCATTAGTAAAGAGATTTTGTTCCAAGTGTTACATGGCTAATGATAAATGATATTTTTGAATCAAGGAATATGCCACTTTTTTTTCTTTTACTAGATAGTAGTTGATCGAGCAATTATAATACTTTTTATTTTATGCCTTGTTCTCTACCTCGGGATTAATTCCCTCAGAGTGAATATATACTTCAAACTTTTATGGTCAGTATGTATTTGACATTTGGCTCCATATAAATGATGCCTCGAAATTTTCATAGAAAAAACAAAATATTCCAATTTCAAATCATGTGTGGGATAATTTAACTCATGAGGTTTTAGTTTTCATGAAAAATATGTAATTAACTGATCATTATACATTAAAAACCAATTCTTTTCAAATAAGAATCACTATGGATGGAAAAATCACCATATTCGAAAAGTAATTCAAAAACATGATCTTTCACCAAACTCTTACTCAGTTTCTAAAAAAAACATCACATTCTTCTATCCAAATTAATTTATCCCCTTTTATGTAAACATAGTTAACAGGGTATATTACTATACAATTTTTGTAACAATACTTTGGTAATAAATGGCTAATCCAATAAAACTATGAATCTCTGTATCATTTGATGGTCTTGGACATTCATCAACTACTTTTGATTTGGATGGATCAGTTGTTATTTCATCCTTATTTATAATGTTACAATGAGAAGAAATAAGTTTCAACCAAAAATCACACTTTCTGAATTTTCCATACAGTTTCATTTCCATTAAGGTTTTCAATAGAACCCTTAGATGTTGCTCAAACTCCACATTACTCTTAGAAAATACCAGAATGCCATCAATAAACACAACCAAAAACATATCCAAGAACCCATGAAATATTCTATTCATAAGATCCACGAATCCAATAGGAGAATTAGTTATCCCAAATGGTATAACAAATAATTCATAATGCCCATATCTAGTATGAAAAGTTGTTTCGGTTTGTCATCCTCCTACACCTTCAGCTGATGGTATCTAAATCTCAATTCAATCATGGAAAAGTAATATTCTCCCTAAAGCTAAAAAAATAATTCAAGGATATGAGGAAAAGGATGCCTGTTTTTAATATTGATGTTATTCATGTCTCTATAATCAATGCAATGTCTCATGGAAGCATCATTTTTTTTAACAAAAAAAATAGGAGAACTCCATGGTTAAATTCTAGGATGAATGATTCCTTTATCAAGAAACTTTTTCAACTGATTTTTTAATTCAACATGTTCTATTTGATCCATTAAGTATGGGGATTTTTAAATTGTCTTTGAATTATTAATTAAGTCAATTGTGAATTATACTTCCCAATCAGGTATAACACTGGGTAAATCATCAGGAAAATCATCAATGTATTCATTTACCACTAACACATCATAAATTAGAACATTTCCATTTTTTTCAATAATATTAGAATTATAACATTCATTTCCATATTTCAATAGTTTCTCCACTTCGTGATTTGTTATCAATTGTATGGGTTTGTTCTTGTCTAAAAACTGAAACACTTTTTGAAAAAACAACTCCATTAGATCAATAGTAAATATTATCTTGATAAATGGAAATTTAATCCATTCCAAGAATAACATCAAACAATACTAATGGAAAAAAACAAGTTTTTTAGATAATGTCTTTCCACAAGCCATAATAGAATAATTTTTATAATTCCTCTTTTATATAATATTTCCCATTTGCGTTTTTAAAATAACTTTTGGTCTCATTTGTTGAGGTGATATTTCAAATTTACCAAAAAATTCCTCAAAATTAATAGAATGTGTAGAACCCGTATCAAACAAGACATTAAAAAAATCTAGGTAGACAAACCATATATGTGATACAACTTCATTGGATGGCCCGACAACTACTGAGACACTCGCAAAGGATCTCACTACACCTTTATACTTATAGTCTGACTTATATTCAACATTCGGATCTCTCATTGGGTATGTATATTCATAGTGACCCATCTCACCACATTTAAAACACTTTACAGTTTTTTATCAGGATTAGTATTATGTTCATTTTCATTACAATCTCATGCAATATTTCCAAACTTATTACATCGAAAACACTTCCCCTTTTTGGTAAGGCATTCACTAGGGTTCTATTTGCCACAATTTTCACAAACTAGAAATTGCAATCTCTTACTATCAGATTTATTTGGTTGAATATTACCCATAACTTTCTATCTGGAGATTTTCATCTCCTTTTTTTAAAGTACATGTTATCGTCAAAAAAATCCACCTCTACCCTCTCAACACATCATACAAGTCTCTCATAACATTTGAATTCACGGGTGTCCAATGCCCTTTGATACCTTGGCATTAATCCTATCTAAAATCAGTTGTTTTTGCTATTAATATCCAAAATAAGATTTAAATAATACCTCACTAGTCGGGTGATGCTCGTTTCAAAAACAACTACATAATTTTCCTCCTTTTTCTTTAAATCAATAAATTGCTTCTCCATCCTATGTTTCACCACCATATGAAAATATTTTTCGATGAAAATACTTTAAAATTAATCCCACACTAAGGAATAAATCTCTTCTTTATCCCAGATATTTTCGATCCATGAGAACCCTAGACCATCTTCACCTTCAAAATGATAAATAGAAATATTAACATTTTTGACTATCTGAACATCCCATATCATAGAATATCATTTCAAGGGAATTAATCCAACCGTCAGCTACTATTGGGTCAGAAGATCCATTGAAATAATGAGGTTCTTGTATCATAAAATGTACCACTATCATCATTTTTTTTTGTAACTCAGGTTTTTCTCTTGGTTGGATTCCACCATCATTTATTTACTATGTTATATAGTTAATTATTGTCAAAAAATTCTCAGTTCCAATCTCTACCATTCTTGTCTACAGATTCAGAAGGATATCATTCTTCCAGTTCCTCTCCACTTCAGCTACCCGGTTTATTCTATACAAAACCATTATAAAAAAACATATCTTATTCAAGGAAAGATGGTAATATTAAAATTATATATCATTATGAATTAAAAATATCATGGCCCCTATGTTATCTAAACCATCCTATGATACCAACTATAAGGGCCCAACCTTATTAAATTACATAATCTTGAATTTTAGTCAAGAAATCACATTATTTCATATTGATGACCATATTAGGATTATAGTTTTAGATAATTTGGATACAATACATAAATTACATTCAACATTAATATATATAATATACCCCAAAAATAGTATCCTTTTATTCCAAAATATAAGACTTTTTAAAGTAAACATGTTTTCTATAAAAATAATCATAACATTTAACAAGGATTCTGTATTTTTATTACACATATCTATAACCTAATAAAATAATTTCAAAAAATATGATGATCCAAGAAGAACAATAAGGGATATAATTTTATTGAATGAAAAAATTAGTCCATGTATACTTTAACGTATGAAATAATATTAAAAAAGCATACTTGTTACCCATATAAACATACTTTATGATAGTAGAGATTACCATGAGGATTCCAGAAAACATATAGAACATAAATAGACCCATAAAGGTATATTTTTTAATTACTTACATAATCTTGTAACCATCTCGTCAACCTTATAATTTAAAACCCTCACGACTACCTTATAATTTGTGTAACCATCGTAGTTACACTAGGAGTAACCAAATAGCCGACATACAACTTACACATACACAATGAATTGGAGGGAGATATAAACCACAAAATTCATCATAAAAAAATTCCATATACTAGGAAAAAATCATATAACATTAATAACTACATCAAGACATTACATTTGAATTTCATAAAACAGAATTTTAAAAGTTGTTTTAAAAGGAAAGTCACTTATAAATATCATATAATTGACGAGAGACATAATAGAGTGGATGGAATATTAATATAAACTATAAAAATAAATCATCATAATATAAACAAATTTTATCAAGAAAACAATTTTAATACCATGTAAACAATGATGTTGAACGTTATCCTAGTGAATGGATATTGGGTTAAGAATTCTCATACCTCGGGTTTTTCTTACTTCAATCTAGACATAAACACTGGTATAATTTTTAAAAGAATGATATTAATATCTTAATTATACATATTCAAGTTTATAATAACTTATATTATCATTTCAATACATCATTTCCTCTTTTAATTGTTAGTATTTAGTTCCTTCCATTGTTTTGGATGTGTTCTTCCCATGATTTCCATGATCAGTTCATGATGGGTATTCTTGTAGATTGGAATTGAAACTCTCGAATTGGTAGAGTCTTTTATTTATATATTTACATAAAAATAAATTATAACATTTATCTTTTCCAATTCAGACATGATAATGATTCATAAGTTAAAACATTATTGATATGCATTTATGCCATTTTGGAGACTATTTGAACTTAATGAACTCATTTTGTATTATAAATTAATAACATGTGTAAAAATGACTCTAGAACCTTTTATAAGATATAATAAATATATTTTAATCTATAAAAACCATAAAAATGGTTTCATGACAATTATTGAAGGAATTGAAAGAAACTAAAATCACATCATCCACGATGTCAGTAAATCGACACATCATGGATGATGTTTTAATTTATTGAATAATAGGTTGATGACAATAATTATAATGGTGAATATTCCATAAACATGAAACAATATAGAATATTTAAGCTACTGGATCATTAATTCCTATTTTATAAGGGTAGGTGGGGAAAGAAGATGAATAGAAAAGAATATTTAAAGAAAAAAAGGAAACAAAAGGGGATGTTTAGCTCAATATATTTTTTCCTTTAGATCCTGATTAAGGTCTTCTGTTTTGTCCTTTTGGTGAGACCAGAAGTTCTTGGATGTGCTTAAGGGTATTGGGAGGAGTATTGGGTATAACATAGTCAAGGATCAAGGCTTGATAGGTGTCAGACAAAGAGGGTAATGAATGAGGTATTTATAGTGGGGGAGTGAAGGGTTTTTACATTATTTTTATCATTATTTTAATATTTTTGTCCAATACAATGAATAGTCTTAATTTATGTGATAAAAATAGTAAATAGATCATGTGAGTTCTAAATAAGTGGGCTTACATCACTTATTATGTCATAAATAGGTTATTTAACTGTTAATTTGTACATATGATATTTTACCATATTTCACTATTCATAAAAAATTCATTATTTTTAGAAACATCAAAAAATATTCCGCATAACCATTAGTAAACAAGTAGAATTAAAAAATGAACTCCATTTTTTGAAAATAATTGTCAAAATATTATTAACTTAATTTTTGAATAATATATGAATTTATTCATAAATTACAATTTTAAATTTATAACTAATTTTTTAACACGTTGAAAAATTAATCAATATGTCATTATCTTAAAGACTTAATAAAATTAAATAATAATACAATTTACTATTCATTATTGTCATATTACTATCATCACAGTATGTTACTATTCACCAAAAAAATCAAGTTGTTTCCATTAGACTCCAAATATCTTATTGACCATAATTGTATAAAACCGTTTTTTCGAAATTTAAATCATAGAAGCTATAGAATTATGTTTAAAGTATAGTTATAACAATCCAATTAAAACAAAGTTTCATGAATCTCAATTTATTTTTAAAACCTTGGGGTGTTACATTTTTTCTCTTCACAAATATCATGACATTATTCCATGGATATATATTTATGAATCCCTTACTTCCATCCTCAAACAATTGGTCACATTAATGTATATCATCATATACATTCTATCATCTTTGAGTATCTATTATGAGTTACAGAATGGTCTGTGTAACACCCCAAGTAAATAAAGAATATGAAATTTTCATATTTATCCATATATTTGAATAAAATATTAATATTACTTTAAAGGGGATGCTATGCTTGATGGCGTACCCAATAAGAAACAACTAGTTTCTTTGGAATATTACGTTGCACTCTAATAATAAAATAATATTATTTTAAATGGTAGTTTATGCCTAGCCATTGTAATGGCAGGAATGAATAGAACAAAGTACAAAATGATTATATATGTTTGTCAAATATTTTTACTTTTTACAGTAAATGTTAGAGGATTAAAAATGCGAATGAATCCAATTTTAAGCATAAACATTCTAATATTCTTTAAAAGGTCGATTAACCACCTTTTGATGGTGAACCTATTTTAAATCTACTTTTTGACAATTATATGTGTTATATTTGAAAAAATAAAATTCTTATTTAGAATCAGGAAATAAAAATTTACATTGTGTAAATATTTGGTATTTTTCCGATAAAGTTAATTTTTTAATGAATAATGAAAAATGTTGTATTTTAATTCAAAACATATTTTTAATCAAATTTATTTATATGATTAGATTATATATTGAATTTTTTTTAAAGATAAATTAGAATATATTTTTACCATTTAATCAAATAGTGGTCATTGGAATTAATTTCACTTTGAAATTGGACTTAAACTAGTGTCAATCTTTTAATAGATATTGTTTCTTAAAAACATGCTATTTGTTTTGATAGCGGGAATTAATTATTAAATATATTAATGAAACTTATATGTTTAGAATTTTGTAAAATAGAAATAATTTTTTAATTCGGAATATCAAATATAACTTAGGGTGAATTTTTTGTATTTTTTTGAAAAACTTCAATTTTTGATGAATAGTGAAACCACTAAGTGGTAGTTTAAAAACTGTTTTTTCGTTTAAATGAAACTTTACCACTTCTGTTGTATGAATTTCAAAAATCCGACATACATGGTTGTCATTAGGATGTAAAATGTGGTTCAATGAGATTAAAATAATTTTTTTTGTGAATAGTAACTCTTAAGTTTTTAATCGCGTTTAGAGGTAATTAGTGTAATTTAAGTTAAAAGATAATGTTATAATAATATGAAATGACCTTGAGACATGTTATACCCTTATTGGATGAGTCATGGACGACCAAGACAATCCATGGGTCAACTTGGGGACCCCATGGAGCCACTTTGGTTGGAAAATGACATTAATACCTTTTTATTTAATGTTAAAATTAAAATGTCACAAACATCTGTTTTTTTACTAAAACAATTTTTACATGGAGTTATATAAGTCATATTTTTTACTATAAATATTCATTAGGAAACTAAAAAGATTTATTACATCTTTATATTTGTTTTATAATTTTTATACATTAAATAAATTAATTTTTTGTGACACTGTGATGATGCAACGATTACCTCATAAATGAACGATTTAAATAAAATGAGAAGATAGGGTGAAATCTAAGTCTTAAACTTGTAAAAAACCTATTGGATGGGTGGATTTAAAACCCTTATCACCTTATCCTCAAAATTTATCATTTTGGTGTAACACCCCAAGCTTCTACAGTACGCTTCTCTTTGAATAATGTGATAGCATGTGTTGTACGCAACACCGAGTTCTAACACACCATAACCAATCAAACTAGCCGTTATGAATATTAATACATAATTTTTGAAATTATATATATCTTCTATTTCAAAATGGACTTCATTTTCGGATTCGTAATATCGAATTTATCCTAAGGTGAAATTTTGGTACTTTTCGGATAAATTTAATATTTTGATGAATAGTGAAAATTACTAAATTTTAATTAAATACAACTTTTTATAATCAAAATAATTAATAGTGATAAATTATGAATTTGAGTGGTTTTAAAGAATATTTAGAATATATTTTCACCATTTAATACAATTTTGGTAATTGGACATAATTTTATAATTAAACCGTACATAAACAAGTGTCAATCTTTTGATAGTTATTATCTCTTACAACCACTCTTTTTGTTTTAACAATGGGAATTAATTTTAAATTAATTTCTGCCAATTATGTGTTTTGAATTTGGAAAAATGGATTCCATATTTTTAATCAGGATGTTCAAATTGTGTAAATAGGTAACTTTTATTTTTAGACATTTTGAATAATTACTTCTGTAAATATTTTATTTACCATTGTTAAGGGTAAATCCGGTAAATAAGGGTTAAAAAATATTATAATAATACTAAATTACCCTAAAATATGTCCTAGCCTTATTGGTTGATACATGTTCGACTATAGGCATCTTTGGGTCGATTTTGGGACCCCATGAATCCACTTGTAGGTGATAGGGACACTTAATTTTAATTAAGTTAAAATAAGTTCAAAAATGACATAAGTATATATCTTTTAGAAAAACAATTTTTGCATAGGGTTATATATGTTGGATTTTCAACTATAAATATTAATTAGAAATCTAAGAAGATTTCCTACATAATTATATTTTATTTATAATTTTTAGACATTAAATAAGTTTATTTATTTATGACATAATGATGATGCAGTAATTACCATAATAGTGAAAAATTAAACTAATTGATATTATAAATACCAAAATAAATATAATTTGAGAAGTTAAATGAATTAAACTAATTTTATAGGATAATATGACATATTAGGATTGATTTAATTAACTTTTTTTAAGTAATCATTCTGATATGAGTTTCACAAAAATCAACTATTGAATAGTGTCAAAATTGACATAAAAGAGTTTTTAAAACAAATATTATATTATTAATTGATATTAAATACCAAAAAATCTAAGGTTCGGCCAAGAGACTTATATCATGATATTTGTATCATTAATGGACCACTTGGGGTTCTATTTGATGTATATAGTAATTTTATTAACTATATAATATAAAAATACAAAGTGACATGGTAAATGTCAAACTAAATAACTAAGAGTTAATACTTAAAGATAAGGTTAATATAGTAACCCAAACCTGTCTAAATTCTATTGGTTGAATGGTTTTCGACCTATCCCCACCTTAAAATTTAAATAATCCGCTTTGGAGCCATTATAAACCAAATATGAATTTATTATAAATTAATATTTCTAGCTTTTCCAAAGGTGCCCCTCACCCCTCTTATAAAAAAGGCACTCCTCCTTCTCATTTCATCACACCTTAAAAGCCTTTTGGGTTGGCCAAACTTTGCCCAAATACTCTCCCAACTTCCCTCACTACAACCCAGAGGCCTTATTTTAATCATAATGACAACCTAATGAGCCCTTTTTGATCAAATCAAATGGAAGAACCCGAAGAAGAGGTAATGATTTCACCACCCTTTTCCATGTTCCTTTATTCTTCCACTTCTTCTTCCTTTGTTATTACCATTCTAAAATAATAACTCCAGTATCATATATATACTGTGATGTTATTATAAATATGGTACAACCATATTCAGTATTCTATCCACCCTTTGAATAACATGTCACCATACGTTCGTACGTACGGCTTACCGTCTCCACGTCATGGTGTAATTGTTATTCAATATATTATTATTTGGATGGGTATAATAATGATGTGTAACTCATGTAAATAATAAATATAACATGTTAATGATTCTTTATATATGATATACCATCCATTTATATATTATTTTAATATCAAAAGAATGATATTGTCGCTCGTGCGTACGTACGGACTACCGTCTCCACGAACGTGATGAGATTAATTCTCCATCGTATCCATTCAAGTATAATTATCATTTGATGATTTAAAAATGATGTTTAAGGACTTGATATCATTCTGTATATGAAAAATATACAACCTATCCATTACAAACATGGCTTACATACAAAACATATAAAAGAAAACGAGTATGTTAACACCTGAAACAACGATAATACTAAGATATTATTAACAAATCAATGTTAAAAGATCATATATGATATCATATTAATTTATATGATTCTTATATAATTTAATAACACTTATTTCACCATTATACAGGAGGTTGACCTACCCCAACCAAGGAAAATTACATGGTAATGGTTTATTTGACAATCTCTTCATTATCCGAGGTTGCTTATACGTAATAATCTACTAGGATCACTTTATCATCCACATCCATATTTCTAAAAAATGAATTTCAAAACATTTTTACTATTTAATAGAATATGGTTTAAAGTCATTTATCCCCTTTTTTGACTTTTTATAAGAGGTTTATAAAGGAATCTTTCCGTCGTTTTCCAAACAAGGTGTTTTTTAACCTTTTCGACAGAATTAAGGTAAGAATGTTTTTTTTAACTTATACGGCGGGTGCGGCTATTTTTCACCGTTATAAAATCTTTGAAGCTTCCCTTACAAGCTTATAAGAAAATTTTCAAAGAAAATGTTTTATTTTATAAATATATGACTCTTAAATCATTTAAAAATAGAAAGAGATATTTTGTCAAAAAGAATTTTGATTTCATGTATGTCAACATCCTTTGATGGATTTTACACTTATTTAAAGTTGATTTATTATGATACAAAACATCTATATTGTATTGAAGGTTTTGTGATATGTTTGACTATGGATGTGCTATTTTTATACCATTCATGGTTTATGGTGAAAGTATTGACATTTCATATGCTATTTTTAATATGAATGTTTATGTTATATTTAAACATTTTCATATGGGAATGCATTGGGCTTAATATGTGATGGGTGGAGCCCACTATAGCTCCTCGATTCATTAGTAGGTCTCATGAGACAATATAGTGTCTTGGCACAAGGCCTTGGAAAAATCTTATTTGTAGTCTTGGCATGAGGCCTTGGCTATGTGGTTATGATAGTCTGGCATTATGCATTCCATAATTATGAAAGTGGTTATTGATATTGCATGTGATTATTCGATTATTAGAATATCCATGTGAATAAGTAAATGGAATTATTTCATTTTATTTTTTCCATACAATTTTGAAGTTCAAGTTTAAAAGGCTTTTGTTTTAGTTATACATTGCCTTAAATGTTTATTCTTATTTATGAATGTTTCCTCTATATTGGTATCCTTACTGGGAATTTGAGCTCACCCCTTTTCTATGTTTTATTTTTCCCAGTATGTGAAGAAGTAAATTATGAATGACCTGCAGGGATATTATAATGGGATAATAGTGTAGATTAAAGGTATAATATGTTTTTGTACTAGTTTATCACTTCATGATGTAATGTAAAACTTTATGAATATATCTAGTGTTTCCAAAGCTACTAAACCAATCGGTCATTCGAGATTTGATCTTTCTTGTGATCATGCCAATGTTATGTAATAATGCACCAACTCTGGGTAACTAGGGTTGGGGAATTACAGTTGGTATCAGAGAAAGTTTAGTAGAAACCTTGGAAGCTAGATTTAGATAAACTCTGATTAGAGAACGTAGACCTAAGATGAACTTTGCGGATTAGTATAGAAGAAATTCCTAGAATTTTGGTATTGTAGAGATTTTGTAAGTTTTCCGAGAAATACATCCCTGTCTGGATACGAGCAGGTAGAGGCAGCTCTGGCACAGATGTACCTAGGGGTAAAATCCAAAAACACCTCTTTGAGCTAGACTCGAATAGGAACTAGTGAACGACAATGGGCTTTGTTGCACTCTTGGTTATGACACTCTCGGGGGATATGCTTAGGATAACTCTCATTTTCTTTACAAATAATTATGAAGGGTTTATGAGTATATACTTCCTCAATGAAAACATTCTTATGATTATGGATTATATCCGTAAATAGTTCAATTTATGTTAAGTGTTTTGTAAGTATGGGATTATGTATTTTGATTCATAAACTGATCTAGTTTATACCATTGTTTATAAATGGCACCTAGTGGAAGAAATGGAAACCGTATCAATGCACGCACTCCATGTAGGGATTTCCCTCCTGCTCAAGATAATTATAGAGGAGCTAGTGATGCAACTGGTGCCGATCAGCTAATCACCATACTGGGACAACTTACTGAGGTTATGAATAATAACCTTACCCATATGGAGCACCCTGATCCATATTGTGGAGGATCAATGTTAGATAGAGTCATGAGGAAACAACCACCAACATTCAATGGGATTACAAATCCCTTAGTAGCTGAGCAATGGATAAATCCCCTAGTGAAAATATTTCAGGATTTGGGGAGTAGTGAAAGGGAAAAAGTTATCATGGCAGTTTACCGACTCACTGGAGATGCTGATCAATGGTGGTCATTGATTCAAAACATGAAGGAAGATGATGAAGTATCAAATATGGAATGGAGGGATTTCAAAGATCTGTTTTAAGAAAAATACTTTCCTCGCGACCATCGAGCAGATATGGAAAGGCAATTTCTGAGTCTGAGACAGAAGGAGGATGAGAATGTCGCAAAGTATGAGGATAACTTTACAAGGTTATCAAGGTATGCTGGAGATTATATAAGTAACCCAAGAAGTAAGATTGATCGTTTCTTTGGTGGGTTAAAACCATTTCTCCATCAAGCATTAGTCTCAAAATCATTTTCATCATACGAAGACATTGTCTCATGTGCTATCATGACCGAAAATGAATTCTCTAAGTCTTATGACTTTAAAGAAAAGCAAGATAAGAAGAGACCTGCTGATCAATCTAGGAATGGAAATAAGGGGAAGAATGGAAAGGTTGAATATCCATCCTGTGGTAAATGTGGGAAGAAACACCCTGGTACTTGATTGAAGGGAATGGGAGTCTGTTACAAGTGTGGTGAAAAAGGCCACCAAGCTCGTGATTGCAAGGGGAAGAAGGAAGCTACCAATGTTCAGTGCTATAATTGCAGGGAGATGGGACATTATGCAAATGAATTTCCTAAGTGTCAGGAGAACTTACCTCATAAAAGCCCAAGGGATCAAGGCCAAGCTTATGTTATCACTACTGCTGAGGTAGAATCTCCGAAAGACATGGTGGAAGGTAATTTAATGGTTTCCTCAAGTTTAGCCAATGCATTATTTGATTCTAGATCATCACATTTTTTCATATCTTCCCATTTTGCTATGAAAATTAGATATTTCCAATTTGATTTAACAAGGGAGTTGTCAGTTAAAACTCCTAAGGGAAGTATCATTGCAACAATGTTTTGTGAATCAGTCCCCATTAGAGCACATAAATGTTCTTTATCTGCTGATCTCATCATCATACCTATGATTGAGTTTGATGTAATCCTCGGTATGGACTGGCTTTCGGACTATGATGCGAAGATTTATTGTAAGAAGAAAGAGGTTAAGATTCTTGATGATGATGATAAGGAACACCTTATCTTTAGAGCAAAATCGTCACCACCTAATTCTTATCTAGATCCACCCCCAGTAGCTCAACTAAATTCAATTATTGGGGAGGAAGAGAATGAAATAACTGTGGGTGAGGAAAGGAATTTTAAAATAGAGGATGTACCTATTGTTAAAGAATATGTAGATGTATTTCCGGAAGATTTACCTGGACATCCTCCAGATCAAGAAGTTGAGTTTTCCATTGATTTAATTCTTGGATCAAGGCCTATATCGAAGACCACTTATAGAATGGCCACTATAGAATTAGTTGAACTAAACAAACAACTAGAGGAATTGAGTAATAAGGTATTTATTCGCCCTAGTGTTTCTACATGGGGATCCCCTGTTCTTTTTATTAAAAAGAAAGATGGATCTATGAGATTATGTGTCGACTATAGGGAGATCAATGCTATAACAATAAAGAACAAGAATCCCCTACCTCGAATTGATGATTTATTTGAACAACTGCATGGATCTCAATACTTTTCAAAGATTTACATTTGATCTGGATACCATCAGTTGTGTGTGAAGAAGGAAGACACTCCGAAGATAGCATTTCGAACCAGGTACGGGCATTACGAGTTTACTGTAATGCCTTTTGGATTGACTAATGCACCCTCTGTATTCATGGATCTGATGAATAGAGTTCCCAAGGAGTATCTTGATGAATTTGTTGTGGTATTTATTGATGATATCTTGGTATACTCAAAAAGCTATGAAGATCATGAAAATCACTTGCGCATTATCTTGAAGACTCTGAGAAGACATGAATTATATGGGAAGTTTAGCAAGTGTGAATTCTGGCTTTAGGAGATTTATTTTCTTGGCCATATTGTCTCTAAAGATGGAATCTCTGTTGATCCTTCTAAGACTAAGGCAATCCAAGAATGTCCAGCACCGACGAGTATAACTGAGGTATGTAGTTTTTTTGGTTTAGAAGGTTATTATCGACATTTCGTCCAGAATTTTTCCCGATTGGCTAACCCATTAACGAAGCGCACACGTAAAGGGGTTAAATTTGTTTGGACAAAAGAGTGTGAAGAAGTTTTTGAAGAACTGAAGAGAATATTAGACAATGCTTCTATATTGACTCTACCATTGGGGAATGATGGGTTCATTATTTATAGTGATTCATCAAAAAAAGGACTTGGTTGTGTCCTTATGTAGAATGATAGGGTTATTGCCTATGCATCACGACAGTTGAAAATTCATGAACAAAACTATCCTACTCATGATCTCGAGTTAGCAGCTGTGATATTTCTTTGAAGATATGGAGGCACTACCTCTATGGTGAAAAATGTGAGATTTATACTGATCACAAGATTTTGAAGTATATTTTCTCACAAAAATAACTCAACATGAGGCAAAGGAGATGGCTTGAATTGCACAAGGATTATGATTGCACGATACACTACCACCTGTGGAAGGCAAACAATGTGGAATATGCTTTGAGTAGAAAAGATCATGGAGTTTTGAACAATATGAGAATTGAAAGGGATCTAATTTTCATGGATCTAGTGAAGATGGACATGGGAATAACCAGGGAAGGTGAAACATCAATGCTTTTTCAAATGGTTTCCAAACCATCTTTACTAGAAAGGATTAAGAGTTCTCAGACTGATGATGAAGAATTTCAAAAGAAGATTAAAGCTGTGAATGATGGGAGATTGAGAGACTTTGTGTATGAAGATGGAATTTTGAAATTTGGGAAGAGACTTTGTGTTCCCGATATACCTGATCTAAAAAGGGAATTACTGGATGATGCTCATAGTTCCAATTTCTCTATACATCCTGGGAGCACCAAAATGTATAGATATTTGAAGGAACATTTTTGGTGGGACAACATGAAGAGGGATATTGATGATTTTGTGTCAAGATGTATGGTTTGTCAACAAGTGGAAGCTGGAAGGCAACAGCCTGGAGGAGTCATGCAACCTCTTCCCATACCGGAGTGGAAATGGGACAATATTACGATGGACTTTGTCATGGGACTACCAAAGACTCCTAGAAGGAATGATGCAATATGGGTTATTGTTGATCGTCTTACCAAGTCAGCACATTTTATTGATATAAGAGAAGATCTACCCCTGGAACGTCTAGTAAGACTATATATTAATGAAGTTGTGAGACTTCATGGAGTACCCCTATTGACTGTTTCTGATCATGATCCCCATTTTACTTCAAGATTCTGGAAAAGTCTTCAGAAATCCCTCGATATTGAACTTCATTTGAGCACTGCTTACCACCCTCAGACAGACGGACAATCAAAAGGGACTATTCAAACCTTATAAGACATGTTGATATCTTGCTCACTTGACTTTCAGGGTATGTGGGATCAGTATTTACCTCTGGTAGAATTTTCCTATAACAATAGCTTCCATTCGAGTATTCAGATGGCACCATATGAAGCATTATATAGAAAGAGATGTCACACACCAACCTGTTGGGATGAAGTTGGTGAAAGAAAACATGTAGGTCTAGAACTGGGGGAGGAAGCGATGGAAAAGGTGAAGTTAATCCAAAATCACATCAAAGCAGCTCAAAGTTGGCAGAAGATCTATGCTGTTAATCGAAGGAAGGATTTGGAATTTAAAGTCGGTGATCATGTTTTCCTAAAGGTATCTCCATGGAAGGGAGTCATACATTTTGGTAAGAAAGGTAAATTGAGTCACAGGTACATTAGACCTTTAGAAATTCTAGAACGAATTGGGGTCGTAGCTTACCGATTGGCAAGGCCGCCAAGTCTCTACAAAGTTCACGATGTGTTCCACGTATCTCTGTTGAGGAAATACATGACTGGCCCAACACATATACTCACCTATGAAGAATTAGAACTGGAACCCGATCTATCTTATTGTGAAGAGCCTGTCAGGATTCTTGATACGAGAGAACAAGTAATGAGAAACCGGACGACGCGTCTGGTAAAAGTTTTGTGGAGAAACCATAAGATGGAAGAGGCAACGTGGGAACCCGTGGAACTTATGATGAATAACCCCCCAAGTCTTTTCATTTGGTAGTATTATGGAAATTTCGAAGATAAAATTATTTGAATGAGGGGAGAATGTAACACCCCAAGCTTCTACGGTACGCTTCTCTTTGAATAATGTGATAGTGTGTGTTGTATGCAACACCGAGTTCTAACACACCATAACCAATCAAACTAGCCGTTATGAATATTAATACCTAATTTTTGAAATTATATATATTTTATATTTCAAAATGGACTTCATTTTTGGATTCGTAATATCGAATTTATCCTAAGGTGAAATTTTGGTACATTTCGGATAACTTTAATATTTTGATGAATAGTGAATATTACTAAATTTTAATTAAAAACGACTTTTTTAATAAAAATAATTAATAGTGATAAATTATGAATTTGAGTGGTTTTAAAGTATATTTAGAATATATTTTTATCATTTAATACAATGTTGGTCATTGGACATAATTTTACAATTAAACCGGACATAATCGAGTGTCAATCTTTTGATAGTTATTATCTCTTAAAAACACGCTTTTTGTTTTAACAACGGGAATTAATGTTAAATAAATTTCTGCCACTTCTGTGTTTTGAATTTGGAAAAATGGATTCCATATTTGGAATCAGGATATTAAAATTTTTTAAATATATAACTTTTATTTTTAGACATTTTGAATAATTACTTCGGTAAATATTTTATTTACCATGGTTATGGGTAAATCCGGTAAATAAGGGTTAAAAAATAATATTATAATAAAACTAAATTACCCTAAAACGTGTCCTAGCATTATTTTTTGATACATGTTCGACCATATGAATCTTTGGGTCGATTTTGGGACCCCATGAAGCCACTTTTAGGTGATAGGGACACTTAGTTTTAATTAAGTTAAAATAAGTACAAAAATGACATAAGTATATATCTTTTAGAAAAAAAAATTTTACATAGGATTATATATGCTGGATTTTAGACTATAAATATTAATTACAAAGCTAAAAAGATTTCCTACATAATGATATTTTATTTATAATTTTTAGACATTAAATAATTTAATTTATTTATGACACAATGATGATGCAGTAATTACCATAATAGTGAAAAATTAAAATAATTGATATTATAAGTATCCAAATAAATATAATTTGAGACTTTTAATGAATTACACTAATTTTATAGGGTAATATGACATATTAGGATTGATTTAATTATCTTTTTTCTAAGTAATAATTCTGTTATGAGTTTCACAAAAATCAACTATTGAATAGTGTCAAAATTGACATAAAAGAGTTTTTAAAACAAATATTATATTATTAATTGATATTAAATACCTAAAAATCTAATGTTCGGACAAGATACTTATATAATGATAGTTATATCATTAATGGACTACTTGCGGGTCGATTGGATGTATATAGTAATTTTATTAACTATATAATATAAAAATACAAAGTGACATGGTAAATGCCAAACTAATTAACTAAGAGTTTATACTTAAAGATAAGGTTAATATAGTAACCCAAACCTGTCTAAATTATATTGGTTGAATTTTTTTCGACCTATCCCCACCTTAAAATTTAAATAATCAACTTTGGATCCATTAGAAACTGAATATGAATTTATTATAAATTAATATTTCTAGCTTTTTCGAAGGTTCCCCTCACCCCTCTTATAAAAAGGAACTCCCCCTTCTCATTTCTTCACACCTTAAAAGCCTTTTGGATTGGAAAAACTCTACCCAAATACTCTCCCAACTTCCCTCACTACAACCTGGAGGCCTTATTTTGATCATAATGACAACATAAGGAGCCCTTTTGATCAAATAAAAAGGAAGAACCCGAAGAAGAGGTAATGATTTCACCACCCTTTTCCATGTTCCTTTCTTCTTCCACTTCTTCTTCCTTTGTTATTACCATTATAAAATAGTAACTCCAGTATCATATATATACTGTGATGTTATTATTAATATGGTACAACCATATTCAGTATTCTATCCACACTTTGAATAACATTTCACCATACGTGCCTACGTACGTCTTACCGTCTCCACGTCGTGGTGTAATTGTTATTCAATATATTATTATTTGGATGGTTATAATAATGATGTGTAACTCATGTAAATAATAAATATAACATGTTAATGATTATTTATATATGATATACCATCCATTTATATATTATTTTAATATCAAAAGAATGATATTGTCGCTCATGCGTATGTACGGACTACCGTCTCCACGAACGCGATGAAATTCATTCTCCATCATATCCATTCAAGTATAATTATCATTTGATGATTTAAAAATGATGTTTAAGGACATGATAGCATTCTATATATGAATAATGTACAACATATCCATTACAAACATGGCTTATGTAACAAAACATATAAAAGAAAACGAGTAAGTTAACACTTGAAACAACGATAATACTAAGATATTATTAACAAATCAATGTTAAAAGATCATATATGATATCATATTAATGTATATGATTATTTTATAATTTAATAACATTTATTTCACCATAATACAGGAGTTTAACCTACCCCAACCAAGTAAAAGTACAAGGTAAGGGTTTATTTCACAATCTCTTCATTATCCGAGGTTGCTTATACGTAATAATCTACTGGGATCTCTTTATCATCCACATCTGTGTTGATTAAAAATGAATTTCAAAACATTTTTACTATTTATTATAATATGGGTTAAATTCATTTATACCCTTGTTTGACTTTTTATAAGAGGTTTATAAAGAAATCTTTCCGTCGTTTTCCAAACAAGGTGCTTTTTAACCTTTTCGACAGAATTAAGTTAAGAATGTTTTTTTAACTTATACGGCGGGTGCGGCTATTTTTCAGCATTATAAAATCTTCGAAGCTTACCTTACAAGCTTATAATAATATTTTAAAAGAAAATGTTTTATTTTATAAATATATGACTCTTAAATTATTTCAAAATAGAAAGATATATTTCTTTAAAAATAATTTTGATTTCATCTATGTCAACATCCTTTGATGGATTTTAAGCTTATTTAATGTTGATTTATTATGATACAAAACTTCTATATTGTATTGAAGGTTTTGTGATATTTTTGACTGTGGATGTGCTATTTTTATACCATTCATGGTTTATGGTGAAAGTATTGACATTTAGTATGCTAGTTTTAATACGAATGTTTATGTTATATTTAAACCTTTTCATATGGGAATGCATTGGACTTTATATGTGATGAGTAGAGCTCGATATAGCTCTTTGATTCATCGGTAGGTCTCATGAGACAAACTAGAGACTTGTCACAAAGCGTTGGCAAAATCTTATTTGTAGTCTTGGCACGAGGCCTTGGCTATATGGTTATGATAGTCTGGTATTATGCATTCCATAATTATGAAAGTGGTTATTGATATTGCATGTGATTATTCTATTAGTAGAATATCCATGTGAACAAGTAAATGGAATTATTTCATTTTATTTTTTCCATACAATGTTGAAGTTCAAGTTTAAAAGGATTATGTTTTAGTTATACATTACCTTAAATGTTTATTCTTATTTATGAAAGTTTCCGCTATATTGTTATCCTTACTGGGCATTTGAGCTCACCCCTTTTCAATGTTTTATTTTTCCCAGGATGTGAAGAAGTAAATTATGAATGACCTGCATGGATATTATGATGGGATAATAGTGTGGATTATGGAGACAATATGTTGTTGTAGTATTTTTTCACTTCATGATGTAATGTAAAACTTTATGAATATATCTAGTGTTTCCAAGGCTACTAAACCAATCGGTATTTCGAGATTTGATCTTTCCTGTGATCATGCCAATGTTATGTAATAATGTACCGACTCTGGGTAACGGGGGTCAGGGCATTACATTTGGGACATTTAAAATCCGAATATAATTTTATAATAAATTAATATTTTATAACTTTCCAAGAGTGTCCCTCCTCTCCTCTTATAAAAGGCCCCCAACTATACCACCATACACACACCTCTCAAGCCTTTGCCTCGGCCAACCCCGGCCCATTTCATCTCTCCAAATACCTCTATTCATCATTGAATCCTCACTTTGGGCAGAATTTTTTCTAAGGAAGCCTTTGATCTCAAATCAAAGAGAGTCACCCGATTTAAAGGTAATGTCTTCCCTTGTGTTCTTTTGTTTTATTTTGCTTCTCCAAACCCCTAAACTCTTTTTATTAATTCTTTTTGTAACAAAACAAGTATATTAAATATTCTAGGATGTTTTTATAAGAAGGATTCTAGCTACACTCTCACACACCACCATCTAATGGTTAAAGAACATACTGTTTCTGTGGATGGCGAATTACTGCCTCACGAAATGATGATTGCTCAATATTCTTTTAACACCTTCAAAGGTGGCCATTAAGATGTCAATATATTTATATATGATATATAATATGTTTATGTTTTCCTTAATCTTATGTATTTTTCATTTATGACATACCTTTATGGTTTCCATTATGGGTAAACACGATATCTTAATTTTAGGAAGTGCGGACTACCGCCCCCTCAAAGTGATTTGATTCGTTAATACCATATGTGGAACATATAAAGGATGGAATTAATGGTATTACATATGATATCATACTGGAATTGTAATATACCTTTATATCATTATTATTTCATTCCATTTAATACAAAAAACAAGAAATGAAAGTAGTGTTCATGCGTACGTACGGCTTACCGTCTCCATGAACGGTACATTTCATTTCTTATCTCCAAATGTTATGTACTATTATAAGTACATATATATAATGGATATATATGTAATATATTACATCTAAATTATGGATATCATTCTGTAATTATAATATATATATATATATATCTCATTTTTTTTAATTCTATTAATATGAAAAAAAATGAATGTAGTGTTCATGCGTACGTACGACCTACCGTCTCCATGAACGGTGATTTTAATTTTTTATATCCAAATGCTATGGAATATCATAAAATGAATATATACTGGATATATATGATATTTAAAACATGAATACTATTCTGGATATGATTTACCTATAACTACATGGAAAATTCATTTCCAACAAGTTCAATTTTTACTCATGTACCGAACATCGACAAAAACGTCTGATATGAACTCACATTGTTAACCAATTATTATAACATTATAATATGTGATATTAAATGAATAATAATCTTTAAAGGATTTCCTTAAGAAATTATAAATTTACCAAATTTTATTATTCAGGATATTAAAGAACGATCGAGTCATGTCGAACACGAGGTAAGGGATCATACCCCTCTTTCTTTTTAATTACACTCTTTTATGTCATTAATTTTAAGATCATATTTCTTATGATTGGGACGTACTTTTATATTAATATTACTATACTTATTATTTTCATATGATGAGAGACCCTAAATTCTCTCATCAATCAATTTTGGAAGTTTTGAGTGGCGCCGTTAGGCTGCCAAATTTTCGTAAGAGATTCAACCACTCTCTTTCTTTTTAAGTACTCTCCTTTTTATCACATCTTTTAAGCTCCTCTTTGATATTTTGGGGGATGTTATTTTATATTACTGTTGATGTACATTTTATTTTAATATTATTAGAGACCCTATTTGATCTCATCAATCCATTTTTCAAAGTTTTAAGTGGCGTCGTTAGGCTGCCGAGTTTTCATAAGGGATTTTTCATCTCACTTTTATTCCCGTGAGATTTATGCTACATTTTCCACCATTTCCATTGAGGGGTATATATAAATACCATTATTCTACCCTTTGTGAAATATAATTTCGTTTATGAGTATTTAAATCAATGTTGTATTGTCCTTCTTTCATGGGGTGTATGTTTCGAAAGATACCCAAGTCGGTAAGGGAACCATTCACCCTCTTTTTTTTAAAAGACTTATTTTGTTGGGTCTTTTAATTTACATACTGTTATGTTGGGATATGTTATTATATATCCTTATTGATGTAAATTTTATTTCCAAGTGACATGATACCCATTTTATCTCCCATCAACTCATTTTCTGAATTTTGATGTGATGTCGTTAGGCTGTCGAATTTTTGCAAGAGAACTTCTTAACCCAATTTTGATTCGTTGGGATAAACTTGCACTCCTTGAATATGTTGTTCTATGAATATGTGTTAAAACCTCTGATTGTTTTACACTAAATATCCACTTATATTTGGTGTATTCATTTGTCACACATAATTATGTAATTGATTTATCCTTAAATCAAAGATACTTTCTTTGTAAGGGAATCTGTCTCAATCTCCTTTCATTGGGGCATATTTTGTTTTATATACAACTTTCTATTATACGGTCTATAAACCCCTTTGACTTTTAATATTATTCAAAATTAATCTTTTTATATGAAGCATTTACTAAACAACTAAAGGGAATGTTTTTTTTTCGTATGTTTGTGGCGACAACGACTTCTCCGCTGTCGTGACCATTATTTGAGTTTCAGCTTCCTCTACAAGCCATAACTTTTTTTGAATGAATAATATATACCATGTTTTACTTTTCTTTTATTTTCTTATTGAAAATGGTTTTCCTAATGTTTTTATATCAATGTGTTGTATTGATATCTTGTGATTGAAAAGTGGAAATGTTATGTTTACTTTATACATGTTTTATGTGATACGATTATGTTATTGTTCTTGGGCATTGTCATGAAGACGTGTGGTTCCGTGATAAAATAAGGGCGAGTGAGCCCGATATAGCTCTCCAATTAATTGGGTAATGCGATGGGGTTAAACGTTAAGGTTTCTCCAAAGAGATTTAGGGAATATACTGTGATGGGTATTCCAAACGTAACCAACAGGGTTACTCCCTACGTAAGAATGTTATGAATGCCTCAAGTTACCTTTATACCTTATGATTTCTATGATTTATTCCGGATTTGATGAGGTATGTTAAAATTATTATGTTTTATGAGTAATGTATGATTTCATACATGGACTAATGTTTTCTTTTCGTACTTTTATATCACTTACTGAGCTTTTTATGCTCATCCAAAGTTTTTGAAATGTTTTTCACAGGTCAAGGGAAAGGTGCATGATTTGATGATAGTGTCAAGGAAGTGTCAAGAAAGAATCCATATTTTATTTTAAATATATTTCCACTGATGGGAAAAAAGGGATACTATATTTTATGTAACCACTTTGTTTAAATGAGTAATGTAATTCATGATTTATGATCTAATTCTCTAAAACTCTAAACCTAAAAAGATCCCCAATGTGAATTATTCATTTAATTCAATATTAAGTAAGGTTTATGTTCGGGGCTTTATAGTTGGTATCAGAGGTTGGTTTAGATAACATTAGAGGTTAGGGTATTCTCTAAGAATAAGTGACATTACCATAATGGTTAGGATTTCAGAAAGAGTCCTAGTTTTAGATAAAGTGAATGAGTAATTTTATCTTAGTGTTTATCTTCCTCATTAGTACATGATGGTTTTTCTGATATAATCACATTGAAATTTCTGATTTTAGTGAATGGATGGATCTAGCAGGCACCAAATTGACAATAGTATTGAAGGAAACTGTGGTGGTTCTCTGATTAAGAGACTAGATGAAATGGGGGATTCAATGAATAAACTCATGGTTGTTCTAAACCAACTATCAAGGATTCATGATCAACCACTTGAACCATGGTATTTTCTACAATGAATCATGTATGAGATGAAAAATCGATGTGTAAGTTCAGGTAATAATTATAAATGTAACCATTAGAGTTTATATGATCCTTACTTTTGACGTAATTATGGGTTATTGTATGTTATGATGGAAAATGAAAGGCATTAGAAAAACTTGAGGTTAAAATATGTTATGATTATTTTTGAAGACTTTATCTCGTTTTGGGGAATGTTTTATGAATTATATAGTTTTGGAAAAAAGACAACATGCAGATCGTGTGACAACCCGTCGCGTCGGACAAAGCTGCGGGAATCGAACCCACAACCAAAGTGTGACTGGTATTTATCGCCTACCACTGGACTACGTGAAGTCCCTGGTTAGTTTGACTAATTCTTTTTAGTTAGATGATTTTAGGAATCAAGGGTAAGTTTATTTTGGGTTATCTATGGAAATTATTAACCTATCATGGAGGATATGTGATTAGGTTAATTACTTTTCAATATGAGAATTTAAGGGCAACTGATGTTATTTGGAGATAAAAGTTAATTTGTACCTTGGAAGACTATGTGATTAAATCCTTTAAATATTTGGGTTTTAATCATAGTTTGGTTTACATTGAAGAATATTATGGACAATTGTTTATCTAATGGTCTTCGTTGAACATTGGGGTTTTTTTGGACAAATTTTGGAGATTAAGAATAGATTTTCCTTTTATAAAGGATTATACTTTTGTGGATGATCTGATCTCGTACTAAAAATTTTGGTTTTGGTTTTTTTCTAAAGACATGGGAAATATATAGTTCTCTTTTGTGGATTAGGTGATTCTCAAGAATTTGATTATAGTACTCTTAATGCGAACAAGTCTTCCAAAATACTCGTCTTCTGGAGAAATTATGTGTTTGATTAAGGAATCTAGTAAAAGTTGAAAGTCTATGTGACAAGTAAGTATGTTTCATTATGATTTATTTAAGCTCAAAAATAAATTCCTCAATGAAGAGTAACATCAAAAAAAATGGTTCCTGTTAACTTTTCCAACTGGGGAATCGAATACCGTTTAACCCATCACAAGTTTCTGATTTTCTTATGGTTAACTTTCTCCTAGACATGTTTACTATCACTCTCCCTCAAAACATGACCCTTTGTTTTTTCCTCCATATCCATGTTTTCCTACATGTAATCCTAGTATGGGTTAACTCAGGTGACCATTGTACTTCTATTTTCTTATTTTAAAGTGATTATTTTACTGACTCTTGTTCCGATGTGGGATTTTCAATTAAGTTTCCAAGCCCAATTTTAAAATTTCGAGGACGCAATTCCAAAAAGGGGGGAAGGATGTAACACCCTAGGTAAAAAAAGAATATTACATTTTCACATTTATCCATATTTATGAATAAAATATTAATATTACTTTAAAGGGGATGCTATGCTCAATGGCGTACCCAATACGCAACAACGAGTTTCTTGGGAATCTTACGTTTCACTCTAATAATAAAATAATATTATTTTAAATTGTACTTTACGCCTAGCCATTGTAATGTTGGGAATGAACAGAACTAACTAAAAAATTATTATATATGTTTGTCAAATATTTTTACTTTTTACAATAAATCATAGAGGATTAAAAATGCGAATGAATCCAATTTTAAGCGTAAACATTCTAATATTCTTTAAAAGGTCGATTAACCACCTTTTGATGGCAAACCGCTTTTAAATACACTTTTGAAAATTTTATGTGTTATATTTGACAAAATAAATTTCTTCTTTAGAATCAGGAAATCTAAATTTACATTGTGTAAATTTTTGGTATTTTTTCGATAAAGTTAATTTTTAAATGAATAATGAAAAATGTTGTATTTAAATTCAAAACCTCTTTTTAATCTAATTTATTTATATGATTAGATTATATTTTGAATTTTTTTTATAGATAAATTATAATATATTATTACCCTTTAATCCAATTGTGGTCATTGGAATTAATTTCAATTTGAAATTTGACTTAAACTAGTGTAAATCTTTTAATAGATATTGTTTCTTAAAAATATGCTATTTGTTTTGACAGCGGGAATTAATTATTAAATTAATTAATCAAACTTATATGTTTTTAATTTTGTAAAATAGAAATAATTTTTGAGTTTGTAATATTAAATATAGCTTAGGGTAAATTTTTGGTATTTTTCTGAAAACATCAATTTTTGATGAATAGTGAAACCACTAAGTGGTAGTTTAAAAACTGTTTTTTTGTTTGAATGAAACTTTACCACTTTTTTAGTTTTAATTAAAAAAATCCAAAATACATGGTTGTCATTAGGATGTAAAATTTGTTTCAATGGGATTAAAATAATTTTTTGGTGAATAGTAACTCTTAAGATTTTAATCGCGATTAAAGGTAATTAGTGTAATTTAAGGTAAAGATAATGTTATAATAATATGAAATGACCTTGAAACATTTTCTACCCTTATTTGATGTGTCATGTTCGACCAAGAAAATACATGGGTCGACTTGGGGACCCCATGGAGCCACTTTGGTTGGAAAATGACATTAATACATTTTATTTAAAGTTAAAATTAAAATGTCACAAACATGTGTTGTTTTACTAAAATAGTTTTTACATGGGGTTAAATAAGTAATATTTTTGACTATAAATATTCATTAGAAAACTAAAAAGATTTCCTACATCATGATATTTGTTTTATAATTTTTATACATTAAATAAATTAATTTATTTATGACACTGTGATGATGCAGCGATTACCTCATAAATGAACGATTTAAATAAATTGAGAAGATAGGGTGAAATATAAGTCTTAAACTTGTCCAAAACCTATTTGATGGGTGGATTTCGAAACCTTATCACCTTATCCTCTAAATATATCCTTTTTGGACCTTTAAAATCCGAAAATAATTTTATAATAAAGTAAAATTTTATAACTTTCCAAGAGTGTCCTTCCTCTCCTCTTATAAAAGGCCCCCACCTATACCACTTTACACACACCTCTCAAGCCTTTGGCTCGGCCAACCCCTGCCCATTTCAACTCTACACATCCCTATATTAATCATTGAAGCCTCACTTTGGTCATAATCCTTTCCATAGAAGCGTTTTAGCTCAAATCAAAGAGAGTTACCCTATTTAAAGGTAATGTCTTCCCTTGTGTTCTTTTGTTTTATTTTTCTTCTCCAAACCCATAAACTCTTTTTATTACTTCTTTTTTTAACAAAAACAGTATCGTAAATATTCTAGGATGTTTTTATAAGAAGTATTAGAGTTACACTCTCACACACCACCGTCTAATGGTTAAATAACATACTGTTTCTGTGGATGGCGAATTACTGCCTCACGAAACGATGATTGTTCAATATTCCTTTAACACCTTCAAAGGTGGCCATTAAGATGTCACTATATTTATATATGATATGTAATATGTTTATGTTTTCCTTAAGCTTCTGTATTTTTAATTTATGTCATACCTTTATGGTTTCCATTATGGGTAAACGCGATATCTTTATTTTAGGAAGTGCGGACTACTGGCCCCTCAAAGTGATTTGATTCGTTAATGCCATATGTGGGATGTATAAAGGATAGAATTAATGTTATTACATATGATATCATACTGGAATTATAATATAACTTTATATCATTATTATTTCATTTCATTTAATAAAAAAAAGAAATGAAAGCAGTGTTCATGCGTACGTACGTCTTGCAGTCTCCATGAACGGTACATTTCATTTCCTATCTCCAAATGTTATGTACTATTATAAGTACATATATGTAATGGGTATATATGTAATATATTACTTCTAATGATGGATATAATTATGGAATTATAATATATATATATATCTCTCTCTCATTTTGTTTTTATTCCATTAATATAACAAAAAATGAAAGTAGCGTTCATGTGTACGTACGACCTACCGTCTCCATGAACGGTGCTTTTAATTTTTTATCTCCAAATGCTATGTAATAGTATAAAATTAATATATACTGGATATATATGATATTTAAAACATAAATACTATTCTGGATATGATGTACCTATAACTACATGGAAAATTATTTTCCAACAAGTTCAATTTTTACTCATGTACCGAACATCTACAAAAACGTCTGATATGAACTCACTTTGTTAACCAATTATTATAACATTATAATATGTGATATGAACTAAATAATAATCTTTAAATTAGGTCCTTAAGAAATTATAAATTGATCAAATTTTATTATTCAGGAGATTAAAAAACGATCGAGTCATGTCGAACACGAGGAAAGGGATCCTACCCCTCTATTTCTTTTTAAGTACACTATTTCATGTCATTAATTTTAAGCTCATATTTCATATGGTTGGGATTTCCTTTTATATTACACTTACTGTACTTTTATGTTCATATTATGAGAGACCCTACATTCTCTCATCAATCAATTTTGGATGTTTTGAGTGGCGCCGTTAGGCTGCCGAATTTTCGTAAGAGATTCAACCTCTCTCTTTCTTTTTAAGTACTCTCCTTTATGTCACTTATTTTAGGATCCTCATTGTTATGTTGGGTGATGTTATTTTATATTCCTCTTGATTTAAATTTTATGATAATATGATTATAGACCCTATTTGATCTCATCAATCCAATTTTGGAAGTTTTAAGTGGCGTTGTTAGGGTGCCAAGTTTTCGTAAGGGATTTTTCATCTCACTTTTATTCCTGTGAGATTTATGCTACATTTTCCAACATTTCCATTGAGTGGTATATATACAGCCCATTATTATACTCTTTGTGCAATATAATTTCGTTTATGAGTATTTACATCAATGTTGTATTGTCCTTCTTTCATGGGGTGTATATTTCGAAAGATACCCAAGTCGGTAAGGGAACCTTTCACCCTCTTTTTTTAAAAGACTTCTTTTGTTGGGTATTTTAATTTACATATTGTTATGTTGGTATATATTCTTCTATATTCTTACTGATGTAAATTTTATGTCCAAGGGATGTGATACCCTTTTTATTTCTCATCAACTCATTTTCCGAATTTTGAAGTGACGACGTTAGGCTGTCGAATTTTTGCAAGGGAACTTCTTAACCCAATTTTGATTATTTGGGATAAACTTGAACTCCTTGAATATGTCGTTCTATGAATATTTGTGAATAACCACTGATTGTTTTACACATAATATCCACTTATATTTGCTGTATTCATTTGTCACACATAATTATGTAATTGATTTATCCTTAATCTAAGGATACTGTCTTTGTAAGGGAATCTGTTTCAATCTCCTTTCAATGGGCCATATTTTTTTTATATACAACTTTATTTTATACGGTGTATAAACCCCTTTGACTTTTACGATTATTCAAAACTAATATTTTTATATGAAGCGTTTACTAAATGAAAAAATGGAATGTTTTTTTTTGTCATACTTTTGCGGCGACAACAACATCTCCGCCGCCGTGACCATTATTTGAGTTTCAGCTTCCTCTACAAGCCATAACTTTTTTTGAATGATAAATAAATACCATGTTTTACTTTTATTTTATTTTGGTATTGAAAATGGTTTTCATAATGTTTTTATATCAATTTGTTGTATTGATATCTTGTGATTGAAAAGTGGAAATGTTATGTTTACTTTATGCATGTTTTATGTGATACGATTATGTTATGGTTCTTGGGAACTGTTATAAAGATGGGTTCTTCCATGATAAACTAAGGGCGGATGAGCCCGATATAGCTTCCAATGCATTGGGTAATGCGAAGGGGTTAAACATTAAGGTTTCTCCAAATAGATTTAGGGAATATATTGTGATGGGTATTCCAAACGTAACCAAGAGGGTTACTCCCTACGTAAGAATGTTATGAATGCCTAAAGATACCTTTATGCCTTATGATTTCTATCATTTATTCATGATTTGATGAGGTATGTTAAAATTATTATGTTTTATGAGTAATGTATGATTTCATACATGGAATAATGTTTTCTTTTTGTACTTTTATATCCTTTACTGGTCTTTTTATGCTCACCCCAAGTTTTTGAAATGTTTTTCATAGTTCAAGGGAAAGGTACATGATATGATGATAGTGTCAAGGAAGTGTGAAGAAAGAATCCATAATTTATTTTAAATATGTTTCCGCTGATGGGATAAAACAGATACTATATTTTATGTAACCACTTTTTTTAAATGTGGAATGTAATTCATGATTTATGATCTAATTCTCAAAAACTCTAAACCTAAAAGGATCCTCAATGTGAATTATTCATTTAATTAAATATTAAGTAAGGTTTAAGGTTGGGGCCATATAGTTGGTATCAGAGGTTGGATTAGATAACTTTAGAGGTTAGGGTATTATCTAAGCATAAGTGACATTACCATAATCTTTAGGATTTTAGAAAGAGTCCTAGATTTAGATAAAGTGAATGAGTAATTATATCTTAGTGTTTATCATCCTCATTAATACATGATGGTTTTATTGATATACTCACACTGGCATTTCTTTTTTTAGTGAATGGATGGATCTAGCAGGCACCAGAGTGACAATAGGTTTGAAGGAAACTGTGGTGGTTCTCTAATTAAGAGACTAGATGAAATGGGGGATTCAATGAAGAAACTCATGGTTGTTCTAAACCAACTATCAAGGATTCGTGATCAACCACTTGAACCATGGTATTTTCTGTAATTCATCATGTATGAGATGACAAATCTATGTGGAAGTTCAGGTAATAATTATAAAGTTAACCATTAGAGTTTATATGATCCTTACTATTGAGGTAATTATGGGTTATAATATGTTATGATGGAAAATGAAAGGCATGAGATAAACTTGAGGTTAAAATATGTTATGATTATTTTTGAATATTTTATCTTGGTTTGGGGAATTTTTTATGAATTATATAGTTTTGGAAAAAGGACAACACGCAGACCGTGTGACAACCCGTCGCATCAGACAAAGCTGCGGAAATATAACCCACAACCAAAGTGCGACTGTTATTTATCGCCTACCACTGGACTACGTGAAGTCCCTAGTTATTTTGACTAATTCTTCTTAGTTAGATGATTTTAAGAATCAAGAGTAAGTTTATTTTTGGTTGTCTATGGAAATGATTAACCTATCATGGAGGATATGTGATTTGGTTAATTACCTTTAAATATGAGAATTTAAGAGCAACTAATGTTATTTGGAGATAAAAGTTAATTTGTACCTTGGAAGACTATGTGATTAAATCCTTAAAATATTTGGGTTTCATTAGAAGTTTGGTTTACATTGAAGAATTTTATGGACAATTTTCTATCGAATGGTCTTCGTTGAACATTGGGTTTTTTTTGGACAAATTTTGGAGATTAATAATAGATTTTCATTTTATAAAGGATTATACTTTTGTGGATTATCTGATCTCATACTAAAAATTTTGGTTTTGGTTTTTCTCTAAAGACAATGGAAATATATAGTTCTCTTTTGTGGATAAGGTGATCCTCAAGAAGTTGATTATAGTACTCTTAATGCAAACAAGTCTTCCTAAATACTTGTCTTCTGGAGAAAATATGAGTTTGATTAAAGAATCTAGTAAAAGTTGAAAGTCTAGATGACAAGTTAGTATGTTTCATTATGATTTAGTTAAGCTCAAAAATAAATTCCTCAATGAAGATTAACTTAAAACAAAAATATTGTCTGTTAACTTTTCCAACTGGGGAATCGAATACCGTTTAACCCATCACAAGTTTGTGATTTTCTTATGGGTAACTTTCTCCTAGACATGTTTACTATCACTCTCCCTCAGAACATGACATATTGTTTTTTCCTCCATATCCATGTTTTCCTACATGGAATCCTAGTATGGGTTAACTCGGGTGACCTTTGTACTTCTCTTTCCTTATTTTAAAGTGATTTTTTTAGTGACTCTTGTTCTGATGTGGGATTTTCAATGAAGTTTCCAGACCCAATTTTAAAATTGCGAGGATGAAATTCCCAAAAGGGGGGAAGGATGTAACACCCCAGGTAAATAAAGAATATGACATTTTTCAATTTATCCATATTTTTGAATAAAATATTAATATTACTTTAAAGGGGACTCGATGCTCGATGGCGTACCCAATACGCAACAACGAGTTTCTTGGGAATCTTACGTTGCACTCTAATAATAAAATAATATTATTTTAAATGGTAGTTTATGCCTAGCCATTGTAATGGTGGGAATGAATAGAACTAACTTCAAAATGATTATATATATTTGTCAAATATTTTTACTTTTTACAATAAATTTTAGAGGATTAATAATACGAATGAATCCAATTTTAAGCATAAACATTCTAATATTCTTTAAAAGGTCGATTAATCGCCTTTTGATGGGGAACCTCTTTTAAATCCACTTTTTGACAATTTTATG
Source organism: Viscum album (assembly GCA_963277665.1). Lineage (NCBI taxonomy): Eukaryota > Viridiplantae > Streptophyta > Magnoliopsida > Santalales > Viscaceae > Viscum > Viscum album. The sequence goes on along the minus strand of OY728155.1, from coordinate 1,628,671,424 downwards.
TGTTATATTTGACAAAATAAAATTCTTCTTTAGAATCTGGAAATCAAAATTTACATTTTTTGAATTTTTGTTATTTTTCCGATAAAGTTAATTTTTTATTGAATAATGAAAAATGTTGTATTTTAATTCAAAAACTCTTTTTAATCTAATTTATTTATATGATCAGATTATCTTTTGAATTGTTTTTATAGAGAAATTATAATATATTATTACCATTTAATCCAATAGTGGTCATTGGAATTAATTTCACTTTGAAATTGGACTTAAACTAGTGTCAATCTTTTAATAGATATTGTTTCTTAAAAACACGCTATTTGTTTTGACAGTGGGAATTAATTATTAAATTAATTACTGAAAATTATATGTTTTTAATTTTTTAAAATATAAATAATTTTTTAATTCGTAATATCAAATATATCTTAGGGTGAATTTTTGTTATTTTTCTGAAAAACATAAATTTTTGATGAATAGTGAAACCACTAAGTGTTAGTTTAAAAACTGTTTTTTCATTTGAATGAGAATTTACCACTTATGTGGTTTGAATTTAAAAAATCCAACATACATGTTTGTCATTAGGATGTAAAATGTGGTTCAATGGGATTAAAATAATTTTTTTGGTGAATAGTAACTCTTAAGTTTTTAATCGCGATTATAGGTAATTAGTGTAATTTAAGGTAAAGATAATGTTATAATAACATTAAATGACCTTGAAACATGTTATACCCTTATTGGATGAGTCATGGACAACCACAAAAATCCATGGGTCAACTTGGGGACCCCATGGAGCCACGTTGGTTGGAAAATGACATTAATAACTTTTTATTTAAAGTTAAAATTAAAATGTCACAAACATGTGTTGTTTTACTAAAACAGTTTTTACATGGGGTTATATAAGTCATATTTTTTAGAATAAATATTCATTAGAAAACTAAAAATATTTCCTACATCATTATTTTTTTTATAATTTTTATACATTAAATAAATTAATTTATTTATGACACTATGATGATGCAGCGATTACCTCATAAATGAACGATTTAAATAAAATGAGAAGATAGGGTGAAATATAAATCTTAAACATGTCACAAACCTATTCGATGGGTGGATTTAGAAACCTTATCACCTTATCCTAGAAATATATCCTTTTGGGACCTTTAAAATCCGAAAATCATTTTATAATAAAGTAACATTTTATAACTTTCCAAGAGTGTCCCTCCTCTCCTCTTATAAAAGGCCCCCACCTATACCACCTTGCACATACCTCTAAAGCTTTTGGTTTGGCCAAAACCTGCCCATTTCATCTCTAAAAATCCCTCTATTCATCATTGAAGCCTCACTTTGGGCAGAATCTTTCCAAGGAAGCTTTTGAGCTCAAATCAAAGAGAGTTACCCGATTTAAAGGTAATGTCTTCCCTTGTGTTCTTTTGTTTTATTTTGCCTCTCCAAACCCCTAAACTCTTTTTATTACTTCTTTTTGTAACAACACCAGTATCTTAAATCTTATAGTATGTTTTTATAAGAATGATTCAAGCTACACTCTCACACAACACCGTCTAATGGTTAAAAAACATACATTTTCTGTGGATGGAGAATTACTGTCTCACAAAATGATGATTGTTCAATATTCATTTAACACCTTCAAAGGTGGCCATTAAGATGTCACTATATTTATATATGATATATAATATGTTTATGTTGTACTTAAGCTTCTATATTTATCATTTATAGCATAACTTTATGGTTTCAATTATGGGTAAACGCGGTATCTTCATTTTAGGAAGTGCGGACTACCGCCCAATCAAAGTGATTTGATTCGTTAATGCCATATGTGAGACGTATAAAGGATGAAATTAATGGTATTACATATTATATAATACAGGAATTATAATATACCTTTATATCATTATTATTTCATTCTATTTAATAAAAAAAGAAATGAAAGTAGTGTTCATGCGTACGTACGACTTACCGTCTCCATGAACGATACATTTCATTTCTTATCTCCAAATATTATGTACTATTATAAGTACATATATATAATGGATATATATGTAATATATTACATATAAATGATGGATATAATTCTGTAATTATACTATATATATCTCTCATTTTGTTTTAATTCCATTAATATAAAAAAAAATGAAAGTAGCGTTCATGCGTACGTACGGCCTACCGTCTCCATGAACGGTGCTTTTAATTTTTTATCTCCAAATGCTATGTAATAGTATAAAATGAATATATAATGGATATATATGATATTTAAAACATCAATACTATTCTGGATATGATGTACCTATAACTATATGGAAAAATGTTTTCCAACAAGTTTAATTTTTACTCATGTACTGAACATCGACAAAACGTCTGATATAAACTCACTTTATTAACCAATTATTATAACATTATAATATGTGATATGAACTGAATAATAATCTTTAAAGGATGTAATTAAGGAATTTTAAATTGACTAAATTTTACTTTTTAGGATATTAATGAACGATCAAGTCATGTCGGACACGAGGTAAGGGATCCTACCCCTCTCCTTCTTTTTAAGTACACTCTTTTATGTCATTAATTTTAAGCTCATATTTCATATGATTAGGATGTCATTTTATATTAATATTACATTACTTTTTATGTTCATATTATTAGAGACCCTAAATTCTCTCATCAATCAATTTTGGAAGTTTTGAGTGGCACCGTTAGGCTGCCGAATTTTCGTAAGAGATTCAACATCTCTCTTTCTTTTTAAGTACTCTCCTTTATGTCACTTCTTTTAAGCTCCTATTTTTTATGTTGTGGGATGTTATTTTATATTCATCTTGATGTATATTTTTTCTAATATGATGAGAGACCCTATTTGATCTCATCAATCCATTTTTGGAAGTTTTAAGTGGCGTCGTTAGGCTGCCGAGTTTTCGTAAGGGATTTTTCATCTCAATTTTATTCCCGAGAGATTTATGCTACATTTTCCACAATTTCCATTGAGTGGTATATATACAGCCCATTATTCTACTTTTGTGCAATATAATTTCATTTATGAGTATTTACATCAATGTTGTATTGTCCTTCTTTCATGGGGTGTATGTTTCGAAAGATACCCAAGTCGGTAAGGGAACCTTTCACCCTCTTTTTTTTAAAAGACTTATTTTGTTGGGTCTTTTAATTTACATATTGTTATGTTGAGATATGTTCTTCTATATCCTTATTGATGTAAATTTTATGTCCAAGTGATGTGATACCCTTTTTATCTCTCATCAGCCCATTTTCTGAATTTTGAAGTGACGTCGTTAGGCTGTCGAATTTTTGCAAGGGAACTTCTTAACCCAATTTTTATTCTTTGGGATAAACATGCACTCCTTGAAAATGTCATTCTATGAATATATGTGAATAACCTCTGATTTATTTAAAATTAATATCCACTTATATTTGGTGTGTTCGTTTGTCACACATAATTATGTAATTGATTTATCCTTAATCCAAAGATACTGTCTTTGTAAGGGAATCTGTCTCAATCTCCATTCATTGGGGAATATTTTGTTTTATATACAACTTTATTTTATATGGTGTATAAACCCCTTTGAATTTTACGATTATTTAAAAGTAATCTTTTTATACAAAGCATTTACTAAACGAAAAAAGGGAATGTTTTTGTCGTACGTTTGAGGCAACAACGACTTTTCTGCCACCGTGACAATTATTTGAGTTTCAGCTTCCTCTACAAGCCATAACTTTTTTTGAATGAAAAATAAGTACCATGTTTTACTTTTATTTTATTTTGTTATTGTAAATGATTTTCATAATGTTTTTATATCAATGTGTTTTATTGATATCTTGTGATTGAAAAGTGGAAATGTTATATTTACATTATTCATGTTTTATGTGATACGATTGTGTTATGGTTCTTCGGCATTGTTATGAAGACAGGTGGTTTAGTGATAAACTAAGGGCGGGTGAGCCCGATATAGCTCTCCAATGAATTGGGTAACGCTAAGGGGTTAAACGTTAAGGTTTCTCTGAAGAGATTTAGGGAATATACTGTGATGGGTATTCCAAACCTAACCTAGAGGGTTACTCCCTACGTAAGAATGTTATGAATGCCTCAAGATACCATTATTCCATATGATTTCTATGATTTATTCATGATTTGATGAGGTATGTTAAAATTGTTATGTTTTATGAGTAAAGTATGATTTCATACATGGACTAATTTTATCTTTTCGTACTTTTATATCCCTTACTGAGCTTTTTATGCTCATCCCAAGTTTTTGAAATGTTTTTAACAGGTCAAGGGAAAGGTGCATGATATGATGATAGTGTCAAGGAAGTGTCAATAAAGAATCCATATTTTATTTTAAATATGTTTCCGTTGATGGGAAAAAATGAATACTATCTTTTATGTAACCACTTTGTTTAAATGTGGAATGTAATTCATGATTTATGATCTAATTCTCTAAAACTCTAAACCTGAAAAGATCGTCAATGTGAATTATTCATTTAATTCAATATTAAGTAGGGTTTAAGGCCGGGGCCTTATAGTTGGTATAATAGGTGGGATTAGATAACTTTAGAGGTTAGGGTATTCTTTAATCATAAGAGACATTTTCATAATGGTTAGGATTTTAGAAAGAGTCCTAGTTTTAGATAAAGTGAATGAGTAAGTATATCTTAGTGTTTATCTTCCTCATTAGTACATGATGGTTTTGTTGATATACTCACACTGACATTTTTGTTTTTAGTGAATGGATGGATCTAGCAGGCACCAATGTGAAAATAGGTTTGAAGGAAACTGTGGTGGTTCTCTAATTAAGAGACTAGATGAAATGGGGGATTAAATGAAGAAAATCGTGGTTGTTCTAAACCAACTATCAAGGAGTCATGATCAACAACTTGAACCTTGGTATTTTCTGTAATGCATCATGTATGAGATGACCAATCAATTTGAAATTTTGGGTTATAATTATAAAGGTATTCATTAGAGTTTATATGATCCTTACTATTGAGGTAATTATGGGTTATTATATGTTATGATGGAAAATTAAATGCATGAGATAAACTTGAGGTTAAAATATGTTGTGATTATTTTTGAAGATTTTATCTCGTTTTGGGTAATGTTTTATGAATTATATAGTTTTGGAAAAAGGACAACGCGCAGACCGTGTGACAACCCGTCGCGTCGGACAAAGTTGCGTGAATCGAACCCACAACCAAAGTGCGACTGGTATTTATCGCCTACCACTGGACTACGTGAAGTCCCTGGTTAGTTTGACTAATTATTTTTAGTTAGATGATTTTAGGAATAAAGAGTATGTTTATTTTGGGTTATCTATGTAAATGATTAACCTATCATGGAGGATATGTGATTAGGTTAATTACTTTTAAATATGAGAATTTAAGAGAAACTGATGTTATTTAGAGATAAAAGTTAATTTGTACCTTGGAAGACTATGTGATTAAATCCTTCAAATATTTGGGTTTCAATATTAGTTTGGTTTACATTGATGAATTTTATGGACAATTGTTTATCGAATGGTCTTCATTGAACTTTGGGTTATTTTTTGGACAAATTTTTGAGATTAAGAATAGATTTTCTTTTTATAAAGGATTATACTTTTGTGGATTATCTGATCTCATACTAAAAATTTTGGTTTTGGTTTTTGTCTAAAGACATGGGAAATATACAGTTCTCTTTTGTGGATTAGGTTATTCTCAAGAAGTTGATTATAGTACTCTTAATGCAAACAAGTCTTCCTAAATAATCCTCTTTTTGACAAAATATGAGTTTGATTAAGGAATCTAGTAAAAGTTGAAATTCTACGTGAAAAGTAAGTATGTTTAATTATTATTTAATTAAGCTCAAAAATAAATTCCTAAATTAAGAGTAACTTAAAACAAAAATGTTGTCTGATAACTTTTCCAACTGGGGAATCGAATACCGTTTAACCCATCACAAGTTTTTGATTTTCTAATGGTTAAATTTCTCCTAGACATGTTTACTATCACTCTCCCTCAGAACACGAGCCTTTATTTTTTCCTCCATATCCATGTTTTCCTACATGGAATCCTAGTATGGGTTAACTAGGGTGACCTTTGTACTTATCTTTCCTTATTATAAAGTGATTGTTTTACTAACTCTTGTTCTGATGTGGGATTTACAATGAAGTTTCTAATCCCAATTTTAAAATTTAGAGGATGCAATTCCCAAAAGGGGGAAGGATGTATCACCCAAGGTAAATAAATAATATGACATTTTCACATTTATCCATAATTGTGAATAAAATATTAATATTACTTTAAAGGGGGCGCTATGCTCGATGGTGTACCTAATACGCAACAATGAGTTTCTTGGGAATCTTTCGTTGCACTCTAATAATAAAATAATATTATTTTAAATGGTAGTTTACTCCTAGATATTGTAATAGAGAGAATTAACAGAACTAACTACAAAATGATTATATATGTTTGTCAAATATTTTTACTTTTTACAATAAATTTTAGAGGATTAAAAATGAAAATGAATCCAATTTTAAGCGTAAACATTCTAATATTCTTTAAAAGGTCGATTAACCACCTTTTGATGGTGAACCTCTTTTAAATCCACTTTATGACAATTTTATGTGTTATATTTGATAATAAAAAATTCTTCTTTAGAATCAGGAAATCAAAATTTACATTGTTTATATTTTTGGTATTTTCCGATAAAGTTAATTTTTTAATGAATAATGAAAAATGTTGTATTTTAATTCAAAAACCTCTTTTTAATATAATTTATTTATATGATTAGATTATCTTTTGAATTTTTTTTATAGAGAAATTAGAATATATTTTTACCATTTAATACAATAGTGGTCATTGGAATTAATTTCACTTTGAAATTAGACTTAAACTAGTGTCAATCTTTTAATTGATATTGTTTCTTAAAAACACGCTATCTGTTTTGACAGCGGGAGTTAATTATTAAATTAATTAAGTCAAATTTTATGTATTTAATTTTGTAAAATAGAAATAATATTTTAATTTGGAATATCAAATATATCTTTGGGTGAATTTTTGGTATTTTTCTGAAAAACTTCAATTTTTGATGAATAGTGAAACCACTAAGTGGTAGTTTAAAAACTGTTTTTTCATTTGAATGAAACATTACCACTTCTCTATTTTAAATTTCAAAAATCCAACATACATGGTTGTCATTAGGATGTAAAATGTGGTTCAATGGAATTAAAATAATTTTTTTGGTGAATAGTAACTCTTACGTTTTTAATCATAATTAGAGGTAATTAGTGTAATTTTAGGTAAAGATAATGTTATAATAATATGAAATGACCTTTACACATGTTCTAACATTATTTGATGAGTCATGGCCAACCATGAAAATCCATGGGTCAACTTGGGGACCCCATGGAGCAACTTTGGTGGGAAAATAACATTAATACCTTTTTATTTAAAGTTAAAATTAAAATGTCACAAACATGTGTTGTTTTACTAAAACAGTTTTTACATGGTGTTATATAAGTCATAATTTTGACTATAAATATTAATTAGAAAACTAAAAATATTTCCTACATCATTATATTTGTTTTATAATTTTTATACATTAAATAAATTAATTTATTTATGACACTGTGATGATGCAGTGATTACCTCATAAATGAAAGATTTGAATAAAATGAGAAGATAGGGTGAAATCTAAGTCTTACACTTCTCACAAACCTATTTGATGGGTTGATTTCGAAACCTTATCACCTTATCCTCGAAATATATCCTTTTGGGAACTTTAAAATCCAAAAATCATTTTATAATAAAGTAATACTTTATAACTTTCCAAGAGTGTCCCTCCTCTCCTCTTATAAAAGGCCCCCACCTATACCACCTTACACACACCTCTCAAGCCTTTGGCTCGGCCAACCCCTGACCATTTCATCTCTCCACATACCTATTTTTATCATTGAAACCTCACTTTGGGCATAATACTTTCCAAGGAATCCTTTGAGCTCAAATCAAAGAGAGTTACACGATTTAAAGGTAATATCTTCCCTTGTGTTCTTTTGTTTTATTTTACTTCTCCAAACCCCTAATCACTTTTTATTACTTATTTTTGTAATAACACTAGTATATTAAATATTATAGGATGTTTTTATAAGAAGTATTCGAGCTACACTCTCACACACCACCGTCTAATGGTTAAATAACATACTGTTTCTGTGGATGTCGAATTACTGCCTCACGAAATGATGATTGTTCAATATTCTTTTAACACCTTCAAAGGTGGCCATTAATATGTCACTATATTTATATATGATATATAATATGTTTATGTTTTTCTTAAGCTTCTGTATTTTTCATTTATGTCATGCCTTTATGGTTTCCATTATGGGTAAACGCAATATCTTCATTTTAGGAAGTGCGGACTACCGCCCCCTCAAAGTGATTTGACTCGTTAATGCCATATGTGGGACGTATAAAGGGTGGAATTAATGGTATTACATATGATATCATACTGGAATTATAATATACCTTTATATCATTATTATTTCATTCCATTTATTACAAAAAAATGAAATTAAAGTAGTGTTCATGCGTACGTTCAGCTTACCGTCTCCATGAACGGTACATTTCATTTCTTATCTCCAAATGTTATGTACTATTATAAGTAGATATATATAATGGATATATATGTAATATATTAAATATAAATTATGGATATCATTCTGGAATTATAATATATATATCTATTATTTTTTTTAATTCCATTAATATGACAAAAAATAAATGTAGTGTTCATGCGTACGTACGGCCAACCGTCTCCAAGAACAGTGATTTTAATTTTTTATCTCTAAATGCTATGGAATAGTATAAAATGAATATATACTGGATATATATGATATTTAAAACATCAATACTATTCTGGATATGATTTAACTATATCTACATGGAAAATTATTTTCCAACAAGTTCAATTTTTACTCATGTACCGAATATCGACAAAAACGTCTGATATGAACTCACTTTGTTAACCAATTATTATAACATTATAATATGTGATATGAACAGAATAATAATATTTACAGGAGTTCCTTAAGAAAATATAAATTGACCAAATTTTATTATTCAGGAGATTAAAGAACGATCGAGTCATGCCGGACACGAGGTACAGGATCCTACCCCTCTCTTTCTTTTTAATTACACACTTTTATGTCATTACTTTTAAGCTCATATTTCTTATGATTGTGATGTCCTTTTACATTAATCTTACTGTACTTTTAATGTTCATATGATGAGATACCCTACAATCTCTCATCAATCAATTTTGTAAGTTTTGATTGGCGTCGTTAGGCTGCCAAATTTTCGTAAGATATTCAACCTCTCTCTTTCTTTTTAAGTACTCTCCTTTATGTCACTTCTTTTAAGATCCTCTTTATTATGTTGGGGGATGTTATTTTATATTCCTATTGATGTAAATTTTATTTTAATATGATGAGAGAACCTATTTGATCTTATCAATCTATTTTTGGAAGTTTTAAGTGGCGTCGTTAGGCTGCCGAGTTTTTGTAAGGGATTTTTCTTCTCACTTTTATTCCCATGTGATTTATGATACATTTGCCACCATTTCCATTGTGTGGTATATATACAGCCCATTATTCTACTCTTTGTGAAATATAATTTCGTTTGTTAGTATTTACATAAATGTTGTATTGTCCTTATTTCATGGGGTGTATGTTTCGAAAGATACCCAAGTCGGTAAGGGAACCTTTCACCCTCTTTTTTTTAAAAGACTTCTTTTGTTGGGTCTTTTAATTTACATATTGTTATGTTGGGATATGTTCTTCTATATACTTATTGATGTAAATTTTATGTCCAAGTGATGTGATACCCTTTTTATCTCTCATCAATTCATATTCTGAATTTTGAAGTGACGCCGTTAGGATGTCGAATTTTTTCAAGGGAACTTCTTAAACCAATTTTGATTCTTTGGGATAAACTTGAACTCCTTGAATATGTCATTCTATGAATATGTGTGAATAACCTCTGATTGTTTTAAACTTAATATCCACTTATATTTGGTGTATTAGTTTGTCACACATAATTATGTAATTGATTTATCCTTAATCCAAGGATACCGTCTTTGTAAGGGAATCTCTCTCAATCTCCTTTCATTGGGGCATATTTTGTTTTATATACAACATTCATTTATACGGTGTATAAACCCCTTTGACTTTTACTATTATTGAAAAGGAATATTTTTATACGAAGCATTTAATAAATGAAAAAAGGGAATGTTTTTTTGTCGTACGTTTGCAGCGGCAATGACTTCTCCGCCGCTGTGACCATTATTTGAGTTTCGGCTTCCTCTACAAGCCATAACTTTTTTTGAATGAAAAATAAATACCATATTTTACTTTTCTTTTATTTTGGTATTGAAAATGGTTTTAATAATGTTTTTATATCAATGTGTTGTATTGATATCTTATGATTGAAAAGTGGAAATGTTATGTTTCCTTTATGCATGTTTTATGTGATACGATTATGTTATGGTTCTTGGGAATTGTTATGAAGACAGGTGGTTCCATGATAAACTAAGGGCGAGTGAGCCTGATATAGCTCTCCAATGAATTGGTTAATTCGAAGGGGATAAATGTTAAGGTTTCTCTGAATATATTTAGGGAATATACTGTGATGGGTATTCCAAATGTAACCAAGAGGGTTACTCCCTACGTATGAATGTTATGAATGCCTCAAGTTACCATTATGCCATATGATTTCTATGATTTATTCATGATTTGATGAGGTATGTTAAAATTATTATGTTTTATGAGTAAAGTATGATATTATACATGGACTAATTTTATCTTTTCGTACTTTTATATCCCTTACTGAGCTTTTTATACTCATCCCAAGTTTTTGAAATGTTTTTAACAGGTCAAGGGAAAGGTGCATGATATGATGATAGTGTCAAGGAAGTGTCAATAAAGAATCCATATTTTATTTTAAATATGTTTCCGTTGATGGGAAAAAATGAATACTATCTTTTATGTAACCACTTTGTTTAAATGTGGAATGTAATTCATGATTTATGATCTAATTCGCTGAAACTCTAAACCTGAAAAGATCCTCAATGTGAATTACTCATTTAATTCAATATTAAGTAAGGATTATGGTTGGGGACTTATAGTATGGACCAATAATATCACTTATTAGACCATTTAAAACCAAGATATTAGTTGTCCAGACATCATCATAGCCTTTGGGGTTCTACATCACATCCCATTAATGGATTCAAAGGGATATATTTTGGACACAAGAGTAGAAAATATTATTCTATAAGAATTAAGAATGAATAAGATGATAATCCCATACTCTATTGAAGCCAAATGAGAATTATCTCCACATACACATGATTTTCAGGATAGTATACTAATATTTTTCATCACTTTGAGGGTGATAATTCATGCATAATATCGATATATTAATTATAGAATGCTAGAGACTATTCATGAATATGGTGTTATATTTTAGATACCAATTATATAAAAACAATCTATGGGTTCCATGAAGCATCAGAACATATCTATTGTATTTCCTTGGAAATTGATTGAGTGAGAAGTCCTCTCAGATTGACATGGAGTGAAAAGACTTGTTTTATAATCCACCAAAACACATAAAACATTATTTCTTCTTAATGTCTTCATAAGAGTAGTGATAATTTGATATGGTTTTTTACCATTTTCATGTTTGTATTGGTAATTGTTATATCATATCCTTGGAACTTTTACTTTCATACATCACTTACTAACATATAGAAAACCCTGATATACATTCTGTGATCTCCTTAATCAAATTGTCCCACGAATAGTTTTATTGGATATCCAAATAAATATTTATTCTCATATGATAGATGGATATTTATTATCTATTTTCATCATCTAATTGACACTTATTTAACTCAGTACATGATTGTAGACATATTAATGGCCGAATCATGCAACTATGTCATCATAAATTTTGACCTGTGAGGATTTATATTTTCTAATTTCTTCCACCATCTTCTTAATTTCCCAATCATCTCTTTGATAATACTTTATCATCTCAAAAACTGAATTTTGATCATTAATTTGTGGATTGTTTGATAATGTTACTTTCATTATTATTGTCATGTACATCCATTTCATGTCTTAGAAGATCAGATACTTCTCAATTTTCATCAATGATAAAATTTCTTGATCATTTCTACATAGATAATATATCACTTTATTTAATTTAATAGGATTTTAGTGGATTTAATTGTCATATTCTATAATCATTTCCAACCATATTATCATAGGCATATTAATCTCTATCATGGTGAACATATACATGAGGCTCTTATAATCTATATATATTTTATGCTTCTCCCCAAAAAATAATGATTCCATATTTTCAAGGTGAATTTCACTTCATCCAAATTCAATGCATGGGTTGGGCTGTTTTTTTCATGAGAATTAAATTGTCTTGAGTCATACACTGTCACTTTTCCATTATGTACTAACACACATTCCAATCCATTGTTTGAGGCATCATAGTTTACAACAAAATGTTCCCCACTTTTGGGTTGTGTAAGTATTCGTCCAATAATAATAACCATTCTCAACACCATGAAGCTCAATTCACATTTATTGTCTAAAAAACATGCCTTCATTATGAGTAATATTTGCTATATTTTTTTCAATTGTGAGAAAATTCTCACTAATTAATGAAAATACATAGTTAACCCTAGGAAAATATGGATTTCAGTTTATGATGATGGAATCATCCATCCATAAATTTCCTATATAATTTATGAATCCATAGATATCCCATTACTTGTGATAATAACCCCTACGATTGAAACTTTGTTCTAATTGAACTCACATTTTTTACATTGTAAAATATTTTTATTTTTTATATCCTTTACCATAGTGCTAAAATGATTCCTACTATCCTATTTAATTTTAGAGTATATTACAATATCATCTATAAATAACATGGGAATTTTATCAATTTAATAACTAATGACCCTATTCCTCAAGTCCATAAGTTTTTCTAGAAAACCTGTGAGTCATAATGACATCACTATGACATAATAGTGACCATGACATGTATATAAAAAAGTATTGAGAATATAATCCTTCCTCACCCTTACATTATAATACCTCGACCAATTATCCACCTTGTAAAATTATTAGGATCCATATGGATGATTGAAAAATTCAAAAAATCCATGTAATAGGATACATTATCTTTATCGGGATCAGGTTGAGCTCACGAGAATAAATCCAATGGCGCATTGACCCATCTATCTTCTTGATGATGAGAAATTGTGTACACCATGTTGATGAAAAATAACATCTAAACCATAAATCTAGAATATCTTATAGTTTTTTCTTATTCCCTATATTTTCCACCACAACCATTATTAATAGTTTCATGAATAATTTAAACAACCTATGTATTATTTAAATTGTGAAGTCAACCTATCGGCTAGAAGGAAGACATTGAAATTATTCAATAAATAGATCAGAATATTCCCTCAAAATAGGAATGTGTTCAAGGAAAATATTTTCTAAATAATCTAACATTTTCAGCAGATATTCTTACTCATAGGGAAATATTATCAGGGACTAATATTTTAGTAAAAAAGATGATACATCCTTCTTCTCATATTTTTACTTATTTAAAAAATGGTCAATTAACAATGAGTGATTTTATTATTGTGGAAATTTATGTTCTCTCTATGTATGGAATGTAAATCTAAACCAATAAGTGAATAAATTTCTACTAAATGAAGTATAACAAGGTTCTCTAATAATTTCTTCCAAAAAATATTGATGGGGTGTTATTAAATATTGGGATGCAATAATTTCCCAATTTTTTTATTTTCACTACCAACATTACTTAAATGATTTTTGGTGGAGTTTAAATTGTTCAGATAAACATGTTTGATATAAAATATTGAATACAAATAGAATTTAAATGCAAGATGGTTATTCTTGAATAAATCACTGAATAAATTTCACCACCTCAATTTTAGGATCCACCTAAGTGGAAATAATATCATAATACCTACCTTGTATCATTGGTGGTTATTGTCGATGGTTATGTCTTACCAACATTACCTTATTTAATTGCATTGGAATGTACCCTTTTTTCCAAGTAGTTTCAAATGATGTAAAAAGGGAAGAGTCTTGATGATATTATTCAACTTTTACATTAAATTGATGGGTTTAACTTGTAAAAAATCTCTAGCTATATTCCTATACTTACTACACCTGAAGAATTTACTCATCACTTTCTAGAAATTTATAGGGTTATTATTTACACACATTTTAAAAGTGATATGTTTTAATATATAACCACTGGGATATTTTTCCACTTCACCACTATAATTAAACACCACTTTTTTATTCTTATCCCTATAATAACCTACAGATTCTTCGATATCAATTTCTAAATAATGGCCACATAAAAACATTTCCTCATAGAAATTAATGTATCAAATGCTATGTATTTTCATAGGATCTCTTTTATCTAACCAAAGATGTTGTAAACATTGAATTCAAGGTAAATTAAAAATATACAGGAATATGATGGAAGACTTCTGATTCTTTCCTTGTATTCAATGATAAATACATCATAATTTTTCTTGAGGGAAAGAAAACACATTTCAATTTTATTTCATAGTGGGATGAGAAAATATTTATAAAAAAATAATGAAATTCCTTTATAACAATTACACCGATATCTTCCTCAGGAATCATATTATTGATCAATTTCCACCAATGATAAACTTCCCCCTCAATATGATAAACAAAAAATATATATCTCTCTTTCTCTGATCATTGGAGGATTGAGAAGATAATCTCAATGGACTTTATCATTTTATTTGTAATTAAGGGATTAGATGATTAAATAAATATTGGATGACATTATTACATAATAGACCCAATAGTATTTGGTTCATTCCTTATAGGATTTGGTAGATCCTCTTGATCCTTGTTATTATTTAGAACCTGTGTAATTATAGATATTATCTTCCCCAATTTTTTGATTCTTGTTCCCATCGAGTTGAGTATCTCATTTGAAAAATCATGACATTTCACATTAAATTGGTTGTTTACTCAATTTCTCATATTTATAGCCATTGGAATAAATTAAGGGAAAATTTGAAGATGATTACTTTTATACTATTAGTGACATAAAACTGAATCCAATAACATTAAAGTGGTAACATATAAATGACATGTATGTACTTAACATATGTACTTCTAGGATTCAATCTATATTATCTTTGATCTTTTGTCTAATGTAATCTCTTATTGAAATTTATGATCCTTTAATATTGGACCGTAAAACGTTTTTGAATTTAATAATGAATAGCCTCTAGGAGTAGGTGTAAATCAAGCCCTATTTTCATGGACTATATCTAGATCACGAATAGCTCAATGTGGCGATTTTGGGTTATACCCCTAGTTGCATCTATACGGGATCCACATTAACTTATTGTATCTAGAAACCTAAGAATTTTCTTTGAAACCACCTACTTGTTAAATTAAATAATTATGATGTTGTCTTATGTTTAATTTTATAAACAAATATTTCTGTAATATTTCCTATTACTAATCCCATATATTACTAAATATTTTATTGATATCAACTATGTAAATACATGACTATATTACACATTAATACATGATTTATGAAAAAATATTACATATAATGAAACCCATTGGATCGATAAAACTAGAATAATTGGGTAATTAATTACATTAAACACCCACTTAAAATATGGGTATATCACAATTATTTAAAAAATCTTTAATGTAACCATATTATTCTATCATTATTAAAAATTCATGGGATAACATAGAGATATACATATGAAAAGTGTAGGTAATAAATACTATTAGGGGAATAAACATGGAATAGAATGAATAAAATATTTCTTGAAAGACGATACAAAAATAAATCTGACCAAAAAGGGTTAGTATCATAAATATGAATTAATAGGACATGACATATCATGATAATATAAATGGAAACAGGGAAAGCTGAAATAAAATTTAACATGATATCCCAACCAATGGTCAAGGATATCTTATAAGGACACAAAACATCATTGAAAATTTATGACGATGGATTAGGTTCACCACCCTCTTTCCTTCCATGAAATACCATTTGACTAAAACATTACCCAATTCATTTGGGGTGCTATATAATTCTGGGGACACCCATCTATTTCATATGATGTAAATTTATATGTGTTAAATGTAGAAAATTCAACATAGGATCATATTTCATTATATTTAATTCATTGATCTAGTGTTTTGGAATATATACATCTTATTACCAAATCAATGGTTTATATGTTTTATCATGTTCAATACTCACATTGGGAAATTACAATAGTATCCATGTTAAAATGGCTTCACATGGAATAGTCTGAGGAAAATTTCATCAACATATGGATGATTCATAATGATTCATAAAATGTTTTACTGAGAGTGAAAGGACTATATCATCATTTTAACTTCAAATTGTAAGTGAAAAGTATATGATAAGACATTCAAAAACATTATGAATGTGAAATTGAAGACTCAAAATGAAGAAGATGCATGAATAAACAGGAGAAGAAAAGGATCACATACCATCAGCTAGTGATTCTTAAAATTTGTAAGGATATTCTTCATGGATTTTGAGAATTGTTAAATGAATCTAGAGAATGGAGGTTTGAGTAATGATTTTATCTGAAGGTTTTAGTAAAGAGTATCGAGATCATATTGGATTTATATTTGAAAAGATATGGAAGTTCATTATTATTAGTCAAACCTAGGTTCTAGAATTTATATAATAATGCAATCAAATACAAAAAAATAACCTTGGTTATTAACAATGTTTTCTAGCAATGTGGAGTGGAATTCATGGGTATAAAATTCTTAGGGACTAAACAATTAAAATATCACACTTGGAGATGTGAACGTGAGTAATGTTATTAAATAGATGATTATAATTCCTTAAAATATAACATAGGTCTTTGAGGACACATAAAGGATTTATATAATTAATAAAATAATATCAAAATACATTATATTTAATGGTAACAGTGGATGTGGTTGTTCATTACATTTATATCATTTATTAAATAATTTATTGTTCATTATACGGTCAAAAGGAAAACCATATATTTATATCGTATTTAATTTTCACCTTAAAATTCTACTGTCTGGGAAAATTATTCAAAATTCACCATCAGATGATTTTAATCTTATAAATTGAAACAAGTATTAATTTTATCATAATAATATTCTAATTGGTGAATGTTTAAATTTAAAAATAATGATTGACCTCTATTGAAAAATGTTGTCTTTTTTAATAAAAAATGTTTCTCAACACTTATAAAAAGTACATATGATTTCATAAAAATTATACAATAAATTATATTTAATAAAAATTATTAAATAATAATAATTTATTTAAATATCATTTATTTTTTTAAAAACCATTAATTCGTCAAAATTAGTCTATTAATTATAATCACATATCACCCAAAGATACTATTTTTTGTTTATCATATAAAAGTCAAAATCATTTGTAAAGTAACAATGATAAAAAGAAAATATAGGCATTATTAAATTGAATATAAAATATACATATTCATATTATTAAGGTCTTGATGTAATTAAATTTATTATACGATTATACACCCTAATTGTAAGATGTACAATTGTGAGATTTTCGTGGGGTGGTTCAGTGTATATTTTTTGGGATGTGATCTTAGGGAGCATTAATTGATCTCATAATTGATTTATATCATTTTATAATCATTGGATCTCATCTTGGTCTTGGTTAAGGAAGAATACCAATGATTATATCTCCCTCAGAATCACTGATAAACGGGCTTCATAGGGTATGATGCTACTAGTTTAGGCCATCGCCATATTGATCTGTGTAAATTGGATTTATCAAAAACCTTATATTTATACTAAAAATATGATCAGAGTTAAAGGGATATATTAGCTGTGGTGATGATGCTTAATGGTTTTAAAATACTATAAGATATAATAATACCCAAAAATTATTTTTCTTCTATAGCCATTATATATTACAAAAAAATTGATTAAATCACAAAGGGTATTTTATTTTTAATGGTTAAAGTCATCATAATACACATAACTCATTTTATCCATCCACCCCATTAATATCCTGATGTAATAATTCATTCATGTGCGTATTTGGTGGATAACTATTAATAATGAGATATTTGAGTAAGCTAACATATTATTCATATTTAAGAAAATGAAACCGTAGTATCAAATTCATGAATGGATGATACCATAATTTCTCATAATTGCATGGAAATGGGAGAGAATCACAAATGAAAATTTCAAGAGTATTACATATCTAACTAAAGGTAACAACCTCATTTTTAATGTGGTGGATCAACTCACAAAAAAATCCACTTCATAAATACTTGGTAATAATGCATAGTCGATAAAATATCTATTATATATATAATTTATGTGGTGATGTTGTATGGGGAACTACATTCAATAGTAAATAATCAAGATCCTTGGTTTACCTCTATGTTCAAAAAGAGATTTCATCATGCATCAAATAATAATATGAACATCAGTACGTCTTATCAACTAAATAATTATAGAAAATGTGAAAAGATCATTAACAAATTAAAGGATATGTTGATATCCTATTTGGGGGAATGTAAATATTGATGAGATAAACAACTTCCTTGAGATTATTTTTAATAAAATAATAATTTTCACCTGGGTATTGAGATGTCCCTGGGTATTTTTCTTTATTGGATGAGATTTAGACTTCCTACTTTGTATATTCATTATGGGAGAATGAATTTGTTTACACAAACAGGTACACTAAAAAATATATAATGTCAAATCCAAATAAGAAAAATTTTAAACTATCTCTAATTTGATAGAACATCAATACTGAGAATTATTGAAGGGAATTAGATTTTTAATGTTATATAAAATGAATTACATAAAATTTCTTACTGAATTACATTCATAATTCTTGGAACTAATGGAAATATTAACATTATGTGAATATACCCTCTTAAGATCCTTCATCACATTAGAGATAAATCATAGTGATTATCACCACCACTAAACCATGATCAAATTTATCATATGATCCATGTATCTAAAATTTGAAAGAACATATTTGATCCCTTATTTGTTCAAAATATGGATGTGTAATGATAAGAGAATGACCTCTCTTATAAGGATATATAAGTGAACATATAAGACTATAGAGAAAAAATATTATGCAATATGAAAAATCTTTTTTTAAAGTACATTAGTGAATAAATTTCTATGAAGAGGTTATATGAGAACCTACTAATGAAATGAAACATTAGTGACATTATCTATTATATACTAGGGATATGAGATAAAATTTCATGGATGAAATTATTAAATGGGTAGAGTATGAATGTAATAACCCATTCATTAATATATGATATTTTTATATTAGAAATATATCTTTTTTTTATTTAGGTATAGGATATAGAATAAATCTAATACACCATGGAAAGTAAATAGACATTATTTTATTTCATATATATAATAGAATTATATACCTTGGATTGATATACTTCTTAAAACTAAAAATATTTAAATTATATAACTAAAAATAATAATTAAGCAATAAGGATATAAATATTTATATCATTTGAATCTCAAATAATTTTCATAACTATATAAGACACTATAAAAATAAGACCAAATATTTTTAACACAATAAGAACATTAATATAAGAAACATAGAACCTTGAAATTTTTTTTGTAGATGATGTTCCTAAAACATAATATGTGTGTAAAATATATATAAAACCAATATTAAAATTGGAATAGAAATTATACAAATTGAATGGTAAAAATAAACTTCATGAATTGTAACCAAACCTTTACAATGGAAAATTCATCAATAAAATAGTAAGGGGACTTTAAAATAATATGTAATATCAATTAAATAGTTTAAATTAAAAAATAATTTGGAAAAAAATAAATTTTCAAATGAGATGACTAAAAAATATATGTGCATTTTTAATTATGTTTATTCAATGTATTTTTATAAAAATTAATTTTAATATAAATATTAAAAAAATCAATGAAGGTTATTTTGATCAAATGGATTTGATTTTGAGAATAAAAGTGTTTACAATTTCTTAGGGTTATTTTTTGGTAATTTTATAAATTGATTCAAATTTTAGATGAATTGAAAAAAAATAGTTTGAAAATACAACATGGTTAATGGAATGGAAATGATGTCATAACAGTCAACTAAATAAAATAAATATTTATATTGAACCTTAATTCATTGAATAAAATAAATAATCCATTTATGTAATAAATTTAATTTCCAACCAATAAAAATTAATTTCTAATGTCTCAATATGTAATGAATTTCATTTTAATTCCTTTTACAAATTTATCCATTCATTTTATATAAAATATTAATTACACGATTTTTAATGTTTTAAAATAATAAAACATATATTTATAATTAAATATTGTTCATAATGTAAACATTTAAACTATTCAGTGTTCAAAACTGTAAATAATAATTATGTGATTAATTAAATCCAAAAATACACATCCCCTAAAATATAATTTCCCACTCTTTCTTCCAAAGGAAAATAAATTTCCATACAATTATAAAATCCCTTTATATTACATAATCCATTTTCATAATACTCTACATAAATAGGGTTCTTTTTTGTTTTATCTAACACAAATCCTTCGGGGATTTAATTCTATAACAAATGTGTAATCCTTGAATAAAGAAATTATTATATGATCTCATATTTTAATTTTTCTCCTCTAATTTTTTCTATTGTCTAAATCTATTTTGTATTTCTACCTTAATAGATAATTAAATTTATAATGACATAATATATTAATGTTACTATATGTGGGGGACCAATTTATTTATGAAAACCCCCATGGTGGAGAATAAGAATTTTTTTTAATTCATTTAAAAAAAATAATTTTTTTTACTTTAAATATTCACCCCCTTTGAAATCCGACCCTTTGAAAGCCATTAAGATGTGATTAGTCGATATATCTCTTACCCAGCAAACAAAAACTCATGAAATAAAAGACATAAAGTAATGTCCATTATGTGGTATTTTTAGATGGTTATACCCATTCATAGAAAGTAAATTAATATTCTGATGAGGAGGTATGAGTAAAAACATCCATTGTAATTTTATATATAATTAAGGGTGGATTAGACCTGGTTCATTTGAGAGCTGTTTTAACCATACTAAATTGGTGAAAATTCAACAAATTACATTGGTAAATATGTGTCGCTCCCACATGATCTTCAAATAGGCTCTGACTAGTTCTTAGTACACACTTATTAATGAAATAAATCTCTACTCAACTAAGGATTCCACTACATCAATCTGATATGATCTTATATTATAATAATAGAGACGTAAAATAACTTTATACATTTATAA
The DNA here is from genome assembly GCA_963277665.1 of Viscum album. Classification (NCBI taxonomy): domain Eukaryota; kingdom Viridiplantae; phylum Streptophyta; class Magnoliopsida; order Santalales; family Viscaceae; genus Viscum; species Viscum album. Next base: position 1,628,649,910 of record OY728155.1, on the reverse strand, counting down.
ACACACACGTGTAGCTTCACCTCTACTCAACAACATAGTTCAAATATATTTCCAATAATATATTCTCAGAATTTCTTCAAATAAAACATTATAGACATTAATTATCAAAATATTCTCAATGAGGATTATTATAGATTAACATATTATTCTTCCCATTCACATTTTTTTAATATTCATTAATATTGGGTATCATATGAAGTGTTATAAAAACTATTATCTCTTTTCCCTTATTTTTTTTCCTTCTCCATATTTGAAATAAAAATGTATCTTCTTAGTCAATATAGTTTCATGTTCTTCCTCATCAAACACTATGATTCAATAATTATATTGAGTTTTATTTTCCTTCAAATTGTAATTATTCTCTGAATAATTATATATACGTGCTTAATTTTTTGTTTCAAAACATATTTTATATATTTTATGTTATTTAATATTCTGTAAATATTATTTTTTTTGGGATTTCATGTAGGAAAAATGATTTTAATGAACCATAAAATTTATCCTCAACATTTCTATGGGTTCATTTTCCTAGTATTCTTATAATATTATATCTCTAATAAAACTATAAGTGTTCCAATTTATTTCATATAATATTTGTTATTGATTTTTGAAAAAACTTTTTTATGTTGACTGAGAGCCACCATATATCCTTTCATGAGTGAAACCAAGAAACCAAAAAAAAGTAATAAATAAAAATAGCACAAATAAATTACCCAACAAAAACTAAAACCCCAAACAATGGACTTGAATATTACAAGGAATCCAAAATAACTATTCTATATCTATGTAGTCATATTCCCACATAGCTATGTATCTTCTCTAGTTCACTAATCAAAAAATAGAATACATCAATATAAAATTCCTCATTCAGAATATAAATCATAATAATAAAATTCAATACACATTTATAAATCATGTTTTATGTTTAATATATATTCCCCAGAATATGGTTCAAAATATACCTTCCATATTACAATATATAGAAGTAACTTCATGGCCAACTTTTAGTTTATATATCTATTATCTTCCACTAAACCAACTCTTATAATATAATTATAAGTCATGGATTAAATGTATCTCCATAAATTTACACATCCATTTCATAGAAAGTATATCACCCAATCTATGAATTTTTATATTTTATAGATCATCATAAAGCATAGTTGAAGGGAAATCATTCCCCCACATATGAACCGTATCTAATGTGGATATATCACTTATTAGAACTCAATAAAATTATATTTTATGCTATTTAGAAACAAGAAGTTTATATAAGGTAAATGAGATCCATTATAAAATAAACCTTATAACAACACAATGTCAATCCCACCAGATAGCTACTAGTGAAATCCACCATCATGTTGGTGGACAAAGATAGAACATGTGTTTTTTCTAGGGCCCATCAACCAACTGATGTTATCCCCCTAGGTTTCCACTGAGAAATTTTATTGGAAGGCTCTATGAAGTCTTTTCGACTCCTATTGTGTCTTCTTATTGGTACAACACATCCATTATATAATTTCATAAAAATAACATTAGAAATTCATCATATAACACATTTATAAACACAAATTTGTTTTATTGATCAATCAAAACAATCTATCAGATTAATATGTTAAGAAATATTTTCACACTGTTATCAATATTATTTGTGTAAGGGAACATTTTAGTGTGAAAATAATTCTCACCCTTTATCTATTTAATTCTTACCACTATCTTCTTCCACATTTTAATTGTTCCACCATTTTATGTGAGAATCATTCAGTTATACTTAAGATATGGATTACACTATAATTTTTATAAATTTTTCATTAAAAAAATAAGCTGTAATTATTTTGTGTCTAACATTTTGTATAGGACATGATATATTAATATTTACTACTAAAATTTATATAATTTAACCATTATTAGATATTATTTTTTTCACATATATAGGGTTGGATTAAATGAATTTTCATTAATTGTTTTGAACAAGAACAAGACATAAAAAATCATTAGAAACATTAAATTATAGGTTTCTTTTCATCTAATTATTGTTAAATATTCACTCACCCTTTATATTTATATATTTTTTTAAAAATATTGGTAATATAATATCATACCTCATATATATGTTTTATAAGAGATGTTTAAAAATCAATAATCAATAAAAAATAATAATTATATATAATAATTATCTTCTTTAGGATTTCTATAAGGGATCTAATTCAAGAATATTTATCATTGATGATTTAATCATCAAATATAAGCCCGATGAATTTTTAGTTTTAGTTAATATGTAGGATACAAAATTTTATTTGACCTATAATGTGCTATAAGGATATAATAATTTAAATAAACCATGTTGGATGAGTTTCTTTGGTTTTATATAAATCATGTAATTCAAAAACATCCTATTATTTTCTTCACCTTTAATTTACAATACATGAAAGAAGATAAAAAATGAAAATAAGGTGAGTTTCTCTAAAATACATAATGTTATAAAAAAGATATGACTTAGGTAACAACCGATAAAGTCTTTTCATTCATACTCTATGACTCTGGGAACTCTTCATGGATACATTACTCGTGATTTTAATCATTATTCACCTTTTGGTGGCATGATTTAATTTTAATCTTCTTCTTTCATTATATCCATAATAGGATTCCATAATCTCTGAATAAAAACACTTTTTTTATCTTTCTCATGAATCTTTGACATTTCCAACATGTAATTCCATATACTTATGAATTTCCTTATCACATTCCCAGACTTCATCCTATGTGTTAACTCATTTATATTAGTATTATACTTGGGTCTAAGAGTCAAAAATTCAGCTCCCTTATCTTTTTAAAATAACTTCTTATTCAAGAATCCATGTCATGGACATTATATAATTATGTCCACCAATTTTATGCCTTTTTCACATATCCTCATCATTTTAATAATATTCTCGTACAACCTCTCATGTTCTTCATAATTAATGTTAAGAACCACAATAATATTACATTATCATTCCAATATTAATTATTTTTTTATTAATTCAATATTTCATCCTTTAATATTGATTTTGATGAGAAATTTTCAATGATCCATGATGTTCACTCGCAAACGATAGTGGATGCATCATTTCCTAGTAGTTAAATCTTTATAATATTTCAATAATGTGTTTAGAGTAATTTTATTAACATTATTTATTTATGTACACTTCATTATTTACTTTCCTAATTTTATCACATAATTCTTCCACTATTATAATCTTATCTATTAATTACAATAATTATTTTTTTATTATATTATTACTATCATTTTTCATAATTATATCCACATATGTTATTGAATTTATATAATATTAAAAAACAACAAAATATATTTTTAATATATATATTTTCTTATTAAATTGATTATTCTTTTGTATAATAAATTTCCTTCATTCATTATCTCTACTACCCCTTATATTTGGCATTCTATATGTTTTATCTATAGACATATTGTGTCAATGATCAATGGAATTTTCTCAAAACCAATAATATAGTAAGTATTAGTATATAATAATTCTAAACATACCAATAATAATAGTATATAAAAAATGTGTAGCTTTATATATTAGGGGGTAAGGAACATTATTTTAGGTTTTTTAGGAGTTTCTTTTCTTAAACATTCATACAAGAACATTTGACACACTAGTTGTTTTCTTAGCAATTATCTCCTTCAATATATCTTCATATTCTAACTAGTTCCATGTATATATAGTCAAATAGATTTATTTAAAAAATATTAAACTATATATTTGGTTCCATGAGAATATTAAATGTTGAGAATGAGATGATCTCATGCTCTTTATACCCCCATTTTGAGAAATCATAGAAGAAAAAAACTTTTTAGAAATTTCATTGTCTTATTTATTTATTCATATATATTTTTATTATAAAGATTTGGTGTTTTATTGTTTTATAAACATCATTTATAACCCATGTGATTTAATATTAGGTGAATATTTCATGCCTTGAAGTTTATTCCTCAAATTATCACATTGGGTTTTCAACATCTGAATTTGATTATCATGCAAATTAATACATTAATTTTGGAAAGTTTAATTATACATTAATATTTTTATTTTAACATCCAACTATTCATACATGATAAAATTATCATTAAAGATCTCTTCTAGATCATTGACTCATTCTCCATTTGAGTTTATGAACTAAAATCTCAAATTTACACATAGTTGTAATTAATAACTTCATTAGGAATTTTAATAATGTAATCCATAACACGAAAATAGAGGACATTAACATATTTAGTATTAAAATCTTATTTATTATCATTATTGTTTTCAATTGATTATTAAAAAAATGATTATTAGATGACACAATAGATAAAACTAATCATTGAGTACCTTTAGTTATTGGTTGATCCATTTGTTATTGTAAATATTTTATATAATTAAATATCACTTTTTCCATGATTTCTTACAAATTTTTTCAACCATTATTTTTGTAGCAACACGAATATAAACGCAATCATACATTTGAGACTATTTGATAAATATTTAAATTGTGAAATTAATTTAATTCAAAATAATAAACTAGGGAAAAACATTAGATCCCATTATAGGGAACATCCTTTATAAATAAAAGTTGTGTCTTCCTAGTGCATTGGTTCGAAGACATGATGGGGTGTGAATGTGGTGTAGATAAATTCCATTACCAAATTAAAAGTTTCTCCATTAACAATTTACCCTTTTAATTATTTTAAAAATGTTCACTTTTTGGGAATTTGATTAATCTTCTTCTTTCATACCCAAAAACATAGGACTCAAACAATAGAAGAAAAAATTATTCTCTAGCTTGTGTTATTTCTATTAGTTTTAAACCCTCATGCGAAACATAATCCCTGATAGAATAAGTATTTCCAAGTCAATGATATTTATATATAATTTTATCATAAATTACAAGTGGTTTAGTCATTGTTTATCCTAAAAATATGTTCACCAAATTATGCAGGTGAACTTTCCCCACATTACAAAGGTGAATTCAAGACACACTAGTTTTCTCATTATTTAGGATTTCTCTTGTTCCAATAACATCCTTAAAAATGAGGTATATTTTCTCTCAATTCAAGATTTCACAACATCATTATAATATGACCTACTACATGTAAAAATATATATTTAATAGTCTTTATATCATCATGTATATCAACTTTAAAAATCGTATGTACACCATTGAATAGTAGACAAATCATTTATTGAATTCGTTCAATTGATTTTCTCTACCCAAAAGCCTTGGACATTGGATACCAAAATAATTCATCTAGAAATTATTATTCAATGACATAATCTATATCTCTTTCTTTCAATTTTAATATTCTATGATTATTGGAATCATAATCACTTGTATAAAAACCATTATTTTCATCAACATCTTCATCAATAAATATAAAATTTATTTTACTCAACATAGTATTAGGGTCATCCAATACTTGATCAATGATTCCGGGGTTCTCACCAGAGATATTATTGTTCACTGTGTGATGATCCATGTAGTGATTCATTAGATGTAACTTATTTTTTTAATGGAAAACTATATTCTATTTTAGATTTTAATTAATATTCCTAAAATATAAATAAATTAGGGATTTCGTGTATAAAAATAAATAAAATTTACTCCATGATTCAATCTTATGTTATTCACATGGGACCTTACACATGATTGTATATGATATATTTTCCTAATGAAATTGTAGGAGCCAAATTCTTTTTCATTTAAAATTTAACATAGATAGACTAAATCAACCATTTTTCCATATAAGATCAATATGGGTTTCTTTGAAAATATCCAACAAAAATTGACATTGAACCATAATTCACTACTTTATGAATTTATAAAGAATAATACCTGACATAATAATTCCTCTAATAGTGTGCACTGATCAAACCTCTAATTGTAATATCTTCCATTCCAATGGAACCATAAAGTACCTAACTGATTTATCTTACCAATAATCATGTAGAATAAACAATTCAATTGTGATATTTTATATTTGTCAAAAATAATTCATACATATTGAATTTTTATTTAAATATTCAATTAATCTAGAATCGTCTGATTTTATGCTTCATTAATTTATCATAAATTAGTATTGAAGTGATATTCTTTTACACAGTGATCACAATTATTTTTCATATTTTTTTAACATTTTATATTATAAGTTGAATCAAATTATGATATTTACCATTGAATACCAATGATGAATTTAAAATACTCCAAACTAAGAATCATAGAATATTGAAATAGTTATAAGAAGGAAAATGAGGCTACTTTCTCTCGGTGCTACATTTTCTAGGGTTTCCTTCTGGAATCCTCCATGACGGCATTGGTGACGCATCCGAATTATGTCTCCTCTCTTCTAGTTACTCTCTCTCGGAGTTTCTTTCCCTCAGCGCTGCTTTTTCTAGGGGTTCCCCCTGAATCCTCCTTGGCGGCTTGGTCGACGCATCGGTGCTCCGCAACGCTTCTTCTCATCCCTTCAGACGTTGGTTGTCTGCTTCTGATGCCCTCCGCCGTTTTTCTCGCTGCTCTGACCTCAAGTTCCCCAGCGCCTCTCTAGGTCAGATTTGGCGCAGTGGTTCATGAGATTTTGGGTTTCGTGAATCGGCAGTCGATGTGGCGCTACCTGGGTCGATTTTCTTCTTCTTGTAAGGCTCCTAATTTTTTTCCCTCGCCGATGAAGTTGCCATCGTTCGGAGCACCCCGGCTGCTCAAACCTCTGCCCTGACCTCATATTCCACCGCTCCTATCCAGGTCGAATCTTGAGCGGTGGTAACATTGAAGTTTTGGGAGGTGTGGGTCGGCAGCCGTCAGTGTTCCAGGTGCGTGACTTTCAGCGTCGGTTTTGGTTCTTTTGGTTTTCTTCCTCACAATTTCGGTGATGGTTTGTGTATCCTTATCGGTGGCCAATTTTCTATTAGGTGGTGTTCGATTTGTGTTTCTGGTTGTACTGGTGTTTGGTTTTTCTGGTTCGCTGGGGATTGACGATGACTTGGTGCGGTGCCATGTTCCTCAAGGGTTCAACAGATTTTCTTCTTTTTCTGCCTGGTTCTGGTGTTTTGTTTTCTATTAGCTGATGGGGATTGACGACGTCTTGGTTTACGACGGCTCTGGCAGTCTCCGACAGTCTTCTATGTCGTTTGTGTTTTTTTTCGATGTGGCGAGCTTTCTCTGCAAAGGTGGTTTATGGTGGTGGAAGATGACGGTGGTAAGAGATTTAGTGTTTACGGTGGCAATGATCTCCAGCGACCGGTGTGGTGTTAGGGATGACGGTAGAAGCAGGATGGATGACAACAATGGTCTAGTGATGATGATGGCAGAAGATATAACGTGTCTTTGGTAGTTGTGGGTACAATTCGCTCGAGGTCTCCTCGGATAATGTGATGTTTTTGAATTTTGTATTTCCTTTGGTGCTTGAAATATGTATCCCGTATTTTGTGTTTTGGTTACCGCTCACCCAAAAATCAGCTTATTTGAAAATACAAAAAAAAAAAGTAGAATTGAGGAGGCTAGAAGTGGTGCACTGACTCTAGTTTTTCCCTCGTCACCACCTTCTTCCTCCGCCTAGGGTTTGATCTGGACCATCGTCTCCAGAATTTTCATAGAGTGTTCTCAGTGGGGAGGTTACATTTTAATGTGGTGACGTGATTCATCTTCATGATTGGATGTTTGGAATTGCGGAAAAGGCGATGGTCTCATTCTCATCGTTCAACATCGGTCCTAGTTGTATGGCGATGCGGTGAAGGAGATGTTCGAGATCTAGCCTTCTACGTCAAGGAGGTCGAGATTTTGGTCATCCGTGTCATGATCCGGCATGGCGGTCGAGCACCTGGGATTCTGCTGAGGGTTCCTGGGCTTTTGGTCAATGGGTTCTAGTGAAGGGAAATATGGTCGGGTTCTAGGTCAACCGCGGGATCCCAATCATCATCGATGTTGGGGTTGGATTCTGTTTTCTTTTGTGTTTGACTAGTTGTTCAGGTTCCTGGTGTTCCATAGTGGATTTTCGGTCTTCTGTGGTGCAGGATGGTCGAGATCCCATCTTCCATGGGGTTGTTGAGATCACAACCTTCAATTGGGGACATGATGTGTAGTTTTGATGATAGCGATGGTGTTTGAGGAGATTTGTGTCATCGATGTTGTTAGGGTTGACCTATTTTCATCCCTCATTGGTTCCCCCCTCACTTCCTACGTGGTTTCTTGTTTTTGATTTCGGTGTGGGTTCTTCCCAAGCTCTGATCTGCTTAGATTCAAGTCCATAGTGGCAGTTTCGGTGTAGATTAGAAGGGTTACCCTCTTTGGTGACATTCCTTTGGTGTGGTGGTTGGATCTTCCAGACATGGGAGGATTTAGACTAGGATTATTGAATATTGGAGTGTCTAGCTTTTTGATTGGCTCGTCAGCAGATATGGTTTTGAAGAGAGCCTCAAGGTTTGTTTCGGTGGGGCTATCATTTTGTGATGATTCCGGCATCCGGGAAGATGATATTGTTGTTAATTATTTTCTAATTGGTATAATTACTGGATTTTTGAATGAGTTCGATGGTGGTTCATCTTGACATCTGGCCTACGTTCAAGCGTCTATTTAACCATACCTTATCCAAGCGGTGGCTTGAAATGAGGTTCATATCATAAATCTTTCACCAGCCCATTGCAATTGGGATTTTGGATTTTGAGAGGGTATGAATTTTGTCAATAATAGAAGGCCCATTCAACTCTATAAGAGATAGCTTTCCGAGCATCGATGAGAAGGTGAAAGCTATAGGTAACGTTTATTATGTGGGTGGGGGGATCTGTTCTTGTTATATTGATCTATTATTGGATGGTATTTTTATTTTTGGGGTGTAATTAATGTATTTATGTCTTTGAAGTCTTGTTTGGTTTTCCTTTAACCATTAAAATTGTATTATGCCAATAAAGAAATAATTTTCAGTTAGTATGTTTTTTGAAATAGTGATATCCCCAAATAAATATCCATTAATCTTATTCTAACAAATGAATGAATCATGGTTTAACCATGAATCATTATTTCTTATTCATTTAATAATTTAACTTCTATTATTTTTATTGATTATTCTTTATAATATAGAATTTTTGAAATCTTGAAATTATACTTCAAGAAGTTTCAATATTTACTAATGGAATGACAAAAAAGGTTTCCATACGTTGTCACTAACATTGAAATATATAAACAATATGAATAAATGTGACACCCCAATGCATCTTTCATGTGTTGATGTTTTTTTGTTTCTTTTCCCCACATGTTTGGTATTTTCACCTTGAACTATGATTTTTTTTATACATTTTTCATGTCACATGGTTAAAGAACATTATTAAAGTTCATATTGCCTTAGTGTGTAGACACCTACAATTTTAAACCATGAAGATCGAAATAGTTACCACATGATATTTTAAATCTTGATGATAAAACAAATGTACCTCTTGAGAAGATGTATTTTGGACATTTTGGATCATTTTTAGTAGAGGTTTCCTTCAGTAGGTCCCCCACAACAAGCCCTATGACCAAGATGCCTCTCACATTATAATCCCTTCTTATAAAAACAATATAATTTAGATTTATGATGGGTTTTTCAGTGTATTCCCTCTTGTTAAGCGGATGATTGTAGAAATGGTGGGTGAAGAATCATCCAGAGAACAAAATAATGAGCAGTTCGGTGCCGAAGACTCATGAACGAATGTAATTGAAAAGAACAGAAACAGAAATGCAGAAAATTAAAGAGGAACACGAGATTTAATGTGCTTCAGACCCTCTGGGTCCTACTGCACGGAAAGAACACCCCCACGCATGCATCTTTTATTAATCTCAAACAAAAAATACAAAGGTATTAAACCGCCTCAACGGAGATATGCAACAGGGATTACAAGATAATGGTTTCAATAAGCTGTAAGCAAAAAAACCAAGATACTTACAACGCTGGGCGCAAATTGCCTGGCCGTCTTGTTCACTTGAAGATGATGTCTGGATCTGGTTCGAGTGGCCTCTTGGCTGGCCTTCGGAATGTTGTCGCCGAGAAGAAGCCGTGACAGAGCTCCACCAGATGTGGTACACAGGCTATGCGCCGCGGAGTTCATTGCCATTGAGGTAACCCTACACAGGTTCGAGCGCCAGGATCTAAAGACGTCAAAGGTAGTGATCTCCGGGAGGAAGCCGAGGCGATGTGATCTTTCTGAGTAGTGTTGTGCCGAGGGAAGTCACAACAGGGTTGATTAAAAACCCCTTGTAATCGATGGTTCGAGGAACAGCCGGAAAAACCAGAGAACTCCACGAAGCCAAACCAAAGAAAAAAATCCGCTGGATCAATTCAATCTGTTAAAACAATAAAGACAGGTGGACGGCCCTGCTGAAAGGGGCGGTGATGCAGATCAACGGTCACAAAGCAAAGGCCTACTGGAACTGGATTGCCAGCGTGGAAATTCTAATGCGAGAGAATAAAAAAAATAGGAGAGTCAGAATTAAAATGAATTTAAATAAAAACAAAACAATAATGAATTAATTCATTAATTCACACCTCTTTTGTATGATTTTTTCATCCTTTCCTTTAATCCATCTCATGCATCTATCTTCTTCATGTCTATATTTTCTTATGTTAAAACCCTATAATGATGGTTATCATATATGGGTTGTCTCTTTTCATAATAGTGTATATTGAGGACTAGATATATCCAATTCCAATGGTTTTTTTCTATTTATATTCAAGTAAGGGTGGTGGTTCAATTTGTTTCATTTATAGAATATGCCTTATTGATTCAAGAACATCTCAAATTCAATTATGAATTTTTCAACCACAATTCTTAATATATATATTAAATATTCATATATTTTATCATGACAGATGAATTGGAATATTTTTTATATATATTTTTATATTTATGAGAATATGTATTCAACTTGTACGGGTATTATGAGTCTTATAGATTTACCAAGTGTCTTTAAAAGGGGTTTAGGTTTTTTATTAAAAAAAACATTTTCTGGAAATTTTTCTCTAATATTTCCTTATATAAATCCCTTGAAATTCTAATGGATTCATATATATATATAAAATTGTGAAATATTCATATTTGACTTGGGTGGATATATAAATGTGTGAATGTATATAAATAAATATTTCATCGGATATGTGTCATGTTAAACATTGTATTTATCAATCTCCCCCATTCCCATTATTATCATATCTTTATTTATAAGGAAAATATATATATAAATGATTCCCTAAACACTGTTTTAATTATACTTTTTCCTATAAATTAACTTATATGGTCTGTTTGGAATCATGAATATACGGTATGATATTTCACTTGGTTTTGAAATTAGATTTTCAAAATTTAGATGCTTCTTTGGAAATTATTTGAATTTTTAAATTTATAAGGGCCGATTTTTACTTTTCAACTATTTTCATTAAAAAATTTCAACCATATAGATGTCCTCAATTTTAGAGAGTTTTTTTTTCATAAATGTTGTCCTTAGATGTTCTAAGCATGTGTGGTGGGATAATTATTTTAATTTTTATTATGTTATGTTTATAGAAGCTCTATAACATAATCTTCATCTAATGTAATCGGATCCTAGGTGTTATTTTTTGGTAATACAGATGGTTACTACATGGTCATGATTAGAAGTCTAGATCCCCTGTGGTGTGAAAATAACCATGGAGGTATGTTCCACTAGTGAGTCTATTGTAGATTATTGGGTTGATTATTGACTATGGATATCCTTAACAAAAATATTCTGGTTCCGAGAAGATTACATATAGGGTAACCGCTAAATATGATTAGGATAGGTCAATGATTTAACACCTGGAAATAAATCCAATATTTTGTATCCATTTATTACATGTTATGTTTCCAACATTATGACCATGATACTTAGTATCTTTTGGCATTACATCTATTTTAGAAACCATACATCTTATACTTATATTTAATTCTTCATAACTATGCATATACATAAGATATAATTATGAATTTTTTATTCTTATTAAATCCAATCATTTAATATTAGAATTTACATTATATGTAATGTGTAGAATGATTTCTAAATAGATTTTTTGAATGAGTTTTTTTGTCTCCATAACTGGTGATAAACTATTTTATACATATATTCTCAAACTATTATTCATGGATTTTTTTGAAGGAAATTAATTGATTCTATGGTGTTTACATATTGACTGCCTTTATACTCATACCCAACCTATGACACTCGACGATTGTAAATCCATGCTACTTTTTACTGTTGGGGTTGGTTTTATCTATGGTCTACTCATAAATAAGTCTTGTTTTTTAATAGATAGTGACCTATAGGATATATTGATATCAAGTCCATTTCTTATTTTGAATTTCTATTTTTATATGTAATCTGGATATTTTTTTGGGTCAGTTTTAGTAACATTTTCTATTTTGTGACATTTTTGTATTATGGTTTCTATTGTGTGATCTATTTATTTTAATTCACATTTTCATTTAATAAAGTAATCCACAATGATTTATCTCATTATGGACTAAATATTTTCATCAGTATAAGGGTATTAGAGATTCCCTTTGGTCCTTTTTGTAGACTGGTTCATATGTCTAGTTCATGGATTACCTAGGATGGCATGTGAAAATATTGTAATAAAAACCATTTTTATTTGTGGTGTCGAGTATACTAGAGATAAGATTGTATAGAATCGATTGTTACAGACGATAATACTGTCATCAACATATAATCAACCCAATCCTTGAGTTTATGTTGATATTTGGGCTTTGATTTTTTTATAATGATTTTCAGAATATGTTATTATTAATTATTGGTTGTTGTGTTTTATGGGATTCCAATGGCGGAAAACAGACAGTATGAATTGATCATGAATCGCATATAGAACCATGTGAATCCAGATTTCATAGTTAGATATGATTCCAGTGGCTAGGGAATTCTTCCCATTTGGTCTGATGAACCATGTGTCCATGTCATATATAAGAATTAGTTCCCTACAAAATAGGCTTTATTATGAGTATAATAATATCTATTATTTTTTTCATTAGTGGTATTTAAATTAAGAGTATTTTAATAATTTTAAAAAAAAGTTATTAAGGATTATTTTCTAATTCAAATTTTGTTTTTTAATAAAAGGTTGAATGTTTGGATGGAAATTTAATGTTTTTAATAGGAAATAGTTTTTATATTGAAAAATGGTCGAATGTATTTTTGATACAAGAAATTATTATTATATATGATATGGATTTGAAAAAATTTATATTTGAAATGGGTTATGAATTTAAAATGGAAAGGTAGCTTCGAGAAAATTATTTTGACATTGTTTAGTGTTATTCTGCAGTTTGTGAAACTTATATTATAGAGGAAAAAGTATTTTAAACCATTCATTATATGATTTAAAAATATAAACATATATTTATTATGTCTTATGGATCACGAGTCGTAGTTTATTTAGATTAATAAATATATAAAACCTCAAAATAAAAAAACATAGTATCTTTGTTTTTTCCTCAATAGTGATCTCTTAAAACCCTTTGAGCTCCCAAAACTATATAGAATAACATCTGGAATAAATAAAACAAAATGGTGAGGTAAAAGTCCTTTTATGGGAAAAAAATAATAAGGAAACACATTTTCTTAGAAGAAGTAATAACATGTTAAAATAAAAGAGAAGTATCAAGAGTAATCACATGTGAGAATAACATAAATAACATGGTATAATAAGATTAAAAAAATATAGAAAATTTGTAGAATCATATTATATGACATAAAAAATGAAAATGATAACATCCAAGATAATATCATATAGCGAAAAAATCCTATTAATGGATTCAGTTTACTCCCAAATCTCATATATATTATCTCAATAGATAAAAAACATTTTCCAATTCATTGGTGTGAATCATAAGTGTATATAACATAAAATTGACAAGATTATGTGCTTCAAAAAAATAAAATCAATCCTACTCCAAAAATAAAAGATTTAACCATTGAATTAAATGTATACTATAATCTTTAAACATTTCATAATCAATATAGATTACATAAATAATCCAATTGATAAATTAACATAAATCACATATTATACTCTCATAATAAGGGAGAATTATCATCGTAATTCATAAGATATATATAAATATTTTAATATAATTTATAAGTAATTTATAAGATTAAAGGTTGTCTTGGCCGAATAAAATATATTTCAAATATCACACGGATAACATAAAATAAAAAATGACCTTTTAACTATGAAATCAACTCTTTAAAATATAATAATATTAAAAAAAATCATGGAAAAACCTTGAAACCTGTTTTGGGTGGTTAAAATCATTGAGCGATCATTGTAGAGGGGAATTATTTTCATGTCATATACGTAAAAAAGGAAAGCATTCATTCCATAGTTTTTGCAAAATGATCACCTAGTACCTTGTTCGTATAATGAAATAATGAATCTTTTTAAAGGATTTTCTACAAATAAGAAATTGGTAAAAATTTCATTAATAAATATTGGATAATTTTAAAAAACATTCTTATATATTTTATGGACAATAAAGACATGGACGAAAAAAATTTCAGATTCAAAAGAAGATACAAGATGGGTATTAATTACAAAAAACAATTATTAATGATTATTTATTCCATATTTGGGATAATGAAAATGGTAAGATGTACACACACTCATGAATAGAGGGAAATAAAATAGATGTCATTCAAGATAATAATTTTATACTATTTCCCACAAGGAAACCAAGAACATCCACGAAATTGAATAGATTTTAGATTGAAACATATATATTTTACATATTTGGTAACATTCTAATAAAATCCCATTGGATGATTAAAAATGAATTATGTCTTAAAATAACATGATGTGTAAAGGATTCATTATATAACATGGAAAATGTAAATCATATACACTATATAAAATAAATTGTGCATGTAATGTTAAATATTCCTAAATAATGGAAAATAAAGATGAAATCTGTAAATATTAATCATACAATTGATGCGAGAAATTATAAATTAATGGATTTTTTTATGAGTCAAATTTAAATATTTTTGAAATTATTTTTTTAAAAAATTTATGTAACATGAAACATTGACCATAACCAATCCATGAAATATATTACTCTTTAATAGATTACATAACACACAACCTTATGATTCAAAATGAACAATATAATATACAATTTTAACCAAATCATTATATTGGAGGGTATTAATAATAATTAATATATTTTTACTTTTATGGTTATCTATTTCTTAGAAAAAAATAAAAACCATTTACATGAAAATGAAATGATTTTTGAAATACTATATTTTCTCAAAATTACATTTTAGTCTTGTTGTTTGTACATAATTTAAAATTAATTGTCAAAACATTTTGAAAAATTATTTGAAATTATAAAATTCATTTTATAAATTACTTATCATTAATATAGTTTGGTAAATTTTCAGTATTTTTCTGAAATACATCATTTCTTTATGAAAATTGAATAAAACTACATTTCAATTTGAAACCACATATTAGTTTCAATTAATTATATTGATAAATTACATTTTTTGACATTATTTTAATGTAATATTAGTAAAATACTATTTCTATTAATCTAATTATGGCCATTAAAATCATTATTATATTAAATGTTTATGTATAATTTTTTTAATCTATTGAACATTTCCTCTTTGAAAATATGCTTACTCCAAACATCTTAAAATTAACCTTGAATCAATTCATTCCACTTCTACGAATTTTATTTTTAAAAATGTATTATTTATTTAAATAAACATTTAATACTTTATATAGTAATGTAAAATTAATTTTTTTCAAATAGAATAGTGATAAAAGTAAAAAATATTTACCATGGTTAAGGTAAAAATGGATTTACAAGGGGATTAAAATAAAATATAAGGGATAAATGGCCTATAAAAATTTATATGATATATTTTCAATCATATTTCAACAATATAATACATATGTCTCATGAATAATATATTTATAAACCAACATTAATGGTATGAATTCCATCTCATTATTTAATTCAAAAAATTACAATTTTACCACACACCTCACATATAAAAGGCCACCGCTCTATCGCTTCATCACACCTTCACACCATATTTATTAATCCAATAATCCCCAAATTACATTCTAAATTCCCTCCCTTTCACCATAGAATCATTATTTTGGGAATAATTCTATCCTTGTGTGACTTTGGTGAAAACCTATACAGGTTACCCAATGAAGCAATAACATTCTAAAATGATAGTATTTATTTTATGGCATCCTCCACAACCGTAAATTAATAAAAAACCTTAATGATATAATAATATATGTATGATAAACATGTTGATAGATTTTTATGACATTTTAATGACCTAGAATAATTCCAACATCCATCAAATTTGTTATGGAATCATCATTCGTGTGGAATGCAGAATACAACCTCGTGAACCAATTGTATTTATGTTTCTATTAAGAACATTAATTATTGGGTAGGATTATGAATATAATATATATATATATATATTATTTAAAACCTAATTATTACAATATGGTCATTATATCATATATTACTTTGTTACGATCATTTTTGTAGGGGATACAATAAAGTCTATTGTGTGTATGATAGACAGCCTCCTCGTGAAGCGATGTGATTTGTCTTTCATAAAAACATTACATGGAATGTGATAAGGGTAAATATAACAATTATATGTGATATATATGAAATTATTATCATATAACTTACATATTTATCATTCTAAAACTAAAATATATATCATTTTCACTATTAGATTTTTGCACAATGAAAAATGATAATTTTTTTTATGTATGTGTGGACTACCACCTTCAGGAAATGATGTGGCTTTATTTTCATCACCACACCACATAGATGGTATATATTGTCACGACCCGTCCTCGGGGCCCGTGCCGTGACTACCCCAAGACCGCCTTCCATAGGCCAGGGGCTGGCGACTAGCACCAAGGCGTAAATCCTGGAAAAAGGGAAGGCATTGCCTTTGTAAAGTAAACAAGAACCACAGTGTAAGCAAGCGGAAAAGTAAACACTAAGTAAAAACTGTAACAAGCTGTGCTGAAAGTAAAAGGGGCTAGAAATACAAGCCCAACTGTAAAGTACAACTGAAAAGGGAAAATAGCAACTGAAAAGAAAAGCCGCAGTGTCGAGTCGTCGTCTGGAAGTCCCACCTAAAGGGTGAGCACAGATAGCCTCCACAGCTCCTCGATCCAACCGTCCGCTCCGAGTACGTCCCACCCAGTGGTCCACCTCCAGGTACCATCCTGCTCCACAAGCCTCCACCACGATCAGCGCTGTCCGTCGTCTGCCACCAACACAACGAAGTGCGGGCAAAGCCCGTACAGGGGTGAGTATAAGCTACTCAGTAGGGACCCCGAGACCCCCGAAGGTCTCCCGAAATCCACAAAGGATAAACCACAAAGGAAAGATGCAATCATGAAGTAACAACCGAAACTGCTTAGGTATATGCCCATTTATATACCTAAGTCATCAGTTCTCGTTCGACTCCAACACCCGAGCCCAAGCACAGCCTAATCCACACAGGAAAGCAAAACGTAAATCCACACAGGATAGCACAACGCAATCCACAAAGGAGAGTAAACAGTAAATCCACACAGGATAGTTCAACACAATCCACAAAGGAGAGTAAACAGTAAATCCACACAGGATAGCTAAACACAATCCAGAAAGGAGAGTAACACAAGATTCAGCTCACACAGGTATACTTCTTCGTATGACAATAAAGATGATCACTGATCCATCTAAGTCGTCGGACCCACAAAGGATTGAAAGGTACTAACCCCTGCAATGTCCCACACAGGATCAGACCCACACAGGATCAATAGGTAACTAACCCCCACAAGGATCCACACAGGATCGGGCCCACACAGGACCTGTAGGCGCTGGCTCACACAGAACCGCTGAGCGCTGACCCACATAGGATCGGATCCACACAGGATCTGTAGCACTGATCCAAGTAGGATCGCTGAGTGCAGTAGTCATCTCAGTCCACTGAGGATCTCTGCACAGTAGTCTTCGTAGTCCACTGAGGATCTCTGTACAGTCGTCATCGCAGTCCACTGAGGATCTCTGCACAATCGTCATTACAGTCACAATAGCAGTCGTAGCCAGAACTAGGGTTCCCGCACACAGCAAGCTCGTTCGGGAGGGTCCGCTCCACGAGCCGAGAGGCTGATACATCAACTGACACAAAGTCTGAGGTTGATGTATCCAAAATTTCTGTATCGTCAACAGGAACTCAACGTCGCAGACGGCGCGTCAATCCGATGCCCAGTCTGAGAGTTATTGGCCTTTTCATCCCAAGGGTCTGGTTGGTTTTTAAGGAAAAACCAAGCCGACCGTACTCCAGCTACATCCAAACCTCAGACGGAGCGAGCCAAAAGATCCGTCTCACTTAGAGGAAACCACCAAAGTCGATGGCACATCAATCGGATGTCTGAAGCTCAAGATATGAGCGTTTTCGCTCCGAAGGCCCGGTTGGTTTCGTGTACGAACCAACCCGGCCGAACCCAAAGTATTCCGAAACCTTGAGTGTAATATACGTAAACGACCGTCTTGATCTAAGGATCGCGTTACCACTGACGGCGTGTCGATCGGAGGCCCGTAGCTCAAGTTACGGGCAGAAGACCGAAAACGGTCCGAAGACGGGGGTCTGGGCCCGGCCTGACCCGGCCCGACCCCCCTGGGTCGGCCGAACCGGGTCGACCCGACCTGGTCCAACCCAGCTGGACCTGGTCCGGCTAGGCCAGGGCGCGGCCCGGCTCGGCCGGCCGAGCGGCCGAGCAGTGCGGGGGGCTCGCTGCCCCCGCGTGACAGCACCACGGCCCCCGTGGGGGGCCGCCTTGGTCAACGGACACGGCAATGGCCGCGTCCCGCGTGTGCGCCGAACCCGCGCGGCCGCGGGTCCATTGGCACGGCCGCCGCCGTCGTCGGTGGCTTCCGAGGGCCACCGGAGTTGCTCCGATGGTCCGTTTTCCTTCCCATCTGCGCCGCTGTTCCTCCCGGGTTCCGTTCTTCACTACGGGGTCATCAAATCGCCTTTGCGACACGTTATATCGTCACTCACCAAATCCTCACAACAACGAAGAACAGCGGAGAGTTGTTGGGCCATGTTCGTTTGGCCCGCACCCTCCGCGTTAGATAATAACATTCGGGTGAAATATTCAACACATGAAACAACAATTATAATAGATTAAAATTGTTCTTATGAAACCGGGTTCTTTATTTTAAAAGAAACGATAACAGGAATATAAAACACTCAAATAAAATCCCTTCCATGTCAAGTCGTCGCACGCGCGTTCTTCGCGGAAATTGATCATCATGGAAGGAGGGGACCGTGGCGTCTTTGCGGTATCCGGCGTTGCGTCGACGAACTCAACGGATGATCGAAGATTTTTGTTGCGGAGGAAGGAACGTCGCAGAAGAATGTCGTGGTAGAGGAAACGTCGACGTCGCGGCACACGACGTCGCGTCATCGATTTCCGCGGTTTCAGCGTTCTTCATCGGAGGTCGGCGTTCTTCGCGTTCTTCGCGAAGAAGGGTGAAGGCACAAGAATTTCTGTCAAAAGCCTCTCAACGTGTAATCCTCAAGATGTCGGCGTTGGTCTTATTTTTTTATTACGCCAACGGATTTCAAACAGGTTAAGAAATGATTAAATTAATTCATAGAATTAATTCAATGAATAAAACCGCCCAATTAATTGGTGCGTTAAGAAATTAAGAAAACGCGTCAGTTGACTTTCATAATGACGGGTTTTCGCGGGTGCGTTACTTAGCGGAAAAGAAACAGTGGGGCTCATGCAGGTCCCACCTCACAAATATCCTACCAAGAGGGTAGGATATTTTTAGATAGCACCCTATCCTTAACAACTCCGCTTAAGCAACTTTAAGTGGCTTCCAAGTGGCTTAAGTGAAATAAAATAAAGTTTGTCGGAAAAATTATTTTATTTCTTAACTTTAAGCCCAAAAATTAAAAAACCAGACCCAAGAAAACACAACTCTGGAAGAGGCGTTTCTAAGAAAAAACTGGCGCTGCTATTCCATCGGTGCCCTCAGAATTCGATTCCGGGCACTGGTTCAAAAGTTAGAAAAACCCACTCGTCCGTTCACTGAACGTACCTGAGCCAAAATTTGGAAAATGATTCTAGACACACCGGGCCTCGGAATCAGGTTCCGTCAGAAACTGTGTTCTTGTAAAATTACAAAGAAAATTAAGAAAAAAATTTCCTTGAAATTTACTTGTCTTTACATTACTCCCACCTCAGGGCTTTACGCCCTCGTAAAGATACATCATAAACTAGGGAAACTAATGTGGGTACTGAGCACGCATCTAAGCCTCCCGCTCCCAAGTGCTCTCCTGGAGGTTCCCGTGCTGCCATCTGATGCACATGAGAGGAATCGATCATCCACGTAGGACCCGCTCCTGTCGATCCTAGATCTCCACTGGGACCTCTGTAAAAGTCGCCCCATCATCAACGTCCAGCTCCCCATAGTCAATGATATGTGTCGGGTCGTGCACGTATCTCCTTAGCTGAGATACGTGGAAGAGGTCGTGCACCCTATGCAGCTGAGGTGGTAGAGCCAGGCGATAAGACACCTCGCCAATCCTGCTGAGGACCTGGAAAGGTCCGATGAAGCGTGGAGACAACTTGCCGCCTCGGCCAAATCTCCGTATTCCACGTCGAGGTGAGACACGCAAGGAGACGTGGTCGCCATCCTCGAACTCTAGTGGCCTCCGCCTCCTATCATCATATGACTTCTACCGGCTCTAAGCTGTCCTCATCCGCTCCTGGATGACCTAGACCTTCTCTGTCATGGCCCGGACCATCTCTGGTCCCACAAGTGCTGACTCCCCAGGGTCTGTCCAGCACAAAGGAGATCTGCAAGGTCTGTCGTACAACTCCTCGTATGGTGTCATCCCGATGGTGGAGTGGTAGCTGTTGTTGTACGCGAACTCCACCAAGGGTAGATGATCCTTCCAGCTGCGATGAATGTCGAGGACACATGCGCGGAGCATGTCCTCGAGATTCTGAATGGTCCTCTCTGTCTGACCATCCGTCTGACAGTGAAAGGCAGTGCTTAGACGTAGCCGCGTCCCAAACACCTCCTTCAACCCCTTCCAAAGCCGGGAAGTAAAGCGAGCATCTCGATCGGAGACGATAGATGATGGCACACCGTGAAGCTGTATAATCTCTGGAACGTAGAGACGCCCCATGCTCTCCACTGAGCCCTGCTCTCGGATGGGTAAAAAGTGTGTCGACTTGGTGAGTCGGTCAACAATCACCCAAATGGAGTCGTGACCTCTGGAAGTGCGTGGAAGTCCAGTCATGAAGTCCATATATATCCCATACCACTTCCACTCCGGGACCTCCAGGGGCTGTACCAAGCCTGCTGGTACCTGGTGCTCTGCCTTCACCTGTTGGCAGGTGAGGCATCGAGAAACGAACTCTACCACAACCTTCTTCATGCCCGGCCACCAGTGCTGTCGTCTGAGATCCTAGTACATCTTCGCCACTCCAGGATGTACCACCAAAGGAGATGTGTGAAACTCTCTCGTCACCTTCTCTTGTAAAGCGACTGGTACCAAGGTACATCCTCTGAAAAGGACGTCGTGCTCTGCTCCAAGGGAGAAACCATCAGGTGCCTGTCCGGAGGATATCTGTGCACGCCGTGTGTCACGGTCAGTGTCCCCACGCTGTGCCTCTCTGACCCGCTGTAGAAGTGGAGGAAAGACTATGAGAGATTGAAGAAAGGCTGCTCCATCTCTATCCACGAAGGATATCTGCAAAGAAGCAAGCTGTTTTATCACCTCCTCAAGTAGCTGAATGCCCGTCCTCCTGCTGAGAGCATCGGCTACCACGTTCCCCTTCCCAGGAGTATAGACTATCTCAAAGTCATAGTCCTGGAGGAACTCGAGCCATCGCCGCTGTCTCAGGTTCAGGTCCTTATGAGAGAAGATGTACCTGAGACTCTGGTGGTCAGAAAAGACTGTAAAGCGCTCGCCCATCAGATAGTGCGGCCATGTCTTCAGTGCGAAGACCACTGCTGCTAACTCCAGGCCATGGGTAGCGTAGTTCTGCTCATGCGGCCTCAACTGACGTGATCCATAGGAAATCACGGCCCGCTCCTGCATCATGACACATCCGAGTCTGGTCCCTGATGCATCGCAGTAGACTACGTATCCAACTCCCTCCTCAAGCAACCTCAAGATAGGTGCACTGGTCAATCTCTGTCTCAGCTCCTGGAAGCTCTGCTGACATCTGTCTGACCACACAAAGGTTTTCCCCTTCTTCTTCAAAGCTGATAGTGGCACCGAAACTCTGAAGATGTCTATCACAAATCTCCAATAGTATCGGGCTAGACCCAAGAAACTCCGCACCTACGTTACACTCCTGGGTGGCTCCCAAGCTAGCACTGCTTCGACCTTCGTGGGATCCACCGCAACTCCCGCCTCAAAAATGACATGCCCCATGAAGTGGAACTCACGTAACTAGAACTGATACTTCGAGAGCTTTCCATAAAGCTGGTGCTCTCAGAGTGTGTCTAGTACAACCCTCAAGTGGTAGGCGTGCTCCTCCTCCGTGGTCGAGTACACAAAAATTTCATCGATGAAGACCATGAAAAATCGATCGAGGTATGGATGAAAGATCCTGTTTATGAGGCTCATGAATAGTTCTGGAGCATTGGTCATGCCGAAAGGCATAACCAAGAACTCATAGTGGCCATACCGACACCTGAAGGCCGTCTTCGGCATGTCCTCATCTCGAACTCTGAGCTGATGATAGCCTGACCTGAGGTCTATCTTCGAGAACCACCGTGCTCCCTTGAGCTGATTGAAGAGGTCATCAATTCTCGATAGAGGATACTTGTTTTTCACTGTCACCATGTTCATGCGATGATAGTCGACACACAGTCGCAAGCTCCTGCCCGCCTTCTTGGAGAACAATATCGGGGAAGCCCTGGGTGAAACACTGGGTTAGATGAACCCCTTGCCCTGGAAGTCCTCCAACTGTACCTGCAGCTCTCGAAGCTCAGCAGGGGCCATCCGATACGCTGGAGTGGATATCGGGGCTGTCCCGGGTTACAGATCAATATAAAAGTCTACCTCTCTGCGAGGAGGTATTCCTGGAACGTCATCGGGAAAGACGTCCGCGTACTGATCCACCACTGCAGGAAAACTAGGACTCCGCACATCAACTTCTCCAAGGATGAGGCTATCCAATTGATGAGTGATGGGTTGTCCTCTCCTCTGCGTGAGTCCATCCTATGCTGCAAAGGCTCCCTTCTCGCCGGTGAAGGTGAACCTGCTCCCGTCGGTGTGTACACATCGCACCTTGCGCCTAATACAGTCAATCTGAGCATGGACTGTGGATAACCAATCCATGCCCAAGATGATGTCATAAGTCCTCGACACCGCTACCAGAAGATCCCATCCGAAGCTCTCGCCTCCTAGAGTAAGCTCACACTGCCGGCACCAGTGCGTAATCGTCGAGTCCGCTCCCGTAGGGGTCTCAAGCTGTAAGGATCGAGCCAACGGCTCTGTCGGAATATCTGAGCTCCGAACAAGGGCAGTGGCTATGAAAGAGTGACTCACTCCTATGTCTATAAGAACTGCAACAAGGGTGGAATAGACACAGATCGTACCTCGAATCATCTCTGGTGCGCCGTGGTTGTAGGCCTCCGCTGCCTGGAGCTGTGCCTGTCTCTGCCCGCCATCTCCCTGTGGTCGGGGCGGACCTCCTGGTGGTGGTGGGGGTAGAGCCTCAAAGCGTCTCCCACCACCCCCTGCTCGTCCAGCTCCTCTGCCTTGCCCGCCTCCTCCCTGCGGACCGCCACAGTCGACCCTTTGCCTCTGCCTAGGTGGCCCCTCCACCGTCTGCTACTCCTCGGTACGGCGGGTCGGGAAGTCACGAGCCATGTGGCCCTACTCGCCGCATGCGTAGCGCTGCCTACCTCTCGAAAGACTGGCTCCGCGCTATGTGCCCCGCACTGCTGAGCCAGTGTCCTGAGGTCATCTACGAGAGGGTCTGGTCTGCCTGGAACCCTGATTCATCCGTCGGCTACCTGCTGCCGAAGACTCCGCTACCTGCCGCCCTGCGGTAGGTCTCGCTGCTGAAGTAGACTCAGCAAGAATGCTCTCGATCAGAAGGGCTCGCTCCAGTACTCCTGCCTGGGTCGGGATGATGAGGGAGATCAACGATGCCCTGATCTCGTGTCTCAAACCCTTCTCAAAGGTCCGGACCTAGAAGAAGGGGTCCCGTACCATGTCAGTCGAGTAACGAGAAAGATCAGTAAACCTCGCCGCGTACTGGGCGACCGTCAAGCTGCCCTGCCGCAGCTGAACAAGCTCCTGAATGCGCACCGCACGGAGGGTGGACGGGACGAACTCGGAGCGGAAGAGGCTCTCGAAGTCCGTCCAGAGAAGTGATGCCTCGTCGTGCACCTGGAACATCAAGCTCCACCATCGGCCCGCTGCTGCGTGCAGTAGGCTCGCCGCAAGGATCACCATGAGGTCTGCTGGTGTCCTCACTTGCCTGAAAACTCGAACGACCACCTCCAGCCAGTCCTCGACTGCCTGGGGGTCCGTCTCCCCATGAAACCTGGGTGGTCGCTGGCGCTGGAACTCGTGCAGAGCTCCGAGGCGACATGCATCGTCAGTGGTCAGTGCTGGAAGCATCGGGGGCTCGGCGGGTAAAGGTACCGCCGGTGCCTCTGCCATCAACGAGCCCTGTACCGAGGCCTCGTCGCTCGGCGGGCTATCGTCGCGCTCTACTCTCGGAACCCTAGATGGCTGCCATTGTGGGGCCATCCTGAAAAGGAAACAAGTGCGCCACGGTCAGAACAGTATACCTCGTGAGCTGACACAAGTAATCACAAAGAAAACATGAAACACACATGCAATCAATGTTTTCGTGCATTAAGTCGGAAATCAGAAGTCAAGGTCATGGTGTATTGATACGTAGGCCACCGTACCAACATTGGACTCCCTGGAATGATAACCACACTCAATACGCTAAACACTATTGCTTCACATAGAAGAAAGATCAGAGTCTGCGGTAGAACCGACCACCTCTGGTACCAAATTGTCACGACCCGTCCTCGGGACCCGTGCCGTGACTACCCCAAGCCCACCTTCCATAGGCCATGGGCTGGCGACTAGCACCAAGGCATAAATCCCGGAAAAAGGGAAGGCATTGCCTTTGTAAAGTAAACAAGCACCACAGAGTAAGTAAACGGAAAAGTAAAAACTAAGTAAAAACTGTAACAAGCTGTACTGAAAGTAAAAGGGGCTAGAAATACAAGCCCAACTATAAAGTACAACTGAAAGGGGAAAACAACAACTAAAAAGAAAAGCCGCAGCGTCGAGCCGTCGTCTGGAAGTCCTACCTCAAGGGTGAGAACATATAGCCTACATAGCTCCTAAGTCCAGCAGTCCGCTCCGAGTACGTCCCACCCAGTGGTCCACCTCCAGGTACTGTCCTGCTTCGCAAGCCTCCACCACGATCAGCGCTGTCTGTCGTCTGCAACCAACACAACGAAGTGCGGCCAAAGCCCGTGCAGGGGTGAGTATAAGCTACTCAGTAGGGACCCCGAGACCCCCGAAGGTCTCCCAAAATCCACAAAGGATAAACCACAATGTAAAGATGCAATCACAAAGTAACAACCGACACTGTTTTGGTATATGCCCATACATATACCTAAGTCATCAGTTCTCGTTCGGCTCCAACACCCGAGCCCAAGCACAGCCCAATCCACACAAGAAAGTAAAACGTAAATCCACACAGGATAGCACAACGCAATCCACAAAGGAGAGTAAACAGTAAATCTACATAGGATAGTTCAACACAATCCACAAAGGAGAGTAAACAGTAAATCCACACAGGATAGTTCAACACAATCCAGAAAGGAGAGTAACAAAAGATTCAGCTCACACAGGTATACTTCTTCGTATGACGATAAAGATGATCACTGATCCATCTAAGTCGTCGGACCCACAAAGGATCGAAAGGTACTAACCCCCGCAATGACCCACACAGGATCGGACCCACACAGGATCAATAGGTAACTAACCCCCGCAAAGACCCACACAGAATCGGGCCCACACAGGACCTGTAGGCGCTGGCTCACACAGAACCGCTGAGCGCTGACCCACACAGGATCAGATCCACACATGATCTCTAGCACTGATCCACATAGGATCGCTGAGTGAAGTAGTCGTCATAGTCCACTGAGGATCTCTGCACAGTCATTGTCGCAGTCCACTGAGGATCTCTGCATAGTCGTCGTCGCAGTCCACTGAGGATCTCTGCACAATCGTTGTCGCAGTCACAGTAGCAGTCGTAGCCAGCACTAGGGTTCCCGCACACAGCAAGCTCGTTCGGGAGGGTCCGCTCCACGAGCCGAGAGGCTGATACATCAACTAACACAAAGTCCGAGGTTGATGTATCCAAATGTTCCGTTTCGTCAACAGGAACTCAACGTCGCAGACGGCGCGTCAATCGGACGCCCGGACTGAGAGTTATTGGCTTTTTCGTCCCAGGGGTCCGGTTGGTTTTTAAGGAAAAACCAACCCAACCGTACTCCACATGCGTCTAAACCTCAGGCGGAGTGAGCCAAAAGATCCGTCTCACTTAGAGGAAACCACCAAAGTCGACGGCACGTCAATCGGACGTCCGAAGCTCAAGATATGAGTGTTTCTGCTCCGAAGGCCCGGTTGGTTTCGTGTACGAACCAACCCGGCTAAACCCAAAGTATTCCAAAATCTTGAGTGTAATATACCAAAATGACCGTCTTGATCCAAGGATCGCGTTGTCGCTGACGACGCGTTGATCAGAGGCCCGTAGCTCAAGTTACGGGAAAAAGACCGAAAACTGTCCGAAGACGGGGGGTCTGGGCCCGGGCCTACCCGGCCCGACCCCCCTGGGTCGGCCGAACCGGGTCGACCCGACCCAGTCCAACCCGGCGGGACCTGGTCCATCCAGGCCAGGGCGCGACCCGACTCGGCCGGTCGGTCCGGCTCGTCTCGGCCGAGCGGCCGAGCAGCGCGGCGCGGGGGGCACGCTGCCCCCGCGTGACATCACCGCGGCCCCCGCGGGGGCCCGCCATGGTCAACGGACGCGGCAATGGCCGCGTCCCGCGTGTGCGCTAGACTCGTGCAGCCGCGAGTCCGCTGGCACCGCCGCCACCGCCGGTGGCTTCCGCGGGCCACCAGAGTTGCTTCGGTGGTCCGTTTCCTTCCCGTCTGCGCCGCTGTTCCTCTCGGGTTCTGTTCTTCACTGCGGGATCATCAAATCGCCTCTGCGGCACGTTTTGTCATCGCCCGCCAAATCCGCACAACAAAGAAGAACGACAGAGAGTTGTCGGGCCGTGTTCGTTTGGCCCGTACCCTCCGCGTTAGATAATAACAGTCGGGAGAATTATTCAACACATGAAACAACAATTTTAATAGATTAAAATTTTTCTTATGAAACCGGGTTCTTTATTTTAAAGGAAATGATCACGGGAATATAAAACACTCAAATAAAATCCCTACCTCATCAAGTCGTTGCACGCATGTTCTTTGCGGAAATTGATCGTCGCGGAAGGAGGGGACCGTCGCGTCATCACAGTATCCGGCGTTGCGTCGATGAACTCAACGGATGCTTGAAGTTTTTTGTCACGGAGGAAGGAACGTCGCAGAAGAATGTCGCAGAAGAGGAAACGTCGGCGTCGCGGCACACGGCGTCGCATCGTCGATTTCCGCAGTTTCGGCGTTATTCTTCGGAGGCCGGCATTCTTCTTAGGAGGTCGACGTTCTTCGCGTTCTTCGCGTTCTTCGCATTCTACACGTTCTTCGCGAAGAAGGGTGAAGGCACAAGAATTTCTGTCAAAAGCCTCTCAACGTGTAATCCTCAAGATGTCAGCGTTGGTCTTATTTCTTTATTACGCCAATGGATTTCAAACATGTTATAAAACGAATAAATTAATTCATATAATTAATTCAATGAATAAAACCGCCCAATTAATTGGTGCATTAAGAAATTAAGAAAACACGTCAGTTGACTTTCATAATGACGGGTTTTCACGGGTGCGTTACTTAGCGGAAAAGAAACGGTGGGGCTCGTGCGTGCCCCACCTCACAAATATCCTACCAAGAGGGTAGGATATTTTTGGATAGCACCCTATCCGTAACAAATCTGCTTAAGCAGCTTTAAGTGGCTTCCAAGTGGCTTAAGTGAAATAAATTAAAGTTTGTCACACAAATTATTTTATTTATTAACTTTAAGCCCAAAAATTAAAAAACCACACCCGAGAAAACGCAACTCCGGAAGAGGTGTTTCTAAGAAAAAACTGGCGTTGTGATTCCATCGGTGCCCTTAGAATTCGATTTCGGGCACCGGTTCAAAAGTTAGAAAAACCCGCTTGTCCGTTCACTAAACATACCCGAGCCAAACTTCGGAAAATGATTCCGGGCACACCGGGCCTCGGAATCAGGTGCCGTCAGAAACTTCGTTCTTGTAAAATTCCAAAGAAAATTATGAAAAAAATTTCCTTCAAATTTACTGGTCTTTACATATATAAATACATAAAAATATGAAATAAAATAATTTTAATATTATTAATATTTTTAAAAAATACTAAATTACTTACTTACATTCTATTATTATCAATTAATAATGGATTTTTTACTCTTACAAATGTACGATCTACCTTATATATGAATGTAATGTACATTATTTCTCAAAAACATTCATTAATTATTGGTATTAAAATTATAATTTATTTTTGAATATAATAATTATTTCAAAATTATAATTTTTGGGAATTATAGATCATTATAGTATGCATAAAAATATAAACATTCCTGATTAAGAACAAATGAGAAAACAAGCCAATTAAGACAAAAAACAATGAATATAATAGAATATTTTTAACAAATGGATATAAAATGTTATAAAAGGACCATATTATTCTTTGAATATTAATATTTAATTTTTTATGTTAATAACATGTTTAAAACCACAATACAAGAGTTCATATCATGTTCAACTAAATGGAAGTTTTTGGTAAGGGACATCCTCTCAATTTCTCTTCATAAAGGCATATTTTAATTTTATGCACCTAAATTTATTTATATGATATATATACTTACCCTAGAAAATTTAATATCATGATACATTTATATACCATGGTATATTACATTTTAATTTGATTTATTTCATCCAAAAGTGTTTGAATTTTAAATTTCCATGTGTTAAAAGTTACTCTGCAATATGAATTTCATTTGTCATTGCTAACATTCTCTAATAACATTACCTTAATTGTGATATTTTATTCATTGTAAATTAAATTTATCGTAAATATAGATATTCTTTTATTATGGAAATTATTATTTTCTAAAACAAATACCATTTGTACAAATGGTGTGTACACGGGCTATTATTTGATTAACTATAGAAATATTAATAATTATGTATCCTTTACTCAATATGGATATTTAATTATGAGGTGTATTTTTCATGAATTGAATTGATTTTATGGTATACAATTAATTTATTGGGCATGTAGACATGGGTGGGGCCTGGCTATATATTTACCATCGATGAAGTAATAATTCTCACGAGACAAACTAGTTGGCCAAATCAGATGGGGTTTTAGCATATAGTTTTAAACATTATTGAGGATGGATATACACAGTAGTGGTATCATGTTTCTATTAAATTAAGTACAAAAATCAATAATTTCATTCATTTTGAAATAATTTTTTTATTATCCACAATATTTTTATAATTATATTATAAGTGGATTGATTTCGTTCTATTTTTATTTATTAAATGACATTTGTTTTATGTTATTTACTTTTTCGTATTGATTATTCCTTATATGATCATAATAGACAAGTAATTTAAATTGATATTTTTTTCATTTATTTATCATTACATGTTTATTAATATTATTCAATCATTATAAATTTTATTATACTTATCCTATACTGCTCATTTTGGAACACCCTTATTTTTGTTTCTTTTCCCAGTATAAGAAGAGGAATTCATGGAATGATTTTAATGATTCCAAATGTTTTCCATTTATTTTCTTAATATTTATATACCCTTGTTAAATTTGTATAATATTTGCATATGGTTCTATAAAACCATTGAACTAATATGTCCTTTTTGTTTTTAGTCCTTGTAACTATGAAAATATGATAATTTAAGGAACCAACTCTAGGCTACTGGCGTCATCGTCATTACACTTTGTATTAGAGGATGATCAGTAGAAACCCTGTAAATTTAATTAAGGAAAACATAGATTATAGAACAGAAAATAATTATATACATTGAGGATTTGTATAAAATAAGATCATAATTTAATTTTAAAGAATATAACATTTTATTTTTCTTATCTATACATCAATGTATGGATACTACATGTGGGATTGGTTCCAGGAAAATGGTACCTAGGTGTAATAAATAAAAAAGGTTATGTTGATCATTACCCAATTTTCAACCAGTTCATGATAATGAGCCTTATTATGCAACTAGTATGAAACTCTAGTATGACAGAACTAAGATAATTCCAATTTTCATTACAAACCATTATAAAGGACATGATAATAGAGATATCCCAAACGAATCCATATTAATGATGAATAATTTTTTACGCCATATTTTGAGTTAAATAATATTATTCAAAATTAATAATTTTTTGAGCTAATCTAGTATATTGAATTATTTATAAATTTAATATGGATGGAGGATGTGTATTGACACTCATGGGCAATGTAGATATTATCCTGGTAAGAAAGAAAATACAACTGTTATTGGAATAAATAAAATTATGGATATATTATGGAAGCTAAAAATGTTATTCTAAATAACCATTCCCATATAGAACAACCTATTTAACATTGAGATTCTTTTATATAGGATGGATTTAGTCCAAAATATCCCCATTATTTTCCATGACTAATAATCCATTTATAGTTGATCAATGGATTGTGTATTTGGAAAATATATTTATTGAGAATGGATGTGGTAAAAAGGAAAAGTATATATTTGTATTTTATTATCACACAAGCGATGTTGATTATTAGTGGTCATTGATCGATAATCTTATAGAGGAATACGAAATATAGCATATATAATAGACTGATTATAAGGAATAATTCTTTGAAAAATATTTCCCTCATGAGAAAAAACTACAAAGAATAGAAAGTTCCTCAGCTTAATGAAAAAGGAATAAAAACTATTTCAAATAATTAGGATACCTTTACTGGTGTAGCTATGTATTTTATGGATTACATATGAAATAAAAATTAAAATATTGACCATTCCATTAAATGGTTTAATCCATGTCTTCAAAAGGCACTGGATTCTTGAATATTTACTTTATATGCTAAAACATTTATATGTTCTATGAAGATATAGTAATAATTCTACATGTGTAATGGATTCTATGTGAGGAAAGGGAATAGTTCGGAAGAGGAAAAAATGGATAAAGGGAATAATGGAAAGAATGATTTTCCATCATGTTATAATTGCGGAATTAAACATCACACTTTATTACTAAAAGGAATGATATTTTTCTATATGTTTATAGAGAAAGGCCATCATGCTTTTGATTTCAGGGGTAATAAAAAAAAATAAATGTTCATTGTTTCAACTATAAAAGAATAGTGTTCAACAAAAATGAATACCCCAATTAGTAAAGGAATATAGCTCAAAAGTACCTAATTGTTTATGATCAATATCATTCAATTACCACAGGAAAAGTGTAATGATTAATTTTATTCTATTTGGATTTAATAATTTAGTCATTTGAATATTTTATCTATGAAATCCTTCTTATTAATTATTTTAAATTTACATGGAGTTTATTTTTGTAATTTTTCATTAATGATTTTAAAGTACATGTTGAAAGGAATTTATGACAATGTAAGTTATTCATCCAAAATTCAAACTTCTTTTTAAAATTTTAGAGAGTGAAAGATAAACCTTAATATTTTCATGAAGTTGAGATAATGTTGTTGTGATGAAGGGATGAATGATATGGAATATGTAAATTGGATTGTACTGACTAACTTGGGACTGATTAATGAATCATTGAAAATTTGGATTATAATGTAACTGATGGAGTTAATATCTTTTGATTAATGTAATATATCCATTAATATTTATCTTCATTCAGTAATAATTATTCCTATGTCTTTTAAAAAAGGATTTATTGTATGTCAGTTTATTAACTTGTTTAAGTAAAGACAAGATTAAAGTGGTCACATGTTTGTTATGCTATGATTAATAGAAAACTCATGTTGTTTGATAGATTAATGATAATTTAATTTTATAAATTTAATGACCGTCTTTATAATGTTTTATACTATAATATTTTGTAAGGATTAAAAGTTTAACAATTTATGATATGGTTTAAGAAGAATGTTGAATGTTGTTTTATAGATTAATGTATTAATTCACCGTTTTAAGAGTTTTGGATATTAGATAACCTATAAAAAACATTTTTTTATAAAAATGTATAGATATTGAAGGAGTTAATTAACATTCTATTACGGATCTCAAAATAATTTAAAAGTATATTTTATTTATTCCTGAAAAATAAAAAATTCATATTTGGATATTCATTTCTTAGAGTGAGTAGTTAATTAGATACAAATCAATGAACAGTCATATGTATAAAATAGAATTTTATAATGTAATTATATTTCCTTATATTCATATATAGTAAACTAATCACTACCATAAGGGGAATGGTATTTAATTTTTTTTTGTTGTGCCTTCATTTTTTATGAATCAAATCGTCCCTTAATGTAACACCCCGAGATTTTATAAGAATTATTCTTTTTAATTTCTTTGATGTCTATTGTTTTATGTTACACCAAGATTATCTTGCACTATACGCAACACCGTATTATTTTGTAGTATACACAACACTTTTCTTGGCTTGCATTACATGCAAGAGCAACCTTCCTCGATAGCTTTTGTCGTACGCAATACCGAGTTTCACTAAACAATGATATGTTATTAAAATATTATATAAACTAGCCATTATGAATATTAATACCCACTTTTTTTAATTTTATAAATTTTATATTTCAAAATAGAAATCATATTTGGATTTGGAATATCGAAATTATCTTAGGGTGAAATTTTTGTATTTTTTCTAAAAACTTTCAATTTTTGATGAATAGTAAAGACACATAGTTATTAGTTAAAACAGAATTTTTTATTTAAATAATCATTTATTTTATTTAAATTTATTTTAGGTCAAAATATATATATAATACCTTTATAAATTCATTTTAATTCATTAGATTAATTTTATAATAATTTTAGATATATAAAATTTTTATTGAACTTTTTTTCCGTATTTTACCTACCTCTTAAAAGCATTTGCAAATTTACATAAAAAATAATTTTATTTCTTCTGTGATTTTAATTTCAAAAATCCAAGAATCACAGTTAATATCAAGGAGTAAAATTTGGTTCAATAAGATAAAAATAATTTTTGGTGAATAGTAACTTTTTTACTTTTATTTAACACGGTTAAAAATAAATAGGGTAATTAAGGGTAAAAGGGATATTATTATTACCCTAACACATGTCCAAATTCTATTTTATAAGTATAATTCGACCAAAAAAACCTTAGGAATAAAATATGAACTTCTTTGGTCCACATGGATTAGATTAGGACACTTATTATTATTTTATTTAAAGAAGAGTTAAAATAGATAAAATCAATGTTTAATAACTAAAACATTTTTAATATAGGGTTATACATAAGATAAATGAGACTATAAATATTCATTAGAAATATAAAAATATTTCCTACATAATGGTATTTTATTTATAATTTTTAGACATTAAATAATTTAATTTATTTATGACACAATGATGATGCAATAATTACATTATTAATGAAATATTAAACAAATTGTTATTATAATTACCCAAATAAATGTAATTTGAGAAATTATATGAACTAAAACAATTTTATAGACTAATATAACATATTAGGGTTGTTTAGATGATTTTTTTTCAAAGTAATAATTTTGTTATGTATTTAGGGAAAACAAAATACCAAATAGTGTCAAAATTGACATAAAAGTGTTTTTAAAACAAATATTATATTATTAATTGATATTCTATTCCTAAAAATCTATGATTAGGAAAAAAGACTTATCTAATAATATATATGACATTAAAGAACCAATTGGGGTTCTATTGGCAGTATATTGTATGTTTATTAACCATATAGTGTAAGAATACAAGAAGACACGGTAAAAGTTAAATTATTTAACTTAGAGTTAAATATAAATGATAAGGTTAAAATGGTAACCTAAACTTGTATAAAACCTATTGGTTGAGAGGATTTTGACCCATACCTACCCTATCCTCGAAATAAGTCACTTTGGAGCCATTATAAACTGAATATTAATTTATTATAAAATAATATTTTACGTTTTTCCTAAGTTGACCCTCACACCTCTTATAAAAGGGCACTCCCCCTACTCTCTAATACACACCTCCATAGCCATTTTTCTCAGCCAAACCCTGTCCAAATACCCCCTCAACTATCCTCCCTTAATCCAAGAGGCTCTCCTTTAGTCATAAATCCATCCTATGGATCTTTTTCTATCAACCCAAAAGGAAGAACCCGAAGAAGAGGTAAATATCTCACCACCTATTTCAAGTTCCTTTCTTCTTCCACTTCCTCCTTCTTTGTTGTTTCCATTATAAAATAATAACTCCAATATATTTTATATACTGTGATTTTTTTATAAAAATAATAAAACCATATAATTTATTTTATAAATCATATGAATGAAAAAGTCACCACACGTGTGTACATACGGCTTACCCTCTCCACGTTTAGGTGTAGTTTGTTATTCAAACATTTAATCATTTGGATGGGCATAATAATGAGTATAAATGATATAAATAATAAATATAACATAATTATTATTCTCTATATATGATATACCATCCAATTTTATATGATTTTAATATCAAAATAATGATATCATCTCTCTTGCATACGTACGGGCTACTGTCTCCATGAACGCGATGAGTTTCATTTTCCATGATTAACCATTCATGTATGATTATAAAGAATATATAATAAATAATCATGAAAGATATTACATAATAATTATACTGGATTTATGTACATATATGTTTCATTTACTTAATTCAATTCAATTCAATAAGGAAATGAAAATAGCGTTCATGCGTACGTACGACCTACCTTCTCCATGAACGATGTATTTCATTCCGTTTATCGATGTATCACATATATTAATATGATGAATATATATTATATATAAAT
This sequence comes from Viscum album, assembly GCA_963277665.1. Classification (NCBI taxonomy): domain Eukaryota; kingdom Viridiplantae; phylum Streptophyta; class Magnoliopsida; order Santalales; family Viscaceae; genus Viscum; species Viscum album. Next base: position 1,628,614,514 of record OY728155.1, on the reverse strand, counting down.
AATGTTTTACATTTTTGAAGTATGTAAATCAAGATAAAAGTAATAATATCGAGAACAACTAGTCGAAACATGTACGATAAATGAAACTATTTTACCCAAAATGCCGCTTTAACATGGAATTTACAAAAGAACGGGTAATATAATATCATAAGTGAACCATATATGATTTCATAACAGTGAATATGATTCTATAATAAGTAAATGAAATTATTTAAATAATTATACATGGGGTTCATATATGTACGAAGCATAACAAACCTAAGGTAAGGGATAATTTTTCAATCTCATTTTTATGAGAGATTGCTTATACGTATGTATTTACTGGGGTTATATTTTTCATGCATGTCCATAAAATGTTTTTTATAAAGTGTTTAATATTCATCCATGTATGTTTTAATTCATTTTTACCGCTATTTGAATTTTAATTTTTTTTATGGATGAAATATTTCTTTTGTTTACCATACGCGGTACTTTTTTACTTTTCCGGAAAAAGTATGAGAAAAATGTTTTCTTTAACTTATACAACATGAATGGATTTTTACAGTTTCATAACGCCTTGTTTTCATGAAGAATTCTCTACAAGATTTCATTACTATTTTCAACAAAATCATTTTCTTTTAAAATTGCATGGCATTTTGTGAAAAGAAAATGATTTTGAAAAATAAAGGATATTTTCCCCAAGAATTCATTTCAAGTGTTTTATCAAAACCATTTTCCATATAAGATGACATTATTTCATATGTGTATGTTTCAAGTATAATGTATCTATTATTTACATGGTTTCACTTTTCTTATGATGAACTTATATCCATTTGTTTTATATGGATTATGTTATGATGGGATGATGTTGATGAAACCCATTTTATTCTTTGGGTTATGATGAATGATTTATGTTTATTTTGTTTCACAAGTAAGAATGATTTCATTATGAGATGGGTGGGACCTATATACCCCTAAAATGCATTGGGTAAAGATTTATATCTCCTGAGATAGACATGGCTGGAACGAAATTCAAAATCCAGTTACGTAATACGGGGCTGGAACGGGAATAAAACCTGATTCAGTAATGGACTTTGTCCACAATGATGGTCTTAGCAGCAATGCCTTGGCTACTATAGAAATATTATCATATGATTAATGGTTATCCAAAATTACCTATTTTATTTCCATGAAATTTTATCATGATTGATGTTCCATTATGATCTATGCCTTAAGTACTACCATATTTAATGTCAATGATCAATATTTTGAGGTTTAAACTTTATGTTCATGTGTTTTTAAGTTCAAATGTATATGGGTTGTTTAATTTTCTCCATGATTACCCTTACTGAGCATTTTATCTCACCCTTTTTATGTTTTATTCCCCCAGGATATAAAGTAATGTTTTAGGTAGGAAAAAAAGAAGATCTTTATTGGAGATGTTGAAGATATTTAACCATGATTAGATGATTATGTTCTGAGTTTCCAAAGAAACTAAAATAATACGGTCATTGGGCATTTGTTTTGTAATGTATTAAGTATTCCGAAAAAGTAATGTAATGTCCATGTACATCAAGTGTGGGTCTCTACAGTCGGTATCAGAGCTAAGGTTTAGTTAACCTTTGGAATCTATGATGCGAAAACTTTAGTGAAATACCTAGATATATTTCTAAGGTATGTCTAGGGATTCCCCTAAGGTTCAGTATAACTATAGGTTACTTTTATAAATTATGTTGATGATCATGAATAACCTAGGGTGAAATTTAGGTGTCATGGATTAAATAATGAGTGATAATTTAGACATCCCATAAGTGAATTTTTATGATTATGTGGTTCCTCGTTATTTTAACTATTTCTTACACCATGGTTTTTGGTTTTAGTCAATGGATTGAACCAAAAGGAATTGGGTCAAAATTTAATCAAATGGACAAATTGGTGACTATGAGTAAGGAAATTGTGTAATTCCTAGAAAGAAAGATATTGTGATTATGCAGAATTAGTTATCACGATATATGATTAACAAGGTGAACATTAGCGGTGTTCCTAATTCATAAAATAAGAGGAATATAGACTTTTATACATGTTCACATGGTGAGGAGCCTAGAGATAGGAAGATTGATATTTATAAATAATGTAAAAATAACCTTGATGAATACCTCCAATGGAAGAAAATATGTTATCTGTGTGGGGAGAAGGGTCATAGAGTGACAAACTGTTATGGAGTTTAATGTCTTATCTATGGAGAACATGGGAATTACCCAACTCAATGCCCTAACCTAAGAGGTTACATCTAAATCAAGGAATGAATTATTCAATGACAATAATTGAAGAGGATGGATTGAAGTGTTTATGTATTGGTATTCAAGAATAATGATGTTGATGTACTTTTATGGTATATTGGAATATCTATGTATTGGTCTATTGTGGTTTTCCATAAGAATATGGTACTGGTAACCATGAAAAGTGATTGAAATATTTTAGGAATGTAGATGATATGCACGTAATGAAGGGATAAGGAGAAAATGAAATGTTTGATAGTATTCATGAGCTCATGGCTGATATAAGGAAAAAGTGATATCATGGTTTGAGTGTATATAAATTTTCGGATTTTGGTATGTGGAAAGAGTTAATGTTTGACAACATTCATGTTTTCACTAAGGTTCTATTGTAATTCATGTTTCAAAAAAATACACGATTAAGGTATTCACATGTTTGGAATGTGACCAATAAGATATATCTTATGATATATGGGGGATAAATGAGGGTATTCATGTTCTTGTTATGTGACCTTTCAAGTTATCATTTTCTTTATACTATGATCTTGGACCTATGTATTTTGGATAATCCTAAAGATTGGAATTAATTAAGTTAGTCATAATATAGTATTGTTTTAGGATAGAACATTTTTCAATATTATTTCAGGAATGTTATAAAAATATAGTTTTAGAAAAAGGGACAACCTGCAGGATGGGCGACAACCCGTCGCGTCGGGCAAGATTATGGGAATCAAACCCACATCTGAAGTGCGACAAGCCTTTATCACCTACCTCTATCCTACAAGAAGTCCTTAGTTAGTATAAAATAGTTTTATTTTATTAATAGGTATGATAGATGATGTATAAGTCGATTTTTGGAACCATATATGATTAATCTCACCAGAAGATGGACTTATGTATATAAATTTTTTAACCTTATGTTTGAAACAGATGGAATGACTTATCATTCTATTGCATCATCTTTTAACACTTCATGGAAGATAAATTCAACTTCATTTCTTTAAGATATGATGTAGAAATTGTTCAAGGCACAAACAACTGTGAGATTGTACCAAAATCAAGTTAGTATTTCATTTAATTCAAAAATTCGTCAATATTAGGGAAATAATCTTGAAAACCAAAAACATTGTCCTTGTACCCTCATATCTGGTGAATCAGATGGTACCTTAGATCATCACAATTTTTTTGGCTTTGTGATTTTTGGATTTTTCATAGCCACTTTATCTACCACTCTCTATCATAACATGATGGTCAACTTTCTCTTCCAAATCCATATTTTCACCTATATTCTCCTATGTGGAAACCCAGTGATGAGTTAGTTTGGGTATCCATTATGTTTCTAACATTCCTTTTTAAAATGATGTTTTAATATTCCTTTTTATGACATGGGTTTCTATGAAATAAACTTTCATGTTGAAAACCATTTATAACCCCAACGAATTTCAAGGGCGAAATTCATTTTAAGGGGGGTAGAATGTAACACCGAGAGATTTTATGAGAATTATTATTTTTAATTTCTCTGATGTATTTTGTTGTACACTACACCAAGATTATCTTGCACTATATGCAACACCGTATTAGCTTTTAGTATACGCAACACTATTCTTGGCATTCATTACATGTAAGAGCAACCATCCTTGAAAGCTTGCGTTGTACGCAATACCGAGTTTCACTTAACACCGATATGTTATTAAAATATTATATATACTAGCTGTTATGAATAGTAATACCCACTTTTTGAAATTATATAAATTTTATCTTTCAAAATGGAATTAATTTTGGGATTTGGAATATCGAAATTAGCTTAGGGTGAATTTTTGGTATTTTTCTGAAAACATTCAATTTTTGATGAATAGTGAAAACACTTAGTTATTGGTTAAAACCGAATTTTTATTTAAATAATAATTTATTTTATTTAAATTTATTTTATGTCAAAATAGATACATAATACCTATATATGTTCAATGTAATTCATTGGAGTCATTTTATAATAATTTTAGATATATAAAATTTTATTGAAATTTTTATCGTCTTTTACCCACCTCCTAGGAGCATTTGCAAATTTTCATAAAAGTTAATTTTACCGCTTCTATGAGTTGAATTTATAAAATCTGAGAGACACAGTTAATATCAAGGATTAAAATGTGGTTTAATAAGATAAAAATAATTTTTGATTAATAGTATGTTTTTACTTTTATTTACCACAGTTAAAATTAAATAGGGAAATTAAGGGTAAAAATGATATTATTATTAACCTAACATAAGTACTAATTCTATTGGATAAGTATAATTCGAAAAAAAACAACCTTAGGAATAATATATGAACCTCTTTGGTCCACTTGGATTAGATTAGGACACTTATTATTATTTTATTTAAAGAAGAGTTAAAATAGTTAAAATCAAAGTATAAAAACTAAATAATTTTTAATATTGGGTTATACATAATATTAATTCAACTATAAATATTCATTGGAAAGATAAAACTATTTCCTACAGAATGTTATATTATTTATATTTTTTAGACATTAAATAATTTAATTTATTTATGACACAATGATGATGAAATAATTACCTTATATAATGAAATATTAACATAATTGATATTATAAATACCAAAATAAATGTAATTTGAGACTTTTATGAATTAAACTAATTTTATAGATTAATGTACGATATTAGGGTTTGATAGATGTTTTTTTTCTAAGAAATAATGCTGTTAAGAATTTAGAGAAAACAAAATACCAAATAGTGTCAAAATTGACATAAAAGTGTTTTTAAAAAATATATTATATTATTAATTGATATTATGTTCATAAAAATCTATGATTAGGCCACAAGACTTATATAATAATATATATTACATTAATTAACCAATTGGGGTTCTATTAGTATTTTATTGTTTTTTATTAACCATATATTGTAAGAATACAATAAGACATGGTAAAAGTTAAATTATTTAAGTTAGAGTTAAATCTAAATGTTGAGGATAAAATGGTAACAGAACTTGTCTATATCCAGTTGGTTGAACGGATTTCGACCCATACCCACCCTACCCTTGAAATAAGTCACTTTGGAGCCATTATAAAACGAATATGAATTTATTATAAAATAATATTCTAAGTTTTTCCTAAGGTGCCCCTCACTCATCTTATAAAAGGGCACTCACCCTTCTCTCTAATACACACCTCAAAATCCATTTGGATCAGCCAAACCCTTCAAAAATACCCTATAAACTAACCTCCCTTCATTTTATAGGCCTTCCTTTAGTATAAAATCCAACCTAAGGAGCTCTTTTGATCAAATCAAAAGGAAGAACCCGATGTAGAGGTAAATATATCACCACCTATTTCAAGTTCCTTTCTTCTTCAACTTCATCCTTATTTGTTGTTTCCATTATAAAATAATAAATCAAGTATATTTTATATAATTTGATGTTGTTATAAAACTGTTACAGCCATATTAGTTATTTTACCCGTTATATAAATGAAAAAATCAGCACACGTGCGTACGTACGGCTTACCGTCTCCACGTCATGGTGTAGTTTGTTATTCAAACATTTCATCATTTGTATGGGTATAATAATGAGTATAAAATATATAAATAATAATTATAACATAATTATTATTCTGTATATATGATATACCATCCAATTATAAATGATTTTAATATCAAAAGAATGATATCATCGCTCGTGCGTACATACGGACAACCGTCTCTACGAACACGATGAGATTCATTTTCCAGGTTTAACTATTAATGTATGATTATAATGTATATGTAATAAATAATCATGAAATATATTAAAAAATAATGATACTGGATTTATGTATATATTTATTTCATTTACATAATTCCATTCAATTCAATAAAGAAATGAAAACAGCGTTCATGCGTACGTACGACCTACCATCTCAATGAACGGTGTATTTCATTATGTTTATTGATCTATCATCTATATTTATATGATGAATATATATTATATATAAATCATGTTTTAAATTTTTTAATTAATTAAATCAGTATATAAATAATAATATCTAGAACAATAAGTCGAAACACATATGATAAATGAAACGATTTTACCCAAAATGCTACTTTAACATGGAATTTACAAAAAAAGGGTAATATAAAGTCATAAGTGAACCATATATGATATCATAACAATTAATATGATTATTTAATAAATAAATTAAATTGTTTAAATCATTATACAGAAGGTTCGGATATGTACGATGCATAGCGAACCTAAGGTAAGGAATAATTTTGCAATCTCATTTTTTATCCAAGATTGCTTATACGTATGTATTTACTGGAGTTATATTTGTCATCCATGTCCATAAAATATTTTTCATAAAGTGTTTAATATTATTCCATGTAACATTAAAGTCATTTTTACCCCTATTTTACTTTTACTTTGTGTTATGTATGAAATATTTCTTTTGTTTACCATACGTGGTACTTTTTAACTTTTCCGTCAAAAGTACGAGAAAAATGTTTTCTTTAACTTATACGAAATGAATGGATTTTTACGGTTTTATAACGACTTATTTTCATGAAGCTTACTCTACAAGATTTCATGAATATTTTCAACAAAAACTTTTTCTTTTAAAATTTCCTTGCATTTTGTGAAAAGAAAATGATTTTAAAGAAGAAAGGATATTTTCCTCAAAAATTCATTTCTAGTGATTTATCAAAACCATTTTCCATCTAAGATAACATTATTTCATATGTGTATGTTTCAAGTATAATGTATCTATGATTTACATGGTTTAACTTTTCTTATGATGAACTGATATCCATTTGTTTTATATGGATTATGTTATTATGGGATGATGTTTATGAAACCCATATTATTCTTTGGGTTATGATGAATGATTTATGTTTATTTTGTTGCACAAGTAAGAATTATTTCATTATGAGATGGATGAGACCAATATCTCCCCCAATAATTTGGTTAAAGATTTATATCTCATGATACAGACATGGCTGGAATGAAAAGTAAAATCTGGTTCAGTAATATAGGGATGGAACGATAAGTAAACCTGATTTAGTAATAGACTTTGTCGACAATGATGGTCTTGGCACAAATGACTTGGCTACTATGGAAATAAAATCACGTGCTTCATGGTTTTCCACAATTAAATTTTTATTCCCATGATATTTTATCATGATTGATGTTCCATTACGATCTATTCCTTATGTATTGGCATGTTTAATGTCATTACTCAAGATTTTGATGTTTAAACATTATGTTCATGTTTTTTAAGTTCAAATGTATATGGGTTGTTTTATTTTCACCATTATTACCCTTAATTAGCATTTGAGATCACCGTTTTTATGTTTTCCCCATGATATAAAGGAAGGTTTTAGGTAGAAAAAAAAGAAGATCTTTACGAGAGATGTTGAAAATCATTCACCATGATTAAAAGATTATGTTCCGAGTTTCTGAAGACACTAAACTAATACGGTCATTGGGATTTTGTTTTCTAATGTATTATGTATTCCACAAAATTAATGTAATGTCCATGTACGTCATGTGTGGGTCTCTACACTTAACACATAACAAAATTATGGTTTTATGTTTATGTACCTTATCTATATCACCCACATTGTTATGTTAAATGATATTTACCCCTCTTTATTAATAAATGGGAATTATTTTTCTCTTCGATGCCCATGTATTCATTTTAGGCCAAGATTCATAGCCATGTAATCCTAGTTATGCGTTATTCTATAATACCTTTGTAGTTCTCAGTATCACTTATTAAGAAAACGTTTTAGTAACCCTTTTAGGATATGGATTTTTTCAAAATTGGTATCTCTAATTGTAAACCACAAAACAAATTGAGATCATGTTTAAATTTAGTGGACATAATATATTTATAGTGGGAAAATTTAATATTCCACAATTTTAAAATATGAATTTTCATCAGTGTTTGTGATAAGGAACATAGAGTTTAATCAACCCATGAAATATATTTGCCTATGATATCTTGTAAAACACACAACCATATGAGTTGTGAAAAATTGTATAGTATACCCTTATAACATAAACATTATATTATATTATATTAATAATAATAAATCTATTACTAGAATTAGGAATGTCTATCTATCTTGAAAAAAAATTATAAACAAATGTTTTTGAAATATAGTACTTTTAATAAAAGATGTTATAATAAAGAATTGCAGAAAGAATATAAAATTTAATTATAAAACATTCTGAAAAACTATACTTTAAAATAAATCTAATTTATTAAATCAAAATATCAAAATTATCTTAGGGTGAATTTTGTGGATTTTTTGGAAATGATTTATCTGTTTTCTAATAGTGACAAATATTGAATTTTAATTGTGAACTTCCATTTTATTTAAATTATTTGTGATGCTAAATTATTTTTTTAATTTATTTTAAAAAATAAAATTATTTCAATTATATATCTATCTACCAAATTTAGTTAATTGGAATAAATTTCATATTTGATTTTTATATATAAACTTTTTAATCTTTTGAAAATTTTCTCTTTGAAAACCTGATTTATCATCACATCTACAAGATCACTATTGATTTATAATTTTTTAATTATAAGAATGGAATTTAGAAAATTGATTCCATATTTTGAATTTACATAATTTCAAATATTTAATAATTTCATATTTATTTTTTATAAAAATAAATAACGAAAACATTAAAAATTATATTAAATGGTTATAGTAAAAATAGATTTACCATAAGTTAATCTAAATATATAATGGTTAAAAACTCTTAAAACGTTACTAAAAGATATTTTACGCCCATATTTCAACATTATAATTACTAATCCTAGAAATTAAAAAAACTTGGACCCTTTTGGATAGTGAAAAACATGGTTCCACCTTTTTCTTATCATAAATTACGAGTGTGCCAGTCACCTAACATATAAAATGCCACTCCTCACCCCTCTTATTCAAATCATCACAACCATTTGGTAAACCATTAACTGAAAAATAACTTCCCAAATTCATCATCTTATCCTTGTATCATTATTTTGGTCCTAAATCAAACCATGGAAGGATTTGGTACAATCTTAAGTAGGTTACATGAATAATAGGTAAAGTTCTTCAACGAGCATTTGTATATAATTTCTTATTATACCTCATTAAATTATTATTAAGCCATGATGATATAATAACCACATTATCTAGATTATATGGATATTTGCTTTGTAAATAACCTAAAACCATCCTTATATCCACTAAACAGGTTACTAAATGATAATTCATGTATACAATAGAATAATGTATCACATGTGGATGTTATTAATTTTATTATTACCACTTCTCCGGGTGGTGTATGCGGATTAATATAACGTATATATATGATATTTATGAAAGAATTATTCATATGGATTCTTTATATCATATTTACATTTTTTTATTTCATTTCATATATGATATGACAACATCTCTCGTGTGTACAACAAACTAGTATCGTACGCAGCGATGTGAATAGTCTTTAACCAACCATTTATATGAAAACAAATAAGTATAAAGATAATTATTATATGAAATATACATGAAATAATTATGAAATCAGTTACATATTAACAATTTTATAAAGAAAATATATATCATTTTCATTCTGACCTTTTTACTCAATATAATAGGATAATGTCATTCATGTACATGTGGAATATTTCCTTCACAAAATGATGAGAAGGTATTTTCATTACCAATAAACATGGATTGTAACATTCCGACTCAAACAACCGGGTCTGATTCTGAAAATCACATGTCCTCATGTGAACCTCTGTATACGCAAGAGCATACCAACTAGTAGTGATAGTCTACGTCTGCCACTTGGGAGACTATACCCTAAGTATTACATCATATTAGAAATAATAAAAAATGAAATATAATAAATAATGAGTATAATCATGTTGAACGTAAATGAAATACATGTCCTCAAAATCAAAATATCACCAAATGAGTAAATCTTATAAAAAAGGAAACATAAAAACAACAAACAAAAGAACAATTGGGTCCTCTAATGTATGTCCTAGACCATCCCACCTCCATGCTCCACCAACTCATCTATCCACCATAGGGCCCTTGTGCTTTACTGGGTCTCTCATGAATTCTACAAACACATCTAAATTCTAATTTAGGGTGTGAGTAAAAGAGTTAATTGGACACCAAAAATGTTTCCTTTACCAGATGTGATAAACTATGAAATTTTATTGCATAAAAATATTAAACTAAGGATTGAAATAAACAAAAAATACATAATTTTGTGGTAGTGGGCTATCCAAGATTCCAGAACCCTGATACGCATCTTTTTCAGATCTATGATAGAAGATATTTTAATATAATGGAAGAAATAAACAAACTCCAGTACTATGTCCTCACAATTTCATGGAGGTGATACACGTCATCATCCATCCCTCAATATGACCTTGTCACCCAAATCCTATAGGTGATATTTACAAGTTCCCACATTTTCTATGCTATCTTGTGGTGAATTTCACTTGGAATCATGGCTACATAAAGAAAACTCATGACATTGTAGCATGTATACCTCATACCTCTACCCTGTGCTCAGGCCCCCTATAATTATCATTGCAATAAAATGTTCTCCTCCACAAGTGGATAAATATTTCATGACTATCCATCTATCTAAAAAACTAGTAACAACCAAAAAGTGATGGTAATACAAATTCAGGGTGAGCACACAAGTAAGCATTGTATATTATCATGTATATATAGAAGATTTCACAATAATGTGTGGTAAAAATTAAACGTGCATAAAAATTACAATAATATCACACTTGGAATCACAATATTTCATATGGGATACAAGCACACACTCACATGAGATAAAAATGTGGAATCGTCAATAAAAATGAAAAAAATACAATAATGAAGGTAGCAAGTGTAAACACAAGCCCAAGAAGGTAAGGAACTTCCAACCTCAAAAATCACCCACATCAATGAAAAGTCTTGTCAAAGGTTTTATTACCTTCAACACATTCACCCACCAATCATAAAAAAATTCACATTCCATGGATTTCAAAAACCGAAACCAATTATTTTATTTCAAAGTGAAATAAAACATAAAATAAGATAAAAATTTATCTCTCCATAATAATTTCAAAATTTTAAACATAGTACAACACAGGCGCACATAATATTTTCATTTAGAATATTTATAAAAACAAATTTCATAATGTATATATCCAAATTATTTCAAAGACAGATGTCATATTACAAGATAATTATTCATCAATAAAACCATACAATTATCCACTAATAATTTAATATCTTTTCTCATGATAAATTTTCTTATACTTACCCTTGAATAATTTTTAGATTTATATTCCATGAATTTCATTTAAAAATTATCCATCTAAAATTATTTTATGATAATTGTTCTCAAAATTGTATAATTATAATTTTTAAATATCATTTGATAATGAAATTTTCATTTAATACATATTTAATTTTTTATATTAATAATGTTTATAAAACCAAGATTGGAAAATTAAAAAAAAATATTAATTTCTAATTTGAATAAAAATTCCCATTATAAAACTATCTAACCATCCCAGACAAATATCACCAAAAATGGAATTTTAAAAAATTGCATTCAATAATGTTTGATAATATCCCATAATAATATTATGATAAAAGATGGATATATTCTCAGATATTATGTTAGTTTTTATTTTTTTCTTTCAATTCATATTTTTTTTTCGCAAATTTTAGTTTAGGGGAAAAATAATTAATTAAAAATATAAATACATACATGGTAAATTAGGGAAATATTCACATAAATCCCAAAAAATTGGATATTTCGTAACCATACCTTCAATTTTATTGGTGTATTTTCACCAAAGCATGTTAGGTAGTTTTGGGATTGTCTAAATAGAATGATAATGAATAAATAAAAAATCAATTGGGTTCCATGATTTTAGAGAAGCTAAAATCATATCATTAATAACCCATAGTTTAAACACATGTTGAAATTTAATATTGAAATGAATAATACTTTCTGAAATCAATAAATACCTTACATTATGGGTTTGAAAATTTATTTAGTTCAAAACATGTGAAAAACACATGGATTTGGAACCACGGGTGTTATTAAATAGAGATTTGGTAGTTTGATGGGGATGAACATGCAAAGTTCCCTATTTTATGAATTAAATTAATAATTAAATGAAAATAATAAAATAAATTTTTTTATTCAATTATTCAATAACATTAAATTTAGGTGTGATCAAACAAAAAACCCATTTTTCATGAATGTTATGCCCCTCCAAAGGTAAGAATCATGTTTCTGACCCAACTGTTGTCTCATATTTCTAATAAAATTCACCATTTGGGAGATATTATTCATTTAGAAATAAATAAATTGATTAAATAATGAATTAAATGTAAAAAAGAGTTTTTTCATGAGAGACGCTTCAAAACATCTAACATGTACAAAGTTCATAACCTATCTTGGGTAAACAACACATCTCAGAGCTAAAATTGTTCTCAGATTTCTTATATGACTCAACATTTTAGGATGTTAACTATTTTCAAAAATTAATATAATAAAATTATTAAATAAATTATTTTTCATGGGTGTTGTGTCTAAACGTCTGAATCATACAATTTTATCCCCCACCTATGGTAAAAACTATGTCCTGAACCTAATCGTGGTCTCATATTTCCCATAAAATTTTCCATTTTAGAGTTATTAAATTATTTTGAATAAATGTTTTCATACATAATATAATATATTTAATAATTTTAGTCCATCTTATCCGAGGATTTTCAAGCCTCAGAATCTTTCACCTACTGAGCACCAGGCATAGCAATTATTTAGCTTAATATTCTATAGATTTAGCTGGGATATTTACCTTATAAATTTTGTTAACAAATTTATTATGGTATTTTCACCGATAACTCATTTTTTCCACATAAGACACTATATATATTACCAACAAGATGTTTTTAATATTCTATTTAAAAATATGGATATTAAATGGAAGATATCTATAAGTATATTTATAGAAATAAATTGTTATTTTAGATATTATGATAATTTTGGACAATAAAATATTTATTAGCTCCTTTTCATAATGGTAATTTAAAATTTCAAATGTTATCATTGGTATGTATGGCCTATCATCTCTAAAATTTCAACACAATTCATTTCATAATACCATCATTCATGATTAGACATAAAAGGGTAATTAAAATGTAAATATGATAATTATGTCATTATTATTATTTGGGATATTATGTAACAACATAATATTCATAAGAATTTAACCATACATGATGTATCACAAATTAGAAAAACTTTATTCAATACATGAAACAATGAAAATAAGGATTTATTATTAATTAAAGGGTGATAAGATGATATAAAAGGATAATATATGATATTATAAATATTAATACGGTTCTGGAATATAAATATAACATATTTAAGACTGCTAAATATTATTTTTATTATATTTTAAAAAATTATAAGGTTCAGGAAACTAAATTTGACTAAATTTCTATTCATTAGGGAATATAATAACTGTAAGGTCCTGAATCTACATGGATCGACAGATTGCGTATTTCCAAAGACAAATGTTCCCAGAGAAGGCTTAGAGGAAGTCTGGAAAAGTTCAGTTAAGAGAAACATGAAATAATGAGGACACACCATGTGACCAAGGGGTACACGATGTGTATTGATTTAGGTTTTGAAAAATAAAATTAATGTCAAGGTGACAGGTTTTTTGGCCAAACCTGACCTCAAGGTAGTACACGACATGAATAATAAGTACACTTTGTGTACTAACCCACAATTGTATGTTTTAATGACATAAAATAATCTCAAGTATTTCCAACCCAATAGACAAGGCACCCATCCTTCTCACCCTAGGCCACCCAACATACCCCTCAATGGCGTTTTAGAGATCCCTTCAATGAGAATCAATCTCGGGATTCCTTATTTGATCCATCATCAATCAGTGTTATGATCTACCCCCATTCATGGATTTATTAGATCCGTATACCCTTGTTTCGCCTTTACATGCTATGGTGTTTTCTCACTATGGATATAATTTATTTTTTGGGGTTTTTGATTTGGTTGTGCCGCAACATCCTCAGGTGGATGCAGTTGTTGCGAGGAAGGTGATTGTGACTTGCTTCTTTGATCCATTATCGAGCAAAAAACACTTAGAAGGTTTTGATGTAGGAGATTTTTTTCTTCTCTATTCTCTTATATTCATTTATTGTGTTAGAATGTTTTTTACTTTAAATCATGATGGAATTGACCTAATTAAATACTTGAACCTTATTAAAATAATTGATTTGATCAAATGTTCTTACTTTTCACCTTGATAACGGTATGCCAAATGATTTTCATAATAGTATGATATATATGCGTTTTTTGTTATCATTTTTTTATTCAAGAAATTATTAAATAATGTAAATACAATATGAATTGATAATTAATTGGATAAAGATAAATAAGAATGTAAATGAATTTGGTTATTGTTGTAATTTGATGTTAATCAAATTGATGCAGTTGTGCATTTCACTTTTAGTTGGTTGTTAAACCTAATGCATGTTGGGGCTTGTTGTTTAAAGTAATTTCAAATTAATTGTTTAATTAATTTCTGGTCGCCATGATATCTTTCAGTTTAGGTTTCCCATAGTTGGAACCTACTAATATTGAATTGATTAATTCAATATGGCATAACGAAATGGTGTTTTAAAAAAAGATAATTTTTTCTAGGGTTTTGAGTTACCCTCTTGCTTGTAAAGGCCAAATATCCTTATTCACAGGTTTCTGAGAGCTCATTTCTTGATAAGGTATATTTTCTTGATTAATGTCCAAGAGCCATATTGTTATGATTTTTGTTTTCTATTTCATTAGTTGTGATGTGATTCAGGATGGATATTGTGATCTGTGGGGATAGGAGGCCTAGTGGTTGTGCTGGAAATAGTTGGTTCCTATAGTGGTGATATGCATAGGATTATGTGTGTTGGTGTTAGGGAGGACACTGGGGATGATGGAATGGGATGAAGCTGGGATTACCCATCGATGTGAAACCTGTTTCTTGTGGAATCTCTTTTTATCTACTTTACATTCCCTAATGATTTAGGAAGCTCATATTGCATACACTATATCAAATAGGGGAAAATACATTTGGGGTATTCCAGGTGATTTTAATTTTTATATTCATGATGGAGGAGGGGTATGCACTCTTGATATAGGTGGAAAAGACTTGACGGGTAATACATCTACTAACCGGGTTGAGCCCCATTATGTTTAGTAGCATATAATGATTTTATAGAATTCCTGGGAATATGGGAAAGTTATAATGAGGTTAATATATGATTGAATATATTAGGTTGAACCCATGGGGTTGGATCCAGATGGGATGCAATACTGTGGTTATATTTTTGAAGAACTGTGGAAAGGTTTTGTTTATGCTGGGAGGGCAAGGAAATTTGTAGTGATTCTAACGAAATGAATTATGGATTTTTTAATGGTTAATTAATGGGTAAAGAATTAATTTACATAATGTTAAAATTAATAAAAAGGCTAAGATTATTTAATAAATCTCTTTAAATGGTTGTGTCCTTATAGGATATCTATTCTTAATAGTGGTTGTTAGGAGTCTGAGTGACGTCAGTTGTAGTTGGGTATAAGAATAAGATTTTTCCAAAGTTTGGTTAGGAGATATATTATATGATATACTTTTGTGTTTCTATACTATGATCCATCCTTTTGATTAGGGCTATTGTCACCCTAGGGATTCTGACTCCTAGAGGTGTTTTCCCCAACATCCCAATGGGAGGATGGATGGATGAATTCTCCCTTCAGACCCTCTCTCTTATCTTGGTAGTTACTCGTTTAGGTATGCACAACAATATGTTTTCCCCATATATGTGTGTAAAGGGCTGTAATGGCTTGTGGTTATCCACACACATATATTCTGGATATAGTTTCATATGTACTGCAATATGTGTAACGTGTATAGGTTGTGATGGATTGAGGATCCTTACATGATGTATGTGCTATAATGGCTTGAGGTATTATGTCTGACGTATGATACATGTTATGCGAGATGTGGTGGTTATTGGAAACTACCTGGTTACATTTGGATATTTGGATGGTGAGGTGCTTCACCTTGGAGATTGTGAGAAAGCTTTGTGTTTCTCGAGGTGCATGTTGTGGTGCTTCACCCAGCTGTATGCGGGAAATCCTTTTTAGAGAGAGATGCATAGGATGTGCGACATTGGGGAAAACTGGAAAACCTATGGGGAAGTGGTAGCAGTGTACCCTTGATATTAATTAATATCTTATTTACTCGTGTATGCGATACTTGGTGAGATTAGACATGGAGAGGTTGTGATCTTCATATAATTGTTTAGATAATGAGTTAGTTTCACTTGTTGTTCATTGTGCATTAACATACCTTATTTTCTTCTGCATGAGAGGATGTAGGGAGGATCCTACTGAGAATACTGTTATAATCACCCTACGTATATATAAAATATTTTTCAAGTAACTCAGATAAGGTTAGATATCATGCCGGTTATTACTATATTGGGGTTATAGGAGCTGCTCGTTCTTCATTATCACTGATGTTTTTACTTTCCATTGGTACATGTAGTTTTCCCTTTCAGTGGTAGTAGTTTTTTCATGATGTTACATATATGTACTTTGGATTTCATTTATATTGCAGTATGAGTTGGAGTCGGTTGGTTTTTGTCTTATTTATCTCTTCTACATGTGTTCTCTTAGAGGGTAATGCCTTCCGTTTTTGTGTTTACGATACCCTTGGTGTTTTTCACCAACCCGGGGCCTACTTAAGGCGAGACTCAGGGGGGGGGGCACTATATCCCTTCTCATATTGCTGGCCTAGGAGGGGTACACCTTGTGGGGGTGCGGAAGTCATGATAAAGTGGTTTAAGAGGTAATTTTGAGGGATCAGATGGAGTTTGGTGTTAGGTAGAGGTGTCAGTGCATGGGTTGGTAGGTAAAAGATGTCAGTTATATTTTTCAAGTGATGTAAACACTAGAGACCGGTTGAGACATAGGGGATTAATGTCTTATATGATCAAATGCATGGAACATTATCTTTACAGTGGCTACTAAATTATGTGATATTGGTTTCATGATAGATTAATAAGAAAGTATCATTCATAATTCATCTTCGTGCATTTTTTAGAATGGGTATACACTGGGATATGTTGACATGAAATGAATAAAAGAAAAAAAAATTAACTAATTAATGTAGAGTCCTCCATATTCATTGTTTAGGAGCTCTAACTATTTTTTATTTTTCAGGTATGTCTCTATGTTGATGTCCTCGCCATGTTTGCAAAGAATATGTACCGTATGATGTATCATCAGACTGATATAGGGTAGAGGTTGCGATGATGACACTTAGAGGAGGAAACCCCAAGAGTTTCATCCCTAGAGTCTACATAAGTACAAGGGAACTATTTCAGATACATTCATAAAAGAATATTTAGAGGAGGATATGATAGCCTTTAGATCGACCCGTTCTAAAAATAAGCACTATGTTTCTTGTTTTATGATGTTGTGGTTTGGGGAATCAAGGAAGTAGTGTTTCTTGTTCCTCGGGTATCGTGAAGAGTTTGCGATCTCATGGGAGGGCTTCTGAGTGATGTTCAGATTTGAGTATTATTATTTGACTGTGAGGGAATCCAATCTCATGGAGTTACATACTCTTCAATACGGGAGACCTAGTGTGTGAGAGTTTGGAATCCATTTCAATAACCTTTTATGATATGTTTCAGACAAATTTCCAGATGAAGATGCTAGAGTGAGGTATTTTCAAGATACTTTGCATCTAGAAACGCAGTTCTTGGTCACCTCTTTTACGCTGAAGGCATATCTTGAGGTGTTGGAAATGGTAGAGGTCATCGAGGGGACATTGGACTATACTAGATCGTCAATAGAGGGGATTCTTCATGATCACTCATGAAGAAGAGCTATGGTCTGGGGTTCCATGTTTTTATGGAATAATAGTTTTAGTTTGTTCGAGGATCGGTCAATGCCCTCAGCATCTCATTTCTCTAGGGGTGGCATCTCTCATGCCAAAATAGTGGCATTAGGCACATATTTTATTATAGGGTACATGTTCATTAGTATTGAGGGTACTTGACCATTCAAAGAATTCATCATGCACCAAGTGTTCCACTATAGATTCCTCTGATGAGGCAGTTCCAGCCATGAAAACCGTAGTAGGTTTCACCCACATTGGATTAGTAGAGAGCAGATGGATTAGGTAGAGGACATCCCTTTGATGCTCCCCATCCTCATAGATCAGAGCACGGGCATGGTGGTGGTCACTATCTAGGTTAGAAACACTGTTGAGGAAGTTGTGTTATGTTTCATGTTTTTGAGTTGCTAGTTCCAGGATGATAGAAGTCATTCGAGGCACCCTTTTCTTGTTTTCTATATGGGTGTATTCCTTGTTATTTTCAGGAGTGACACACTCTTTCATATCACATTCCCTTGTCCATGCTTTTTGACTTGATGTAGAGAGGCTTCCAGTTCCCTTAGTGTGGACTATGCCAGTTGGTGGACGAGCCGACTAGTTTGAAGTATGTAGATACTGTGATCTAGTGCTGGGGATGCACTACTCTTGGGGAGATTTCAAATTTTTATGAATAAAACCATAAGATTTCATCCTCGGTATGGATTCATTGTTTTTAGTCCTAGATATCATACATTTCTTCAAGAGGCAGGTGGTGTTCATCGATGATGATGGAGTGTCAGTGGTGTTTTTTGTAGAGGGAGACCCTCAGATGTGTCAAAGGTGTGTTTCATCATTGGCATCCCTGAATGTTGATCTGATGATTTGTTCTTCATAGTTTAAAAATTTTGTGTTTCCCAGGATCATTAAAGAGTACGTTGATGTCTTTTAATAATATGGTGTAGCATTACCCCCTCGACAGGAGATCGTGTTTCAGATCGAGCTACAGTCAAGACTTTTTCTTCTCTATTTGCCTCTGTTTAGTATGACCCCCTCATAGTAACAGGAACTGCGTATACAACTTGATAGTCCATTAGAATGTGATAATTTTTGGCCGAGTGTGTCACTGTGGGGTGTACAAGGTTTTTTTGTGAAGAATGTTGATGTCAGTTTGTGGTTTTATATTGATTATCATCTCTTAAAAAAAGTGACATTGAAGAATCTCTATCCTCTCCCACAAATTTATGATTTATTCGATCAAATGAAGGTTTTCAATTTTTTCTAAATGATTAACATGCAATCAGAATATCATCAGATGCATGTGAATGGTGAAAATATCCCAAATATTTCTTTTTGTTGTCGTCATGTGCATTATAAGTTCATTTTAATGTTGTTCAGTGTGATGATTGCTCCATATGTGTTCATGGGATTGAAGAATGGTGTCTTTTATGAGTTCCTATATAATTTCATGGTGGTTTTCATTCATGAAATCCTTGTGTAATTTGTGTCTGAGGAGGAGCATTCAGAGAAGCTATACACCATTTTGTGAGTTCTTCATCAACAAAAGCTATTTAGAAAGTTTCAAAAGTGTGAATTTTGGGCGCGATACATCTTTTTGTTTGATATTGTGATGTTAAAGTAGGTATTAGATGTGTATTCGTCGAATATTGAAGTAGATGTTTCTTGGTACGACCATAATGCATTGGTGGAGCTGTGGAGTTTCCTTGGAATCAATGGATACTAAATGAGGTTTATAACCAATTTTTCTCGGGTTGCGACTCCTCTAATATTATTAACCAAGAAGGATCAGGTATTTTTGTTAACTAATCAGTGTCAGTATGCTTTTGAGTATCAGAAGAAGATGTTGGTAAGAGATCCAGTTCATTCTCTGCCAACATAGGGAGTTCAGTTTAATGTTTTCTGCAATGGATCATGTTTGGGGTTACATTGTGTTATGATGTAGTAGAGATCAGTTGTATCTTATGGGTGTCGAAAGTTGCATCCCCATGAATGTAACCATTCCACCCATGATCTTAAGATAATGGTAGTGGTGTTTGATCTAATGTTTTAGAGGCATTAACTCATTGGAGAGTGCTTAGTAATTTTCACTGATTATAAGACCCTGAGTTATGTTTTCTCCCAACATGATTAGAACATGAGAAAATGTAGGTGAATGGAGGTCGTATTGGAATTTGACTTCTAAATATATTATACCTCTAGAAAGGGGAATTTTGTAGTTGATTCATAGAGTAAGAAGTAACATTGTGATACAGTGCGTGAATATAGTGAATCCTATTGAGTGATGGAAGAACATTCAACATTACATCTCAATAGATATGAAGTTGAGGGAAGAGGTTTAGTTTTTCAGATGGGGGTGTAGCCATATCTGGTGTTGCATGTGGAAGTGTCCCAGTTGGTGGATCTATAAGTGGAGGTTTGGAGAGACCATGTTTTTTGTGGTGATTCCCCTGATGGTTGGTCTGATGATGATCAACACCATGTATTGTATCAGGGAAGGATTCTCATTCCTTTGGTCATTCGTGATGCAGTTCTCAAAGGGTTCCAGAGTTTGCCTTCAGCTGTGTAGCCTGGTGTGATAATGATCTACCGAGCCATGAGGAGTCTATTTTAGTGTCTAGGGAAGAATAATAAAATTGTAGAGTATTTTTCTCGATGTTGGGTCTTCCAGAAGGTAAATATTGAACACCATGTCCCTATTGGTTTTCTATAGCATTAGATTTTCCTCAGTGGAAGTGGGAGGACATACCAATTGACTTTGGTACTAGTTTACCTCAAGATCAAGGAATACATGACTCTATTTTTGTGGAAGCATATATTTTAAAAAAATAATCAAACTTCTTAGTGATCAAGGTGTCGATCTCAGTGGAGTTTTTGTCGAGGGAGTATCTGGGGGAGGTGGTGAGACTCGGCAGAGTCCTGAGGAAGACCACTTCTGATCGATATCCTCATTTTACCTCAAGGGTGCGAGGAGGTCTCTAGTGAAATTTTAGTTATCAACTATTCCTTAGCACTTCTTTTCATCTGCTGAAGGATGGTCAGACTGAGTAGACCATCCAAACACATGATGACATGTTTTGCACTTGTGTCCTGGATTTTAGAGGTTCATGGATGTGGCACTTACCCTTGGTGGATTTCACTTCAATAATCATTTCCACTCCACCATAGATATGGCTCCATTTGAATCCTTTTATAGCTGACCTTTCTATTCTATATTAATCTTGATTAGGGTTATAGAGTCATCAATTCCTAGACTGTAACTATTATAGAATATGACAGAGATGGCTCAAGTGATTCGTGAGAGTGTGAAAGTAGCACATGATTATTAGAAATTATATGCTGATCAAAGGAGGTGACCTTTGGAGTTTGATGTTGGGGATAAAAAGTTTTTAAAGTGACTCCCCATCATAGGAAGTGATGTATTATTTGTGGGAGTATGTTCTATCCCCAGTTTTTTCAGCCCTTTCGAGGTGTGGTCTCATGTTGGAGCCATGATGTTTCGATTAGAAATTCAACCAAAGACGTGCCAGATATATGATGTTGTTCATGTGTCACTGCTACATCATTTTTTTATGATGACTCTCACATCATCGATTGAGGTGATATCAATAGTGAAGATGTTGAGACCGTTGTAGAGCAGCCTATGAAGATCCATGACCATAAGGAGAAGTTGTAGAATGAGCGGTCTGTCACCTTGGTTCATATATTTTGGATACACAATGGTGTGGATGAGATTACCTGAGAGCGTGAGTCATAGATACATTCTTATTACCCAATTTATTTTATGTTTAGATATTTCCTTGTAACAATGTTCATTTTTTGGTTTTATACATTTCCTATCTATGAGATGGATTTCTTTTGTTGGTTGATGGGGATTTATCACTTTGAGAGGTCTTTCCCCCGAGAGAGTGTTTAGGAGCTATTTTTTGTTGTTGCAAAGAGTCACATTGTTCTTTTGACCTGGTTGGTCTCTTGTGGTGGTGAAATCATTGAGAGGTATCTCACAGGGTGGTTGTTTTGGCAGCCCCTTTTCTATTTCCTCTCAGGTTTGGGTTTGGATTCTCGAGGATGATAATGTTTTGAGAGGTATATAATTTAAGGGATTGGATCTGTGTGGATCAACCGTTTGCATGTTTTCGAAGAAAAAGGTCCTTGGAGAAGGCTTGAAGGAAGTATCAACAAGTTCAGTCATGAGAAGTAGGAAATAGATGGGATATACGATGTGACCAAGGGGTACACGACATGTATTTTTTCTGGTCTTGAAAAATTAAATAAATTCCAAGGTGATTGTTTTTGGGTGGAACCTGACCTTAAGGCAGTACAAAACATGGATGGAAAGTACACATCATGTAAAAACCCACCACTATATGGTTTAAATACATAATATTTTCTCAAGTATTTCTATCCCTATGGCCAATGGTCTCATCCCTCTCATCCCAGGTGACCTAGAAGACCCCTCTATAGAGTTTTAGCGATCTCTTCGATGGGACTCGTTCTCAGGATTCCTTCTTGACCCTTATTCTTTCCGAGGTAAGAACTACCTGCATTCATGGTTATCATAGATATATCTTCTCCAGTTTATTCTTTCCATTATATGGAATTTGACCTCCATTGTTCTAATGGAGTATCATTTGTTTGTTTTTGAGGTGGTCATACCGCAACATCCTCATTTGAATACAGTTGTTGTGGGGAAGGTGATCATGATTCGCTGCATTTATCTATTCCCGTGTGAAGAATGGCAAGAAAAATTTGAGGTAGGGGATTTGTTGCTTCTCTATTATATTATGTGAAACTATATAGTTAGCATGTTTATCCCCTCGAATCATGATGAAATTGAAATAACTATATAGTTTAACATGATTAAATGTATTATTTTTGATCTCATGTTGTTTTTTTCACTATGATAATGGTTTTCCTTTTGATTTTCTAGATAGTGTGACATCTATACATTTCTTTTTAGCATGATATTTTTGATGAAATTGGTAATGAATGTAAATCAATAATTAATTGATAATTAATTGGATAATGATAATGATTCAAGTAAATAAATCTGTTTTTTTATTTTATGTTAATAAAATTGATGCAAATGTGCATGCCAATTATAGTTGATTGTTAATCCTGATGTATGTTGGGGCTTATTTTTTAAAAGAGTGTCTAATTAATTGTTTAAATAATTTTTGGTTACTATAATATCTTGAAATTTAGGTTTCCTATAGTTGAAACCTACTAATAATGAATCGGTTAATTCAATATGGATTAATGAACTTGTGGTTTGATAAAAGATAAGGCCCGGTTGGATTATGAGTTATCATATTTCTTGTAAAGTCCAAAGATCCTTATGCTTGGGGATTTGGATGATCATTTCTTGTTAAGGAAGAATTCTTGTTTAAGGGCCAAGATACCAGTTAATATGATGTTTGTTTCCTACTGGTTGTGTTACGATCTGACCCTAGATTGCTATTGTGATTTGTGTAGTAGGGAGTCCCAGTGTGTTTTGTGCAAATAGTTAGCACCTTGAGTGGCTGGATCTATCAGTTTATTCATGTGGGTATTATGGAAGAAATCAGGGATGATATATTGGGTTGAAGTTGGGCTTACCCTTTGATGTTAAAGTGGTTTCTTTTTGAATCTCTTGTTTGATTATCTTCTTTACATTCTACACTACTTTCGGATTCTAATATTGATTAACCTCCTTCAAAAAAGGGTGAAGACATGTGGGGTATGCCACATGCTTTCTATTTTTAGATTCTCGATGAAGGATGAGAATATGCTCTTGATATAGGTGGAAAAAACTCAATAGGTAGTTTATCTACTCACCAAGTTGATCACCCTTTTGTTTAGTATCATAGAATGTTTTTCTAGAATTCTTGGGAATACGGGAATGTAATAATGTTGTAAATAAATGATTTAAAGAGTGATGTTGAACCATTGGGGTTGGAGATTTCTTGGATGTAATGATGAGGTAATGTTTCTGAGGAACTCCAGACATTGTTTGGTTATTTCTGGTGGGAAAAGAAATTTTTTGTGCTGCTAATGAAAGGATTTTTGGAATTTTTTAATGGTTAATTAATGGTTTAGGAATTAATTAATGTAATTTGAAACTAATTAAAATGGATAAGATGATTAATTAATATCATTAAATGGTTGTGTTCATATAGGATATCTAATTATAAAAGTGGAAGCTGGGAGTTTGAGGGATGTTAGATGTAGTTGTGTCTAAGAAAATGTTATTCCCATTATTTAGTTGTCAGGTATATTATATCATGTACTTTCGTGTTTGTATACTATTCCACACCCTATTGGTTGGGGAGAATAATACCCTCTAGATTCGGATCCCTAGGGGTTATTTTCCCAAAAATCTCAGTGAGAGGATGGAAGGATGACTTCCCCCTTTAACACTACTCTATTCTCTTGGTAGTTACTTCTGCTGTTAGGAACACCAATTAGTTTTCCCCATATATGTGCGTAGAGGGATGTAATGGCTTGTGCTCATTCACATAAACCTATTATATATATTGTTTCATATGGAGTATAGTAGGTGTTACATGTTTACGCTGTGATGACTTGATGATCCTTACATAATGTATGGGCTATAATGGATTGAGATATAATGCATGATGTATGATAAACGTTATGCAAGCTATGGTGGATCTAAAAAACTACCTATTTATTTTTGGTTCTCTTGATGGTGTGGTTATTCACCCTGGTGCCTGTGGGAATGATTTGTGTTGCACAAGGTGAATGTTGTGGTACTTTTCCCAAGTGTCTATGGGCTAGCCTTTTGGAGAGAGATTCTTAGGATGGGCAGCATTGGGGAAATGTCAAATTACAGTGGGGAAGTGGTAGAATGGTATCCTTGATATTCTTTATTAAATTATATAATCTTGAATGAGATACTTGGTGAGAGTAAACAATGTTGGGCTAGAAGCATAGTATACCTATTTAGCCGACGAGTTAGTTTCACTTATTGTTCACTCAGCTTCAACACGAATTATTTAATTTTTCACAAGAGGCTCCAAGAAGGAACCTACTAAGTATACTGTCATACTCACCCTATGTATATATAAACCATTTTTTCTAGCAACTTGGATTAGGCTGGATATCATGTTAGTTACTACTAACGTGGGGTTAGAGGAGCTATTTGTGATTTATTATCACTATTGTTTTTAATTTCCTTTTGTTCTTATAGTTTTACATTTCAGTTGTTGTAGTTCTTTCATGAAATTACATATGTGTACATTGGTATTTCATTTATATTTATATATGAGTTGTAGTGGGTTTGTGTTTTCCTTATCTCTCTCTTCCACATGTGTTAACTAAGAGGTTAATACCTCCCATTTGTTTCTTTATTATAACCTCAGTGATAGTCTCTAACCTGGGGCCAATTGGAGGTGGGACTTGGGGGTCATTATCTCCCATCACACATTGCTGGACTGGGAGGGGTACACCTTGTGGGAGGGGTCGTGACAGTAACCTTATGAACATGATCTAATTAATTTGGTGTAAATAATGTCCCTTTGACATTTACTATCATTATTAATTTCTAAATCATTATATATTACATTTTAATTTCAATTATTTTACCCATGTTTATTCGCAACTAAATTAACAACTGGTAAAGGTTATTATCAATCTGAATTTATTTTGTGGTAGTTATCATTCTCTTCAAACAATCAATATATTATTACAATTTCTCTCTATAAACTTCATTTCTACTATATATTATTATTCTTGTATGAAGGATTTGAATATTTCAAAATATATATTTCTTTTGTATATAGGATGTACAATTTGAATGTTATTTGATTAACATGGGAAATACTGATAAATATATATTCTATACTCCATAAGAATATTTTATAATGCGACATATTGTTTATAGATTATGTAATTTACACGTTATATATGGAATTATTTTACATAAAGACATGGGTATGACATTGTTATAGATGTCCTATTAATGCATCAATAGGGTTTATGATACAATCCAGTGGGCCAAATCAGACGGGTTTTAACACTGTAGTTTTAAAATATCTTGATGATAGATCTTGATAGAAGAGGAATCCTATGCCTAAGACACAAATTAAAATAAATTACAATTTCCATCATTATAATTTTTTTTAATATTAACAATCATCTTTTCACTATGATTTTTTTGTGTTGATCCATTTTATTCTCATTTTTTTAATTAATTAGCATTTGATTTTAGTTATTTAACTTTACATATTGATTTTTCCTTATCATATCATAATATTAAAGTCATTTATATAGAATTTGAATTTGTTTATTTAAATATACATGTTTTTTATGGTTATAGTTACATGATATCTTCCAATATACTTACCCCTTATTGAGAATTTGATCTCACACATATTTTGTTCCCATTAGTAAGGATATGAAGAGAAATTTGTTGAATGAGTTCAAGGATTATAAATAATTTCCATTTAAATTATTTCCATTTTATATTAATATATATAATGGGAAAATGTATTTATCTATTTCTCCAATACATCTAATCAAATTGCTCCTTTTTCACTTTTTTCTTTCTATATATGCTAATATAAAAAAAGGATGGAATCAGCTCTAGGAAATAGGGGTCAGGGATGTTACAGTGTATCAAATTTTATTCCACCTAAATATTTTAAAATAAAACCTATATTAATGACCAATAATTACACACATAATCATATAATATCAAATAAAATGAATAAGTAATAAAACCTAATTAAATAATTATGTTATGAAACCTCGTACTTAATGTTTGACTCATCATGTACATATTTTATAATCCTAAATAAAAAAATATGTTCTTTATTTACATTATTAATAAATTTTTCTTCATGTTTATTATTCCATTTATTTTATTTATTACCATTATAAATTTTATTACATAATCCTAATTGTTCATGATGGATATCATGGTGACATTCAGTTCATATGTTCAAAATGACATTGGTATAATAAATATGGTAATATAATTTATTGTTATATTATAAAAAAATAATTATCCTGAAATAATTATCCTATTTATATATAAAAATATACATTTAAAACTATCCATGGGAGTTTGTTATGGAAAATGAACTATGTAAAAAACATGGAGACATTATGTCATACGTATGCAGGATTAACATATCCATTTTTCAATAATAAATATTGAAAAAGGTAACTGTTACATTTTATTTACATAATGAAAATTGTATCATAAATGTATTATTATTTATTTAAATAAAACTATATATATCATCCATGTATTTTGGTAATAAAAAGTACATCACATCGCATTGTAGTAGTGATAATCCACACAAACACATGAACAATGATGTAATTTTTATATGAATAGAATGAAAAAAATGATATATTACATTTAAAAAATGTTAAATACTTTAATGATTTCATATTTAATCATCACATCCTTCATAATAAACAACCTTGAGAAGAGGTGATGGATAACGAATTACATCTGCTCCTGTGGCGGTAGTCTGCTATACACACGATTGATCATTTCAATTCCCATTTAATAAAAGAGGATGAATATTTAGGTTATTAAAATACATATAAAAAACTTAGAATATGTTATATAATGAATATATTATATTAAGGTTATTGAATATTATTTTATGGAGGTCTAAAAAATGAATGATTTCCAGTTTAAACCAAATGTCGCTATAGGTATGTTTTTTTGTCGAAACATGTCCTCTTGGACATGTGGAGAGATTTAAGGATGGTACCTTTTCTAGTATTTCCTCATAAATAAGGTTCATGGTGTTCATAGTAGATACAAGGAGAGGTCTCCTTTATAAGTGGTGGAGATGAACTAATATGTACCTCCGTAATGTAATAAAAAATTGATTTCCCCCTATATTTCTTTTCCAAATATCGATATTTTATACGGTGGGATATAATATGGATGATATATGACCATACAATAGGATCTAATAATGTTTAATTGGAAAAAAATACAAGATTATTTATGTATTACCCCCGTACAACCATTTTAAAATTAACAACATTCATTTATTTTTATGGATTTAAATGATTATAATTTTAATTAAAAAAACAAGACTATAATTTAAACTGGGTGAATTTTTAAACTATAAATCATCCTAATTTTTCAAATTTATGTTTTTATAATTTTTAAATAAATTAATAATATATTTGTCAATATAAAATGTCATTAATTTAATTCTTGACGGTATTAATTTAATTTAACATTAATGAAATGAAGATAAATATTAATTTAGAATATAATCTATTTTTCCATCATTAATTAATTTTTAGTAACTTTAAAAATACTTTTTTAAACATAAAATCATCCAAAATAAATTACTATTAATGTTTTTAAAACTATTAACCTCTAGTTTTCTACTGTTTTCATAATCATTGTGTCCACATTATATAATAGATTAAATTAATTATATAATAATTAAAAATTAAAAATTAACTAAAAGTAAAAAATTAATTACATTCCAAATAATTTTTAATTATTATTAATGAGTTGTTTTGATCCATATGATATTATATATGATATATTTAATCAAATCGGAGTTATATTTTTTCATTTTATTTAATTAATTTATTATATTTTTTAATTTCATAGATAAGTATCCCATTAGTAATTGGGTCTCAATGATAACTTTATTGGGGTGTAAATAAATTCATTCAATAAGAATTAATATTAAAAAAAATTCCATATCACATAGTTTTGTCATAAGATAATATGATTTTCCATTTTTACCATGATGAAATTATTTTACTATTAATATTATTCATTAAAAAGAAAAAATAGTTTAAACATATTAATAAATATTAATTATTCTAATTAAAAATATTGAATCAATTTTATAAAAATAAATTCCCTATGTGGAAGAATTTAATTTAAAAATTAACCTGTAAATCATGTTAAAATGAGGTTTTCAGTATATGTATTTTTTAAGATTTAGATTATCTTATATTAAAAATATGACTATTAATCTTTATAATAATAATTTAAATGCTCATATATATATATATTAAATTTACTTTTAATAATTAGTCACTCTGTTTTTTAAAAATTAATAATAATAGTTAATCGTTATACACAAAAAAATCTGTTATATTCCTTTATAAGCTAAAAAATATACAAATTCCAAAATCATGAAAATTGATGATTCAAATGACATTAACAGGATTATTAAAAATAAAAATTTTCATATTTGACATTATGAACAAATAATATATATTTTTTATTTTAAATTTACTGATTTAATTTAATGAAATGAAATTTTTTGAAAAATCGATAAATTTCACTATTTACTAATAAATAAAACTTTTTATAATAATATAAAAATATCCTGACAATATATTTTTTACGGCGTTTTCAAAAATAATATCAATTTTATCAAATAAAATTTCTAAATTTCATAAAATATAATTATAATATTTTCTCACAAAAATAAAACAAACAATTTTGATGGAAACAAGTTTTTGAATAAAAAAATTTCTTTAGTAAAAAAATGAATTATTATTTAATAATAATATGTCAATGCATTTATATTTCATAGGAACATTATATATATTTCATTAATTATCCAATACTATTCATACTTTTCTTTCTAAAATATAGTTTATAGAGGTCAGATTTAGAATATAGTATTTCATTGTTTATTTTTTCTTTGTGTTAATTGTCATATATGTAATCAAAATAGTGTTGTAATTTTAAAATTTTTGGGTATTGAATTCTCTATAGAATAAATTAATTTCATCTTCAAAATCTATACTTCATATATAAACCATATAATTTCCATTTTAATGAAACTTTTCAGAAATACCACTACATAAAAAGAGTAAATAAAACATCCTCTTGGTGTGAATGAAAATTAATGTTCGAAGGTCAGATAGAATAACACATAAGTATATATCCACATTGGAAAACCTTAGTTGGATATCCAAATATAGTCATGTAATATAATTATAATGACTAAATAATGATTTTGAGTTATAGATATCATTGATAAGAAGAATGTAATTGATTACATGAAATTTAATTACGAAAATATCGTATATCAATGATTGCTGAAAAGATGATTAATTTATCTAAAATGATCATAATAAGATAACATTTTCTTTTGAATTTATTTTCCTCCATTTTAGGAATACATTTAAAATCTTGAATAATAACATAAGGAAATAAAAATACTTGATATAATTCAATTTCCTGAACAAAATTGCATCCATTTTTGGTTATTTGATAAATTTCTACTTCATAACTGACTCCATGGAATATATATCCAATATAAAATTTTTATTCCTGATAAAATAATATTATATTTTAATGGGTCATAACACTCATGAATGAAAAATATTATATTTATTTTTTATTTTAATATTTATTAAAACTAAAATCATTTCCATGATATAATAAAATTATGAATATAAATTTACATTCTTATGATGAAATAATATAGTTTACATCAATATTTACACCAAAGGATCAACATAGATTCTTCCAAAATAGAATTACTATATTTCCCAAGTATCCTCATCAAATGAAATTAAATTTTTTTGTACAAACTAAGATTTCATGTGAAATCACATGTTATACACAATGGATATATATAAAAAAATATAATGAATCATTTAATAATATATTCAAAATCCAAAGAATTCTAACAGAATTTGTTTGATAATATTTTTAATAAAGTCTATTTTAAATTTATCCACCAAATAGTTTATGAATGAAAAATTTTCTTACAAATATGACAATACTTCGGTTAATTATAGGCGTGAAACCCTGATCTCCATTCAATTACAAGTTTAGGAATCATGTTCATACTGAAAATGATGAGTTGTCAACTAAATCTTGATTTTTTATTATTAAAGAACTATATTAATTTAATTTCAATAATGTTCCCAAAAATATGATGAAGTCCAATAAATAAAATTAATCATGAAATCACTTTTTGACCACTAAACCCTTCTATATAGATTTTTTTTGAAAATTTATTTAATAATAATTGATTAATATTATATAAACATCAATGATTAAATTATCAATAAAAGTTATTAATTCAATTAAATTTATTTATACAAAATATAAAATAAATATACATAATTTAACTAAAACATCTACCAACCAAATAATTTTATTAACATAAATGTCTCCCAAAAATTTCCTCAATCATCATAAACTCTAATAAAATAAATCATTGAAATGGGTGTCTATGCCTTAAAGCATATGATCGACAATAATATTATCATCCCAAGACACATTCTTTTTAACCCATATCTCTATATCATTTCATATGCTTACAATGTCTTATTTTCTAATTAGTTATGATGATTCATTGAAAAAAATTATAATTTACTAAATCAAATCACATAGGAGTGCCAAATAAGGTGAATAAGATGCTAATACTCACCGTGTAACCAAACAATGGATGAGATATGCCCAAACAACTCTTTATATGGTCAATACCCATAGATTCATCTATTATAAAGAAACATCCACCTATAATATCAATACAGGGATGTATTTATTAAAAAAACCAGATAACATATTCCTTACAAAGACATTGGGATGTTATCATATACATAGACATATCCACCATGTTCACACTAATGTATTGTAATAGTAATATGAAAAAATAAATGAATGTTTCTATTATACCAACTATAGTTTCCCATGAATTTTACCCAAATTATTAGATTTTTTAACTTAATAATCTTCCACTATTTATAGCTCGAATATCAAGATACCAGGTGTCTTTGGATAAAAAGGTACATACAGTATCAACTAAAACTACAAGACGCCATAATTATTTTATTATCATTAGAAAGATTATAAATATATTTTTTCTCCATAAACAACATAGTATTACATGGGGAATATATAAATTAAATAGTATCATTAATAATCCCATTAAGAAAATAAATATTATGACCAACATAATATAGGAGTCAAACGTATAACATTATATCATAAATTAAAAGGCTCAAGTGTAATCACACAGAATAATATCATAAATAACATGGTATCAAAAGATCATAATAGTATAGGAAAAGTTGGAAAAACATATAATATAAAATAACCATGATTGGAGGACTGATTCCTAGATAATATCACATTATGGAAAAAGTACCATAATGTATTATGTATAATCCCTAATACCATACTTAATGTACCATGGCCCAATTAATTAGATCATAATTTAAAAACATGCCTTATAAAATGTACATTCTTATGTGTTCACATAATGGAAGTCAATAATAGTATATAAAAATTATAATTTCTAATAAAATAAATCATTTTCCTAATATCGACTCATGTTTTAATGAAAGGATATTCAATAAAGAAGGCATGTGATAAATGAACATATGGAATTTATTGCCACATAAAATGAAGGTATAATGAGCTAGGTATATGTCTGATAGGGAGATATATTTATAATTATATTCAACATATATCATCAACGTTTTAATTAATTGATGAAAACATCATTAAATTATCATACATAATATATATTATGTAAAATAAACCTACCATGATTAAATCACTTCATTAAATATAAAATTTTGAAAATTATTATAAACTAAATTATATTTGAATATAATAATGGAAAAATATGATCTAATTATCTAATAATTGACATGTAATGAAAGTAGGAAATTATGTTCATGTTGAATATGTTAAAATAAAACTTTCTTGACACAATTTTTTAAAACTTCAAAATATACTTTTTTTAGAAAACATTTAGAAGATTTATTTTGAAACCTTTTTAAATAATTTCAAATTTGGTTAAAAATATATTTAACAAATAATTATAGTATTCTAAAAAAATTATATAATACATTTTAATGAAAATAAATGATTGTAAGATATATATTTTATATCTAAATCAAGATATGAAATCAGAATTTATTACAAATAAAATTTATTGATATTTCATGATTCAATAAAGACTCAAATTGTGAAAATTAATTCAATCCACATTCTTGAACAGGGGGTAATGAATATATTTTGGTCAATAAATAAATTTAATACGATTTCCCCCAAATTCACCATGAATGTAAATTCTATAAAAAAGAAAGGAAATTGCAACATATATCCTTTACTAGTTTGGTATCATTCAAATAAAATCCCCTTGGATAATGTAAAATTAATTTTAAAAAATTACCCTGAATTATGAGCCATTAATTATATTACATTTAAAGGGTTCAACATATACACTATATAAAATAAATTCAGAATCTAATGTTAATATATGCCTTAATGAAGGGAAATTTGAATGATGTCCCTTAAAATGATCATACCAATGATGTGATAATTAATCAATGATTTGTTTATTGGTATCAAATGGAAATAAAAATAATAAAATTGTAAATAAATACACATGGTATTATAATATTAATGTTAGTGAATATGAAATAAAACTGAATGAAGAGAAATTGAGATATTAATCCCATTACTTCAAGTTAGAATCATCTCATACATACTTTATGTTCCTAAATAATAAAAAAATATTAATTATTTACTTTCTTAATATAATATTTTAATTTTATTATTAATTTTATTTTTTATTTCCATGTTATATTTATTTTATTAATAAATTATATTCACGTTGAATGTTTTGATGATGTTTTATTCATATGTACAAAATGGAATTGATAGGATGGAAGGGGTGAAATAATTCATTTTCCAATCATATAAAGAAAAATATTAATAATATAATTATAATTTTTATACATAATTCATACGTCTAAAAGAAATATTAAAATATTTATTTGAAAATGAACAAAATTACAATCATAGAAATAGTAGGTTGTACCAATGCATAAGTATTTTTTCAAATTTTAAATATTCATAATATAAAAAATTTAAGTGTAATTTTAACTTCAATAAGTGATAAATATATTAAAAATAACATATTATTTCATTATATAAACATATATATAACGTTCATGTGATTCGATAATAATAAATTAATCACATCTCTTCATGGAGGCTGTAATCCTCACATACACATGAATGATGTTAAAATTTTGATATGAATGGAGAGTAATGAAAATATATGGTATTTTAATATATTATGTTGATAAATATTTTATTAGTATCATATATATATATATACATATAAATTAAATAAATCACCATAAATAGTTATGATAGTTGATTATGGAATACAAATTAGATTAGTTCGTGATGTGGTAGTCTACCATATACACAACAAATGCTTTTGTTTTCGAGTTTATGGAAGTTGATATAGATTTAGGTTATTCCAATAACATAATAACATATTATTATATGTGAGATTCTATTTTTATTATATCATATTTATTGAAAATGATT
This sequence comes from Viscum album, assembly GCA_963277665.1. Taxonomy (NCBI): domain Eukaryota; kingdom Viridiplantae; phylum Streptophyta; class Magnoliopsida; order Santalales; family Viscaceae; genus Viscum; species Viscum album. The sequence continues at coordinate 1,628,579,928 of OY728155.1, read as the reverse complement.
TTATGGTAGTGTAATAAAAATGATAACAGAAATGATTGATTAATAACTATACCTCTTCTTTGCACAACCTCTTAATATATATACTATTGAAAACTCCCTATGATGATTTACTGATATAGAAAAGACTCTATTTAATAGATAATATTGTATTTAGGGTATCTTATTAATTTTATTATGATCCAAAAGGATCGGGAAGTATTTGATGGGAAGGATAGTGGGTGTCCTCTTATATGTGGGCAAGAGGACTCAGTAAGAAATTTATTAAAAGAACAAAAATTTAAGAATTCATTACAAAAAATGATTCCATATGAAAAAATAATCAATTTTTAAAAAATATAATGTATAAATATATCCATAAAATTTCATTTATATATATTTTATTGGAAATAATACCCATAATGTTTTGTTAACCTTAGGTTAACTCATTTTAATAATATCTCTAGTAATTTTTGTTTTAAATTAATAGGGTTATAATTTTATTTATATGATAATAATTGGAAAATATATTTAATGGGAGGAAATTTTAGACTAGTTTTTATAATAATTACCCCTTTATATCTTTATTATATTGTAAAATAATTTAATAAAATATTATTTTACAAAAAAAATTACTAATGTCTATTTTGACGCAATTCATTTAATTTTGCTATAAATAAATGATGACAACAATTAATTTATAAAATAATATTATTAACCAATATAAATTAACAATTATTAAATATTTTACGCTTTTGGAATGAGAAATCATCCATGAAGAATTATACATAATGTTTTTTGATATTATTAACCATTGGTTTCTCGCTGTTCTCACAAGCTTTGTGCCAGTGTTCTATAAGTGTTAGAGTGCCAATATATTCACAAAAAATAAATGTAAATTAAAAAATTTAATATAATGAAATTATATTGAAATTAGACATTAATTTACATTAACCATTTTTTATCTATATGTTAACTTATAAGAAATATTTAATGGAAATAGGATGCAATATTGACTTTTTCCTTTACATAAATTATAATATTAGTTAGATTCTTGGGGAATTTTACAATAAATAATTGAATATATATATATATATATGTGATAAGTGTCGAAATAAATTCATCTAATAATAAATATTATGAAAATAGAGGCCTTATCACATATATTTATCCAACGATATCATTCCTTACACTTTTACTACGGTGATAATGTTTTTTGAGTTTTTACTATTAATTATAAAAAAAATTATTTTTTAAAAATAATTTTAATTATTCTTATTCTAAATTTGAAATCTGTTTCATTAAATTCAATTAATTTAATTCCAATAATTGATTTTATAAACTAACCCACAAACTGTTTTGAAAAACAGGTTTTTATGATATATATTTTTCAAACATAATAAGATGTTATATTAACTCCACGAGTAATAATCATTGTTAATTTAATTTAAATTATTATATATATATATATAATTAAAATATATAAATTTAATTTAATTATTTCTCTAATTATGGGATAAATTTATTAACTTAAATGGTGAAAATTTATGCACTAAAAATAGTTTTTTGAAAAAAAAATGTTTTCAGCCTAAAAATAATCATGTACCAAAAGAATAAAAATTTATGATTCAACTGATATTTATTAGAATATTCTAAATATTATGGTTTAAATTTTTATTTAATAAAAAATCCAAAAAAATTATAATTTAAAATTAATTTATTAAATAATGTGTAATAAATATATTAGAAAAATTTATAATATCCAAAAGACTATGAAAACTCATTATTTTATGAAAAATAAAAATTTAACCATTATATAATTTTTATATTCATATTTTCAAAATTATTATCTTTTAAAAACAATTCTATAAAAAATCTCAAAATATTAAAAATAATTATTTTAATGAAATAAAAACATTTTAAAAAAAAACATATTTATGAAAAATCAAACAACAATACTTCATATATGAGTTAATATTTATTAACAATTTAGCAATAAATTTATATTTATTATGAACATTTTATATATATTATAGATAATTTAATACAATTATTACTCACCAATTTATCATATGGGTTATAATGGATATATTTATTTAATAATTTTTCATGGTTCATTTATACTCGGTGTTCCATTACAGATATGATATTGACCATAATGTTCTTATTTTATAATATTATGGTGTCACATTTATTTTAATTAATGTGTTATCATTTTGATTTATTAATAATAATTAATTTGATATTGATTTGTTTTACATTTAATTTTACATAGAGATTGCCAACACTAAAGGTGTATAATTATTCTCTTCTAGGTGATGATTCAAGAAAGCTCCCAAGTGTAGTGGTGGAGCTAACTCCCTCTGAGTCATTACCCATTTTTTATTTTAATATAGGTCTACAAGAGGATTCCAAGTTGATAGAGGGACTAGATGGATCATTAGGTCCTTGAGAACTCTAGAATCCATGAGGGTGAGAGTTGTATTGCATCTATCTTAGGGACTTTGTTTGGATCAGTTGGAGTTGATCACTTCATCCCCATTACCAGATGAGATAGAATGGGGGAGCATAAATACTTTTTTTTACAATTATTTATCCCTAAATATGTGAAGGTGATGAATGTTGATATAATATTGGTATTCGGCATGATCAAATCATGTTGAATGTGTTTGTTGAAAATTTTAAAGAGGCAGTTCCCTTTTCTATAGAGGGAGCCACAATAGATGTGTTAAATCCTAGACACATTTTGATGTGTAATGACAAAAAATTTATCTGTATTTAATTTTATAAATTAAATGGAAACATTTTGAGAACAGATGTTTAGAAAATGTGTGATTCCGAGGCTCGATGTGTCTAGAACAATTTGTTGTATAATGTTTAGTTTTTAATAAATCACATAGGTGGTTTTTCATAAAACTATATTAACTATTAAATTAGTGTCTAGATGAGAAATATGAGGGAACCATTGTGTTTATAAAAATGAATTTTCTTTAGGTGGGCCCTAACCTTGACTGTTACAGGTTGAGGGTGAAAATATATTTTGGACGTAAACGTCATTGAAATATTTAATAAAATTATTTTATTTTAGGATTCATTGGTTTCTATTTTTTATGGCCTATTCTCAAGAATATAGTGTTATGACACAACACTAGAAACCCTCTTAGGTAAGGGGAAGGAGATCCCTCCAAAAAATTCTAATGGTTTGGCGAATCAAGAATGACATACCTTGTATTCGATGGATCAACAAACAACAACGACACAGATTATCCCTTTATCAAAAACCGATCACAACACATGGTTCATTGTTGATTCTTTGTGATATGTTTCCCTTTAATTAATTCATCAACAAACATAGACAAAACCACAAATAGGTTTATCTAGGGGTTGATCTCTTACGAGATGGGTTTATGCTTTCAGGATTTTATTTGTAAATAATATCTGTGTGATTTCATCGTCTTCGTTATTCTTTCTAATGAGAACAAATTTAGGACGTAATGTCCAAAGAACAAGATCTGTTCTTCCATCTTTCATATACATTACTTTTCTTCCCCAAATATCTATCGTTATTTTTGTGTTCTTCGACCTTGAAACCCCTATGAAAAGAATCAACATTTGTATACTTGATCAATTCACAACTGTCTGAGTTCGAAGGATTATACAACTTGATATCATAATAGAGGTGAGACAGAGGAATGGTACGACTCTGTCAAGGTGGAATCTTTTGGTGGCACATAGAGATAGGACACAATGGTGACTCTGGCTGGTTTAGGTGAGGTGAAACACTGGACCAGGTAGGCTGTCGGTGGGGTGGCCGACAGTGAGATCAGGATTAGGCTGGTCCATGTAGAGTTTGTTGTAGAGGACGATCCCCTTATGGGGTGGTTGGTGGCAGAGGCATAACGTGGTCTTGGATGGACCATGTGGGAGCCCAAGGTGGTGTAGGGAACATGGGAGATGGTGGAAACAAAATCCATCCACATTGAATGCAGCAGCGACACAATGATAGGAGCATGTGCTTAGTTTAGTAGCATATAGGGAAAGGGGGTCGGCCTGTGCGTGTGAGCTGGGTTGAACGATCTGGGCTGGAAGTGCTAGAACAATCCAGCGGTCTAACTGATCGCGGCCTCATGGCCCAACGGTCTGGGCCGTGCTAGTTCGAACTATAATAGACTAGACTAGGGTGGGTTAGTGAATCGAAGTCGGGACAGGTTGGACAACAATTCAGGTCATGTTAGGCCGGTCGAATTGGCCTAGACTAGACCAGAGTCGACCCTTTTTACAAAAGAAACATGTATATTTGAAACCATGTGTATGTTTGATGATTTTTTTGTAGAATTGGGAACCCTCTGATGAGATGGCACTTTTTAGATAATCTATGTTAGTTTTGGTAAAACTTGGTATACAACCTAGTGGCTTGAATTGTTAGATCTTCCAGAACAAGCATGCTACAAACTGAATCATGTGGCTGGCTATGAACTAGAGTCTGTGTGGCCTAGAAATTTTGTGACATAGAAGGTGAGTGACCTGGAAGCTTTATTTGTTGAATGGAGACTATGTGTATTCCCATGATTGTGTGTCTTATAGATAATGTCGTTCTTATTGATATTGTGTGTTATATGGAGACAGTGTGGCTCTTTGGATTGAGTATACTGGGACATTCATATAATATGAGCTATATACATATACTAGGGTGATATGAATATACTTCATGTAATTACAATACGGTGTACATCATATAATTACTTTTTTTTGTACTTCATTTATTTTTTTGGATTACAAGTTTATTTCATTGTGGTATTCCTTTGTGGGTTTGGGTTGTCCTACTGAGTATTCTTTTACTCACCCATGCATGGGATTTTCCCGCTAGTGTCATGTCTTGTGAAAATTATTGATGATTTGATAGAGTTATAGATAGACCAGGACAAGTTGGTTACTAGAGATATTAGACAGACATGGTGTTCTCCCATATCTTTAGACAGCTCTCCTACACCTACCCTTCAGGTAGGGTTTTCTACTGTTGAGTTTTAGGAACTTGCTCTTTAACTTTTGTAAATTGTTTCTTTTGGTGGGATTGTATTATATAAATATTATAATTATATTTTTCCAAATTTCATACTCTATTTTTGGTATCTTATTGAATGCATAATATTCTACTTAGTGTTTTTTCATTTTTGAATTCTATTCATGGAGATGTGTGCGTGTGTACATGTACTTAGGAAAATACCTCACAGTTGTGGGATATGTATACTCAGTTCAAGTTGCTATCCCTGGCCTATCAGATGAGAAATTAAAGCTATAACATCACAATACAATCTAGGATAGTTTGTGATAGAGTTGTATCAGAGGGGGTTGGTTATACTTAAAGACCATATGACTGTGTGATCAGTTTGGGGAAATAATGTCACCTGTTTTGGGTTTGGATTTCAGGCCAATGGATCCAATTTCAGTGTCAAAGCTGACGTATCCATAATCCTGGACTCTAGAAACATACTTTTCAACTTTGTACATGAAAAATCCTGGTTGGATGGTATCAATGGTACGTGCATCATATTGGGTTTGGGAATACTCCAATATTCTTTTTGAGTCAACTCACTAGGTATACTCTCTTAACTATGGTACATCCTGATATGTTATAGGATGACTCTAGGAAGATAGAAAAAAATGATTCCATTTCATGATCATGAATAAGATCTTCCTAGTGATGACGCATCAGTACAAAGACCTATAATAGATATAGAATCACTGGGTCGTTTACCAGCAATACTGCCACCCATCAACCAATAGTTACTACCCGCACTACTAGATGAAGATGTTCACTCGCTGAGTGAATTACATGATTTCAAGAGGTAGTGACCTCCTAGGTTTCAGGGTACAAAAGACCCCCCAGGTACCTGACAATTGGATAGAGTTATTTAATCATGTATTCCACCTTTTGAGAACTCATGCGGACCATATGGTAGTCTTATCCATGAGTCTTCTTCAAGGATCAGTGGAGAAATGGTGTAGCTTAGTGACCTAGAGACATAATGAGGAGACTCTCACAAGGGATTACTAAGGGAATATCTTCATAGAGAATATATTTCTAGAAAAATTTAACTCAGTGTGCTTCTAGGAGCTCCTATATCTATATTAGTGCAGTAAAATTGTGGGAGAGTACTCAGCGAGGAATACTGATCTTTCTCACTACTTGACAGATATGGTGCATGACCCATTGATTAGGGATCAGACCTTCAAGCATGGATTATTCTATGAGATCAGGGCATCCATGATATCTATGATAATTATTACATATTCTAGTTTATTGGAGAGACCTATGCTAGTTGAGTGCTTTTTGGTGAAGTAAACTCTAGCAATAGGAGCTACCAACAGGAACCTGGTAGCTGATTCTTCAGTGGTTGTTAGCTGACAGTATTCATAGGGACCGAAGAGGGTTAGACACCCTAGGGGATGACCAAAAGTCATAGGATCCTCACTGCAGGGATTATAGGGTAGAGCAAGTCAGCTGAAAGACTGGTTGTGCTATTCATGCGGTAGTCAGGGACCTAGGGCTTGAGATTGACCGAATAGACATACAAAATATCATGACATGGTCGATGGACAACTAACGAATATGTGGATGGAAGAGTAGGGTGGTCTTCATGGTAGTGGATGTGGTAGAGGAATAGGTAGAGTAGTAGGAGGTGGGTGGAGGTTCAATGTATTTCCACCACCACCCATAGGTGGTCACCCGTAGGCTTAGGGAGCAGGTGGACAAGGAAGAGTACAATTATAAGTGATGGAGTCTTATGAGCGGAGTGCTCTAGGGATGATTTAAGGCATAATATGTGTCTTTTGCACATTATTTTATGTTCTTATAGACACATGTTATATTCATTCATTTCATTCCGGGGACATTGTTTGGGGCTCAGATATTCTAATAGAGCCAGTGACTCAACCCTTATGTTTAGAGGCTCCAATGGTAGAGAACTCAATGATTACACAATGATGCTAAAATTATGACCATATTCTTGGAGGATAGAGCTTCTGTTGGGATCACATGGTAGTGGCTTCGAGGCCTTACGACGTCATTATCAGTATGGACTGGTTATGTACTATCTATGATAAGATTGATCATTTTAGGCATAGAGTGCGATGTTTCTACAGTGATGGGGCTAGGTTTCCATTTTTTGGTGAAATGAAAACCCATGAAATGAAGGTTGGACATACTCATAAGATGATGTAGTGGATTAATCATCATTTTTCTTGCCTTATCCTCAGTGCAGTGGAGGATATGAGTCCTCTGTTTCTATAAGTGTTTGAGGAGTATGAAGATGAATTCTCCAAGGATGTTCCCAGATTACCACCCCATAGGGAGGTCAAATTATTCATTGATATGTACCATGATACGAAATCGATATCTAAATCTGCTTATTAGATGGCTCCCAAAGAGATTCAGGAGTATAGGGTATAGCTGGAATACTTGTAAGGTAAGGAATTCATGAGACCCAGTGTTTCACCTTAGGCATACCCAAGATTGTTTTCCAAGAAGGAAGATATGAGTTTTATATTTTGTGTGAACTATCGATGCTTGGTCAAGGTGTATTTTATTAATAAATACCCATTACCAGGGATCAATACCCTCTTTGATCAGATAAAGGGAGCAAAGTGGTTCTCAAAAATTGAACTCAAATATTGCTAACACCAGCTTCTTGTATGTATTGAGGATGCACCAAAGAAAACCATCATATTCTAGTATGACCACTATGAGAACTTGGTGATTCCGTTTGGCATGAAGAATTCCCCAGAAGTATTCATTAGACACAAGAATAGGATCTTCCATCCTTAGATAGACTGATTCGTGGTGGTATTCATTAATGACATCATAGTGTACCCAGTGTCTGTGGAGTTAGACACGATAATCATGAGGATGGTCCTAGAAAAAATCTGACGGAACAATATTTATGGTAATATATCAAAAAATAGATTTTTGATTCGAGAGTACATCTTTCTAGAAAAATTCATTTTAGAGGCTAGAGTTGCAATGGATGTAGGGAATATTGAGTCGGTTCATTCTTGGGAGCCACATAGGAGTCTTACCGTGTATAGATTCTTAGGTTTGGCTGGTTACTATCTGAGGTTTTTACATGACTTTTTCAAATTAGAGTCACCCTTAGAGGCTTTTACATGTATGGAGAATCCTTTCGTGTTAAAATATAAGGGTCTTCAGAGTTTTCATGAGCTGAGGCAAATGATGAAAAGCAATAAAATATTGAGATTATCATAAGAAGGCATCTGTTATGTATTGTTCTACGATGCATCAACAACCTCTGTTTTTTGTGTCCTGATGCATGGGCAAGTAGTGATTTCCAATTTTTTATGCCAATTAAGATATCATGAGATGAAATACATTACCAATTATCTTTATCTATCAGTGGTAGTCTTCCCATTGAAGTTGTGGAGACACTACCTAATGGGTGAGAGGTTGATCATCTACTCTGACCACAAGAGACCCAAGTCGTTCTTCTCTCAGAAAGATATTAACATGAGACTGAGGTAATATCAATATTTCTTCTAGGATTATAAATTTCAAATTTTATATACTCTTGATAAGGGAAATGTTGAGTAAAATGCTCTGAGTAGGATATCTATCTTGTAGTTGGTGAGTGAGGTCTCATAGAAGTTGGTCGATTTATATATATCTTTTGATAATGGAGATGGAGCAGCATTCCTCCATTAAATTTTCCCCATTTAACTCCGATAGGGAGGTAGATAGGCATAACATTAGGATATCTACTATGAGACCCTATATTATTAGTTTTCCACAGGGCATGCCCCTGATGAAAATTTGATAGGTGGGGAGTACATTTCTCTTTTAAGAGGGAATATAGTGGTAGTAGTGGTGTTGTGGGAGGAGGTTATAAGGGACTTCCACAAATCCCCAATAGTGTTACATCTGGGTGTGTAGAAGATGTACTAGTCCCTATGGAATTAGTTTTGGTGTCCATGGATGATGATTGTAGTGGAAGAGATTGTTTAGTGGTTTCTCACTTCACCAAGTGAAGGCTAAGCACTAGGTTCTAGCGGGCATATCCAAACCCCTTGAGGTGATAGACTGGAAGTGGGATGGGGTATTGATGGAATTCCTAATGGGGTTACCATACATATCTATGGGACACAATTCCATATAGGTGATCATTGAATAACTCACCATGTTGCCCCACTTTTTACCAATTTGAGAGCTGAGTTCAGTATTGGGCATGGTAAATATCTATGTGCATTAGATAGTTTGATCTCATGGAGTTATTTTGACCAAACTTTCAGATCATGAAGCTTGTTTTACATCCCAGATGTTAATGGTATTGTGGGAGGCATTTGGGACACATTTACCATTTAGCCCGTTGTTTGATCCCAATTCTGATTGCCCAAATAGAGAGGACCATTCATGTTTATGAGGAATTAATGCGGGCCTACATCGTGGACATTAGTCGTAGCTTGGATGATCATATAACACAGGTAGATTTTTCATACAATTATATCAACCACTCCACCATTAGTATGGAACCATATGAGGCCCTTTATGGGCGACCATTCATGTCACCACTTTGCTAGACTGACCTAGGAGAGTCTTAACACATAGTCCAAGAGTTGGTGCAAGATACTATGGAGAATGTGTAGATCATCCAGGAGTGGATAAGGATTGCATAGAACCTGAAAAAGTTGTATGATGATAGGAAATAGAGGCCTCTATAGTTCATGGAAGGATACTTTGTGTTTCATCGGTCCTAAACTTGACTGGGATTACAAAGATTTCTTCAGGCCAACAAGTTATCTCGGAGATACGTCATTCCTTCTCAGATTATGAGTAGAGTTAGATTTATGGCAGAAAGCCTAGCTCTACCCCCATAGCTACACTGGGTGCATGGTTTCTTCCATATGTATTAGTTGAGAAGGTGCATGCACAATCCATTACAAGTTATCGACAAGGGTGAGCTGGACATTGATGATGCGACAACCTTTATAGAGTACACAATGGAAATCGAGTATCAATAGGATAAGATACTTTGTTAAAAAACTATTATTCTCTTTAGAGTCATGTGGATGCATATGAATCTCTATGAGATCACTTGAGAGTAGGGGGATTAGTTTTTTGCTCAGTACCCTCATCCTTTTCTTGGGATATCCCATGTTTTGTCTTCTAGGGACAAAAAATACCTATGGTGGGGAGAATGTAATGACATGTATTTTCTATGGTTTAATATTTATACAATAATTTTGAAAATTCTAAGAATGTATTCTAAGATAATGTTTAATTCTGATACCTGGTATAACCATAATTATTTGATGAATAGTGTTCAGTTTTAAATAAAGTGAAAATGAAATATTTCATTTAAACTATAAAAACTCTTAATTGTTTCTCTAGATCTGAAATATGAGGGAACCATTATGTTTAGAATAATAAATTTACCTTATGCAGGGCCTAACCATGACATGTACGGGTCCAGGGAGAAAGTATTTTTTTATTTAAACATCATTAAAATATTTAATAAAAATATTCTATTTGATGTTACATCAATTTCTTTTATGAATGCACTATTGAGAGGAATATAGGGATATGATACAACTGTGGAAAACCTTAGAGACAAGGAGAAAGATATTAATCCATTTAATTCCTATGGTTTGGAAAACCATGAAATAAAAACTATGGATTCTACTGATCAATGAATAATGATGACATGACTTCTCTCTTCATCAAAAACAAATCAAATCACTTAGTAGGGTGTATATTATTTTTACTAGTTTCCCTTTCAAAAATTTGTCAATAAACGTCGAAAAACCCATGAATAGGTTGACCTAATATTCAATGGCTTGTGGGATGGGTTTATGCTTTTGAGGTATAAAATGAGAATTATATCTGTGTGATTTATTCCCCATTGTTCTTACTTGTAAAAAGAAAAAATCAAATCCAACATGAAAAAGGCCAATACAGTGTATTAGGGAATTCATGTTCTTTATTTGTTCCCCTCAAAAATTTGGTTCTTTATATGTTTTAATCCCTTGAAACCCCTATGGAAACGGTTAAATGTTGTGCCCCTGATCCATGGCGCAATGATCCAAGATAAAAGGATACAATCCCATGATGAATTAGTGGAGGTCTGATAGTAGTATGGTACGATTTGGAAGAGGAAAAAGTGGCTGAAGGAATATAGAGGAGTTGCACGATGGTGGCCTGTGGCGGTGGCTCTAGCTAGTTTAGGCGAGGCAGAATGCGGGTCCAGGCAGGCCGCAGGTGGGGCATCCTACGGAGAGGGATGAATGCAGCTAGAGTGGATGATCCATGGGAGAAAGTGGAAGAAAACAATCTACTAACGGAGGCTGAACTTAGTCCTAGTGGGAAAACATGGGATCCCACCGAGGAAGAATATTGGGGAGATCCAATGGATATGTCAGCTGTCTATCTTGAATGTGTTGGCATCGTGATGACCAGATCACATAACAAGGTTGGTCGCGTGCAGGGAAGGGGGTTTGGTTTGTGCCTGTAGGAGAGTCTGGAAGAGTTGGTCCCCTCCATCGGCCAATTGGTTTGGTCTAGTAGAACATGGATCAAATTCCCATTGGCCTGGGCTATACTGGGATGGTTAAGACCTCACTGGACCGCGTCAGAGATGTTTATTAAAATAACTCTAAACTTCAAAACATGTGTCTGTTTAATGATCCGTGGTGTTGGAACCATTTCAATGAGAATGTCCTTTTGAAATAATCTAATTTAGTTTTTGAGGATGTTGTAATTTCACCTAATTGATTGAGGATTAGGTTCTCTCAAAATGAGCGTGCTACGAGCATAATCTTGTGGCTGGCTGTGACATAGATTGTGTGGGAACTAGAAGATGTGTAACATAGATCCTCTTTAACGTAGAAGATATTTGACATGGATGTGGTGTGTGTGGTATAGATATTGTGTGTCTTATCAAGACTACGTGTCTTACTGAGACTTTGTGTCTTACAAATACTGGGTGTCTTATGGAGACTGTGTTCCTCTTGGGATTGAGTATATCAGGAATTTCCTAGAACATGTGTTTTAGACATATAACTGTGTTAGATGACTATACATAATTTAATTACTCCATGGCTACATTGTGTAATTAAATTGTGGTTAATGTAATTTATTTATTTTTGGTTTAATTCATGTGTTACATAGTGGTATTCCTTTGTGGTTTCAGGGTGTCCAGCTAAATAATGTTTTACTCACCCCTGCACAGGCTTTTCCCGTAAATGTCATGCCTTTTGCAGCATCAATTCTTCGACAATGTACAAGGTGGACTAGGACAAAGTGGTTCTTATAGTGATCTAAGATACATGGTGTACTCCTAATACTTCAGACAGAAGTCCTATACCTACCCTTTTGGTAGGGTTTTATGTGTATGAGTTTCAAGAACATGTTATTTTCCTTTTGAATACACTTTCTTATGGTGGGATTGTATTTTGGTGGTATTTACTATCCAGTTTTTCTACTTTTAAACAATTTTGTTAGTATCTCAGTGTATGCATACTTTTTCTACATAGTGTTTTTCAATTTTATAATTTATATCACGATGATCTATGCGTGAGTATAGGTACTTAGAAAAATGCCTCCCTTTTGTGGGATATGCTTACTCAGTGCTAGTAATCATACCATGTTCTATCGGATGTGGGATTGGGGTATTCATGGAACGAGATCCTCTAGGATAGGTCGTGACATGACGGGTATTAATTTTATGTCCAATGATCAGGTTTTTTCATCCAGGAACATAATTTATTGAATTTTGGTGGATGATAAATTTTTAGATGTGTAACTTTTCAGTAGCCAACCCATGACGGTTGGAAGCAGGATCTTCATTGGTGAAATAAACTATTCATATCCAGTGAGTAGTTTAAACAATGAGTAATTAATTCTATGTGCATATCACTTATCAATTTAGGCCTCTCCTGAGATGGACCACTCACTGGTTTTCTCCCATTATGGTCAGTTTGGGTATTTTAATCCTTCCTTATTACCCCAAATACAGATCACCAGTATGACTATCTGGAACATCATTATAAATTTTGTGGTGTGGTACCATGGTAGATATAAAAAAAGACCATGAAAATTACATATCTTAGAATCACTTCCTCTCCGGTAATATTATGTTACCCTTTTTATGACTTCCCATTTTTTTCTTCTCCCCTTATCTTTGTTTTCTAATTTATTATATTTTTATTTGATTATCACACATTTTGGGTGCTTATATATATTTTTAATTTTTTAGATGAATTTATTTTGATGATTTATGAAATTTATTTTGAACCAATGATCTATTTTAGATTCATTGGATGGGTCGTCCGTGTATTGTGTGGTGGTTTAGTTGAATACTCTTTCTAATTAATCCACCATGCATGTTAATTCATAAATTGTAATGACCTAATATTTTTAATAATATTTTTTTCCTAAATTAGTGTTTTATTTTATTTAATACTAAACAAAACTATATCCTTTAATTAATTAAGTGAGTATAATTAAATGAGACTATTGGGTTTCGACTGTTATATGGTCATTGGTCAACTTCACTATTGGAAACAAAATTCTTAACGTTACAATTATTGTTTTTAAATTCAAATGATCTTGGTTAATTAATAAAAAATGAAGAGTCGATGACATTATCTAGTAGACTCGGGCCATATTAAGCCCATCAATCAGAGCTTCGAAAAGAGGTAGCATCACTGGGATTTTCTCTGGAACAAGCCAAAGCCAAACTTCAACATGTGAAGCTTGAACGAAATCACCTAAGGGAGAAGTTAAAGCTGAAAGAAATAACCACTCTGGCATTGTGGTCTGAGCTGCCCTAAGATTATATAATTATAGAACACCGTACACTTAGGTTCTATGCATGTGTTATAAGTGGCTATGTAACGTGTCCTCAGCTACTTTGTGTAATCCTTTTATATAAATAAATTTTTTATTTATTCTTATGATAATGTTTATGAATTTCAAATAACTGGATAAATGTAAGACATATTTATAGTTCCATATTAGTAATGAATTTTGGAAAAAAATTAGTATTTTAAAATATTTATGTAAACTTTAAATAATTATTTATTTGAAATTATTTTCAAAAAAATAGTCTTCTACAATTGTGATCAAGGAGAAATTTAGAGTCTATTATGATCAACATGATTTTTAGTGAATAGTAAAGTATGAATAGTAACATACCCATATGAATAGTAATTAAAATTAATGAATACTAAATTGGACAAAAATAAAATAAAATCTTAACCCATGAATGCATAAACACAATTTAAATATCTTAAAAGTAAAAAAACGATCATAGTATAAGTTTTGGTATTTTTTTATGCCATAAATATTTTATTTTCAATTTTATAATTAATTTAATGATTTAAAATAAACATATATTTTCATAAAATTTAATCATAAAGTGGTAATTTATTCTATTATGGTTATACGATAATTTTATGGTACCTTGATTGCTTTCTTAAGGAGTTACAAAACGAGTTACAGTTTTAGAGTTGTTTTTTAATAAATAATTATTTTCTAAGAAAATTAAATTAAAAATATTTAGAAATGTATTTTCATAAAACGGAGTTCATTTTTGAATTTAGAGCATTGATAGTAGGTTAGGGTGAATTTTTGGGATTTTTCTGAAATAATTGAATTTTTGGTGAATAGTAAAAATACATTTTTGAGTTTCAGGTGTTTATGACATCATTAATGATGTAATAATGATGTAAGTTTTCTGGTCGACTTATGAATATTGATATATTCTATGAGGATTCCCACGTGTCCAATAAAATGGGCAAATACCATGGGCAAGCCCATTGTTTTGCAAATACCACTAATGAAGTGTCCCTTTGAAATTAATAATTTATTCCCTCACTTTACCTATAAATACCAAGCCATTTCCACATTAATTTCATTCCAAAATTCTCCTCAACGATGTTCTGGTCTCTTTACCTCCCAAGGAGTCTTCCCAAGGTTCCCTAAAGCCTTCCAAGGTCCCGACCATCATGATTTTGAAGTTACTCTTCAATGTAAGGGAATCTTTCACCATCCTCTTTTAAGTCTTGACTTCTAGTATGTTATGTCTTCTAGTTTCCATCTTGTTATTTTGGGGTATGTTATTGAATATCATTATTAATGTACCATTCATTTCCTAATGATGAGAGACCCTTTCCCCTCTTAGCAATTTATTTTTTGAATTTTTATGTCACACCGTTAGGTTGCTGAATTTTTCGTCAACGAAATCACATTTTCTATTTTCTTTCATGTTTCATTTTCATGCAGTATTTCATTCAAATAAACACACCAAAATATTATTTATTTTTATTTTTTACCTCTGCTGAAAATTGTTCATTTATTTATGGGATACCCTTGTCCCCTCTTTTTTTATTATTTTATAAAATCCATGTTATATGGTCGTTATGCTACAGAAATTTCATCCCAAAATATGACTCTCATTCTCTCAAGAAATTATCTTATTTTATATATGTGAATAAACAGACCTATTTCTTTTCTATGGGTGTCTATAAATACAAAAAAATTCTATATTTGGTTATGGAATTGACATACATATAACCCTCACTCCCTTTCTATGGGTTATAAATGACATAATGATCGTATTTTTTTAAGAACTTTTAAAACGTCAAAATTTTGAACTGAAACCCATTTCTTTTTTTCTCTATGGGTTATTTAATAAATGTTTGATTATGATCTATGTGAATCACATGAAAATAAATAAATATTAATGGTGCACCCTGATATCACTCCAAATCATTGGGTAGATAATTTATCTCTAGAGATGACAAGTTTCACGATACCTTAGTGAATAACCTTGGTAATTTTACGACACATCGGGGAAAAACCGTGTTAATATGATCATGAATGCCTAAATGATATGTTGTATCCATATATTAAAGTTATGATTCATGCTATTTTTTTATTATATTATTATTTTTCCATTTCTCATACCTTTATGTTTTTTATCATGTTCTTTTTAATATTGCTCAAGATCACATGTCAACTATTTCACTTGTTTTCTTTACCGAGCCTTATTCTCACATTTTCCTTTGATGAATTTCTACAAGTTATGAGATGAATCAATTGTACATTTTATGATTCAATGATGAATAAATACATGTGTATTAGAAATATATTTTATATTGTTTTCCTGTATTATTTTTTTGATTTCCAAGACACTATAATTTAAAAATCCTCTAAATGTAAAATGTAATGAAAAGTTATGTAATAAAAAGGTGCAAATCTATAGTTGTAATCATATGATAGTTTAGTTATTTATGTAAATTAGGCTATGAAAAATTTAGGAAGAATACTATAGAAAATATTAAATATAGGAAAACATCCTAGTATTTTGGTGAGTATTGAGTAAGTGGTTTATCAAGAAAATAAATCTCTGTCTGGATATGAGCAGGTAGAGGCAGCTCTAGCACAGAGGTACCTAGGAGTGAATACTCCAACAAGAAGTTTTGAGCTTGACCTAGGGTATCCTAGTACATGACAATGGGCCTTTCTTCACTCTTGGTTACGACACTCCTGGGGGATATGTTCAGTTAATATATTTCATTTTATGAATCATTATAAAAGAATTATAGAGAAATGTAATCGTTTAACCATGATATTTTAAGAAATAAAATCATTTATATTTAAATAATTCATAAATGAAATAATCTTCTTACAAAGGTTTTATTATTTTAGAAATGGGGGACAAAAATTGAATCCGGGAAAATGGTGACCACAATGGACCACTTGATGATGACCCTCCGATGGAAGCCGAAATGGAATCCATCATGCGCATGATGAACCAACCTACTCAAGTTATGGGAAATAACTTGAATCAAACTAATAGACCTATCCCACCATGAAGGGAACAACATTATGTTGAGTACTTTATGCATCATTGACCACCAACCTTTAGTGGATCGACCGACCCAACGATTTCTGAAACGTGGATCATCTCTATAGAGAATATCTTTTCTGTTCTCCGATATTCAGAGGAAGATAAGGTCACCCTGGATGTCAATTGCTTAGATGGAGAAGCTGATCAGTTGTGGGAACTAATTAGAAACACAAGGCCATGATTTTTGGATGATTCTATGGAGTGTGAAAAGTTCATAGAGATCTTCTCTATTATGTATTTCCCTCATTCCATGAAAACAAGAATAGAGAAGGTGTTTCTCGAGCTGAACCAGAAGGAGAATGAATCTGTGGGATGCTACGATATGAACTTCACAAGGCTTTCACATTAAACCTATAGATTTTTCATGGATCCATGTGATAAGCATGATTGAATCTTCATTGTACTAAGACATCATCTGCATAATAATCTTGACAACCGATACTTTGATAGCTATGAGGAGATCGTGCGGAGTGTGATGAAAGTTGATCTGGAGTTTGGTGAGGTGCAGTGGTCTCATAAATCTAATGATAAGAAAAGATCGATGTAGCCCAGCTTAGGGAGGACTTTTGATCAGAGAATAGGAGGAAATAATTTTCAACGTCCCAATTGTAATAAATGTGGGAAAAAGAATTCGGTGAACTACCTACTCGGGAGCGGCAAATACTATAATTGTGGAAGAGATGGCCATATTGCGAGGATTTTTTGTAGTGAGGTGAAATCTCAAATTCTAAAAACTAACGACAAGAGGAAGATGGTGCATGCCCCACCTGATGTCCAGTGATTTATGTGTGGACAACATGGGCACTTCTATAATCATTGTCTAAATACAAGGGTAGTGGAGGGGAACCACCATCAGCCTCAACAATGGCCAAGGGAGTAAGGTCGTGATTTTTTTATCATGACATTTGAAGTTGAAGCTACGAATGATGTGGTAGTAGGTTCCTTTCTTGTTCTCTAAAATCTAGAAAGTACTTTGTTGTATTCTAGTTCTATGCATTTATTTATTTCCTCCACATTTGCAATGAAATTATAATCAACTATTGATTTTTTAAAAGTAGAGTTATTAGTCAAGACTCTCGGTGGGATTATACAAGAGTCATCAGTGTTTAGAAACTCTAGTATTTACTTTAGTGAGAATAATCTTATCACAAATCTAGTAGTCATTCCCAAGATGGAATTCAACATTATACTAGGGATGGACTGGATCTCAAAGTATAATGCTAAGATCAAATGTTGAAGCAAGGAAATCTCAGTAGTATTAAATGGATAACCTACATTTATCTTCCAAGGAGAGATATGTCAACCTGATATTTATCTAGAAGAAACTCTTATATCGTTATTTAGGGAGTTGATCAGTGAAGAAGAAGAAGAAAATGAGTATTTCAGGATAGAAAATGTCCCCATCATCTAGGAATACATTGATGTATTTCCTGAGGAGTTTTCTAGACTTCCCCTAGAAAGAGAGGTATAGTTCTCTATTGAAAACATAGCTTGATCTCATCCAATATCAATGACCCCATATAAGATGTAAAATGTGGAGATGGAGGGATTAAAGAAACAACTCCAAGATCTTTTGGAGAAGGGGTTAATCCAATCGAGTGTGTCTCCTTAGGGAGCTCCGACTCTCTTTGTGATGAATAAGGATGGATCGATGAAGCAATGCATTGAAAATAGAGCACTGAACGAGATCCCTATAAAGAACATATACCATCTTCCAAGAATTGATGAATTATTTTTCCAACATCATGGGGCTCAATTCTTCTATAATATTGATCTTCGATCTGGTTATCATCAATTGAGGGTAAAAAAAGAAGATATTCCCAAAACTTCCTTCCAATCAATATATGGGCACTATGATTTTGTTTAATTATCATTTGGACTGAATAATGAACCAAGTATTTTTATGGATCTGATGAATAGAGTCTTTAACAACTACCTTTATAACATTGTGAGAGTTTTTATTGATGATATTCTGATATATTCCAGAATATGTGAGGAGAATGAATATAATCTAAGGGTTATTTTAAATACTCTATGGAAGGAGAGGATTTTTGGGATGTTCAATAAATGTGAATTCTGGTTCCAATATGTTGCTTTCTTGGGGAACATTATAACCAACAAAGGAATCAGAGTTGACCTTACAAAGAAAAAAGTTGTAGAGGAGTGGCCTCAACCAATAACAATAATTGAGATTCATAGTATCCTTAGTTTAGCAGGATATTATATGAGGTTTTTGAAATACCTTTCATGACTTTCTAATCCATTAACCAAGTTAACTCGAAAAGGGGTCAAGTTCTTCAAAACAATGGAGTGTGAGGAAAGTTTCCAAGAGGTGAAGAAGAGTTTGGTTACTAGACCCATGTTAACTCTACCCTCAAGTGGAGAAGGATTTCTTATTTTTAGTGATGCATCTCTAAAAAGGAATGGGTGAATCTTCATACAAAATGACAAAGTCATTTCTTATGAATCTCGATAGTTGAAGACCAATGAGCATAACTATCATACGCATGATATGAAGTTGGTTACAGTCTCTAAAGATATGGAGGAATAATATTTATGGGGTGAAATGTGATATATAGAAAAACCATAAATGATTGAATTATGTTTTCAAAAAAAAAAGGAATTGAACATGGGATAGAGGTGATGGTTGGAAGATAATATAGACTATGATTGTTCAATTGATTATCATCCCGGAAGAGAAAACAAAGTCGCCAATGCATTATACAGGATAGAACCATTTTTTCTTTCCATGATGAGGATTCAAAGGGGTACTTTGATTAATAACCTAGTGAAGATGAACATGGGAATTATAAGGGAAGGGACATCAAAAACCCTATCCCAAATGATTTCTCAACGGTCATTACTAGAGAAGATCAAGAAAGCTTAGAAACAAAATCCTTTGATACAAAAAACGTTTGAGGCTGTTAAGGATGGGATGTTTCTTAATTTCAATACTGATCAAGAAGGTGTAATGAAATTTTGTACAAGTCTATATGTTCCATCTATTATAGAAATAAAGAAAGATCTGATGGTTGAGGCTCACATATCATCTTCTTGAATACATCCTAGTAGCAAGAAAATGTATAGGGGCCTTCGTGATTATTATTTGTGGGATAATATGAAAAGGGAGGTTACTGACTACACTTTAAGGTGCATGGTATGTCATCAAGTGAATGCATAGTGACAAATTCCTAAAGGGGTATTGAAACCACTTCCTATACCAGCATGGATGTGGGACAACATCACTATGGACTTCATCACTGGTCTCCTGAGAACATCCAAAGGAAACAATGCGATATGGGTTATTGTGGACTGTCTCACCAAGACTGCCCATTTTATCTCCATTCGGGAAGATTTATCTCGTGATCAACTTTCTAGGATTTATGTGAAGGAAGTGGTAAGGATGCATGGATTTACACTTTATATCATATCTAATCATGATCCAAGGTTCACATCAAAATTCTGGAGAAATCTTCAAAATGCTATGAGCACAGAATTGAATTTTAGTAAAACCTATCACACCCAAACTGATGGCCAATATGAAAGGACTATTTAAACACTCAAGGACATGATGATAAAATGCTCAACGGAATTTAAAGGTGGATGGGATCAACATCTCCCTTTAGTTGGGTTCTCTTACAAAAACAGCTTCCACTCGAGCATTCAAATGGCACCCTATTAAGCTCTATTTGGGAAGTGATGTATAACTATTAATTGATGGGATGAAGCTAGTGAGAGAATGCCTCTTGGGCTTGGTCTTGTGTTAGGGATGATAGAAAAATTATACACCATCTAGAAACACATTAAGGCTGCTCAGAGTCAGCAAAAGAGCTATGCCGACAACCATCGAAGGGACTTGAAGTTTTATATTGGTGTCAGAGACTTTCTTCAAATTTCACCTTTGAAGAGAGTCATGATGTTTCGTAATAAAGCGAAGATAATCCCTAGGTATATTGTTCCCTATGAAATCTTTGATCATGTCGGAATAGTGTCCTATCAGCTTGCACTTCCTCCAAATATATCACAAGTTCATGATGTATTCCATGTATCCCTCTTGAATAAGTACATACCGGACCCTTCACATGTACTAAACCCTGATATGGTACAATTGGAACATGACCTCTCTTATGAGAAGCAGCCAGTATAAGTCTTGCATCGTAGGGACCGGGTTCTATGCAACAAGAATAGTAACCTTGTTAAGGTGTTGTGGAGGAACCACAAATGCGAGGAAGCCATGTGGAAACCATTGGAGTCTATGTGGCTGAAGTACCCACACATTTTCTCTTCTTAGGGTACGAGTTAAAATTTTTGGGACAAAATTTCATAAGGGGGGAGAATGTAAGGACCCAAAATTTTTGATAATATTTATTTCCTAAATTTGTGTGTTATTTTATTTTATACTCAACAGAACAATATTCTTTAATTAATGAAGTGTGTATAATTAAATAATAATGTTGGGTTTCCCCTATTATATGAAAATTGTTCAGCATGACCGTTGGAAACTAAATTCTTAATGTTACAATTATTGTTTATAAATTCAAATGATCATGGTTAATTAATACAGAAAGAAGATTTGATGGATTTATCTAGTAGACTCAGGCCATATGAAGCCCATCTGTCAGAGCATGAGAAGGGGGTAGAATCACTGGGCTTTGCTCTGAACCAAGCCTAAGCCAAACTTCAACATGCGATGCTTGAACGAAATTTCCTAATGGAGATTTTCTAGATGATAGAAATCACCACATGGGAAATGTGGTCCGAGCCTCCCTATGATTATATCACCATAAGACAATGTAAACTTAGGTTCAATGTAGCTGCTATAAGGGGCTATATAACACAACCTTAGCTACTTTGTGTAATCCTTTTATATAAATAAAATTGTTATTTATTCTTAAGATAAAGTTTGTGAATTTAAAATATCTGGATAAATGTTGGATGAATGTATAGTTCCATATTACTATGTAATTTTGGTAAAAAAGTGGGGTGTTAAATATTTATTTAAACTTTAAATAATTATAAAAGTGAAATTATTTTCAAAAAAAATTTCTTCTACAGTTGTGATGAACGAAAAATTTAGATTCTAATATGATCAACATGATTTTTAGTGAATATTAATGTATGAAAAGTAACATACCCATATGAATAGTTATGATTATTAATGAATACTAAATTGGCTAAAAAATAGAAACTTCACCCATGAATGTATAAATAAAACTTAAACATCCTAAAAGTGAAGAAACGATCATAGTATAAGTTTAGGTATTTTTGTATATCATAAATATTTT
The DNA here is from genome assembly GCA_963277665.1 of Viscum album. Taxonomy (NCBI): domain Eukaryota; kingdom Viridiplantae; phylum Streptophyta; class Magnoliopsida; order Santalales; family Viscaceae; genus Viscum; species Viscum album. The sequence continues at coordinate 1,628,557,745 of OY728155.1, read as the reverse complement.
ATTTATAATTTTATAATTAATTTAATAATATAAAATGGAAATATATTTTTAGAGAATTTAATAATAAATAGGTACTTTATTGTATTATGGTTATATGATAATTTTATGGGACCTTGATTACTTTCTTAAGGAGTTACGAAACGAGTTATAGTTTAAGATTTGTTTTTTTAATAAATAATATTTTCCTTTAAAAATTATATTAACAATATTTAAAAAATTATTTTCATAAAATGGAGTTCATTTTTGAATTCAGAGCATTAATATTAGGATAGGGTGATTTTTTGGTATTTTTCTGAAATAATTGAATATTCTTTGAATATTAAAAATATAGTTTTGAGTTCCGGGTGTTTAATGATATCATCAATGATGTAATAATGATTTAAGATTTCTAGTAGACATATAAATAGTGATATATGCTATGAGGCATCCCAAGTTCCCAATAACATAGGGAAATACCATGGGAAAGCCCATGTTTTTTCAAATACCACTGATGAGGTGTCCCTTGGAAATTAATAATTTATTCCCTTCACTTTTCCAATAAATACCGATCCATTAACTCATTCATTTCAATCCAAAATCCTCGTCAACGAAGTTCTGGTCTCCTTACCATCAAATGAGTCCTCCCAAGGTCCCCTCAAGCCTCCCAAGGTCCCCTCAAGCCTCCCAAGGTCCTGACATTCATGCTTTCCAAGTTACTCTTCAAGGTATAGGAATCTTTCACCCTCCACTTTTAAGTCTTGAATTAATTTATGTTATGTCTTCTAGTTTCCATATTATTATATTGGGGTATGTTATTGAATATCCTTATTACATTCGAATTATTTTTCAAATTATGAGAGACCCTTTCCACTATCATCAATTTATTTTCTGAATTTTTAAGTGACGTCGTTAGGTTGCCGAATGTTTCTCCAATGAAATTGAATTTTCTATTCTCATTCAAGTTTACTTTTCATTTTTTATTTCATAAAATTATCCACACCATGATCATATTTCATTTTATTCTATACCTCTTCTAAAGATGATTCATTTATTGATGGGATTACTTTGTCCCATTTTTTTATTTTCTAAAAACCATGTTATATAGCCATTATGCTGTAGAAATTTCATCCCAAAATTTCACTCTCTTTCTCTAAAACATTATCTTGTTTTATTTATGTGAATAGGCATACATATTTATTTTCTATGGGTGTTCATAAATACAAAAAATAATATATTGGGTTCTTTAATTGACATACATATAACCCTCTATCCATTTCCATGGGTTATAAATGAAATAATGATCTTATTTTTTAAGAGTTTTTAAAATGTCACAATTTTGAAATGAAAACCATTTATTTTATTCTCAATGGGTTATTTATGAAATGTTTTATTATTATCTATGTAGGTCACATGAAAATAAACACATATTAAGGGTGAGCCCTGATAGTTCTCCAATGAATTGGGTAAATAATTAATCCCTAGAGATGAAAAGTTTCACGATACCTTGGTGAATAACCTTGGTAATTTTTATGACACCTCGGGGATAATCCTTGGTGATATGTTCATGAATTTATAAATTAAATGTTGCCGACACATATTCATGTTATGATTAATGTTTTTCTTATTTTGATATATTTATTCTTCCATTCCTCATGCCTTTATAATTTTTATCATGTTCTTATTATTATTGCTCAAGATCACATGTCAACTTTTTCCCTTTTTTGATTACTATGCCATTTGCTCACCCTTTCCTTTGATATATGTCTCTAGGTTTTGAGATGCAGTAATAGTACATAGGATAAACCTATGATGAAGCCTTATTGGTGAATTATAAGGATTTTTTATGTTTTTTCAGGTATTATGTTGCTGATTTCCAAGATACTAGACTTTAAAGATCCTATGTATGTAAAATGTAATGAAAAGTTATGTAATAAAAAGGCGGGATGACATATAAATGTTGTGGAGATCCACTATTTATTTTTTCATTACCATATCATGATCTATTAAAGTATAATATATTGACATAAGTGGTCACAATTTATTTTTCAGTTCTATTTTAATTTTCTTTCAAAAGTTGCAGTTTTTATTTCATGATTTCATTCTCTTAAGTGATAGGATCTGGTTTTTTTCCCGTCATAAGAATCATAAACTTTTAAGGGTGTAACATTGGAAAGTGGGGATAATTGTTACACCCCGATGTCACATTCACTTTAGAATATTTGTTTTATGGTTTGGTCACTTGAGTTTAGTGTTTTTTGCATTAAACATGTTAACAATTTGGACATTCTTCCATGTTTTCCAATTATTGTGTATAGTTAGAAACCATGAAACCTAATTCTATATCCTCCTACACATTGTAATAGTAACTATCAATAGGGATGAAACCTAGTTTGATAAACCATGTTGGTAAAAAATTTAAAACTGACTCATGAAGGTTTTTTTCATTAGGATAATTTTTAATTTTGGATTCCTTATATAGGTACCCCAAATCAGACCCCTCCTAAACATATCCTTTGATCACCAATCCCTCCATGTTGTATTTATAATTGGTTTTTATTGGGTTCATTATTTGGTATGATATCTTATTCCAATCTATGCTTCTTTATATTATTTTTTTCCCATTGGATTTATTATTTCATGGATGAACCCTAGGTTGAGGGTACTCTTATGTGGGGTTTCACATTTTATGATAATGAAGTTTCATGGTCTCTTCATCAATGTTAATAACGATTCTAATAGTTTTTTGTGTCCACATACCATTTAGGTAGGTGTATTCATCCAATTAATTTATATAATATTTCATGTAATTCTTGATCCTTTCAAACAAATTGTAAATTTTGTTTTTCATGATTAAATATTTATAAATTCAATTGTTAAATATTATATAATTATAGTTTATTGGTAATGTTTTTTTAGAGATTTATATTTTTTTAATATAAGTATTATTTTGTATTTATGATTAGAGTTTTATTAATTATACACGTTTATTTTTATTGGGTTTCTATTTTTTTATTAAACAATCTTCATATTTGGGTGTTTTTAATGACTGTTAGTTATTTGAGTTTGTTTATAAAATATTGATTTTGAATAATTTTTTTTAACATTACATGAAAAACTCTTATGCTTCGTCGAAATTAAAATCATGTATCTCCTTCAATAAAACCCTTATAAATATCGTTGATTTAAATATATATTCTCATGCGATATTTTCATTTGCATGTGTTCCTTGGGTGTACATATAGATGTGATCATGTATATAAATGGTAATTAAATTAGATGAACATATTGATAAACATGGTTTTCTAAAATTCTCACATTATATATATTACCTTCCTTTTATTTAGAAGGATCATTAATTTCTAAATGTTTCGCCAAACATGGTCTTAATGAGTTGTTTCCAAAACCCATTCCTGATAGTCCACATTGGAAGTGTGAAATTAAAGTTTTATATTTCCCCTTGAATTTGATGTAGGATTTTGAAAACAAATATTCTTCTTTTTAAATGATTTCATTTATTTTTGTGTAAAGTCCTGATTGATACATTTGAAATGATTCACTTAAATGTGTGAACCCAAGAGGATGTACTCGAGATTAGGTGTGTTCTTCTAATGGGTAGTATTGGGATGTTGGATTAGCATGTGTGGTTTCTTAAATTGGTTCATTATCGTGATGTTATTTTTGTACTTTATTCCCCACATTCCCTTTTCCAAATTTCTTAGAATTTGAGGAATTATCTTGAGGTTTAAGATATGGTTACTATTTGGTCTTGGTTAGATAGACATGAACCCCTGTGATAAGCTAATGGACATGGTGGTTTGTGCCACTGGAAACCTAGTACAAAGGATTCAATTGGCTATTGAAAATAGATCACACAAAGTTTTAGAAATATGGTTTCAAACTGATTATAACTAGGTTAAACTCTTGAAATGATTAGGATATTCGAATGATATAACCACTTTTAATTTTATTACTATTTTGTATCACTTTAATCATTATTAATTTTCCATTTATATTACCATTCAATATTGTGACTTCTCCAATTGTATCACTTAGAAAAACTCTAAAATTTAAGATTATATTTTATTTTTCATACCTATTAATTTCACGGGGTTATACATCTTACCATTATGTTGGATTTTGAAACTATATTTTGAATGTGAATTTTATTTAACTGTAATGTCTTGAATATTTTCTATAGATGAATTTAAAAATATTTTTTATTGTCTCATTAAAAGTTGAAAACCTAATTTCATCTTTTATTTTATTAATAGTTTATTTGTCATGAATTGGTGGATGAAGTGAATGGATTGAATTTTGGCTAAATAATTATGGGTTGTATTCTCACGCCCATATTGTGCCACTAAACATTGATAGACCTGAGATATTTTACTGGATCATGTTTTTTTCATCTATTGTTCACATATTGAGTGGGATGGTTTTCATGGCTGGATGTTGACAAAGATGTTAGAAGGATATCATTATTGTTTTGGGTTTGGTTAATTTTTTCTGTGTATCTTGTGTCAAGATCCTATCCTAGTTTCGATTCAATTTTATTACTTGTGATCTGATATTTGTGTATCATTCTTAGTGTTTTGTGTTAATTTGTTTTGTATTTATGTTCATTTGGTGAAATAATCCAAAATTATTTGTGTTATGATTCTTTGATACATTTCTTTTTCATATGGGAATCTGAGACACACTTCGGGTCTTGTCACTGACCAGTTTGGGTGTCTGGTTTTGGTATAACAATGTTATATTCATGACAATATTAAATTTGGGTGATTGTTTAACATCACAAAATTCTATGAAATATATTATTTAAAATTATTGTAAGTTATTTTTTAGGTTTTGAAACATGTAATTAGATTTTTATCTTTTGTTATATGCAACAATAATTTTATATTGTGTTTCATGTAACATAAAATATATTTAATAACCTATATTACATGAATGGATGAGTCTTAGAAAAAAATAATATACCATTAACATTAAAATTATTATCACCAAGATATTACAATGGTGAGAATTTATATGATTAAATAAATAATGAAAATATGGTTTACACATTTTTATACAATAAATTCCTTGGTGAAAATTTAATTACAAATTATTATAAAACCTAATTGTATATAAATGATTTGTTTTTATGAAAATAAATTTTTATTCCAAAAAGTGTATTTTTTCTTAATAAATTCAATTGATCTATATTCGGGGATAATATTAATGAAATTTATATGTTATATATTGAATAAAATTTTTTTTATTCATCTTGTATGTATAATAATCCTAAAATAAGAACAAAAATACAAATTATATATAGAAAAGTGGTATTTTCTAGAGCAAATATTTCTTCCTTTTAATGGTACACTTGTATTAAATCTAAATTTTGAAAATTTTAAAAATATTATTTGAAATAGAGTAATATTATTTTTATTTTAAATTTTAATTTTATCTTGGTGTTAAATTTTGTTAATTTTTAAATATTATTTATTTTATAATTAATAGTTATAATACTGATTTTTAGTTGAAAACTGAATTTTCATCTAAAAAATTAATACGCATATATTTTATTGTAAATATGGTTTAAAAATATAGTTATATTATAAAAATATTAATCCATTTTCGGTCATTTTAATAAATTTTATTTTTATATTTTATAAAATATTTGGAACCATTAAAACATTTTCTCTTTACCAACACGCTTTCTCATTTTGTCTACTGTATTACTTTTAATGTATATTTTTTCATTTTATGGAATTTAATTTTGAAAAATAAGTCCCATATTTGGAATAATTATAATTTATACTCTCTATAATGTCTAACTCAGTTTGTAATCAAAATTAGTAGTAAATGAAATTAAAATTTATTATAATGATTAAGGTAAAAAATAGTTTACTTAGTGGTTAATATTTAATCATAAGAGCCTAAATGACATAGAAACATGAATAAAAAAACAATGGATGAAAATATTACAACCATATTCCATCATTTATAAAAAAATTTCATTATTAGAGGAACATTATTTAAAGGATATCGACTAATATTGTTTTCTTTTTGGTATTTGAAAAAATTCCACACCTCATCCACTATATAAAGAACTAAATATTGTCACATATTCACACATCTCAAGAATTATGGATCATAGAACCCCATCCCATATCCCCTATAATATCCCCCTCCACTCATCTTTGCAGATTTACTTGTGGAATAAATTAATCATTACAGAATATTAGTGAAAACATAAAAAAAGATACATAAGGAAGATATAATGTATATTTAAAAATGTTCTTATTTTATTTACATCTATGAAACCTTTAATTAATATTAAGCCATGATTATATAAAAAATTAATTATCCCTAATATAATTGTAATGATCAGGGTATTTATAGAATAATACATTATTATTTATATTAGTTATTTTGAATAAGACATTATATTTATGTTCAAGGGGAAATATTTTCTGATAGCATACTCAACACTCAACAGTTGGCTTCTATGAAATATTACATTGCACACAAAATTGAGTAATACTGAAAAATAATACATTATTATTATTATTATAATTGGTAGTTAATGCCTAGCCATTGGAATGATAGGAATGAATAGTATCAATAGAATTTTTATATATGGTTTACATGTGTTTAAATGACAATTTATTGGTTACCAAATTTATTATAAATGGAAATAAAAACCAATTGAATATAATGGATGTGTTTTTATGAAAACCTATTTAAATGAAAATAATTGTGTTTTCTTATAAATATTTATGGATTTTTATTTAATGGAAAACATATGATACATATTCAATGTATTGATTAAAATTCAGCTTATATGATTCAATGATATGATATAATAATAAATTCATTTTTGGGGATAAAAGAAGTAATTACTAAAAATGTAGTTTTACAGACTTTTGATGGAAAAACCTTTTTAAATCTAGATTTGGACACCTTTATATGTTCTATATGAAAAAATAAACTTCTTCTTTATTTAAAAAACATCAAAATTTACTTTGGATGAAATTTTGGTATTTTTCTCTTAATCTTTATTTTTTAATGAATAGTGAATAGTACAATTTTTTAATTCAAAACTGCCATTAAATCTAATTTACATATACACTATGATTTTACTATTAAATGGTTTTAATGTTTAACTAGATTATATTTTTATCATTCAATCCATTATATTTATTTTAAATAATTTCACATTGAAATTGTACATACATGCATGTCAATCTTTTGGTCATTTTTACTTCTCAAAAACACGTGTTTTGGTTTTGACATTTGTAATAAATTTTAAATTAATTTAAACATATTACCTATTTTTAATTTGGAAACATTCAATCTATATTTGGAATCAGGAGCTCCATATTGTGTAAATTGGTAACTTTTATTTTTTGGCATTATGAATAGTAGCTTAAGTAAATATTTTATTTACCACTGTTAAAGGATAAATCAAGTAAATAATGGTAAAAAATAATATTATAAGAATATTAAATTACCCTAACACATTTCTTAACCCTATTGGATGAAATATGTCTGACCATGGGCATCCATGGGTTGATTTTGGGACCCCATGGAGCCACATGTGTGTGAACATGACATTTATTTATTTTTAATTCAAAAATGAGGAAAATATATCCTAAACATATATATTTTAGTAAAAAAAATTTATATGGGGTTATATAAGTTATCTTTTTGACGATAAATATTCATTATAAATATAAAAACATAACCTACATCCCAGTATTTTATTTATAATTTTTAGACATCAAATAAATAAATATATTTATGACCCAAGGAAGATCTAGTGATTAACTTACTAATTAAATGATTTAAATAAACGAGATTATAAATATTAAAATAAATTTATTTTGAAACTTTTTATGCCATGAACGAATTTTATGTATATTTTCTACTTGATATATTTTTTATTTAGGATTTTTTTAGAAGGAATCACGTTTTAATGGATTTTAAAAAATGTCCTCACATGAATAGTATAAAAATTTCCATAAATGAGTTTTTAAAAAAAATACTATTTTAATAAATAATATAATAGTTTTAAAAATTTATGAATTGTCCAAATGAAATAAATAATGTCTGAAATGTCATTAATTGACCACTTGAGGTTTGATTGTCATTTTATAGTAACTATATTAACTATATAGTATGAATATACAAGAAGACATGGTAGTAGTTAAATTATTTAACTAAGTGTTAATGCTAAATGATAAGGATAATTTTGAAATGAACTCTTTTCTAAATCCTATTGGATTAGAGTATTTCAAAAAAATACTCATCCTATCTTCGAATTGAATGAGTTTTAGATGTTTAGAAAATTGAAATTCAGTTTAAAATAAAATAATATTTCAAGACATTCCTAATGTACCCATCCTCCCTCTTATAAAAGGCCACGACCTCTAACCCCTTACTCACACATCTCAAGTCCCTTATCTTTTCTAACCTCTAATATAATATATGACAACCTAGATCTTTTCTTACACAATTAAACATAATTTATTACATAAATATCATTTGATACAACATAGAATATTGAGAGGTATAGTGTATTTGGGGCTTAAGATGATTACATAACCACTTAAAACATGAAAATCAATATCTTTATTGAAAACATCCTTTACATGACTGCTACATTTCCTCGTACTTAGCATTTCAAGGGATAACCTGAGGACATTAATAAAAAAAGGTGAGCTATAAAGCCATGTATGGGATTAATCAAGGAATAACATGAGGGATACAATACATGTTAGATAATAGGCATATCAATAGAGCACAAGAGAAGAACAAACATAAAGGCATGAAAATTCTTGATAATCATTACATGGAAATGTGACAACAACACTTAACATGGAATTAGCCTAAGGCAAGGCTCATTGCACATGGAGCATGAGTAAAACCTCATTGCAAATAATTATATAATGCTGGATTTTAAATCAATTAATTAAAATATGGGTGTTTATTGAACACATAATTATATATTATAATGGAATCCAAGCATTGACTAACACATACAACAATTTGAAAATCCATTAATTACATATAAATTAAATTAAAACATTCTTATTATATTTTGAAATTAACGTCAAAACATTCCGTAGAAAATATTTAAAAGTCTTCCTTTTAAAAAACATTAAAAAAATGATGCTCATATTTTCTTTTACAATTCATTGACGACCATATAAATACATCAAAAAAATTATTTTAAGAATAAATACATGGAATAGTAATTTTTATTAAATGAATCATTATATAATATAATACATGGTTTTTAATGTAAATTTTTCCTTATGTAAAACAAAAAATCTATTAAATGAAAAAAAAATTAAAACAATTTAGAATTTGGTTATAAATTACCTTTATCATACATTTAATTATAAATAGAAATTGTTTTGAATCATTTATAAGAACATGGTCATGGATGAAAAATTGTAGGAAGGGAACCTTTAAAATTGGGTATTTTAAATAATTTCACTTATATTGAGTCTGAATCATCTCATACATTATTTTTCATTATGAATATTAATATTATGTTAATAATATAGTTGTGTTGAAAAAATATCAATTTTTATTATCCATTTCTATTTATTATCATGTTAAATTAAATTATATAATCATTTTGGTTCATATCAGACCTTTGGACAATATTGGACTATTATGTAAATAATCTCTTCATTAAGTTGAGTAACGTCCTATTAATATTTATGTAATCATATAAATAATTATAATAATAAAATAATTTTAATTCTATTAAATATGTATTATTTTTAAACAAACTATGAATGTTTTTTTATGATAAATGAATGGTGTTACCATTATAGATGTGAAATAAGGATGCACACATGAGTAATGTTTTGATTTTTTAACGATCATGATAAAAATAAGAAATTTATAATATTTTATTTAGATAATTATAATTATACCCTAAATATCCTATTATTTATTAAAATAGACTAATATATACCCTCAATGTGATATTATTATGAAAAATGAATTGCATTGCTTCTTAGAGGTGATAGTCCACAGATACAGATGAATGACATAATAATTATACAGTGATTTGAAGGGTAGTAAATTATATGGTCTGTTTAATTTATTTTATGATATTTATATTTCATTAATATCATATATTTACATTTTATACATCATTATAACATTCTATGAGAGGTGGTAATGGAAATCAAATTAAATTGGTTCACAAGGTGGTAGTCCTCCGTACAAAAACACCATGGTTTCGTTTCCTATTTGATGGATGATGAGATGGATATAGGTTATCAATTAATATAATGACCTATAATAATATATAATAAGATGAGAGATATATATCTTATAATAGGATAAATGTTGAGTAATATTTTAATGACGTGGAAAAATAATTAACACTCAAACATTATGATAAATTTTATTCATCTTCTCTGAATAATCTCCACTACATCAATACTAAATATCACTAAGGGTGATATTTTTATTAATCCAATACCACTAAACTTATAGGAGTTTTATTATGGGAATTTTTAATGGATTGGATAAACTAATATGATTATTATGTGTCAATAAAATAATAGTGGTTGTTAGATTTTATATGATAGGAGAGGGGCACTTCTAAAATTTCAGAAGGCATTGAGTCAATATATATTATTCATCATTGATAAATTCACCCAAAATGATATTTTTATAACATAGAATGATTATATAACAAAATTATTTCATAAAATAAAATATTTCTATTCTAAAAAAATAATACTCGTTCATTTTTTAACCACACATTTTTCTTTTTGGCAATTATGGTGATAATAAATTGTTTTACAATTTAGGGATTAAGACTGGTATTAAAAAAAGGAAAATGGTTCATAAAAAGAAACATGGTTTATATATTAAACCATATCCTAATAATTTAAAAAAATGATATATTTTTATACAATAGGAATATCAATAGATCACAAGTTTAGCATAAACATAAATTCATGATAATGCATGATAATCAGAACATGGAAATGTGGCAACAACACTAAACATGGAATTATCATGAGCCTAGGATCATTACACATGGAGCATGAGTAAATCCTCATTGAACTTGAATCATGAGTAAACACTTGTTTCACATGAATTATCATGAGTAAACACCCATTTAACTTGACTTATAATGATACTATACTTTACCCAATGCATTGAAGTGCTATCAGGGAACACCTTTTTTAAACATTTCACTTCATGCATAATTGTGCCACATGGATAATAAAACATTGAATCATTCAAAATAATCATTTAGTCCACGATAATGGAATTTGGAATAAATAATATATACTATTTAAACAATATGTAAATTTTCATAATGGAGAACACCCTTGATAGAAAAATGTGCATGGTATTCACTACACAATTACTTTGGCTTGGAAAAACGTGGTGCAATTTCGGCAGCACAACGACGTGACATAATAACTCATAAAAATTGTTGATGAGAGAGAAAGTGGTGTGTCCTCATATTTAAAAGACATGGAATGTAAGGGGTTCATATATATACATGTCCCAAAAAATGTAATGGAATTTAGATTCATGATACAAAAGAATTGCTTGAATGTAAATGAGGAGAGAGAGATTCTTTTCAGAATTTCAGCATAATAAAGGGTGTACATTGGTGGCCTTTAATGAGTGAGAATGTGGTATCCCATCATTAAAACCTAAATAAGGTAGTATTTGGGAGGTGATAAACCATACCCCAACATGTATAATTGAAATTAAAATTGCATAACAACTTAAAGATTATTGGACAAAAATGAGAAAGGAAGAAAAACCCTTACATGAAAGTGTGCTTCCAAAGTCTTGAGAGAGGCTTGAGAGGGGCTTCTTGGGAGCTTGGGGCACATTTAAAGTATTCTAGATAGAAGAGGGAAGAGTATGGACGAACTCTAAAGGCTTTGAGTGAGGAGGAACTGGGAGTTTGGGTGAGTTTATATTGTAAAGGTGATGGAATTCTTTATTATTTAGGTTTGGGACACCTCCTATTAAAAATAATCCAAAACCACAAACCAGCCCATGGTTTTTGCCCATGGTTTTTGGAAAAAGGAAGTGTAACAAAATATTTTATAAGGCCAAAGTCATATATTCATAAAATAATTGGTTTGCTTATGTGGAGGTGAGTCACACTCCTAAGGAAAACAATTTAAAAAGACAAAATGTTTAATAAGTCTTGAAGGGTCCACTAAAAGTTTGTAAAATAAATCAAAAAAACCCAAAATCAGATTATTTTAATTGAAAAACATATATTTGTGGATAATAATGTTTATAGTATTTTATTACATCATTATTGAGTCATTATGATGTCATAAAAGACATTATATATTGAAATGGTATTTAATTTTTACCCAAATATTTGACTGTCTCCGAAAATTAAGAAAAATTCACATTTTGATAATTTCAATGTCCTCATTATAAAAATAATATTCATTTTATCAAAATAATTTTTTAAATATGTTAATTTTTTCTTTTAAAATAAAAAGCAACATTTATAAAAAATTCAAGGGTTTTGACAAAAATGGCTTTCTAACCTTAATAAAAATTACAATTGCAATCATAAAATTATATGATATATTATATTTAATAAAATTTTATTTAATAATAATAAGAAAAATATTTTATTAAAATATTATTTAATTAAAAAATTCATTAATTCATCAAAAAAGATTTAATAGTTGAACATTAGCTAAAAATACTATTTCTGCATTAAAAACTATTTACAAGGTAACAATAATAAAATAAAAGTATATTTATTATTATATAAAATAATAATTCACATAACCATATTACTGGGGTCTTGTTAAATAACCCCTTAAAACACCCACATAAGACCGATGTGTGAGGTGTTCAATGCTGACATACTCTTTGGGGTGGCACGGATAACATCGCACGGGTGGTAATCTTTATCAACATTCACTTCTCATGTAGGTAGTTCCACTAAAGAATTATGTGTTCAATATCAGCATGAGATTGGTCAAGAGCAAATCTCAATGATGCCACCTACTTTATGAGCTCTAAAAAATGGGCTTCGTATGGGGGCACGTTTACTGGATGAGGCCCTCCCTTCCTTTCTCTGCGTAAATTGGATTTGTTAAAGAACTATATTTATACTATTCATGTGATCAATTTTGAACTGCTATATTAGAAACAGTCACAATTCATAATATAAAACCATAGAAGTTGACATTTTATATAAATTTTTTACATAAAGAGACATTTAATTTAATCAAGAGAGATCTCTATTAATTAAGGTTTCGGTCGTTACCTAATAATTTCCGAACAACCCATTATTTCTCTGAGAATACTTACTTTAGGTAGAAGAAAATTCATGAAATCCATTAGACTCAAATCAACGAGAGTTAACTGTTTTAAGAGATAGTGTATTTTATAAATTTTATTTAAAATATTCTACTTCTTCAATCCCAATTCTATTCTTATTATTCAATTACATATTTTCATCATAATCCTCAATATACTAGGATATTGTTATGATAATTATTAAAACTACACTTACACACACCTCTATCTTATGGATTTAGAATATACTGTTTCTGTGGATGGTGAAATATTGCCTCACGAAATGATGATTATTCGATAATCTTCTACCAACTCTCATGGTGGCCATTATGATGGAACTGTATTTATATGATATATATTATGTTTATATTTTCTTTATACTTCTGAAATTTTTATTTAAAACATACGTTTATTATTTTCATGATAAGTAAAAAAGATTATTTCATTTGAGTAAACACGAACTACTGCCCCCTCAATGTGATATGACTCATTCATTCCATACATAGAATGTATAAAAAATGATGTTAATGTACTTATGTAACATATATAAAATATTATATTATAATGGAATAATAATATACCTATTAATCATTAAGATTAAATTCCATTAAATATGAAATAGATATGAATGTAGCGTTCATGCGTACATAAGACTTACCCTCTCCATGAACAATGAATTACATTTATTATCTCCAAATTTTATGGAATATTATAAATACATATATACTGGATATATTTGATATATATATGAACAATATTATAGATATAATGGACATTTGATCACATGGAATAATTATAATTATAATAAGAACATTTTCGACTCATGTACCCAATATCGACAAAACGACTGATATTAATGTAAAGAATATTTTATAACATGGTAATAAGTGATATGAAAGGAATAATTAACATGAAAAGGTTTTTAAGAAAATATAATTTACATAATTTTATTATTCAGGAAATTAAACAATGAACAAGTCAAGTTGGACATGATTTAATGGACTTCGTCTCAATCTCCTTTCACTGAGTCATGTTTTGATAATATACACCATCTTCTTTTACATAGTTTATAGTAAACCCCTTTTAAAATACTTTCTTTAAAATGAAATATTTTTTCTTTGAAGAATTTTACTAAATGAAAATAGATTTTATTTAATGTTAGCGGCGACAACGAACTTTCTACTCTGACGAGCATTATTTGATATTTGGATTCTTTAACAAGTCAAAATGTTTATAAAATGAAAATAAATACTATATAACCTTCTATGTATTTCGGAATAGAAAATGGTTTTTGAAATGGATTGTGTATTTTAATTTCTTGAAATTATTTCTTGTGATTGCAAATGAAATGTTATTAGTGAAATATTGATATTTTCAATATTTTGTGTTATGATTATATAATGGTACAAGCACAATTTACTAGTGGGTATGTGATAATCTAATGATGGCTGGTTCTGTGATAAACCATGGACCAGTGTTTACATTGTAACCTCTAATTCATTGTGTGTGCAAGTCTCCTGTATGGTAATTCCATTTAGTGATATGTTTCGAAGTTTATTATATGGTTATTATATTTAAGTATTCTTATGCCCCAAGTAACATTTATATGCTATATATTGTTTTCTATGGGATTTTGGTAAAATTTTAGTTATAAAAGGGTATGCAATGATATTATATTTAGTGAAGTGTTTTTCTACTTCTTTAAGGTGGAAATCATTACTTTATGATAAAGTATTAATGGTTTACATGTTTTGGGAAAAATTATCAGTTGTCCTTCTTTATGCATTCATTTATGATATTTTCATTTTATCCCCATGTTTTGAATTGTTTTTCATAGGACATAAAGATGAATTGGGTCAATGATGGGATCATGGAAAAGAAAAGATGTCTAACACATTGAACTAGACATATTTCATTTTTAGTAGTTTTTGTTTTATAAAAAAAATAGATAGTGAGTATAAGTGACTAACTGTAATATTCAAGTTGTTATATATAATTTATGACATAATTATCTATGACCATAAAACTAAAAAAACCCTCAATGTGAATTATTAATATACTTAATGATTTTGTATGGTTTACGGCTAGGGCATAAAATTCGTATCAGAGGCCGGTTTAGATGACATTAGAGGTAAAGGTGTTATTTAAGAATATGTGACATAACCATAATGGTTGGAATATTAGAAAAAGTAATATTATATTTAGATAAATTGAATGAGTTTAAGATTACATGGACATGTATATATTTTTATTTACCCAACTAATAAGATATTATATGGTGATTTTACTAATATACTCGCACTGAACTTTTTGGTTTTGGTAAATGGTTGGAACAAAAAACACCAAAGTAACAAAGGATGTTAAGAAAACAGTGATGGTTTTCTGAATAAGGAATTGAATGAAATGGGATCTGTAATGAGAACTCTTTTGGTTATTATTAACCTATAATATAGAGTATTGATTTACCGCATGAACCATGGTGATTTTTATAAGGTATCATATATGGGAAAAATAAATCTCTATAGATGTTCAATTAATAATCATAAAGGTCTGTATATTCAAAAACATATGAGTTAGGGATTTGGAAATCAACACCTAGGAAAATGATTCAAAATTTTATGAAGATGTTATAGATGTCATAATGAATGAAATAAATCAAGAAAAATCAATGGAAAAAGGAATCATCCAATTGAATCTAGGAAAGAAAAATTTGTTCTTTTTGAGGTAACATTTCAATGTTTTAAATGTGGTGTCCATGGTCATTATACAAATAGATGTCCTATGAAAAAGTTTATAGAATGGGATCAATTGGACTATAAAAATATATGTTTACCAAAACCTAATTCTATTCAAATTGAGGATGAGGAAACTAAAAATTACCAATGGAAGGTATTGATTATTTTTTAGATGATGATGTAAAATTATTGAATCTTAGGATATGATTCATGATTTTGTTTGTTGGAAATAATTACGATAGAATAAGTTGGAAAATAATGGTTAATGGATATTGTATGACATTAAATGAGTAACAATAATACATATAAGTGATTAAAGCGTTATGGTACATTTTAGTATGATGAAATACTTAAAATTATTAAAGATATTTTGATGATGAGATTACATTGGAATACTTTTTTTAGTATGTGTAACCCTGAAGATTGATATGTGATAATGATTTTCTATAAAGAATTATCTTTTTTTTGTGTGGACATAATGTATAACCTTAGGGGGTTATCGAATCTTTTGATTTTGAGGTGATAAATTTTTATTAAATTTTGGGATGCAAAATGAAAGGTGTTAGATAACCTTTTAGGATAAAATAACTTATGGTTTTTTAGGGAATTATCATATTTTGGAGAATGTTATAAGAGTGATATGGTTTTAGAAAAAGGAAAATCCACAGGATGAGTGACAACCCATCACATCCAAAAGGAAATGGTAATCAAAGCCAAAATCAAATGGTGATAAGGGGGAATCACCTTCCACTGGCCTACATGATGTCTGTAATTTCTCGGACCTTTCTGGTCCATTACATTGTGAAAATGTGGTGTTGGAGGTGTTCCAGGAGGTAAAGGTGACTTATCCCCAACACTTTTCCAAATTTCTAGTTCTTTGAACAGTGTTTCCTGTTTTATGAACAGTATCGGTGATGTCTATCGGTAGACTTGTACAGTGTTTCCAGATCGGTAGACTTGTACAGTGTTTCCATATCGGTATACTTGAACAGTGATTCTATCGGTTAGGTATATCGGTAGACTTGTACAGTGTTTCCAGATCGTTAGACTTGTACAGTGTTTCCAGATCGATATACTTGAATAGTGTTTCTATCAGTGAGGTCTATCAGTGAGGTATATCGGTAGTCTTGTACAGTGTTTCCATATCGGTAGACTTGTACAATGTTTCCAGATCGGTAGACTTGAACAGTGTTCTATCGGTGAGGTCTATCGGTAGACTTGCATAGTGTTTCCAAATTGGTAGAATTGTACAGTGTTTTCAGATCGGTAGACTTGTATAGTGTTTTCAGATCGGTAGACTTGTACAGTGTTTCCAGAATAGTGAAGTCTATTGGTAACCTCTAACAGTGAGGTCTATCGGTAACCTCTAATGGTGAAGTGTATCAATATCCTCTAATGGTGAGGTCTATCGCAAACCTCTAACGGTGAGGTCTATCGATAACCTCTAACGGTGAGGTCTATCGGTAACCTCTAATAGTGAGGTCTAATTGTGACCTTTTCTTTCCTTTGCCAAATTTTGAGTATGTGAACAGTGTTTCCTGCTTCCCACAGTTTCGCCCCTTTGATGTTTCCTTTGACATAAAATAAATTTAAAGCATTATTTTAAGGACTTTAAGGTCGATTCAAATGCCATAAATCCTATATTAATTATCCCTATAGATTGGGATGTTTTTACTTAGTCAAACCGCATGGGATAATTGTATCTGCTTTTAATGGAGAATTAAGCGTATCTTAAATCGTCACCCCATTAAATCTTCAAAAGGGACAAGATATCATCCTCCCTTTTTCATCCTCTTTGTTCTCGTCTATGAGATGCCTGTAGGAATTTCACTATCAAACACTACACCTCTGATGGGTTTTGCTCAATTTTGTATGCAACCGAGCTGTGTCGTTCAATCTTCTATATAAGGTATGTTTTATCGTCATTCCTTTGGGGATCATCTTCTCTTGTTTCACCCTTCCATATTATACCATGTAATCTTCAAGATTCTAATGGGCTTTTAATGGGGTTTTTTTGGTGATTTCGTACCGTGGAATCCTCCGGTGGATGCAGTTGTCGCTAGAGGAGGATTATGACCCGTTGTGTGGATAAAGAATGTCAATAATTATTGAGGTATGGGATTCATTACTTCTATTTTCTTTTACGTGCAACTGTATCGTTAACATATTTTATCCCAGGGGATCACAATGGAATTGAAATAATAAATATTTGAACTGGATAAATAAATTGATATCTATCGTATGTTATTGCCTCTTGTCGGATTGATAGTGTGATATCTATGCTTGCTTTGTTTAGCTGTTTGTTCTTGATGGAAATCGATAAAGTACATAAACTAAGATTAATTAATAACTATTGGCTAAAGATAAAGAGGCATGAAAAATAATCTGGTTCTTATTGTAAATTTATGTTAATCAAATTAGTATAGTAAGCATGATTAATTATTTTTGATAGCTTACTGATTAGGTTTCCCGAATTTGGAACCTACGTTTCAAAAATCTATTAATTCAAGATGGATTAAAGAGCCGCTGGTTTGATAATTTATAAAACGGTTCTAAGTTACCCTCTTTATTGTTCAAGGTCGAATATCCCATTGATTTGATTGTTGTTTTCGTACTTCTTGGGTTGTGATGTGAGCCTGGATTGTTGTTGAGATATGTGGAGGCCTAGAGACTTTTGGTGGTTGCATTAGATGATGGCTAGAGTGGTGGGATGCGTCGGTTTATGCATGTGGGTGTCAGAGAGGACACCAGAGATGATGGAATGGGATGGATGTGATTGTTGGATTCTTGTTGATTATTTGGTTAATTATCTGCTTTACTTTTCCCCACTACTCAAGGCAGCTGGTCTTTCTTACCCTTCTTTCAAAAGAGGCGAAGACACGTGGGGTATTCCACATGCTTTCCGTGTTTAGCCTCTCAAGAGAGAATTGGTCTACGCTCTTGCTATAGGAGGCAATGACTCGACGGGTAGTACATCTACTCACCGTGTTGACCCCTTTGTGTTTAGTAGCATATAATGATTTTCTAGAATTCCTGGGAATACGAGAAAGTAATTCTCTAATGAATATTTGAATAAATGGTGTTAACTCATGGGGTTGGAGTTCCTGGAACATAATGACCAGGTTTTAATTTGGATGGTATAGTGGATATTGGGTGTGATGCTAATGAATATTAATGTTAAATTGTTCATCATTAATTAATTTTTAAAGAATTAATTAACGTATAGTGGAACTGAATAAAAGGGAACAAATTAATCTAATAAATCTCTTCAAATGGTTGTGTGCTTATAGGATACCTAGTCTTAGAAGTAGCAGCCCGGAGTCTTAGAGACATTAGATACAGTTGTGTCTAAGACTAGGTAATTCCCATAGTGTGGTTGATATATTATATAATTTCTATGTTTCAATATGATAATCCCCCTGTCAGTAAGGGAAACTGACACCCCGAGGATTCTGATCCCTAGGGGTGTTTATCCCAACATTCAGGTGGGAGGAAAAATGGATGACTACCCCCTTTTTCCCCACACTCTTCACTTAGTAGATACATGTGCCAACATGCACAATGGTTAGTTTCCCCAAATATGTGTGTAGAGGTCTGTAATGGATTGTGGTTATATCACACACATATATTCTAGATATAGTATCCTATGGACTACTATAGGTGTAACGTGTATAGGCTGTGATGGCTTGAGGATCCCTACTCAGTGTATGGACTGTAATGGATTGAGGTATTATAACGGACGTATGATACACGTTATGCGGGCTGTGGTGGCTCCCGGAACATACTTGGTTACTTTTTGTTGTGAGGATGGTGTGGTGCTTCGCCCAGGTGTCTGCAGGCAAGCCTTTGTGGTGCACGAGGTGCAGATTGTGGTGCTTCGCCCAGGTGTCTACGGGCAAGCCTTTTTGGAGAGAGATGCTTAGGACATGCAACGTTGGGGAAAAGAGGGAAACCAGTGGGGAATTAGTAGCGGGGTACCCTTGAAATTCTTTACTATATTCTATATTCTTGTATGCGTTACTTGGTGAGAGTGGACATGGTAAGGTTGGGAACTTAGTATACCTGTTTAGGTGACGAGTTAGTTTTACTTGTTTTTCAATGTGCTTTAGTATGCTTTCATTACTTTTTCATGAGAGGCTTCAGGAAGGATCCTACTGATTATACTGTTATACTCACCCTATATATATATAAACTGTTTTTCAGGTCACTTGGAGCAGGTTGGAGATGAAGCTAGTTTCTACTAGCTTGGGGTCGTAGGAGCTATTCGGGCTTGTGGTTGCTGATGATTTACTTCCTTTTGGGTACTTGCAGTTTTTCACTTCTTGTTGTAGTACTTTTTCATGACATTTCATATGTGTATTTGGGTTTCTTTTATATTCAAGTTCTAATTCGGAGTTGATTGGTGTCTATCTTATCTCTCTCTTCTGCATGTGTTCTCTTAGAGGGTAATTCCTCCCATTTGTGTGTTTACTATACCATCGGTGCTAGTCGCCAACCCAGGGCCTACTAGAGGCGGGACTTGGGGGGTCATTATCTCACATCTCACATTACCGGCCCAAGAGGGGTACACTTTTTGGGGAGGGGTCGTGACAGAGTGGTATCAGAGGTCTGGTTGAGGGATAAGATGGAGTTTGGAGTTAGGTACAGGTGAGGCTGCATGGGTTGGTAGGGAAAAGATTCATTCATGTTTAGCAAGTGAGATAAACACTGGGGACCGGCTGAGACATAGGCGTTTAGGGCCCCCTATGATCTGATGTATAGACCGTTACATTTACAATGGCTACTAAACAAGGAAATACTAGTTGCAGGGTAAAGACCTAGGAATGGATCATGCATCATTCTTCTTGTGTCTATATTTGAATGGGTAGACCTTGGGATAGGTTAACCTAAAATTAATGATAGAAAACAATAAATTATTTAATGTCGAGTCTCTATATTCCTGGTTTAGGAGCTCTAATGGTTTTTTATTTTACAGGTATGGCTCTAGGTCGACGTCCTCATCAGGTTTTCACAGAAAATGCCCAGCATGTTGTTCCAGCAGAACGCCGCAGTGTAGAGGTTTACGAACACGACACATAGAGGAGGACACTTCGAGAGTTTCAGTGCTAGAGTCTGCATAAGTATGAGGGCTCTGTTTCAGATGTAGTCATGGAAGACTGGTTAGAGGAGGTTGATATTGTCTTCAGTTTGATTCGTGCTCGTAAGGAGCACTGGGTGTCCTTGGTTGTGAAAATGCTGCATGGAGCTGCGAGGAAGTGGTGGTTCTTGTTCCTTGGGGATCGTGAGGATTCAACGATCTCATGGGAGGAGTTCCAAGACAGGTTTAGAGTCAAGTTTCTTTCTTCGACTGTGAAGGCGTCCAGTCACCAAGATCTTATTACCCTTCAACAGAGGAGATCCAGTGTTCGAGAGTTTAGAATCCATTTTAGGAACCTTCTATGATATTCTTCAGACCTACTTCCAGATGAGGAGGCTAGATCGAGGAATTTTTATGAGTCTTTGCATCCATAGATCTAGTTCCAGGTCACCCCATTTATGCTGAAGACATATCATGAGGTACCGGTGAGGGCAGAGGTTTTCGACAGGACTTTGGCCAGAACTAGATCATCATGAGAGGGGAATAATCATGATTCCTCATGAAGCAGAGCTATGGTCTGGGGTTCTCAGTTTTGAGGGAAAAAGAGTTTTCGTTCACCCGAGGGTAGGTCCCATCCATTCAAATCTCGTTTCACTAGAGGCAGAAACTCTCATGACTATGTCAATAGATCAGGTGCTTGTTTTTCTTTTGGTGGTCATGGTCATTAGCAGTGGGAGTGCCTGACCTTTTAGAGCGGGCATCGTGTGCCAGGCACTCTACTCCAAGTTCCTCCGCTGAGGCAGTTCCAGCCGAGGCAGCAGCAGCCAGTTGCACTAGCTTTAGATCATCAGAGTGTAGATGGGGCAGGCCGAGGACAGCCCCATGATGCTCCTCATCCTCAGAGAGAAGAGCGTGGCCAGGGTGGTGGTCTTCATCAGGGTCAGAGAGGCTGTGGAGGAGGTCGTTGTCAGCTTCATTCTCTAGCATTTCCAGCCCCAGGTGATCCAGACGTCATTAGAGGTCCCCATTTTTTTCTTCTACCTGGGATCATGCCTTGTTTGATTCAAGAGTGACACACTCCTTCATAACACATACCCTTTTCCATGCTTTGGGACTTGAGGTAGAGAGGCTTCCAGTGCCCTTGCTGTTGACTATGCAGGTTAGAGGTTGAGCCGACTTGTTTGAATTTTGTAGAGATTGTGAGCTAGTGTTGGGGTAGCACCGCTCTTGGGGAGATTTAATATGTTTATGAATAAAACCATATGATTTCATCCTCGTAATGGATTGGTTGTATTTGGTGTAGGCTATTGTGGATTGATTTGGGAAAAAGGTCATCTTCCTTGGTGCAGATGGAGAGAAAGTGGTGTCTGTTGGTGAGCGAGATCCTCATATGGGTCATAGGCACCTTCCATCCTTATCATCCATGATGGCTGAGTTGATGCTGAGTTCTTCAGAGGTTCAGCAGGTGCTATTTCCTAGGGTCTTAGAGGAGTACTATGATGTCTTTCTCGAAGTGGTTATAACATTACCCCCTCGATGAGAGATTCAGTTTTGGATCGAGATACAACCAGGAGCATCTCTTATCTCTATGTCTCCATATAGGATGGCCCCTTCTGATTTATGAGAACTACATATGCAGCTTGATGGTCTATTACAGTGTGGTTTTGTTTGGACAAGTGTGTCACTGTGGGGTGCACCAGGTTTGTTCATGAAGAAGGATGACGACAGTTTGCAGTTGTGTGCCGATTACTGTCACTTAAACAAAGTGACAATAAATAATTACTATCCTCTTCTACGGATTGATGATTTATTTGATCAACTGAAGGGTGAAAGTTGGTTCTCAATGATCGACTTGTGGTCAGGATATCATCATATTCGTGTAAAGGACGAGGATATCCCGAAGACTGCTTTCCATTGTCGTCATGGGCATTATGAGTTCATTGTAATGTCGTTCGGCATGACGAATGATCTATCTTTGTTCATGTGATTGATGAATGCTGTGTTCCGTGAGTTCTTGGAAAAGTTTTTGGTGGTTTTCATCGATGACGTCCTTATGTACTCCACATCTGAAGAGGATCGTGCAGAGCATCTACGAGCCATTTTGGGAGTTCTTCGCCAACATCAGTTGTTCGAGAAGTTGTCAAAGTGTGAATTTTGGGCTCAAGAAGTCCATTTATTAGGGAATGTTGTGTCCCAACTGGGAGTATCTATGGATCCATCAAAGATAGAAGAAGTTGTGACTTGGGCAGCCCCCAAGATAGTTTCAAAGGTGCAAAGTTTCCTTGGGATCACAGGATACTACAAGAGGTTCGTATCCAATTTCTCACAAGTTGTGACTCCTATAACAGCTTTGACTAGGAAATATCAAGCATTCATATGGACTGATCAGTGTTAGGAATCTTTCAAGTATCTAAAGGAGAAGTCAGTAAGTGCTCTAGTTCTTTTTCTTCCAGCTGAGGGAGTTTAGTTTGATGTTTTCTGTGACGCTTCGCATCTGGGGTTAGGGTGGGTCCTCATGTAGCGGAGGTCAGTTGTTTCTTATGGGTCTCGGCAGTTATGTCCCGATGAACTAACTATGCAACCCATGATCTTGAGTTTGAAACCGTGGTGTTTTCTCCGAAATTGTGGAGACATTACCTCATTGGTGAGTGATTTGTGGTTTTCACCGATCATAAGAGTTTGAGGTACGTTTTCCCTCAGCTAGACTTGAACATGCAACATCGTTGGTGGATGGAATTATTGCAGGAATATGACTTTGAAATATCGTATACACCTAGAAAATGGAATTTTGTAGCGGATGCGCTGATCCGAAAGTCACGTAGTGATGCTATGCGTGAATCCGATGATTCATGGAGTGTAATGGAAGAACTGTCAGCATTACATCTTGATATGGGAGAAGTTGGGGGTAGAGGTTTTCTTTTTTAGATGACGGTATAGTCATCCCTGATGAAAAAGGTGGAAGAGTCCCAGTTGGGAGATTGTGAGGTGGAGGTCTGGAGAGACCGAGTTGTTTGTGGTGAGGCCCCTGATGGTTAGTCTGAGGATGAACAACACCGAGTGTTGTACCAAGGAAGGCTTTTCGTTCCCTTGACGATGCACAAGACAGTTCTCAGAGAGTTCCATAGTTCACCTTTACCATTAAATCCTGGTGTGACAAAGATGTATCGATCCTTGAGGAGTCAGTTTTGGTGGCCTGGGATAAAGTGTCCGGAAATGGAGTTTGTGTCTCTATGTTTAGTCTGCCAGAGGGTGATGGTTGAACACTGTGTTCCTAGTGGTCTTCTCCAGCCATTAGAGATTCCTCAGTGGAAGTGGGAGGGCATCTCAATGGACTTTGTTATAGTTTTACCTCATTCTCCGAGAGGACATGATGCTATTTTGGTGGTAGTGGATCGTTTAACAAAATTGGCCCACTTCATAGCGATCAAGGAGTCGAGCTCAATGGATGTTTTTTCGATGCAGTATCTGGAGGAGGTGGTGAGACTTCATGGAGTCCCTGGGACAATCATTTTTGATCAAGATCCTCGTTTTACCTCCAGGTTGTGGAGGTGTCTCCAACATGCTTTCGGTTCTCAAATATGCCTTAGCACTACTTTTCATCCTGAAACAGATGGTCAGATAGAGCGAACCATCCAGACTCTTGAAGACATGTTCTGGTCTTGTGTTCTAGACTTTGGAGGTTCATGGATAAGGCACCTACCCTTGGTGGAGTTCCCTTACAATAACAGTTTTCACTCCACCATTGGTATGGAGCCATTTGAAACCTTGTATAGTCGACCTTGCCGTTCTCTGTTGTTTTAGACAGGGGTCGGAGAGTCTGCAATTCTCGGACCAGAACTAGTGCAGAATATAATAGAGATGGTTTAGGTGATTTGTGAGAGGATGAAGATAGTGAAAGATCGTCAGAAATCATATGTTGATCAAATAATGAGACCCGTAGAGTTTAATGTTGGTGGTAATGTGTTTCTGAAGGTGTCTCCCCATCATGGGTAGCGAAGGTTTGGTTGTGGAAGTAAGCTTTCTCCCTGGTTTGTTGGTCCTTTCGAGGTGTTAGCTTGTGTTGGAGCTGTGACGTATCGAGTAGCACTTACCCCTCAGATGAGTCGGATACATGATGTTTTCCATGTATCACAACTTCGTCGTTATCTTCATGATGACTCTCACGTTATTGATTGGGGAGAGATCGATGTTGATGATGATGCAACTTTCGAGGAGCTACCTATGGAGATTCAAGACCATAAGGAGAAGGTGTTGTGTGGGCGTTCTATCCCCTTAGTTTGTGTCTTGTGGTGACATGGTGGCATCGAGGAGAGTACCCGGCTGCGTGAGTCATAGATATGTGCTCAGTACCCAGAGTTTTTTAATGTATAACTATTTTCATGTAATGATGTTTCCTTCATGGTTAGACCTTTCATGTTTTATTTATGAACATATTTTGTTCCTTTTATGGCTTTCTCTCTTTTGATAGGTATCTTGATGGGTGGTTTTTTGGACCCCGTTTCTTTTTTTGTCTCTTAGGGTTGGTTTTGAATTCTCGAGGACGAGAATGTTTCGAGAGGTATCAGATGTAATGGCTCGGACCTCTCCGGTCCATTACATTGTGAAAATGTGGTGCTGGATTTGTTCTGGGAGGTCAAGGTGACTTATCCCTAACACTTTGCAAAATTTCCAGTTCTGTGAACAGTGTTTCTAGTTTTATGAACAGTATCGGTGAGGTCTATCGGCATACTTGTACAGTGTTTCCAAATCGGTAGACTTGTATAGTGTTTCCAGATTGGTAGACATGAACATTGTTTCTATCGGTGAGGTCTATCGGTAGACTTGTACAGTGTTTCCAGATCAGTATACTTGTACAATGTTTCCAGGTCGGTAGAAATGAACAGTGTTCTATCGGTGAGGTCTATCATTGAGGTCTATCGGTAGACTTGTATAGTGTTTCCAGATCTGTAGGTGTACAATGTTTCCAGATTAGTAGACTTGTACAATGTTTCTAGATCTGTGAAGTCTATTGGTAACCTCTAACGGTGAGGTCTATCAGTAACCTCTAACGGTGATGTGTATCAATAGCCTCTAATTGTGAGGTCTATCGATAACCTCTAACGGTGAGGTCTATCGGTAACCTCTAACAGAGAGGTCTATCGGTAACCTCTAACGATGAGGTCTAATGGTGACCTTTTCTTTCCTTTGCCAAATTTGGATTATGTGAACAATGTTTCCCACTTCCCACAGTTTCTCCCCTTTAAAGTTTCCTTTGATATAAAATACATTTAAAGTATTATTTTAAGGACTTTGAGGCTGATTCAAATGCCATAAATCCTATATTAATTATCCCTATAGATCGGGGTGTTTTTACTTGGTCAAACCACGTGGGATAATGGGATCCGCTTTTAATGGATAATTAAGCGTATCTTAAACTGTCACCCCATTAAATCTTCAAAATGGACAAGATATCATCCTCCATTGTTCTTCCTATTTGTTCTTGTCTTTGAGACACCAGTTGGAGTTTCACAATCAAACCCTACTCCTCCGATTGGTTCCGCTATATTTTGGATGCAACCAAGCTGTGTCGGTCAATCTTCCATATAAGGTATTTTTTATCGTCGTTCCTTTAAGGATCATCATTTCCTGTTTCTCCCTTCCATATTATACCATGTAATCTCCAAGATTCTAATTGGGTTTTCATGGGGTTTGGTTGGTGCTGTCATACCATGGCATCCTCCAGTGGATGCAGTTGTCGTGAGAGGAGGATTGTGACCCGTTGTGTGGATGAAGAACGTCAAGAATTGTTGAGGTAGGGGATTCGTTGCTTCTCTTTTCTTTTACATGAAACTGTATCATTAGAATATTTTATCCCAGGTGATCACAATGGGATTGTCATAATAAATATTTGAACTGGATAAATAAATTGATATCTATCATATGTTATTACCTCTCATTGGCTTGATAGTGTGATATCTATGCATGCTATGTTTACCTGTTTTTTCTCGATGGAAATCGGGAAAGAACGTAAACTGGGATTAATTCATAACTATTATCTAAAGATAAAGAGTCATGAAATAGAATCTGGTTCTTATTTTTATTTGATGTTAATCAAATTAGTACAGTAAGCATGATTAATTATTTGTGATATCTTAATGATTAGGTTTCCAGAATTTGGAAGCTACATTTAATAAATCTGTTAATTCAAGATGGATTAAAGAGCTGGTTGTTTGATATTTTCTAAAAGGGTTCTGAGTTACCCTCTTGATTTTTCAAGGGCCAAGGTCCCATTGATGTGATTGTTTTTTTCCTGCTACATGTGCTGTGATGTGAGCCTATATGGTTGTTGAGATATGTTGAGGCAAGTAGACTTTTCGTGGTGGCAGCAGATGATGCCTAGAGTGGCGGGATGAATCGGTTTATGCATGTGGGTATCGGGGAGGACACCGTAGATGACCGAATGGGATGGATGAGATTGTTTGATGCTTGTTTATTCTTTGGTTTATTATCTGCTTTACATTTCCTCACTTCTCAAGGGAGCTGGTCTTGCTTACCCTTCTTCCGAAAGAGGCGAAGACATGCGAGGTATGCCACATGCTTTCCGTGTTTAGCCTCTCAAGGGAGAATGGGTCTACGCACTTGCTATAGGCGGAAAAGACTCGACGGTTAGTAAATCTACTCACCGTGTTGAGACCATTGTGTTTAGTAGAATAGAATGATTTTCCAGAATGCCTGGGAATATGGGAATTTAATTCTTTAATGAATAATTGAATAAATGGTGTTAACTCATGGGGTTGGAGTTGCTGGAACATAATGACCAGGTTGTCATTTGGATGGTATAGTGGATATTGGGTGTGTTGCTAATGAAGTGTAATGTTAAATTGTTCATGGTTAATTAATGTTTAAATAATTAATTAACATATAATGGAACAGATAAAATGGGAATGAATTAATCTAATAAAGCGCTTTAAATGGTTGTGTGCTTATAGGATACCTAGTCTTAGAAGTAGCAGCCCGGAGTCTGTGAGACGTTAGCTTCAGTTGTGTCTAAGACTAGGTAATGCCCACAGTGTGGTTGTGAGATATAATATATTCTGTACCTTTTATGTTTCTATATTCTACTCTACCCTGTTAGTAAGGGAAATTGGAAACCCGAGGATTCTGATCCCTAGGGGGTGTTTTTCCCAACATTCCAGTGGGAGGACGAATGGCTGACTACCCCCTTTGGCCTCACTCTCTTCTCTTGGTAGATACATGTGCCAACAAGAACAACGTTTAGTTTCCCCATATATGTGTGTCGAGGGTTGTAATGGATTGTTATTATTTCACACATATACATTTTGGATATAGTATCCTATGGACTACTATAGTTGTAACGTTTATAGGCTGTGATGGCTTGAGGATCCCTACTCAGTGTATGGGCTATAATGGATTGAGGTATAATACCTGACGTATGATACACGATATGTGGGATATGGTGGATATCAGAACTTACCTGGTAACATTTGGTTCTGAGGATGGTGTGGTGCTTCGCCCAGGTGTTTGCGGGCAAGCCTTTGTGGTGTACGAGGTGCAGATTGTGGTGCTTCACCCAGGTGTTTGCAGGTAAGCCTTTTTGGAGAGAGATTTTTAGGAGGTGCAATGTTGGGGAAAAGCGGCAAACCACTGGGGAATTAGTAGAGGGGTACCCTTGATATTTTTTACTATATTCTATATTCTTGTATGAGTTACTTGGTAAGAGTGCCCATGGTAAGGTTCGGAACTTAGTATACCTGTTAAGGTGACGATTTAGTTTCACTTGTTTTTCACTGTGCTTTATGATGCTTTCTTTACTTTTGCAAGAGAGGCTTTGGGGAGGATCCTACTTAGTATACTTTTATACTCACCCTATATATATAAACCGTTTTTAGGTCACATGGAGTAGGTTGGAGGTCAATCTGGTTTCTACTGTCTTGGGGTTGTATGAGCTATTCGGGCTTGTGGTTACTGCTGTTTTACTTCCTTTTGGGTACTTTCTGTTTTTCCCTTCTAGTTATAGTACTTTTTCATTACATTTCATATGTGTACTTGGGTTTATTTTATATTACAGTTCTGATTCAGAGTTGATTTGTATCTATCTTATCTCTCTCTTCCGCATGTGTTCTCTTAGAGGGTAATGCCTCCCATTTGTGTGTTTAATATACCCTCGGTGCTATTCGCCAACCCAGGGCCTACTGGAGGCAGGAATCATGTGTCATTATCTCCCTTCCCACATTACCGACCTAGGAGGGGTACAATTTTTAGGGAGGGGTACACTTTTTAGGGAGGGGTCATGACAATGTCCCTTGTCAGTACGACTTAATATTTTTAATTAAATGATTTTATGTATTAAGAATATGATGGTTTTTATAAGATATGGTTCATCTATTTGATATTCTTAGTATAAGAAAATGATCTAGTGGTTTAGTGATATATGTTATTTTGGAGGATGTTTTGTCTTTTGGGAAAACTATATGCCAAAATAAAATAGAATACTATGGGATTTCATTTGAGAAGAAATGGTGAATTTTCATTTTGGAAGAATATATGTTTTTATTACAGATATGTGTCTATTTGGGTTATTTATGGAAATGATTAATCTATCATAATGTATATGTTACTAGGTTTTTCACTTTTAAGTATTATACATTAATAATAGCCTATGTTATTTGAGATAAACATTATGATTTTTTTGGAAGATTACATGTTCAATTACTTTTAAATTTTGGGTTTCAAATAGAGTTTGGATTATTTGGAATAATTTTATGGACAATTGTGTATTGAATGGTCTTTGTTCAACATTCATAATTGTTTGATGAATATTAGAGATTATGAGTAGTATTTCAATTTATAAAGGACTATACTTTTTGGGAATTATTGGATCTTGTAAAACCCATTTTGGTTTTGGATAATGTCTAAAGATTGTGGAAATATATATAGTAAATATTTAGTTGATTATGTTATTCTCTAGAAGTTGATTCTAGCACTTCAGATTTGACCGAGTCATCTTTAATACTCATCATTCGAAGAAAAGATGAGTTTGTGGTAGAAATTTACTAAAGGATGAAACTATACTTGACAAGAAAGTATGTTTCCTTATGATCATAGTATAGGTAGTAATAAAAATTTCCAACTCTATAAATTCAATATTTATTAAAAAATGATATAATCTTTCTTTTATCAGTAGTCTTTTACCCAAACACAAATATATGGTATTGTGGTGGTTAACTTTCTATAACCAATTTCTCTATCACTCTCTATTAGTGGATGAGAGTTAGTTTTTCTTCCATATCCATGTTTTCCAACATGGAATAGAAGTATATGTTATCTATGTTGATCTCTGTACTTATATTTATTTCATTTAATGTGATAGTTTTATTGACTTTTTTTCTGATGTGGGACTTTCAATGAAGTTTATGAGCCCAATTTAAAATTGTAAGGACGCAATTTCGAAATGGGAGGAAGGATGTAACGAATCAGGTATTAATAGAATAATACTTTTTGATTTATATTAATACTTATGAATAAGATATTAATTTAATGATAAAGGGGATTATTTTTTCTGATAGTTTAATCAACACAAAATAACAGGCTTCTCCGAAATCTTACATTGCACACAATATTTAGGTAAACTAAAAAAAATACAATAATAATAATATTATTATTTTAAATATTATTTAATGCCTATACATTGGAATAAAGGGAATGAATTGTATCAACATAATTTTGAAATATTGTTAACAGAAGTTTAAATGGTGATTCATTGGTTACACAATTTTTTAGAAATGGAAATAAGAACCAATTGAATATATTTTTTGTTTTTTTATGAAAACCTATTCAGAAAAGTATAATTTTATTTATATCACAATTTATGGAATTTTATTTAATAAAAAAAATATGATATATATTCAATTTATTTTTCTCAATTCATATTATATCTTTTCTAGATATTATATAATAATAAATTTATTTTTTTTCAGATAAAAGAAGTATTTTTATAAAAATGTAGTTTTACCACCTTTTGATGGAGAACACTTTTAAAAATATTTTGGAAACCTTTATATATTATATTTGAGAAAATAAAATTTTTCAATATAAGAGAAACATCAATATTTACATTGGATGAAATTTTGGTGTTTTTCACCTGAAGTTCATTTTTTAATGAATAGTAAAAAATACAACATATATATTCAAAGATGCCTTTTAATCTATTTTATCTGAAGAGTTAGATTGTAATTTTAATTCTATTTAAAGTTTAACTAGATTAAATTTGTATAATTTAATCAAATTTTGGTTATTGGAAGTAATTTAAATTTTAAATTTGGCATAAACTCATGCCAACCTATTGGTGGTTTTTACATCTTAAAAACTCACTTTTTGGTTTTCACAATTAAAATTAATTTTAATTTAATTTTTGCAACATATATGTTTTGATTTTGGAAAAATGAAATCCATATTTGGAATCATGTGGTCCAAAATTTTTAAATAGTTAACTTTTCTTTTTAGACATTATAAATAGTAACTTCAGTAAATATTTTATTTTCCATGGTTGATATGTAAATATGGTAAATACAGGGAATAAATAATATTATAATAATATTAAAATATACAAACACATGTACTAAAACTATTATATGAAATATGTCCGACCATTGGCATCTTTGGGTTGATTTTAAGAACTGAAGGATCCACTTTTTTGTGAAAATGACATTTAATTACATTTAATTTAAAATTAGGGAAAATAAAACTAAACATGCATGTTTTAGTAAAATAATTTTTATATGGGGTTTTATAAGTTATATTTTTGACAATAAATATTCATTATAAAAATTAAACTATTTCCTACATCATGGTAGTTTATTTATAATTTTTATAAATCAAATAAATAAATATATTTACGACATAATGATGATATAGCGATTACCTTATTAATAAATGATTTAAATAAATGAGATTATAAATATTAAAATAATTTTATTTTGAAAATATTTATCTCATAAACGAATTTTAAAGATCATTATAACTTGGTATATTTTAATTTATGAAACCTTTTCAAAATAATCATGTTGTTATTGATTTTTAATAAATTAATTGTATTAATAGTATAAAAACTAACATAAATGAGTTTTTAAAACAAATACAATTTTATTAAATGATATGATTGTTTTAAAAATAAATGATTCCACCAAATAACATAGATATTGATTTAAATGTCATTAATTAACTACTTTAGGTTCTATTGTAATTTTATGGTAAATATATTAACCATATAGTATGAATATACAAAAAGACAAGTTAATTGTAAAATTATTTAACTATTTGTTAAAGCTAAATGATAAGGTTAAATATGAAACAAAAAATTATGTAAAACAAATTGGTTGAGAAGATTTAGAACAATCATAGTATTATCTTATAATTAAATAAGTTTTGGACATTTTGAAAATATAAATTCAGATTGTTATAAAATAATCATTTAAGACATTTCTAAAGTACCCCTCCTCCCTCTTATAAAATTACAACACCTCTAACCCCTTACTCGCACCTCTCAATCACTGTGGATCATCCAATGTATACTCCAATAATATCCCAGCATATGTTTATTTCTCCTAGAATCTATAACATAGGCAGAAGTAAATTCATAAAAGCCTTTTAGCTCCAATCAAATAGAGTTACCCATTTTAAGAGGTAGTGTCTTCTCTAAAGATATTTTCAAAATTATACTTCTTAAATCCCTATTATATTATTATTAATTGATTACATAACCACATCAATATTCTCAATATACTAGTGTTTATTTATGAGATGTACTCAAACTACAATTACACATGCCACGATCTAATGGATTTAGAATATACTGTTTCTCTGGATGGTAAACTACTGCTTCACAAAACGATGATTGTCCAATTATCTCATATCACCTCTCATGGTAGCCATTATGAAGGAACTATATTTATATGAAATATTTTACTTTTATATTATCATTATTATTATGAATATATTATTTAAAACATACCTTTATGATTTTTATAACGTGTAAACACGATAATTTCATTTGAGGAAGTGCGGACTACCACCCCTCAAAGTGATATGACTCGTTCATTCCATATATCATTGGTAACTATAAGGATAACATCACATATTGTATATAGTCCCATCAATGGTCATGTTTATTCCCGAATATCATATATAATGTCTCATAAGAAAAAAAACATTGACCAATACATATGAGTAATATCAATGGAAACCAAATAACACATTTACATGATTATGTTCTCCATAAATGGACTTCAATCATAATTCAAACCCTATGTTTTATACATGTAATGAAATGGGTTTCATAATATGAAGTGATTTTTAAAGAATACAGTAGAGTAATGAACTTAAATTTAGTATTACACCATTAAATTATGGGTTAATAATCCATGTATGTATGTGATATATATATATATATATAATTAATTGAGAATATTAGATAACATTAAGGATAGAGAGAAAGTGATTTATAGTTATAATAACATCAACCCATAAAAGATAGTTGTTTATAGAGATCAATTATACCCATTTTAAAACATTTATAGATATCAAAATATCCATTTCATTTAAAAATTTTTTAAAAATGATTATTAAAATGGAGAGTGGGTCATTATACTTAAGATAAAATTTACGAATATAATGCAATCTAAATATCATCTGACTGTTAATATCGTAGTAAAATCCATACACATTGTATATGTAAAAATATGACATTCATTATGCCTTTTGTAAAGTGTTTTAAAATGTTCTGTATAAAATTTGTACAAATATACAATTTTAAAACCCTTGAAACTAAGTAAAAAAAGGAATTTAAATTTCCTTAATAGCTCATTCATTTAAATTAAAAACAATTGATAAAATAATTTTATTTATATGCATATTGAGAAGAATGATTTAGAAAATAAATCATGAAAACACTTGAAATGGTATTTTAAAAGTAAATTGTCCCTTAGGTAAAACAATATAAATATTACTTTTTAATAACATTGTAAATAAAGTAAAATATGGGCTAAAAGGAAATATAACATAAAATAAATCATAAATAATAATTTTATTGAATCGTTTAAAAGATCATGGACATTGAAGAAAAAGTGTTTGAAGGGTAACATTAAACGAGTTTTTTTTAAAAAAAATCCATTACCTTGAGCTTGACCTGTCACATAAATTCTTTATATTATTAAATTATAAATGTATGTAAAATATTAACATAAATATGAACTATTTTATTGTTTATTATAAAATTTATCGAATTTAATATAATTTTATATTCAATTAATTAAAAATGTCAGTCCTTGTTGGATGTTATGGTTATATTTGGATCATAGTTCCAAAATCACATTTTTAAGTTGAATAAATTCAAAATGATCATTATTTAAACATAAAAAAAAATATTAATAATGATTTAAAAAAAATTTGACATCATTTTTTATTTTTATACTTACCATGGATAATTGTTATAAAATATAAACTATTTTAAAATCCTAGAGACTATAGGTTATACATATTCATTAGTCACATTTCAATTTTGTAGTGGTAATGATGGAAATAAGGAACAATATTTATTAACGTAAAATAATTTTATTATGTCAAAAATATGATATTATTTCTTTAAATAAACTTATATATACCATAAAATTGTTGTGATGATGAAAATAATTGTATTTCTTTATGGAGGTGGTAGGGAAAACGGAAGCATGAACACCGTTATAATTTTTTTTTAAAAAATGGATGGGTAGTAATATATATGAAAAATTACTTATAATGAATAAATTATATTATGTAATGTCATATATTATCTTTAAAACCAAAATTATAAACAGTTTTGATAGTATTGGATGCTAAAAGAATTACATAGAATCGTGAGGCGGTACTTCGCTGTACTCACGAACAATAGTTTAATTTCCCATCTAATAATAGATGTTCTCGATAGGTTATTACATTAACATAATTACATCATAATATATTAGTTATGAATATGTTATTATTTCCATATGTTTTAATAACATTTTCCTATGGTGGAAGTAAAATAGAACTATAGAATTCAGTTAAAATCTATACCTCTTCTCCAAACGATCCTCTTTTCATTACACCTTAGTCCCTCCGTGGTTTGTATTTTATATAATTCAAGACCAATATAATGAGATTTGATATATTATAATGTAATTTGTTTAGTGATTAGATAAATAAATGTCATTTGATGTGTGAATAAAATAGGATTGGTGGTCCCTTATTATAAGTTAGGAGAGGGAAACTTCAGATATTTCCTAATTTATTTAATTTATATAAACATATTCTCATGAGAAAATGGAATGATATTATTTAGATTTTTTTAAATACTATCATATAATAATTTTTTTCATTTTTATAATTTTTTTTACTCATATATTATTTTAACCCTTGTTATTATTTTGGACATTTATAGCCATTACAAAACACGATCTAATTAGAAGAGGTTAAGAAAAATAATATAAAGTACCAATTGGCCCATTAATGGATAATTATTGATTATTTGAACCTTATCACAATAATTTGGCAGAAAATAATATTTTGGGTGATTTAAAATTATTTAATAAAAAAATATTTTTTATAAAATAAGGTTAATGGAAATTTTAGAACTATTTGTGTAATTTGAATTTTTAGAATAGAATAAAAAACATAATTTGAATCTTATACTATAAAAATATTCAATATAACATTTTTATATAAAAATTTATTTAAACCAGTAATATATTGTAAATATAATAATTTTATATTTTTAGAATTATTTATTTTATATTTCATTCAATTTAATAAATTCAATGTAAGCGTTGTGTTTGTATGTTAGGTAATTATTTCATTAATAAAATTTGAAAACATACAATTGTAAAAAAAAAAATTCTTCTCTAAAATTAATATTTATTATTGATAAAAACATATTTTTATCAGTATGTAAACAAATAGGGAAAATAAATTTAAGAAAATGACATTTTTGACATTGAAGTTACATAAAAAATATAAGGAAAGAAATCCTTGAAATAGAAAACCAGGTTTCAATATTTTTTGAAAATATAAGGATATGTATAAATTAATGTTATACAATAGAATAAAATAATGTGTTTGGGTCATTTTACATTCCATAACATATTTTTTCAACCTTAATTACTTGATATACCCTTGCGATGGTGACAATTAATTACTATGGTTACTATTCATAATTTTAAAAAATAAAATGGATTTAATTAAATTTATTATACCTATATGTAAAATGGTGTAAATTTTTTATGATAAAATTACTATAATTTTGTTATATTATAATTTAATATAAAATCAAATATTAAAAATAAACAATTTTCAAGAAAAATGCTTTTTAAGTATAAAATTTTTTTATACCAAATTATAAAATAAATTTAATTTGAAATCTTTAATTAGATTATGTTTAATTATTAGTAACTGAGTAAAATAAAAAATGAATCCAAAATATATTTTTACATCATTAATACATTAAATAAAATTATTTTTTCAATAAAATTATTATTTTCAGTAATTATTGAAAATTCATACTTCTCATAAAAAACAAAATTTTAGCATAAATATTTTTTGATATTATTATTTCAAATACTATATTAATATTTTCAAATATAATTTTTTAATATTTCAAAATGTTTTTATAATATTTTCTCACAAATAGAAATAAAATCAATTTTTTTAAAACAAATTTTTGAATAATAAAATGACTTTGCTAACAATTAATTGATTAATTATTTATAATTTATCAAAAATTTATTTTAAGTGGGACAATTATATATATTTCATTAATAATTTAAACATATTCATATCTGATATTTTAACAACCATGTTTTAATATTAATATTTAAATAAAAAACTTTTGTTTTTTTATGATCCATGTTTCATGTAATATACACAATCATACATATTTCTTTTAATATTATTGTGTTAAATAATTCCCCACATTAATTATTTATTTTCTAAAAGTTTGAGCTTTCTCTCTGTAATATAGGGACCAACATCCGAAAATATCATTACTGAAATTACACAACATAAAAAGGGTTAATAAAACATGCTGCTAAAAAATGGAATGGGGAAATACAACGGTCATTTGAAATAATATATAAATAGGGTTTTCATATGAGATAAAATTTTTTGGAATTGAGAATATAGCCTAGGAATAAATGTAAGATGTATATATGATGAGGTGGAGTGACAGAGGCCATTGATCACAAGATATAAAATCATAATGATTATATTAATTTTATCAAAATCCTTATCCAAAGATTTGGAAAAAATACCATCAATTCATTAGAAATAAATTTAATAAGATAAGATTTTTGTATGAAATTTATTTTACTATTTCTAAGTTATTCCTTTACCATTTAAATGGTTAAAATATACAAATATACTTAAATTAATTGAATAATTTCATCCTTTAATCAATTTCCCCATAAATATCATACCCTCCTCAAAACAATGGTTATTCAAAGGGATTTTTTTGAATTAAGTGATAAAAACTTCTTCTAATGTCTAACATAATCATCAAAAGGATGAAAGACTACATATCCTGTATTTTAACATTAAAAAATGTTTAGTATAGAAAAAGATATTTCCCCAAAAAATAGTCCTTCATATAAATAAGTACAACATTAATATAAATATCCTCATCAATAAGACCCAATTATCATCTTATGTCATTTGATTAATAACTAACATAAAAATTGTTCCCAATATTACCAAAAATGTTTAAAATCCAATAATCAAAAGGATTTGATTATGATATCTTCAATTATTAATTTAACAATTATCACCAATCAATATTAGTCAATCATAATGTTATATAATTAAAAATGTATATCCCTAAATCATATAATCTCTAAAATATGGAAATCATTTCCTTAAATAAGTGTTGTAAACCTAAAGATTCATTTAAATAAAATATAATTCCAAATACTGTTTCATCCCTTATTCATAAAAATGCCACATATCATTGTGTTTTTATTGATTTTATATGGTTCATGATGTAGTGAAATTCTACCAAAATAACATTAAACTCGTAATCACAAAATAACATTTCAAAACCCTGGTTATCTACATGATAAAACATATTTTTCCAAAATCAACATAAAATGTATCTCTTATGTTGTTTAAGTAAAAAAAAATCCCATAATAAATATGACATCATGTAGACCAGCGGTTGGAACAATAACATTTTATCTCTTTGTATGTGGGTTTATTCCGCAAAACCATGTCACATGTGGTAGGTTATACTTATAAAGAACTATATTAATATAATTCATATAATTCTCCCATAATTTTAAAATCATCCAAAACAATTATCTCAATAGAGTCAATAATAAAAAATTCACCTCAAAAGAATGTCTCTTACAATTCCACATACATCCCCAATAAAATTATCAAAAAAAATTACAAATAATATTATATGTCTAACATAAGGTTTACATGTACCTAAAAAATTAAAATAAATCCCAATGAATCATTATTCTCTTAAAAATAAAATCACCTAAATCTATAATAGCCGTACTTATTCCCTTTGGGATATGATCAACCATAAACATATAAAACAATGATAGTATCCATGACTCTTAATTTTACCACATGTGATGAAATCATAATATACAAATTCATATATACTTTTACTGTGATATTAACTGTAAGGACCCAAACATAAAAATTAAATATTATTTCGATTTTAGGCTTGAATTCATGATCATATATTTGAGTATCCTTAAGGTTTAGTGTTGTAGAGAATTGTTAAATTAAGCATACATTATGAATTATTTTATAAAAAAATGTACACTATCACATATTATTCATTTTCTCTAAAAAAGAAAAAAAATATTATATAACAAGTTTTTTCCTGAAATATCATAAAGATATTCGTCGTTATCTCATACATGTCACTAATCATCCATAAAACCCTGTGAAAATTATTTTAAAATGTGGTATAGGAAAAGAAAGTTCATTAAGGGAAATATATAATGGAAAAACTAAACTTATTTCTTCTTTAATAATTATTCAATATTTTCATTTTCTTCAAAATTTATCTTCAGGCTTAAATAAAAACATGGTTTGAAACTATTAACTAACTTTTTGAACAATTTTTTTTCGTAAAGAATATGATAATAAATATTCTTGAAAATTTAAATAAAATTATGGATCCATTAAATTCATGATAAACATATAATATTTATCAAATTGGTTATGAATTTCACCCTTATGAAGTAACGTATTTTTTTCAATAAACTATGATCTTGAGTAATCACATGGGATCATAACATAGATAACATGGTATCAAAAGAACATGGGAACAAAGGAAATGAGGTAGAAAGAAAAAACATGACTAAATAAGGAGACAATGATAACTATAATTTCAATATTACATGGTGTAAAGAGTCCCATCATAAACATTTTTTACTCCCTAAACACATATATGGCATATCTGAAAAAACATTTACTTAAAAAAATGGAGCACTATCATATTGAAAAAATATTTCTATGTACAAGATTATTTGATCCATAAAAGAAAATAGATCATAATTCATAAACATAAGAATTACCAATGAAATTAAATGAGTTATATAATATTACCTTATTTCATAAATAAAAGATATTTCTAAAAGAAATCATTTGAGAAATGAACATATGGTATGAATGACGACTTCAATAAATAAGATAATATACTAGTTATATATTCGAGGGAAATATATAAATATTTTAAAATAATTCCATCACATGAAATAGAAATATGAAGTTATTTACAAATATAATGATCATAACCTAAAGAAAAAATGGTGTTTAGAGAGATATCGTA
The DNA here is from genome assembly GCA_963277665.1 of Viscum album. NCBI lineage: Eukaryota > Viridiplantae > Streptophyta > Magnoliopsida > Santalales > Viscaceae > Viscum > Viscum album. The sequence continues at coordinate 1,628,517,772 of OY728155.1, read as the reverse complement.
AACCCATAAGAGAATCATTTCCAAATATCAAAAAATACATTCCATTTAAACATCTTCATGAAAATACATAAAAAATAAAATATGAGTGTTTATTGAACAAATAATTATATATTATAATGGATTACATGATTTGACTAACACTTACAACACTGTGAAAATCCATTAATTCCATATAAATTAAATTAAAACATTCTTATTATCTTTTTAAAATAGCGTCAAAAAATTCCGTAGAAAATATTTAAAAGTATTCCTTTTAAAAAATAGTAAAACAATTGAGGCTAAAATTTTCTTTTATAGGTCATTCACGACCATATAAATACATCAAAAAAATTATTCTATGAATACATACATGGAATGGTAATTTTTATAAAATGAATCATTATATAATATAATACAAGGTTTTTTAATGTAAATTGTTCCTGATGTAAAACATTAAATATATTAAATTGTAAAAAAAATTAAAAAAATATATAATATGGTAATAAATGACCTTTATTAACAATTTAATTGTAAATAGAATTTTTTTTGAATGATTTATAAGAACATGGGAATGGATAAAAAATAGTAGGAAGGGAAACATTAAAAGAGGGTATATTAAAGGATTTCTCTAATATTGAGTATGAATCATCTCATACATTATTTTTAATTTTGAATATTAATATAATGCTAATTATATAGTTACTTTGCAAACATATCAATTTTTATTATCCCTTTTTATTAATAATCAGGTTACATTAAATTATATAATCATTTTGGTTCATATCATACCTTTGGACAATATTGGACTATTATGTAATTAATCTCTACAGTAAGTTGAGTAACGTCATTGTAATATATATGTAAACATATAATTAATTATAATAATAGAATAATTTTAATTTTATTCCTAAATTATTATTTTTAAACAAACTATGAACATTGTTTATGATAAATGATTGGTTTTACCATTATGGAGGTGTAAGAAGGATGCACGGATGAATAAGGTTTTGATTTTTTAATGACCATGACAGAAATATGGAAATTATAATATTATATTTAGATAATTATACATATACACAAAATAACCAATTATTTATTAAAATACACTAATATATACCCTCAATGTCCAATTATTATAAAAAACTAATCGCATTGCTTCTTGGTGGTTGTAGTCCACAAATACGCTAGAATGACATAATCATTATACAATGATTTGAAGGGTAGTAAATTATATGGTGTATTTAATTTATTTAATTATATTTATATTTAATTAATATCATATATATACATTTTATACATCATTCTAACATTCTATGAGAGGTGGTTATGGAAATCATATTAAATTGGTTCACAAGGTGGTAGTCCTCTGTAAAAAAACATGATGGTATCGTTTACAATTTGATGGACAATGAGATGGATATAAGTTATTCAATTAATATCATAAAATATAATAGAATATAATAAAATTAGAGATATATATGTTATAATAGGATAATTATTGAGTAATATTTTAATGATGTGGAAAAGTAATTAACACTCAAACATTCTATTAAATGTTATACATATTCTCTGAATAATCTCTACTAATTCACAATTAAAAATGACTAAGGCTGATATTATTCTTAATCCAATACCACTAAACATATAGAGGGGTTATTATGGGAATTTATAACGAATTTCCTAAACTAATATGACTATTTTGTGTTAATAAAATAATAGTGGTTGTTCCCTTTTATATGTTAGGAGAGGGGAACTTTTAAGATTTCATAAGGCATTGAGTTAATATATATTATTTATCATTAATAAAGTCACCCAAAATAATATGTTTATAACATATAATGATTATATAACAAAATTATTTCATAAAATAAAATATTTCTATTCTAAAAAAATAATACCATTTCATTTTTTAACCCCCCGTTACCCTTTTTGGAAATTATGGCGATAATAAATTCTTTTACAATTTAGGGGTTAAGATTGGTATTAAAAAAGGTAAATTGTTTCTAAAAAGGAACTTGGTTTATATATTAAACCATATCCTAATAACTTTAAAAAATGTTATCTGTTTATAAATTTTATATCATTTAATGAAAAATTATTTTTTATATATTATCATTAATGTCAATTTTAGAACTATTCATTTAATATGACATTGAAAACAACATAACAACAACCGAATTCGAATATAATAATTTAATACATCCCAAATGTATTATTTAATAAAAACCATAATTTAAAAATAAGATTATTTTATTTTAATTTAATTAATGTATTTTGAGGATCATTTATTTTATTTTTCTATTACATTAATAAATATATTATCGGTGTTGCAGAAGCATTTAAGGTAATTATTTCACAATAAAAAGTCACAACATATTACAGTGAAAAAATAATTTATATCTCAACTTTACATTTGCAACCAAACATATCATCTATTTATTCAGATGGAAAAAATTATATATTGGAAAACAAAGAGAATCATATTTTGGATGTTTTTACAAAAAATAATAAAATGTTCTAAATAAAATAAATATGAAACCATAATGACATGTTTTAAAATCATGGATAGATATAGACAAGGGAAAAATATCCAATTTAATAAGGATAATTATCTGGTATAATTTTATATTCTTATCATATTTTTATTAACCATAATTACTCAATTTACACTTAACACATTTACAATAATTTACTACAGTTACAATTCATGATAAAAAAGTGTTATATTTAGAAAAGATGGTAAATTTGATTTTAAAAATGAATCAAATTTTAATAATTAAATTTATATAGTTAGATGATATTTATTTTATATTAGAATTTAAATCATTAAAAAATTGAAAAATTCTTTTTATATAAAAAATGGATTTTAAAACATATAAAATTATTAAATTAATTAAAAAGACTATTATTTGATTAAAATTAATATAATGGATATAAATAAATTTAAAAAATGATCTACAATATAATTTTTCTTCTTTATAATTTAAATAAAATTACGTCATTCAATAAAAATCATTGTTTTTCAATATTAATTTCGAAATCAGAATGTTCATAAACCCCTCCAAATTTTACCACAAGATTATTTTGAAATGATTGTATTAAAAATTCTTGGAATTAATTTTCAATTGAAATATATTTATGATATTAAAAATAATATTTCCAAAAATAAATTTATAAAAACAACTTTTTTATTAGAATTTTTTTTGAATAATAAAACAACTCTACAAAAAATTTGATTATTAATTTATAATATTTTATCAAATCATATATTTTTAGTAGTAAATGTAAATTTATTTCAAAAATTATTTAATCAAATTAATACCTAGAATTTTTTTTGCTATATTAAAATGATCATATTTAAGTAATAATATTTTGTTGCTTGTTTAGTCTCAGTATTTCATGTCGTATGAGATATCATACATTGTTTTATTTTTTAAAATCTTTTGGTGTTACAAAAACTATCTAGAATAGATATAATATATTCAAATTTTTTAATAATAAATTAACTTCATTATTTTTAATTATATATCCATGAATTATATAATTCTATAATATAAAAAACTCCTTATAAATCTGAATATTTATAACTTTCATAATCATTGAAATTATTATCATTAAATTAGAAATGATCTAACTCATTTGATCCTCTAAATAAAATTTTTAGTATTAAATTCCATTTATGTGAAAAATATTATTTTTTATTTCTATCAAATATTTATTTGGTATTTATTTTATATCATTCTACACGACAAGAAAACAAATAGTGGTGGGTCTTGTTTGAGGAATTTACAAAATAAAATGGACGATTTTCTTGTACTGTATAATATTGAAAAAACATTTATCTTTATCATTTTAAATATTCATATAGCTTTCAACCATTTTTTTCCTTGGTTTTTAAAGATCCATTCTAAATGAATAGTTACCATCTTAAATATTTTTTTAAAAAAAATTAATGGCCTTTATTTTCATTAAGTAAATAAAAAATGATGGGAAAAAATTCACTAATTAATCAATTAAATATAAAAATTAACCCAAATAAATTTTCAAACCCATTGGATTAAATTTGAATTAGTTATACAAGAATTATATCATTAAAAAAATAAGAAAACCATAGTTCACTGATCTAATATTGTATTTATGTAATGATTATTAATAGTTCCACATGAAAATAATAACTTCATAAAAATAAATTGAATCATTTTATTTTATTATCGCGGTTCTTTTTTAAACCCATGTAGCACATTCTTTAAGGACCACATCTAAGAATTATCACTATGTATGAAAAATCTATAACCTTTTTTGATATAATGTTGTTCTATAAAAGAAGTATTAGTAATGATAAGATTATATTCCTTTTAAATAACTGTAACCTTTTTTAGACTATCATATCCAATAATAACCTAATCATATTCAAACTCTTCACATAGGAAAACTTATAATAAGAACCAACGTATTAAATAATAAAGTACCAAATTTTCCAAAATAAAAGATTTTATATATCACTACAAATTTTACATTAACCATTTCTTAGAATACCTATTTAGTATTTATAATATTATTATCTTATTGCCTAAAATAATCTCCAAATTTTTTTATTGGTTCAGTATAGATCTAGGTACATTAATTTTAACCAACTATCACATTTTTCTACCATTTCTAAATTATTTTTTTGATAAGATTAAAAAAATATCTTTTAATATAGACACTTTATCTTTTACCATTTCAATGGTGTATTCCAACCATTGAAAAAATATTTATCCTTGATTAGAAAACTTACATCATGATTTTATGGGAAATAAAAAACCTGAATTATGAAAATCATAATACATTACTTCCTTTAAATCACAATAAATATCTAATCATACCATTGTACTATGTACATCAGTAACTCATTATTCATATTATAAAACATTGGTTTGTTTTTAAATTTGGAAAATATTATTTAAAATTGTTTTATTTCCAATGAAATTAAATTATTTAGTGATTTATATCACTTTTTAAATGATGAAATTACATAAAAAAGATAAAATATATTTTAAAAACCATTTATTTCATAAACACATCTCTTATCTTGTACTACTATCACAATGAAGTTGAAATACTATATTTTTAATTGAAACCAAATTCATAGATAATTCCTTATAAAATATTATTTAAATAAATGTCATTAAAAATAGGTATATGAATGATTTTTTTCTAGTGAATCGTAAGTAGAATAATATATTTAAATTTAACATAATATAGAGAAATCATACCTTATAATAAATATTTAAAGGTAATTTCCATATTTTCCCTTTATAAACATCATGAAAATGTTTTTATAATTGTGAATATTCCATTTCAATAATCATAGCCTATATTTTATGAAAAATAACATTGAAATTAAATGATTCAAATTTAAAAGTGATCAGTATAATTTATGCCACTTTATTATCATCACTAATGAAGTGTACACATTACATTACTCCATTAATCAATTGTGATGTGATGAACTAAAAAATCAACATGCACTAATTTAATCACCTTTTATGAAGTCACGTTCTTTAGATAATTTATATTTCAATTTATAATTCCTTTTTTACACACATCACATGTATGAGTATGATAATTTCAAATACTAAAAACATCAAGGGTGAGTTATTACATCCTGAAACAAACTTTGAATTTTTGTTCTTATATTACAATGATTTTTTTGACATAATTTATTAATCATATTCTTTTATACATATTACATAGATATTACCTATCATATATATTTCATACTACCCAATTCTAAAATAATATTAATTTGGAGTATACATTTTCTTATAAAAATCGATTACATGTCATATAATAAATATCAAGATTATGAAAAAAATACAATGATTGATCCCTTCTAATACTAAGTTATTAGTCTTACTCTAGACTTTCCCTTCCTTTTTGACAACCCCTTAGTGATTTTTTTTACGACGTCTTCAGTAAAAAATTTACTGTCTCCTTCTTTATTAATAATGATTTTTTTGAAATTTTTATGAAATAATTGTTTCCAATCATATAAGAAATATACATACAATAAAATATCCAAAAATTATATTTATCACATTATTTAGGATAAATATACACACATATAACTTGTTAACCAATTATTTTCCTAGTCTAATTGTATTGATTAAATTTTATTCACAATTAATATTCATACACTTTTAGTTATGATATATCCTTATCATCTTATATAAAAAGGAAAAAAATTATTTTTCCTGTTTTAATGTATTTATTGGGTTATGTATTAGAAACATTATCCTTTAAGATATAACTGTAATTTTCCATAAAAGACGAGAAACACATGCTATTATACCTTTATCATGTATTTCAAAAATATTATCCCTTAAAATAATAATTATATTTATTAATTATGTTTCTCAATTTCTATTTCTAATATTTTATAAAATTATACTTTTATATTGGGAACACATATAACGAGTAAACATTTTTCAAATAAGGCAGTGCCCTATCATTTGAAAAATAATAATAAATGTTTTTTTGTTCTATTGTGTAATTCATTCTGTAAAATATAAAATATTCATTTAAATCTAGACATATACTCTTTTATAGATTAATATGCAATTTATGTATATCTATATTGTTAAAAAAATTATTATATCAATCATAACCACTATCATTACTTCATAATGAAATGAAAAGTTATCCATGAAATATTTAAAATTCTTGTAGGAATCTTAATAACCATCATTTACCTACTAAAATATATATGTGAGCTATGTGAATGATTTTATCATAGGAATCATTTATCTTTTTTGATCATTGTGCATCACCATTATATGAATATTTATATCATTCACCTTGATTTGTTTTCAGATTTTTATCACCATGGTAGTCATATAACCACTCATTTATCATAGTAGTCTACATTTATCATGAAACCAACAACATTAGACATTCTCCATTATTGTTCAGTTTTTATATTTTCAGTATTGATCATTAACTATTAATTCTCCCCTTGATTATAATACTTATTAAATTTTTAATCATCCACCATAATGTTTTAATTCAATATAATTTTCTAATATATATATATATATTCTCATGTAAATGGAATAATTAAACATTAATGTTCATATAACTCCCATAATCAAAATAATATACATGACAATTTGTTTAGATTTCTCATTTTTCAATGATATAGAAAATTCATTCTTAATTAATGAATATATAGTGAATTATCTCTATAAATTTTTATTCCGTCAAAAAATTAATCATAATACTTCTACATACCTTTAAAAATTTCAGGATCATTTTATTGATGTATTATCTTAATCATCACCTAATAATTTCAACTATCACTTTTTAGTGTGGTTTCTCGCCATTCCATTTCAAAATCATATATATTAAATATTATCATTCAATATTCCCTTTTCACATTTAACTTATGCGTATTGTTCTAACATGACATTATTAAACTCATAATAGTATAAATAATAAAGCTTGAAATGAATATTCAACACCATTAGTAATCATTCTCATAAAATATTATATGATTTATGATCATCCACATCCAACCTATTAAAGTATACTATGGGGAATCATTGCCTGAAATTCAAACATAACGTCTTCAAATATCAATACTACATATCCAAAAAACATTAGATAAAAATATATAGGTATACTTCTTAGTATATATAAAATAGTAGTCACATATTTAGGTACTATTCCAACTACATCTTTTTCCACCCCAAGTACATTCACCAAGTAAATTAATTAAAATATTATTTGGGTGAAAACACAAGTATTCATATTTTAAACAATAAACATGAAATAAGATATCTTTCATCAATATCTCAATTATTATATATTTTGAATAACTACTACATAGTATTTGAAAAATTTAATATCATCAATTTTGGATTGGAAATGTTATAAAAATATTTATATAATTCATATTTTTCATTAATGTCGAGATCCAATTCTTTATAGTCTCATTCATTGGGTGATTCTATTAACATTTTAAACACAAATCCATTTTTAGTAGTACCAAACACATCCATTCCATGTGATCATAAATATTTTTGAATCCATTTTTTAAATAAATGAAAATTTTATCATTCAGTATCATTATAGTTGGACATTACATAAATAATAACATATTAATGAAAAAGAACTTTTACAAATGAACAATTAACATTGATAACACATAATAGACACATAAAGAAATATTCCCTAATGGTTCACGGGGTGTGAATAAATGTATGAATAAAAAAATCTTTTTGATAGTATTATTCAATATTTAGTAATGAATACTCAATTATCCTATTAATGTATGATTGATATAAAATTAAACAAGTGATTTTGAATAGTTCTCTTAAACTATGATATGTCTATGGACATAAAGTAGTGATTTAAAAATGTAAACAATACAATAATGTAAACTATATTTTATATATTTTGAGCGTATTTAATATATCAATTTGATTATGACCTCACACCTTTAAAAATATCATAGTCTACTTCTGTAAAATCATTCCTTTTCCCATGTATTCCATTTATTAATTTTTATGTTAATTTGTTTGGTTTGTACAATGATAAATTGAACATTTATAATTTCATTGGAGGATATATGAGGAAGTAGAAAATGGAGTAGGTGTCCATGAAATATAAAAATTTATGACATATATTTTAAATATAAGGCCTAAAGAAGGGGTATTTTCATAATAAATCCCATATTCATGTCGTAAATACCACATAGCTTGTAAGGAAAATAGAATTTCCCTTTTTACCACTTAAAATTCAAACAATTTCATATTCCACATCTCTCAATTATGATGTGTAGCTGCAATAGTGGTATATTCTTACCCTCTTCTCTTCACCTAGTATTTTAGTGATCTCCTCCATTTAGTGTTGGATTCATGTGTCATTCATCCTGATCGATCATTGTTGGTATGTTTATGATTCACCTTCCTTATTTTATGAGTTAATCTCTAAATATTGAATGATATCATCTTGAAAGATTATATTTCCCATTTTCATATACTTTTTCCATTTCTTTTACAATCAAATTATATCCCTAATTAGTGGATGATAATATATAAAGATTATTCTATCCATATTACCAAGTTTGTTAATAAATATTAGTTAAATTTTTAGGTGTTTAAATTATATCGTTATTGTAATGAATGCATGATCATTAATTCATTACTACTAAAATATGAAATGTCCTTAATTGATCACCTAGTCATATAATTGGAATTATACGTTACATTGGTAACAAGTTATAGGTTGAGACCTCAACCAGAACAATCCCCTTTAGAGATTTATATTAAATTTCTTGATGACTTATTTTTTCAATGTGAAAAAAAAACTATTATATTTATCATCCTTTGTTAGTGAGGTGTTTATATATTGAATTTATGAATTGAGATGTGTAAGGGACATGCCTATGGACCACTTGAGAACATTAAAACGAATTATATAAAATTTTAATGGTATGTATATGTCTCTTAACCACTATTAAATGATATAGTAGAATTTATATATCACATTTCCCATTTCTTATTACTCTATATTAATTTCATGTGAGTGATACCTTTTATTTATTAAATTTAATTGATGTGATTCAATCCTGATTTGTTTTCTATAATTGACTTGAAATTCTTAATTTATTATATGAAATATTTTACGTGATTTATTAAATTGCTTATGTTTCAATAATGGGAATGATGTTTCTTATAGTGAATCATAAATGAAGGACAATATTTTCTTTAATGAATCATTTGAATTAATGGATTTCACATTTTTTGTTGAATATATAAAATTAACAGAAATTAATTTCCATGTCTGTTATGTGGAAATAAGTGCATGGTGTTCCTTACTCCGTATAAAATAACTATTGTTTATAGGAAATCTAGAATATCTTGAAGTAGGTAGTGTTGGATGAGTTTCTTGTGATGTACCAGATCCAATGTTTGGATTGTTAAATCAAATTATTTTCCTTTTTTATAATTACATTCTCATTTTGTCATTATATACATGCATACAAGATTAGTTATATACATTGTTGGTAGTGTCCGTATAAGTTTTACTTACACCCTATTTAGGCCACTAATTATAACATTAACAGACACTAGGAATGTATTTTTGGATATGGAAAAGCATCATATTATTTTTCCATGAATCTCAATACAAGAACAGAGAAAGATAGTATAGGAATAAGCGTGTTTTTGCAATTCTATTAGTGGGAGATTTCATTATTTTCATGTTTTTTTATAATATTTATTGTGTTTTATTCTAAATCCCATTTTTTATAGCACCATGAAATAAATAATTTGTATGTGAAATGAGATATTGATAATGATTGATTTCATTTATCAAGATGATATATTTACACTACTAAATATTATATTCTTTATTTTTTTGTTTTAATTATATATCGCCACTATGTTCCACTCTTATATAGATAATATATTCTCACCACTATAACCATAATGGACTGTCACCTCTAGTCAGAAATCTTTGGAATGCATAGAGTTGAACATGATGCCATGTGCCCAACCGAGTCCAGGTACATATTATTTTACTAGACCATGGAATTCACAAACTGTTATAAAATCTAATTCCTTTTCATTATTTTCTTAATATATTTTTTTCTAAATAGGATACTAGGATTTTTTGGAATCTAGTAATGAGTCTATTCCTATGATTAACTAAGAAATGTACTAGGAAAATTTATAGTTACCATGGATGAGAATTTCTGTTCTAGTTTATTCCTACAATACTGGTACTGATTTCATCCCTATGAAATGCACATGAATTTGAGAATTTATTATAATTTTGGATTTTATAATACACATGGTTTTTTATGACAATTAAATGTTTTCTTAGGAACCATTATATTCATATTGAGAATCACATGCCAAGCATATTTCATTATATGTTGATTACATTATAGTATTACTGGATATTTGATGTTGGTGCCTGATGGGAAATATTTTATAATAATTAATGATTCAAAAAGATAAAATAGATAGTTAATTTGTTAATTAAACTATCTTCACCAATCTTAATAGAGCTTAACCACATAGTTATATTTTGGAACCTTATCTAACCAATTAAAGAATTATTTTTCCATAGACCATTTGTTTCATCTATAGAAACATTTTTGGTTGAAATTAAACGGAATTAAATTTCATCATATAAGGTCTATGGATATCTATAAATTGATAATGTGGATCCATATAATTAAACCATAAAAAATGACTTTTTTACTCACACTAAATGCTAATTAAAAATTATAATGTATTGGTATTTATAAATTTGTAATAGAAGTGGAATTTAAAAAAGACATGATATATAAAAATATTCTAAATTGAAATTATTAAATGAAATAGATGCCATTAAAGGGGTATACCTACTGAAAATTACTGAGTTTTTTCACGCAATTTAATGCAATAGACACTCCATATACTAGAACCTCTTTTATACGATATGATTTTATGCCCAAGACCTATCAATTGATGTTGGTGTTTCTATTTTATCTTATGTTCCTTTATAATCATATAAGGTACTGAGAACTTGAATTAAGAGAATGATGATTGGTATTGATTCTTATATCAAATGTATTTTTAATTGGAAAATATTTTTTAATAGATCAATTTTGTTTAAAAAACATGTCTGATACATGTGTTTAGAATTGTTGATATTTTCCACCATGATAAAAATAGGTCGAACACCAGGATGGTGGAGATAGCTATTCTATATAGGTGGTGGTACCTAAACTACTAGTATTACCTCATATAATTCCACATACGGAAACTCATTTTATACATGATATGGTATTTGATGCTCAGTTTTTAGTGGGAATCCAATCATTAATGAAATCCTTATAGATAGCCCCATGACTTTCCCCTACTATGGAAGAGTTGACAAGATTATTTCAAAATCATCATCCCCATACATTCCCAAGAAATGAGGGCCTCCAACTTGTTGATTCATGGATAAATGACACAATGTCTTTCTTCTATCATCTAGAAACACCTACCTGGAGGAGGGTTAAGCTTGAAGGTTATAATATTTTTTGATCCAACAATTATTTTTGGGAATTCATAAATCATGAATTTTATCATTATGATATGTCATTGATATATTTCAAATATATATTATTTGATTACATCTACCCATAGACATTGAGAGACAAATGATATAAGGAATTTTTTATTTTGGAGTTGGCTACTTTGTCATTAATGGACTATATATCCTACTTCACAGTTCTCCAATGATTTGTTCCTACTTATTATAGTGATGATTTTACTTTAGTGATGATGATTATTGTTTTATATTGGTAAACTATGCATTCCAAGGATAATGTTTTTTTCATGACTACCATATCTAAAAGTGTGAACTAAGAACTCCTCTATCAGAATAACCTGAAAAGGTATTTAGGTGAATCTAATGATATTTTAGTTCCATAGAAGGATGGTAATTTATCTATTGGTGGAAACCATTATATTGAGATTTCTCATGGGGGAAATAGTAGTCACAGTGGAAACCCATATATCCATGTGACATTTCATGAGTGTTGAATTCTATGACACATGAAATGACATTATAGTAATGACCTAGTGGAGTTCTGTGATTTAATTAAAATGGGTCATATTCAAGAGATTTGTGGAACCATTCATTTATTGGTTTTTATGATAGGTTTATAATTATCCCTATGTTCAATAGCACAATAAAAGGCTCTATATTAGGCTGATATCTAAAGTACTAAATTCATTTTATGTTGAGGAGGTATTTAGGAACTTGTATTGTAGAAATTTAATGTGCATTTTTTATATAGAATCATGGATTATGGTTGTCAAGTTGTAGCTAAAGATCATGAATAAGGAAAAATATATATATATATATATGATTGCCTAAAATTGATGAGTATATTGTTTTTCCATAAATAGTTCATGGTCTGAATATAATGGTATCAACTTTAATATATAAATCCTTTGATATAGGTGCTTCACATTCTCTAGTATATGTTTCTATATGGGAAAATTGTGACATTGAAATGATTACTTTTTGAAGTATTGAATCTTGATACTCTGTTGGGAGTGTGAAATATAATTATTTTCATATTAAACAGTGTTTACCTTAAATATTGATAGCTATTGTTACTCCAAGAATCATCTCTTCTTTGAGATGCAAGGTTTTGGAATCATTCACTAAATGGACTGGTTAGTGCACTATCAGTCCTATAATGATTATTCTGATCATGGGTGTTGTTTTCACTACTAGAGGGTGGTATATATATTCATAAATTTTAATTTTATGTAAAGGAATGTCAAGATAGACCAGATCATCATGGGATGGCTGGAGTGATACACAACATTTCCAATTTCTTCTTAATGAAAAGGATCATGTTGGATAGAATTTCCTCCAATGATGGAATGTTTTAGGGACATCAAAACTGATGAATTTTATGGGTTACCACCAAGGATATAGTTAAAATTTTATATTGATATATCTTCATGAGTGTTAATGGTATCTATTCCTCTATACATAATATTATTTTTTTATTGTTATGAAATCAATATGTTTTGAGTGGACCTAGAATCTAAGGGTTTTATATGAACCTAAAATTAAGAATAGGGAACTCTCATTCTATTAACCAAGAAAGAGAATAAAACAATAAGGATATATATGAATATCAAGAAATTGAGGCATCTTACCATTAAGAATATTTTCCCTTAACATTGTAAAGATGACCTCTTCAAGTAGCTCTGAGGAGAGTGGGTCTTGTGGTAAATAGATTTTTGTTCCAGTTATCATTAGATATGAGTTATTATTTTAGATATACCATGTTAAATTTTTTTTATAGATATAACATGTCATATTATTAGTTCATGTAGTTTAGTCATAATAATATTCTAAAAATTTTATTGTACTTGATTAAAAAATCAACAAAAATTTGTATCTTTTATAGAAATTTTCCTAGATGATTTTTTTTCAAACACAAAAAAATCATGATGGGCACCTTGATATCATATTGAGTACACTGAGAAAGAATATATTTTATGATAATATTAAAAAATGAATTTTTTGGATAAATAATGTTTACTTACTTGGTCACATTTACTCTGAGGAATGATTATCTATGGATCTATAGATGGTGAAATCATTTGTTTCTTGAGATAACCAAAATAATGTAATTAACATCCATATTTTATTTGGAAAATCTATATATTTCGATCATTTTTTCAAATTTTCTCAATCCTTTTAGAACCTATTATGGAATTGAAAAAAAAACTGATAAATTATTTTTGGTTGGAAACATGGGAAAAATAATTTCGTGAGATGAATAAGAACTATTTTAACAGAGAACAAGCATTACACACATTACAAAACTGTATCGAAGGACTAACCTTGATCTTATAAGTTTTTAATAAGTCCCCGAATGGGATTGAAATCATTGAAATCGTAGTGCATCACCCATAAGAAAAATTAACACCAACATCTTCAAGACAAAACATCATCTGCATATAATGGTTCAAATTTATTTTCATTATGGATCATATATAATTTAAAAAACTTCATATTATATATCTTAAAAAATTAAAAACATCAAGATTTTTTTAGAACCTATCTCTTAATCTCCAGTATTTTCAATACCTGGTGTTGTGGTTTATGTTTCTTCTCTAAACTAAAATGAATAATTTATGGATACTTTCACAAGAAAGAAATCTAAAACCTTTCTTTCACAATAAACTGAGATATCACATTAATTTTTTCAATAGATAAAAGAATAACCTATGGAACTGTTCTGAAGGTAGACATCATATACTCTATAAAAAATCCAAGATCCTAATGAAATCATGCCTTTGTTTCCCACCTCTTCCCTAACATAATGACCCACATGGCGAGTAAAAGTGAGCTAGATTACCTATAAATGATAATTTCATCCATACTTGACACTGAATTCTTGAATCATTACGACTTAAGAACTACCAGTTGGGGGAAACAATGGATGTATTTCGTTATTGGATCTATATTCATTAAACATATCTTCAATACACATATCTCTTAGAGTTGAGTGGAATTATTATCTCAGTGTTGATCCTGATACTTCATGAGATTGTTAGGGGAGTAAATGATTATTTTTGGGCCTTAGGAATTAGAATGAAATAGGACATTATACTTGATGATTTATTCATAGTGTATGAGTCTTTTAATTTGAGGAGTCATTAGCATAATTATCTTATACATGATCTTGAGCAAGTTTGACATGTCTCTGAATTGAGTTCCATGTGACTCTATTTATTAGGGGAACAATGTGTTGTACACATGAAATATAAATTTATTTAATACATATTTAATTATAGTTACTTATACCTCATACACTAGAGGTGGGTTTAAAAACATCATTCCCTCAACTTTGATCTTATAGATACACCTAGTAATGACAACATGGTTGTTGATTATTTCATAAGGGTGAATCATGAGCAAGTTATTCTAGATTGTTTTAGAGAGTATATTTTAATGAACTATATTATTAATTTTAAATGGAAGTTTGTGAGTCCCCTGGGAATCCTATTCTTACATAATTAGCCGTGAGAAGATAACATCTTTATTTAGTGAAGATGATGTATTTTTTTATCCTGATGACTTGGTCCTCAAGGAAAGTGTTTTAGGGAAATTCCAACTTATAAATTGGGTTGTCAATGAGGATGAGATATTGAATATACATAGTTATTTCTATCATTAAGGATAAATGTGATATATGATCATATGAGGATCACATGCCTCCAAATGGATGATATATCATGTATATACCAAGATGTAACATGACATAATCCAACAATATTTGTGGCATAATTTGAAGATGGATATATCAGGTTTTGTCACCTAGAGTTCCACATATCAATAGGTGAAGGTAAAACAATAATCACCAACTTGTATTTTACAACTAATAATTATCACAGAGTGGAAATGGGATGATGTCACTATGGTTTTTTGAAATGGTCTATGTGAAATTCCCTTAATGTAGTGATGTTGTGTGGGTTATTTTGGAAAATATGAAAAAGTTAACCCACTTATTTCTTATATGGGAGGCCATAAAAGTTGAATAACATTGAAGTCTCTACATTATAGAATTTATAGGCCTTAACTGAGTTCTCCATACCATTCTATCATATCAGGATGCTTGATTTAGTTCATGCTTCTAGAAATGGTTTTATAAGGTTCTATGTTAATGGGCGCGTCTGTGTTTAGACTACCCCGTACTGACTGATGGTCAGTTTGATCATACTACATAGGTGTTTGGGGGAATGATTTGGAGATTTATCATTGAATATTTAGGTTCATGGGAAATACATTTTCATCTTAATGATGTATATTTTAATTATAGTTTCCATGATACTATATAGTTTGAACCTTATGTGTCCCTATATGTTAAGCTATACCAATCACTTATGCTATTCTTATAGTCATTTAGGGAAAGGGTACTAGGAATATGTCACATTCAGGAGACATATGTCCAGGTAACAAATATCAAAAATCTTATAGATATAGAACGATCTAGGATGAAGTCTCAACTGGATCATTACCACTCCTTTATAGTGTTTGAGGTGGAAGATTGTGTATTCTTGAATTTTTTTCCTAGATTTGGTATCCAATGAATAAATAGATAAAAAAATTATTTCCTAGAAATTTTGGTCTATTTGATAACATG
Source organism: Viscum album (assembly GCA_963277665.1). NCBI lineage: Eukaryota > Viridiplantae > Streptophyta > Magnoliopsida > Santalales > Viscaceae > Viscum > Viscum album. The sequence continues at coordinate 1,628,501,088 of OY728155.1, read as the reverse complement.
GAGTGATTTGAGCCAATGGAATATGGGTAAGTTTTAACTCATGGGTACCAATCCATGCATGGTTTATTCAATGTTTAACAACATCATCAATATCATTCTCTCCCATACCATTCCTTTGTTATTGAAATGTTAAGTTATATGTTGGGTTTTCCTTTGGTTATTACCCTATTAATATATTTTATTGTATCATAAAGGATCTATATCATATGTTATTTAATTCAAATTGGATGGTATGGATCTATGACCTTGTATTATAAGAGACATGGAAGAGTGGGGATGTCATACGTGCTTAATGGCATGAGTTATTTTTAGATTATATTAAACCACCCTATGATAAGAAACTTGAGACGTGTTCTTTTCATGTGTAGGATATAAGAACCCCAATTTTCAAGGTATGTTCTATAATTTTTAAGTTCATTCATATTGTTTGGACCATGGATGATGGTTCTTTAATCTATTTGGGGAGGATCGTTTAAGGAAAGACAAATGGAGTGGGATATTATCTTCGAGAAATAATTATGATGTACATTCTCAATTTATATTGAAAAATATCAACATTCACTATAAATTTTCATTGGTAGACACCATTATTTTGTGCGGACCCTGTGAAAGGGAGAAAAATATCATAAGTTCTATATTTATATTTTTAATACCATTTGGACTATAAAATAGGGAATTTTTTTTCTTACTTCCCCTTATAATTTTAAAATAATTTTCTCCCTCCTCCTCCATCATGTCATGTACCTAAAATTGTAGTGGATTGATCCTATCTTCTTCCCTTATCATAGGTTTTAAGGTAGATCCTTTGTGCATTGTACAATTGAAAAATGATTCCTATGATTTGGTCAACCTTAGTAGTTCAGGATTGGAATTAATTATTTCCTAGGTTTCTCTTATCATATTGAATTATATCTTCATGTGATCTAATAACCCTTTTTCTATGTTTTTTTTATTTCCTCATTTTCTCTCCATATATACTGAATTAAATTCCTTTATTGGAAAAGGATTTTTTTACCATACTATTGTAGGTGGTCTATATCATTTCGCTAAAACATTAGTTATTTATATCTTTTTCAACCTAATGCCACATGTTGGGCCATCCATGTGTTTCTACAAAAATATATAACATCCTTAATTGATCACATGGTCAATGAATTAAAATGGTATGTGAAATTGGTAAATGGATAGAGATTCAAAACATCAACGTAAATGTAATCATATGGTGGATTTGATTAAATTTCCTAATGAAATGCATTTCAATTAAGACTAAAACACCACTAAGGTGTGTTCAGATAACCCATGGTGAATGAGTTGATTTTATATTTAATTGATGAATTGAGTGGAGGTATAAACCTACCAACTGACCACATGAGTAATTATAGATGAATTAAATAAAATTTGAATGGGATTCCAATGTCACTTAACACATTTTAAATGATGTAGTGGTAGATAGATCTTACATGGAACCCTTTCTTATATCTCATTTGTAATATGTATTTGGTGATATATCAATTTTATTAAATGAAACATATGACATTATATCATGCTCAAATTTTGTACCATATAATTAATTCATTATTTTTTATTATAAATAAATGACATGAGGATTCTTATTTAATATTTATAAACAATCGACATGAGATTCCTTCTCATGAATTTGAATTGAAGGACATGAGATTTTTTATTACTTATTTGGAATTAATGAACATGATGTTCCTAATTAAATATAATAAATAAACTTATATGAAGTAATATATGGTATATGTGGAAAAAATGGTCATGATTATTGTTAATCATAATAAAAATAATAATTATATATATGAATTTCATAATATTCTGAATCATGTAGTGCTGGATGGATGTTCTATGTTGAACCCAAGGAAATGTGGGTTATTATTAGTTCATTTATTCCACTTTTTTATTATTACCTTCAAAAAACACACATATATATACTTAGAAACTATATTAGTCATAGACACCACTAGTGGTGGACTATATAGTTTTATACACATCCTATTCTAGACACAGATTTGTACCCATATAGATATCATGGATATATGTTTGGGAACGGGAAATATATCAGATATGGATGCTTGAATTTATGTACGTGGATAGAGTATGGATATATAAGAACAAGAATGTTCTAGCAATTCTATTTGATATAAATTTTTACCTTTTATATGTTTTCTCTAGATTGTATTTTATTTTATGATTTATACCAGTTTTATATAGAATTGTGACATCATCATTTTGGATATGGGACTTGATATTGGTTATCACTGATTATTTTTATCAGGATGATCTACCTAGGCTATTCATTATTATATTATAAAAGGTGTGAACCGATGGGTCCATAAGGGGCTCTCATCTGCTTGGGTTTTCCCCCATCGCCGCCTGCCTCTCTTTTACCTCAGGTCATCTCAGTGTTCATCCTTGGCATTGGATAGGTGGCTTGGGTGGTTTCTATTTCACTGTGAAGTCATGTGACTTTGTGGACTCGGCTATATCGGCATTTTTCATCAAGGATGGCCTTATTCTTTCCTCAGTCCCCTTCCTAGGATAGGGTTTCTTCTGGCAGTGCGGTGATGATGCAGTGGCAGAGATCCATTCTCTGCAAATGAGGATTACTACCTCTCCTATAGTGTTTGCGTCATCTTTCCATTGTGGTCTATGTGGGTGTTTGGATAGTGACGATGTGACTTTCATTCTATTCTATGGTGAGTTCTTTTTCTGGCGATCTATGGAGCTCGTGTGGATGGCGACATGGTGATGTTTCATGATTTTTAATTTTTTTCTTCGTACTTTGTTTTTGGATTTGGTTCCTGTTGTTCATGTATTGTATTTGGTTTTGCAATTTATTTTGGGATTCCTTCTATGGTTATGGTTTTCCATGGGGTCTGGCACGATTGGTGATGTCTTCAGGAGCTTTGTTGTCTTGGTTATCGCTTAGTGTTGGTGTGGGCATTTTTCGTTCTTTTTTGGGATGATTATCTTACTTTGGTCAAGGATTCACTACTATGTTCATGTTTGAATTATTATAGACATAGGATGAAGAAGATTGTTTCTACATTCATTGTGAATGATGGTGCTACAATGCTTTGGAGGATGTCAGTAAGAATTGAATTTCCATGGTTCCGTGATCTGTGTTGAAGATGCTGCTTTTTTGCTGTTGAATTTTTCTGTTTTTCTGTAACCAACACACTATATGGGTCTACTTTAGATGAGGTCTAGAGAAGGAATCTTTCACCTTTCATACCATTCATATTTCGAACTTCAAGAGGTTTTGGATATTCCATCGATACTAGGCCTGTGCAACTACGCATGGGACAACTAGTCGAGTGGTCATTCAATAGTGAAGGCTTATCATCACGTTGTATTGGCTTGTAAGGGGTAGATCATGTAGTCTTGTTCTGAGTAGTACTATTTCATGGTTGTTTTCCTTATTTTAATGGTTTTGTGGTTTCTCACTTTTCCCTCTAAAGTGTTTTGATAATATAAAAGTTAATTTTCTGTCATATTATACAATCTATTTTTTATTTATATATCACTATTGTGTTGTACTATAAAAAAGATGGTATTTTCTCCCAACTATAACATCTTAGAAAATAATAGATAATAGGTAGCCTTTAGTATAGGGTGATATGTTCTTGAGTCCATATATCCAGTTGAATTAGTTTTCATATTAGTGTGTTAGACCCATGAAATCAAACCCTTAATAATTTATAACACTTTTTCAAATAAATAATCAAATTGATCATAACCAATAAAATTGATTATATATTAAACCATGGTATATGTTAAATAATATCCATCATCACCATATTGAAAAAATATATATTTACCATTATAATTTGGAATCATATTCCAATGATTTTTGGGTGTCTTATTTTTCATTCCATTTAATTCCCTTAAATTTTAATTCTCCTCCGTTATGTTCTCTATAAACCCACTTATTCATAAATTACGTTTAAAAAACTATATGGAAATTGTATTTTTTATATATGATCCATATCTCATATATCTTTATAGTGTTTTTGTAACAACTTCAGATTATTATTAGATTGATTTTTTTTTTAAAATTGACTGGGTTATTATATTGTACACTACACCACAATTAGGATGTACAATATGCAACAAAAACTTAACTAATGGTGTATAAAACACTTTGAATGGATTTTGTTTTACAAAAAATCATGTTAATTTTATATAATTCATTTCATTTAATATGGAGTTTATGTGAACAACTAAATATTATTATGTTACCTAATAATCATGTCATTATAATGGCCAATATGAACAATAGTATTTTTCCTCAGAAAAACTATTTAAATATAAATATGTGAGTTTATAAAATAATAAAATAACTCTTAACGGTTTTATATTAATGTATTATATATGTAATATGTATGTAATATATTCAATACAATTATAGTAAATCATCTATTTTGTTTTATAGACATGATATAGGATGAAATTCAAATATTTGGATAAAAGAATTATTTTATTAAAAATGTAGTTTTCTATTCTTTTGATGGCGCAAATATTTTAAATATAGTTATTGGAACTTTTATTTATTATTTATTACAAACAAAACATCTTTATTTTGAGGAGGAATATAATAATTTACATTAAATTAATTTTAGATAATATTTATGATATGTTTTATGTTTGATGAATTGAAAAAATTACTAAATTTTCATTGAAGAAAAATTTTATCCTTGAAATAATTTATATTGTTAAAATATATTATTGAATTTTTTTAAATGGTAAATAAAATATATTTTTATTAGTTAATATAATTTAGTTTATTGGTATTATTTTAACAATAAACTGAGTTGTAAAAACAATTCTATCTTTTGTTATGTTTTAACTTTTAGAAATCTGTCTCTCATTACAAAAAATGAGATTAAATTTAAATAAATTAATGCAACTTATGTGTTTTGGATTTTGAAAAATGGATTCCATATTTGAGATTACTCGGTCAAAATTCTGTAAATATATTTAGGATATTTTGTGAATTATAAATAGTAACGTGAGTATTTTTTATAAATACGGTAAAAGGGTAAATTGACTAATTAAGAGTAAGAATAATTTTATAAAATTAGCCAAAACCAGTATTATTATAATTGGATGATTAGGATTCGACATAAAGAATCCATTGGTTGAAATGATATCCATTATAACCCACTTGGATTAGATTACGTCATTTAATATATATTATTTATTAAAAAGATAAATATTCCTCACTCAAATTTTATTATTTAAATAATTTTTAATATAATTTTTTACCGAAGATAAATTTGATTATAAATAATAATTTTAAAAATAAATTAATTTTATTTATCTTGATATTTTATGTATAATTTTTAAGAAATAAATAATTACATTAAGGTTTTATATATTGATGATGCAAAAATTATTTAATTATTAAAAAATCAGTAATCGAATTTTTATTATAATGACAATAACCATTAAAAGACACAAAAACTTGGCCAAATCTTATTTCTAAAGTTTATCTTGACCATAATCATATAGGGGGAGATTTATTTACCATTTATAGCCTTATAAAAGATATTATGACAATTATAATATATTATTTAAAGTGATGTTAAACTTGATATATTTTTTTCATAATCATTATAACTTTCTTAATGATGTATTTTACAGAATATATATTTGATTATAAGTTTTTATTAAAGTATAGTATCTGTATCTTCATTATAGAGGTTTTTTCTTAATCTTTACAAAAAAAATATTATATTAAATAATTACACAAAACGGATGCAGTAATTAATTTATTAATGGAAATATCAAATTATTGTTACTAAAAAAACTAAAATAAGTATTTTATGGTATATTTAATATATCAAATAACATTATAGATGACATTTTCTAAATATATATTTAATAAAATATTTTTTCCTAGGTTATAATATTTTCTTGATATTTATTAAAAATACCTTACATGTATATTATCAAAATTACACTACTGATATTTTGTCAAAATAATGTTTTATTAAATTATTTAAAAAAATAATATATTTTTAAAAGTATAAAATAATTAGGTGTTCCTGAAAAATGCTCTATATTTTTAATATATATTCTAATTGACATTAAATTAGTAAAAATTGACACTATATGTAACGCCCCGACCCCAGCTGCCCAGAGTCGGTGCATTAATTACATAACATTGGCATGATCACAAGAAAGATCAAATCCCGAAAGACCGATTGGTTTAGTAGCCTTGGAAACACTAGATATAATCATAAAGTTTTACATTACATTTCAAAGTGAAAAACTACTACTACAACAAAGTCTTCATATCCACACTATTAACCCCTCATAATATCCCTGCAAGTCATTCATAATTTACTTCTTCACTACCTGGGAAAAATAAAACATAAAAAAGGGGTGAGCTCAAATGCCCAGTAAGGATAACAATATAGCGGAACATTCAAAATAAGCATAAACATTTAAGGCAATGAATTACTAAAACAAAAGCCTTTTAAAATTGAACTTCAACATAGTATGGCAAAAGTAAAATGAAATAATGCCATTTACTTGTTCACATGGATATTCTACTAATCGAATAATCACATGCAATATCAATAACCACTTTCATAATGTTGGAATGCATAATGCCAGACTATCATAACCACATAGCCAAGGCCTCGTGCCAAGACTACAAATAAGATTTTGTCAAGGCCTTGTGCCAAGACACTAGTTTGTCTCATGAGACCTACCGATGCATCGAGGAGCTATAGCGGGCTCCACCCGTCACTTATTAAGTCCAATGCATTCCCATATGAAAAGGTTTAAACATAACATAAACATTCGTATTAAAACTAGCATACGAAATGTCAATACTTTCACAATAAACTATGAATGGTATAAAAATAGCACATCCATAGTCAAACATATCACAAAACCTTCAATACAATATAGAAGTTTTGTATCATAATAAATCAACTTCAAATAATCTTAAAATCCATCAAAGGATGTTGACATAGATGAAATCAAAATTCTTTTTAAAGAAATATCTCCTTTTATTTTGAAATCATTTAAGATCCATATAAAATAAAACATTTTCTTTGAAAATATTCTTATAAGCTTGTAAGGAAAGCTTTGAAGATTTTATAACGGTGTAAAATAACCGCACCCGCCGTATAAGTTAAAAAAAACATTCTTACCTCAATTCTGTCGAAAAGGTTAAAAAGGACCTTGTTTTGAAAACGACGGAAAGATTCCTTTATAAACCTCTTATAAAAAGTCAAACAAGGGTATAAATGACTTTAACCCATATTCTTGTAAATAGTAAAAATGTTTTGAAATACATTTTGAAGAAACATGGATGTGGATGATAACGAGATCCCAGTAGATTATTACGTATAAACAACCTCGGATAAAGAAGAGATTGTGAAATAACCCTTACCTTGTACTTTTCCTTTGTTGGGGTAGGTTAACCTCCTGTATAATGGTGAAATAATTGTTATTAAATTATACAAGAATCATATACATTAATATGATATCATATATGATCTTTTAACATTGCTTTATTAATAATATCTTAGTATTATCGTCGTTTCGGGTGATAATCGATTCGTTCTTCTTAAATGTTTGGTTACGTAAGACATGTTTGTAATGGATAGATTATATCTTATTCATAATCAGAATGATATTAACATTATTTTTAACCCTAAAATGAGAATAATACTTGAATGGATATGATGGAGAATGAATCTTATCGCGTTCGTGGAGACGGTAGTCCGTACGTACGCACGAACGAAAATATCATTCTTTTGATATTAAAATAATATATAAATGGATGGTATATCATATATACAGAATAATTAATATGTTATATTTATTATTTACATGAGTTACACATCATTATTATACCCATCCAAATAATAATATATTGAATAACAATTACACCACGACGTGGAGACGGTAAGCCGTACGTACGCACGTATGGTGACATGTTATTCAAAGGGTGGATAGAATACTGAATATGGTTGTACCATACTTATAATAACATCACAGTATATGTGAGATACTGGAGTTATTATTTTAGAATGGTAAGAACAAAGGAAGAAGAAGTGGAAGAAGAAATGAACTTAGAAAAGGGTGGTGAAATCATTACCTCTTCTTCGGGTTCTTCCTTTTGATTTGATCAAAAGGGCTCCTTAGGTTGGCTTTCTAATCAAACTAAGGCCTCTAGGTTGTAGTGAGGGATGTTGGGAGATTATTTGGGCAGAGTTTGGCCGAACCAAAAGGCTTTGAAGGTGTGAAGAAATGAGAAGGAGGAGTGCCCTTTTATAAGAGGGGTGAGGGGCACCTTTGGAAAAGCTAGAAATATTAATTTATAATAAATTCATATTCGGTTTCTAAAGGCTCCAAAGTTGACTATTCAAAGGATGAGGTGGGGATAGGTCGAAAACAACTCATCCAATAGAATTTAGACAGGTTTGGGTACTTATATTAACCATATCATTAAGTATTAACTCTAAGTTAATTAGTTTCACTTTTACAATGTCTCTTTGTATTTTTATATAATATGGTTAATAAACTTACTATATACATCCAAGCGACCCCCAAGTGGTCCATTAATGAGTAAACTATCATAATATAAGTCTCTTTGCCGAACCTTAGATTTTTAGGAATTTAATAACAATTAATAATATAATATTTGTTTTAAGAACTCTTTTATGTCAATTTTGACACTATTCAATAGTTGATTTTTTTGAAACTCCTAACAGATTGATTACTTCGAAAAAAGTCAATTAAATCAATCCTAATATATGATATTATCATATAAAATTAGTTTAATTCATTAAAAGTTTCATATTATAATTATTTGGGTATTTATAATATCAATTATTTTAATTTTTCACTATTATAGTAATTACTGCATCATCATTGTGTCATAAATAAAATAAATTATTCAATGTCTAAAAATTATAAATAAAATATCATTATGTAGGAAATCTGTTTATCTTTCTAATGAATATTTATAATCTAAAATCCAACATGTATAACCCTATGTAAAAATTGTTCTTCTAAAAGATGTAAGCTTATGCCATTTTTATTTTTATTTTAACTTTATTAATATAATGTGTCCCTACCACATACAAGTGGCTCCAAGGGGTCCCCAAATTGACCCAAGGATGCCCATGGTCGGGTATGTGTCCACCAATAAGGTTAGGACTCGTTTTAGGGTAATTTTGTATTATTATAATATTATTTTTTTAACCCTTATTTACCGGATTTACCCTTTAACCATGGTAAATAAAATATTTACCGCAGTAATTATTCAAAATGTCTAAAAATAAAAGTTACCTATTTACACAATTTGAACATCCTGATTCCAAATATGGAATCCATTTTCCTAAATTCAAAACACAGAAGTGGCAGAAATTAATTTAAAATTAATTCCCGCTGTCAAAACAAAAAGCGTGTTTTTAAGAGATAATAACTATCAAAAGATTGACACTTGTTTATGTTCGGTTTAATTGTAAAATTATGTCCAATGACCAACATTATATTAAATGGTAAAAATATATTCTAAATATACTTTAAAACTACTAAAATTCATAATTTATCACTATTAATTATTTTGATTAAAAAAGTTGTTTTTAATTAAAATTTAGTAATTTTCACTATTCATCAAAATATGAAAGTTATCCGAAAAGTACCAAAATTTCACCTTAGGCTAAATTCGATATTTCGAGTCCAAAAATGAAGTCCATTTTCAAATATAAAATATATATAATTTCAAAAATTAGGTATTACTATTCACAACGGCTAGTTTAATTAGTTGTGGTGTGTGTTAGAACTCGAGGTTGCGTACAACACACGCTATCGCATTATTCGAAGGAAAACGTACCGTAGAAGCTTGGGGTGTTACATTCTCCCCTCCTTCAAATAATTGCGTCCTCACAATTTCTAGGGTATTACTGCATAAAAAGACTCGGGTGGTTCTTCATCATAAGTTCCTCGGGTTCCCACGTTGCCTCTTCCATCTTATGATTTCTCCACAAAACTTTTACCAGACGCGTCGTCCGGTTTCTCAGTACTTGTTCTCTTGTATCAAGAATCCTGACGGGCTCTTCGCAATAAGACAGATCGGGTTCCAGTTCTAATTCCTCATAGGTGAGTACATGCGTCGGATCAGGCATGTATTTTCTCAATAGAGATACGTGGAACACATCGTGAACTTTGGAGAGACTTGGCGGCATTGCCAATCGGTAAGCTACAACCCCAATTCGTTCTAGAATTTCGAAAGGTCCGATGTACCTGGGACTCAATTTACCTTTCTTACCAAAACGTATGACTCCCTTCCATGGAGATACCTTCAGGAAAACATGATCACCGACTTGAAATTCCAAATCCTTCCTTCGATTATCGGCATAGCTCTTCTGCCTACTTTGAGCTGCTTTAATGTGATTTTGGATTACCTTCACCTTTTCCACCGTTTCCTCCACCAGTTCTGGGCCTACAAGTTTTCTTTCACCAACGTCATCCCAACAGGTTGGTGTACGACATCTCTTTCCGTATAACGCTTCATATGGTGCCATCTGAATACTCGAATGGAAGCTATTGTTATAGGAAAATTCTACTAGTGGTAAATATTGATCCCACATACCCTGAAAATCAAGTGAGCAAGATCTCAACATGTCTTCTAAGGTCTGAATAGTCCGTTCTGATTGTCCATCTGTCTGAGGGTGGTAAGCAGTGCTCAAATGAAGTTCAGTATCGAGGGATTTCTGAAGACTTTTCCAAAATCTTGAAGTAAAACGGGGATCACGATCAGAAACAATTGATAAGGGTACTCCATGAAGTCTCACAACTTCATTAATATATAGTCTTGCTAGACGTTCCAGGGGTAGATCTTCTCTTATAGCAAGAAAATGTGCTGACTTGGTAAGACGATCAACAATAACCCATATTGCATCGTTCCTTCTAGGAGTCTTTGGTAGCCCCATGACAAAGTCCATTGTAATATTGTCCCATTTCCACTCCGGTATGGGAAGCGGTTGCATGACTCCTCCAGGCTGTTGCCTTCCAGCTTTCACTTGTTGACAAACCATACATCTTGACACAAAATCAGCAATCTCCCTCTTCATGTTGTCCCACCAAAAATGTTCCTTCAAATATCTATACATTTTGGTGCTCCCAGGGTGTATAGAGAAATTGGAACTATGAGCATCATCCAGCAATTCCCTTTTTAGATCAGGTATATTGGGAACACAAAGTCTCTTCCCGAATTTCAAAATTCCACCTTCATACGCAAAGTCTCTCAATATCCCATCATTCACAGCTTTAATCTTCTTTTGGAATTCTTCATCATCAGTCTGAGAACTCTTAATCCTTTCTAGTAAAGATGGTTTGGAAACCATTTGAAAAAGCATTGATGTTTCACCTTCCCTGGTTATTCCCATGTCCATCTTCACTAGCTCCATGAAAATTGGATCCCTTTCAATTCTCATATTGTTCAAAACTCCATGGTCTTTTCTACTCAAAGCATCTGCCACCTTGTTTGCCTTCCCTGGGTGGTAGTGTATCGTACAATCATAATCCTTGAGTAATTCAAGCCATCTCCTTTGCCTCATGTTGAGTTCTTTTTGTGAGAAAATATACTTCAAACTCTTGTGATCAGTATAAATCTCACATTTTTCACCATAGAGGTAGTGCCTCCATATCTTCAAAGCAAAGATCACAACTGCTAACTCAAGATCATGAGTAGGATAGTTTTGTTCATGAATTTTCAACTGTCGTGATGCATAGGCAATAACTCTATCATTCTGCATAAGGACACAGCCAAGTCCTTTCTTTGATGCATCACTATAAATAACGAACCCATCATTCCCCGATGGTAGAGTCAATATAGGAGCATTGACTAATCTTTTCTTCAATTCTTCCAAACATTCTTCACACTCTTTTGTCCAAACAAATTTAACCCCTTTACGTGTGAGCTTCGTTAATGGGTTAGCCAATCGGGCAAAATTCTGGACGAAACGTCGATAATAACCTGCCAAGCCAATAAAACTACGTACCTCAGTTATACTCGTAGGTGCTGGCCATTCTTGGATTGCCTTGGTCTTAGAAGGATCAACAGAGATTCCATCTTTAGAGACAATATGGCCAAGAAAAGAAATCTCCTGAAGCCAGAATTCACACTTGCTAAACTTCCCATATAATTCATGCCTCCTCAGAGTCTTCAAGATAATGCGCAAGTGATTTTCATGATCTTAGTAGGTTTTGGAGTATACCAAGATATCATCAATAAATACCACCACAAATTCATCGAGAAACTCCTTGAAAACTCTATTCATCAGATCCATGAATACAGAGGGTGCATTAGTCAATCCAAACGGCATTACAGTAAACTCGTAATGCCCGTACCTGGTTCGAAATGCTGTTTTCGGAATGTCTTCCTTCTTTACACACAACTGATGGTATCCAGATCGAAGGTCAATCTTTGAAAAGTATTGAGCTCCATGCAGTTGGTCAAATAAATCATCAATACGAGGTAGGGGATACTTGTTCTTTATCGTTATAGCATTGATCTCCCTGTAGTCGATACATAACCTCATAGATCCATCTTTCTTTTTAACAAAAAGAACAGGGGCTCCCCATGGAGAAACACTAGGGCGAATAAATCCCTTATTACTCAATTCCTCTAGTTGTTTCTTTAGTTCGACTAACTCTACAGTGGACATTCTATAAGGGGTCTTCGATATAGGTCTTGATCCAGGAATCAAATCAATGGAAAACTCAACTTCTCGTTCTGGAGGATGTCCAGGTAAATCTTCCGGAAATACATCTACAAATTCTTTCACAATAGGTACATCCTCTATTTGAACATTCCTTTCCTCACCGACAGTTATTTCATTCTCTTCCTCCCCAATAATTGAATTAAGTTGAGCTACTGGGGGTGGATCTAAATAAGAATTAGGTGGTGACGATTCTGCTCTAAAAATAAGGTGTTCCTTATCATTATCATCAAGAATCGTAACCTCTTTCTTCTTACAATAAATCTTCGCATCATAGTCCGAAAGCCAGTCCATACCGAGGATTATATCAAACTCAATCATAGGTATGACGATGAAATCAGCAGATAAAGAAAATTTATGTGCTCTAATGGGGACTGATTCACAAAACTTTGTTGCAACGATACTTCCCTTAGGAGTTTTAACTGACAACTCCCTTATTAAATCAAATTGGAAATATCTAATTTTCTTAGCAAACTGGGAAGATATGAAACAATGCGATGATCCAGAATCAAATAATGCATTTGCTAAACTTGAGGAGACCATTAAATTACCTGCCACCACGTCCTTTGGAGCTTCTACCTCTGCAGTAGTGATAGCATAAGCCTGGCCTTGATCCCTTGGCCTTTTCTGAGGTAAGTTCTCCTGATGCTTAGGGCATGCATTTGCATAATGCCCCATCTCCCTGCAATTGTAGCACTGAACGTTGGTAGCTTCCTTCTTCCCCTTGCAATCATGAGCTTGGTGGCCTTTTTCACCACACTTGTAACAGACTCCCATTCCCTTCAGGCAAGCACCGGGGTGTTTCTTCCCGCACTTACCACAAGATGGATATTCAACCTTTCCCTTCTTCCCCTTATTTCCATTCCCAGATTGATCAGCAGGTCTCTTCTTCTCTTGCTTTGCTTTAAAGTCATAAGACTTAGAGAATTCCTTTTCGGTCTTGATAGCACATGAGACAATGTCTTCGTACGATGAAAAGGATTGTGAGACTAATGCTCGACGGAGAAATGGTTTTAACCCATCAAAGAAACGATCAATCTTACTTCTTGGGTTGCGAATATAATCACCAGCGTACCTCGCTAACCTTGTAAAGTTAGCCTCATACTTTGTGACATTCTCATCCTCCTTTTGTCTCAGACTCAGAAATTGTCTTTCCATATCTGCTCGATGGTCGTGAGGAAAGTATTTTTCTAAAAACAGATCTTTGAACTCCCTCCACTCCATATTTGACACTTCATCATCTTCTTTCGTATTTTGAATCAATGACCACCATTGATCAGCATCTCCAGTGAGGCGGTAAACTGCCATGATAACTTTTTCCCTTTCACTGCTCCCCAAAGCCTGAAATATTTTCTCTAGGGAAAATATCCATTGCTCAGCTACTAAGGGATTTGTATTCCCATTGAACGTTGGTGGTTGTTGCCTCATGAATCGATCTAACATTGATCCTCCACGCTGCGGATCAGGGTGCTCCATACGGGTAAGGTTATTATTCATAACCTGAGTAAGTTGTCCCAGTATGGTGATTAGCTGATCAGCACCAGTTGCATCACCAGCCCCACTATAATTATCTTGAGCAGGAGGGCAATCCCTACATGGAGTGCGTGCATTGATACGGTTTCCATTTCTTCCACTAGGCGCCATTTCTAAACAATGGCATAAACTAGATCAGTTTATGAATCAAAATACATAATCCCATACTTATAAAACACTTAGCATAAATTGAACTATTTATGGATATAATCCATAATCATAAAAATGTTTTCTTTGAGGAAGTATATACTCATAAACCCTTCATAATGATTTGTAAAGATAGTGAGAGTTATCCTAAGCATATCCCCCGGGAGTGTCGTAACCAAGAATGCAGCAAGGCCCGTTGTCGTGCACCAGTTCCCGTTCGAGTCTAGCTCAAAGCGGTGTTTTCGGGTTTTACCCCTAGGTACATCTGTGCCAGAGCCGCCTCTACCTGCTCGTATCCAGACAGGGATGTATTGCTCGGAAAACTCACAAAATCTCTACAATACCAAAATTCTAGGAAGTTCTTCTATACTAATCCTCAAAGTTCATCTTAGGTATACGTGCTCTAATCAGAGTTTATCTAAATCTAGCTTCCAAGGTTTGTACTAAACTTCCTCTGATACCAACTGTAACGCCCCGACCCCAGCTACCCAGAGTCGGTGCATTAATTACATAACATTGGCATGATCACAAGAAAGATCAAATCCCGAAAGACCGATTGGTTTAGTAGCCTTGGAAACACTAGATATAATCATAAAGTTTTACATTACATTTCAAAGTGAAAAACTACTACTACAACAAAGTCTTCATATCCACACTATTAACCCCTCATAATATCCCTGCAAGTCATTCATAATTTACTTCTTCACTACCTGGGAAAAATAAAACATAAAAAAGGGGTGAGCTCAAATGCCCAGTAAGGATAACAATATAGCGGAACATTCAAAATAAGCATAAACATTTAAGGCAATGAATTACTAAAACAAAAGCCTTTTAAAATTGAACTTCAACATAGTATGGCAAAAGTAAAATGAAATAATGCCATTTACTTGTTCACATGGATATTCTACTAATCGAATAATCACATGCAATATCAATAACCACTTTCATAATGTTGGAATGCATAATGCCAGACTATCATAACCACATAGCCAAGGCCTCGTGCCAAGACTACAAATAAGATTTTGTCAAGGCCTTGTGCCAAGACACTAGTTTGTCTCATGAGACCTACCGATGCATCGAGGAGCTATAGCGGGCTCCACCCGTCACTTATTAAGTCCAATGCATTCCCATATGAAAAGGTTTAAACATAACATAAACATTCGTATTAAAACTAGCATACGAAATGTCAATACTTTCACAATAAACTATGAATGGTATAAAAATAGCACATCCATAGTCAAACATATCACAAAACCTTCAATACAATATAGAAGTTTTGTATCATAATAAATCAACTTCAAATAATCTTAAAATCCATCAAAGGATGTTGACATAGATGAAATCAAAATTCTTTTTAAAGAAATATCTCCTTTTATTTTGAAATCATTTAAGATCCATATAAAATAAAACATTTTCTTTGAAAATATTCTTATAAGCTTGTAAGGAAAGCTTTGAAGATTTTATAACGGCATAAAATAACCGCACCCGCCGTATAAGTTAAAAAAAACGTTCTTACCTCAATTCTGTCGAAAAGGTTAAAAAGGACCTTGTTTTGAAAACGACGGAAAGATTCCTTTATAAACCTCTTATAAAAAGTCAAACAAGGGTATAAATGACTTTAACCCATATTCTTGTAAATAGTAAAAATGTTTTGAAATACATTTTGAAGAAACATGGATGTGGATGATAACGAGATCCCAGTAGATTATTACGTATAAACAACCTCGGATAAAGAAGAGATTGTGAAATAACCCTTACCTTGTACTTTTCCTTTGTTGGGGTAGGTTAACCTCCTGTATAATGGTGAAATAATTGTTATTAAATTATACAAGAATCATATACATTAATATGATATCATATATGATCTTTTAACATTGCTTTATTAATAATATCTTAGTATTATCGTCGTTTCGGGTGATAATCGATTCGTTCTTCTTAAATGTTTGGTTACGTAAGACATGTTTGTAATGGATAGATTATATCTTATTCATAATCAGAATGATATTAACATTATTTTTAACCCTAAAATGAGAATAATACTTGAATGGATATGATGGAGAATGAATCTTATCGCGTTCGTGGAGACGGTAGTCCGTACGTACGCACGAACGAAAATATCATTCTTTTGATATTAAAATAATATATAAATGGATGGTATATCATATATACAGAATCATTAATATGTTATATTTATTATTTACATGAGTTACACATCATTATTATACCCATCCAAATAATAATATATTGAATAACAATTACACCACGACGTGGAGACGGTAAGCCGTACGTACGCACGTATGGTGACATGTTATTCAAAGGGTGGATAGAATACTGAATATGGTTGTACCATACTTATAATAACATCACAGTATATGTGAGATACTGGAGTTATTATTTTAGAATGGTAAGAACAAAGGAAGAAGAAGTGGAAGAAGAAATGAACTTAGAAAAGGGTGGTGAAATCATTACCTCTTCTTCGGGTTCTTCCTTTTGATTTGATCAAAAGGGCTCCTTAGGTTGGCTTTCTGATCAAACTAAGGCCTCTAGGTTGTAGTGAGGGATGTTGGGAGATTATTTGGGCAGATTTTGGCCGAACCAAAAGGCTTTGAAGGTGTGAAGAAATGAGAAGGAGGAGTGCCCTTTTATAAGAGGGGTGAGGGGCACCTTTGGAAAAGCTAGAAATATTAATTTATAATAAATTCATATTCGGTTTCTAAAGGCTCCAAAGTTGACTATTCAAAGGATGAGGTGGGGATAGGTCGAAAACAACTCATCCAATATAATTTAGACAGGTTTGGGTACTTATATTAACCTTATCTTTAAGTATTAACTCTAAGTTAATTAGTTTCACTTTTACAATGTCTCTTTGTATTTTTATATAATATGGTTAATAAACTTACTATATACATCCAAGCGACCCCCAAGTGGTCCATTAATGAGTAACCTATCATAATATAAGTCTCTTGGCCGAACCTTAGATTTTTAGGAATTTAATAACAATTAATAATATAATATTTGTTTTAAGAACTCTT
This sequence comes from Viscum album, assembly GCA_963277665.1. Classification (NCBI taxonomy): domain Eukaryota; kingdom Viridiplantae; phylum Streptophyta; class Magnoliopsida; order Santalales; family Viscaceae; genus Viscum; species Viscum album. The sequence continues at coordinate 1,628,483,600 of OY728155.1, read as the reverse complement.
TTATGTCAATTTTGACACTATTCAATAGTTGATTTTTTTGAAACTCCTAACAGATTGATTACTTCGAAAAAAGTCAATTAAATCAATCCTAATATATCATATTATCATATAAAATTAGTTTAATTCATTAAAAGTTTCATATTATAATTATTTGGGTATTTATAATATCAATTATTTTAATTTTTCACTATTATAGTAATTACTGCATCATCATTGTGTCATAACTAAAATAAATTATTCAATGTCTAAAAATTATAAATAAAATATCATTATGTAGGAAATCTTTTTAGCTTTCTAATGAATATTTATAATCTAAAATCCAACATGTATAACCCTATGTAAAAATTGTTCTTCTAAAAGATGTAAGCTTATGCCATTTTTATTTTTATTTTAACTTTATTAATATAATGTGTCCCTACCACATACAAGTGGCTCCAAGGGGTCCCCAAATTGACCCAAGGATGCCCATGGTCGGGTATGTGTCCACCAATAAGGTTAGGACTCGTTTTAGGGTAATTTTGTATTATTATAATATTATTTTTTTAACCCTTATTTACCGGATTTACCCTTTAACCATGGTAAATAAAATATTTACTGCAGTAATTATTCAAAATGTCTAAAAATAAAAGTTACCTATTTACACAATTTGAACATCCTGATTCCAAATATGGAATCCATTTTCCTAAATTCAAAACACAGAAGTGGCAGAAATTAATTTAAAATTAATTCCCGCTGTCAAAACAAAAAGCGTGTTTTTAAGAGATAATAACTATCAAAAGATTGACACTTGTTTATGTTCGGTTTAATTGTAAAATTATGTCCAATGACCAACATTATATTAAATGGTAAAAATATATTCTAAATATACTTTAAAACTACTAAAATTCATAATTTATCACTATTAATTATTTTGATTAAAAAAGTTGTTTTTAATTAAAATTTAGTAATTTTCACTATTCATCAAAATATGAAAGTTATCCGAAAAGTACCAAAATTTCACCTTAGGCTAAATTCGATATTCCGAGTCCAAAAATGAAGTCCATTTTCAAATATAAAATATATATAATTTCAAAAATTAGGTATTACTATTCACAACGGCTAGTTTAATTAGTTGTGGTGTGTGTTAGAACTCGAGGTTGCGTACAACACACGCTATCGCATTATTCGAAGGAAAACGTACCGTAGAAGCTTGGGGTGTTACACTATATTCGTATTGAACAATTTTTTTCCTTAGTTAAAATTAAAAGTCAATAATTAAGGGTAAAAAGAAATGATAATGTTTAAAATGAAGTAAAAACATGTCTAAAAAATATTGGTTTATGGGATTACAACTTTATCTCATTTCATGTTATAAATTATGAAATTTTGGAGGTTTTTAGATTTTGTTTCATTTTATTACAAATTATGTTTTCTCAAGTTTCCAAAAGTTCCCCTCAGCTCAATTAAAAGAGGGAACCTCGTAACATGCCTTTTAACATCCCTTTGATCCTTAAATATCATTAATCTCTTACCCATTTCCCTTCATAACTTCTCAAGTTACATTCTAGTGGTTCAGGTATTCTAATAAGACCAACTCTAGTTTCATTAAGAGGAGGTATAGAGAAATCACATTAAAAAAGAGGCAATATCCTATAATAAATCTTTTAATTGTATAGTAATAATTAAATAATAAAATATCTACTGATATGATATTATTATTATGAAACAACCATATTCAACATTCTATCTATCCTATAAAAAACAAAAATATCCACGTGTGCGTACGTATAGCTTACAATCTATGCGCCCTTGTGTACTATATTTTTCACTACCCCTTTACATGGATGAGTATAATGATGGAAATAAAAGATATATATGATTATTCAAAAATGATACTAATTCTTAAAAAAAGTTTTTACCCCCAACTTCCAGAATAGTTTACAATTAATGGAATGATATCATACATCGTGCATACGTATGACCTACCATCGCCACGATGCGATTTGATTCATTATACATGATATCCATTACAACATGATTATATAAATTTATATAATAAATAAATATGATATATATTATTCAAATATCATTTTTAAATGATATAAATATGACCTACAAAGGATAACCAAAAGTTATTTGACAAAACATGCATAATAAAAATGAAACTGTTAATACCTGCATAACGAGTAATAATGAAATGTCATTAGAAAATAGATAATGTTATGATCATATATGTTATCATAAAAATTAATTTTATTATGGAATAAATCAATGAAATTATTTAAATCATTATACATGAGGTTTGGATATATACAAATGATGTCAAACCTATGGTATGAGATTATTTTATCTCACTTTTATTTCAAAGTGAAATATGCCTTATACAACACCTATTTATTTGTGTGGTGTCTATTTCTCACATGAAAATTTATATGATCCTTATAATGAAGGTTATTATATTTAAATATGAATATAATTTCTTTTTTTTATGATACATATTAATCGATAGATTATAAATTTGTAAGAGATAATTCTGTAATCTCATTATTATCTGAGATTGTTTATACCAAATTATTTACTTGGGTATATTTATCATATATGTGAATATTTCTTAAATAAGTAATATTTTTCTATTCATATAATATTTTCTAATTTAAATTCTACCCATTGGTTAATTTTTATTAAAATTTATGAAAGGAATCATTTTTCATTTTTTCAGATGAGGCACTTTTTGACTTATTGTAGAATAGGATTAGAAAAGTGATTTCTTTTAAATTATATGGCATGAAATGTTTTAAAATTTTCATAAAACCATTTTTACATGAATATTATTTTAAAATATTTAATTTTTATTTTCAATTAAATTATTTCCCTTTAAAATCTTGTGGAATTTTTTTAAAAGAAAATTATCTTGAAGAATAATGAATATTTTCTTCCAGAAATAATTTCAAGTGTTCAATAAATTTTTTTATCTATGATTGAATTTTCTTATAGGGTTATGTTTCATGTATACTATCCCAATTATTATTATAGTTTTGTTATTTTTTTGAATTAATTTTATTTATGAAATCCATTTTTATATGTTTTATGTTATGATGGAATGATTTTTAAGAAACAAATTTTTTACATGGGTTATGCTATGATTTATTTTCTTTTTAAAACATAATAATTATTTCATCATGAATATGTTGTTTCCTATATATACCTCCAATGCATTGGTTAAATATTTATATTTCATGAGAAAGACATGACTGGAATATGAAATGATCCTGACTCACTAATACAATGTTGGACTGTGGAGTATAATCAGATCAGTAATGGACTCTATCCGCTATGATGGTATTATAAATTTGGATTGACTAATATGATATGATTTTATATACTTATGTGTATGCCAAATAGTTTCTTGTCTTATTTTATGAATTTTTATATTTGTTCATTGATTCTTATGAAAATTTATGACCTATCCCATGAAATGATATCATGATCATTCATATAAAACATAATATTTTCAAATGATATTTTATTATGTGTCATGGTAATCATATGATTGATATATACCTAGTTACCCTTATTGATAATTTGATCTCACCCATTTTTAGTTTTATATTCCACATGTCATAGAGAAGGTTATTAAGTAAGATATGTCAAAAAAGTTGTCTTGTTATAAAGGAATTAGCAGGAGACCGTGTAGATATCTTATGAAGCATTTTTTATGACTCCCAGTATCAAAGAAACTATTCCTATACAATATTTTTATTATATTGTAATATTTTGTAATGAATATTATTCAATTGGGAATTAATAACATATAATGTATGTTATGGGTTTTTATAGTTGGTATCAGAGGAAATTTATACTTATCCATAGGAAACAAGGATATGAAAACTTTTGTGATAAACCTAGAGATTTTTCTAAGGATATTTCATGAGTTTTCATAAGGAGAAGCCTATGTGTAGGAAAAATCATATTGTTTTCGTGATAATCCTAAATAACCTCTACTAAAAACTATGATAACATAGATTTAAATTTTATATGCAATTTACCTTACTAATGTGTTTTGAATATATCATATGTCTTTATCACACATTTATTTACTTTCTTAACAAATATACCATAATAGATAAAACATAGTAATCCTTGAATATTCAAAATTTGGAAATAATGGGAATTTTGAATACTGATTTCCTAAGTGGAAATATAATAATGAGAATCATGAATGTGGTATGAGTATTTGTTATAATGATGTGGATAAAAACATTGTAAAAGACATGTGAAATGTATGAGATCTTATAGCATTGTTGATTACATTAAATGTAATAATCTCAGTTTGATTATGGTTGAAAAACATTAAGAAGCGATTCATATTTTTGAAACGAAAAAGAGGTTGGATCCTAAGAAATGGTTTAAGAAAAAAATTTGATTATTGAGGTGTATATGTTAGGTAATTCAATGATTATATTATATGAATCATGAAATATATAAGTTTTTTAGTATATTTTTTTCATTATTTATTTAAACGGATATGTTGAATAGTTCTAAGTACCTAGAAAAGTGATTTAAGTGTATGGTGATATACTTTATGAAAAGTTTATTAAGGGAAGGATAACCCTTCATATGAGCATGATGTTGATCTAAAGATATTTTTATAATGATATTTTGTATATAAAGAAATAAATTAGACGATACTAGTTAGATTGGAACTAGTAAAGGATTTATTGACATGATAGTTATGCTATCTTGGATGATGTTTATAGTTTTTTGGACTTTAGAATAAATAAAATTTCATTTTTTCAATAAGGATATATGATAATTTATGTTTTTACCACGACTCAAGGGAATACATGATGAAGGTGATCACATGTTTGTAATGTGACCAAAAAGAGATACCTTAATATATAGGGGATAAATGATATGATGAGTAGGTGTACCTCTTTCTAATGATTTGGATTTCAATTTTTGGAAGGATTGTAAGGTTATCCATTTATAGATAGTATATGTTAAAATCTGGTTTATGTTTTGATTATCTCACTAAAACTAGAATTATGCATATTAAAAAACTTTTGATATGATATTTTTTTGTGATAATGACATATAGAATAATGTACCATTCCATTTAAGGATGGTAAGATCTATTAAAGCTATATGAATAAACAATTCAAATTCATTTTATTGAATAAAAAATGAAGTGAAAATTGCTCAAGGTATGATAAACAGTGATATTGTACAGGAATCAAGTAAGTATATAATCTCATGAAATTCTTCAAAATTAAAAAAAGGGACCATTAATAAAACTTTTTTCTTATTATCATCAATTTTATGATATAAATGAACCATTTCATGCATCATTAGTTTATGGTTTTCTTATTGTTATCCTTCACAGGATCACCAACATTCTTGTGATCTGGTATCCTTATCAATCACTATGAATATTTATGATTTTCTTCCTTTCCAAATCCTTACTTATGTTCTCCTACATAGATACCTAGTTTTTATTTATATAGGATAACTATTATTTATCAACTATACATTTTTAAAAGTAATTTTCGGTCGTTGTTTTAATGATGTGGGTTTATGAGAAATAAACACTTGATTATTAAATCCTTTAACAAACTAGATTAATTTGAGGGAAAAATAATTTTACAGGGATTAAATGTAACTCTCCAATATTATTATGAGATATATATATTTTAAATTTATTTCATCTCGTGTGTTGGATGCTACACCAAGATAAGATTGCACTATATGCAACACTAAAAATGCTTATGGAATACACAATAATATTATTCTCTTGTGTAACACAGAATTTCAATTTATTTGGGTGGAATTAATTTTTATTATGACCTAGATTAAGTAAAAAAATAAATATTATTATCTTATTTTATAGCCCAGTCATTATAATGGTGGGTATGAACAGTACTGATTTTCTTCTAAATAACTATTTAAATAAAAATTCGCATGTTTATAAAATAATAAAATCACTCTTGAGGGATGTTTATTGAAGTAATAGATATTTAATATATTCAATATAATGTTTAAAATTTATCTTATATGTTTCCATGATATGATATAATAACAAATTGAATTTTCTGAATACAGGATGTTTTTTAAATTTAGTTTTCCCCTTTTGATGTCAAACCATTTTTAAATATATTTTTTCAAAATTTATATATTCTATTTATCAAAATTAACATTTCATTGGAAGATGGAGATAAAAAATTACTTTATAAGAATCTTTGATATTTTTTCTAGTAAGCTTTAAGTTATGATTAATAGTAAAAATATAGTATATTTTAATTGAAAAAATCATTATCATCGAAATAATTTATATGGATAAATTATAATACCGAATGGTTTTAAATTATATATATAATATATTTTTATCATTCAATATAATTTTTTTCATTGGAATTATTTTAACATTGAATATATGTGTAGAAATATTTTATTCTTATGAAATGCTTTAACATTGAAAACTCATTCTCTCATTATAATAATGGGATTAATTATAAATTATATTCTAGAACTTCTATTTTATTAATTTTTAAAAATTGATTCTATATTTGGAATCATTATTTAATTTTATCTCAATATATTAATTATATATTAGATAACTAATAATAGTAACTTCGGTAAATTTTATTAATACAATAGAAGCGTAAATCAGGTCATTAAGTGTAAATAATTTTATAAAATTACCTTAACTCTTGTATTAATATAATTGGATAAGTAGGTTTCAACCTAAATCATACTTAAGTAAAAATGGTATTTATTGGAATCCACCTGGATGAGATTATGAAATTTCATGTATTTTATTTAAAGAAAATCTAAATATGTCAAAATCAAATTTTAAATAATAAACAATTTTTATATAATTATGTACAATAGATAAATTTGATTATAAATACCAATTTTACAAAAAAATGTTTTTCTTGTCATGGTTATATATTTTCAATTTTTTAAAAAATATATATTTACCTTAAAGGATTATATATTGACGATGAAGAAATTATTTAATCTATTAAAATCCATAAAATAGTTTTTTAAATGATAATAACCATTAAAAGAATCATACAACTAAAAAAATATTAATCTTTAAGTAAATATGTAATGACCCATTTAATAATAGAATAATAAATTATCATATCTATTATTATTTATGAATACAATTGTAATTTTAGTTTAAAAATGTAACTTTTTCTGATAACGTACTCTACACGCCACAACGGGGTTTTTCGAAATCTTACGATGTACAAAATTTTGAGTTATACTGGAAAATTAAAAAAATAATATTATTATTCTTTTAAAAAGTCGTTAACGCTTAGTAGTTATATTGGTGGGAATGAATAAAAGTAACTAAATTATGATTAAATGTGTCTGTTAAATATTTTTATATTTATCCAATATATTTTAGAGGCTTAAAATAAGAAAGAATCATATTTTAAGCATGAAATACTCTAATATTTTATTAAAGTTTGGTTTACTTCATTTTGATGGAGAACACTTTTAAATATTCTTTTTTACACCTTTATATGTTCTATTTGAAAAAATAAACATCGTATTTATAGTATGAAAATTAACATTTACATTGGATGAATTTTTGTATTTTTCTGATAGCTATCATGTTTTGATGAATAGTAAAAATACACTAAATTTTAATTGAAAACACAATTTTCCATCAAGATAATTTATATGGTTAAATAATATTATTTAATGGTTATAAATTATAAATAGAATATATATTTATAATTTAATAAATTTTTTTTCATTGAATGCAATTTCACTTTGAAATAGGAGATAAAAAATGTCAATCTTTTGCTGGTTTTTATTTCTTAAAAACATGATTTTTGTTTTTGACAACGGGAATATTTTTAAATTTATTACTGAAAATTATATATTTTGATTTTGAAAAAATGGATTAAATATTTGGTATTCGGAGGTCAAAATTTTCTAATTAGGTACATTTTATTTTTAGACTTTATGAATAACAATATTAGAAATTATTTTATTTTCCATGGTTAAAGGGTAAATATGGTAAATAAAAGAAAAAATAATATTATAATAATATTACCCCCACCCTTAAACGTGTCCTAGTCCTATTGGATGAAATATTTCTAACCATTAGAATCCTTTGGGTTGATTGTGAGACCCCAAGGATCCACATGGATGTGAAAATGAAATTTTATTAAAATTGATTTAATGTAAAGAAAAATGTAACATAAACATGTATATTTTAGTAAAAAAACATTATATGGGGTTATATAAGTGGTATTTATGACTATAAATAATAATTATAAAGATAAAAAAATTTCCAATATCATGGTATTTTATTTATAAGTTTGAGACGTCAAATAAATTTATTTATTTATGACACAATGATGATGTAATGATTACCTTGTTAATGAATGATTTAAATAAATGAGATTACAAATATTAAAATAAATTTATTTTGAAACTTTTAATGCCATAAACGAATTTTAGGGATTATTATGACTTTATATATTTCAATTAATTATGTTATTTCATATGAATCAAGTTGTTATGGATTTTTAAATATTCATCATATGAATAATATAAAAATTGATAGAAATTAGTTTTTAAAATAAATACTATTTTATTAAATGATATAATAGTCCTAAAAATATATGATTATGAAAAATTACTTCACTAATGTTGAAAATTTCATTAATAAAAAACTTTTGTATCTATTGTAATTTTATAGTAACTATATTAACCATATATTAGGAATATACAAGATGAAATGGTAAGAGTTAAATTAGTTATCTAAGGGTTAAAGATAAAATATAATGTTAGTGAACTATACATGTCTAAAACCTATAACTTGAGATGTTTTCTACCCAAAAAAATCCAATAATTGAAATAAATGACTTTGGGACCATTTGAAACCGAAATTATTTTATAATAAAATAATACTTCAAAACATTCCAAAAGTGCCCATCGCCCCTCTTATAAAAGGGCATCAACTCTACCAATTTAAACACACCTATAAATCCCCTAGCCTCTGCCAAAATATATTAAAATAAGCTACAAAAATCCCAATATTCCTCCTAGAATCCTTACCATAGGCATAAGGCAATTAAAGAAAGCCATTTGGCACAAATCAAAATAGAGTTACACGTTTTATAGGTAGTTTCTTCTCTAAAGTTCATTTCCATTATTTTACATCTTAACTCACTATTATATTCTTATAATTTGAATACTTAAAAAATAGTATCCTCAATATACTAGGATGTAGTTATGATAAGACATTTATGTACACTTATACACACCTCCATCTAATGGATATGGTCATATTTGTTTCTGTATGACGAACTATTGCCTCACAAAATGACGATTTTTCAATTTTCTCCTAGCACCTCTCATGTAAGCCATTATGATGGAACTATAATTATATATGATTTTTATTATATCCATATCATCTCTATGATTCCGTATTTTTTATTTATATCATACCTTTATGCTTTCCATGATATGTAAATATGATAATTTCATTTGAGAAAGTGTGAACTATCGCCCCCTCAATGTGATATGACTCGTTCATGCCCTACATGTACCATATAAATGATGGTGATTAATTAAATACGTAACATATAAAACATTTATATTATACTGGAATTATAATATACCTATTTATCATTATTTTTTCATTCCTTTATTATTACAATGAAATGAATGTAGCGTTCATGCGTACGTACAACCTACCATCTCCATGAATGATGCATTTCATTTCTTATCTCCCAATGTTATGGACTATTATAAATACATTAAAATACATTACATATATGATATTTAAATCTTGAATAATATTTTAGAGATAATGAAAATTTGACCACATGTAAAATTTCTATCAAAACAAGTTCATTTTTAACTCAAGTACCCAATATCGACAAAAGACTGATATTAACATAAATAATTATGTAATTTATGGAATGTGGTAATAAGTGATTTAAAATGAATAATAAAATTTAAAAATGTTAATAATAAAGTATAAATTAACTTATGTTTATTATTCATGAATAACAAGGAATATATATGACGAGTTAGACCCAAGGTAAGAGAACTTCTTCACCCAATTTCAATTATGTGGGTTAATCTTCTACATCCTGATTATACTGTTCTATTAATATGTGTGAATGAACTCTAATAGTTTTACACATAATACACACTTATATTTAGTGTATTTATATTTTCCAGACATAATTATTTCATTGATTTATTGGTAATCTAATGATATGATCTTGGTATGGGATTTTGTCTCAATCACCTTTCATTGAGGCATATCTTGTTGTTATGAATTATCCTATAATGTGTATATAAAAATATTTTGACTCTTTATATCTTGAATTATTATTTTATCAAGATATTTAATGTTATGTTTATCCACATTTCTTAATGATTTTAATTCAAGTGTTTCTCAATTGTTAAGAGAATCATTATCTAAAACATCATTAAATTTTTTTAATTATTTATTAATTTAAAACCTTTTATTTCATTTCCATTTATTGAAAATGGTTTTTAAGAATTTAATTATATATAAATGAATGTTTTGTATTGATAATTTTTTCTAAATGTTTAAATTTTTTTTGGGGATCTTTGATTCAAAAATCTATTTATTAAATGTTTTAAATGGTTTTTCAAATGGATAGAATATTTAAATATCCTGAATTGATTTTTTGTGATTGATGAGTGAAAGATTTATAATTTAAATATTTCATGTGTATTGATTGGGTAATGGTACGTGGATATTTTATGGGTGGTTACATGGTAAACCAAATACATATGGTTCTGTGATAATCCTATGGAAGGTGAGCCTATGATAGCTCTCTAAAGAATTGGGTAACTTGACAAAGGTAAAGGTTAATGTTTCTCTTATGTTATTTAAATAATATATTGTGATTTGTATTCAAAACATAAATTCCCATGTAGATTTTAAAGTTACAATGTATGCATTTTATGGATACTACAAGTTACATTTATGATTTTTTTTCAATGTTCTATTCCTAAATTTTATTATTTCATGAGGTATGTTAAAGAGATTATGTTATATGAGGGAAAATGATGATTTTATTGATATTTAGGAATTGATGGGATAATATTTCAATTTCTTATTTTATAACCCATATTGATAATTTTATGCTCTTCCCATGTTTTTGAAATGTTTTTCACAGATCATTATGACATATAAGAGAAATTAATAATTAAAGAATATTTATATCAATAAAAGAATTCCTATTTTATTTAAGGAGTTTTATTTTTTTAAGTGGTTAGAGAAAAATAATAAGAGCGAGCTCAAAATAATATAAAATTATGGAATGTATGGAATATAAACGTGTTAAATAAATCAATAAATTGATAATGAACAACTTTCAGAGACATTTCGATGCAAAGTCTCATGGATAAATAATAACTGAAATTAATTGAGGGAGATACATTATTAAATGAGGTAATGTATCTGGCATATGGAAACCTATTACGGTCAAGACATTCCATAAGAAAGTTTAAAAATAAGGGTTGAAACCCATTTGAACAAATTATTCATCTCATGAGAACCTGTCGATGCATCGAGGAGCTATATAAAATTTGGTCTCCACCTATCCTTTCTAGTCCAAAGTATTTATCATATTGAATAACAAAAATCAATAATTTCCCTTATCAAATAACAATATTGAATGAGTAATATGGATTTATCAAAAATTATCCAAATATAAATAATATATTATCATGAAATTAATGAGAATCATGATATAATATGTCAAAAAGTATAATATACACCTTGTAAAAGGAAAAATGGGCATAACCATAAAATATGCCCCAATAAAATGAAATTGAGAATAAATACATTACTTTAATTCTAATACTCTCTATAATTGTCCGAAAATCTTTTATAATGGTATTATTAACTTGTATTATAATCATAATAATATTTATGACATCATATAGGATTATTTTATGAATTTATATTACCCATCTATAATCAATTCCATTTTAATGCAACATTTCACGTAATAATCATTTCATTTTATCATACATGTTTTGAGTTGTTATTCATGATCATATTAAATATATAATGATTTTATTACTTAAAAAATGTATCATATGATTTATATAACATATATATTCATAATATAAATATATATAATAGATAGTAATACAGTGTTCATGGAGATGGTGGGTCGAATACATGCATGAGGGTTGTATCCGTTTTCTTATCGTGTGAATAGAAGTTAGTGAATGAAATATATGTACAGATATATATATATATATTATTTAATTAGCATTATTATTTCACATATTTCATAATTATTCATAATATATGTCTTTATAATCATTCTTGGATGGTGAATGTGGAAGATGAGTCCAAACGTACCATAGAGACGGTAAGTCATACGCATGCATGAGCGACAATATCTTTTCCTTAATGGTTTAATGATATGGATTCAGATTTAATATGAAATTTAACAAAGTAATATCACATTGTATTTATTATTTATGTCATTTTTATTCAACATTATTCTAATCGATATAAATTATAGATGAAAAATAGTTTACCACACGACGTGGAGACAAAATGACATATGTATGCACCCATGGTGATATTGTTTTTAAAGGATTGGTAAAAGAGGAATATAGTGCAACCATAATCATAAAGACAAATCATAATATATTATATGGTGTAGTAATTATTTTTTAATAGTAACATCTTATTAAGAGGAATTATAAGAAGAAATGATCTTTGAAATAAGGGAAAAAACAACTACCTCTTCTTCAGGTGTCTTCTTTAGATTTGCACAAAAGTACTCATTAAGTTGTTGTTCTTACAAAAGGGTGGCCTATAGGATTAATTTATGGATTTTGGGAAGAAATTTGTTAAGGGTTTGGCTGAGATAAATGTATTTGGAGGTGTTAATAAGTGGGTTGATGTGGTCCCCATTTATAAGAGGGAGGAGGGGAACTTTTGGAAGGTATTGAAATATTATTTTGTTGCACTTTTATATTCAGTTTAAAATGGTCCCAAAGACATTTATTTCAAATATAAGATTATTATTGGTATATAAACACTCAACAAATCTGTTTTTGAAAAGATTAGGTCACAATAGTACCCTTACCTATTAGATTTAACCCTCCGTAAAAAACATTAACTCTTACCATGTCTTATTGCATTTTCATAATATATGGTAACTATATTTACTATAAAATTTCCAGAATACCATAATAGGATAATTAATGAAATTTTAACATTATATAATAAAATTTTTTCAAATACTAGTATTTCAGGACTATTATATCATTTAATAAAATAGCATTTGTTTTAAAAGCTTATTTATGTCAATTTTGACACTATTTAAGAATGGATTTTTATTAATGTCATATCAACTTGATTACATCAACCCAAAGAAATTGAATCAATGTTAATATGTCAATATAATCCATAAAAAATTCGATTAAATCAAAATATTTAAATTATATTTAATTAAATATTTATAATATCATTTAAATGAATCTTTCATTAATAAGGTAATCAAGGCATTATCATTTTGTCCTAAATATATATATTTATTTAATGTCTAAAAATTATTAATAAAATATCATAATGTGTGAAATATTTTTACCTTTGTAATGACTTTTTATAATTGAATATATCAATTATATAACAACATATAAAAATTGTTTTGGTAAAAGATATATGATTATGTTATATTTTCTATATATTATATTTATTCTTGTAAAATATAATTTTCACACCCATGTGGCTCTAGGGGGTCTCAAAATCTACCCAAGGAAGCTGAAGATCGGAAATATCTCATAAAATAGGACTTAGACATATATTAGGGTATTAGTATTATTATAATATCAATTTTCACCCTTATTTACTAGATTTACCTTTTAACCATGGTAAATAAATTAATTAATGAAGTTACAATTCATAGTGTCGAAAAAAATAAAAGGAACCTATTTTAATATTTTGGACCTATGATTCCAAATATAGAATCCGTTTTACATATTTTAAGCATATAAGTTCATGTAATTAAATAAAAATTAATTCCCACTGAAAAAACAAGAAATATGGTTTTTATAGAGTAATATATATCAAACTATTAACCCGTGTTTATGAAAAGATTAAATTAGAAGTTAGTTACAATGACCATAATTTGATTAATCTATAAAATACTAATCCAATTGATCTTGAAAAAAAATTAAAAATGCAATCTAACAATATTTAAAAAAAGATATGTCAGTTTAGATAACATTAGATGTTAGCGTGTTATGTGGGTGTAGGTAAAGGATCACATATGACTAAGAGGGTTATTATCATATGGAAATTTTTTTAGGGTTATGGTAAAATAGGTTTATTGGATAAAAACCTCAAAAATTTAGATATAAGGTGGTCGATGGATTAGAGTAATATAAAAGCTTGTATGGTATCTTTACCCTATAAAGGATTATTTTTTTAATAATAATCTATTTCATGGTTAATTGTTGATAATTTTAACTAGATTAAGGATAATTTTTCAAGATGTATGAAAATAGATTTTTCAAAATCTTCTTATCCCCCCTAAAGATTTTATCATCACTATTATGGAATTTTCATGTTCAAATGATTTTGACCTATTCTTGAGTATTCAAATCACCAGCAATTAATTGTTTGAGAGATCCAATGACTAATTATTTCAAAAAAAATTAGGATTCATGGTATCTTATTCATATGATTTGAAGATCTCAAATTTTAAAACTCTATCGAAAAGTAAATTTTCAAAAGTGGAGTGAACGTTTAATTTTTGAAAGTAAGACAACATGTCGAAAGAGAAAGGGAACATCCTGAATATCATGATATTTGGATTCAAGGAATGATTTATTAAGAAATAAGGTGAAATTCATAGTTAATGGATCTAAAAGAAAGCAGATTATGTATTAAGAATAAATATATGGGATTTAAAAGTTATGGTAGATTGTAGGATGATAAACTGCTTAATATTATTAATGCTCTTTTGATGATGGGATTAGATTGGAAGACTTATTATAATATATATTACACTAAAGATTGACATGTGAAAATGTTTTTCAAAAAATAATTATATTTTCTTGTGTGGATATAATAGATAACATTAGTGGTTCATATGAGTTTTTTTGTGGTTATAATATTTTATTACATTTTGGGATGAAAAATGAAAGGTGTTAGATAACATTTGAAGATACTATAGGGTATGGTTATTTTTTAAGAAATTATCTTATTTTTTTAAAATTTTATTAGAATGAAATGATTTTATAAAAAGTACAACCCATATGATGGGTGAAAACCTATCCCGTCTAACATGGACATGAGAATCGAACCCACAACCGAAGGGCGACAAGGGTGCATCGTTAAACAATAGACTAAGTGAAGTCCCTAGTTTGAATGACTTATTATTTTTTGTTAAATGGTTTTATATATTAAGAATAAGTTTATTTTGGGAATTTTTTATATCAAATAGATATAATTATTATAGGAAAATGATTAGGTGATAATGTGATAAATGTTTTTTTAGAAGAAACTGTCTCTTTTTGGAAAACTATATGCCTAAAGAAAATATAATACCATGGCATTTAATTTGTGGAGTAACGGTGGAAATATTATTTTGGAAGAATCTATCTTTTTATTTTGGACAAATGGTGATTTGGGTAATTTATGGAAATGATTAACCTACCAAAGAATATAAGTGATTAGGTTAATTAAATTTCAATATGACACTTTTAGAGTAGTCGATATTATTTAGAGATAAATGTTAATATTAACTATGAAAGACAATTTTTTTACATCCTTTAAGTTTTTTGTTTCAATATTAGTTAGAATATGTTGAATAATTTAAAGGAAAATTGTGTCTTTTATTTTCATTGATGAACTTTGGGTATTGATTGTTGAACATTGGGTATTATTTGTTGAATTTGGGAGATTAAGAGTAGTATTTCTTTTTATAAAGGATAATCTTTGGGGGATTATGTAATCTTGTACTACCCATTTTGGCTTTGGATAATGTATAAAGACAATGTAAATATATAGTTCATCATTTTTGGATTATGTGATTCTCTGGATGATGATTCTAGTGCTTCATATGTGACCAAGTCATCTTGAATACTCATTGTTTGGAGAAAAGCTGTGGTTTTTGTATAAATTTAATAATGTATGAAACTCTACTTGAAAAGTAAGTATATTTCCTTATATTATTAGTCAATCTCAAAAATAAATTATTAAAAATTATGGAAAGAACCTTAAAAAAATTAGTTGATTTACTTTTTATTCTAGGAAATCAAATATTGTTTAACCTATCACATGTTTCTAGTTTTCTTGTTGTTAACTTTCTCTCGATAATGATTTCTATCACTCTCTATTAAAATTTTATGGTTAGTTTCACTTCTATAACCATTTTTTCCTACATGTAATACTTTTATGAGTTATATCGGGTAACTTTGTACTTCACTTTTTTTAATGAGATATTTTTATTGACTCTTTTTCCAATGTGTAACTTACAATGATACTTCAAGTCCCAATTTGAAAATTGTGAGGACACAATTTCCAAAAGGGGGGAAGATGTAATGACCCAGGTATTAACAAAATACTAAATTATTATATCTATTAATATTTATGAATAAGATAATAATTTTAAGTTAAATAGGAAACTTTTATGGATTGCATACTCAACACGCAACAACTAGTTTCTTTAAAATCTTACATTGCAGACAACTTTGAGTTATACCAAAAAAATAATATAATAATATTATTACATTAAATGATAGTCAAAACCTAGATGTTGTATTGATGAAAATTAACAGAACTGACTACAATATTATTATCAATAGTCTCTACATTAATTCAATAAATTTTATAGACATAACATAATAATGAATCTGATTTTATTCATGACATACTCTAATATTTTAAAAAGGTCATTTTACAACTTTTGGAAGGCGTACCCTTTTAAAATCTAATTTTTGTCACTTTTATATTTTTGATATGGAAAAATAAAATTCTTATTTAGAATAGGTACATCAAAATTTACTTTGGATGAACTTTTTTCACATTTCTGATAAAGTTCATTTTTAATGAATAGTGAAAAATACTGCATTTTAATTCAAAACTGCATTTTCATCTAATTTATTTATATAGATATATTATCCTATTAATGGGATTTAGAGTATAATCAGATTATTTTTTTATCATTTAATCCAATGATGGTCATTGGATTATATTTCAATATTTAACTTTATAGAAACACATTTCAATCTTTTAAAAGTTATTACTTCATAAAAACTCACTTTCGGTTTTGACAATGAGAATTAATTATAAATTTATTACTGCAACATCTAAGTTTTTAATTTAGTGAAATGGATTAAATATTTTGTTGCAGGAGTTCCAATGTATGTAAATAGTTACATTTTGTTTTTGGACATTATGAATATTAACTTTAGCAGTTATTTTATTTTCAATTATTAAAGGGTAAATCTATTGAATAATGGTAAACAAAAATATTGTAATAAAATTATACTACACAAAAACATGTCATAATACTATTATATGAGATATGTCGGACCATCAGAATACTTGATTAGTTTTTTATACCCTTAGGACCCACTTTAATGTGAAAATGATATTTTCTTAAAATTAATTTAATGTAATGAAAAATATAACATTAACATGAATCTTTTACTAAAACAATTGTTATGTGGGGTTATATAAGTGATCTCTTCGACTATAAATTTTAATTAGAAAGATAAAAATATTTCCTACATCTTTGTGTTTTATTTATTATTTTTAAACATCATATAAATAAATTTATTTATAACATAATGATGTTTTAGTGATTTTCTTATTAATGAATTATTTAAATAAATGAAAATATAAATGTTAAAATAAATTTATTTTGAAACTTTTTATTCCATACAAGAATTTTAGGGATGATTATTACTTTTTATATTTGATTTAATGAATGTTGTTGGAAAGAATCAAGTTTATATGGATTTTTAAAAATTCATGATATGAATAGTACAGAAATTGACATAAATGAGTTTTTAAAACAAATACTATTTTATTAAATGATATAATAGTTCTAAAAAAATAAAATTTGGCCAAATGAAATTGATAATGTTGAAAATTTCATAAGTGTAACACTTGAGGTTCTATTGTCATTTTATAGTAAATATATTAACCATATAATATGAATATACAAGAAGAAAAGATAAGAGTTAAATTAGTTAACTAAGGGTTAAAGCTAAGCAATAAGGATAAATTTGGGACCTAGAACTATCTAAAACATATTTTTAGAGATTATTTGGACCCAAAAGAATATTATAATTGAAATAAATGACTTTGGGGCTATTTAAAACCGAAATTTATTTTAGACTAAAATAATATTTCAATATTATCATAAAGTGCCCCTCATACTTCTAATAAAATGGAATCACCTATAACCCTTTGTAACACCTCTCAAGACACTTGGATCGTCTAACTATGACCTAATAATCTCTCAACATCCCTATATTCCTTATAGTATAATCTCCTTGGGAGGAAGGAAATTCAAGAAATCCTTTTAGCTTAAATAAAAAAGAGTTACCTGATTTGAGGTAATGTCTTCTCCAAAAAATCATTCATTTATTTTCCTCCTCCAACTCACCAAACTATCTTTATAATATTATATTATAACAACAACAGTATCAAAAATATAATATGATGTTTTTATGGGATTTATTATAACTACACTTACACAAACCTCCATCTAATGGATACAAACATATTGTTTGTATGTATGACAAACTACTACATCGTGAATCAATTATTGTTCGAGTTTCCCCTACAACCTCTCATAGTGGCCATTATAATGGCACTATATTTATATATGATATATATTATATTTAAATAGTCTCTATGGTACTATAATTTGTATTTATAGACATATCTTTATTCTTTTCATGATGTGTAATTACGATAATTTCATAAGAGGAAGTGCAGACTACCACCCCCTCAAAGTGATAGGAATTGTTCATTCCATACATGATACATATAAAGGATGGAATTGATGTAATTATGTAACATATAAACAATATTATATTATACTGGAATTATAATATATCTTTGTTTAATTTAGATTTAATTCCATTAAATATTAAAAAGAACTGAAAGTATCGTTCTTTCACATGTACGACTTACCATCTCCAGGAAGGGTGCATTTCATTTCTTATCTCCAAATTTTATAGACTATTATAAATACATATTTATTAAATATATATTATATTTAAATCATAAATACTACTCTATTGATAATTTAATTTGACCACATGGACAATTTTTAATTATAAGAAGATTATTTTCAACTGAAGTACACAATATCGACAAAACGACTGATATAAACTGAAGTAATTATGTAATTTTTATGACATTGTAATAAGAGATATAAAAGGAATAATAAAATATAAAATGGTTCTTAGGAATATATATATATATTAATTTTATTTTTTTATTATGGAAGAACAAGAAACATACATGATGAATCAGACTCATGTTAAGGGAACCTTTCACCATCCTCTTTTAGTCAATGAATTTTTTATGTTGTTTCTTTGAATTTCGATTTTCCTATTTTGGAATATTTTTATATATATCCATACTACAATAAATTTTATTTTAAAGTGATTAGATACCACTTTTTATCTAAATCAATTCATTTTTTTATTTCATAAGTGACGTCGTTAGGCAGTTGAATTTTCACAATGGAATTTCTATACTCAATTTCCAGTCATTGGGTTTTACGTATACATCATTGATCATATTATGAAAAGATTACGTGTGGAATTACTATTTATTTATTTATGTTTTAATTTCCACTCCCCTTTGTGTGGAAATACTATTGAAACACATAATCACTCCACTTATAAATTCTTATGTCATTTATACGACCATTGTAAGGGAAATAATAGCTCAATCTCCATTCATTGAGTCATATATCCATGTCATTGATATTGTTTTTCCAAGAATATTTTTGAATGAAATATTTTTGTTTTAAACTTTATATCCACCTATATTGGGTGTATTTATATTTTTTCACACATAATTATGTCATTGATTTATCCTTAATCTAATGATACGATCTTTGTAAGGGACTACGTATCATTCTCCTTTCATTGAATCACATCTCGATATTTTGAAACTTTAATATCCAATAAGGTTTATATATAACCCTTTTAATATTTTATATCATGAATTTTTTATATTTTAATGATATTTAATTTTTTATTTGACGTTATTTTGTAATTATTTTTTTCAACTATTTTTCACGTGTTACAAGGCTCTTTAACTGAAACATCATTTTAAATTTTTTAATGATTTTTTCTTATAAGTATTTCTCCTTAATAAAAATTATTTAAAAATTGTTTTAAGTATTTTTTTATATTAAAATATATGTTTTAAAATTATAACTCTCAATTTTTTTAATGTTTCAAAGTGGTATGAGACCCTTTATTTAAAAAATATCTTTATTAAATGTTTTAAATGGATTTTCAACTCAATTTAATATTTCAATATCATGAATTTATTTATTGTGTTTCATTAGGTAAATGATGATAAATTCAATAAATAATGTTTTATGATTATGTAAGGGTACTTGTACATTTTATGGGTGGTTATATGATAAACAAAATACATGTGTTTCAGTGATAAAACTAGGGTGGGTGACCCCGATATAGCTCTCCAATGCACTGGGTAACGTGACAGAGGTAACCATTTATTTTGTATCCTAAGAGATTTATGGAATATACTAGGATGGGTATTCCAAATGAAAGTCCTAATGTATCTGCCAATTTTACAATGTATGTATGTTATGGATTCCAAAAGTCACCTTTATGTTTTATGATTTCAATGTGTTATTCATAAATCTTAGGATTTCATGATTTATGTTACAGAACATATAGAAGAACATATCCCAACATAAGAAAATTGAAAATGATTTTATTACTCTGAAAATGAGTTTTTGAGATATAAAATTCTCTATAATAACTTGGCATAAAATGTAAATCTAAAAGGATATATAATAACATATCCCAACATAAGAAAATGGAAATTAAAATAGATCACAAAATAGATGTATTTGACTAAGAAAAGAGGCGGAAAAGTTCCCTTACCTTGAGTCTTATTTTCACTTATGTTCCATATTCTTCATTAATAATACAAATATTATAATTTATAATTTATTAATAACAATTTTTATTTTTATTAATCATTTTATATAACTTATTACCACGTTATAAACATTACATAATTAGTTATGTTAATATAGGGTTTTTTGTCGATATTGGGTACTTGAATCTAAAATGATCATGTTATAATTACAAATTTTTGATGTGGTCAAAAGTAAATTAACTACATAATATTATTCATGATAAAATATAATATATATATAAGGTATATATGTATTTTCAATAGTCCATAAAATTTGGATATATGAAATGAAATGCACCATTTATGGAGATGGTATGTCGTACGTACGCATGAACGCTACTTTCATTTATTTGTCATATTAAATAAATGAAAACAAACTGATATAAAGGTATATTATAAATATAGTATAAGATAATATAATATATATGTTACATATTTTCATTAACTACATCCTTTATACATTACATGTATGTCAAGAAAGATTCATATCATTTTGAGGGGGCGGTAGCCCGCACATACTCAAATAAAATTATCATTTTTACACACCATTAAAAGAATAAAGGTATGATTATAAATAAAAATTAAAATATAATTTAGAAAATATAAATATAATATATATCATATATAAATATAGTGCCATCATAATGGCCACCATGAGAGGTGGTTGGAGAAAATAAAACAATCATCATTTTGTGAGGTCGTAGTTCTCTATACACAGAAATAGTATGTTCGTATCCATTAGATGGAGGTGTGTTAGTATTGTTCAAATAAATATCTTATACACTTCCATGTATATTTAATATACTTTTTTTTGTAATATAATGTAATAGTCAGTGTTTAGGGGGTTTGTAATGACCCAAAGATTCATTATTAGAAATCCCCCTTGATCTAATTCAATGTCACTTTATGTTTATATAAAATTTCAACTTCTCTAGTTTTATGTTAAGAATTTTAACCATTGCCAATATAGAAATTGAACAGTAATCACATGATTAGTATAAATATAGGACTTTAACAAATCCAATTTACTCAAACAAAAGAAGGGATGGCCTCATCCAGCAGAATTGCTCCATACGAAGCCCATTTGTCGGAGCTCAAAAAAGAGGTGGCGTCTTTGGGCTTCGCTCTTCACCAAGCCCAAGCTGAGCTTCATCATGTCGAGCTCGAACGTGACCGTCTACAGGAAAAGTGGAGGTTGATAGAAATTACCACTCAAGCGATGTTATCTGAGCCACCCCAAGAGTCTGTCACCATCACACACCTTACCCTTAGGTCTTATGTGGCTTTTTTGAGAGGTTATGTAACAAATCTCTAGTACTATGTTCATGTAAATTATGTGTTTTGTATATAATAATGAATATACTTTCTTTTCATTATTGATACATTGTAAATAGTTTTCAAAGTGCAAATAGTGTTTTTAGTTATTATTTAATTAAGAATTCTATTTTATTAAATTAATAGATTTTTTAATTAAATAATTTTTTAATAAAATAATAATAATATTATTGTTAAATTAATTTTATTATATATAAATGATTATATAATTTTATGGTTTCAATTGTAATTTTTATTAAGGTTTGAAAGCTGTTTTAGTGAAAAACCGTGAATTTTCGATATATGTCTGTTTTTATTTTAAAAGTTAAAATTAAAATATTTATAAAATTATTTAGATAAAATTAATGTTATTTATGGAATCAAGACGTCGAAATTATCCAATGGTTAATTTTTTATAATTTTCTGAGATAGTCAAAATTTTGGGTCAAAATTATATACCGTTTAAATATATAACGTGTTTTATGACATCATAATGACTCAATAGTGATGTAATAAAATACTATAAGTTTATTTTATGCCAAAATATGTTTTACTATTAAAATAATGTGATTTTGGGTTTGTTTGACTTATTTTACAAAGCATTAACGGGCCGCTCAAGACTTATTAAACACCTTGTCTTTTTAAATTGTTTTCCATGGGAGTGTGACTCACCTCCACATAAAAAACCCTATTATTTTAAGAAGATCAGACATTATACTTATAAAATATTTTTTTCCTCTTCCCTTTTCCAAAAACCATGGTAAAAAAACATGGGGTGGTTTGTGGTTTGGATTAATTTAATGTAAGGGGTCCCAAACCTAAATAATAAATAATTCCCTCACTGTTCCTATATAAGCCCCCCAAGCTCCCACTTCCACCTCACTCAAAACCTTTTGAGTTCGTCTAACCTCTGCCGTACTCTCTCTAGAATCCTCCCAAGGTGCCCCAAGCTCCCAAAAATCCTCTCTCAAGCCTCTCTCAATCCTTTGGAAGCACACTTCCAAGTAAGCGTTTTTTCTTCCTTTCTCATTTTTGTCCAATTTTCTTTAAGTTGTTTTACCCTTTTAATTTCAATTATTAATGTTGGGGTATGGTTTTTCACCTCCATAATACTTCACTATTTATGTTTTAATGATTGGATACCCCTTTCTATCTCATTAAATTTCTCCCATCTACACCCGTTACTATGCCGAAATTCCGAATGGAACTTCTCTCTCATGTTTTACATTGAAGCAATACTTCTGTATCATGTATCTAAATTCCATTAAAATTTATGGGACATGTATATATATGACCTACTTACTGTACATTACATGTAGATATGATGAGGAACCCCTTTCTCTCTCATCAACCATTTTTATGAATTCTTATGTCATGCTGTTACGCTGCTGAAATCACACCGATTTTCTAAGCCAATGCAATTGTGTAGTGAATACCATGCCGATTTCACCATCAAGGGTTTTCATCATTATGCACATTTACTTATTAATTATAAAGATTATTGTTTTAATTCCACATTCCCTCATCGTGGAATAAATGATTATGTTTTATGAATCCATGTTTTTTGATCCATGTGGCACACTTATGCATGAAAAGAAATGTTTAAGAAGGGTGCGCCCTTATAGCGCTCCAATGCATTGGGTAAAGTATTGTATCATGATACATCATGTGCAATGAGTATTGACTCATGCTAATTCAAGTGCAATGAGGGTTTACTCGTGCTTCATGTGCAATGAGTATTTACTCATGATCCATGTTCAATGAGCCTTGGCTCATGCTAATTCCATGTTAAGTGTTGTTGCCACATTTCCATGTTATGATTATCATGCTTTATCACGCCTTTATGGTCATGTTTCTCTTCTGATCTATTGATATTCCTAATTTCTAACATGTATTGTACCCCTCATTTTATTCCATGTTTATTCCCTTACTGGGATTTACAGCTCACCCTTTTCTTATGCATGTCCTCAGGTTATCCCATGCAATGCTAAGTACGAGGGAATGTAGTGGTCATGTAAAGGATGTTTTCAATAAATATGTTGTATTTCATGTTTCAAGTTTTTATGTAATGATCATATGCCCCAAAGACACTAAACTTATTGATCTTCATTGTTGTATCAAGTAAGTTTTATGTAATAAATCATGTTTAAGTTGTAATAAAAAGCAAGGTTGTCATAGTTGGTATCAGAGGATAGGTTTAGTTATTTTTGGGATTAGGATTATAAAACCATAGTAAAGAATTAGAGACAAGACTAAGTATAATAAATACATCCATAAGTTTTTGTAAATACTGAGTAATTGGTTTATCAAAAAAATACATCCCTGTCGGGATAGGAGCAGGTAGAGGCGGCTCTAGCACAGATGTATCCTAGGGGTAAAACCCGAAAATACCACTTTGAGCTAAACTCGAACGGGAACTGGTGCATGACAATGGGACTTGCTTCACTATTGGTTATGACACTCCTGGGGGATATTATTTGGTAAATTCACAAGCTTAGTATGAATCCTTATTAAGGGAATAAAAAACCCCTTAGAATATATGTTAGAAAGTATATCATGAAAAGCCAAGCCTATAGACTCGTGAGTTAAGGAAATAAAAGTTTATTTATAAGTCATCAAATTTTTTCATTGGATTACCCTTTATGTGTTACCCCTAACTTTCCTTTTATTCCATCCAATGGCTGGTAATATGAGGACTCGGGCTATCAACTGATGTGAAGATCAGTGTGATGACTGTACTAATGAGATGCCCAATCCAATGGGAGTAGGAATCACGAACTTTGTCATGCTTCTCTCTCAGCTAACTCATGTTTTGAATAGAAACACAGGTCAAGAGGAACATTCAACCCCTCCTAATAAATAACAAGTCGCTATCGAGAGCTTCATGAGAGAAAGACCTCCTACTTTTAGTGGATCATCTAATCCCATGATCACTGAACAATGGATCAACTTCATTGAAAGGATCTTATCCATCCTTCAATTTTCTGAACAAGAGAAGGTTCTCCTGGCATATTATCATATGGAGTGTGAAGCTGATCAATGGTGGACTTTGATCAAAAATACGAAGCATGAGGAGGAGATCGAGGCATTGGAATGGAGGGATTTCTGGAATATGTTTTCGATAAATATTTTCCGCGCACCCTCCAACTTAAGATGGAAGGGGACTTCCTTTTACACAAGAAAAAAGATGAAGAATCTATTGGAGCGTACATGGAAAACTTTATAATTCCTACACGATATTCTTTCGGCTTTGTCATTACCCCAGAATGCAATGTTGACCACTTCTTTGGTGGGTTGAAGCCTAGCCTGCAGAAAGCATTGGCAATCCGTGACTTTGACAGCTATAAGGAAATTGTTCGATGTGCCTTGAAGGTCGAAATGGAGATCGGAGAATCAGAGGGGTATCATGGGGTACGAAGCGTAAGGTGGACTTCAATGCTGGTGGTCCAATGGATAAATTCAACGGTGCTAAGAATATCCAGTACCCCACTTGTAAAAAGTGAAGAAAGAAGCACCCTAGAAATTTCCTTAAGAGGATGAGGAAATGCTTCAGGTGTGGAAGAGATGGGCACATAGCTGTTCACTGTAGGAAAGAAAGACCCGTGGCTACGACAGAGGTGAGGAACACTCCGTTCAAACCTCAACGCATTGTTCAATGCTACAAATGCAAAGAACTAGGGCATCTTGCAAATTAGTGCCCTAATCCAAGGGTTTTCAGAGGCAACCAACAACATCCAAGGCAGCAAGGAAGAGATTTTTACATTACTTCTGCCAAAGTGAACCCCGAAAACGAAGTGGTGACAGGTACTCTAGTTATTCATTCAAGAATAATGAAAATACTTTTTGATTCAGGTTCTATGCATTATTTTATATCTGGAACGTTTAGTAGAACAATCCTAGCACCACCCCAAATCATGTAAGTGAAGATGTCGGTGAGTATGGAAAATGGGGAAATCATTACATCCCATGAATATAAGTCCTCCCCTGTTATAATATGTCGATTGAATTTTCCAGTGAACCTTGTCATACTCCCTCTGGTGGAATTTGATGCAATTCTTGGCATGGATTGGCTTTCCTTATATAGAGCCAACATAAATTGTCGGGAGATGGAAATCACACTTCATATGGAGAATCGACCCCCGATTCATTACAAGTGTAAGGAGGAAGATGAATCTCCTTTAGATCTATCATCTCAAGCATGGATATTACTGCCCTATGAGCACACGTATCTAGCTCAAATGATTGAGTCCAAGGAAGAAACTATCCTTGAAGAAATGCTTATTGTGAGGGAATTCGCGAAAGTGTTTCTTGAGGAACTGTCTGGTCTTCCTCCTAGAAGAGATGTTTAATTCGCAATTGAACTTATACTCGGGGCATTACCAATATCCAAGACTCCATATAGAATAGATTTTTTGGATCTTGAAGAGACGAAGAAACAACTATAATAGAATCTGGATAAAGGGTTTATGCGCCCAAGTGCTTCACCATGGGGTTCATTAATCCTCTTCATCGAGAAGAAGGATGGGTCAATGCAACTTTGCATCGATTATCGTGAACCTAACAAAATCACGATAAAGAACAAGCATCCTCTGCCACGGATCGATGAATTGTTTGATCAGATGCATGGAGCACAATACTTCTCCATGGTAGATTTTCAGTCGGGATATTATCAAGTAAGGGTGAAGAAGGAAGATATCCCCAAGACTGCTTTTCGCACAAGATACGGGCACTATGAATTCATAGTAACACATTTCGGACTCACTAATTCTCCTAAAATCTTCATGGACTTAAAGAATAGAGTCTTTAGAGATTACCTCGATAAATTTTTGGTAGTCTTTATATATGATATTCTAATATACTCCAAAACCATGGAGGATCATGAGGAGTATTTAAGAACTGTACTAGAGACTTTTCATAAAGAGAAGCTCTATGAAAAGTAAATCAAGTGTGAGTTCTCATTGAAGGAGGTCTCATTCTTGAGCTATATCATCACAGGCAATGGTATATCATTGGATCCCTCCAAAACAGAAGCAATTGAGGGATGTATAAGGCCAACATCGAAAATAGATATCCATAGCTTCTTGGGGTTAGCTGGATATTATCGACGATTTGTGAAACATTTCTCACCATTGTCCAACCCTCTTACCAAGCTAACTCGAAAGGGAGTAAAGTATTCTTGGAGTGATGAATTTGAAGAAAGCTTCAAGGAGTTGAAAAAGATGCTTATCACTGCGCCAGTGCTCGCTTTACCCACAAGTGGGGAACCTTTTGTGGTTTTTAGTGATGCTTCGAAGAAGGGCTTAGGCTGTGCGCTGATGAATAATGATAAAGTGATATCCTATGCCTCAAGGTAGTTGAAAATCCATGAGTGAAACTATCCAACGCATGATCTGGAGTTAGTGGCGGTGATCTTTTCCTTGAAAATCTGGCGGTATTATCTCTATGGGGAGAAATGTGAGATATATACTGACCACAAGAGTCTTAAAAATTTATTCACATAGAAAGAGATTAATATATGCTATAGAATATGGATAGATCTCATCAAGGATTATGACTGTTCAATACATTACCACGCTGGGAAAGAGAACAAGGTGGAAGATGCCCTAAGTAGAAAGGATCCAGCGATTCTATCAATGATGAGAATTGAGAAGGATCCAATCTTCTTAGACCTGATGAAGATGGACATGATAATCATAAAGAAGGGAACATTATCAATCCTTTCACAAATTATTTCTCAACCGTCTCTTTTGGAAAGGTTAATGGATGCTCAAAAGGATCATGTAAGAATTCATGAAAAGGTGGAAGCTATCCAAAAAGGGAAATCCCCGGAGTTTAATGTTAATGAAGATGGAATTGTGTGGTTTGGGAAAAGACTATGAGTTCCATCAAGTCCGGAGCTGAAGAAGGAACTTTTGGATGATTTACATAGTTCAAATTTCTCTATTCACCTAGGGAGAAAAAATATGTATCAAGAACTCCGAGAAAACTTTTTGTGGGATAATATGAAGAAGGAAATTGCTATATATACATCAAAGTGCCTGGTGTTCCAGCAAGTGAAATCAGAGAGGCAGAAGTCTAAGGGGATGATGAAACCATTGCCCATACCATAATGAAAATGGGAGAACATCACCATCAACTTTGTCATCGGACATCCAAGGACATCCAAAGGCAACAATGCAATCTGGGTTGTTGTGGATCATCTTACAAAGACTGCACACTTCATTTCTATTTGAGAGGGTTTCTAATTGAATCAACTGGCATGGATATATATCAGGGAAGTGGAGAGACTGCATGGAGTACCACAATCTATTGTGTCTGACTGAGATCCAAGATTAACCTCTATGTTTTGGAAGAGTATTCAACATGCTCTGAATACTGAACTGCTCTTTAGTACAGCCTATCAACCTCGAACTGATATAAAATCCGAGCAGACAATCCAAACACTTGAGGACATGTTTAGAGCGTGCTCAATGGATTTTAATGGAGGATGGGATCAACATCTTTTTCTGGTTGAGTTATCTTATAATAACAGTTTCCACTCGAGTAACCAAATGGTACCATATGAAGCCCTGTATGGGAAAAGGTGAATAACATCGGCATGTTGGGATGAGGTCGGTGAACGTAAGCTGCTTGGGCCGGAAATGGTTGAGGAAATGGTGAAGAAGGTGAAAACCATTCAGCAGCATATCAAGGTGGCCTAGAGTCGACATAAGAGTTATGTAGATAATAGTCGACAAGACCTTGAGTTTAATGTTGGAGACATGGTTTTTCTTCGCATATCTCTATGGAAGAAGGTCATGAGGTTTGGAAAGAAAGGTCTATTAAGTCCAAGGTACGTCGGCCCCTTCAAGATTCATAAATTTGTCGGGGCTGTTGCCTATCAACTAGCACTTCCACCTACCGTGGCCAATGTACATGATGTCTTTCATGTATCCCTTTTATGGACGTACATACCAGACCCTTCACATGTACTCTATTCTAAGGAGGTACAGTTGGATGATGATATTTCTTATGAGGAGAAACCAGTGAAGATCTTAGATCATAGAGAAAAATTTCTATGAAATAAGACAATGCCCATTGTCAAGGTGTTGTGGCGAAACCACAAGTTTGAAGAAGCGACTTGGGAATCAGAGTAAATGATGAAGCTGAGTTACCCACATCTGTTTTAGTGTGGGAAAAAGATATTTTGGGGGTGAAATTTCTTAAGGGGGGAATATTTGAACGACCCAAAGTTTCATTATTGGAAATCCCTCTTAATCTAATTAAATGTATCTTTATGTTTATATAAAATTTCAACTTCTTTGGTTTTATGTTATGAATTTTTACCGTTACTAATATAGCCATTGAACAGTGATTACATGATTAGTATAAATATAGGACTTTAACAAATCAAATTTACTCGGACAAAAGAAGCAATGACCTCATCCAGTATAATTTCTCCATACAAAGCCAATTTTTCAGATTTCTAAAAAGAGGTGGCGTATTTGGGCTTTTCTCTTGACCAAGCCCAAGATGAGCTTCATCATGTCAATCTCAAATGTGACCATCTATGGGAAAATTGGAAGTTGATAGAAATTACAACTCGAGCGATGTTATCTGAGCCACCCCAAGAGTCTGTCACCATCGTACACCATACCCTTAGGTCTTATGCAGCTGTTTTAATGGGTTATGTAACAAATATCTAGTACTATGTTCATTTAAATTATTTTTTTTATAAAATAATGAATATACTTTCTTTTCATTATTGATACATTGTAAATTGTTTTTAAAGTGGAAATAGTGTTTTTAGTTGTTATTTAATTATGAATTCTATTTTACTAAATTAAGGGATTTTTGAATTAAATAATTTTTTAATAAAATATTATTATTATTAATATTAAATTAATTTTATTAAATATAAATGATCATATAATTTTATGAATGCAATTGTAATTTTTATTAAGGTTTGAAAGCTGCTTTTGTGAAAAACCGTGAATTTTCTATAAATGACGGTTTTTATTTTAAAAGTGAAAATTAACATATCTTGAAAATTATTTAGATAAAATAAATGATAATTCAGGAATCAGGATGTTGAAATTATCCAATGATGAATTTTTCAAAATTTTCTGAGACAATCAATTTTTTGGGTAAAAATTAAATACCGTTTAAATATATAATATGTTTTATGACATCATAATGACCCAATAGTGATGTAATAAAATAATATAAGCTTTTTGTTCAGACAATATATGTTTTAACATTAATATAATGTGATTTTGGGTTTGTTTGGCTTATTTTACAATGAATTAATGGACCCCTCAAGACTTATTAAACACTTTGTCTTTTTAATTTTTTTTCCATGGGAGTGTGACTCACCTCCACATAAGAAACCCTATTATTTTAAGAATTTAAGACTTTTCCAATATAAAATATTGTTTTTCTCTTCCCTTTTACAAAAACCAAGTTCCAAAACCATGGTATGGTTTGTGGTTTGGATTAATTTAATGTAAGGGGTCCCAAACCTAAATAATAAAGAATTCCCTCACCTTTCTTATATAAACCCACCCAAGCTTCCACTTCCTCTTCACTAAAAACCTTTTTAGTTCATCCAACATCTTCCCTAATCTCTCTATAATCCTCCCAATGTTCCCCAAGCTCCCAATAAGCCTCTCTCAAGCCTCTCTCAAGCCTTTGGAAGCACACTTCCAAGTAAGGGTTTTTTCTTTCTTTCTCATTTTTGTCTAATTTTATTTAAGTTGTTCTGCCATTTTAATTTCAATTATGAATGTTGGGGTATGGTTTAGAACCTCCATAATACTGACTTCTTTATGTTTTATTGATGATATACCCATTTCTCTCCCATTAAATTCCTCCCATGTACACCTGTTACTATGCCGAAATTCCGAAAGGAACTTCTCTCTCCTCTTTTACATTCAAGCAATACTTTTGTATCATGAATCTAAATTCAATTAAAATTGATGGGACATGTATATATATTACCTCCTTAATATCCATTACATGTATATATGATTAGTAACCCCTATCCCTCACACCCACCATTTATATGTATTCTTTTGTCACGCCGTTACACTGCCAAAATCGCACCGATTTTCTAAACCAATGCTATTGTGTAGTGAATACCATGCCCATTTCACCATAAAGGGTATTAACCTTTATGCACATTTACTTTTTGATTATAAAGTTTCTTGTATGAATTACACATTCCTTTATCATGGAAGAAATTATTATGTTTTATGAATCCATATTTTATGATCTATGTGGCACACTTATGCATGAAATGAAATGTTTAAGAATGGTGTTCCCTTATAGCACTCCAATGAATTGGGTAAAGTATAGTATCATGATACATCATGTGCAATGAGTATTGACTCATGATAATTCATGTGCAACGAGGGTTTACTCAGGCTTCATGTGAAATGAGGATTTACTCATGCTCCAAGTGCAATGAGCCTTGGCTCATGCTAATTCCATGTTAAGTGTCGTTTGCACATTTCCATGTTATGATTATCATGCTTTATCATGCCTTTATGTTCATGTTTCTCTTGTGATCTATTGATATTCCTAATGTATAACATGTATTGTACTCCTCATGTTATTCCATGTGTATTCCCTTACTGGGATTTATAGCTCACCCTTTTCTTATGCATGTCCTCAGGTTATCCCGTGCAATTCTAAGTATAAGGGAATGTAGTGGTCATGTAAAGGAAGTTTTCAATAAAGATTTTGTATTTCTTGTTTCATGTTTTTATGTAATGATTCTAAGCCCCAAATACACTAAAACTCTTGATCTTTTTTCTTGTATCAAGTGAATTTTTATCTAATAAATCATGTTTAATTTGTAATAAAAGGGATGGTTTTCATAAGGTTGATGAATGAAAATAAATAAAAGAAGCATGAGAGAAGATATTACCTTATATCAGGCAACTCTGTTGGATTTAAGATTAAAGGATTTCATGAATTTCCTTATGCCTAAGATAAGGATTATAGGAGGAATATAGGGATTTTGGGATATTATTTGGGAAGATTTCGGATGAGCCAAGTAGGTTAATAGGTGTGATCAAATGGGTATAGGTGATTCCCTTTTATAAGAGGGAGGAGGGCCGCTTTTGGAAGGTATTGAAATATTATTTTATTATAAAAGGATTTTCACTTTAAAATGGTCCCATTTTAATTTATTTTAATGATAGTATTATTTTGGTAAAAATAATGTAAAAAAATAGGTTTTAGACAAGTCTAGTTCTCAAGTTTAACCTTATCTCTTAGCTTTAACCCTTAGTTAACTAATTTGACTCTAATCAGGTCTTGTATATTCATTATATATGGTTAATATAGTTACTATAAAATAATAATTGAATATCAAGTGGTCTATTGATGAAATTTTCAACATTATCTACCCCATTTTGAATAATATTATATTTTTAGGACTATTATATAATTTAATAAAAAATTATTGGTTTTAAAAACTCATTTATGTCAATTTTTACAAGATTCATACCTTGAATTTTTAAATAACCAATAAAACATGAATCGTTCGAAAAAACTTCATCAATTCAAATATAGAAAGTTAAAATATACCCAAAAATTCATGTATGGAATAAAAAGTTTCAAATAAATTTATTTTAATATTTATAATCTCATTTATTTAAATCGTTCATTAGTAAGGTAATTAGTACATCATTAGTATGTCATAAATAAATTTCTATATTTGATGTCTTAAAATTATAAATAAAATTCCATGATGTTGGAAATCGTTTTATCTTTCTAATTAATATTTTTAGTCCAAATTATCATATATATAACCCCATATAAAAGTTTATTTAGTAAAAGATTCATTTTTATGTTACATTTTTCTTTAAATTAAATTAATTATTATAAAATGTCATCTTAACATCCATTTGGCTCTATGGGGGTCCCAAAATCAACCCAAATATGCACATGGTCGAAATTGTCATCTAATAGGATTAGGAAATGTGTTAGGGTAGTTTAATATTTTTATTATATTATATTTTTCCCCTTATTTATGAGAGTTACCTTTTAACCTTGTTAAATAAAATAATTACTAATGATACTATTCATAATTCCTAATAATAAAAGTTACCTACTTACATAATTTGGACCTCTAGGATCCAAATATGAAATAATTTTTTAAAAATTAAAAACACAGAAGTTGTAGATATTAATTTAAAAATTATTTCCATTGTCAAAACAAAAAGGCATGTTTTTAAGAAATAATATCTGTCAAAATATTGACATAAGTTTATGTCCAACTTAAAAGTGAAATTACATTCAATGACCGAAATTTGATTAAATGATAAAAATATAATCCAATAATAATTTTAAACCAATTAAAATATAAATATTAATAAAAAATAAATTAGATTATAACTAAAATTTGAATTAAAATCTAGTATTACTTTCTATTCATTAAAAATGAACATTATTAGAATAATATCAAAATTTTATCGAAAGTAAATTTTGATGTCCCAATTCTAAATAAAATTTATTTTTTTAAAATATATCATATAAAAGTGAAAAAAAACTATATTTCAAAACTATTCTACATCGAAATGTGTTAAAACAACCTTTTAATGAATATTATTATTTAATGCTTATTTACTTACTTCAATTTATACGATACAAAAACAGAAACAACATTTATGTATATCTATGACCAACCCTCTATATGAATGGTTTATTCCTCTATTATATATATTTATATTTTGAATATATATATATATATATGATATATAAATCATATTATACATTTTATAAGTAAGTAAATAATGGTCTATGTAATATGATCAAGAATAACAAGTCAAAACACGTAGGATAAAATGAAGCAATTATTACCCGAAATGTTTCATTAACATGGAATCGAAAATAAATGGGTAATATAAAGTTATAAAAGAATCATATATGATATCATAAATATTATCATGAATCTAATATAATTTAATAATTCCATCATACAAGAGTTTTAAAAAAATGTATAGAGTATCAGACTTATGGTATGGGATTTCATCTCAATTTTATTTTATTGAGGCATATTGAAATTTTATGCACCTACTTCATTTTATATGGTGTATATCATAACTTGTGACATGTTATATCGTGAATCTCATTAATTTCATGATATTATATTATTTCCTTCATTGGAATTATTGGTAGACCCATATTACTCATTCAATATGGTTATTTGATAATTAATTATATTTATTTTGGTTATTCAATATGAGAAACACTTTGGATTGGAAATGATGGGTGGAGCTCGAACATTATTTAGCTCATCGATGCATTAACATGTTCTCATGAGACAGATAAGTTGACCAAATGGGTTTCAACTGTTAATTTTAAACCTTCTTATAAAATTTCTCAATGCTAATCGGTTTTCATGTTACTGAGAGATAACATCCTTAAATAAATTATTTCCCTCGTTTATGTTCATGTTATTATTTATCCATGATATCTTTCATTGACATATCTATGTAAATAGTTCATTCGCATTTTATTGATTTATGGCATATGTTTCAGTTCATTTCTTTCCATATTATTTGTTCCATATATTGTATTTATATGAAATGTGTTCTCAGATATTTACATTTTCATATAGATTGATTATTGCTTCCATTTAACATAACCTTAGTGAGAATTTGCGGTCACCCTTATATTTTTCTCTCCCCAGGTTATGAAGAAGAGAACATTGATTATTATTTCAAGGATAGAGTTTATTTTAGTTATTGTGTGCCATTTTATATTTTTTCCCAATGAATTATGGGTATCATGTTTGTAATCTGTACTTCCAAGACTAAAAAAGGGAATTATTTGATGAACCACTTAGCTCAAGTTTCTATATACACCCCTGTGTAACTAAGATGTATAGAGTCTTGAAAGATCATTTTTGGTGGGACAACATAAAGATAAAGATTGTTTATTTTGTTTCAAAATGTTTTGATTGTCAACAGGTGAAGGATAGAAGACATCGTCCTAGAGGATTCATAAAACTTCTTCATATATCTATGTGGAAATGGGATGATATTACAGTGGACTTTTTTTATGGAGCTACCGAAGACTCCATGAATGAATGATGCGATATGGGTTATTATTGACCGTCTTACCATGTCAGCACATTTTCTTTCTATAAGAGAATAATTACATCTTGAATGGTTAACAAGGATTTATAATAATGATGTTTTAAGACTTTATGGTGTACACCTATCGATTTTTTATGATCATGATCCTAGTTATTCATCATGATTCTGGAAAAGTATTCAGAAGGCCCTAGATATATAACTTCATTTGAGCACTACATACCACCCTAAAACTGATGGAAAATCATAACATACTATTTATACATTAGAAGGAATTTTGAGATTTTTCTCACCTGACTTTAAAGGTGTGTGGGATCAGTATTTTTCTCTTGTAAAATTTTCATAAAACAATATCTTTGATTCATGTATCCAATTGGAACCATATTATAATGTTATGAACCTAGTTCCATTTGTACAGTGTAGATTCTACCTTTTACCTTTTTATATCATGAATATCATAAAATTCATGATATTATGTGATATCCTTAATGGGAATTACAGATAGATCCATATTACGCATTCAATATGGTTATTTTATAAGGAACATTATTTATTTTGATTATTCAGTATGAGAAATACTTTCCACTGGCAATGATAGGTGGAGACTAGACATTATATACTCCTCGATTCATTGATAGGTTCTCATGAGACGAATAAGATGGCCAGACGGGTTTGTAACCATAATTTTAAACCATCTTGTGAGTGTTCTTGACAGTAATAGCTTTACATGTCCCAGAGACATGACATCATTAAAAAAAGTATTTCTATCATTTAATTTCAGTTATTATTTATCCATGATATTTCTTGTCGACATATATATAGATGTATTTCTTCATTAGTTTATTGATTTATGTCATATGTTTCAGTTCTGTACTTTCCATATTACTTATTCCATATCTAGTTTTTTATGTGAAATGTGTTCTTAGATATTTATCGTTCTATATAGATTTATTTTTCCATCCTCTATACACACCATCCATGGTGTTTATAAAATAATAATTTTTCAATGATATTAATATTTATGAATAATATATTAATTTTATGATATGGAGGACACTTTGTCCAATTGTGTACTCGACATGCAATAATTGGTTTCATGGAAATATTATGCTGTACACAACATTGACTTATTCCAAAAAATAATATATTATTATTATTTTAACTGGTAGTTATCTCCTAGCCATTACAATAGAGGGAATGAATAATATCTAATAAATTTTGAAATATAGTTTACATATGTTTAAATAATGATTCATTGGTTGCCAAATTTATTATAAATTTAAATAAAAACCAATTGAATATAAATGATATGTTTTTATAAAAACCTATTTAAAAAAGAGTAATTTTGTATTTATATCACTTTTTATAGAATTTTATTTAATGAAAAATATGTGATATATATTCAATGTAATGTTTTAAATTAATCTTATCAGTTTTCTAGATATGATATGAGAATAAATTCAATCTTTTAGATAAAAGAATTATTTTTCTAAATATGCAGTTTTACCACCATTTGATGATGAAACCTTTTTAAATCTAGTTTTTTCAATATTATATGTTTTTTTGGAAAAAATAAAGTTTTTTATAGAATATGGACATAAAAAATTACTTTGTTTTTAATTTTGTTCTTTTTTTAATGAAGTTCATTTTTTAATGAATTTTGTAAAAATAATGAATTTTAATTCAAAAATGTCATTTATCCTAATTTATTTATATAGTAATATTTTACTTTTATTTGGTTTCAAATTATAATTAGATTATGTTTTTATAATTTAATATAATTTTGATCATTGATTATATTTCAATATTAAATTGGACTAAAACACATGTTAATATTTTGTTTGTAATTACTTCTTAAAACCCTATTTTTTTGTCTTGAAAATAGGAATAGATTTTAAATTAATTTTTGAAATGTCTATGTTTTGAATTTGGAAAAATGGATTACTTATTTGGAATTAAGAGGTCAAAATTATATAAATATGTACTATAATGGACCAGACAATGACTCATTAAATATTTTACCAAAAACTCGATTCCATCAAACAGTTCCACCGAAACAGTGGAAACGGTGATGGTCGAATACCAAAACAATGGCACCACTAATAGTAGAAAAAATTAAGGTGGAACCATGAGGGTGGAAACGTCCTAGTCTCATAATGAAATGGTGGCATCATTGACGGTGGCACCGTGATGGTGGCACTGTAATTTTCACACCATCGTGGTCACACACTGAAACGGTGGCACCATGACCATCTCACCGCTTATAGTGTCTCACCAAACTATGTCCGATACTTGTTTATTTTTCTAGTTCCACTCCTACAAAATATCTTTTGATGTAAATTTATTTTAATTCCTCTTTAAAATCCATTTTATAGCCTATAAATGATATATAAAATATCCCAAGATTCGGGAAACCCTTGACTTAACAAAACATGTGTTTTTTCCACAATGTCACACCGTTTTCTTGTACATTCCAGTTCTACCCCTGTTACATGTTTTCCTCTGTTTAAAGGGAACCCTTTAACTAACAACTATTATGGCCACCTCTCTAATGAGAATTATTAAATTAAAATAATTACATCGTGTGTAATGGTCCAACATCATGGGGAAACCATGATCCGACATTAATGTCATTCAATAATATTTCATATCCCATAACTCTAGGATCTCACATTTTTATCACACGATAATTATTTCATACTTCTTATTGGGATGGTATTATTTTGCTTGGTGTCTTTGGAGTCCACCTTCCTGATGCTAGAGGTGCTCCTGTACTGGAGCCTTTCTTACTTACCCTTGGAGTTCACGAAGTTCATCCCCTATAAGTCGTGCAACCCTAGTTCTTAGCACGTGGATAATAATGTTGATCATTGATCATCTGGGTAGGGTTCTTCCTTCATCTCTCATTACTATGTGTCATGTGGGGTAGGTATTCTAATGTTTCCAAAAGGATGTATGAAACCAAACCATAACAAAAATAATAACCAGACATTTTAACAATGAAGGGGTGTGTTTGATGATGTTTAGGTACTCTTTTACCCCTACCTTTATATTGTGAATTTTATGGGCTCATGTCCATTTAAAATCATGGTTGTTGGTGGTCTTTCCTTGTGCACTAATGGACCCATGTCTTCTATGCTGATTGAATGGTTATAACATGTAAATTGTTTAATCACATAAACTTAGATAATTAAATTAATGTCCAGTGAACATGAATCCTTGTGTGATCACCCAGGTTAACCAAACAGAATGAAGGTAATCAATAGATGTTGTGATAGAATATGGAAACTACCTTTCCATGTCTTGGCAATATGTGTGGTTTTTCAGCTTGTTTCTTGTAGTGTGACATTGATGGGGATGGGATCCCCTATTGTGGTTTAGTTGTTGGTTTGTGGATATAAGGTTGTGTGTTTCCGTATGGTTGGACATAGTTTGGTTCCAGTACTTTGAGGGATCTCATGGATCACATTTTTTGGTGTACTTTAAAAGAGAACTGGGTGTGAATTCTTAATCTAAAACTAGGTTGTTTTTCTTTATTTGGCTTTTGGATATGCCTTTTAGTAGCTCAGTACTGAATAATTACTTAAATGGAATCACGTGAATATGAAAATAGAAACGGCTTTAATAGGTAATTGTTTCCCGGGTGTGAGTTGTGTCTTGGTTGTGGGTGTTGTGCTTTTTATGAATGAATATTAATGATGGTGTTTGTGTATAGGATAGTTTTGTAACCCCCAGGATGAGATGAGTTCTTGTTTACCTATATTTATAGTTTAGTTCTTATGTTTCTTATTCAAGCCCCATCCAAGTTATGCACCTTGTGCCAAACATCCCCATTCCATGGGGGAGGGTGTTTTTCCCAATACTCCTTTGAGTGGCTGGTTATGAGCTCATTTTTATCCCTTTACAAAGAATCCCAAGACACTTTAGGTAGGCTTTGATGGCCTACGGTCCATTATATCCCAATATTATTATGGTGTGGAACGTTGTGGTGGATAGCCCAGGTGTGTGCGGGAATGTTGTTTCCTAAGTGTCTTCGAGATGAGTCACAAGAGTCTTCAGGCATGGTATTAGTTTTTTAGGCCCAGTTTTCTTTAGGCATGGCGGTATTTGTTCTGGACTAGGTGTTTTTGGGAGTGTTTATGTGTGGATGTGGAAGAGTTTTTTGTGGGTGAGATGTGTGGTTGTTGTAGCCCAGGTGTGTGCAGGCGTGGTGTGGTTGTGGGACTGCAGTGAAAATAGAGGGGAAGGTCTAACACATAGGAAGTATTCAATTACCAGTAGAAAAGTGGTGTGGGGTACCCAAACATAGATGTTTTGTTTCTATTTCATTACTTGAATTCCATTATATGAGGAGTGTGCCTTGGTGAGGTTTGGGTGGATAGTTTCTTTGGTTTTTTGGTTATATCCTTTTCTCACGGGGCATTAGAATGCCTCCCAACTTTTGTGCGAAAGATTTTGGTTTTCCCTAATGAGTATACCATTATACTCACCCTACGTATATAAAACTCTTTCAGGATTCCATGAGGACTTCAAGGACCATGCCAAACCCTATTAGCTCAGATGCAAGGACTATTGACATTGCTGTTTTTTTCTTTTCGTTAAGTACTCCCATTTGGAGTATTCTTGTACATGTAACACTTTATTATTGGAACATGCATATGAGAATGGATTGTTTTGGATTTAATTTAACATCCACTTTTTGTGTTTTTGGGATTCACTATCTTATCTCATGATCATACTAAATAATGAGGGTAATTCCTTCCATTTAACATTTGATTATATTCCCTTGGTGCTAGTCGCCACTCTAGGGCCTATTAAAGGTGTGTCTCAGGGGTCATTATCATTACTTAAACATGAGGAAGGAAGTGTTTTGTAATATGATGTCCCTTCCCTCATCTTGGTGAAGGTGGGTCGGGACAAAATTGTATTAGAGAAGGTTGGTTGAGAGATAAGATGGATTTCAGAGTTAGGAATAGTGATGATTGCAATGGATGGTAGGGAAACAACATTAGGAAATATTTTCATGTGAAATATTCCAGGGACAAACAACTAGGATGCGGGATTATAGGGCCCCCCATGATCCAATGCAAGGACTTTGGAACTACTGAATGACCAAGTGAGGCTACATTGATTGTAGGGTAGAGACCTTACGAAAGTTACATGCCTCATAATGACTTGTGTTCTTTTGTGTCTTCAGTACTTTGGGGATCTAAAATAAGTGAAATGTTTAAACAAAATCTAGAAGCAATCATTTACACTAATTAGGCTTAGGAATTCATTTTTTATCTTTCAATTATGGTCCCAGATAGTTACCATGGGTAGTGCGGGTGATTGAGGTCCAAGATACTAACTTAGCTGATCAGAAGAGGGCTGATCGAGAGGAGGAGGATAACAATTTGTAGAGGAAGCTTGGTGCCTTTCAGCGATAAACCCTTAGGAAGTATGAGGGTATCATCTTGGAAATGGAGACCGAGATATGGATCGAGGAGGTGGTGATATATTCCAGCTTGATTCAGGATCAAACGGAGTATTGGGTTCCTCTGGCTGTAAGCCAGATGCGGGGAGCAGCGCGTCAGTGGTGGAAACTCTATCTTAGGAAGAAGAGGGATGTTTAGGATTCGTGGACCAACTTTGAGAGGGAGTTCTGGGTGGAATTCCTCTCTTCCACAAATAAGGACGAGAAGAGGGAGGATCCACTCTCCCTTCAGAAGGAAGGTATGTCCGTGATAGAATTGGGGATCATGTTCAGGGATCTCCTTCACTTTTCTCTGGACCACCTTCCAGAGGTGGAGTCTCTAGCGGCAAATTTACAGGAGGCACTCTAAACTTCTGTCCAGAATTTTGTCACCCCATTCACTCTATCGACCTATTTGGAAGTCCAAAACAATGCTGAAATGGTAGAGAGGATGCACACATTGGGAGGTTTTCCATGAGAGGGGATCCTATTGGGATTTTCGAAGAGAAGGCCATTAGAAGAAGGCCTCTAGCGTTAAGGCCTTACAGGTTTTTCCAGTGGGGAGTAGCCCCACTAGTTCCAGTTTCGATCTCCCAGCCCTCAACCTTTTTTATTAGGACCTGGAAAAATATTCTTCAGCTATGGAAGTCGTGGTAATATTTGGAATCAGTTCCTGGACTGAGTGTAGTATAGTGGTGGTGGTCCAGTTCAGTTCCCACCTCAGCAGCAGTAGTTTCTAGCCAGTCCCTTTCAGCAGTAGCAGCAGGGATAACGAGCTCTCACTCCTCCGAGAGCAGACATTGCAGGAGGAGGCCATCCTAAAGGTTCTCCTTAGGGACCTCAACCGGGGCGTGGTCGGGGAGACAGATGACATCCGAGGGGCATATGAGCAAGGAGTGGAATTTTACACACTGTAGAAGCAGCATTTCTAGCAGGTATGAAAGTAGTTTGAGGTACAATTAACTTGTTTAGTACTCTCGCATATGCCGTTTTTGATTCAGAAGCTTTACACTCTTTTGTTGAACCATGTCTAGCCCATGATTTTGGTCAGGACATAGAGAGACATTCTGTAAGCCTAGTTTTAAGTACACTAGTCAGAGGTCAGACCAACTTGTATCATGTTTTCTGGGGAAGTATACTGATGTTGGGACCGCATCACTTTAGAGGGGACCTTCTATTGCTGTAGAAATAGCCATATTATTTAATTCTATGAATCAAATGATTGTTCTCTATGTGAGTTGTTATCAACATCTTCCGATTAAGGGTTGTGTTTTCATATATGGATGATTGATATGTTACATTCGTAGGAGAGTGTTGTTTCTTGGGAGTCATGCATCAAGTGGATCCCTTTCTTTCCTTGTTTGTTGAGATGTCAGTGGTGTTAGAAGATACCGAAATGGTGGAAGTCTTTGGAATCACTAGTGAATTCATGGACATATTCATTGACGAGGTGGTGACACTGCCCCCTCGGTGTAATGTTGAGTTCATGATAGACTTTCAACCTTGTTCCCATCTAATTTTGATGGCCCTATATTGGATGGCGCCTTTTACGAAGTGGGAGTTATGGATTCATATTGATGATTTGATGAAGAAGGGTTTTTTATGACCAAGAACATCACCAAGGGTTGATCTATTTTTGTTAGAGAAAAAGGGAGATGGCGGTCTTAGGAAGTGCATAGACTACCAGAGACTGAATCAGGTGACGATCAAGAACTATTTCCCTCTCCCAGGGATAGACAACATTTTTTGATCAGTTGAAGGGCATAGGATGGTTCTCCAAGATCGACCTGCTATTAGGATATCACCAGTTGAGGGTGAAGGATGATGACATCTCGGAGACTACCTTTAGGTGTAGATATGGGAACTGTGAGTTCATGGTCATGCCATTTAGCATTATGAACGCACCATCCGTGTTCATGGTACTCGTGATCTCTATCTTCCGAGAATATATGTACTGGTTCATAGTCATGTTTATTGACAACATCTTGATCTATTCAAGATCAGAGGAGGATCCCGTTGAGAATATGATAACGGTTTTAGTGGTCCTCTGATATCACCGACTCTATGGGAAATTATCCAGGTGCAAGTTCTGGGTGTGATAAGTACACTTCCTTAGACATGTGGTGTCCATGTAGGGTATAAAAGTAGACCCATCAAAGGAAAAGGCGATTGTTTCTTGGGTGGAACCCAGGAATGTGACAGACGTTTGTAGTTTCCTAGTCCTAATAGTTTACTACCAGAGATTCATGACAAACTTCTCCTGAGATGTAGCACCTTTGATATACTTAACAAGGAGAGGTTAGGCTTTCATGTGGATTGGGAAGTGTGAAGTAGTTTTCAGTTTTCTGAAAGAAAAGTTGGTTTGTGCCCTAGTGCTGAGGTTGCGAGAAGAAAGGGTGATGTTTGAGGTGTTCTATGATGCTTCATAAAAATTCATTGGGTGTGTACAGATGAAATAGTAGGGGTTTATCTCTTATGTGTCTAGAAAGTTATGTCCCCCTAAGAGTAACTATACCACCCATGATCTGGAGCATGCAGTGGTCATGTTCTCTCTAAAGTTGTGGCGACATTACCTCATTTGGGAGTGCTTTTTCGTTTTCACTAATCACCAGAGCTTGAGGTATATCTTATCCCAATGGGACCAAAACTTGAGGTAGTAGAGGTTGATGGGATTTCTCTAGGAATAATACGTTAAAATTTTCTACAACTTAGGAAAGGGGAATGTGGTGGCTGATTCATTGAGCAAGAAGTCACAGAAGGATGTGGTTTGAGAGATGAAAGATGCTTGGAAGGCAATATAGGAGTTGGTTTCCCTACACCTGGATGAAAGGGTGGAGAATGGTCAAGTTTGTCTGTTCCAAATGACAGTGTGGTCTTCTCTATTTCAGTATGTTGAGGAGTCCCAGTGCGGGGACTTAGAGGCTGAAATGATGTGTGATCGTGTTAGCCAAGGTGATGCTCCAGGAGGATTTTCGGAGGATTGTCATAATTAGATTTTTTTCAAGGGAGGTTTTTTTGTCCTAGAGACAATGTGTGATAGAGTTCTTGGTGAGACCCCCAACTCACCCCTGGGGGTACATCCAGGAATTTCTAATATGTACCAAGTCTTGAGAGGTTATTTTGGTGGCCTTTGGAGAAGCGTGAAATGATAGAGTTTGTGTAGAAGTTCCTCGTGTGTTAGTAGGTGAAGGCTAAACAACATTTCCTATGGGTTCTGTTACCAACATTAGGTGTCCCCTATTGGATGTGTGATGTCATATAGATGGATTCCATCATGGGAAAACCCAGTCTTCAAGGGGGTTTTGATTCTATCTTGGTAGTGGTGGACCGCCAGGTGAAATGATCTCACTTCCTAGCAATCAAGGAGTTGAGTATGGTGGATGTACTAGAATAGTAGTATGTGGAAGAGGTTTTTCAGTTCCATGGACTTATAAGGACCATAGTCTCCAATCATGATACTTGGTTAACCTCGTGGGT
The DNA here is from genome assembly GCA_963277665.1 of Viscum album. Taxonomy (NCBI): domain Eukaryota; kingdom Viridiplantae; phylum Streptophyta; class Magnoliopsida; order Santalales; family Viscaceae; genus Viscum; species Viscum album. The sequence goes on along the minus strand of OY728155.1, from coordinate 1,628,439,088 downwards.
CTGGAAAGGATTGCAACATTATTTTAGCACCCAGCTAGGCCTCAACACTACTTTCCACCCCCATAAAGATGGACATATAGATCGCACCATCCATACGTTGAAGGATATGCTACGGTCATGTGTTTTGGACTTAGGGGGATCTCAGGTGCGACAATTGCCTCTGGTAGAGTTTTACTACCATAATATATATCGCTCTACCATTGGCATGTCTCCCTTCAAATCATTGTACGGTAGGTTGTGTCTCTCACCTTTGTGCTGGATAGAGGTCGGTGAAGAAGGTGTTCTTGGACCAGAGGTAGTGTAGAGCATGAAAGAGAAGGTTCCGCTTATATGGGAGATGATGAAGGGTGATCAGGACCGGAAGAAGTCATATACCAACTATAAGAGGATACCCCTAGAGTTCTAGTTTGTGGAAAATGTGTTCTTGAAGGTCTCCCCTCGGCATGGACAATAGAGGTTTGGAAGGGGTAAGAATTCTCCTTAGTTTATTAGACTGTTTGAGGTATTGCGGTGGGTTGGGGATGTAGAATATCAGCTAGTGCTACCACTGCCACTACTAAGAGTGCACGAAGTCTTCCATGTGTCTCAGATCCATTAGTATCTACATGATGATTCACACATCCTCTACTAGGGAAATGTGGATATCGAGGATGAAGTGATATTTATAAAGAGATCAGTGATGATTGTTGGTTGTGAGTAGAAAGTTATTCATAGATGAACTATTCCCTTGGTTCATGTGTTATGGAGGTATGGTGGCCTCAAGGAGAGTACCTGGGAATATGAGGCACAGATACGTGCTCAGTAGCTAGAGTTCTTTCGTTTTTTGTTCTATTCTATTTCGTACTTTTCTGTGATGTAGAGTTTGAACTTGTAAACTATGAAATGGAATTTTTTTCTTTCTCTCGGGATGTATGTGGAGAGTATTGACTCTGGGTATGGGAGGACCTGATCTCTAATCAAGACACATTAAAGTGGATGTTGTTAAACCTATGCCGGTGATTTAGTGCCACCCAAAGCGGATAGTATCTTGACATGGAAAAAGGGACTCCCTAATCCATATGAATGGATGGAATGACCTTTACATGTATGTGTGGTTACTTGAGGTATATGTGATCTAAGATTTTGACGAGGTTTACTCCTGAGAGGCATCTTTCGAGGTGGTCGATTGGACCCCTCACTTTTTTTTGGGTTTAGTTCTAATTCATGAGGGAGAGAATATTTTGATAGGTATTCGATGTAATGGACCTAAAAATCACTCATTTAAGACTTTCCAAAAAACTCGTTTCCCTCAAATGGTTCCACCGAAATTGTCGAAATACTCACGATCTCCCACCGAAACGGTGGCACTGTAAATGGTGGCATTATGACAGTGGCATAGTGAGGGTGGCACCATGAGGTTGGAACCTTGACAGTGGTACTATAACAGTCGCACCGTTACAGTCACTCCCCAAAATGGAGTAATTGTTGATGGAGGCGCTGTGTTGGTGGCATCGTGATGGTAGCACCGTGACCGTGGAACTGCATTCGGTGTCTCACGAAACGGTGTAACACCCTTGTTTCTTTTTCAATTTCTACTCCTTTAACTATCTTTTGAGGTAAATGTATTTTAATACCTATTTAAAATCCATTTAAATGCCCATAAATGTTATCTTTAATCCCCCAAGATTCAGGGGTCCCTTGACTTAGCCAAACATGTGTTTTTTCTTGGTGTCACACCCTTTTCTGTTATATTCCAGTTCCACCCCTATTATAAATTTTCCTGTATCTAAAAAACCCCTTTAACTCATAGTAGTTATGTCCACCACAACGATGAGAATTATTAAATAACAATTAATTCCATTGTGTGCAACTATCAGACTTCCTGGTGAAACCATGATCTGCTTTTAAATTTGTTCAAGATTTCATATCATGTAACCCCATGATCTCACATTTTTATCTCATATGAAATATTTCTTTCTTCTTCTTGGTATGGTATTTTTTCTTGGTGTATTTGGAGTCCCCCTTACAAATGATAGAGGTGCGCCTATACTATAGCCTTTCCTACACACCCTCAGAGTCCCTGACTTTCATCCCCTGCAAGTTGTGTATCCACAATTCTCGGTGTGTGGAGAAAAACATTTCACATTGATCATCCATGTAGGGTTCTTCTTTTGTCTATATTTACTATGTATCATGCGGGGCTGGTATTCTAATGTTTCAAAAGGGATGGATGAAACCAAACCATAATGAAGATAATAACAATACTTTTAAATAATGAAGGGTTGTGTTTGATGATTCTGAAATACTATTTTACCCCTTGCATTATGTTATGAATTGTATGGACTAATGTACACTAAAAATCATGGCCATTGGTGGTATTTAATTGGGCACTAATGGACCCATGTCTTCTGTGATGACTGAATGGATGTAACATGGAAATTGGTAAATCACGTAAACTCGGTTGATTAAATGAATTTATAGTGAACAAGAATCCTTATGTGATCACCCCAATCAACCAAACAGAAAGAAGGAACTCAATGGTTGTTGTGATAGAATCTGGAAACTTGGTTTCCCTATCTTGGTAATATGTGTGGTTTTTCTTCTTGTTTCTTATGCGGTGACATGGATGGGGATGATATCCCCTATTGTGGTGCATTTGTTGTTTTGTAGATCTAGGGCCATGTGGGGTCGTATGGTGGGGCATGGTTTGGTTCTAGTACTTTGAGGAATATAAAAGATCCCTTTTGTTGTTGTGACTTTACAAGAGAACCAATTGTGAATGCTTAATCTTTTTTTTTTGTTTTTTTACTTCCTTGGATTTTGGTTATGCCTATTAGTTTTCCCGGTAGTGATGAAATACTTAAATGAAATCACAAGAATATGAAAATTGGAATGGGTTCAATGGGGATTTTTTTGGGAGTGAGTTGTGTATTGGCTGTGGGTGTTGTGATTTTTATGAGTGAATAGTAATGATGGTGTTTGTGTATAAACTAGTTTTGGAACACCTAAGCTGGGATGAGTTCTTGTTTTCATATATATATATATATATCATTTAGTTCTTATGTTTCTTATTCGCGCCCCACCCAAATTAAGCACCTACTACTGAACACCCCCATTCCATGGGGGAGGGTGTTTTCCCTACACTCCTATGATTGGCTGGTTATTAGCTCATATCTGGTCCCTTTATGCAGTAGCCCAATACTCACCAGCAAAGATGTGATAGAATGAGGTCCATTACAACACAAGATTATTCAGGTAGGGAACATTGTGGGGGATTGACCAAGTGTGTGCAGGTAGGTTGTTTCCTAAGTATCTTTGGCATAAAGCCTAGGTGTCTTCGGGCATGGATGTAGTTGATCGGTCCTAGGTGTCTTCGGGTGTGGTGGTAGCTATTCTAGAAAAGGTTTCTATAGGTGTGGATATGTGTGGTTGTGGCCCAGGTATTTGTATGTGGTATGTGTGGTTGTGGTATCCCAAGTGTGTGTGGGTGGGGTATGGAAGTGGGACTGCAGTGGAAATGGAGGGGAAGGCTTGATGTGTATTATATCTTCAATAACTGGTGGGAAAGACATGAAGGGTACCCAAAAATCAATGTGTTGTTACTATTACATTACATGGCTTGTGTTATTTGGGGAGTGTTCTGTGGTGACGTTTGGGTGGATATTTTTCTTCCTATATGTTTTGGTTATCTTCTTTTCTCCCAAGCCATTAGAATTCCTCCCCACATGTGCATGAGAGATTTTTTTCCCTAATGAGTATACATGTATACTCACCCTAATTATGTAAAAATGCTTTTAGGTTTTCAGGAGAACTTTGAGGACCGTGCTAGACCATATTATCTCGGACTCTGAGACCATTGGCATTGCAGTTTTTTTCTTTTCTTTAGGTAACCCCCTTTGGATTGTTCATGTAAATGTAGCACATTATTATTGGATCTTGCATATGGTAATGGATTGTTTTGGATTTACTTTTACTTAAATTTTTTGATTTGTTGGGATTCACTATCTTATCTCTCGATCTTACTAAATAAAAAGGGTAATGCCTTCCGTTTTAATTGTGATTTTATACCCTTGGTGCTAGTCGCCACTCTAGGGCCTATTGAAAGTGGGTCTCAGGGGCCATTATCCCTCCTTCAACAAGATGAAGTAAGGGTTTTTAAATTTTATATCCCTTCCCTCATCTTGGTGAAGGTGGGTCATGACATATACATTTGGTTTTTAGGCATTATGAATAATAACTCCAGTAATTATTTTATTTACCATGGTTAGACTGTAAATCAGGTAAATAAGGGTAAAAATAAAACTATAATAATATTCAACTACCCTAACACATGTCCTAATCCTATTGGATGCTATATTTCATACCATGGGAATCCTTGAGTTGATTTGAGGAACCTATGGAGCCACTTTGAAGTGAAAATGACATTTTATAATAATAATAATTTATAGTTATAAAAAATATAACACTAACAAGTATATTTTACAAAAGCAATTTTTATATGGGGTTATATAAGTTATATATTTGACTATAAATAATCATTACAAATTTAAAAATATTTTTACATCATTTTTTCATTTTTTGAAATAAAATAAATAAATTCATTTCTGAAACAATGATGATGTATTGATTACATAATTAATGAATGATTAAAATAAATCATATTATAAATAATAAAATAAATTTATGCTGAATATTTTTGTGCCATTACAGAATTTTAGGGATGAGTATAACTTATTATATTTGAATTAATGATTATTGTTTTCTAAAGAATCATGTTGTTATGGATTTTTATAATTTCAAGATATGAATATTATAAAAATGAAAAAATGGTTTTTTAAAACAAAAAATATTTTATTAAATGATATAATAGGCTAAAAAATATAATGTTCGGCCAAATTACATAGAAATTTTTAAAATTTCATTAGTGAACCACTTTTGGTTCTTTTGGAATTTTATGGAATCTATATTAACTTTATAGTATTAATATACAAGAAGACATGGTAAGATCAAAATTAGTTAACTATGGGTTAAAGCTAAATGATAAGGATAAATTTGTTATATAGACTTGTCTAAAACCTATTGTTTGAGAGGGTATCGAACCAAGAAAATATTATCGTTTAATTAAATGACATTGGAACCCTTTAAAAATGAAAATCATTTTATTATAAAATAATACTTTAATGATATCCTAAAGTGTCCCACCTCCCTCTTTTAAAATGGAATCACTTATACCCATTTAATAACAACTCTCAAGCCCCTTAGATAGTCTAAAATCTGCCCATATAATCTATCAAAAAATCTCTCTTACTCCTAGAATAATTACCATATGCATAAGGCATTTTGAGAAAGGCTTTTGGATCAAATCAAAGGGAGTTACCTGATTTAAGAGGCAGTGTCTTCTCTAATGTTAATTTCCATTATTTTACATCTTCACTCTATATTGTATTCTCATTCTTTGATTAAAAAACAAAAACAGTATCCTAAATATACTATGATGTTTTTATGAGAAATATTAGAACTAAACCTACAAACACCTCCATTTAAGACATATAAACATTTTGTTTCTGGGTACGGCGAACTACTACCTCACGAAACAGTGATTATTCGATTTTTCCCTACCACCTATCATGGAATCCATTATAATGGATATATATTTATATATTATATATATTATATTTATATTGTCTTTATTATTCTTTGTTTTTTATTTAAAAAACCGTTATGCATTACATAATATTTAAATTCGATAATTTCATTGGAGGAAGTGTGGATAACCACACCCTCAAAGTGATATGACTCGTTCATTCCATTCATGGAATTTATAATGCGTGGAGTTAATGAAATTATTTAATATATATATAATATTATATTTTATAGTAATTATAATATACCTATTTATCATTTAGTATTTATTCCATTAAATATGAAAAATAATTGAAAGTAGTGTTCATGCGTACGTACAGCTTAATATCTCCCTAAACAGTGCATTCCATTTTTTATCTCCAAATGTTATATAATTTTAAAAATAAATTAATAAATACAATATATATATTATATTTAAATCATTAATATCATTCTATAGATAATGTACTTTCGACCACATTGATAATTTGTAATTATAACAAGTACATTTTTTACTAAAGTACCAAATATATACAAGATAACTGATATTAACTTAAATAATCATGTAATGTAAATAATATGGTAATAAGTGATATAAAAGGTTTAATAAACCTGAAATTGGTTCTGAATCAGGTATATAATAAATTATTTTTATTATTTAGGACGAAAAATGAACATACGTGATGAGTTGGATTCGATGTAAGGGTTGCTTTCACCCTCCTCTTTTAGTCAAAGATTTTTTTAGTTATGTCTTAAATTTCCATTTTCTTATGTTGAGGTATGTGATTATATATACTTATTTCTATACATTTTATGTAACAATTATGATAAAACCATTATTCTATCATCAACTCATTTTCTGAATTTTTAAGTGGCGTAGTTAGGCTGCTTAATTTTCCAAAGAGAATTTCTAAACTCAATTTTATCTCATTGGGTTTAACACATAATTAGTTGATTTTTTGTGTGAAGATTATGTCTCGAATAACTGTTTGATTATTTATGTTTTAATTTAATGATCATTGTGTGTGGATATACTGTTTCTACACATTATCACCCCATTCATAAATTCTTACATCATTGATACAATCATTGTTAGAGACTACGTCTCAACCTCATTTTATAGTGGTGTATCATAATATTGTGCACCGTTAATATCCTATATGGTGTATATACTACCCCTTGACATATTATATCATGAATATCTATATTCCCCTAATATTATAGGTTTCTTTTAATTTTAATTTTAAGTTATTTTTATTCAAGTATTTTCTCATGTGGTGAGGGACTCTATCTAAAACATCATTTCAAATGTTTCCCAGATTTCTTATTCTAAATATTTATAATTAATGACCATGTTTTTGAAAATGGTTCTAAGGATTTATTTATATGAACATTAATGTTTTATAATATTAATTATTTTAATAGTTTTAGTGTTGTATGAGACTCTTTGATTCCAAAATCTCTTTATTAAATGTTTTAAATTATTTTTTAAATGGATTGAATATTTCAATATCTTGAATTTATATCTTGTTATTAATGATTTAAATGTTGATAATTTCAATATTTTATGATTTATGATTATGTAATGGTACTTGGAAATTTGAGGGGTGGTTATATAACAAACCAAATACCGGTGCTTCTCGGATAAAACTAGGTAATGTGATACCAAGATAGATCTCCAATGCATTGGGTAACATAACATAGGTAAACATTAATGTTTCTCCTAATAGATTTAAGGAATATACATTTATGGGTATTCCAAATGTACCTCCCTATATAGCTGTGAAATCTATAATATAAGTATGTAATAGATGCAACACACTACCTTTATGATTTATGATTTTTTCATGTTATTCAAAAATATTATGGTTTCATAATGTATGTTAAAGAGATTATGTTTTATTAGTGAAAATTAGGATTTTATTGATGTGTATGTACTGATGTACTAATGTTTTTTCCCTTATTTTATACCCCTTACTGATATTTTATGATAAAGACATGTTTTTGAAAAAAATTCACAGTGTATAATGAAGGGTATGAGAAAGAAAGAAATATAGATGATTTATATCAATAAAATAATTCCTATTTTGTTTAATGAGTTTTTTTGTTGGTAAATAAATTGGATACTGTAGAAGTATATAACTTTTAATTTTTTAAACATAATTGTAATAGTCATAGCCAAATTCTCTAAAATTCTAATCCCGAAAATATCATTATTGTTTAATATTTACTTACCTCAAGATTTTGTAATGTTTATGGTTCTGGTCTTATAGTTGGTATCTAAGGATGGTGTAGATAAAATTAGAGGTTAGGGTTATATTTAAGTATAAGTGATGCATTTTATATAACAACATTGGTTTTCATAATTGAAATAGTCATATTTATTTTAGATAAATTTAATGAGTTTAGGATAACATGAATAAGTATATATTAGTGTTTAACCTCTTCATAAGAGAGTATATGATGATTTTACTAATATACTAAAACTGACATTTTAGGTTTTAGTAAATAACTAGATCTAGCAGAAACCAACGTAAAAATGGGTATGAAGGCAACTGTGGAAGTTTTCTGAATGAGAAACTGAATGAATTGGGAGATAAAATAATAATTGTTTTGATTATTCCTAAAAAACTATCTAGAGTCATGATTGACCACATGAACCTTGGTCATTTATCTATGGAATCAAATATGTGATAAATGAATCCCTATGGAAGTTTAGGTAATAATCATATAAGTAAGTATATTCAAAATCCTATGTGTCAAGGATTTGTAATGAAAGACCTAGAAAAATCCTTCAAATGGACAATAAGATGATTCAAATGTGGAAATGTAGGTCATAAAGGAACAACCTACTATGGAAAATGGAAGCATTCAATTGAATCTATGAAATGGAAAGAAGTTCATTATGAGGGATCCATTGACTTTATTAATTGTGGTATGTATGGTCAATATGCAAATAGATTTATTAAAAATAGGGTTTTGGATTTGGATCAGTAGGACTGTATAAATATATGTTTACTAAAACATAATTCCATTCCAATTGATGATGAGGAAACTGACAATGACCTATGAAATGTTTGGATTATTTTGTGGTTGATGTTTTAAAATTATGTAATCATTGGATACGATTCATGATTTGTTATGTTGGAAATAATTACTATGGAAATTTTTAGAAAAATGGTTAAGGAATCATGAATAATACTAGATGATTATGATGTCTCCATTTTAGAAATTCGAGAGTTATGTCAGATATTGAGGTGCTAAAATGATTAAAAGTATCAATGATATTTTATAGATGGGATTACTTTTGAAGACATATCCCTTGTATTTTTAACCCTAATGTTTGTTATGTGAAAATTCTATTTGAAGAAGAATTGTGTTTTCTTCTATAGATATTGTTATAATGAAAAATTTGGGTTTATATGTCCCTTGAATTTGTGGTTATTAAGAGTAATTAGTTTTTGGGATGCAAATGTGAGGTATGATATAACATTTGAGGTTAAAATATTTTATGATTATTCTTTGTGAATTTATCTCAATTTTGGGAATTTTATACAATATTATTGTTTTTGAAAAAGGAAAACCTACATATTGTGTGACAACTAGTCATGTTCGACAATGCTACATAAATAAAACCAATAACCAAAGTGCGACTCAGATTTATCACCCTCCAATGGACTATGTGAAGTCCCTAGTTAGTATGACATATTCACTTTAGATAAATAATTTTATAGATAAAGAATAAGTTTATTTTTAGAACCTATGTTTTATCTATTGGATATCCTTATTATAGGAAAATGATTTGATGATTAAGTTATAAATGTTATTTTGGAAGAAGTTAATTCTTTTAGAAACACTCTTTACCTAGGGAAAATAGAATACTATGGGATTTAATTTGTTGATTAATGGATGAAATATTATATTGGAAGAATAAATGTTTTTTGTGTGGACATATGATGATTTGGGTAATTTATGGAAATGATTAACCTATCATAGAAAAAATTTTAATTAGGTTCATTACTTTTCTGTATTAGACATTAAGTGTAACCACTATTATTTGGAGATAAATGTAAAGATTTTCTGTGGGATACTACATGATCAAATCCTTCTATGTTTTAGGATTTAATCATAGTTTGGATTATATTGAATATTTTTTAGGACAATTGTTTATTAAATTGTCTTTATTTAACTTTGGGTGTTGGTTGATGCATTTTGGAAATTCAGAGTAGTATATCTTTTTATAAGGTATTATCCTTTTGTAGATTATCTGATCCTGAACTTACCATTTAGGTTTTGGTTAATTTCTAATGATAGGGGAAGCATATAGTTTATCTTTTGTGGAATATGTGATTCTCTAAAAGTTGATTCTTGTACCTCACGTGTGACCAACTCATCTTGAAAACTCATAGTTTAAAGAAAATATGGGTTTGTGGTTGATATTTATAAAAGGATGAAACTATACAAGACAACTAAGTATATTTTCTTATGTTCATAGTCAATATCAAAAATAAATTCCTCAACATTATGAAAATGAACTTCAAAAAACATTTTCTACTTACTTTTCTTACAAGGAAATCAATGTCCGTTTAACCGATCCCAAGTTTGTAGTTTTCTTTTGTGTTAACTTTATCATAATCATATTTTCTATCACTATCTATCAAAAACATGATGTTTATTATTTATTCCATATCCATGTTATCCTACATGTAATCCAAGTATGTGTTATCTCATGTGACCTTTGTACATATCTTTCTTTGTTTTAAAGTGTTATTTTACTAACTCTTTTTTGGATGTGGGATTTTTAAGGAAGTTTCCAAGCCCAATTTTAAAATTTTGAGGACAAAATTTCTAAAAGGGGGGAAGGATGTAATGAACAAGGTATTTATAAAATAATAAATTATCATTTTTATTAATATTTATGAATAAGATATTAATTTTATGTTAAATTGGACACATTTTCTTATTGTGTACTCGACATGTAATGACAAGTTTCATTGAAATCTTATGTTACACACAACTTTGAGTTATACCAAAAAATAATATAATAATATAATTATTTTAAAGGGTAGTTAATGCCTAGAAATTAGAATGGTGGTAATGAATAGTATCAACAGAATTTTGAAATAAGGTTCACACATGATTAAATAATGATTCATTGGTTAACAAATTTAATATAAATTGAAATAAAAACTAATTTAATATAAATAATATGTTTTATATGAAAACCTATTTAAAATAGAATAAATATGTTTTTATATAACTCTTTATGGATTTTTATTTAATGAAAAATATATGACATATATTCAACATAATGTTTTAAATTAATTTTATATGTTTTCTGGATATGATATAAGAACAAATTCAATTATTTGGATAAAAAAAGTATTTTTATAAAAATGTAGTTTTACCACCTTTTGATGGAAAACCCTTTTTAAATATAGTTATTATTATATTTATATGTTTTATTTGAAAAAATAATTTTTTTTATATAAGTTGGAAATAAAAATTTAATTTGGATGAAATTTTGGTTTTTCTCTAATAAACTTATGTTTTTAATGAATAGTGACAGAATAATGCATATTAATTCAAAACTGCCTTTTCTTATAATTTATTTATATAGTTATATTTTTCGTTTAATTGGTCTTAAATAATAATTGGATTAGGTTTTCATTATTTAATCTTATTTGTTCATTGGAAGTAATTTCACTTTTAAATTGGACATAAACACTTGTCAATCTTTTGATAGTTATTATTTCTTACAAACACTTTTTTTGGTATTGAAAATATAAATTAGTTTTAAATTAATTTATGGAGCTTCTATGTTTTTAATTTTGAAAAATTTATTCCATATTTGGATCTAATAGGTCCAAATTGTGTAAATAGTCACCTTTTATTTTTCGGCATTATGAATAGTAACTCGAGTAATTATTTTTATTACCATGGTTAAAATGTAAATCTTCTAAATAACTGTAAATAATAATATTAAAATAATATTAAACTATCCAAACACATGTCTTAATCCTATTGGATGAAATATTTCCAACAATGTTCATTCTTTGGTTAATTTGGGAACCGCATGGAGCCACTTTGATATCAATATGTCATTTATAAAAATTAATTTAAATTAAAGAAATATATATCTTAAACCTGTATGTTTTAACAAAAAAAATTTATGTGGGGTTATATAAGTGATATATTCAACTATAAATAGTCATTAGAAATATTAAAATATTTTCTACATCTTGGTATTTTATTTATATTTTTTATACATCATATAAAAAATTTATTTATGACACAATGATGATGTAGTGATTACCTTATTAGTGAATGATTTAAAAAAATATGATTATAAATATTAAACTAAATTTATTTTGAAACTTTTTTATGCCATACACGAATTTTAGGGAATATTACAACTTTTTATGTTATAATTAATGAAGGTTTTTTGAAAAAATAATGTTATGGATTTTTAAAAAGTCATGATATTAATAGTATAAAATTGACATAAATGAGTTTTTAAAATAAATGCCATTTTATTAAATGATACGGTAGTCCTAAAAATCTAAATTTCATCCAAATGAATTATATAATGTTTCACATTCCATTAGTGAACCACTTGTGATTCGATTGGAATTTTATGGTAAAAATATTAACCATATGGTATAAATATACTAGAAGACATGGTAAGAGTAAAACTAGTTTACTAAGGGTTAATGATAAAAGATGAAGTTCAATATGTGACATAGACATGTATAATAAATATCGGTTGAGTGTTTTTCGATACAAAATAATCCTGTATTTAAAATAAATTACATTGGTACCATTTGAAACTGAAATTCATTTTATAATAAAATTACATTTCATTGTCTTCCTAAAGTTCCCCGCCTCCCTCTTAAAAATGGGCATCACCTATACCCATATAATCACACCTCTAAAGCACCAAGGATCATCCAAAATCTGCCAAAATAAATCTCACATCATCCCCTCATTCCTCTGATAATCTTTACTTTATGTATAAGGCAATTCAAGAATGCATTTTGGCTCAAATTAATGGGAGTTATCCGTTTACCGAGGCATCATCTTCTGTAAAGATCCTTTCGAATATTTTACTTCATCACTATCAATTTTATTATTATTATTTTATTAAATAACATAAAAATTATATTAAATATTCTAGGATATTTTTATGAGAAAGATTATAACTACACTAACACACACCTCTATCTAATGGGTATTAACATACTGTTTCTACATATGGGGAACAACTGCCTCAAAAAATGATGCTTGTTTTATTTTCCCCTACTACCTCTCATGGTGGCCATTATGACAACACTATATTTATATATTGTATTTATTATCTTTATATTGTATCTATTTTTATTTTATTTTCATTTACATCATTCATTTTTCTTTCCATAATGGGTAAATATGATAATTTCATTTGAGGAAGTGCAGACAACCACCCCCTCAAAGTGATATGACTCGTTCATGACATACATGGAACATATAAAGGATGGAATTAATGAAATTATGAAATTTATATAAAATATGATATATTAATGTAAATATAATATATTTATATATCAATTTTTTTTAATTCCTTAAAATATGAAAAATAAATGAAAATAGCATTCATGCGTACATACGGTTACCATCTCCAAGAACGGTGCATTACATTTCTTATCTCCAAATTTTAAGTTAAATTATAAATAAATTTATATAAAATGCGTATATATGATATTTAAATCATGAATATGATTCTAGATATAATGGAAGTTTGACCCCATTGACAATTTTTAATTATAACATGTTCAATTTTGACTTAATTACCGAATATAGACAAAACAACCAATATTAACTTAAATAATTTTTTTAATGTTTATAATTTCGTAATAAGTGATTTAAAATGAATAAAAAACATGAAAAATTTCTGAAGAAACTAGAAATTAACTTATCTTTATTATTCAATAAGATCAAGGAATATTCGTGATGAGTCAGACTCAGGTGAGGGAACCTTTCACCCTCCTCTTTTACTCAAAGTCTTCTTTTATGTTAATTATTTTAATTTCAATTTTATAATATTGGGTTATGTACTTATATATTCTTATTTCTGTTCATTTTACTTCCAAATAATGAGAAACACATTTCTCTCTCATCAACTCATTTTCTAAATTTTTAAGTGACGTCATTAGGCTATCGAATTTTCATAAGTGAATTTATAATATCAATTTCCACTCATTGGGGTTTACACATAAATCACTAATTATTTTGTCCATGATTATGTGTGGAATATATGTTTGATTATTTATTATTTAATTTCGACTTTTTGTGTGGATATTCTATTGCTACCCATAATCACCCATTTGATAAAATTTACATCATTGATACAATATTTGTATGGGACATTATTACAACCTCATTTCATTGAGGCATATCTTAATATTTTTCTGCTTTAATATTTTATAATGCGTATATATGACCCCTTTACATATTAAATCATGAATATCTATATTCTCATGATATTGTTGGTTTATTTTAATATTATTCCTTAATTATTTTTATTCATGAAATTTATCATGTGGTGAGGGGCTCTTTATCTAAAATTTTTTTAAATTTTTTTAATATTTATTCTTCTAAATATTTATAATTAATACCCACATTTTCAAAATGGTTTTAAGAATTTATTTATATCGACATTATTGTTTTAAAATATTAATTCTTTTAAAATTTTCAAAGTGTTATGGGACTATATGATTCAAAAATATCTTTATTAGATGTTTTATTTTTTTGGAAATGGATTGAATATTTCAATATCATGAATTTATTTCTTGTGATTGATTGGTGAAATTTTGATAATTTCATTATTTTATGTGTTTTGATTATGTAATGGTACATGGATATTTAATTGACGGTCACGTGATAAACCAAATTTGGTTGGTTCCATGATAAACATATGACGAGTGATCCCAAGATATCTCTCTAATGCATTGGGTAACATGAAAGTGGGAAACTTTAATGATTCTCCTAAAATATTTATATAATATAATGTGATGGGTATTACAAACATAACTCTCTATATAGCTGTGAAAGTTACATTGTATGTTTGTTATAGATGCCCCAAGATTATTTTATGATTTATGATTTCTTTGTGTTATTCATAAATACTATTATTTCATGATGTATGTTAAATAGATTATGTTTTATGAGTAAGATTTATAACTTTACTGACCTGTATGTATTTATGAGCTAATGTTTTCTTACATTATTTTATATCTCGTACTGATCTTTTTATGAACAAACTATGTTATTGAAATGTTTTTCAAAGGGTATAAAGAAGGTGTAGAGAGAGGAATAATTCAAGAAGATTTATATCAAGAAAATAATTATTTTTTTTATTTGAAGTGATTTTTTGGGGAAAAATTAGATAGAGTATTAGTGTATACTTTTTAATTTTTGAAATGTAATTGTAATAGTCTAGACATAATTACCAAAAACATTAAACCTGAAAAGATCCTTAATTTGAACTCTTGGCATAACTCAGTATTTTGTAATGGTTATGGTTGGGGGCTTATGGTATGTAACACCCCAAGCTTCCATGGAACTCTTCTTTTCAAATAATTCAATGGCATGTATTGTAGGCAACCTCGAGTCCAAGCACACCATGACATATCAATATAGCCATTGAAAAGTTGTTATGAATAGTACTAACCAAATTTTGTAATGTTTTAAAATTTATTTTTAAAATTGACTTTTTCTTAATTTGGAATATCATAATTATCTTTGGGTGAAATTTTGGTAATTCTCTAAAAAGATACAATTTTTGATGAATACTGAAATATACTATATTTTAACTCAAAACTAATTTTTCATTCAATTTATTAATATTTTAGTATTGTTAATTTAATTGATTTTAAAGTTTAATTTCATTAATATTTAATCATTTAATCCAATTAATTAAATTGGATGTAATTTCACATTTAAATTGTATATAAACTCATGTGAATATTTTTATAGATATTACTTCATAAAAACCGGATTTTTTTACAATAGGAATTAATTTAAAATCAATTACTATATCTTATATGTTTCAAATTTAAAAAATTGGTTCCATATTTGGAATCAGAATATAAAAATTTAGTAAATAGGTACCTTTTATTTTTGGACATTATTAATAGTAACTTCAATAGTTATTTTTATTTACCGTGGTAAAAGGGTAAATCTGGTAAATAAGGGTAAAAAAATAATATTAAACTACCCGTACACATGTCCTAATACTAATGGATTAAATATTTCTGACTATGGGCATACTTGGGTCAATTTTGGGACCCCACGGATCCCCTTTATTGTGAAAATGACATTTTATAAGAATAAATTTATAGTATAGATAAAATATAACATAAACATGTATATTTTACTAAATAAAAATGTATATGGGGTTACATAATTGATCTCTTCAACTATAAATAGTAATTAGAAAGATAAATAATATTTCTTACATCATGTTATTTTATTTTTAATTTTTATACATTAAATAAAAAAAATTAGTTATGACATAATAATGAGGTAGTGATTACTTCATTAATAATGGATTCAAATAAATGATATTATAAATGTTATAATAAATGTAATTTAGTTATTTTGATTTCATAAATTAATTATATGGATTATATTGAAATATTATTTTAATATTAATGCCTTTGGTTCTAATGAATTTGTTTTTTTAATTTTCAAAAAAACAATGTCAAGGCTAAATAGTGTCTAAAATTGAAAAAATTCATAACTTAAATTATAAATTAGTTTATTAAAGGATATTAAATTATTAAAAATCTATGATTTGGCCAAATGGTCATGACAAGTTAAAATATGTCATAAGTGACTTATTATGGGTATTTTGACATGATATGGTATTTATATTAACCAACAATTTCTAAATAACATAATGTTACTGTAAGATTAAAAAGGGTAAAATAAGGGTTAAAATAAAGTGATAAGGATAAAAAAATAGATCGAATTTGCCTAAATATTTTTGGATGATTCATATTTGAACATAAATCATATTATCTTTAAATTAAATGAGTTTTGGAACATTTTTAATCGAAATTAAATATATAATAAATTAATATTTCTAGACATTCCTAATGTGACCCTCCTCCCTCTTATAAAAGGGCACCACCTCAACCCTCTTATTCACACATACAAATCCATTGGGCTCTAACCAAACCTAACCAAATATTCTCCCAACATCCCTCAAAGAATCTTAGAGGCCACCCTTTAGGTAGAAAACTAGCTTATGGAGTCCTTTTGTGCAAATTAAAAGGGGACACCTGAAGAAAAGGTAATCATTTCATCCCTTCTTTAAAATATCATTTATTCTTCTAATTCCTCTTACTCAGTTGTTATGATACTAAAATAATAACTATTGAATCTTATATATGATGATATTTTGTTATGATTATGGTACAACCATATTACACTTCTTCCCATCATATGAAAAACAATATCGCCATGTGTGTGTAAGTACGGCTCAACGTCTCCATGATGTGGTGTAAACGGTTTTTTTTCATCTATACTTTTCTCGATTGGTATAATGATGAATAAAAAAGACTTCAGTAGTAAATATATATTTATATTATTTCCTTAAAATTAATATTCAATCCAATACCATTAATCCATTAAAGAAATGATATCGTCGCTCGTGCGTACGTACGGCTTTCCATCTCCACGATGAGATGGGACTCATATTCATTGTTCACCATCCAACAATGATTATAAAGTTATATATTAAATATATTAATAAAATATATGACTTAATAATTATACTTTATATATATATATATATCTATGTAAAAATATGTTATTAAGTTACATCCACTCAATATGATAAGAAAACCGACACATCGTTCATGCGTACGTACGACTTATCATCTCCATGAATGGTGTATTCCATGTAATATATTAATATATTATATATATTTATATTATAAATATGTATTATATATAATTAATATTAACCATTTTGGAATTATGTAAATAATGATATGGGTAATATAATCTCAAATAACTAGTCAAACCACGTATGATAAATGAATCAATTATTCCCCAAAATATTCCATTAACTTTGAATTGTTAATAAACGATTTATGTAAAGTCATAAAAGAATAATATACGACGTCATAAATATTTATATGATTCTAATATAAGTTAAACATAGCAACAAGAGGATGTTTTAGACAAATACAGAGACTGTCAGATTTAAGGTTAGGGATTTCGTCTCAATTTAATTTTATTGAGATTATAGTAATTTTATGCACCCAATTCTTTTAATATGGTGTATATTCTACATTTTGACTTTTTATATCATGAATCTCATTATTTTAATGATATTATAATATTTAATTCATGGTAATTATTGATAAATACATATTAATCATTCAACATGGTTATTTGATAAGGCTTATAACTCATTTTGGTAATTCAATATGAGATATACATTGGACTTTAAATGATAGGTGGTGCCCAGACATTATATATCCTCTTGATGTATCGATAGGTTCTCATGATATGAATAATTTGGAAAATTTGGTTTCCAACCTTAATTTTAAACCGTCTTGTGAAAGGTCTTAATGGTAATAGGTTTTCATGTGTCTGAGACATGACGTCCTTAAATAAAGTATTTCCCTCATTTAATTTTAGATATTATTTATCCATGAAATTTTTTGTCGACATATCAATTGGAATATTTAATTCTTATTTTATTGATTTATCCCATATGGGTCAGTTCTTTACATTCCATATTATTTATGCCTTATCTAGTCTGATAAATGGAAAGTGTTATCAGATATTTACTTTTCCATATATATTGATTATTACTTATATTTTACATACCCTTACAGATCATTTGATCCCACCCTTATTTTGTTCCTCTCCCGAGGTTATGATGAATAGAATATTGATTTCACTTTCAAGGATTAAGATCGTATCAATTTTTTGTAGCATTTTTTATTTTTTTACCAATGTATTTTGAGTATCTTGTTTGTAATCTAGAATTCAAAGACAACTAAAAGGTATGGACCTCTGAGATTTGTTTCCTTATAGTGATTCTAATTAAATTTAATAATTCATTGGCTTCAGGTTATATAATTTCAGGGAATTATAGATGGTTTTAGATTAAGTTTAGTAATAACAATAGAAACTAGATCTAGATAATACACATTAGAGAACATACCCTATTTTAGACTTTGGGGATACACTTATTCTAATTCACCCAAAGTAAAAAAAAATTATGTCTTATGATGCATAAATAATTAATTTATATTGAGTGTTTTTTCATATTTGATACTCATAATTTTATTATTGGATCTGATATTCATCATTATATAGAATGTGAAACTGGAAGGATATATTGTATCAATACTCAATGAAATTTCAGGGGTTTCCCTAAATTGGAAAATAATATATCTGCTATTGGAATGGATCAAATTATGGAGATATTAGGGAAAATTAATCTAGTTATGACAAATAACCTTTCCCGAATCGAACAACCCATTCTTTGGAGGGAATATCTTATACTGGATCTCATTATGAGACAAAATCCTCCATCATTTAGTGGGACTACCAATCCAATTAGACTTGAGTAGTGAATTAACTCGCTAAAGAAGATACTTATGTCCTTGGGGTGCAATGAAATAGAAAATTTTACTTTTGTGGTCTATTTTCAAAAACGTTTTTCCTGATCAATGGTAGACATTTATCCAAAATACTAGGGATAAATAAAAAATAGAACTTATGGAATATAGTTCTTCTAAGGAGATATTCTTTGACCAATAATTTCATCACAATCAACAAATTTATATGAATATAAAGTTCCATATCTAGAAGAAAAAGGAAGAAGAAAGTGTTGAAGATTATACAGGAACATTTACAAGATTATACAGGAACATTTACAAGGTTATCCAGGTTTTCTACAGATTATATAAACAACATAAAGTGGAAGATCTATCACTTATTTGAAGGACTTAATATAAATCACTGAAGGGAACTGGTTTCACAGATTGTTTCATCGTATGATGAAATAGTTTTTTGTTCTATAAATAAGGATAAATAACTTTCTAGAATCAATATTTTCAAAGAAAAACATGATAATAAGAGGCCATCATAGAACCATGAAAAAGGAAATGCATCAAAGAATAAGTAGAAATTTTGAATTATTTTCATCTTGTGAAAACTACGGGGAAAAGGCACCCTAGGAAATGTATGAAGGGATTGGGCATTTGTTATAAGTGTGGATATAAGGGACACCAGGCTTATGAATGCAAATGGAAGAATCAAATCAATGATGTATAATTATATAATTTTTAAGAGATGGGGAACTATTCAAATGAATACCCTAAATGTCAAGGGAATCTACCAAAGAAGATGTCGAAGGGAGGTGTCTATGATTTTGTAATCACAATAACTGAGGTTGAAGTTCATAATTATTTGGTGACAAGTACATTAATTGTATCCACAAATTTAGATAAAGATTTATTTGATTCTGGATCATCACATTCCTTTATATCATGCCAATTTGAATTAAAAATTAGATATTTATATTTCATAATGGAATTTTAATTATCAATTAGAACTCCTAGTGGAAACCTTACCCAAAACAAATATGTTTTTAGAAGTCCATATTTTGGCATATAAACGTAATGTAATTTATAATTTTGTAATAATACTTTTGGTTTATTTCGATATAATCCTCAGTATGGATTGGATTTCAAAATATGATGTGAAAATATACTGCATAAAGATGGATGTTTTAATTTTTGAAGATGATATATAATCCATTATCTTTAGAGTAGAAACATCATAGCCTGATTCTTATCAAAATCCATACCCAATTGATTTAATGAATTAGATTATTGAGTATGAAGATAAATAACCATCTAGGGATGAAAGAGGTAATCTTCAAATTGAGGACGTACCTATTGTAAAGGAATAAATTGATGTTTTTCCCGATGATTTACTTAGACACTCCCCGGAGCGTGATGTTCTGTTTTTATTGATTTAATCCCTAATTCAAGGCCAATATCAAGAAAATCCTATAGAATGGACACTATGGAATTATTATATCTAAAAAACAACTTTAGGCATTGGGACAAAAGGGATTTATCTACCATATTGTTTCTCTATTGGGTGACCATGTTCTCTTAATCAAAATGAATGATGGATCCATGAGTTTTTGTATTGATTAAAGGGAGATTAATTCAATTACAATAATAAACATGTATTCTATAACATGTATAGATGATTTATTTGATCAACATTAAGGATCTAAATTCTTTTTAAAGTTTGATATTTATTCTAGATATCATCAATTCAGAGTAAATAAGGAAGACATTTTGAAGACAAATTTTTCAACAAGGTACGGTCATTACGAATTTACAATAATGCCTTTTGGATTGACTAATGCACCCTGAGTTTTTATAGAAATCATGAATAGATTATTCAATAAATATCTTGATGATTTTTTTATGGTATTAACTGATTTTATTATGATATATTCTCATAGAATTTAAGACCGTGAGTATCACTTGCAAATCATTCTTGAGAAACTCAGGAGAGAATAATTATAATGTAAATTTACCATGTGTGAATTCTTGCTTCAGAAAAATTTCTTTTTTCCCATATAGTCTCTAGGGATGGAATCACTATTGATATTTTAAAAAGAAATGAAATACTATAATGGCCACCACTAACAAATATAACTAAGGTATGCAGTTTTATTGGTTTATTAAATTACAATCGGCGTTTTGTCCAGAATTTTTCCTGATTGGTTAACCCATTAACCAATCTCATAGGTAAAGAGGTTACATTCATTTGGAAAACAGAGTGTGATGAATTTCTTCATGAATTTAATGGATGATTAGTCAATTCTCCTATCTTGAATTTACCTTCTAGGAATGATGGATTTGTTATTTATAGTGATGCATCATTGATTGTACTTGGTTGTGTCCTTATACAGAATGATAGGGTTATTGAATATGCATCAAGGAAATTAAAAACCCATGAAAAAAACTATCCATCTCATGATATTTATTTAGCTACAATAATATTTTCTTTTATGATATAGAGACACTATCTCTATGGTGAAAATTGTGAGATATATATTAATCACAAGAGTTTGAAATATATTTTCTCACTGAAATAAATCGAAATGAGACAAAGTAGATGGTTTGAACTACTCAAAGATTATGATTTCACAATACACAACCACCCATGGAATGAAAATAAAGTGGAAAAATGCCTTGATAAGAAAATACCATGTAATTATAATCAAGATGATAATTGAAAGGGATCCTATATTTATGGATCTAGTAAAGATGGATATGGTAATTATCATTCCTGGTAAAACGTCACTACTTTTTCAAATGGATACCAAGACATATTTGTGGGAAAGGATAAAAAGTTATCAGACTAATGAGGAGGATTTTCAAAAGAAAATTAAAGCTATGAATGATGGGAGATTGATTGATTTCCTATTTGAGGATGGAATTCTAAAATTTGGAAAGATGGATTGTGTCCACGCCATAATAGAACTAAAAAGTAAATTAATCTATGATGCCCATAGATCTAATTTATCTATACACCCTGGTTGAAATAAGATTTATAGAGACTTGAAAGAACATTTTTGGTGGGACAACATGATATGGGAGATTACTAATTATGTGTAAAAATGTTTGGTTTATCAACAGGTGAAGGCTGGAAGACAACAACCGAGAGGAGTCATGAAACCTCTTCTTGTACCTATGTATAAATGTGATGATATTACGATGGAATTTGTCATGTGGTTTCCTTATACTCCAATAAATAATGATGTGATATGGGTTATTATTGATTTTCTTACCAAGTTAGCACATTTCTTTCTATGAGTGAAGTTTTACCACTTGAACGTTTAGCAAGAATATATATTATTGATGTTTTAAGTCTTCATGGTGTACCCATATTGATCTTTTCTAATCTCGATCCCCATTTTACATCACAATTTGGGAAATGTCGTGAAAAGGACATAGATACTGAACTATTTTTGAGCACTAAATACCACCATCAAATAGACGGATGATCAGAAAATACTATTCAAACGTTATAAGACATGTTGATTTCCTAGTCACATGACATTCATGGTATGTGGGATCTATAGTGACCCGACCTTTTCTTAAATTATTGTTACATAATTTTAAAGATAAGAAACATAATAGTATTACACATATAGGATCCAAAGGTTTAGTGTCTTGTGAAAACGAGGACCATACATAACAATTACAACATCAAGCATAAACATTTATTTAATTTCTTTTTCTCTAGCTTATTATTGGAACTTGTCCTCTCCTTAGTACATGTATCCACCGGAGGATATACATGAAAAGGCGTGACCTAGAAGCCCAGTAAGAGAACAGATAATATCAATATATCATGGGTTTATCATAATCATAATGTGGGAAAAAGATCATGAACATGAGAGGAAGCATCAATATAAGACTTGGAATGTGGAAATGCATAAAAATGAAACATCATGTCTCAGTGGTTAACTTCCACACATACTTGTAAAGCAAGATATAATATTGTTCACATATCATTTCACATTTACTCATGAGATTCATCTATTTACCCAATGCATTGGAGCACTGTATAATTTCAGGCACACCCATCACTTAGAAACATTCATATTGCGCTATATAATTCTGGGCGCACTCATCACATCATAGCATTATCATAATAATCCTTACAACATAGAACACATATAAAATTAATTTACATAACTAACCCATGGAATCGAATGGGTTTCATTTCATAATAACACATTCATAAGCTTTGGGATCCCAAAAGTAAGAGGGAATAAGAGACATGTTACAAGAACCGTCCACTTAGAGTGAGAAGTAAAGGGGGTGTTCTTAAAAGAAGAGTTATTTTGGAAAACATTTTCATTGACATAAACAGTAGTGTAAAACTATTATATCTCATAAATGTAAATAAAATGATGAGAAAATGATTCTATAGGAGTAAACATATCAAAAATGGAGTGAAAGAGGGAGAACTCGAAGGATGAAAGTTGGGTTCGAGAATTTCCCCTTACCCTGTACCTGAATGCTTCTTTCTGTTTAATGTCCTATTTAATGACATTATATTCATTAATTAGAAATAAAGAACCTTTTTTACATTAACATGGTTCATTATGGTTTCATTAAGTGAATTTACGTGCCTTTGGATGAGTTATAGAGTTTAAAAACATTATTTTAGAATGTTTGTTTTTATGGTTTTCTTGAGTGGTTCACTAGTATTCTTAAATTGAAGTTTGGGTAGATAATGGGTAAACATCCAGAAATTATATTAAATGTTATTAATGATATTATAGTAGTTTCTATGTTCTTATAATGATTAAAATTATATCCATGTGGATGAATCATTATATAATAATTAAATGATGATAATTTGGGTTAATTTGGGAGGTTTTTCGATCATAATGAACTAGTTTTATTTTATCACATAGAAATATGATCATAAGTTATTTACAGTTCTTTAAATAGGAGATAATACATATAAAATGTTCTATTTCAACCATAAAAATGGTTTCATGACCATATCTGAAGGTAGAAATGGAAGAAGAAAGCATGTCGTTCTTGAAGGTGAAAAATTAACACCTCACGAACAATGTTCTCTTTAATAAAATTAAAGGAAGAGGGAAAGGGGGTTGGATGATATAATATCCCATTAGAATCATAAAATTAAATTATATGTATAATACTTGAGTTAAAATACCATTTGGTTGAATGTATTTTGGGAAATATTAAGAAATGAACTTGAACATGAAAGGAAATTTAAGGAGAAGAGGGAGAGAAATTAACTCTTGAATCCTTCTCTTGAGAACCTCCTTAAGGGCCTAAGCATGGTCTTTTCATGAGACCAGAAGCTCATGGACGTGGGAGAGGGAATAGGGAAGGTTTTTTGGAACAGTTTAGAGAAGTCTTGGAGCTTGAGAGGTGTGAGGAAATGAGGGTGTGAAGGGTGACTTTTATAGTGGAGGGGAGAGGGGTTTCCTTAATATAAAATTCATTAGTTTATTAATTTCCCAAAAGATAAGGAATAGTGAGTATTGAATGACCCATAATAGTAATTATATCATGTGATACTGATCCAATTGGGATTAAATCATCAGAGCATCATCGATGACTCAATTAATCCATTATTTAGCATTTATTTGTAAATTACCGGATTCTACTATTCATAAAAAATTCAAGTATCTCAGAAAAATCCCAAAAAATTACCCCAACCATTTTTGACGTAAGGAATCAAAAAATAAATTCCATTTTTCCAAAATAATTTTCTAAATATTATTATTTTAATATTTAATTAAAATCATAATTTACTTAAAAAACAGTTTTTATGATTAAAATTGCATTTATTTTGCTTTCAAAAATTACGTAGGGTCTTATAAAATTATCTAAAAACTATAAGACATTGATTTTATAAATAATTAGTACATTATAAGAAAATACATTTTCATTTAAATTAATTAATTAGTTATAATTAATTATTTATGACTTACAAAATTCCAAAACGTTTACTAAGGTCAAATTGTATCTTTCTAAGATGTATAAATTTAATTTAATTATTCATGGGTAAGGTTACTCCTATATTTGATGATTTACTATTAATAAGGATTATATTACTATTCATAAAGGAATTTTACTATTCATAAGGGTACGTTACTATTCACCGAAAATTATTTTTGTTTCATTAGACTCCAAAAATAATCTTGAGTACAACCGTGTATGTCGGATTTTTAAAATTCCAAACACAAAATTGACAAACTTATGTTTAAAGGTCACTTATCACTTAGTAGTTCATTATGTTTTGTTTTCTTGTTATTTTATGATAGAAATATAATAAGGGAATTTCCATTGAAAACAATGGGTCGTTACATTCTTCCCCCCTTAAGAAATTTCGCCCCCGAAATTTCACTTCACACAAACAGGTGAGGGTGTTTATCCTTCATTGCCTCTTCTGGTTCCCAAGTTGCTTCCTCAAATTTATCGTTCCTCCACAACACTTTGACAAGATGGGCTGTCTTGTTGTGTAGAACCTTATCTCTCCGATCCATAATCTTTACTGGATGCTTCTCGTAGAAGAGATCATCTTCCAGCTACACCACCTTTGAGTTTAGTACATGTGAGGGGTCTGTTATATACTACCTTAGTAGTGATACATGAAACACATCATGAACTTGAGCCATATTTGTTGGAAGTGAAAGACGATAGGCCACATCTCCTATATGGTCAAGGATCTCAAAGGGGCCAATATACCTTGGGAATAGCTTCCCTTTCTTTCCGGATTTCATGACTCTCTTCCATGGAGATATTCGAAGGAATAATTTATCTCCAACATCGAACTCCAAGTCCCTTCGATGGTTGTCATCATATCTCTTTTGCCATATTTGAGTATATTTGATGTGTTTCTGGATGACTTGAACCTTCTCTGTCATCTCATGATCAAGATAAGGTCCAACTAGCTTTCTTTATCCAACTTCATCCCAATAGGTTGGAGTTCTACACCGCTTCTCATAAAGAGCTTCATACAGAGCCATTTGAATACTCGAGTGGAAGCTATTGTTGTATGAGAACTCAACCAATGGGAGATGTTGATCTCAACAACCTTTGAATTCAAGAGAGAAGGCTCTTAGCATATCTTCAAGCATCTGAGTAGTCCTTTCAGACTGGCCATCAGTTTGGGGGTGATAGGCTATGATGAAATTTAATTCAGTACTAAAAGCATGTTGAAGGCTCCTCCAGAACATATATGTGAACCTTGGATCATGGTCAGAGATAATTGAGAGTGGAACACCGTGCAATCTCACCAATTCCTTTACATATATCTTTGAAAAATTTTCAAGCGAGAGTTATTCTTGAATAGCAAAAAAATTGGAAGTCTTGGTGAGTTGATCAACCACAACCCAGATCACATTATTTCCCTTTGACGTCTTCGGGAGACCTGTGACAAAGTCCATAGTAACATTTTCCCATTTCCACATGGTTATAGGCAATGGTTGCATCATACCCTTGGACTTTTGTCACTCAGATTTAACTTTCTAACATAAAAAGCACCTTGATATATATTCTGCAACCTCCTTCTTCATGTTATCCTACCAAAAGTGTTCTTGGAGATCACGGTACATCTTGGTACTCCCATAATGGATAGAGAATGTTGATCTATGTGCATTATCCAATATCTCCTTCTTTATCCCAGGTAATGAAGGCACACAAAGCCGTGTTACAAACCTAATCACACCATCATCGTCAATATGGAACTCTTGCAGCTTCCCTTCCATTACTTCATTCACCCTATTTTGTATCTCCACATTATCCCTTTGTGCTTCCTTAATCTTCTCTTAGATGGATAGTTGTTCAATCATTTTGGAAAGGTAGGATGTATACCTTGCCTTTATGATTTCAAAATCCATCCTTTTCATATCCATGAAGATATGGTCTTTCTCAATCTACAACATGGAAAGAGTAGCAGGTTCTTTTATGCTTAGAGAATCAGCTACCTTGTTTGCCTTTCAAGGATGATAGTGAATAGAGCAATCGTAATCCCTGATTATCTCTAACCATCTCATTTGATGCATGTTGAGCTCATTTTGTGTGAATATATAAATTATGCTCTTGTTGTCGGTGTATATGTCACACTTCTCACCATAAAGGTAGTGCTGCTATATTTTCAAGGCAAAAATCACGGCTGTCAACTCTAGATCATGCGTCAGGTAGATCTTCTCATGGATCTTCAACTATCGTGAGGAGTAGGCAATCACATTATCATTTTTCATGAGTACACCACCCAAGCCATTCGTTGAAGCATCACTGTATATCAAAAAACATTCTCTACTTTTCGGTAGTGTGAGTACAGGTGCAGTGATCAACCTTATCTTTAGCTCCTTGAAGCTTCCCTCACATTCTTCTGTCCAGACATAATTTACCCCTTTCCATGTTAAATTTTTTAGCAGACTTGACAATCGTGAGAAGTTTCTCACAAAATTTCGGTTTTACCCAGCTAATCCAAGAAAAATACGGATTAATGTGACATTAGAGGTCCTGGACCATTTCTCAATCGCCATTGTCATTGAAGGATCCACAGAAATTCCCTCACTTGAGATCACATGCCCCAAGAATGTGACTTGCTTCATCCAAAAGTCACACTTGTTGAACTTGGCATACAACTTCTTCTTTTTAATGTCCCCAACACAAGTCTTAGATATTCTTCATGTTCCTCCTTACTCTTGGAGTATATGAGAATATCATCGATAAAAACTA
Organism: Viscum album; assembly: GCA_963277665.1. NCBI lineage: Eukaryota > Viridiplantae > Streptophyta > Magnoliopsida > Santalales > Viscaceae > Viscum > Viscum album. The sequence goes on along the minus strand of OY728155.1, from coordinate 1,628,411,144 downwards.
CCACAAATTTGTCGAGGAAATGTCTAAAGACTCTATTCATCAAATCCATGAATATTTCAGGGGTATTAGTAAGTCCAAAGGGATTCACCAAAAACTCATAGATCCCATACCTTGTACGGAAGACAATCCTCTGAATATCATCCTTCTTTATCTTTACCTGATGATATCCAGAATAAAGATCCACCTTTGAAAAGTATTGAGATCCTTATAACTGATCGAACAAGTCATCAATCCTTGGGAGAAGATACATTTTATTTATTGTGATTTTGTTGAGTTCTCGATAATCATTACATAGCCGCATTATTCCATCCTTCTTTCACAAAGAGCACTGGTGCACCCTAAGGTGATGCACTAGGCCGTATGAACCCTTTTTTCAGATGCTCTTGCATCTGCTTCTTTAACTCCTCCAGTTCAATGGGATTTATCCTATAGGGACACTTTGAGATAGGAGTAGCTCTAGGTATGAGTTCAATTGAGAACTCTACCTCACAATCTGGGGGAATTCTGGGTAACTCTTCGGGAAATACATCACCATATTCCCTCATGATGGGCATTTTCTCAAGGTTATAACTTTCCTTCGACTCAAAAATTTGGCCGAGGTATGATTCTTCATAGAGAATCAAAACCCACACCATGGAAGGATTTTTCAAAGGAGATTCATGATCTTCCTTTCATTTCTAGATGAGCATGGAATGGTTCATAATATGAAAAGATAATTCCTTTTCCTGACAGTTGATATGTGCTCTATATAATGAGAGTCAATCCCTTCCCATTATAGCATTGAATTCCACCAAGGGAAGTATTACAAGATTTACCAAAATAATCTTCCCACATACGCCAACAAGAGAAGATTCAAACACATGGGTTGCAATAATTGAACCACTTAGTGTTTTTACATATATCTCTACTTCAGGGTTCTGGGGCTTCAATTTTATAGTTCTAGAAATCTTTCAAGATATAAAGGAATGCTTAGAACCAAAATCAAATAAGACTTTTTCCATTCTTGAGTGAATATGATGTGTACCTTGTACGACTTCATTATCATGCTCTACCTCTGTAGTAGTGATGGCATAACCGTTCCCTTGTTCCTTTGGATTTGGTGGCTACTAACACTGATTACCCTCAAGAGCTCATGGTTTAGTGCACTGTTTTTCATTGTTCCCTAGATCCTTATAGTTGTGGCATTGAATCATGTGTGGTTCTCTCCTTTCGAAAGCTACATTCTCCTTCCTTTTCATATCTTTTAGAAACTCTTGAGCATGGTGTCCTTCTTTCCAACACTTGAATCATTTCCACGTCCCTTTGAGGCAGTTCCCATGGTGCAACTTCCCACATTTTTGGCATGGGGGTCGTGTATTTTTCTTCCCGCCATTGTCATTAGATCCACCATCTTGAAACTACATATTTCTTTTCTTATCACTATAGCCATGGAAAAATTCTCAAAACTCCATCTCCACTTTGAGAGCACACTGAACAACTTCTTAATAACTTCCAAAGTCTTGAATTGCATGATCCTTTCAAAGGTGTGGTTTTAATCCACTATAGAATCTATCAATTTTTCTATCATTATTGATAACAAAACCTGAAGCATACCATGCACGCCTTGTGAAATTCACTTCATAGGTTTTGACAGATTATCCTTCGTTTTTCTTGAGATCTATGAATTGTCTCTCCATCTTCGTGCGAAGAGTTCTTGGGAAATACTTATTAAGAAACATTATCTTAAAGTCTTCCCATTCCATCTCTTCAATTTCCTCCCTTGTCTTGGTGTTCATAATCAAATCCCACCATTGATCTGCTTCTCCGTCTAGATGATAAATTGATAGGGTCACCTTCTCTATCTCAGAACAGTGAAGAAAGGAAAAGATCTTCTCCATGAAGTTGACCCACTATTCCGCAACTAGTGTATTGGAAGATCCTCTAAACATCAGTGGTCATTGCCGCATAAAACATTTGATATCCAGTTGCTCCCTCTTTGTTGAAGGAGGAAGTTCCCCATTATTATGGATATTGTTCATAACCTAAGATAATTGGGTAAGCATCACCATGATGTTTTGAACTCCACCTATGAAATCAATGGGGATGTCGTTCGGGCAATCATTGCATTGATCCTCGCAAGAGTTGTTGGCCCGATTTCTCCTAGTTCCCACCATTTTTTAAAATAGAAAATGTTAGAACAAAACATAAGTAAACAAGTCATGAATAAATTATTCATTTAAAAAATTTATACCAAAAACATAACATATGGGACACCTATGTTAATATACTTGTGTGCATATATGTACTTAATCTCATACTAGATGTTTTCTCTTGGGTTCACTAATACTACTTCTCAAAATAACTAAACATTGCCTCTGATACCAACTATAAAAACCCGACCATTTCTTACATTACTATTACATCATTTTAAAGATAATAAAATAATAGTATTACACATATAGTATCCAAAGGTTTAGTGTCTTGGGAAAACAAGGACCATACATAACAATTACAACATCAAGCATAAACATTTATTTAATTTCTTCTTCTCTAGATTCTTATTGTCACTTGTCCTCTCCTTAGTACATGTAGCCACCTGAGGATATACATCAAAATGGGTGATATAGAATCCCAATAAGAGGATAGATACGAAAAATATAGTATGGGGTGATCATAATCATAACATGGGAAAAAGATATTTAACATGAGAGGAAGCAAAAATATAAGACTTGGAATGTGGAAATGCATAAAAATGAGACATCATGTCTTAGTTTTAAACAACCACAAATAATTTTTGATCAATATAGAATCTTGTTCACAAATAATTTCACATTTAATCATGAGATTAATCACTTTACCCAATGAATTGGAGCACTGTATAATTACGGGCGTACCCGTCACTTTGAAACATTCATATTGCGCTATATAATTCCGGGTGCACCTGTCACATCATAAAATTATCATCACCATAAATTCCACATAGAACACATATAAAAAAATTGTACATAACTAACCCATGGAATGGAATGGTTTTCATCTCATAATAACACATTCTTAAGCTTTGAGTTACCAAAATTAAGAGGGAATAACATACATGTTACAAGAACCGTCCACTTTGAGTGAGAAGTAAAGGGGGTGTTCTTAAAAGAAGAGTTATTTTGGAAAATTTTTTGATTGAAATAAATAGTAGTGGAAAACATTTATATCTCAGTAAAGGATAGAAAATGATGCGAAAAATGATTTTATAGGAGTAACCATATCAAAAATTGAGTGAAAGAGGGAGAACCTGAATAATGAAAGTTGGGTTCGAGATTTTCTCTTTACCTTGTACCCGAATGCTTCCATATCTTAAATGTCCTATACAATGACATTATATTAATTAATTAGAAATCCAGAAAATTGTGTACATTAATAAGTTCATTATAGTTTCATTAAGTTAATTTATGTTCCTTTGGATGTGTTATAGTGTTTAAAAACATTATTTGGGAATGTTTTTTTTATGGTTTTCTTGAGTGGTTCACTTGTATTCTTAAATTGAAGTTTGAGTAGAACATGGGTAAAAATCCAGAACTGATATTACATGTTATTAATGACATAACAGGAGTTTCTATGATCTTATAATGAATCAAATTATATCCATGTGGATGAATCATTAGATAAGAATTAAATGATGATTATTTGGGTTAATTTGGGCGGTTTTTCGATCATAATGAACTTGTTTTATTTTATCAATTAGAAATATGATCATAATTTAGTTCCAGATCTTCAAATAGGAGATAATACATATAAAATGTTCGGTTTCAACCATAAAATTTATTTCATGACCAGATCTGAAGGTAATAATGGAAGAAGAAATCATGTCGTTCTTGAAGGTGAAAAATTAACACCTCACGAACAACGTTCTCATTAATAAAATAAAAGGAAGAGGGAAAGGGGTTGGATGATATAATATCCCATTAGAATCATAAAATTAATGTATATGTATAATAATTGAGTTAAAATACCATTTGTATGAGCATAGGTGGGTAGAGATCAATAAATGAACTTGAACATGAAAGGAAATTAAAGGAGAAGAGGGAGAGAAATTACCTCTTGCAGCCTTCACTTGAGAACCTCTTTAAGAGCCTAATCATGCTATTTTGATGAGACCAAAAGCCCTTGTAAATGGGTTAGGGGATAGTGAAGGTGTATGGGTAGATTTTATAGAAGTCTTGGAGCTTGAGAGTTGTGATGAAATGGGGGTGTGAAGGGTGGCTTTTATAGTGGAGGGGAGAGGGGTTTCCTTAATATAAAATTCATTAGTTTATTAATTTCCCCAAAGACAAGGAATAGTGAGTCTTGAATGACCATGAATAGTAATTTTATCATGTGATCCCAAACCAAGTGGGCATACATCATCAGAGCATCAACGATGACTCAATTAATCCATTTTTTAGCATTTATTGTAAATTATTGGATTTTACTATTCATCAAAAAATCAAGTATCTCAGAAAAATCCCAAAAATTTACCCCTACCATTTTTAGACATGTAGAATCCGAAAATGAATTTAATTTTTCAAAAATAATTTTCTAAATATTATTACTTTAATATTTAATTAAAATCATAATTTACTTAAAAAAATAGTTTTTATGATTAAAACAGATTTTATAGTGCTTTCAAAAATTACGCTGCGTCTTATAAAATTATATAAAAACTATAAGACGTTGATTTGATAAATAATGAATACATTCTATGAAAATACATTTCCTTTAAATTAAATAATTAGTTATAATTAATTATTTATGACTTACAGAATTCCAAAACATTTACTAAGGTCAAATTGTCACTTTCTATGATGTATAAATTTTATTTAATTATTAATGGGTAAGGTTACTCTATGTTGGAAAATTTACTATTCATAAGGGTCATATTACTACTCATAAGGGTATGTTACTATTCCTAAGGGTATGTTACCATTCACCAATTTTTTTTGTTTCATTAGACTCCAAAAATCATCTTGAGCACAACTGTGTATGTCAGATTTTTAAAATTCCAAACAAAAAAGTGAAAAACTTAGGTTTAAAGGTAACTTATCACTTAGTAGTTTATTATGTTATGTTTTCATGTTATTTTATGACAGAAATATAAGAAGTTAATTTCCATTGAAAAACAATGGGTCATTACAGGATCAATATTTATCTTTATTATTTTTTTCTATAACAATATATTCCAGTCATGTATCTAGATAGAACCATATTAAGCATTATATAGAAATATATGTTGTACAAAAACTTGTTGGGATGATGTGAGTGAAAGAAAACTTGTAGATCCATAACATGTTGACGAAATAATGGAGAAGGTAAAGATTATCCAAACCCATATCAAAATAGCTCAAATTAGGGAAAAGTTCTATGCTGATAACTGAAGAAAGGATTTGGAATTAAAATTAGGAGATAATGTTTTCTTGAAGGTATCTTCATGGAAGGGTGCTATACAATTCAGTAAGAATGGTAAATTAACTCCCATATACATTAAAACTTCTGAAATTATAAAACGTATCATAGGTTTAGCCAACCGTTTTGAAATGCCTCCACGTCTCTCAAATGTTCATGATGGGTTCCACATATCACTATTAAGAAAATACAATCCAAACCCAACACATTTACTGACCTAAGAAGATATTGAAATGAACCTGATATGTCTTATTGTGAAGATCCTACCAAGATTATTGACACAAAAGAACCATTGTTCATGAATCAGACAACTTTTATTGTGAAATTTATTTGGAGAAACCATAAAATGGAAGAGGTGATGTGGGAACCCAAAGAACATATGATTAAGAACCACCCAAATCATTTTATGTCGTGGTTTTCTAAAAATTTTGTGAAGGAAATTTCTTGAAGTGGTAATAATGTAACACACCAAGCTTCCACTGTATGATTATTTTTAAATAAATCAATGTCTTCCATTATACGCAACCCCAAGTTCAAGCACACCACTTCTAATCAAATTAGTTGTTCAAAAATAAGTTATGAATAGTACTAACCCCACTTAAAAAATTTAAAAACTTTATTTTTAAAAATAGGATTAACTTTTTAATTAATATTAACAAAATTATTGTATGGTGATAATTTTTTAATTTTTCTAAAAAGTTTCAATTTTTATGAATAGTGAATTATACTGCATTTTAACTCAAAACTACTAATTCATCTAATTTATTAATATTTTAATATTGTCCTCTTAATTTATTTTAAAGTGTAATTGGATTAAGATGTTATTATTTAATCCAATGATGGTATTTGATGAAATTTAACATTTAAATTTTATATAAACTCATGTCTATCATTTGATTTTTATTACTTCTTAAAAACCCAATTTTTGGTTTTGACAATGGGAATTAATTTTAAATTAATTACTGCAACATATTGGTTTCGAATTTTAAAAATTGGATTCCATACATGGAATAAGAAGTTACAAATTTAGAAAATAGGTTCCTTTTATTTTTGGACATTATTAATAGAAACTTCAGTAATTATTTTTATTTACCATTGTAAAACGGTAAAACTGGTAAATTATGGTAACAAAATAAAATTATAATAATATTAAACTACACTAATAGAAGTTATAATCCTGTATTATTAAATAATTTTGACTATGGGAATCTATGGGTCTATTTAGGGACCCCATGGAGCCACTTGGGTGTGGAAATGACATTTTATAAGAATTAATTTAAAGTATAAAAAAACATAACATATACATGTATCTTTTACAAACACAATTTTTATATTGGGGTATATAATCGATTTTTTCAAATATAAATACTAATTATAAATAAAAATATATTTAATGCATCATGATATTTATTTATAATTTTTATAAATTAAATAAATAAATTTAATTATGACACAATGATGATGGAGTGTTTGTTCATTAATAAAGGATTCAAATAAATGAAATTATAAATATTAAATAAATTTATTTATTTAATATGATGTCAAACAAGAATTTTATGGATGATATTTAAATATTATATTTATGTTAATTTTTTTGGTTTGAAGGAAATAGGTACATATTAATTTGTAAAAAAGTCATGTATGAATAGTGTCCAAGATTGAATGAATTCATAACATAAAACATAAAATAGTTTATTAAATGATATAAAATTCATTAAACTCTAATATTAGTAAAAATGGATACTAAATGTTTAATTATGTCATAAATGAGTTACTATGGGTCTTTTGACAAGATATGTTAATTACATTTACCCACAAGGTGTAAATAAAAAAATATCACGATAAGATTAAAAAGGGTAAAACAAGTGTTAGACAAAAATTATAAGGATACAAAATTATTAAAAACATGAATAAAAGTTATTGGATGATGTTTATTCAAACAAAAATAAATTAATCTTCAAATTAAATGATTTTTGGACCATTTTTTAATTGAAAGTGAACTTATAATAAATTAACATTTCGAGACTTTCTTAAATTATCATGCCTCCCTCTTATAAAAGGGCACCACATCTACCCACTAATTCCCACATCCAAAGCCCTTTATCTTGGCCAAAACCTTCACAGATAACATCCCAACTTCCCTATATCCATCCTAAATTCAACTATTTGGGTTGAAAACCAACTCAAGAAGTCCTTTTGTTCAAATTAAAAGAAGACACCCGAAGAAAAAATAATCATTTATCCCTTCTTTCAAAGTTCATTTCTTTTTCTACCTCATCTTACTAATTTGTTACCACACTAAAATAAAATATCCAACATCTAATATATAATGATTTGTTTTTATTATTATTGTACAACCATATTCCTCCATTACCCATCCTATGAAAAATAATATCACCATGCATGTGTACGTACGCCTTAGCGTCTCCACGCCATGGTATAAAATGTTTTTCATCAATATATTATTTTTATGTGTATAATAATGAATAAAAAATACATAAATAATAAATATAAAATTATATAATTTCATTACAGTACATATTAAATACAAATACATACAATTAAAGCATTAATTAAATGATATTTTCGCCTGTGCGTTTGTACGGCTTACCTTCCCCATAACGTAATGAGACTCATCTTCAATGTTCACCATCAACAATGATTATAAAGATATATATTATGAATAACTATGAAATACATGACATAATAATTCATAATAAATAATATATATATATTTATATATTTATAAATATGTTATTGACATACATCCATTCAATACAATAAGAAAATAGAAGCAACGTTCATGCGTATGTACGGCTTACCATCTCCTTGAACGGTGTATTCCATGTAATATATTTATCTACTATATATATTTATATTACGAATATATGAGATATATAGATCATATTATAATTTTTGGATGTACATAAATCTTGATCTATGTAATATGATCAAGAGTAACAAGTCAAGACATGTACGATAAAGGAAGCGATTATTACCCGAAATGTTGCATTAACATGGAATTGTTAATAAAAAAGTTAATATAATGTCATAAAATAATATTATATGATATCATAAATATTATTATGTTTCTAATATAAGTTAATAATACCATCATATAGGAGTTTTGGTCCAATATAAAGAGTATCGGACTTAAGTTATGGGATTTTATCTCAATTTCATTGTATTGAGGAATATTGTAATGTTATGCACCTAGTTCCTTTTATATGGTGTATATTGTACCTTTTGAATAGATATATCATGGATGTCATTATTTATATGATATTATATTATTTACATCATGGGAATTATTGATTAATATATATTACTCATTAAATATGGTTATTTCAAAAGGGATATTATTCATTTTCGTTATTTAATATGAGAAATACTCTAAGATGAAAAGAAGGGTAGATCTCGGATTTTATATAACTCCTCAACGCATCGAAGAGTTATAATGGGAAGAGTATGTTGGATAAATGGGTTTGTAACCGTAATTTTAACCTTATTATGAATGGTCTTGATGTTAATAATTTTTTATTTGCCTAATACATGACATACTTAAATAAAGTATTTCTTACAATTATTTTCATTTATTATTTATCCATGAGATTCTGCATTAACATATCATTGGAAGTAGTTCATTCATATTTTATTTATTTATAACATATGTTTCAATTCATTTCTTTCCATATTATTTTTTCCTTATCTAGTTTTTTAAATTGAAAGTGTTCTCTGATATTTACCTTTCCATATTGATTGATTATTATTTATATTGTAAATTCTCTTACTGAGAATTTATTCTCACCCTTATTATGTTTCTCTCCCCAGGATATGAAGATGGGAACATTGATTAAGATTTCAAGGATTTAGTTCGTTTTAATTATTTTTTGTCGTGTTTTATTTTTTTTCCCAATGCATTATGGTTATAATGTATGTAATTTGGATTTCCAAGACTGCTAAACTATACGTTCCTTTGGGATTTTTTTCTCGTAATAATGCCAATGAAATATAATAATGCACCAGCTTCAGGTGATTTAAGGATAGGGCATTACAAAGTATAAATGGAATAAATAATATTGAAACTAAGGAACTAAAACATATTCTATAAATCTATAAACATAGAATTAACTATTTCCATAGATACAGAAATGAAAAATCTCATGGATAAATAATCATAGAAATTAATTGAGGGAAATACTTATATTTAAGGACATCATGTATCAGGCACATGAAAACCAATTACTACCAAGACCATTCATAAGATGGTTTAAAATTAAGGGTAGAAACAAATTTAGCCACCTTATTCTTCTCATGAGATCCAACCGATGCATCGAAGAGCTATATAATGTTAGGCCTCCACCTGTCGTTGTTGATCCAAAGTATTTATCTTATTGAATAATCAAAATAACTAATATGCCTTATCAAATAAACATATTGAATGATTAGTTTTGATCTATAAATAATTACAATGATGGAAATAATATAATATCCTAAAAATAATGAGATTCATCATATAATAATAAAAGGGTAGAATGTACACTGTACCAATGGAACTTGGTGCATAACATTTCAATATGCCTCAATGAAATGGATTTGAGAAGAAATCTCTTACCTTTAGTATGATGATCCATGTATTTTTATGAAACTCCCATATGACGGTATTATTATTTTATATTAGATTTATAATAATATTTATGATATCATATATGATTATTTTAATACTTTATACTACCCATTTATTATCAATTCCATGTTAATGCAACATTTCAGATAATAATTTATTCATTTTTTCTTGTATGTGTTTTGACTTATTATTCTTGATCATAATACATTTATCATGATTTAAATACATTAAAAAATTATATGAATTATATATCATATATATTTACAATATTAATATATACAATAGATAGAAATTCACTATTTATTGAGACGGTAGACCGTATGTACGCATGAATGTTGTTTCCATTTTTCAATCATATGAATGGAAGATAGTGAATGAAATATATGTATATATATATTATTATAATAGCATTATTATTTAACATATTTCATAATTATTCTTAATATATATCTTTATAATCATTCCTGGATGGTGAACTTGGAAGATGAGTCTCATCGCATCGTGGAGACGGTAAGTCGTACATACGCACGAGTGACGATATCATATCCTTAATTTTTTAATGCTATGTATTTGGATTTAATATGAATTTAAAAGAATTAATATCATGTTATATTTATTAATTAAGTAATTTTTATTTATCATTATACCCATTGAAATAAATTATTTTTGATAAACAATTTACACCACAATGTGGAGACCGTAAGTCGTACGTACGCACACATGGGGATATTGTTTTTCATAGGATGGTTTAAAAATGAATTTTGTTGTATCATAATAATAATGAAATCTCAAAATATAGTAAATTCTCATGTTAATATTTTATTATGGTATAAACTTAGTAAGAATAAGTAGAAGAAGAAATGAACATTGAAAGAAGGGATAAAACGATTACGTTTTCTTCTGGTTTCTCTATTTGATATTCATAACATTACTCATTTAAATGGTTTTCATCCCAAAGGGTGTCCTCTAAGATTAATTTAGGGAATTTGGGAGGAGATTTTGGAAGTGTTTATCAGATCCAATAGTCTTTGGATGTGTGAACAAGTGGGTAGTTATAGTTCTCTTTTATAATAGAGAGGAGGGGTACTTTTGGAAGGTATTGAAATATTATTTCATTAAACATTTATTTTCGGTTTCAAATGGTCCCAAAACCATTTATTAAAAATATATTATATTTATTATTCTAAAACCCCTTAATAAATTTGTATTAGACACGTTTAGATCACCAAAATAACCTTATATTTTAGCTTTAACCCCTAGTTAAAAACATTGACTCTTAATATGTCTTCTTGTATTTTCATAATATATGGTAACTAAGGTTATGATAAAATTCTAATTGAACCATACATGGATCATTAATTCCATTTTGAACATTATATAAGTTATTTTTTCCAATATTATCTTTTTAGGACTATTATATCATTTAATAAACTAGTATTTGTCTTAAAAACTCATTTATGTCAATTTTGACACTATTTCGAAATTGATTTTTATTAAAGTGAGAACAACGTGATAACTTCGAGAAAAAGGTATTAAAATAAATATAATATGATTATATCATCCATAAATTCGTGGATGTCATAAAAATAGTTATATTATATTTATTTTAATACTTATAAAATCAATTAATTGAATATTTTATTAATAATATTATCACTAAATTATCTATGTGTCATAAATAAATATATTTATTTAATGTAAAAAAATTATAAATAAACTATAATGATGTTGGAAATAATTATAGATTTATAATTACTATTTATTTTCAAATATATCAATTATATAGCCCCATATAAAATTTGTTTTAGTAAAAGATACATGTTTATGTTATATGTTCTATACATTAAATTATTTAATATAACATGTCATTATCACTCCCATATGGATCCATGGGGTTCCAAAATAGACCCAAGGATTCCCATGGTTGGAAATATATCATAAAATATGATTTTTAAATTTTTTAGGGTAGTTTTAAATTATTATAAAAATATTTGTTTACCCTTATTTTCCAGATTTACCCTTTTACCACGGTAAATAAAATAATTACAAAAGTTACAATTCATAATGTAAAAAAGACACCTATAGATTAAATTTGGACGTTATGATTACAAATATGGAATACATTTTTAAAAAATCAAAACATAGATGTTCTAGGGATTAATTTAAAATTAATTCCCGTTGTCAAAACCAAAAGGTGGGTTTTTAAAAAGTAATGAATATCAAAAGAATGACATGTGTTTATGTACAATTTAAATTTAAAATTACTTCCTAGGACCATCATTGGATTAAATGATAAAATTTCAATCCAAATACGTATTAAAATAAATTAAAAATAAAATCTAACAATATTAGTAACTTAGATGAAAATTTAGTTTTCTGTTAAAATGCAATATTTTTCACTATTAATAAAAAATTGAAACTGTTCAGAAAATAACCAAAATTTCACCCTAAGATAATTTTGATATTCAAAATTCAAAAATAAAGTATATTTTGAAAAATAATGTTTATAAAATATAAAAATTTCATTATTATTATTCATAAATAGTTTTTAAAGGGCTACTATGATAGGTGGTGGGGTGCTTGAACTTATGGTGGAGTACAAAGCAAGACATTGAATTATTTAAAAAGAAGCGTACTGTGGAAGCATGGGGTGTTACATTATTCCTCCTTTACAATAACATTTTCCTTGAAATTTCAATAATATCCTGAAATTAAAATATTTTGGTGTTTCTTCATCATATGTTTTTTAGGTTCCCACATCGCCTCTTCTATTTTATGGTTTCACCAATGAACTTTTACCATATGAGTTGTCCGATTTCTCAAAACATGTTATATAGTATCCAGAATATTTATAGGCTCTTCACAATAATGCAGATCAAGTTCTAGTTCTATTTATTCATAGGTGAGTACATTCATTTGGTCTGGCATGTATTTCATTAAGGGTGATTTGTGGAACACATCATGATCATTCAAGAGACATGGAAACATTGCAATATGGAAGGCTACAACACTAAATCATTCTAGAATTTCAAGAGGTCTAATATATCTGGGAGTTAATTTACCCTTCATACAAAATCTTATAATACCCTTCCATGGATATACCTTTAAGAAAACATGATGTTCTACATGAAATTACATAAACTTTCTTCAGTTATCGGCATTCCTCTTTCTCCTACATTGACCTGCTTTGATATGGGTTTAGATAATCTCCACATTCTCTATTGTTTATTCAAAAATTTCTAGACCTACAAGTTTTCTTTCACCCAAATCATCCCAACATGTATGTGTACGACATCTCTTTCTATATAATGCTTTATATGGTTCCATATGGATTCTTGAATGGAAGCTATTGATTTTGCAATATTCTACTAAAGGTAAATACTGATCCCAGATAACTTGAAAGTCATGTGAGTTGGATATCAACATTTCTTCTAATGTTTGAATATTCCGTTCTGACTTTCCATTAGTTTCATGGTTGTATATAGTGCTCAAATGAAGGTCTATATATAGGGCTTTATGAATAATTTTCTATATTCATGATGTAAAATGGGGATCTTGATCAGAAACAATCAGAAGGATTACACCATGATGTCTTACAACTTCATTAATATATAATTTTTCTAAATATTCATGTGGTAAACCCTCTCTTAAAGAAAGAAAATGTGCTAACATGGTAAGACGATCCATAATAACTCATATCACATCATTCCTTTTAGGAGTCTTTATTACCCCCATGATAAATTCCATTGTAATATCTTCCTATTTCCATGTAGGTATAGGTAGTAGTTTCATGAATCCTCTAGGATAATGTCTTCTAGCTTCCACCTATTGACAAACCAAACATTTTCACACATAATTAGTAATCTCCCTCTTCATGTTCTCCCACAAATTTTTTTCAAGTATATATACATCTTAGTACCACCGGGGTGTATAGGAAAATTTGATCTGTGACCATCATCTAATAATTCACTTTTTATCTTAGGTATACCAGGAACACATGAACTCTTTCCAAAGTTCAAAATTCCATCTTCAGATACAAAAATCAATCAATCTCCCATCATTCATAGATTTAATTTTATTTTGAAACTCCTCATCACCAGTCTGAGAATGTTTTATCCTTTCTAGTAATTATGTTTTGGAAACCATTTGAAAGAATAGTGATGTTTCACCCTCAATGATAATCCCCATATCTATATTTACTAGATACATGAACATAGAATCAATTTCAACTCTCATTTTTTTTAGAATTCAATGGTTTTTTCTCTTCAAGTAATTCACCACATTATTTTCCTTACTTGGGTGGTAGTGTATTGTGAAATCATAATACTTGAGTATCTCAAGCCATCTCCTTTGTCTCAGGTAGAGTGCTTTTTATGAGAAAATATACATCAAACTCTTTTGATCGGTATATATGTCAAATATCTTCACCATAGAGATAATGACTCTTTATCATGAGAGAAAAGATTACTGTATCTAACTGAAGATCATGATATTGATAGTTTTTTCAATGGTTCTTAATTTTTTTTATAAATAAGTAATAACCATATCATTTTAAATATGTACTCAACCATGTACCCACCTTGATGCATCAAGATATAAGCATTGACTAATATTATCTTAAAATCATCAAAACATTCTTCACACTCTTTTGTCCAAAATAATTTAACTCCTTTGTATGTGATCTTGGTTAATGGTTCATCATATAGGGAGAAATTCTAGACGAAATTCTTATAGTAACCTTCAAAACCAATAAAACAACATTCCTCAGTTATAATTTTCAGTGATGGCCATTCTTGAATTGCCTTTTTCTTTGATGGATCAACAGATATTCCATCCATGGAGACTATATAGACATGGAAAGGAATTTCTTAAATCCAAAATTAATATTTTCTATATTTACCGTATAATTCTTCCCTCATGAGAGTCTCAATAATGATTCAATAGTGATACTCATGGTCTTCATATCTTTTATAATATATCATAATATCCTCAATGAATACCATAAAATATCATCACCATATTCCTTGAATACTCTATTCATGATGTTCATAAAAACTCAGGGTGCACTAGTCAATCCAAAAGGAATTACATAAATTTCGTAATTGCAATACCTCATCTAAAATCTTTCTTCGGGATGTCGACCACATTCACTCAATCTTGATGATATTCAAAATGAAGATCAATCATAGAAAATAATTTATCTCATTGAATTTGATAAAATAAATCATCGATTCGAGGTACATGGTACTTCTTCTTTATTTTAATCGCATTAATCCTCCTATAATCAATACATAGCCTCATGGAACCATCTTTATTCTTGAAAAAGAGAACAAGGGATCCCCATGGAGAAAAACAGGGGCAGATAAATCCCTTTTGACCCAAATCATCATGTTGTTTTTTTATCTCTACAAATTCAATTGTGGTAATTCTATATGGAGTTTGTTATATTGACATTCTATCATGGATTAAATCAATACAGAACTCAATATCACTCTCTGGGGGGGGGGGTTCCAAGTAAATATTTAGAAAAAAAATCAATGTATTCCTTTACAATAGGTACATCCTCAATTTGAATATTATAGCTTTCATCCATATAAGTTCATTTCTCTTCATCCCCAATAATATCATTAAGTAAGATATTTTGGTAGGATTTTGATAAAAATCAGGTGATGATGTTTCATCTCTAAACATAACCAATTCTACATATTCCTCATAAATCAAAACTTTCTTCTTATTCAATATATTGTCATATCATATATTGAAAACCAATCCATAATTAGGATTATAATAATATTTTTCATAGGTATGATAAAAAATTATGAATTAGAGCACATTTATATCCCATAATAGGAACTAATAAACACATCTTTGTTGAAATAGGGTTCCCACTTCGAGTTCTAACTAATAATTCTCTTTTCATGGGGAATTTGAAATATCTAATTTTTAAAGTGAACTGGGAAGATATAAAAAAATGAGATGATCTAAAATCCAATAAATATTTACCTAAATTTGAAGAAATAATTAAAATAACAACATCCACATCATTTGGAACTTAAACCTTATCTGTTTTGATCGTGAAAGCATGGCCATCTCTCCTCGGCCTCTTCTGTTGTATATTCCCTTAATGTTTTTGTAATTAATTTGAATAGTGTCCCATCTAATTAAAATTGTATCACGAGACATCATTAATTCATTTATTCCCTTTTCATTCATTATCATGGTGTCCCTTATCTCTAAACATATGATAATCTCCCAATCCCTTCAAATATTTTCCAGGGTTCTCTTTCGAATAGTTTTAACAAGATGAAAATCAGTTAAAATTATTACTCTTCTTCTTTGATGCATTTCGTTTATCAGGGTTCCTATATTCCCTATTATGTTTGATTTTCCTTTGAATATATTGATCCTATAAAATTCCTACTTCGTCTTTATGGAACATAAGACAATTTCATCATATGATGAACAATTCTATGAAATCAATTCCCTTCATATATTTGGATTATAACATTAAAAAAAGTGACCAATCATTCACTCTGTGTTGCATATATAATCTATAGAAAAATTGGATAACCATGTAAAGGTAGCATCAAAATCTGCATCACTCTCTTCTTCTATTTTCATTAATAAAGGTATCACTCTCTTCATCTCAATTTGTTGATCACATAGAAAGTAATTGTCAAAGAATATCTCCTTAAAAGATATCCATTATATAAGATATATTTCTTCTTCATCCCTAGTATTTTAGATCAATTTACACCGTTTGATCATCATCACATTTGAGACAATAGACCACAAAAGAAACCTTTTCTATTTCATTTCATCCCAGGCCCATAAATATCTTTTCTAGAGACTTAATCCACTACTCTCCTATAATTGGATTAGTTTCCCCACAAAAAGATGGGCAATTTTTTCTCATAAAGCAATCTGACAGGGAATATTACCTATGTGGAATGGGTTGTTTCCTTTGGGAAATGTTATTTTTTAGAACATGATTACATTTCCCTAGTATCGCCATAATTTTCTTCATTCCAATACCAAATGTATTGGTTTCCACTACAGGGTAGCCAGTTCAATTTCCTCAAGTATTAATATCATTCACCCTTCCAGGTTCCATCTCTATATAATGACACATATCAAACTAGCTCAAAATATTATGAGTTTCAAATATCATAAAACCCTCATCATAAATTAAAATTTTATACATAATAAATCAAAAAAATTATTACTTTAGGTGAATTTATATAAGTGTATCCCCAATGTCTAACTTATGGAATGTTCCCTAATCAATTCTCTCGAAATGTATTTTCCATGGTTGATTTTAAACTTCCTCTAATACAATCTATAATGCCCCCAACATCATATAACCTGAAGCCATTGCGTTATTATATTTCACTAGAATTTTTACAAAGAAACAACTCCCAAAGCACCATACAATTTAGAAGTCTTGGAAATCTAGATTACATACATGATACCCATAATACATTTGGAAAGAAAAATAAAACATGCTAAAAAATAGTACAATTGAACTACATCATTGAAGGCTTAATCAATGTTCTCTTCTTCAAAAACTTGGGAGATAAACATAATATGGGTGAGTTAAAATTCTCAGTAACTGTATGTAAAATGGTAATAATTATCAATATATATGGAAATTTAAATATCTAAGAACACTTTCCATTTTCAAGAATATATAAGCAAAAAATAATATGGCATGTAAAGAACAGAAACATATGACACAAATCAATAAATATATAATGAACTACTTCCATATATATGTTGACGTAAAATCTCTTGGATAAATAATCACTGAAAATAAATGAGGGAAATACTTTAGGTAAGGATGTCATGTCTCAGGCACCTAAAAACCTATTACCGTAAAGACCTTTCACAATATAGTTTAAAAATAAGGTTAAAACCATGTTTTTCTAACTTATTCGTCTCATGAGAACCTATCAATGCATCGATGATCTGTATAATGTTCAGGCTCCACCCATGATTACTAGTAAAATGTATTTATCATATGGAATAATAAAAATAAATAATACGCCTTATAAAATAGCCATTTTGAATGAGTAACAAGGATCTATCTAAAATTCACATGATGGAAATAATATTATATCATGAAAATAATGATATTCTGGAAATAAAAAATCCAATGTTATAATATACACTGTATAAATAGAACTAGGTGCATAACATTTCATCATTCCTCAATGAAATGAACTTGAGATGAAATCCCTTAGCTTATGTCTGATACTCTCTATATTTTTCCAAAACTCGTGTATGATGGTATTATTAAATTATATTATAATCATAATAAAATTTATGATATCATATACGATTATTTTATGACTTTTTATTACCCACTTATTATCAATTCCATGTTAACGCATCATTTCGGGTATTAATTGCTTCATTTTATCTGACATGTTTTGTCATCTTATTCATGATCATATTACATAGATCATGATTTACATACTTAAAAATGTATAATATGTTTTATATAACAAATATATTCCTAATATAAATATATATAATATGTAGGAATACACTTTTTAATGAGATGGTAGGTCGTACATACAGATGGACACTGTTTCTAATTTCATATCGTATAAATAGTAGTGAATGAAATATATGTAAATATATATATATATATTATTCCATTATATTAATTATGTAAAATATTTCATAATTATTCATAATATATATCTTTATAATCATTCATGGATGGGGAACGTGCAAGATGAGTCTCATCATGTCGAAGAGATAGTAATCTGTACGTACTCACGAGCGACGATATCATTTCCTTAATGGTTTAATGGTACAAATTTGGATTTTATATTGATTTTAAATAATTAATATAATTTTATATTTTTTTATTTAATTAATTTATATTCATTATTATACCCATTGAAAAAAAAGTATAGATGAAAAACAGTTAGCACTGTGGCATGGGATGGTAAGTCGTACGTATGCACGCATAATGATATTATTTTTCATATTATGTGTAGAAAAGGAGTATGGTTGTACCATAATCATAAAAAATGTATATATATATTAGATGATGTATTTCTTATTTTATAATGGTAACAACTTAGTAAGTGGAAGTAGAAGAAGAAATTAACTTGGCAAGAAGAAAAAAAACGATAACCTCTTCTTCAGGTGTCTCCTTTTGATTTGCAAAAAAGGACTCTTTAAGTTGGTGTTCTACCGAAAGGGACGATTTTGGGATAAATTGTGGGAATTTGGGAGGATATTTGGGTAGATTTTGGCTGATACAAAGGGCTTTTGAGGTGTGCATATGTTGGTGTATGTGGTTCCATTTTTTAAGAGGGAGGAGGGTCACTTTAGGAAGGTCTTGAAATATTATTTTATTATACATTGATTTTCAGTTTTAAATGGTTTAATCCTTATTTATTTCAATGATAAGATTATTATAGGTCAAAAAACTATAAACCAATATGTTTTATACATGTTTAGGTCACAAAATTAAACTTATCATTTTTTCATTAACATTTACCTAAAAACATTAATTCTTACCATGTCTTCTTGCATTTTCATAAAATGTGGTAACTATATATAATATAAAATTACACGAGAACCATAAGTGGATAATTAATGAAATTTTTAATATTATATACATAATTTTTCTGAATATTATATTTTTTGGAATATTATATCATTTAATAAAATAGTATTTGTTTTAAAAACAATTTATGTCAATTTTGACACTATTTAAGAATTTATTTTTGTCAACATCATAAAAACTTGATTACATAACACCAAAGGCATTAAATAAAAGATAATATGTCACTATAATGCATAATGTTCTTTGATGGAATCAAGATATTTTTATTATTTTTATTTCAATATTTATAAAATCATTTAATAGAATCATATATTAATAAGCTAATCATTGCATCATCATTGTGTCATAAATAAATTTATTTATATAATTTATAAAAATTATAAATAAAATATCATGATGTATTTAATATATTTATCTTTATAATTAAAATTTATTGTAGAAGATATCAATTATATAAACCTATCTAATAATTTTTTTGTAAATGATATATGTTTACGTAATATTTTCTATACATTATATTAATTAATCTAACATCTCATTGTCACTCCCATATAGATTTATGGGGTCCCAAAATCCACACAAGTATGCCCATTTTTGGAAATATATCATGAAATAGTGTTATGAATCATTTTTGTGTAGTTTTATATTATTATAATATTATTTGATTACAATTATTTACGAGATTACCCTTTAACCACAGTAAATAAAATATTTATTGATGTTACGATTCATAATTTCAAAAATAAATTACATATAAATACCATTAGTAAATTATGATAACAAAAATTGAATCCATTTTTAAAAATTCAAAACATAGAATTTTAAGTAGTTATTATAAAATAAATTACCACTATCAAAACAAAAAAGTGTGTTTTTATGAAGTAATATCTTTCAAAAGATAGACATTTATTTATGTAAGATTTTAATTTGAATTTAATTACAACGAACTTAATTAGATAAAATGATAAAATATTAATCCAATTAAACTTTTAAATCAATTAAAAATACATTCTATCAATATTTAGGAATTAGATAAAAATGCAGATTTGAGTAAAAATGCAGTATTTATCACTATTCATCCAAAATTGAAACTTTTCAAAAAATTATCAAAATTTAACACTAAGATAATTTGGATATTCTGAATTCAAAAATGAAGTGTATTATGAAAATTATATTTATAAAATTTTAAAATTTTGTTAGTACTATTCATAACTGCTTTTTAAACGGTTACTTTGATAGGTCTTGGTGTACCCCTCCTCCCTCTTATAAAAGTGAATTACCTCTAACCCTAAATAAAACCTATCAAGACCCCTGGAATGTCCCAAATATTCCCAAAGAATCTCCCAATATCCCTTTATTCCTTTTTTATTCCTTGCCTTGGGCAAAAGGTAATTCAATAAATCCTTTTAGTTTAAGTCCAACGGGTTACTCAATTTGAGGAAATGTCTTCTCTCATGCTACTTTAATTTATTTTCCTTCTACAACCCTAGAAACTCACTTTTCCATTCATTTATAATAAATATAGTTTCCTCACAATACTATGATTTTGTTATGAGGAGTAGTTTAACTTCCTATACACACACCACCATTTAATGGATACGAACATATTGTTTCTATGTACGAAGAACGACTGCCTCACAAAAGATGATTGTCAGATTTTCCTCTACAACTTCTCATGGTGGCTATTTTGATATAAAGTTATTTATATATGATATATATTATAGTTATAATATCTCTATTTTTCTATAATTTTAATTTAAAATCACGCCTTTATGTTTTTCATGATATTTAAATATGATAATTTTGTTTCAGGAAATGGGAACTATCGCCCCCTCAAAGTGATATGACTCATTCCTTCCATATATGTAAAATACAAATAATTATGTTAAAGAAATTATGTAACATATATATCATATGATATTATACGGTAATTATAATATACCTACGTATCATTTAGTTTTCATTTCATTAATATGAAAAATAAATGAAAGTAGCGTTCTTGTGTATGTACGGCTCACTGTCTCTATGAACGGTGAATTTAATTTCTTATCTCCAAATTTTATGGACTATTATAAATATATATATATATATTGGATATATATGATATTTAAATAATTAATACTATTCTGTTGATAATTTATATTTGACCACAAGAACAATTTGTAATTATATCTAGATGATTTTCGACTCAACTACCCAATATCGAAAAAAATAACTTATATTAACTTAAATATTTTTTTAATTTTCATAATGTGGTAATAAGTGATCTAAAAGGATTTGAATACATAAAAAATGTTCTCAAGATAGTAAAAATTATCTTAAGTTTATTACAATGTAAATAATCAAATAGTTATTCTACATATAATCTTGGAATAAATAATCAATGATGTATGTGTAAAACCCAAGGAGAGGAAATTGAGTTTAGAAATTCTCTTACGAAAATTGGATAGCCTAAATACGTCACATAAAAATTCATAAAATCAGTTAACGAGAGTGAAATCGGTATCTCATCATTTGGACATAAAATGAACTAAAATACGGATATATAAGCGCATATCCCAAAATAAGAAAATGGAAATTAGAAGACATAACATAAAAGAAGTCTTTGACTAAAATTGGAGGGTGAAAGGTTTCCTTACCTTGAGTCTGATTCGTCAATTGTGTTCCTTGTTCTTCCTGAACAATAATCATAATTTAATTTATACATTAATAAGAACCCTTTTTTATGTTTATTTATAATTTATTATAAATTATTATAACATTATAAAAATTATATAATTATTTACATTAATATCAGTCCTTTTTTTATATTGGGTATTTGAGTCGAAAATGATCTTGTTATAATTACAAATTATCTAGATGGTCAAAATTACATTATCTGTAGAATAGTAACCATTTTTTTAATATCTTATATATCCATTATATATGTATTTATTATAGTCCATAACTTTTGGAGATAATAAATTAAATGCACTTTCCATGGAGACGGTAAGCCATACATACGCATGAACGCCACATTCATTTATTTTTCATATTAAAGAAAGAAAAACTAAATGATACCTACTTATATTATAATTCCAGTATACAATCATATGATATATATGTTACATAAGTTCATTACTCCATCCATTATGTGTTCCATGTATGGAATGAACGAGTCATATCACTTTGAGGGTGCGGTTGTTCACACTTCCTCAAATGAAATTATCGCATTCAAACATCATGAAAAGCATAAAGGTGTGTTAGTAAATAAAAACTATTTTATCATAGTGACAATATAAATATAATATATATAATATAAAAATATTTTTCTATTATAATGGCCACTAGAAGAGGTGGTAGGAAAAAATTGAACAATCATTGTTTCGTGAGGCAGTAATTCACCATACACAGAAATAATATGTTAATGCAACATTTGGGTAAATAATCGCTTCATTTTATTGTATGTGTTTTGACTTATTATTCATGATCATATTACAAAGATCATGATTTATTTACTTCCAAGATAAATAAGATGATTTATATATCATATATATTGATAATATAAATATGTATAATAGAGTAGAATACATAATTCATTGAGACGGTAGGCCGTACGTACACATGAACTCTATTTTCGTTTTTGAATAATATAAATTTATGTAAGTGAATGAAATATATGTACATACATATAAATATGAATATATATTATTAAAGTTACATTATTATGTCACATATTTTATAATTATTCATAATATATATCTTTATAATCATTCTTCGATGGTGAATGTGGAACATCTGTCTCATCACATGGTTGATATAGTAAGTCATACGTATGCACGAGCGACGATAAAATTTTCATAATGGTTTAATGGTAATGATTTGGATTTAATATGAATTTTAAATAATTAATATCGTGTTATATTTATTATTTGATTCATTTATATTCATCATTATAACCATCAAAATAATGTATATATGAAAAAAAATTTGCACCACGAGGTGGAGATGGTAAGTTATACGTACACACACTTGGTGATATTGTTTTTCATGGGATGGGTAAAATAGGAATATGGTTTTACCATAATCATATAAAAAATATCATCATATAGTGTATTCTGGAGTATTTATTTCATTATAGGTAAAAATAAAAAGATGAAGTAGAATAGGAAAATAACTTTGAAATAAGGGTTAAAAGGATTAACTATCATTCGCGTGTCTCCTTTTGATTTGCAAAAAACCACTCCTTAGTTCGGTTTTATACACAATCAGTGGACTGTAGGACGAATTGAGGGAAGTTGGGAGGATATTTGAGTTGGTTTTGGTTGAGAGAAAGGGAATATGAGGTGTAAAAAAGTTGGTAGAGGTGGTGCCCTTTTATAAGAGGGAGGAGGGGCACTTTAGGAAGGTACTGTAATTTTATTTTATTACACATTGATTTTTGAGTTTTAAATGGTCCCAAATTCATTTAATACGAAGATATGATGATGTTGGTTTGAAAAACTATAAAAAAATAGGTTTTAGACTAATAATCATAATAATATTTATAAAATCATATATGATTCTTTTATGACGTTATACTATACCATGTTGTTATAAAATTTCAGGTAATGATCGATTTGTTTATCGTACATGTTTTGAATTTTTATTCTTGATAATATTATATAGATCATTATTTAATTAATTATCTAATTTTTAATATGATATATAAATCAAATTTAAATTTAAATTTATATATGAAATGGAATACATAGTTTGAGGAGATGGTAGGGCAGACGTACGCATGAACACTGTTTCTATTTCCGTATCATATGGAAGTAAGTGAATGAAATATATGAATATTTATATATACATATATATATCATTTAAGTCGCATTATTATGTCATGTAATTCATAATTATTTATAATATTTATTCTTGTAATCATTCTTGGATGGTGAACATGGATGATGAGTCTCATCGTATTGTGGAGATGGTAAGTCGTACGTACGCACGAACGACAATATCTTTTCTATTATGGTTAAATGTTATATAATTGGATAGAATAGGAATTATAAAAAAAAATATAATGTTATATTTATTAATTAATTCCATTTTATTCATTGTTATCTTCATATAAATAAAGTGTATATAAAAAAATTTACACAATGGCGTGGAGATGGTATGTCTTACGTACGCATCCATGGTGGTATTGTTTTCCATCGGATGGGTAAAAAGAGGAATATGGTTTTCTTGTAATATTAAAAACTCATCATAATGTAGTATATTATAGATTTTATTTATTATGGTAACAAATTAATTAGAGGAATTAGAAGAAGAAAAGAACTTTGAAAGAAGGGATAAGACGATTACCTCTTCTTCAGGTGTCTCTTTTTGATTTGCACAAAAAGAACATATTTTATGAAATTTTTGCATAAATATTTCCACTAGAATGAAGTGATGGAGGTTTGGAGGTTATTTGGGAGGGGGTTCAATGAGCCAAAGGGCTAAGGAGGTGTGAATAATTTGGTAGAGGTGGTTCCCTTTATAAGATGGTGGAGGGGTACTTTAGGAAGGTTTAGAAATATTAATTTACTATAAATTCATTTTCAATTAAAAATGGTAAAAAAATTTAAATATAATATATGAGGATTTTTTTTTAAATATCCATTATCCAATTATTTTTAGAAATGTTTTTAATATTTTTTATCCTTATCTTTTTTTTAACCCTTAGTTAAACAGTTTAACTCTTACCATGTCTTCTTGTATGCTTATACTATAGGATTAATTCATTTAGTAAAAAATGACAAGGGATCGTCAGGGGGATAATTAATGAAATTTTTAACATTATATAAGTCATTTTTCTGAATATTAGTTTTTTAGGAATTTAATATCTTTTAATAAACTATTTTATGTTTTATGTTATAAATTTTGTAAATTTTGGACATTATTCATACATGACGTTTTTTACGAATTCATAACAACCTGATTCCATCAAACAAAATGAATTAAATAAAATCTAAGATTTCAATAACATCCAAAAAATTCGTGTATGAAACCAAAATAACTAGACTTTTTTATTTTAACATTTATAATATCACTTATTTTAATCCTTTATTAACGAAGCAATCGGTGCATCATAATTGTGTCATAATTATATATATTTATTTTAACTCAAATAATTATAAATAAAATATCATGATGTAGGAAATATTTTTATATTTCTAATGTTTATTTATAGTCTAAGAGATAATCTATATAACCCCATATGAAAATTTCTTTAGTAAAAGAAACAAGTTTATGTCATTTTTTACTATACTTTAAATTAAATCTTATAAAATGTCATTTTCACAACAAATTGGTTCAATGGGGTCCCAAAATCGACCCAAGGAAGCCCATGGTATACAATATCTCATCTAATTAGATTATGACATGTGTTAGATTAGTTTTATATTATTATAATATTATTTTGTTACCCTTATTTACCAGATTTTCCCTTCAACCATAGTAAATAAAATAATTACTGAAATTACTAATAATAATGTCAAAAAAAATAAAAGGTACATATTTACACAATTTGGACCCTATGATTCCAAATAGTGAATCCATTTTCCAAATTCAAAACATATATTTGGTAGAAATAAATTTAAAATTAATTCCCATTGTCAAAACCAAATAGTGGGTTTATAAAAAGTAAAAACTATCAAAAGATTGATATGTGTTCATGTCTAATTTTAATGTTAAAATAATCCTAATGACTGAAATTATATTAAATGATAAAAATATAATAAAATTATACTTTGAACCCACTTATATGTATAATTTAACACCACAAATTATTTTGATTAAAAATATTGTTTTCAATTATAATTTAGTAATTTTTTAAAATTTATCAAATTATAAAAGTTATCAAAAAAGCACGAAAAATTTATCCAAATTAAATTATTATGGCCCGCTTATAATGAAGAATTTAATTTCTTAAAATTGAATATATAAAAGTGTCAAATATTTTATTTAAAATTTGTTCTTCATTAAAATGCGGAAAACTACATTTTTAAAAAAATACTTCTTTTACGGGAAAAATTAAATTTGTACTTATATTATGTCTAAGAAGCACAAAATATGAATGATAAAATTATATGGGATATATTAAATTAAAAAAATACTATTCATAACTTCTTTTTAAACGTCTAGTTTGATAGGTCGTGGTGCGCTTGAACATGGGGTTGCATACATCGCATGCTATGAAATTATTATGAAGAATCATACCATGGAAGCTTAGGGTGTTACCACTAGTACAAATATGGCCTTTATCAGTGTTATAAAATCCGATTAACAATGCTATGAAAAGCGTTGTTAATCGAGGTGAGGTTAAAGGGGGGACCCTTTTATCAGCACTCTGAAATTCACTGATAAAGGCCCCTTTTATCAGTGCTAAAAAAGTGTTGATAAAAGTCAAAAAAATTCAAAAATATTAATTAAAAATTATTATATAATATGGGGGAGATTTTAACAGTGCTTGAACCCCCCTTTATCTGTGTTAGGCGGACCCCCCCCCCCCTTCACACTCTCCCGCACGCTGCCCTTTCCACGCAACCCCACATGAGCGCACCCCTTTGCATCCACCCGAACTCGAACCCGTGACCTCCCCCCATTCGCTGCTGCACCTTTACCACTAATCCATTTCATTTTTTTTCTCTATTTAATGATGTATCTATTTATTTATATATAGATAGATATATTTATTCGTATATTAATATAAATTTATATTAATATAAATATATTTATTCATATATTAGTATATATATATATATTCATTCGTATATTAATATATATTTATATTTATATTTATATTCATATTTAGTAATTATTTTTTATCCATACATTTATTTGTATATTAATAAATTCTTATAAGATTAGTTTTAAATACATTTATGAAATATTTTTTTATGTGTGTTTATAAATAAATAAACGCATACATACATACATATATACAACACACACACACACACACATAGACAAATATATATTTTCAAATATATATATATATATATATATATGTGTGCATTTGAAAAGCTATAGAATTTTAAAACGACCATAACTTATAATTCTAAATCTCATTTCAACTCCACAAATAGTCAAATCGATGTAAATGAAACACTCCTTGATATGATTTGTGGTACAGGACTAACAGACATTCGGATCAGATGTTATACCTGTTTGAATGTTAACAAATCATTGTATCCTGACTAAAAACACAGTTTTGGAGGACTTATGGGACTTTTTTGGCATCGAAAAATGGGACTTAAGCTATGATTCAGTCCCTAGCGCGTCGAGCTCATCGGATGCTTCAATTTGATATGCTGTAGAGCTCAAACGGACACCCAGATCAAAAGTAATGGTCATTTGACGTTTGAGTTAAATTTTCAAATTATTTTAGATATTTTATTAATTGTTTTTGATTTATTGTGTCTTAAAATTGTTATTAAATGATTTTTAATCAATAATAAATAGAAAATTATTAATCAATAATATTTTTTAAAATATTTTAAAGCCATTTTTACTAAATTTATTATATATTAAATGTAATAGTATATTTATACTAATCTAAAACATATTTAAAAAATATATATTATATTTATATCAATATAAATATACATATATAACAATATTTTATTTTTCATGATTTTTTTTAAACATAAAATTTATCAGTGAGAGGAAAAAGCCCGGATAAATCCCCCCTTTATCAGTGCTACTAAAAGAAGTGCTGATATAGGGTTCCCTTTTATTAGTGCTTTATTTTAGTTCTGATAAAAGTGTAGCGATTCCCTTGACCATTTTTGTATTAGTGTACATTATCCAATCCTTCAATAAATTACATCCTCACAATTTAATCTCACGATTTAAAACTAGGGGTTTGACCTTTCTAAATACCTTAGATGAAATCCCACATCGTAAAATAGAATAATTATACCAATATTTTAAAATAAATATTTTTATGTTTGAAGGTTATCAAAAATAACACTTACTAGGGTTCCATTTCAGAAAACATGGATATGGAAGAGAAAATAATCCATCTTGTTCGGATATATATTGATAGAGAATATTTTTAGGAGAAATTTAACAATAATAAAGCTATAAATCTGCGATGATCTATGTGACCATATGATTCATTGTAAAAGAAAGAATTAGAAAAAAAATTGTTTTATATTCCATTCCCTATTGTTGTAGAATTAATTTAATTCATAGACTAAAAACATAAAGGAAAATACTTAATTTTCATGTATAGTTTTTTCCTAAAAGAAATTCCTAACACAAACTCATGTTTCTCTTCAAATGGTAAAACTAAAAAATATTCTATTTATCTCAGTTGAATAGGGTTACAACTATAAACACATACTATTTAAATGAAGAAAATTATTTTATTATAAAAAGATACTTATTATATGCTAGTGGTAGGCTATAAAGCCTTGTCTCACTTCGGTTGTGGGTTCAATTCCCACAGCTTTGTTTGACGCGACAGGTTATCTCCCGACCTGTAGTTTTTCCTTTTTCCAAAACTATAGTATTATGACATTTCAAAAATAATCATAAACAATAATATATAATTTTTATCTTAATATATTCCAACCATTAGATCTACCCAAAATACTTATATCCAATCATTGTCTAAAAGTTCTCAAAATTTCCAAAATCAATTGTAACATCAGATTCCCCAAACAACGTAATGTATCTCTTATTATCACATAATGAATATATGATTACCATTATCATATTAAAAAAATAATGAAAATAAAATGTATTGTTGTACAATCCTTATTTATATCACATTCTTCTTATATGCAGAACACAATTCTTTAATCCAAAAACAAAAATACATTAATTATTCCACGTCAACTGTACTAATAGTATAATCTTGACCTTGATCCATTTTATTTTTGTGAGCTATATTTATTTGATGCTTTGGAAAATAATTTGATTTATGTCCCATGTCATTAAAATTATAACATTCCACATCTTCTTTCTTTCCCTTACAATCAAAGGAATGGTTTCCTTTTTCTCCACATTTTAAACAAACTCCCATTTATTTTAGGCAAGTACTTGGGTGTTTCTTCACACAATTATCACATAATAGAAAATCCTTCTTTCCCTTATCCCTTTATCTTTATCTTTATCAACCGTTCTCTTCTTTTGTTCCTTTACATTAATGTCATAAGACATAGATAATTCATTTTATGTCTTGGTAGCACACGAGAATATATATTCTTATACTGAGAAGGTATATGATACCAATGCTTTTCTAAGGAATGGTTTTAACCCATCAAATAATTAATCAATCTTACTTTGGGGGTTACATATATAGAATATAGCATGCCTTGAAAACATAATGAATTTAGCCTCATAATTTGAAAACATTATCATCCTCCATTTTCCTTAGGCTCAGAAATTTTCTTTTCATATTAGCTCGTTGTTCACATCGAAAGTATTCCTCTAGAAAAATTTCATTAAACTCTCTCTATTATATATTTCCCACTGCATCATTATCCATTTTGTTTTGAACTAATGACCACAATTGATATGTATCTTCTGAGAGGTGATAAGCTTCTATGAAAACCTTTTCTCTTTTGTTGCTTCCCAAGGGAAGAAATTTTTTCTCTAAGGAACTTATTCAGATCTCATTTAAAAAAGTATTCGTAGTTCTATTGAATATTGGAGGTTGTTCTATCATGAATCAGTCTAACATTGGTACCCCCTGTTGTTGATCAGAATGCTCCTTATGGGTAAGGTTATTATTCATAACCTAAGTTAGTTGACCCAGTATAGTTATAAGTTGTTCAGTATAAGTGGTTTGACCAACTCCATTATCATTATCTTGAATAGGATCACCATCCCTACTAGGATTACGTGCATTGATACAATATCTATTTCTTCCACGGGGTTCCATTTCAATACAATGATAGTAAATAGATTAGGTTTTGAATCATAAATAATAATTCCAAACTATTAAATTTCTTAGGATAAATTGAAATATTTTTGCATATCCAGTATATTATCATAAATATGGTTCCTTTGAGAACATATTTACACATAAATCCTTCATTATGGTTTGTAAAAAAATATGAATTATCATAAGAATTTCCCCTGAGATTGATGAACCGGGTGTGTAGTAAGGCCCGTTATCATGTACTAGGTTAACCCGAGTAGACACTTCTAATCTATTCAATTTTTTCACTACAACAAAAAACATAAGTAAAATATGAATTTTTTCTTGATATAAATATTCTTGAATTATTCCTTTCCATTATCCCTATTATACCATGGAAAAAACATTTCAAAAACAAGGGATTAGATTTAAAAGCTTAGTAAGTGTTATAAAATAAGGATAAAAAACAATAGTCCATCAATCTATAAAAATCAATGAAATCATGATTTTCACTCAGGTTATAGAATCTCTTTAACACACCACATGAAATCATAAGATTTATGAATAACACATAGAAATCATAAACTATTAAGGTAACTTTTGGAAACAAAAACATACATACATTGTCGATTTCACAACTACATAGGCAGATGCATTTGGAATACTCATCATAGTATATTATCTAAATCTATTAGGAGAAACATTAACATTTACATCTATCACATTACCCAATGCATTGGAGAACTATCTCAGGCTTACCCTCCCTAGTGTTTTTCATGGAACCACTCCTAATTGGTTTATCATGCAATATCCCATCAAATGTCCTTTTACCATTACATATTCATAACACATAGAAGATTGAAATAATCTACATTTAACAAATGATATTTCATTTTAAAAAACAAGAAATAATTTCAAGATATTTAAATAGTCAATAAATTTGAAAAACCATTTTCAATACCAAAACATCCAAAAAGGGAATAAGGGATTTCTTTTCTGGTTAAAATGATTAAGTCTAATAGAGTAATCCAAATATAAAAAATGATTATGGGGACGTTGAGGTTGTTGTCGCCGCAGACGTTAAAAACATTCCTATTTTTGTTTAGAAAATATCTTCCTAGAAATATTATTACCTTTTAATGATAAATAAATAAAAAGGGGTTTATTATATATCATGTAAAATAATGAGGTGTATATAATCAAAACATTCCTCAATGAAAATAGATTGATATGAAGTCCCTTACAATGATCATATAAATGACATATGAATTTATCAATGGTGAGATTATGTGTATAAATAGTATACACACACAATGGGAAGTATAAATTACAACATAAATAAAAAAAATTGTGATTCCACACATAATAAAATCATGACATAAACAAAAATTATAATAATAACCCAGTGAATGTAAATTGGGTTACAAAGTTCCATTACGAAAATTCAGCAGCCTAACTGCGTCACTTAAAAATTAAAAAAATGGGTTTATGAGAGAGATAAGGGTCTCTCATCACATTGAAATTAAATTAATAGTACTTATAATATATAAGAACACATCCCAACAGATGGAAAATAAAATTAAAATAAATATCATAAAATAAGTCTTTGACTAAAAGAGGTGGGTGAAAGGTTCCATTACTTGGAGTCTGATTCGTCACACATAGTCCTTGTTCATCATTAATAATTAAATAATGTTAATTTATACATGATAAAGAATAATTTTCATGTTTACTACTCCATTAATATCACTTTTTAACACATAATAAAAATTAAATAATTATTTAAGTTAATATCGGCCATTTTGTCGATATTGGGTACTGGAGTCGAAAATGGTCTTGTTATAATTTCAAATTGTATATGTGGTCAAAATTTAATTATCTCCATAAAATTATTAATGATTTAAAAATATTCTATATCCTGTATATATGTATTTATAAAATTCTATAACATTTCGAGATAAGAGATGAAATTCATCGTTCATGGAGATGGCACATCGTACGTATGCATGAACTCAAATTTCATTTATTTTTCATATTAAACACAAGATAACTAAATGATAAATAGGTATGTTATAATTCTAGTATAATATCATATGATATATTTTTGTACATATTTTCATTAACTCCATCCTTTATACGTTCCATGTATGGCCTGAAAGTGTGACATCACTTTGAGAGGGTTGTAGTCCATAAATTCTCAAATGAAATTATCATATTTACAAACCATGAAAAGAATAAAGTTTTTTTTAAAATAAAAATTATAGTATTATAGAGACAATATAAATATAATATATATCATATATTAATACAATTTCATCATAATGGCCACCATGAGAAGTGGTAGGGGAAAATCAAACAATCATCGTTTCGTGAGGCAGTAGTTCAGCCTACATAGAAACATTTTGTTTGTTTCCATTAGATGGAGGTTTGTGTAATAGTATTTAGAGTCCCTATTATAAAAAAATCCATTTATATTTAAGAAATTGGTTTAAAATAAATTCAATAATGAGATTTTAGTGGGTTGGAGAAGGAAAATAAATTAATGATGCTTGAGAACATATTACCTCAAATCAGGTAACTCCTTTGGATTTAAGAGAAAATGATTTGTTGAATTGTCTTCTACCCAAGGTGATGCATCTAGGGGTAATATAGAAATTTTGGGAAATTATTTTGAATGATGTTTTATTTTACAAGGGGCATTATAAGTGTTTGTGAGGTTAAGAGGTGATTCCCTTTTATAAGTGGGAGTATGGGCACAATAGGAAGTTTTTGAAATATTATTTTATTGTCAAATTATTTTCGGTTTAAAATGGTCCCAAATTCATTTAAAGAAAATATAATATGATTTTGGGTCAAAACCATCTAAAAAAATTGGTTTTAGACAATTTTAGTTCTCAAATTTAACCTTATCTTTTAACTTTAACCCTTAACTAATTTGACTCTTACCATATCTTCTTGTATATTCATACTATATGGTTAATATAGTTGCTATAAAATGAAAATATAAGAACAAGTGGTTCATTAATGACATTATAAAAATTATCTAAGTCATTTGGGTGAATATTATATTTTTAGGACAATTATATATTTTAATAAAAAAGTATTTGTTTTAAAAACTCATTTATGTCAATTTTTATACTATTCATATCATGACTTCTTAAAATTCTGTTACAACTTGAATATTTCGAATAAACATCATTAATTCAATGATAATAAGTCATACTAAACCCCAAATTTCGTGTATGGCCTAAAAACATTCAAAATAAATTTAATTTAATATCTATAATCTCATTTATTAAAATCATTCATTAATAAGGTAATAACTACATCATAATTTTTTCATAAATAAATTTATTTATATGATATCTAAAAGTTTTAAATAAAATACCATGATGAAAGAAATATTTTTATATTTATAATTACTATTTATAGTCAAATGTATCACTTATATAACCCCATATAATAAAATTTCTACTAAAAGATACATGTTTTGTTACATTTTTCTTTATATTAAATTAATTCTTAGAAAATTACATTTTCACATTAAAGTGTCTCCATGGGTTCCAAAAATCGACCCAAGGATGCCAATGGTTGTACATATCTCATGAAGAAGTGGGTGAAACATCACTACTTTTTGAAATGAGTTCCAAACCTTCTTTAATAAAAAATACTAAAATTTTCTTAAACTAATTATGAGGAATTTCAAAAGAAAATTTAAGCTGTGATTGATGATAGATTGATAGATTTTGTATTTTAAGATGAAATTTTGAAATTTTAAAATAGGATTTGTGTTCCCAAAATTACTGATCTAAAAAGAGAATTATTGGCTGATGCTCATATCTCAAATTTCTTTATACACTATAGTGACACTTTGCAGTACAGATAGATGAAAAAACATTTTTGGTGGGAAAAAAATAAATATGGAGAATACTGATTACGTGTAAAAAAGATTTGTTTTTTCAAGAGGTGATGGATGGAAGACAACATCCAAGAAGAGTCATGAAACGAATTCCTATACCTATGTGGAAATGGTGTGATATTATAATGAAAATTTTCTTGGGTCTACCAATGATTCCATGAAGGAATGATGTAATATGGGTTACTATTGATCATCTTACCAAGTCAGCAAATTTTCTTGTTGTAAGAGAACGTTTACCACTTGAACATTTTGTAAGGCCATATATTAATGATGTTGATAAACTTCCTAGTATAACTCTATCAATCATTATGGATCATGATACTTATTTTACATCAAGATTATAGAAAATTCATTAGAAGTCCCTTGATATTGAACTTCATTTGAGCACTGCATACCACACTCAAACTGATGGAAAATCAGAACAAACTATTCAAAAATTATAATAAATGTAGATATTCTTCTCACATGAATTTCAAGGTATGAGGGATCATTATTTACATATAGTAGAATTTTCATATAACAATAACTTCAATTAAAGTATCCATATGGCACCATATGAAGCATTATATGAAAAGAGATGTTGTACACCTACATGATGGGATGATGTGGGTGAAAGAAAACCTATATGTACAGAACTTGTTGATGAAAATATAGAGAAGGAGAAGATTATCCAAACCCATATCAAGACAGATCAAAGTATGAAAAAGAGCTATGTCGATAACTGAATGAAGGATTTGGAATTTCAAGCACGGTATCATGTTTTCTTGAAGGTGTCTCCATGGAAGGGTATTATATGATTTAGTACGATGGGTAAATTAACTACAAGGTACATCAGAACATTTTAAATTCTAGAATGAAATGTAGTTGTAGGCTACCAAATTGAAATGCCTCCAAGTCTCTCGAAAGGTCATGTTGTGTTAAACATAATACTATTAAAGAAATACATGCTTGACCCAACGCATGTAATCATCTATGAATACATAGAACTAGAAATTGATTTGTCTTATAGTAAATAGGCTCTCATGATTCTTGATACTATATAACATGTGTTGAGAAATCAGAAAAATCGTATGGTAAATGTTCTTTGGAAAACCATAAAATTGAATAAGTGGCTTGGAAACCAGAAGAATATATGTTGAAGAACCCCACAAATCATATTTTGTCATGATATTCTAGAAATTTTGACGATGAAATTATTTTATGGGGGAATAATATAGCACCCCAAGATTCCACTATATGCTTTCTTTTAAATAATTAAATTTCTTGTGTATTACGCTGCCCCAAGTTCTAGCACACCATGACTAATCAAAGTAGCCATTTAAAGAAGCAGTTATGAATAGTACTAATCACATTTTGAAATTTTATAAACAATATTTTTTAAAATAAATTTCACTTTTGAATTTGGAATATGAAAAATTTTTAGGGTGAAATTTTGGTAATTTTCTGAAATGATTGAATTTAGAATGAATAGTGAAAAAAACTGCATTTTTATTCAAAAATTCATTTTCATCTTCTTTATAAATATTGTTATATTTTATTTTTAATTGGTTTTAAATTGTAATTGGATTAATATTTTATCATTTTATCCAATTATGGTCATTTTTTTGTAATTTCAGCATTAAATTGAACATAAATACATGTCAATCTTCTGATAGATATTATTTCTTAGAAATCCATTTTATGGGTTTGATAATGAGAATTAATTTTATATTAATTAATGAATATTCTATGATTTTTACATGGATAATTTATTCTATATTTATAATCAGAAGGTTCATATTTTATAAATCGTTCTCTTTTATTTTTGAACAATATGAATAGTAACTTCTGTAATTATTTAATTTACCTTGGTTAAATTATAATTATATTTAATAATTGTGAAAAGAAATATTATAATAATATTAATCTACCCTAACACATATCCAAATTCAATTGAATGAGATATTTCTATCCATGTTCTTCCTTTGGTCAATTTTGGGACCCCATGGAGCCACATGGGTGTGAAAATGTCATTTTATTAGAATTAATTTAATGTATAGAAAATATAACATAAACATGTATCTTTTACTAAAAATTTTTTTTATGGGGTTATAAAATTGATCTCTTAGTATATAAAGAGTATTTAAAAATCTAAAAATATTTCCTACATAATTATATTTTATTTATAATTTTTATATATTAAATTAAATAAATTATTTATGATACAATGATGATGTAGTGATTACCTTATTAATGAAAGATTCAATTAAATAATATTATAAATATTAAAATAAATATAAATTAAATATTTTTATGCCATCCAATAATTTTATGGATGATATTGACTTGCTATATCTGATTTAGTTCCTTTTTTTTAAGTAATAATGTTTTTATGACTTTAAAACATATCAATTCTTAAATATTGTCTAAATTGGCATAAATGAGTTTTTTAAAACAAATACTTTTTTATTAAATGATATAATTGTCTGAAAAAAATAATATTAAGAAAAATGACTTATATAATGTTACATATTTACTTAATTATCCACTTATGGTTCTCTTGGAATTTTTTTTTAAATATAGTTACCATATATTATGAAAATGCAAGACATCATGGTAAGAGTTAATTTTTTTAATTAAGGGTTAAATCTAGAAGATAATGTTACATTTGTGACCTAAATTTGAATAATACCTATTTATTGAAAGGTTTTTGACCCAAAAACATCTTATCTTTGAAAAATTGATTTTGGGACCATTTGAAATTGAAACTAAATGTGTAATAAAAAAATTCAATACCTTTCTATATTGCACCTACTCCATCTTATAAAGGGTACCACCTATACCCAATTATTTACACCTCCAAAGAACATTGTATCAAACAAAACACACCCAAATAAACTCCAAACATTCCTGAATTCATTCTATATGACACCCTTTGGTCATAGAATGAACTTATGAAGTCATTTTTTTCAAATCAAAAGGCGACACTCGAGGAAGAGGTTATCGTTTATCCCTTCATTCAATATTCATTTCTTCTTATACTTATTCTTATTAAGTTTTTACCATAATAAAATAATATATCTAGAATATAATATATTATGATATGTTTTTATGAATATGGGACCGCCATATTTGTTTTACCCATCCTATGAAAAACAATATCACCATGCTTGCGTACGTACAACATATTATCTCCCTACCATTGTGTAAACTGTTTTTCCTCTATCATTTATTTTCATGGGTATAATGATGATTAAATATGACTTAAATGTTAAATATAATATGATATAACTTATTTAAAATTCATATTAAATCCAAATTCATACCATTAAACCGTTAAGGATATGATATCGTCGCCCGTGCGTACGTACGACTTACCGTCTACACGATGCGATGAGACTCATATTCCACGTTCACCATCAAAGAATGATTATAAAGATACATATTATGAATAATTATGTAATATGTGACCTAATAATTTTACTGTAACTATATATATATATATATTTCATTAACATACTTTTATTCATACGTTATGAAAATAGAAACAGCGTTCATGCGTACGTACGACCTATAGTTTTCATAAACAGTGTATACCTATATATAATATATATTATGAAGATATATGATATATAAATCATATTATACATTCTGGATGTATTTAAATGATGATCTATGTAATATGTTCAAGAATAAGAAGTCAAAACACGTACGATAAAACGTTTTGATTGTTGCAAAAAATGTGGCAAAAACATGTTATTGATAATAAATGGGTAATATAAAGTCATAAAACAAGCATATATGATATCATAAATATTATTATGATTCGAATATAAGTTAATAATACCATAATACAGGTGTTTCAGACCAATAATGAGAGTTTCAAACATAAGGTAAGGGATTTCATCTCAATTTCATTTCATCAAGGAATATTGTAATGTTATGCACATAATTTCTTTTATATGGTGTATATTCTACTTTTTGACTTTTTATATCACAAATTTCATTAATTTCATGATATTATTTTATTTCATTCAATATAATTATTTATAGATTCATATTACTCATTCGATATGCTTATTTGAGAAGGCATATTACTTATTCTGGTTATTCAACATGAGAAATACATTGGACTGGCAATGACGGGTGGAGCCCAGACATTATATAACTCCTCAATGCATCAACAGGTTCTCATGAGTTGAATATGTTGTCCATATGGGTTTCTACCCTTAATTTTAAACCTTCTTGTGAAAGGTCTAGATGATAATAGGTTTTCATGTTCCTGAGACCAGATGTCCTTAAATAAAGTATTTACTACATATAATTTCTGTAATTATTTATCCCTGATAATTTCTGTCAAGATATATAAAGAAGTAGTTCATTCTAAGATTATTTATTTATACCTTTTGTTTTATTTCATTACTTTCCATATTATTTTTTCCTTATCTAGTTTTATAATTGAAAGTGTTCTTAGATATTTAACTTTCCATATATATTGATTATTTCTTTTGTTGTACTTACCCTTATTGATCATTTTAGATCAGCCTTATTATTTTTATCTCCATAGGTTATGAAGAAGAGTACATTGAATGTCAAGTGACCATTATTGTTTTAAGAATTTAATTACATTAAAAAGTTTCAAAGTGGTATGGGGAAAATTGATTCAAAAATCTCTTTAAAAACGATTTCTTGTATAAATTGTGTGACTTTTAAATGACTTCATGGAAAAGTGATATTTATCTCATAGAGTTTTACTGATTATTATAAACTAGGTTGAAATCCTTTTTTTGGATATTATTAATTATTGGGGTTGATTTATTATAAATATAATCTTCCATAAAATATTGAATGAGTTATGATATGTTTGATTATATATGTGTTATTTTTATACCATTCATGGTTTATGGTAAAATTATTGGAATTTCATATGATAATTTTAATATGAATGTTTATGTTTTGTTATAGCCTTTTCATATGAAGAATGAAATGGACTTAATAATTAATAGGCGGAGCCATCTATATCCCCCCAATGCATCGGTAGGTCTCATGAGACAAACTAGTGTCTTTGCAAAATGCCTTGACAGAATATTTTTGAATGGTTTTGGCACAATGGATTGACGTAGTAGTTATTATGTTTATTATTATGAATTCCCTAGTTATAAAATTAGTTATTAAATGTAATTGTTTTACTATTATTATATCCATTTTTCATGTTTATATGGTAATATATGATTTATTAACATATAATAATAATATTTGATTTATCCATGTGCATTATTATAAGACTAGTAGAATATCTTATTCAGAAATATTAATAGATATTTAAATAAATTAATCTATAAATACCTACATAGTTAAATCCTCCCCCCTTTTGGAAATTTCATCCCCATAATTTTAATATTAGGCTCGACAACATCATTGAAATCCCCACATCAGAAAAAGAGTCAATAAAATTGTCACTTTAAAAGAATGAAAGAGAAGTAAAAAGGTCACCCAAGATAACACATACTAGGATTCCATTTAAGAAAACATAGATATGGAAGAGAAACTAACCATACTGTTCTGATAGATAGTGATAGAAAACATGATCAAGGTTAAGTTAACAACTATAAAATCACCCACTTATGATAGGTCAGACGATCTTTGATTCCCCATTAGGAAAATTAAAAGGACACCGATTTTTAATTATGTTCCTTTAAATTTTTTTATAAAATTTATATATGAGATTTACTAAGAACACAAGAAAATATAATTACAATTAAAGTAGAGTTTCCTCCTTAAATATATTTCTACTACAAACAAATATTTTGTTCAAACGATGAGTATTCATGATTACATGGTCACACTTGAAGTGCATAAATATAAAACTATATAATCACATAATCCAAAAAATATAAACTATATATTTCGCATTCCATTAAGTATTAACCAAACCCAAAATGGTTCATATGAGAATAGATAATAACCAAAAGGATGATACTTTATAATAAGAAATGCGACTCGTAATCTCTAAAATTTGGAAAACAATTCCCAATGTTCAAAAAAGACCATTAAAAAGACCATTGTCCATAAAATTCTTCAATAAAATCCAAACTAAAATTGAATCCCAAATATCAAATTAATTTGATCACATATCTATCCATGATAAATATTAACATTTATCTCCAAATAACATTGTCAACTCCTAAAGTATCATACATAAAAGTAATTATCCTGATCGCATATTCTCAAATATAGGTTAATCGTTTCCCTAAATAACAAAAATCGCATCTTCCCACAATAAAAACATAGATTTTTTCAAAAATTAAATTTGAACCACTACTCCAAAAATGAAATCCCATGTATTCTATTTTATATAGACATATAGTATTCCCAAAATAGCGAACATCTTCCAAAATAACCATTATAACATAATAACCAAATAATGTTTCTATACTAAGGATATATATTTGAGATTTAATGTAATTGTTATGGAATAATTCTATAAAACTCTAACCCTAAAAATATCCTCAATGTCGAATTATTTACCTAACTAAAGATTCTGTAATATTTAAGGTTGGGGCCTTATAGTTGGTATCAGAGGCTAGTTTAGAAAACATCAGATGTGAATGTGTTATTTAATCGTAAGTGATATAACCATAATGGTTAGAATAATAGAAAGAATCATAGTTATTTTATAAAAATTTAATGAGTTTAAGATAACATGAAGAAGTATATATAAGTTTTTACCATCTTCATAAGATAATATATAATGATTCTACTAATATACTCACACCGAACTTTTTTGGTTTTACAGTAAATGGATAGATCAAGAAGTCACCAAAGTATAAATGGATTTAAAGAAACTATGGTGGTTTTATAAATAAGGAACCAGATGAAATAGGATTTATAATAACAAATATTGTTGTTAGTCTCATCCAACTATTTTGATTCCTAATTGAACAGTTGAAAGTGATTTTTCTAAGGCATCATATATATGAGAAACAAATACCGAGGGATGTTTAGGTAATAATAAAAAAAGAATGTATATTCAAAAACCAATGTGTGACAGATGTAGAAGGAAACACATAGGAAAATGTTTCAAAGTGATGGTAATACGTTATATATGTGGTAACAAATTCCCTAAATCAATTACCTTCTAGGGAAAATGTTAGCGTCAGCTGACTCTAGGAAAGAGAAAGAAGTTACTTATAAGGGATTAATTGAATGTTTTAAATGTGTTGTACATGGTTATTAGAAAAATATATTTCTTATGAATAAGGTTTAGGAATATTATAATTATCAAAACAGTACAAATATATGTTTACAAGAGCTTAATTCTATTCTAATTGAAGATGAGTAAACTGGAAATGATATATGAAAGGTTTTGATTATTTATTAGATGATTTTTTCATATTATTGAATATTATGACATTATAAATGGTTTTGATTTTATCAAAGAAGAAAATAATAATAAAATTGAAATCCATGGAGAAAGGATCGTGAAGAATGTTCGATGAATAAGATATCTAAATTTTAAGAATTGAAGAGTTATGTCGGATCTATGGATGATGATATTTTAAAATGTATTAATGATGGGATTATTTTTGGAAGACTTGTAATCATTATAACCCGTATTTTTTTTATAAAAATGATAATTCATGAAGAATTATCTTTTAATTTATGGATATAGTAATAAAGAATCATTAGGGTATATATGATTCTTGAATTTGAGGAAATTAAGGGTTATTACTTTTTTGGGATGAAAAATGAGAGGTATGAGATAAAAGTTGAGGTCAAAATATGTTATGGTTATTTTTTGGAAATTTATCAAATTTTTGAGAATTTTATAAGATTGTATATTTTTTAAAAAGGACAACACATAACCCATCATCTTAGACAAAGAAGCGGGAATCGAACCCAATACCAAAGTGTGACTGGGATTTATCACCTACCACAAGCCTACAGGAACTATCTAGTTAATATGACATATTCAATTTGTTAAATGATTTTATGGATCAAGAATAAATTTATTTTGAGATTTTTTTTTCAAATTAATAACCATTGTTTGAGAAAATTATTTGGTGATTAAGTGATAAATGTTATTTTGGAAGAAATTTTCTTTTTTGGGAGAACTATATGCCTATGTAAAAGAGAATGCTATGGTATTTCATATGAGGAGTAATGGTGACATTTTATGTTGGAATAATATATGTTTTATTTTATAATTATCTCGATTCATATTATTTATGGAATGATTGAACTATCTTGGTGAATATGCGATTAGTTTAATTTCATTTCATTATAAGACTTTAAGAGTAGTCGATGTTATTTGGTGATAACTATTAAGATTTGTCATCGAAGACGTTGTGATAAAATTATTATAAGTTTTGGGTTCCAATCATTGTTTGGATAAATTTGATTAATTTTGAGGAAAATTGTTTATTGAATGGTCTTTGTTGATATTTTTTATTGTTTTTTTTTAATTCTGGAAATTATGTATATTATTCATT
This sequence comes from Viscum album, assembly GCA_963277665.1. NCBI lineage: Eukaryota > Viridiplantae > Streptophyta > Magnoliopsida > Santalales > Viscaceae > Viscum > Viscum album. The sequence goes on along the minus strand of OY728155.1, from coordinate 1,628,368,244 downwards.
TATATAAAGGATTGTCCTTTTTGGGGATTATTTGATATCGAACTAACCATTTTGGTTTTGGTTATTGTCTAATGATATGGAAAATATAGATTTCATCATTTTTTGGATTATGTAATTATATTAATGTTGATTTGAGTAACTCAGGTGTGATGAAGTTGTCTTTAATACACATCATTTAGATGAAAGATGAGTTTGTGGAAGATATATATTACATATCAAACTATACATGACATGTAAGTATATTTCTTTATTTAAAATGTCAATATCATAAATAAATTAATCAAATTTAAGAAAATTATATTAAAACAAAAATGTATTTTTTTAACTTTTCCTATTGTGAAATCAATGGCCATTAAACCCATCACAAGTTTGTGGTTCTTTTGTGGTTAACTTTCTCCTGGTCATGTTTTCTATAAAATTCCATTAGAACATGATGATTAGATTATCATCAATATCTATGTTTTTACATGGAATACTAGTATGTGTTATCTTGTTTGACCTTTTTACTTATCTTTATTTCTTCTAAATTGATTGTTTTTTGAATCTTTTTCTAATGTGGTATTTTTAAAGAAGTTTATGTGCCCAATTTTAAAATTGTAAGGAAGAAATTTCCAAACGGGGGGAAAGATGTAATGACCAAAGTATTTATAAAATAATAAATTTTCATATATAATAATATTTATGAATGATATATTAATTAGATGTTAAAGATAAAAAAATTTCTGATAACGCACTCAACATGCTTCAACAAGTTTCGTTGAAATCTAATGTTTCAAGTAACTTTGGTTTATATTGAAAAAGCAACACAATTTTATTATTATTTTATATAGTGGTTAATGATTAGTTATTATATGGTATGGAATTAAAAGAACTAGATACTTTATTATAACACATGTTTTTTAATTTTTTTTATATTTATCCAATAAATTTTGGGAGCTTAAAATAAGAATGAATCTGAATTTTAGCATGAAATACTCAAATATTTTTAAAAAATTTATTTTAATACATTTTAAAGGATAACACTTTTAAAATTTATGTTTTGACACCTTTATATATTTTTTTGACAAAATAAACTTATTTATTAGAAGTAGGGGATGAAAATTTACTTTGGATGAATTTTTGACATTTTTCGGATAGCTATCTTGTTTTGATGAACAATAAAAATATTCTAATTTTTAATTGAAAAAAACATTTTCCATCTAGATAATTTATATTATTAAATAAAATTAATTAATTTTTTGAAATTATATATGGAATATATCATTATTATTTAATTCAATGTTGAATATTGGATGTAATTTTACTTTCAAATTGGAAATAAATACATCTCAATCATTTGATAGTTATTTCTTCTTAAAAACCTTCCCTTTGATTTTGACAACGAGAATTAATTTTAAATTAATTACTGCAACCTATGTGTTATAAATTTATAAAAATGGATTCCATATTTAGAATCATGATGTCAAAAATGTTTAAATATGTACCTTTTATTTTTATATATCACGAATAATAACTTTAGCAATTTTATTTACAATGGTTAAAAGGTAAATCTGGTTAATAAGGGTGAAAATAATATTATAATAATATTTAACTACACTAACAGATGTCCTAATCCTTTATTATGAGATATGTATTACCATGGATATCATTGGGTATATTTTGATACCTTATGGTTCCACATAGATGTGAAAATGACATTTTATAAGAATGAGTTTACAGTAAATAGAAATGTAAAATAAAAATATATCTTTTAGTAAAACAATTGTTATATGGGGTTATATAAGTCATATATTCGACTATAAATAGTAATTAAAATGATAAAACCATTTACTATGTAATGGAATTTTATTAATAATTATTAATCATAAAATAAATAAATTTTTTTATGATATAATAATGACGTAGTGACTACCTTATTAATGAATGATTTATATAAATGAGATTACAAATTTAAAATAAACATAATTTGAAACATTTTATGGAATAAACGAATTTTAAGGATTCTTATGACTTTTTTATATTTTAATTAATGATATTTTTTTTAAATAATGATGTTTTTATGGATTTTTAAAATGTCATAATATGAATAGTAAAAACATTGACATAAATGAGTTTTAAAAACAATTCTATTTTATTAATTGATATAATAGTCCTAAAAGTAAAAGATTTAGTAAATTGACATAGATAATGTTGAAAATTTTATTAATTAACCACATGAGTTTCTAGGTCCATTTTATAGTAAATATATTAACCATATAGTATGAATATACTATAAGACATGGTAAAAGTTAAATTAGTTAACTAAGTGTTAAATCTAAAGGATTTGGTTAATTGTCTAACCTAGACTTGTATAAAACCTATTGGATGAGTGGTTGTCGATAGAAAAACATCCTATAATTGAAATATATTACTTTGGGACCATTTAAAACCGAAACTCATTTTATAATAAAATAATATTTTAAGATATTCCCAAAGTGCCCCTCCTCCCTCTTATAAAAGGGCATCACCTATACCCATTTAATCACACCTATAAAGACCATTGGATTATCCAAAATCTACTCAAATAGTCTCCAAACGTCCCTCTATTCCTCCAATATGCCTTACCTTAGGCATAAGGAAATTCAAGACAACCTTTTTCCTCAAATTCAAAGGGAGCTACACGTTTTAGAGGTACTGTTTTCTCTAATGTTCTTTTCCATTATTTTACTTATTAAATATATATTATATTATAATTATTTGATTACATAAAAAAAATAGTATAATAAATATATTATGATGTTTTTATGATAAGGATTATAACTATTCTTAAACAAACCTCCATCTAATGGATACGAACTAACAGTTTCTCTGTACGGTGAACTACTACCTCACGAAATTATGTTTGTTCAATTTTCTCCTACCAACTCTCATGGTAGTCATTAGGATGGAACTATAATTATATATTATTTATATTAAATTTTTTCCCTATTCTTCTGTAATTTATATTTACATTATACCGTTTTTCTTTCCATGATTTGGAAATAAGATAATTTCGTCCGAGAAAGTGCGGACTACCGCCCCCTTAAAGTGATATGGCGCGTTCATTCCCTACTTGGAATGTATAAAGGATGATGTTAATGAAAATATGTATCATATATAACATATATATTATACTATAATTATAATATAGCTATGTGTCATTATTTTTTCAGTCATTTTATATTATGAATAAATGAAAGTAGCGTTCATGCGTATGTACGACCTACCGTCTCTAGGAACGATGTATTTCATTTATTATCTCGAAATTTAATAGAATATTATAAGTACATATATGTATTATATATATAAGATATTTAAACCATGAATAATATTTTGGATATAATTTAATTTTTACCCCATTTAAAATTTATATAAAAACAAATTCATTTTCGTCTCAAGTACACAATATGGACAAAATGACTGATATTAGCTTAACTAATTATGTAATTTATATAATGTGGTAATAAGTGATATAAAAGGAGTAATAAAATTGAAAAAAGTATCTTTTGAAAGTATAAATAATATAATGTTTATTATTCTAGAATAAAAAGTAACATACATGATGAGTTAGACTCAAGGTAAGGGAATTTCTTAACCCAATTTCTATTCTTTGGGTTAATATTCAACTTCATGATTATGTCATGCTATGAATATGTGTGAATGTCCTATGATTGTTTTAAAATTAATATCCACTTATATTTGGCGTATTTATATTTTTCACACATAATAATTTAATTGATTTATCCTTAATCTAATGATATGACCTTTTTAAGGAATTTCATATCAATCTCTATTCACTAAGGCACATCTTATTGTTATGCACATATATTATCATATAATGTGTATATACAACCCTTTTGACTATTTATATCGGGAAAGAGTATATTATCATGATATTTAATGTTATGTTTAACCTTATTCTATAGTGATTATTATTCATGTGTTTCTCAAGTGGTAAGGGACTCTGTAACTAAAACATCGTTTTAAATAGTTAAATATATATTCATTTAAAACCTTATATTTCATGTCTATGTTTTAAAAATGGATTTTAATAATTTATTTATATGGACATGAATGTATTGAAATGATAATTTATTTCAAATATTTCAAATTATAATGGAACACTTTAATTCAAAATCCCATTATTATATGTTTTTGATGGTTTTGGAAATGGATGGAATATTTAAATATCTTGAATTTATTTATTTTGATTTACGAGTAAAATGTTGATAATTTAAATTATTTATGATTTCATATTTTTTACAAGTAATTGTACATTTGATGGGTGGTTATGTAATAAACCAAATATGGGTGGTTCCATTGATAAACCTAGGGCGGGTGAGCCTAATATAGATTTGTAATGCATTGGGTAACATGACAGAGGTAAAAACAAATGCTTCTTCTAAGATATTTTGGGAATATATAGTGATGGGTATTTCAAATTTAACTCACTATGTAGTTGTGAAAGCTACTATGTAAGTATGTTATAGATTCTACAAGTTACCTTTATGGTTTATGATTTCTATATACTATTCATAAATCTTAGGATTTCATTTGGTATGTTAAAGATATTATGTTATATGAGTGAAAAGTATTATTTCATTTATTTTTATGAGTTGATGGACTATTTTTTCCATTCATTATTTTATAACCCTTACTGAGATTTTTTATGCTTATCCCATGTTTTTGAATTGTTTTTCACATGTCATATGTATGGGTAATAAAAAGGGAGAATTCAAAAAGATTTATATCAAGAATATAATTCTTGTATTATTTAACGAGTTTTATTATTGCGAAAAAATTGGTTAGGGTAGAAATTTCTACTTTGTAATTTTTGAGATGTAATGTAACATTTATGGCCTAATTATCCCAAAATCCAAACCTAAAAATATAATTAATGTAGAATTATGGACTTAAATAATGATTTTATAATTTTTATGGCTTAGGGATTACAAAATATCTCTTCTAGTCATCCAATGGTCATGTTTTTTACCATTTGGATCCTTAAAAAGTGATTATGACACCTAAAATATTTTATTTAAAGTGATGTTAAAGTAATAAGATTCATGTTTTGAAAAGTATAACATTTTTAATGATGTATATTACTAAAAATATATTTGAGTAAAAGTATTATTCTGAAATATAGTAGATGTGTTTTCATCATACTATTTTATTCTTATTTCTTAACCAATAAATAATTATATCGAATAATTACACAAAACTAATGTAGTAATTATTAAATGAATTAAAATATCAAATTAAGGTTAATAAAAATACAAATATAATCATTTTTTTGGAACATTTGTATATCTATAAAAATTTATAGATGATATGGACCCTGTATATATATTATAAATTTTTTATTTCAAGGATAACATCTTTCATTCATATTTTTTATAAATCCATTAAATGAATAATGTCAAAATGAAATGATGATATGTTTCCAAAATAATGTTTTATTAAATTATTTTAAAATCATAAATTATTTTCAAAATAATTAAAAATAATGGTTTAAAATAAAATGATCTATATTTTTCATTTATGGTCTGATTAACATCAAATAAGTAAAAAAATACACTTCTTTAATATAAAACAATTTGATACCTTAGTTAAAATTAAGACAAAATTTAAGGTTAAAATGAAATGAAAAGTTTTAAAATGAAATAAAAACATGTCTTAAAATTATTTGAAGAATATATTACAACCTTATATAATCTCATATTAGTAAAAAGTAAATTTTGGTGGGTTTTTAATGTGAATTTTGTTTATTATAAATTAATATTTTTGGAGTTTCCAAAAGTGCCCCTCACCTCATTTATAAAAGTTCATCTCCTACCATACCTATTAATGTCACATTAAGACTATAGTCCTAGACATACCCTTATAATTTAGCTTCTAATCATCTATAGTGACAATCTATAGGTTCTTGTCTTCTCAAAATACCATCTCTGTTACCATTAAGAGGAACTCTAGAGGGAGCACATTGAAGAAGTGGTAATCTCCTCTACAAATTCATTCAAAATTCATTATTTTTGTACATCTTCTTCATGTTTTTCTTAATTATGAATTAATAAAGAATGTTTCAATTATATACTAATATTTTATAATTATTATTAATGAAATATATTCTTCATTTTATCCATCCTACAAAAAATGAAATTACCTTGCATGCTTACGTGCGACTTATCATCTCCACACCATTGTGTAATGTATTTTTCATCTCCACATTACTTGGATGGGTATAATAATGGAAATAATAACTATAATTGATTATTATTTCATGATATTTTTTTAAAAAAGTATGCCATCCACTTCCATACTATTTCATAAATAAAGGAATGAAATCATTACTCCTGTATAAGTATGACATACCATCTCCACAATGCAATGTGATTTATTCTACATGATATCTAGTAAAACATGTTTATATAAATGTATTTAACGAATAAATATGATATATATTATGTTAATATCATTTCCAATGAGATAAATATGAACTACGAAGGAGAACAACAATTAATTTGATAGAACATACATATAAAAATGAAGTAGTAAATAACTGAATAGCGAGTAGTAATGAAATTTTATTAACAAAAAGTTAATAATATTATCATATATGATATCATAATCCTAATTATGAATATGGAATTAATCAATGTCATTATTTATATCATTATATATGAGGTTCAGATACATACCTAGGATATCAAACCAAAGGTAAGGGATTATTTTGTTACATTTATTTCCTTAGCACATAGTCTTTGTACACCACCTATTTCTTCTGTGTCGTTTTTATGTTTCCCATGAATATTTATATGATATATATTATGAAGGTTATGATATTTACATATAGATATAAGTTTTTTATTTTATGAGACATATGAATGAAATGATTATAAATTTGTAAGGTAAATTTTTTTATTCTTATTATTGTCGGATATTGTTTATAGGTAAGTATTTACTATGGTTTGTCCATGTTTCAAAAAAATAAAATATTATTTTCATTATCATACAATTTTTTAATGTCTTTTTTCCTATTTGTGAATTTTTATGAAATGGTATAAAGGGAATCATTTGTCATTTTTTGATACAAGTTACTTTTTGACTTATCTGAAAAATGTATAAGAATAAATATTTCTTTTAACTTATATGGCATGAAGTGTTTTTAAATTTTCATAATAGTATTTTTCCATGAAGATTCCATTACGATATTTCAATTTTATTTTAAAAGAATTTATTTTCTTTTAAAATTGTCTAACATTTTGATTAAATAAAATGTTTTTAAAGAGGAAAGTATATTTTCTTCAATAATTAATTTCAATTTTGAAATCAAAATTATTTTTCATATAAGATGTAATTATATAATAGTGTTATGTATCATGTATACAATATCTATTATTCTTATGGTTTTATTATGTATTTTATGTAATGATATTTATGAAATATATTTTTTTTAGATGGATTATGTTCTGAAAGAATGATATTTAAGGAACCCATTTAATTATTTTGGTTATCCATTGATTTCTATTTTGTGTCACATATAAGAATTATTATTTATTAGAGGTTTGGAACCTATATATCCCTCCCATTCAGTTGGTAATGAATTTTATCTCATGATATAGACATGGATGGAATGAGAAATGATATTGGTTTAGTAATACAAGGATGGAATTGGGAGTGAGCTCAGTTCAGTAATAGACATTATGTTCTATTATGGTATTTGAAATAAGCCTTGACCAATATCAAATGAATTTTTTATTATTATGTACATGAAACAAAATGTTAGGTCTTATATAATGACTTTAGGTATAATGTTCATTAATTCTTATGAACATTTATGATCTATCCCATGTATTGATATCACAATCATTCATATATAGGATAAGATTTTTAAATGTTATCTTATTATGTGTTGTAATTATGATAAGATTGATATCTCCCCATTTACCCTTACTAATCATAAAAGGTGACCCCTTTTATGTTTCTTTTCCCTTGGTCCTGATGAAGGGTATTATGTATGAAATTTCCAAAAGGGGTCAAGTTATAAAGGAATAATCATGATAAAATATTAATTTCTTATGAACCCTTTTTTTATGCTTCCCAGTTTCTAAAGACATTATACCTATGTGGTCTTATATTGACTTATTTATATTTTTTAAATTAATATTATTTAATTTTGAAGTAATTTATATGTACGTAAAGTATTGTTCATTATAGATTCTAAGACATCTAATAAAGTTATCTTTCATTCAATATTAATGGATTTCCAAATTAATCCATCAGTTTTTTATAATTTTTATATATAATATCATAATATTTTGATACTGTAAGGATATAAAATTATTGAAAATTTATAATACCAACAAAAATTCGAGGTATTGGTATATAACATGACGTATTAATCAATGAATAAAAGATATTTTATATGTTTTGAATGATGAAATTTATAATTAAAAAATAAAATAACATTTAGATATTGTAAATCCATTAACAATACCTACAAAAATGTGATAAATATGAACATCATGTATTTTATTTTATTTTCGTAATCATCTATATGAATACATATAATTATTGTTATTCCATTGTTAGAAATCCCTTGTGTCCTATTATGGTAGACTTAATCATAAAAAAACTATGGAATATATTCATGTTTTGTATCCTTTTTCATACTACCTATATGAAAATAGTATATTTGGAAATTTACTAATTCTAAATCATTACCTCCAAACATGATGTTCAAATGAATCCTCATTACATAATGAGTTTGAAATAAAACTCCAGCTTCCAAACTCAACATTTACAATAGTCCTTATTTAAAAATTACATTACTTTTAGTTTCATTGATTCATAATATTTATAAAAATCTTGGAAATAATAATGAAATATTTTTTACATGGATATATTTATTTAAATCTTACCAGAAGAAGTCTATATTCTTCCAGACATCAAAATAACAATATTATGTTACAATACTGTAAAACGATTATTTTATATGTACTCAATTTTACTACTTATATAAATAAATAACATTACTATTCAATTAAATTTTTTATAGCATTGTATAAATATTTAATAGAATAAAATATTTATACTGATTCCAAAAAATATATTGTCTATTTGGTTAAATTATGAATTGTATTCTAAATTATATTCAATCAACATACTACATATAGTAATCATTTTTCCAAATCATGTAATCATTTATTTAATATAGTTAAAAACTATTTAGAGACATAAATGTCCATTTTTATTTGAACTTATGTATACATTTTTTACATGTTAGACATCCAAAAATATTTATAATGTAAATAAAAAAAATTTCTTAAATTTTTTTATATTTATTTAAATCAACCGGGGAACTACAAAAAAAATGTTTTTGATAATATTTATTCTATACTAGTTTTATTATAAATTGAAACAGTTCTATTCTTTATAAAATGTAATGGAATTACCAAATTCTGAAATTTTATTAATAAAAAAATCAATGTTTTTTTTCATGTGAATACTACATAGTCAATATGTGCTAAATATGATGTATTTGTTTCACTATATAATTCTACCCATCAAATGGATATAACACATAACCTTTGATATAGTAATTATTTTCATAGTAAATATATAATATAACTCACTCAACACCAAGGATATTATTTCTCAATGACGAATCGATTAAAAATGATTTAAAAAAATAATATTATAGAAAACCATATTTTATGTACACCTCCCAAGTCCCCAACATTCTGTTAGAGACAACGTGATGAAATTATAATTTTCATCAAACATATTCCCCCCATTGTTTACAAGAAACAGTTATCTAATTAAATTTTAATATATTATATCCATCACATAATTGAAGTATTTATAAATCATAATGACTGAAGAACATAAATAAGATTTATTTTAAAAAATAATAACAATGACCCATATAGTAACAGTTTTTTCTAATTTTTTTAATTAATAAGCTTAAATAATTATATATAGATTAAAATTTATTTATACAGTTCTATATTATATATATATATTGTGATTTTTTTGGTCCATGATATGATTGTAGTATTTATAACTCTTTTCATTATCTATTTTTTTTAAATTTTTATTTTACGTCTATAAGATATTGAAAAATATGTTTAAGACATATAATGTTTTCATTAGTGGCCGGTGCATTCACTTTTATTAATTCACTAAAATTATCATTATATGTTTTTAACTTTAATTTAAACAAAATAGAGGTGTTTTATCATAACAGCCAAATATAAAGCATTCTGTAGCATCAAATTTCATTTCAACTTGTTGTAAATAAACATATTGTGTTATATCTAGTTTCTTTAATTTAATTTCACACCACATGAATTTCATATTAATGGTGCCTTTCCCATACTCCAGGTTTTTTCATTCACATTATTTATTTATCTTTTTTAATACTCATCATGAATCTACATTTTTTATTTTAGTAGAAATGCAAGATCTTTTATTTTCATGGATATAATATCTAATTATTATTATTTTACAGTGGTTATTTCTCTTAATGCTTTTATGTTTCCATCATAAATTTTTTTGGAATAATATATTTCTTTAATTCTATTTTAACAACCCTAATCCTATTAGCAAATATCTGATGTCTTAAATTATTGAATTATCATAAATAATAAAGGTCATATCATAAAGTACCTATCAGTTTAGAAATCACGAAGAACCAAATACTTACATGATACCCATTTAATATTAGGAATAGAAAATGAATAATTATACATAGAAAATGTAAATGAAATACATCCTTGAAAAATAATTCAAATATTCCTTCTTCCAATCCTGGGGAATGAAAAAAATAATTGTGAACTAAAAAGAAAAGTAAGGATTTAGTATAGGGAAGGAAATCATGAATTAATAAAGAATAATTAATATTACATGGTAAATAATTGATCACACATTCAACTTAAATATCCTAACTGTATGTAAAGATAAATCATAATCAATATGTGAATGTAAGTAACTATAAACACATCCAATTTAATAATTATACTAAGAATGAGATGAATTTATATATAATATCTATTTGAAAATATCATGTATAATAATTACTAAATTCTTAAGTGTGGAAATGCATTTTTATTGGATTCCATGATCTCATACATCATGATACCTATACTTTCAAGACCTTTAACAATACATTTTAAATACTGCAGGTTGAAACCTATTTAATTCGGCCATATTAATTTATCTCATTAGTTATATTGATGTATAGATGGTCTGTATTACATAGGGTCACACCCATAACTGCATGTAAAAATAATTCCCCACATGTTAAATGAATGATTTAATTCATGACTCAATATTTCTTATCATAAAATATTTATATAGAGTAAAGTATACATAATTATCAATATTTACCCGAATAATCCAATAACATTCAATGTAAAAATCATATGTTGAAATGGAATATAATTTAGGAAATAATCAAATACATCATACAATCATATGATCATTTAATTGAAATTTACTATCCAGCTAAAAATGACCATAAAGAATTTATAGTTTCAAGATAAAGGTGACAATCAAAATAGAAAGTAAGATTGTAAAATAACATTTACCAATTGGTAATTTTCAAGTCAAATACACCTAGATGAAATAATTAAAATTGATAAATAAAATACCATGATTTATTAATTATTCATGATAATATATTTCAAAGGGAGAAGTGTATACACAATGAAATAAAATTTGGTTCAAAATCGTACAATATGCAACAATAAGGAGAAAATGAGTTGAAGTCGCTTACCTTAGATAACCTTTTGGATGAAAGTGAATTAAAATATAGTATTATGTTTATAGAAGTGTTATTATCATATAACATAACCATATTAATAATTATAATTTCATATATTATCCCTTTATATCATCTTATTTCCAGTTTTTTAATAATCATTCATAATTTTCATCATTTCGAGTGTTAATTTCCTTATTTTCTCATTCATGATTTGTTATTAAAGAGCTCGTTCATGAATATAATAAAAATTTTAATCATCTATATATTTATAATCCAGAAATAATTATTAAATAATACATCACTTATAATTTCAATATCATTCATGAAATATGATATTTAGAAATGAAATACTCTATGACTATGAAGTTGGTTGGCTATACATAGAGATGAATAAAGATGAATAATGCATCCATTTTACAATGATCATCATGTAAAGAATGTATGTAATATATTAAATTTCTATAATGATAATAATTTCATATATATCATATTATATCATTGAATATACTTATATATATAATTGATATGGTTTGGTGATGACATTACAGTCACATCGTTTCTTGAAGGTGTTATTCCACACGTACATTAATGGAGTTATCATAATTCATTGAGTGAAAATGTATGAATGAAATTAAATATATTATAATTGAAGAGTGATATATATGTAATTAATATAATAATTAATTTATTAAATTCATATATAGTAATTAACATTATCCTTATCACCTTCCATGTAAATAATAGAATAGAATGTTAAAAGGTATATATGTTATAATAACTCCATGTGTATAATAATGTTATAAATATCATATATATAATTTATATCCATCCTTATCCAAAACAATGTGAGTTTTTAATGTATAAATGAATGATTTTTTTTCACACAGTGGTAGCCTACTGTGCACATGCATGATGATTTCATAACCTATTACATGGAATTTTGTAAGGTTTTATGTCATGACCATAAAATAACAACATATAATTATGTGAAATATTATTTTTTTAAAAATAATCTGGTCTTTATAATAATTTATTAATTTAGAGTATAAAATATAATAAAAATTCTCATCCAATAACACTATAAATTTTATGGGTATCCATCGATCATTTGAACCAACAAATTCTTATAATGGAGTTATTCATAAAAAAGGCTTCTTGGAAAAGTTTAGAGATGTTGGGAAGTGATATTTTCCTTTATTTTCTAACAATGTGATGTTTTTGGGTATGTGGATGAGTAGATATGTTGTGTAATTTTATATGTGACCTGAGCGGCACACCTATACAAAATGAAAATAAAGAATTCAAACCAAATTTTTATCACGTGACAAGGAACCAATAATGGTCAAATCATGATACAATAAGTTTTAAGGTCTAAATATGAACATACATTATCTTTTAAAAATGTTTTTTTCATTTTAATAGTTAACATTTTATGTTAACCCCATGGTAAACCCATTTTTACCTAATCCGTGGTAGTTATTTTTTATTATTTTCAATTTTAATTTTAGTAAAAAAACTTTCTTTACTTATTATAAATTAAATATTATTATGATTAAAAATATATAATCAATTTTTCCAAATTAAATTAATATAAGTGCATAAATTTAATTTAAAAATAATCCCAAATCCATGACAAGGAAGCATTATTTAAAAGGGATTTTTTTCAAAATATTACAAAACATATATATTAAAATTCAATATAAAAGTGATTCAAATGACCTAAATTAAATTAATTGATTTATAATTTATCTAATTTATATTTTAAACAAATTTATAATATAAAATAAAAGTATTTATAAAATATTTATCTTATTCAAATCCAATAATATTATGTCGTGGATAAAATGTTCATTTTTAAATTATATTCAAACAGAGTATCATTTTATGTTAACACTTGATGTTGGGTGCATCATAAGTTAACAATTAAATTTTGAAATATCTAAATTAAATATATAATAATGTATTAATATTCTATATTCTCCCAACATTAAATAAATTACATCATCATAATTTATTCACAATATTGGTAATCACGGGTTTTATATTTCAGAAATAATTTGTGGAAAACAAAAATCGAAAATAGGGTTAACAAAACATTCTCTTAGTAAGATAGAAAGTAAAGTAAAAAATATCAGATTAAATTATCACATACATAGGTTTCCAATTTGGGAAAAATCAGTGTCAAATTATATCATGGATATGGAAGATAATACTAATGATAAAGGATTAATGGAGACTAATGGAGTCCCTGATCAAAAGAAAGTAGGTGATATAAGAAGGTAAATGAAAACCAAATAATAAATTTGACATGAGTTAAAGGAAAACTTGATTCACTATAAATGAATGTAATATGATAACATTTTTTTCAAATTCTGATTCTTAATGATAATGAATTGATTTACTATATTTTTATGTTAGGAAAAATAATTAATTGACACATTTCTATCACATAAGAACATTTTCATCCTTTTTAAGTGATTTTTTCAATTCTTACTTCAACTCTTATTCTATAAAATGACTATCCAATGTGTATTTTTTATTCATGTACCACGAAAATTATGTTCTAATGGATAATAAGATCCATAATTGAGTAAAATTTTATTCATCCATTCCTAATAAAAACCAAAATGGTTTGTAATGTTTATCCAATAACACACAAATTTAAATTTAATCAATTCCAAAAATAGTTAACCCTATGTATTAAAAAATATAAGCCTATACAAATTTAGAAAAAAAGTAACTAAATCAACATTATACAGCTATAAAATATAATGTGGCACTTAATGATACATTACAAATATGTGAATATCTTGGTCACCAAAAAACATTAATGAAAACATGCAAGTATCCAAATATAAATTATCATGACATCAAATATAATACATAAATCAATACATGTAGAAAATTCCTTCAAATATGAAAAAAACCATTAAAATATAACCAATTTCAGTGTTTCAAAAAATATCACATAAACACATCATTATTATCTCATCCTCTAAAACATATTAAGTGTTATCCTCCCATAATCATGTGAACTCCATGGGGTTCAACATGTCACTGAAACACTTTTCATGGTCATCAATAAAATTCTACCTATTCTCTCAAAAACATAATGAAATTGTACTACCATAAAATCATTATAAATTTTATGTCTATTTTTAAAATAATATAATTGATAAATTACATTTACAACATATTTAATCAATACAAATTCAAAAACATTAATCATTATAATTCAACTATAATAATTAGATAAATGTGAACATGATCCCTTAGCTTATTATGGGTATATACCCTTGATGATTATATATTTTCTTTGCTACTATGATATCATTTTAAAATTAAATCATTGAACATTGGAAACATCATAATTTTCCCCACAATCAAGAGCATGGTTTCCTTTATCTCCACACTTTTTGAAATCTCTCATTCCAAAAATGTTAGTTACATAGTGTTTATTTCTACTGTTATCACATAGATGAATATCTGTCTTACATTATTAATTTTTACATAAATTTATATAATGAAATATTTTTATCATTCTTCACATTGATGTTTTATGTCATGGATAATTAATTAAATATCATTACAACACTTGATATCATGTCCTGAAATGAAGAGAATAGTTGTGAGGCTAGTGGCTATAAAAGACATGGCACAATCCCTAAAATTA
Source organism: Viscum album (assembly GCA_963277665.1). Lineage (NCBI taxonomy): Eukaryota > Viridiplantae > Streptophyta > Magnoliopsida > Santalales > Viscaceae > Viscum > Viscum album. The sequence continues at coordinate 1,628,352,786 of OY728155.1, read as the reverse complement.
AATGATCTATATTTCACTCAGTTATGTGTACGTAATTTGTATCATTTCTAGATGTCCTTATAAAGGTAGCGTGAAACTCTACAACGGTTTCATGCTCCTTTTTTATTTATACTATGAAACATTCACACCATTTATGTTCCTTGAACATGAGGGAAATACTTATCGATGAATGTACCATTAAAAAATTCCCTATGAGTTCAATTTAATCTTCCTCTATTTCATTTTGGATTAATGAACACCACTGATCAGGATCATCTTTGAGTCAATATACATTATGTGTAACCTTTTCCTTTTCACAGAATACCAAAGCCAGAAATTTCAACTCTAAATACACAATCTATTCCTCAATTTACATTATATTTTACTCCAACCAAATGATGGGGAATTATATCACATAAAGCCACCCAAAAAATGAGAATCTATTGGTGAATAGGTCACTCAATCTAGGAAAGACCATTTTTCATTACATGATTATGTTTCCCAAATATATCCATCATTTTAATAGTTCTAATACCATCAGTATAGGATTTATTAGTATGTAAATATCTACATTGTCTTTGAGTATAGATACCCTTATTCTATCTAGGCTACATTTCTAAAAAATATAATTAAGTAGATTAGATAAAATCATTATGAAACATAATACCTAATCCCAAAACTAGTAAAATATTTAAGAAAAATTGAAAATTTTATCCATAACTAATCTTATAATTATAAACATTGCATCTTTAGGGATATCTCTTTTTCAAATCCTCATAATGGGTTAAAAAGATAATAAGAATTATCCATAGAATATCCCACCTAGGAATATAAATTTGGGTATTCAGTAATGAGCATTATCATGCATCAGGTGTGATCAGGTCAAGCTAAATGACCCATTTTCATAGTTATTACCCCTAGATACATCACTTCTAGGGCCACATCCACTTGTAGAATCCAGAAAGTGGTGCATTTACAAGAAAAATAAAAAAAATCTCTAAATTACCAAAATATTAGGATATTTTTATATACATATAATTAAAGTCTATAATAGATTTGTTATGCCTAGTCCATGCCTTCCTATATCTTGTTCTTAATAGTTATACTAAACTTTCTCTGATACCAACTATAAAAACCTTGAAACTAGTAGCACAGAGCCGGTGCATTAAACTATTACATTCGCATAGATACAAAGGGTTAAATCACAAATGATTTTATAATTTATGAGATTTGGTGAACATGGTACATACATGAACCAATATTATATTTTAAATATAAAATAATTCATAATTCATAACAAATTTAAATTAATTGAATCATTGAAAACTCATTCAAATATCGCTTCATCGCATCATGGGGAAGGGAATAAAAATGAGGATGCATTCAAATTATCAGTAAGTGCTAAGTATAATAAAAGATATAATGAATCTGTAAAAAATAATCAATACATAATGTCAAAAAACTAAACATACATTCCATTTAAAACATTTCTACATTAATAGATATGTGATAATCAATATAAAATGATAAAAATTGAAAATACCACTACTAAAAAATAGGCCTTTAATAACATTTTATTTATCAATGTTAGGAAAATGAGATGATAATATCCATCTTTATCAGTGCTAAAATAAGCACTGGTAAAGTATACCTTTTATCAGGGCTAAAAAAGTTCTTATAAAGGGCACCCTTTATCAATGCTTTTTTAGCACTTAAAAAAGGTAACCTTTATTAGGGCTTTATTTTAGCATAGATAATGGCTAACCTTTATTATTATTCTTTTAAGCTCATAATATTCTAGAATATAATGAAATAGTTAAACAAATAAAAAAATATTTTTCTTAAAAAGTTTTATTAAATAAATAATTGTTGAAAAAATGTAAAAATTTAATGTACACAAATATAAAATTTTAAATTTAATAAATAGTATATATTAAATATATATATTTTTAAAATGAATATAATTAAATATTTAAAAAAATAAAATATATAAATGAATCAATTAAGAAAAATATTAAACGTTTTATTAATTAAAAAATTATTGAAAGAAATTATAAATTTATTATACATATATATTGATTATAAATATTAATAAATAATATATATTAAATAAATATTTCAAATGAATAATTTGTAATAATTAAACGAAAATAGTAAAAATTATTGAATTACAAAATTATTTAATTTTTTAATGAAATAGTTATGAATAAAAATTAATAAGTATAGTATATAAATATATTAATTGTAAATATTAATTTTTAATATATATTAAATATAAATATACAGAAAATGAAAAAAATATAATAGTAAATAAACTTATTAATGTCTTATTCATTTTTAATTTTGTTTAATTTTTCAATTTAACATATATTAAATGTTATGAGTTACATTGATTTCACTTATACATATATATTTAATTAATGCATTTTTATATATAACACAAACCAAAATATATTTACGCGATTATTAAAAAAAATTTTATAAACGCACACATCTAATATTTATTTATTTTATTCAACTGTTATTATATTATATAATTCTATAAAACGATACATTTAATATATTATGTTTTTAATCATTCAATTATATTAGTTTATGTTTAATACTATTATAATTAAGGTGTTTTTCATTCATTTTTATTATTTTTTAATTTTTTGTTTTGTTGTTTTATTTTAAAATTAGATCATTTCTTATTATTTATTTATTTATAAATATTTACTTTGATTAAGTATTATCAATTTATAATTATATTTGTATCAATATATCAATCAATATTTTTCTATAATTTATATTTAATTAATAAAATATATCATTTTTTTTCAATATTTTTAAATTGAACTCCTTCTGAATTATTCAATTTTACTCATTTTTAAAATTAATGTATTTAATATTATATATCCTCTAAGAATGTTAAAAAATTATTTGTAAATACATATTTATAATTAATTATATTTATAAATGTATATTTACTATGTTTATATATTTTTATATTTATAATTATTATAAATAAAAAAATATTATTTTTTAAATACATATTTATATAAATATAATTTTAAAATTATATATATTTATATAAATATAATATGATAAAAAATATCTTTATATATTTATATTTATAAATCCCTTATCATTGCTAAATTTTTATTAAAAATAAAAGGAATAATTATTAGATCATTTTTAGACCTGATAAAGAACAATCTTTATCAGCGCTAAAAATCCATATTAAAAGAAATTGTTATGAGTGCTAAAATGATAGCCTGAATAAATTTTTATCATTATCAGTGCTAAAAATAGATGATAAATATTACATTTATTAGTTCTTATAAATTTAGCACTGATAAAAGTGATATTTATTAGTGGTTTTTTGAAAGCACTATTCAATGTGTCCCCGGTCTATTTACAACGCTAACTGCGACTTAGTCCCTCATGATTCTCATGATCTTGTCTATAATATCGTCTACTGGTGTGACAACTCTATGTTCCCTCAAACGAATATAGGCTAGAATCCAAATTATGTTATTTTAAACTTTTCTACTATCATTGTTTGATTTTTTTTGTTCCACAGTTTGAGTTTTTATGCTGTTCTTAACCATGAAGAACCCTACATATCATCTCATCGATGTAAAAATACAACAAGGTTTTATATTTCATCTTTTTCCTCCATGGAAAATGATTTTAATGAATTGGAATGATGTTTTCATATGTTATGTTCAATGAACTTATATGTATGGGCTTGGTTGGATAAATAAAATATATTCTTCCCCACATGCTACTATTTTACTCTAGAAACATAATACCTGAGTTTCTAAAATCTATTATCAAACTATAAAATAGAAAAATAAAAAAACTCTTATAATTTTCTTCTCATTCTATAGCATATCTAGTGGCTACATTTAACTATCATCTATCAAAACTACATCTAAAACCATTTTTATCATTTATTCATTTCATTATACTTTCTATTGCTATAATAGAGTCCAAAACATACATTTATTCTTAAATTATTCCACATTATCTTGCTACAACATTTCAAGATATGCTCTAAAAATTAATATAAAGGAACTCACATCTCCATCTTGGTCAAATAATCCAAGATATTCCTTATAGTTACATATCTCTTTCAATGAAATCATCAACCGATTGAAAAAATCATCGCAAGAGTTAATAAAATAGAACAATCGACTCAAATAATTATATTATCCATATTAGATAAGGACATTAAAGAAGAATTATATATTGTTTTATAGAAGTCAGATAATGATGACTCTATATGTACAATGTGCCATAAGTCTATTTAAAAACCATCACAACATTCAAGATGTATGCAAGAGGAAATCGAAGTCCCCCTCCCCCAACAACCTCCTCCAATATTTATTATTCTTGGTTACTCCCAAAAACCCCCTACATCTATATATAATAATTTAATCTTCTACCCCTAACCATTACTTTTCTGACTCTAACCTAGAAACCCCCCCACACTTATAAGCATTTGTCTACATGAAACCTCTATTAGTCTTGAGATAATTGAATTGGTCATTCCACAATTTAGATGCCTAATTTAATCTATAGAGATTCAAATTCATATTTTAAAAGATGTTCATGTTATTATTGTCCTCATAACTAGTCAGTTTCTACATATAGGATATAGTCACATCAGAATCATATTGGTGGCATAAAAAACTCAAATTTTTAATCATTATTTATAAATAATAATTTTTTCATATTATTTTAAATTCATCTCCAATGAATACTATATAATACTATACTAAATAAAAATCCTAGAACCAAAAAAGGGGGATCATAAAATTTTCTTTATAATTAATTTATAAGTAGATATAAAATTACCACAACATTTAATTACACTTTTTAATGATATGGGTAAATATATTTTCTCATATTATTTTTTGTCACTGGATCTATGTGAATAATCCCTATGGGTGTCCACATGGGAACCAAATTCTCTAAAAATCATCATAACCACAATATCACTCTCTATATCACATACCTATAATTACACAACACCACCCCTACTCAGTAAAATCACTCTAGCTTCATATGTGACCACAATAAACTGCATATCCATTAGCTATTGGAAAAGAATCACACAACACATAATATTCATAAGCAGCATAAATAAGTTTTCATAAAAAAGTACCATGGGTTTTATACATAAGGTTTTATAAATAAATATACATTTTGGTAAGCTATATCCAAAATACAATACTCTCAATGCATAAAATTCAACAATTACACTCATCTTACATAAAAAGTTATATTGTCCAGAATAAATAAATAATTATTTAATACTGCAGTACAAATAACCTTCACTTCATTTATTTAATTTGTACTCAGAATATTGATTTACATCAATAACTTGATAATGGATTTGAATCCATCATCCACATTATCCTTTCTCCCATCATTGTGGTTCCAATGTTCATTGATGACATACCTCTTGTTCGGATTGTATTAATTAATATCTGTTAAAGTTATTACCATGCATTTGAATAACGCATATCCTTCTTCAGTCTTCATATATTTTAGCCTTTTATCCTACTCATTTACTACTTCCAAACAACACAAAAAATGACACCTAAAAATTCATCAAAACATAATGAATGAACTTGCTTTGTTTCTTGATATTCATTTTATTATGTGACTAAATCAGATAGTTTTATTACCACTTCATCTGAAATTACTTATCTAATGAGCGTGGACACATTGGATCTTATTAGAACTTTATAGTTATGTATACATGGATGAGAATATTACTGCGATGAATGATCTCTTAAAAATAATCATCTGGTAAATTATTTTGAGAAAAACAAACACCAAATTGATCACAAGTACCCAAATGGGATGAATTTTATTAGATTAGATCAAGAATCATAGGTGGATTCCACCAAATTTTGGGGGATATTTATTTTTGAAAATAAAATAATAACTATTTGTATCTCTGTTATCAAGGAACATTAGAACCAAAATAATGGGAAGTATGATCGTTTAAAAGAGGGAGTCCAATACTTCACCAATACATGGTATGAAATCAAGAATTTTAGGATGGATTTATTAATTTTAATGTATGTTAGTTGTACATGAGTATTATAGTGCTATATCTATATTCATGAAAGTAACTATTTTCATGCAAGATGCATGAAAATATAGACTTTTATTCATGCAGTGTATTTTATTGTTGTTGCTGAAGACAAATTAAATGATTGACTACTCATGTTGAGAATTCATTCTGCACATTATTATGTTACAAATCCTAATGAAGAACATACTATTGGTGATGAAACTTTGAGGTTATTATGGTATCAACAAAATATAAATGAAAAAATTACAAAGACGTAGCATCACAATAGTGAATAAAATTATAAGGAAAGAAGGTAGTGCCTAAAATTTGAGGTTGGATGGAAACTACACGACTGACCTATTGACCCTAAGAAGTCAATGCTCATTAGTTATCTTGGTTCCAAAAATATAATGAACATTTCAATTGATATTGATTCCCAGAATTGATTCTAACCATTAATGAATAAAATTCTTCGGAAATATATAATGGTATTTTTATATTATACTCTTTCTATATTAATGAAAAATTATATATTGAATGGTTGATTTAGTTTTCATTATTACATATATATTTAATTTTGATGGAAATATTTCGGTAATAAGTTTTCTTTAATGGACATTGGAAAATTAAATAGAGGAATCCATATTCATCTTATAATGTTATATCATATTGATTTTGAGGGGAAAATAAAGTCATTCAAACTAGTTAGTTATACACAAATTATAAAACAAGAATTATCTATTGAATTAATCAACTGTCACAATGAGAATCATATCACGTGCATTGTAGTCGATAATATATCGTTTGACATTATTTCATTTATCCAACCTGGTTCAAAATTTTTGATTTATGAAAAATAAAAAATGTAATGAAAATAATGAACGTGTATCAAAACCAACGTACACATTTTGTAAAGTATGGATGGGGTACACTACATTTTAGAATAAATTAGTATGTATTTTAAATAAATAATAAAAGTTTTATTTGGTGATATAAAACAACATATGTTCATTTTTATATATAAAGATTGATTAATCAAAATATAAATCATCTTCCACCCCACATCATGTGTTATAGATGAAGGATCATGTAAATTATGAGGGTAAATTAGTTGATGAAAATAGAAAAACATAATTGGAATCATTTTTCAGAATTAAATAACTTGAATTAATTATTCTTTATAAAAATATTAACTATATATATATATTTAAGTTCATATTTTTTATATAGTTTATACATAATAATAAAAAAGAATAATAGAAGATGAAAATATACATAAGGTGGCTTTAAAGAAACTTGAACAATATGGTCATGTTAGAGGATTAGGTTTTGGAATCAATCCTAGAACAAATCTAAAGAAGATAAAATAAAATGATGATATATATAACACGATGAGATGATTTAATAAATAAATAGACTAACTAAAATATATTATTTTGAGGTTTTTTTCTGATCTATGTATAAGAAACTATTAATGAGAACCAGCTGTGGGGAAAATATCCACACACAAATCAAATGATCCGACTAGAATTTTGGCTAGTCATTCCCACAAACCACATAACTTACCCATGGTAGTAAATTTTTTCATTACTATTCCCCGTAAATGTTAATCAATGAACCTTCAATAACTTCATATTACTAAAATTACCCAAGGTATAGTTCTATTTTAATTTTATATGCCAATACTCACACACTACTATGTTATGATGTGTACATAGTATAATATCTCTAGAGACTAGATTCACCCTCAATACCTCCAAAAACATCACATGATAGTGGGGATTGAGGTAGCTCATGATCTGACTATTATGTTTCTTATACGACTTGATATTCTGGATATTATGTTATTCATTTATTCTATTGGGTCTTTCAGGGGAAGGTTGTATAATCTTATATTGATACATGTAGTGAAAATTCAACAAAATTTTTCATATAAAAAACCTCTAACAATTAATTATAAATTGTTTAATGTGAGGTATGATATGAAAAATGGATAAAGAGGGAGAGAAATAGAAGGATGTAACAAGAAAAACTTGTGAAATAATGATGAAAAAAGAACGACATTACGATTATACATTCTCACTTACAGTTCTAGAGAAACATTTATTATTAATACAAATTCATGAAAATACCAAATTAAAAGATAAAACTATGTCTTAAATGGAATATGAAGATGAAATATATAGATATTACATGAGATATGGAGGTGGTATCGAGACTCTAAATTGGATTCTCAAGCATTAATGGTTGTGCATCTTAGTTGCGAATACATGGAAAATGTACATTTTCATAATAAGTCTTTCCAAATATTGTGCTATTAGGTTTATTAAGGTTAAAAACTATTCATATTTTATATAGGAGTTTAAATTGAAACTATATAAATGGAATATCATCTGAATATTGGTTTAGATTCATTAAACCCTATATCATTTCTACAGTAGAACATACATTGGATATGAAAACAATTGAGAACAAAACAATTGATTTTCTTGAATAGTTTGATAAAAAATCAGTAGAAAACAAAATATTTTTTATTCCTATAATTAAAAGGTAAAAATGTTTAATATAATCACCTAAACTATATATTTAAATTTTAATTGTTTTATTTAGGGGACTCTGTATGTTGATCATAGTCTATCTGGAGAATTTGAATATTTAATTTTTTCATCCAATTTATGGATATGAAACTAATAAACCAAACATGATGTGTATTGTCAATATATAAAATAATTAAATCAAAAAAATTTAGATATAATTTTAATTATATGTTCACTCTAGTTTTTTACAAGATTTTCTTTGATAGGGACTTCAATAAATATAGGAATGATCATTACCATAAGAAGATTTTTAAAGGGAGGAATCCCCTAAATTACTTAAAATATAAATATATTAAGGTATATATGTGTGTGTTAAAATAGTTTAATTAGTTTAGTCTATGTTTCTAAAGTGTTTTCATCAAGGTAATTACATCAATTGTTGAAATTATGTTTTCAATGTTATGAGAGAAATCACAAATCATGAAAAGACTAGAAACCCACAATATGTAATTTTCAGGGATTCTTATATTTTAAATAAATATATTTCTTTATCATTTATTTTTCTATACTTCATCAGTACTATCAAAGTTTTCAATAAACTATATACTCAATAACATGAAAATAAATGTGTTTTTAGATGAGTTCATAATTAAAATTTTTTCAGAATATATACCAACAAAAAATTCAGGTGATTAACTATTAGTTTTTTGATCTTTTATGATTTATTACCTTTGAAATATATTTAGAGTTTTAATAAGTTGTGTTTTAATTAATATATATTATTTTTATCTCATTGTAAATGATATGTATAATATAGGAAATCAATTGTTTTAGAAGAGGTGATCTACAAACAATAAAATTGTTGGGAAACCGTGGAGGTAGAAGTGGAGGTCAAGCCGCAGGTGGATACAGAGATGGACTCAGAATTAGAGATCAATGAGTAGGAGGATAAAGAGGTGAAGAGCGAGGTGTATAATGAGGCGTAGTAGGAGAATATTCACTTCCATGAAAACAATAAAACCATTGGGCAATGAAGAATAATGAGGGTTATACTAAAATTGTGTTTGGGAAAAATTGTTGACAATTTTATAGAACACAATTTTAGTATGTGTAGGAATTAGTCACACACAAATCTAATTCTTGGTGAGTCCAGTATGATTAAAAGTAAATATTTTTATTCTAAATTGATATTAGTTTTAGTGAAAACCCTCTTACATACTAAAAACCAATGTAACACATTATTATTATTTTAAAACATTAGTAAAATTATCCAAAAGTAATTTTTGTTCTATAGGAATCATCCAAAACTCAATCTAATGCAAGGTGTGACCGTTTTGACTCCATGTGTCCATTATAAATTTAAAATTAGCTATTTAATTCAAAAAGGTTCACTCACTATCAACAAAAAAACACACTCTATTTTTCTTCATAATTTTGTAAAATGATTCATAAGTCATTTGTGATGTTTATGAATTAGTCTCAAGTCAAACACGCACAAGATGCGGCATGTATGACTCAATGATCTTCTTTTGAGTTTAAATAGACATTTTAGTAAAAAAAATAAGTCACATAATAAAAACTGTGGAAAAAAATTCTGAATATTTTTCATACTTAATAATCCATAATATATTTGGAATGTGTCGGAATTATATGCACATAAATCTAATATTCTACGTGTCTAGTATTACTCCAAATTCATCTTTTTATTCAAAATTTACACTAAATTTAGTGAGTAAATGAAATAATAAAACCGTAGAAAATGCATTCAGATTTTTTTTAGTTTTATTGAATGTTCCATAAGTCCTTTGTGACTTTTAGGATTCATCCTAACCTCCCTTAGATTTATGGTGTGACTGATATGACTCAACGTGTCTCTTAGCACTTCAAAATTTGGATTTTAATACAAAAAAGTATCTCTCATAGAAAAAAAGAAAAAACTCCCTTGGATTTTCATGATAATATGGTATAATGATTCATAAATTATTTTTGTCATGTATGAATCAATATCATTTCAAAACCATACACTATGTGACCTATATGAATAAAAATACTAGTTTCCTATTTAAAATGAAATTTTTGTAAAAAAATATAAGTTGAGTAATCAAAAAAAGGAAACACATTATTATTTTAATAATAATTTAGTAAAACGATCAATAATACATCTGGTATATTTAATGGTTTGACTAACCTCAATCTGATACTTAGGGTGTCTGGTATGACTCCATGTACATCGTTTTATTCAGAAGGGAAATTTTTTTAGTGAAAATTAACAACTAAAATACAAAAAACCGAGAAACTAGATTTATATTGTTTTGGAACATTTGGAAAATTATCCAAAATTCAAATTTAACATGTAGGAATCATACACAGCTCTATATGACACATGGTGTGATAGGTAGGACTCTTAGTGTCCATTATTAGTTTAAAATTTTAATTTTCATAGAAACATGTTTCGCTCACGGAAAACAAAGAAAAAACCCATGAATTGTCCTCATAATTTGGTAAAATGATTCATAATTAATTTTTCACATTTACGAATTAGTCTATTTTCAAACCCACCAATGATGCAACCTATATGACTCTAAGTGCCTGTTTCCTGATTAAAATGTCATTTTAGTAAAAAGCAAAATTAGAGTGCTCAAAAACTGAGGAAACACATTATAATTGTATTGATGAATTGAAAAAAATGATCCATAAGCCATTTTGGATGTGTAGGAATTAGAAATTCCAAAATCTAACACATAGTGTGTCCGGTAAGACTCTATGTGCATCTTTTAATTCAAATATGATGTTAATGTTAGTTAAAAAAGGAACTAACATAATAAAAACTTTTAAAATTCATTAGGATTATTTAGGTAATTTATAAAATTGATCCAAAAGTGTTTTTTGAAATGTACGAATCAACTGCACATCCATCTGACACATAATGTGACCAGTATAACTCTAAGGGTTCGTTATCTGTTTAAAATTGACATTTTATTACCAAAAATGTGTCACTCACTAAAAAATTATCAAATTCCCCATTATTTTATAGATAATTTGGGAAAATGATTCATAATTAATTTGTGATGTGTATGAATAAGTATTTCTAAAAACCACATATGATGTGACCTGTACGACTCAATGTGCTTCATCCAAGTTTTAAATAAAAATTTAGTATCAAACACAAGTGGAAGACTCAAAACCAAGAAACCAAATTATAATTGCTTGAATTCATTATTAAAACAATTACGAATCCATTTTAGATGTGTTTTTATCAGATGAACCTAAATCCAACACTTCATGTGTCCAGTATCCCTCAATGTGCATACTTTTATTCAAAATGAAAATTAATTTTAGTGGAAAAACCCGTTATACTCAAAAAAATGATACTGATTTAAATGATTCTTCATTTTATTAAAATGATCCATATGTATTTTAGGATATGTAGGAAACATCCTCACTAGAATTCAATGCACAATGTTTTCACAATGACTCCAAGTGTCAATTTTTATTTTAAAATTGATAATCTAATACAAAACCCAGTCACTCACTAAAAAGTGGGAAAACAAAATTAGGTTGTCCTGATAATATTGTAAAATGATTCATAATTCATTTCTTACATATATGAATTAGTCTCTTGTAAACCTCACTCATGATGTGACTAATATGGATCAATGTGCCTATTTATGGTTAAAAATAAAATTTTAGTAAAAAACACAAGTGGCATTCTCAAAACTGAGAAAATACATTATTATTGTTTTGATACAATAGTTAAATGATCCATAAGTGAATTTGAACATGTATGAATCATCAAAACCTCAACTTGATGATCTTTATGTCAAGTAAGACTAATAGTGGGTCTTTTTATTCAAAATTTACATTATTTTTAGTGAAAAATCAACTAAAAATAGAAAACATAGAAAATCCATTCAGATTATTTTGAAAATTTATAAAAACGGATCCATAAGTTATTTTTGGTTTGTAGGAATTATTCATACCTCAATTCGACCCACCGTACGACTGATATGACTCTTTGTAAGTCTTGTTTTTCAAAACTAGAATTACATTCAATTAAAAAACAACATAAATACCCAAAACAGAGTAAACATGTTTTAATTATATTTGGAACTTTAGGAAAATTATCTATACATCATTTTTATGGTGTTGGAATATATGGCACCTCAATTCGACTTTCGGAGTGACTGGAATAACTCCATGTGAACTATTTTATTCAAATTCGATATCAATTGTAGTAAAAAAACAATTTATATCCTCTATAATAGTTTTGTTTTCTTGTATTTTTGTTTGAAATATTATTTCATTTAAATTTAGTGTATGTATCTAATTTTGGTAATTTTTTCTATTGTTTCTAATCGTATTGTGTATTGTTATAGAACACTGTATGCCCTATTTTAGGTGTTTCAGTTTACTATAGCATCACACTACAATATTCCCCTTTATCAAAACTACAAAATTTTCTGATAAATGATCCTCATATTGGAACTTACCGTTTAACTTATAAAAGATAACTTTATTAGTTCCTCTAAATGTATCATTAAATGATCCCTTTATGGTGCTTCTATAGGACCAGATAATGGAACCCTTTATGGATGCTTCCAAAAGCACTGATAAAGGAGTTATTTATTGGTGCTTCTAAAATAACGGATAAATATTCACTTTATTAGCACTTGTAGAAGAACTGATAAAGTGGTCCATTATCAGTGGGTTTTAATTTACTGAGAAAGGATCCCAATGTTCACACTTTTATAAGTGATTTTAATGGGTATCTTTATTATCTCTACATATAGGTGGTTATAAATTGTGCCTTATATGAGTGCTTTAAAAAGTGATAATAATAGTATTCTTTATCAGCATTTTTTTTCACAGATAAATCTACCATTTATCATAAAATTTCTACAAATTATAAAATCTTTTTCCTTTTAACAAAAATATTGTAGTCAATGCTTTTCTAGCATTGATAAAGGAATGTTATAGCACATTTAATGGCCTCTTTTGTGGTAGTGTACATACCATTTAATCAATAACATTATAATGAAATGAATCTAGATATAATATCATTGTGAAAATCTCATCGATAAAAATAAATGAAATATTATGGAAGGAATGATTAATTATTGGATGTTTTTATCTCAGAAATCAATATATATCTACTATTAATACCATTTAAATGACAGTGTAGACACTACGATTAGAACCCATTTTAATTTGACAAACATAATTTGTCTCATGAGTCCTACCAATGAATGTAATGGATATTTTATATTGTGAGAAACCCTTCCCTGTAGGTCAAAATAATTTCTTACATATTATTTGATAAATTTAATTAATGAATCAATATTATTTTTCAAACCAATTTTAATTGAGAAAAATATATATATTTATCAATACTTTCCTAGTTAATTAAATATCCATCATGGAAAAATCTCTATGTAAAATGGTATATGACTTATGAAACAATCATATCCATCATAAAAGAACAAAAAAAATCAATGAAATTTAATGTTCCATGAATAATTATCATCAGGTTGTGATTGTTTTAAGAGCATATCAACAATCACAAAAGGTTGTAAGATTATCTATTAAATTTTACACCTTTTTTATTATCAATTAAAATACCATTGGATTAAATAATTCTATTTAAAATTTAAATATAATTTGTTATCAAGTAATGATGATATTATATTTCAAATAGGGAAGTATGTACAACATATTAATAAATTAAGTGCATAACAAGCCATAGGCATCAATGAATATAAATTGTGATGAAGTCCCTTACCTCATTTTTTATTATAGTCGAATATACATTAAAATAAGGTATATTTATTTTAATCATGTTATTATATTATTATATAACCATATTAATATTTATAACATCATATATGATCCATTTATAGTATCTTATCACACATTTGTTAATAATAACAAATTATTTTGTTGTTTCTCGTGTTAATTTACTTATATTCTCATTAATGATTTTTCATTAATGATCTAGTTAATGAAAATATAAAAATGTTTCCTCAACTCCATAATAATAATGAAATTATTTTCATATTTATGAATCATTTATACACTAAATACCCTTTCATGAAATATGGTTTTTATTAATGAAGTATGTTCATATTCAAAAATTCATTTGGGATGTCTTTGGATGATCTAATTTTTTTTAAATGTGTGATGAAGATTGGTTAGTGGGTGGACATTTATAAGTGACATGAGTGTCACATTTTAAATTTTTGAAATGAGTGAATTCCAACCATGTCTCTTTGAAGCCAATAGTCTCCCAAAATTGACCGTGATTGTGAATATAATATATAGAGTAAAAATATGGCTATCTAGTAGATTTTATAAATTTTTGTAGGTCATTTTTTTACTTTTCTTTTTAGATTTAGCTTCGTTAAACCCATTTTTACCATTACTACTGTAATTTATTTTTCTTGTTATCATTATTAATTTTAGTAAAAATTTAGTTTATCATATTATAAATAATATCTTTTTATTATTAGAAATATATAATCCCTTATTTGAAATTCAATTCATATAAGTGTAAAAATATAATATAAAAATAATATCCGAGAGGTGATGAGAATGTGCGATTTTAAAGAGAAAATTTTCACATGATTATAATTAATTATATTAAAATTCAATATGAAAATGATTCCAATAAAATAAATTGGATTAACACATATATAATTTATCTAATAATAATTTAAAAAAACATAAAATATAATGAAAGTTTTTTAATAATTTAAAAAAATTATAGTTTTCAAATAATATTTAGTATTTTTCTTTGTTCATCAAAAATTGAATGTCATTATAAAAAACCAAAAAAATACTCTAATATAATTTTGATATGATAATTTCAAAAAAATAATATTTTAATTTTTTTATAAAATTCCTAATTTTTTTTAAAAAAATGTGTGAAAACAATGAGTAAACCGACTCATTGAAAAAATCAATTTTTTTTCAAATCCTTTTTTAAAATATTCATATTTTATTTGTCAAAAGATAATAATTGTAGATTTTTAAAATATGTATAATATTATTATTCAGTTTTTTTCATTCATACTCTGTAATTTAATTTCTTGCTGAAATTGTTCTAATATAAATTATATTTTAAGAGTGTATCGCGCTTCGTTTAAATATGGTGTTTCATACATCACATGTTATCAATGAGATGAAATTTATTCTAACAAAAATATATTGAATAATATTACCGTGTAATATGCTTTGATGCACTCATCTTATAATTTAGACCAACTTTCCCCATGATCCTCATTATTTTCACTTGTGGATCAAACATGTGTATATAGTTTTAAACAAATTTGTATCCTTTTAATAAATTCCATCATTACTCATTAATTTTCATATTTATATAGGTCTACCATTTCTAGAATACATATAAATATTTCATAGATATATATGAAAAATTCATTGGGAAGTTAAAAAATATATATTTCATAGAACTGGTTGATTTATATTGTGACTCCTTATAACTGTTATAAAACTCACAGATACATGGTTTTTAAGTATGAAAAATATAGAAATTGTACCCATTCATCATGTAGATATAATAATACATATATAGATATCCTATTTTCTAATTCCTTGCTGGCATACATGGAAACCATATTATCAATCTAGATGCCAAAATTATCATGATCTAGATTATTGTAAGAGGAAACTAATATTTCATTCTCTTTAATTAAGTGGGATATATACTCAATATATTTAAGATAAATCTCATTAATTGATGTACCATAATTACTTCCCCTATTATTACAATCAAATTTTTGAGATTCCTTATTCATTGATGATTCCTTACATACTATATTTATTTCTCTTTTATTCTTATTCTTTATTGACATGGAAGACATATATTCCATGATTTCATTGATATAATACTCACCAGATTCATCAAATCTAAAAATAATATAAAATTTTGAAGAAAGAATTTCAATACATAAAATAGAACATGAAATATGAGAATCAAGTTGAGTAATGAACTATACTTCGATACCAATTATTAGGATAACATTTGGATACTAGCACACTAAGGGTGAGTGAGTGATTTCGTGTGGTGTAACATCAAATCCAATTTAAAATTGATCCATTAATTAACTGTTAAAATATTCATGGACGAAATATATTTCTCTTGTATCTATTATTAAGTCAATACAAATATATCATAATGAATTGACATGGAAAAAAATAAGGGGTTATTAACAAGCTTCACTTCCATTCAGATAACTGAGTTGCCAATTCATCATGGTTATTATCCCACATTCATGAATTCCTTATTATAATAAAAAAATCCTAGTAAAAGGTATGCTCATTAAATTGTAATCGATTATTTATCCATGTATAATAAAATAGAGGGCATGTTGTACCTTCATAAAATATGATTATATTTTTTATCATTTGAAGAATGATCACCGATGATGGATAAAGTCCCTCATATACATTATGTATGATCATATTCTTCTATTATAGTTATCTAGTGGAATCTATAAATATTATAAATAATTTTATAGTAGGATGATATAGGATATGTATCTCAATATTTAGTTCATTCTTATTTAGTATTCATTAATTTCTACAGCACTATATAATGTTCTATATATATCGAATCATTGAATTTTAATATTCACATAGCAGGTTATTCTCTCTCTTCTATTCTATTGACATAAAACATATTCATATCTAGGAAAAATCGAGAAACTGTCTTTTCTTATTTCTAAATAAAAAATATATATGATGTTTTAATGTTAATATTCTCACTCTAAATTTATTTTCTGAGAGTATCATATATATTTATATATTGGTTGAGTAGACATGGATATTTATCATATACAAGATCTCCCAAATCATAGTCTCTAATTATTTGGATCTCTTAGACTAAATGTTTTTAAAATTAATCATTGATTCCATGTTAAATACTTGTTTTCTACTTGGGAAAATAATTGAACTATCACAGTCGTTAACAAAATTCAAAATCCCCAAATACAATACATAAAATTTTTGTATATTTATATTTTCATATATCCATGGTGATGTGGAATCCCAATCTACTACACAGAATTCACAACAATATTCCAACAATCTGCTCCTTCTGGGATTCCTTTTATTTCAAAATTACTAATGGTCATGTTTCTGATCATGATGTTTGATCTAGGAAGATAATAAAAAATGAATCATAGGATTAAAATCTCTTATTATGATTGTATTAATTTATGAATATATCTCATTTAATTATATCCAAATTATGTCTTTATTTAGAGTTATCAAAAGTCCATCAATTAAATCTGCGTATGCGCTCCAAATAATTGAAATAACTAATATGCCTATCAAGTATATTTTGTGCTTAATCATAATTAACATACATGATCCTTAATCCTCCAACACATAAGACATATTACATGGTAAATTCTGGATGAATTATATTTCTCCATGGATAATTACATTTACTTATGTATTTTGAGTTCTCTTATTCAATAAATGAATTAAAATACAGGAACATCAAAATATATTTAATGGTAGAATATATCTTATTCATGTATGATATATTATTTATCCAAATTGAAATATCATGTTCTAGGTATGATTTATGAATTATATTATATGGAACCAAAAAATCATATGCAGGTGATGATTTGTTAAATTCCGTTTTCTATTATTACTTGATTTTATGAAACATCATATGTCACACCAAAATATCCTTTATAACCCTCACCATAAGAAAATATTCCTCATTTATTTATTTGGATTTAGGGATGTATATTGATAATTTCATTAAATAAACACCAAGAATCATGAATATGATTCAAAAAACCACAATCACATCAAAAAATTATCAACTCAACATTCCTTGGATGGATACTCAAAATCATCATCATATGGATATACTTTTCAAAATAGCATACAAAATCATTCCAAACATTTATAGATAGTTCCATGTGGTAAAAAACATTCCATATAATCATGAAGATCATAAAAAACAATCCTCACACATATTGTTTTCTACCCAAAAGTTATAGGGAAATGTCATTGAAGACAATATAATCAGTATCCTTTTCCATCAAGCTATAAGAATGTTAATAAAACAATGAAAACACTATCATGAAAATTATTTATTCATGAACCAAATATGAATGTGAAACACTAAAAAATAACACATTATGATTATAAAGGATCATATTTAAATTGAATTGTTATTCATGAAACTCTCCTTTAAAACATCTAATTCGGATTATTATCTCAAAAATTTCAATAAATTTATCATGGGATATTTAAGAAATATCTTCACCCAATGAAATATGTTTGATGGAAGAAATTAAAACATTTTTTATTTTCCCTATTGAAGATACAACTAATACTTATAAGCTTCATTTATTTTTTTGTTCCTAATTATTCTCATTATATTGGTTTTATACATTCATTTCATTATTTCATTCATTATATTATATTGGAAACGTGATTATTGCCTCATTCGTTGAAAAAATAGAACTCAAACACAATGGGGTTCATCAATGATATTTTTCCTCCATATTTAGAACTTTTTAAAATTAATATAAATAAACATTATTTATTAATTAAATAAATAATTAATAAAATTCATTAGTTATATTCACAAAATGGTTACATAATGATAAAGAATACTAGTATATAAATCCGGTGGAAAATGGAAATGTTTTTCTACAAAAAAAGTCATTTCACATATATATTTGAAATATATTTTTCTCTTATTTTGTTTATAAAACTGAGTAATATTATGGGGAATACATGTATAAAAATTTTATTATCATTTAAAATTTAATTTTTTCTCTATTAGAAGAAATAAATAAATCATATGATAGAACATCCCATTAAATTATAGAATTATAATTTTTCAAATGTATTAATATTTAATAATTAAATAGTAATTTTACATTAAAAGGGGTTCTATGTATGATAGTTTACTCGACACACAATAATGGGTTTTTCCAAAATCATACATTGTACACAAGATTCAGTTATATTGAAAAATAATATATTATTAATATTATTATTTTATATCGCGTAACCGTAAGAATGTGGGAATGAAATATAATAACTTAATTATGAAAATTTGGTATACACATGTTTATATAATATTAAAAGGTTACCAAAATTAATTATGAAATGACATAAAAACCAACTGAATATAAAATATGTTTTTTTTCTAAAAAATAATTTAAATTCAAATAAGTCGTTTATAAATTAATAAAATCTATATTGGTTAATTCTAGTAATGGAATATATATATAATATATTAGATTAATTTTTTAAATTCATAAAATAAGTTTTTTAGACATGATATACAAATAAATTCAATTTTACGAATAAAAGGTGTATTTTTTCAAAAAGGCATGTTTTCAAACTTTTAATGGAGAACCCTTTTTAAATCTACTTTTTTCGTTTTTATAAGTTATATTTTACAAAAAAACTCTTTATTTGGAATAATTACATCAAAAAATAATTTGGTTGAATTTTTGGTTTTTTCTGATTAAATTCATTTTTATTGAATAGTGAAAAACAATGCATTTTAATTCTAAACTTCTTTCTTTCTAATTTTTTAATATTGTTAGACTAACATTTTAATTGAATTTAATTTATAATTAAATATAGTTTTTATAAATTTCTACAATTATTGTCATTGGAATCAATTTAACGATGAAAATGAAAATAACAATTATGTGAACTTTTGAATGTTTTACTTATAAACCGTGTTATCTTATTCAGTCAAAAGGAATATTTTTTAATTAATTTCTTCCAATTCAATGTTTTGAATTTAAAAAAAGATAATCTATATTTTCAATCAGAATTTCCAAATTATATGAATATGTCCCATTTATTTTTGGGCATTATTAATATTAACTTTAAAAATTACTTTTTTTAACACGGTTAATGGTAAATATGCTAATTAAGGGTAAAAATAATATTATAAAAATATAAAAAACCCAAAAAAATCCTAATATTATTCGCTAAGTTGTATCAGACCAAATTAATTCTTGGTCCGAGATTTTGGCCATTAGAATCCACTTGAGTGTGATTCTTCTGTTTATAACATTTAATTTTACGCATAGACATGTATGTCATAAACATGTCTCTTTTTATTAAACATTATCTAATATAGAGTTAAATATGTTATATATTTGACAATAAGTAGTCATTATAAAGATAAAAATATTACATACATAATGCTTATTTATTCATAATATATAATAAATAAATTTAATTATTACACAATGATGATGAAATAATTGTTTTTTAAAGGAATAATCAAATAAATTATAATAATAATTTTGTAATAAATATAATATGAACTAATTAATGAAATAATTTTATTTTGATGGTGAATATGAAATATTATAAGTACATTAAATAGAGTTTTTCAATGTTATATTTTTTTTGTTTTATTTAAATTCAGTGAAATGAATATTGTCAAAATTGACACTATTGATATTTTATGAAAAGAATATTTTTTAAAATTATTTAAAAATTATAAAAATATTTACAAATTTAAAAATTATAATGATAATGCCTAAATGTTCATAAATTATCCATTTATATGAAATTTACCCCATATAAGTCAAATTTATGTCCTCCTCATATTTAAACGGTTGTTATTAAAATTTAAATTAAAAGAGACTAATTTAGGGTA
This sequence comes from Viscum album, assembly GCA_963277665.1. NCBI lineage: Eukaryota > Viridiplantae > Streptophyta > Magnoliopsida > Santalales > Viscaceae > Viscum > Viscum album. The sequence goes on along the minus strand of OY728155.1, from coordinate 1,628,331,512 downwards.
AACCAAAATGAAAAGGTTTAAAATAAAATCAATACATGTCTAGAAATTATTCTATGATATTATTTAGAACTATAATCATTTTATATCACAATTTAATGAGTTTTGGACCATTTATTATTTAAAATTGGATTTATATTAATTTAATACTTTTTTATAATACAAAGAGTGCCCCTCCCCTATCCTATAAAAAGGAACCCATTTCTCTCTATTACTCACACTTATGAAGACTTTTTCTCAGATATTATAATCCATAATACCTTTATATAACCCCTCTAACATTATTCATTCCTTATTTTAGGAATAACACCCACCATAGAGGTGTTAAGTTGTTCTTCAAAGGTGATCAATCGACGAAGAGGTATCATTTTCTTTAAGTATTTTTATTTTATTTTTTCATCCACTTCCTTCAGATATCATCCAACCATGATCAGATAATAATTAAAATATCATAAAAATATTTATATTATATCATATAAATATAATCACATAAATTCACATCTGCCTATATTAAATGGGAATGTAATTAAGCATTTAGGCACATGTGTGAACTATCACCTCCACGAACCGATCTAATTTGTTTTCCATAACTATTTTACATGAGTATTATATTAATGAAATTAATGTTAATATGTGATATTAATGAAATATTAATCATTATAATTTAACAATACATCAATTATTTTCTTACATTGATGCGCATAAAAATGATAATTTCATTCAAGCGTACGCGTGAACTATCACCTTCTCAAAGCAATGTGGCTAGTTTTTGTCCATTATGTCACATGTGTGACATATATATATATATATAAATGTAAATTAATAATATGATATCAATGATTATATTATCATTATGGTAAGTTGAAATAATAATTACCTTACTTCTATAATTATCAAAGAAAAATAAATATGTTACTCATGCGTACACACGACTTACCAAATCCATGATTATAAAATTTTTCATTTTATCATATCCATACATAATGGTTTGATTTAAAAGTATAATTTATGCATAAAAATGGTAATAATTTCATGAATATTATTCATGAGATGATGGAATGATGACGACATTGACTAGTACCATGTTTATTTTTTACTAAATAACCAAATATGGACAAAACATCCAACATGAACTCAAATAATTAACTAATTGTTATAAGATAATAATAAGTGATATAAGTGGAATAATACACATAATATGATATTAATAAAGTATAGATTAATCTAATTTTATTATTCAATAAGATAAATAATGAATGATAAAATTCAGACTCGGGGTATTAGACTTTGTCTAAATCTCCATTCACTGAGTCATATTTCGATAATATACACCAACTACTTTTTTATAGTGTATAATCAACCCCAAAGACTTCTAATTTAATTAAAAGGACTTTTCAAGGTATATATTTAAATTTAGTGTCTTACTAAATGATAAAGTAATTTTTTAATGTATGTAGTGACATTTACTTTTCCCCATCCGTGACTATTTTTTGATATTTGGATTCATATACAAGAAAAATAGTTTTTTTAAAGAAATTACTTATACAATTTTTTGTGTATTTTGGTATTAAAAAATGTTTAATTTTTTTTATAATTTCAATATCTTGAAAATGATATCTTGTGATTGAAAATTAATTTTTAGGAGAGACATGTTGATAATTACAACCTTTTTTGTGTTATGATTATATAATTGTACATGGTCATTTAATTGGTGGTTACGTGATAAACCAAATATGGGTGATTATGTGATATACCAAAGATGGGTGGTTCCTTAATAAACCAATTATGGGTGCTTATTTTATAAAAACTAATACATTGGGTATGGAATTTGGTTGTATGGATATACCATTTGTAAGAGTGACATGTATGGAAGTCTGCCACATTGTTATTCTATTTATGTATGATTATGTCCCCAGTATCTATTATATGTTTTATTTATCATTATATGTATTTATGGTTATATTTTGGTTATAAAAATAATAATCACTAAGATTATATTCAATAAATTAAATTTTCTATATCATAAAGGTGAAAAGTATTACTTTATGACAAATTATTCATGGTTTATATGTTTTCACAAAGATTAAATTTTTCATTCTTTAGGTATACATTACTAAGATTTTTTATGATCATCCCATGTTTGAAATGTTTTCACAATATTAAAATAATAATATAGTAAATGAAAGGATCAAAGAAAATCTATGATGTTTAAACATGAAACCAAGCCATATTTATTTTTAAAAGTTTTTATTTATAGAAAAACTTGATAGTGAGTAGAAGTGTCCAATTATTAATATTGAAGTTGTTATGTATCATTTATAGCCCAATAATTTATTTTTATATACCTGAAAAAAAATCTCAATGTGAATTAATGTATAGTTATTTACTTATCTCATGTTTATGTAATGTATAAGGTTGGGGCCCTATTGCTTGTATCAGAAGATGGTTTAGACAACATTAGAGGTTAGGGTGATATTTCAGAATCAGTTAAAAGTTATATAAAACCACAATGGTTATAATAATATAATTATCTATGGTTATTTTAGATAAATTGTTTGAGTTTGATATAACATGAATAATTATTTCGTAGTGTTTTTATTTCACATAAGATAGCTTATGATGATTTTAATGATATACTCACACTATTATTTTTGGTTTTTTTAAATGTCTAGATCCAGAAGGAACCAACATATCAATAGATGTGATGTAAAATGTTGTGTCTCTATGAATAAGAAACCAAATTACAAAGGATCATCAATAATAAATCTTATGGTTATTCTAAACCAACTATAATTATTTATGATTAACCACAATAATCATGGGGAGTTTTTTAATGTATAATTTATGAGAGAAATGAATCTATATGGATGATTTGCTAATTATCTAAATTGTAATCATATTAAAAGACATTTGTGGAAATGATGTTGAAAGAAACACCTTGTAATTTTTTTCAAATGGGTGGAAAGATGATATATATGTGCTAATAAAGGTCATAATTAAATAACCTACCAAGGGAAAAGGAAGTGTTCAGTTGAATCTTGGAAAGGGAAATAATTTTCTTCTAAGTTATCAATTGAATGTATTAAATTTAGGGAGTATGGTAATTATGAAAATCGATTTCTTACAAAGAAGGTTTATAAATGCGATCAGGATGACCATAAAAATATATGTTTATCAATACCTAATTTCTATTCCAATTGAATATGAGGAGACTGAAAATGACATTTGAAAGGTATGGATTTCTCCTTTACTCATGTTATAACATTATTTAAGTAGTAAATGTTATTATATAAGACATTCATAGTATTGTGAACACTATATATGTAAGGAGATTAGTATACTGTGAGATTTTAATTTAGAAGTAATGATTGATTTTTTTGGATGAATCAATGATTTCATTTTGGACATATAGACATTTTGGTTATTTATGGAAATGATTGACCTATCATGGAGAATATTTGATTTTAGAAATTACTTTTTGATATGAGTTATTAAGAGTGATCGATGATATTTAGAGATATAAGTCTATGTAATAAAATTATTCAAGGTTTAGGGTTTCAAACTCAATTGGGATTATTTAGAAGTATTTTAAGGGAAATTATTTTTTTAATGTTCTATGTTGAAATATTGGAATTAAAATTTAATTTTGGAGATTAAAAGAAGTTTTCATCATCTAATGGTTTAGTATTTATGGATAATGGTTTTATATTATCCTAATCATATAGTTGTTTATTAATGTTTCAAGATAGAAGAAATAGAGTGTTAATTATAGGTGGAATATGTGATTTTTTAGAAGTTAATTCTAGTGTTTCAGGCATGAAAAATTGAACTAGAATGCTCATAATTATTGAAAAATTGAGTTTGTGGTGAAATTAGAATACCTGATGAAACTATACATATCAAGTAAGTATATTGCCATATGTTCTTATTCAATGTAGTAAAATACTTAAACAACTCTATTTTAAGGATATAAAAAAACATTTTTTCTTCAATTTTCCTACTACGAGCTCAAATATTGTTTACCCCATCATAACATTGTGGTTTTTTATTGTTAACTTTATCTGTATCACGTTTTTTTATCACTCTCCATAAAAACATTATGGTTAGTTTTTCATCTATATCCATGTTTACAACATCTAATCGTAGTTTTTGTTATCTAGGGTATCCTCTATACTTCACTTTATCATATTTGAAGTTGATGTTTTATTTAATCTTTTTTTGATGTGGGATTTTGATGAAGTAATTTTGAAAATTGATACATTAGTTGCCAGGACAAATTTAAAATTTCGAGAATCCAATTTCCAAATGGGGGAATTAATATAACATCCCATTTAATTATAGAAAAACACCTTTTCAAATTTATTAATTTGGTTGAAATTATTTTTTAAAATTGAATGTATGTCTGATAGTATACCTAAAATTCAAGAATGAGTTTCTCTGAAATTATATGTTTCACCAAGACTGAGTTATACCAAAAAAATATTATATTATTAATAGTATTATTTTTTATATCTTAACCGTTAGAAAGGAATAAATGAAAACTATCAACTTAATTATGAAAATATAGTGTAAACATGTTTATTTAATGATTCATTGGTTACCAAATTAGTTAGTAAACTAAATAAAATGAATTGAATATAAAGGATATGTTTTTTCAAACAACATTTTAAAAGAAAATAAGTGGTTTTATAAAATAATGAAATCCCTATTTGTGGATTTTTCTCATGAAATATATATGTAATATAGTCAACTTAATTTTTCAAATTCATATTATATGTATTCTAGATGTTATATAAAAATAAATTCCACTTTATGAATAAAAGGTGTATTTTTCAAAAAAGGCATTTTTATCACGTTTTGATGGAGAAATGTTTTTAAATATATTTTTTTTCATTTTTATAAGTTATATTTCAAAAAATAAACTTCTTATTTGTAATAGGTACATAAAAAATTTCATTCGGTGAATTTTTGGTATATTTCTGATTAAATTAATTTTTTAATTAATAGTGAAAAGACTCCATTTTATTTCAAAACTAATTTTTCATATAATTTATTCATATAGTTATATTGTCCTTTTAATTGTGTTTAAAGTATAATTATCTAATTTTTTTATTTAATAATATTTTGGTCATTGGAAAAAATTTCACAATGAATATGATTATAAAAACTATATGATCTTTTGAACATTTTACTTAAAACCACAATTTTCTTATTACATCAATTGGATTAATTATTTATTCATTTATCCAAATTATATGTTTCGAATTGAAAACATATATTACATGTTTGGAACCAGAACATGAAAATAATGTAAATATGTCCCCTGTATTTTTGGACATTTTTAATAGTAACTTTAGTAATTGTTTGATTTTACCACGGTTAAAGGTAAATATTGTAATTAAGCCTAAAAACACTATTTGAATAAAATAATACTACACTAAAACATGTCCTATTTTTATTTTATGATTTATTGGTGATGGAGGAAATCATTGGTTTGATATTTTGGCCTTTTTGTGCCACTTGAGTAAGATTATGACATTTATGACATTTAGTTTAATGTAAAGGCAAATATGTCATAAAGAAGTATCTTATTACTAAAAAAATTTAATATGTAGTTATATAAGTTATATATTAGACTATAATTAGTTATTATAAATATATAATGATTAAATATATAATGGTTGTTTTTTAATACATTTAATTATTATATAGTTAATTTAATTATAACACAACGATGATGAAATAATAGAATTATTAAAGAACGAGTCAAATTAATGATATTAATAATATTAATATATATATAATTTTAAATAATTAATTCCATAAAATATATTTATAGGTTACTATTACATATTCTAATTTAATTCATTTTTTTTCTATTTTATGTCTTTGTTTTTATTTTATTTAAATTCAATGAAATAAATAGTGTCAAAATTGCTACTATTGATATTTTAAAAAAATAATATTTATTAAATTAAATAAAAATAATTAATATATTAAAAATATAAATATTCTATATGATAAGGTATAAATGTTCATAAATTATCCTTTTATGAGAAATTGAACTCATATAAGTAAAATTTATAACCCCTTAATTGTTAAAATGTTGTCACTACAATTAAAATTAAAAGTGAATAATTAAGGGTAAACCGATAATATAATGTTTATAATAATACAAATACAAGAATAAATATGATTATATTATATTATTTGGAACTATCCAAATATTATATTCTAAATAAATGATTTTTGAACAATTTGGAATTGAAATTGAAATTATATTAATTTAATACTTTTAATAATTCCAAGGGTGCCCACCTCTTATAAAAAGTTACCCATTTATTGATGTTTCTCTCACATCCAAAGAATTTAATTAAGCCAATATCTATAAAAAAACCTTCCTATAAGACCTAACCAAATTCTTTAATCCTTTATATAGGCATAACACCCTCTTTATAGGTGTATATGTGTTCTTCAATGGTTATCACCGGAAGAAGAGGAATCACTTTCTTTAGGTATTTATTTTTTATTTCTTCTTACACTTAATTAAAATAACCTCCAACCATGATGAGATATTAAATTCAGTATACTCAACATAATAATATGTTGTTATGTTAATATTATCACCTAAATACATCTCTAATTCAATCAAATGGTAATGGAATTCATCATTCATGCTTACTTGTGAACTATCACCTCCACAAACCGATCTAATTCATTTCCCATAACCATATCAATGAATCATTATCATAATGTAATTAATCTTCATATATTATATTAATGACATATTAAACATTATAATATAATAATATATCAATTTCTATACTATTTCCATCCACATAAAAATGATATTTTCGTTCATGCGTACGTGTGAACTATCATCCTGATGAAGCAATGTTACTGATTTTTTATCATTATATCAATTTTGTATTATATATAAGTATATTTAAATGATTAATATGGTATTAATTATTATATTATTATTATGTAAATATAAAATAATAATTACCTTACGTCCATTATGATCAATGAAAAATGAAGACATTACTCATGTGTACATACAATATACTGCCTCCATGATAATAACATTCTTCATTTTTCATAACCATACTATATGGTTTGATTTAAAAGTGTAATTTATGTATAAAAATGATAATAAATTCATGAATATTATTCTGGAGATGATGTACTTATGACCACATAGACTTTTATCGTGTTAATTTTCGACTCAAGAACCAAATATCGAGAAAAACTTTGACATGAACTCAACAAATTAATTGAATTTTATAACATAGTAATGTGTGATATGATGGTTATAATAGACATTAAAAGTGTTCTAGATCAAGTATAGAGATATTTAATTTTATTATTTGTGATGATAAATAAAAAAAGAGACATTTAGTACTCATGTTAAGGAACATCGTATCAATCTTTTTTTATTGTGACATATTTCGATAATATACACCACCTTCTTTTATAAAGTATATAATCAACCCAATTATCTTTTAATTTCATGTAAATGTTTTAAAAATGAATCTTTTTATATGAATAATCTTACTAATTTAAAAAGTAATTTTTTTACTTACATTATGACAATAAAGTTTCCACCTCCATGACCATTATTGGATATTTTCATTCCTCACCAATCCAAAATATATTTTAAAAGCAAAATATACCACATATTGAATTTTATTGTATATTTTTGTAATGAAATTTGATTTGAAAATTATTGGACTATTCTATATGTTTAAATAAATTCTTTTGATTGAAAATGAAATTTTATGAGTGATATGTTGATAATTGCAATATTTTATGTGTTATTATTATATAATGGATATTTAACATTTGATGGGTGGATGAATGATAATCCAAATATATCTAGTTACTTGATAAACCAAATATTGGAGGGTCCATAATAAACCAAAGATGGGTATTACATTATATGCTCTAATGCATTGGGTATAGAAGCGAGTTGTATGGCTATTCCATTCGTAAGAGTGACATGTATGGAAGTCGACTGAATGATTATTCCATTTATATATGATTATGCCCCATGTTTCCTTTATATGTTATATTATTATTTGAATTTGTTTTATCATAATATTTTTATTAAAAATAGGTAATAATTGAGGATATATTCAATGAAGAGTATTTACTACTTCATAAGGGTGAAAATTATTAATATATGATTTACTGTTCATGGATTTCATGTTTTTTCATGACTATCAGATTTAAATATTTGTTAAACCCTTTCCAATATTTTTTTATCATCCCTTGTTTGAATGGATTTTCACTATATTTAATTTAGAATAGAGTCGTGGATGGGATTGAAGAAAATTTATAATTTTTAAACATGAAATGGAACCATGTTTCTTATTAAAAAAATTTATGAAAAAATGGTGGTGAGAAGAAGTGTATAGTTTGTAATATTAAAGTTGTTATGTATGAGTTGTGATGTAATTATCTAAATCTCTAATACTTAAATGATCCATACTGTGAATTAATTTAAAATTATAGACTTATCTCAATGCTATGTAATGTTTATGGTTGGGAATAAATTTTTTAAGGAAAATGGGATATATTTTTGAAAACTATTTTTTACATGAATAATAAATACTTTCATACAAATTTAACATAATAATAATTTTTGAATTTTTTTTATTAATATTTTAAAATTATATATTCAATAAAATAAATTATAATCAACATAATTTCAATACTATGCATGTAATCTAATGTTTTATGCCTTCTCTGTCAGCAACATTACCAGTTTAGGTGGATGGATGTGTTCAAGGGAGGTTATGGGAGATTTTAGTGGTGGATGGAGGTGCAATATTTTTTTAAAAAATACACATCAATTAAATGTGTAACACAATAAGTAGTATTGGTTCACATGTTTTTTTGAAGGGTGGTTCATGGAATGGTCATGGATTGGCAGTCACCCATGAAACGTTTACACGTTGCGTTAGAGGGAATCACAATATGTAATAAATAAACTATTAAAATCCTTCAAGGTAAAATTATATTTTGGGAAATATGGATATTTTTGGAGAACCGAGGGTTACATGTCATGTAATAGATACACATTGTGTAAATATTTGAACATAATTTTGTGTTATTTTTCATGGCGTATTGTCGTTCATAATGATTCCAATATTCTAATCTTCTTCTGATAAAACCCTTGTTTCCCTTAGGATCCCCTCAAGATATAATTTATCTCACTTTAATATTTTCATATAGTGAGATTTCATTAGAAATCTATTGCAATCCATTCTGTTATCTTTCTTTGATTCCCTTTGTTATTCTTCACAGTTTCTCGATGATAGTGCGGCTTGGTTGGGTTTTTGTATTTGGGGAGCGTTTTTTTAAACTTTTTTGGGTATTAGATTGTTATGTAGTTTCTCATTTTGTGATATTGGTTTCTGGGTTTTCTTCATCACCCTACGGTGTCTACAATGTCAAAAAATCATTGTTTTGGATAGAATCTCTCATTCACTTTATTATGTATCATGCAACTGGGGTTTTCATTTGTTTATCTATGGGTGATAGTTGTGAAGACTAATTTAATTATAATGCTTTGGTTAATGTTAAAGTTAATGGTATGTGGATTTAATTCACATGTTTGTTTATCTTGTTATTATTGTGATATGTTGGATTGTAAGGGGTTGATTATCCTCTAAAAATTGTGGTGGATGGGGGATTTTTTCCGCTGGATGATTTGTATTGTTATTACATTGAATGCTTTGACTATTACCCAAAAATTGAAATGAGCTAAACACTTATAATTGGTTAATATAATTATTTCTCTAAGATTATCTCCCATGTGATAACTCCAATAAAATAATTTTTAATGTGATAACAACACACCTCTAAATTTGTAAAATGATCTTTATGTGTAATGATATATGGTTATTTAATCGGAAAATTATGCATGGTTGTTGAATGTGGTGAAGATGAATTGTTGATCATGATTTTTGAAAGGTGTGGTGGAATCATTGGCCATGATATTTAGGTGGAGATGTGGGTTTTTATCCATGATTTTGGTGTGGTGAGGTGGTTTTTCTCATGCTTTTTGGGTGGTGATGCTTTTTTTGTCAGGATTTTGTGAATGTGAGGTTGTATTTTTTCCATGACATCAGGGTAGTAAGGTAGTGTTTTCATTTTTCTAGATGTCAAGGTATTTATGGAATAAATACATGTTTTAAAATGATTGAAATGTCAAGGGATAGTAATGTTAATGGAATTATAATGATTAAAGAATACTTAAATGATGTGTTGTATGATTAAATGTGATTTTTTCAAAATAATGAAATGAATGGGATGATTAAAATAAAATAGCCGGTAATGGGAAATGGGGATTGTGGTTTTTTATGCCTCTTTTTCCATTTAGAGGTGGTAGTGAATGATGTGATGTTGTTAATAGGTTAATGTTTATTTTGAAACCCTATGGTTAGGGTTTTTTGTGGATATATATACCATTTATATTATATTGATTTCTATATTCACCCCAACAACAATGATCACTATGTTATTACACTGTTGCAGTCATGATGGGTTTTTTTCCAAAGAACATGTGAGGATTAGGGATAAATGGTTACTGTCACCTTCTTTCTCTATCTTCCATGTAGGTTAGGTGTTATAGATGATGTAATGGAAAAGGTCTATTAGTACAATAGATTATGGTTGTGATTTACTAAGTGTTTTTTGGTGTAATTTGAGGGGTCATGCTTGTGGGATGGTGATCCCAGGTGTATTTGTGTGAGGTTTGTTAGGACTATACTTGTGGGCTGGGGTGGTATATAGAAGATACGATAGTTCTATGACATGCAATTTTGAGGTGTGAGAGAAACATACTAGTGGTAAAGTGATGAAGGGTACACATTATTGACATGTTTCATTTTATGATATATTACTTGTCTTTAGTTATTTGGTTAGACTACCATGGTATTATTTGGATGTGTAGTTGACATTTTTAGGTGATGTTGGTTCTTCTATTTTCTAATAGGTACATTAGTATGATTCTTTCACATTTTTATGAGAGATTTTTTTTAACTACTTAGTATACTTATATTCTCACCCTACTTTTATTAAAAAATTAAAGATTCTAGAAGAATTGTGTAGACTATTTTGGACATTACAAGATATGTCTTTGGATAGATGTTGTGTCACTAATTTATCATTGATTTTGTATGTTTAATTTTTAACACTTATATATATATATTTTTTACTTATACATACATTTTGGGATGGTTTTGGTTTATTTTTTATGTCATGTAGTTTATTTTGGATGGTTCACCTTATCTCCTGATCCAATTTACATTCTTGATGGTAATTTCACCCATACATGAGTTTTTCATATCCCCCGTTTCAGTCTCCATCAGAGGGCCTGATAGAGGTGGGACCCATGGGTTTTTATCACTTCACATAAATGTGTTATATTTGGTGGGTGGTTGTCATGATATAATGGTATCTATGGAGATGATTGAGAGATATGATGAATTTTAGAGGTAGACACTGTAAGGATTTCGTGGGTTGGTATAGAAATGGATCCAGTTGACCTTGGAGAATGAAATAGGATAGGGGGGATAGTTAGGATACATGATTTTAAGGCCCCTACGATCCAATTCAAGAACTATGATTTTATTGAATTGAAATGAGAGGTGGACCTATTTTTAGGGTATAGAACTAGAAGAGGTCCACTAATCTTCACGGCTTCTTTTATTTTCTAAATTTTGGATTTTTTTGATGGTTAAAATTAATAATATAAGTAAAAAATAATCTTAATAAAATTCAATAATATCTGGTCATAGTAAATAATTGTTTCTTCATTTAGCTATGGATTATGTTTTTCATCTAAGTTTTTCTTGGTATATTGATTTACAGTAGTATGATTAATTTTATCACCATAATGTTGATCTAATGGTAGAAGATGATCAGTGGTAGAGGGTGTTGCATGCTTTTTAGTAGTAGTCTTTTTTGAAGTATGAGGGAAGTGTTTTGGATGTTGATACGGAGAGATAGATGGGGAATGGTGAGGTCACTGTTAGTTAGTTCTGGACCACAATAGAATATGGGATGCCCTCAGCTGTCAGTCAAATATGGGGAGTAAAAAGTTGGTGGTGGATGATGTATTTGGAAGAGTAGAAGGAGGAAAATATTTTGTGGGAAAATTCCAAATAGGGTATTGGTTAGTGTTTCTTTTATCCACTATGTAGAAAGTGATGTGGTGTGAGCTTCCCTATATATATCAGAAGAGTATGTTAGTGCAGGAGTAGGGAATAAAGTTCATGGAGATTTATTATTAAGTACTAGATCTTTTTCTTGATGAGGATTCCCATGAGAGATGTTATATGGAGGCACTTTGTCCTTATATCATTTATTCTATCACTCCCTTTATGTTTCCAAGGTAGCTGGAGGTTTAGAAGAATGTAGAGGTGGTCAATCTAATGCACTTGTGTGGAGGTTTACAATGAGAGGAGAAGTATACGTTTTTCTCCTAATGTGGGGTTTCCAATTGAAGTTATCGTGGTGCAATAATATTACGGTTTCAGTTAGTTCAGAGTCGACCCCATAATCTTCCCTTCTAGACTTCTTGAGATGGTTGATTATATGTTTTTCCAATAGGTATTTTCCAGGGTGTTTTTGTTGAGGGGTATATTTCCATCTAAAATTTAAGTTTCTAGGGGGTCTATGAGCTTAGTTTTGGGGAGTTAGATGGGTTTAGCACCATCCTCACAAAAACATTCCAATGATTCTATTGAAGAATTATGGTATATAGGGTTATATTACCCTTAGGGAAGAATGAGAATACATAACAAAAAATCTCTTTGTTCTCATGTTCATGTAACTTCAATCGAGTATGGTCATGGAGGTTGTCTTTAATAGAGATGTGGTGGATCCAGGTGTGGTTGGTTTCACATAGTGGAGGCTGTAATCTCTAAGGGGATCATATTTCTAAAAATTAAGATTATTTTTTAGAAACCGTTTTGTGAATTATATGACTCAATATATTCACACTACTTTATTTCACAAAATCTAGCCCATTATTTTGGAATTGTATTAGAGAGGCTTCACAATCCACATGTGTTGAAAACAATAATCAGAGACAAAACCATCTTCTTTGATGACTTTCAAGGATGTATACTAATGATGTAACCATATCTGTCCCATGGGGATATTTTCAGGAAATATATGTATCAACAAGATTTTGTCCTCATCATCGATGGGTTATATTTTTTTATGTTGTTATTGACTACTCCCAAATGAGAGTCGTGTTTTTGCACATGGATGGAAACATGTTGTTTTCACTTTGTGAGGATTGTTTTTAGGTAGAAATTAAGGTTGTTTAACCCCTTCTATATTTGATGGATGACTAGTCAATGGAATCATTGGATATAGGTACAATGGTGGTCTCCATAGTTGTTAGAGAGTTCCTTTGTGTTTTTTATGATGAGATTTGCATTATTTCTTATTGAATTGATATCGACTTTAGGATACACATACAACATAAAGCTTATCTAAATTCAATGGATCCTTATCAGATGACAACTTCAAATTTGTGGGACTTGAGGGTCCAGATAGATGATAAAATTTTGAAGGGTTATATCCATCCCAGTGTGTCATAAGGGCATGATCTAGTGTTTTTCACCAAGGAGGATGATAGTCTTAGGTTGAGTATAAAATTACAATGCTTGAATTATGCTATGTTCAAGAACAGTTACCCTTTTTCAAGGATGAATGATCTTTTAAACCAACTAATTGGAGTGGGTTAATTTTAAAAAAATTATATGAGGTTCAAACATCACTAGTTTGTAGTGAATGAGAGAGATATATGATATACTACCTTCATATGAATGTATGTATGGATCTAGATTGTAGTAATCTCATTTAGTTCTTTGAATGCACCATCTTTTTTCCAGGGTCATAAAAACTCTATGTCCCATGAGTTTATAGAATAGTTTGTCATGATATTCATCGATGATATCATGATCCAATTGAAGTTAATGGAGGATCATTACATGAAGCTATAAACTATCTTTCATGTTCATTTACGCCACCATATTAGTGTTGTGTTGTAAAAGTGTTTCTTTGGACACGATATGTTCAATTCCTTAGGCATATGGTGAATTTTTAGGGTATGGCAGTGGACCCTTCGATGGTTAGTGTAGTTTTTTCATTGGACACTTTCTAGAACATGGTAGTGGTTCAAAGTTTTCTAATTATTTATTTCTACTATGGGCAGTTTTTTTCGGATCTCCCTTGAGTGGATGCCCCATTGATAGATTCGACCAGTAATGATTAATATATTTTGTTGATTGGGTACCTTCAAGAAATGTTCTATTTTTTAATGGGGGAGTTAGTTAGTGCTCTAGTGCATTGTTTTCCTAAATGTGGAGTGACATTTGAAGTGTTTTGTGATTATTACCATCTATGGTACGGATGTGTGTTCATTATGAAGTGATATGTGACCTCTAAAAGGTAGAGGAAATTTTGTTACCATGAGCCTAAATATTTTACCCATTATCTGGACCTAGTAGTGGTTGTGTTTGTACTGTAGAAATGGTGAAATTACATCATTGGGGATTGCATTATGGTCATCATAGAACACAAAAGAATAGGGTATATATTTTCATAGTTTTATATTAATTTATTGTTGTGAAGGTGCATAGATTTTTTTCCAGACTATGATTTCCCTATCTTCTACACATCGGGAAAACATAATATTGTCTCATGCACTTTCTGTTAGAAGTCGGGGAAAATGTTCTTCCAATGTCTATGGATAATTAGAGGGAATGAGGGTGTGGGAAACCATGAAAATTGATGCATGGGTGGATAGTGGTATAATAGGTTTTCATCCAATGAATGTGTATTATTTTATGATGAATTATGTGGAGGAGTCTTAATTGGGTGACTCAGATATAGAAGTGATATGTAATAACATTGTCCATAGTGATTCTCCAAAGGGATGGTCAGAGAATGGTCGAAACTGTATATTGTTTTATGAAAGATTTTTTTTTCCAGAAGCGATGTGTGAGGGACTCAATTTTTTCATTAATTGATAACCTATGGTGGTACACCATGAAGTTTCCAATATGTATAATGGCTTGAGGATGTAGTTTTTCTGTCTTGTGATGAAACACACGGTGGTAGAGAACTTTTAAAAGTGTTTCCTTTTCATGAAATTAAAGGTCATGGATCATGTTAAAGGTAGTTTTTTGAATTCTTTAGATATTCCTAAATGGAAATGGGATGAAATATTTATGGATTTCACCACAAGTTTACCACAATATAAGAAAGGTTATAATTTTATATGGGGGATTATGGACCAATTGATAAAATTAGAAAACATCATAGTGATCATGGAGTATGGAATAATGTATTATTTGTATAAGGCGTGTGTGGATGAGGTGGTGTGATTAAATAAGGCTTTTAGGTGCATTTTATCTTATCGAGATTCATGTTTTACCCCATGATTATTCAGTGGATTAAAACATGATTTTGGAACTTAATTATGTCTCAAAATTGATTTCCACCCTAACCAAGAATGAAATATATATAAGACTATCAAGACATTTCGTGATATGTTGCAGTCGTATTTCATTGAATTTTATAGATATTGGGTAGGAAACCTACCTTTTCAAGTTTTTATAATAAAATATATCACTATTCCATCATCATGAACCCATTTGATGCATTATATGGGAGGACATATCCTTCTCTATTATGCTGGATTGATGATGGGGAGGAAACTGTTCATGGTCCGGATGTGGTATAAATCATAGAAAAGAAGGTTCATCTTTTTCTCGAGAGGATGAAAAATGTTCTAGACTAGAAGAAGTCTTAAGATTATCATAGGAGGAGACACTTGGAGTTTAATGTTGGGTTCCAAATTTTGGTGACAGTTTCCCCCTGATGTGGGAAGTGGAGGTTTTTCATAGGGAATAAATTTTCTCCCAGTTTGTTTAGCCTTGTTGAGGTGTTGGGGTGAGTTGGTGAGGAGGTGTATCATTTGGCATTGACATCCAAGATAGAGAGGATCCATGAAATATTCTATATCTGTCACCTTTAATGTTTTCTTCATGATGAATCCCACGTCATTTTATAGGCCAAGTGGAATATAGTGTATGGAATAATGTTCTTGGAGTGGCTTTAATAGATCATGTATCACCAAGAGAAGGTGTTCTATAGATATACCATTCCATTGGTTCGTTTATTGTAGAGGCATAGTGGCATGGATGAGAGTACATCAGACCGAGAAATACATATGTGTTCTCAGTACAAAAATCTATTTTAGGTTTATCATTTCTCTTTTTTTTCATTGTGATGTGATTTTTTTATTTTATTTTATGATATACACTATTTTCCTTTGTTTGTGATGTTTGGTGTGTTATAAATTTATAACTTATGAAATATGGAGGACCTGATTCCTAATCACAATTTATCATCTATAATGAGATTAAAACCATGTGTGGGAGTTACTACCTTCCCATGAAGGTAGTATATTGACATGGATGTTGGAATTAATATATTCATGTGTTCGAGGAGGTGTATATATTTTTTTATAGTTTTTTTGGTTTTATATTCATGGTGTTTGAAATGGATACATTACTATATATTTGTGTGATAGGTGAAGGTATGTGGTTGTGTGGTGAGGAGGTTTTGAAATTTGTTTATAACTGATTAGTATTGTGTGTTTTTATGGTGGCATAGTTTGAGGTATGGAAATATCCATCAAATACATCTCATGGGGTGGTAGTTCATACCCTATTCATTTCAAGCTTGGATTTTGATTCTCGAGGGTGAGAATCATTTGAGATGTATATAATTTACGGTTTTGTACCTTCTCGATCTATTACCTTTCACTTTTTCGTGGTTTGAGGTGTTCAATGTGGGATTTGAGAGTTTTCAGTGGAGGCTGGATGTATAGAAAAGTTGTAGTAGAAAAAACATGTCATATAAATATGTTACATGACGTGTAGTGGTGGTACACTACTTTATTAGTAGAGTGGTTTGCAACATGTTAGATAATAATGGGTATATTTTTTATAGGGTACATATCATGTAAGATATATTCATAAAATGTATGAAATCAGGTGTTTAAATCCATTGTAGAGACATGATATTTGGAAGAAGATATATATTTTAAGAAACCCAAGGATTACAAGTCGTTTCATGTTTACACGCCCTGTAAATTATGCGATCTAGGTTTTATTTTCCTTTTCTTGTTCAATTAAAAATCATTCATTCAACTCTTTTCTTATCTATTTCCGAGTGAACCCTAGGATCCCCTAAGAGTCCTTCAATCCCTCTTTGATCGGATGTATCATGTGGTCATTCATTGGGAATCCAAGGTAATCCCATCCTTATTCTTCATTAGATTCCTCTTGTCTTATTCAATGTATCACTATGGTCGTGTGTTTTGGTTTATTTTGTGTTTTTCTATTTCCTTTTAATGATTCTTTGGTGTAGTGTAGTTTGACATATGATTTATCATGGTGGGGTAGTAGTTTTGAAGTGTTTCTTTTATCTATATAAGGTGCACAGTGAGTCTAAAAATATTATTGGGGTAAGTAATCCTAAATTTATCTTTATGGTGTATCATGCAGTAAGGGTTTTCTTATTTTAACCTATCGGTGATTTTCTTGAAAAATTAATTAAAAGGCAAATAATTGGGGAAAATAAAATTGATGGTTGATGTGTTTGGATTCATATTTTTTTAGTGTATTGTTATTTTGATGCAATGGATTGTCTGGGCAGGATTCTCAACTAAATATTATGGTCGTTGGGGACTATGTTTTCACTGGATGATATTTATTATGACTATATTGACTATTATGGTTGGTTACATATCACCATAAAATGTAAATTGGATGAAGACCTATATTGTCTTAATAAAATGAA
The DNA here is from genome assembly GCA_963277665.1 of Viscum album. Classification (NCBI taxonomy): domain Eukaryota; kingdom Viridiplantae; phylum Streptophyta; class Magnoliopsida; order Santalales; family Viscaceae; genus Viscum; species Viscum album. The sequence goes on along the minus strand of OY728155.1, from coordinate 1,628,313,614 downwards.
TACCCTATGATTATGGATTATGTGATAACACCAATATATTTATGTAAATGCTTATAAAATAACTATATTAAAATTTTAAAATGATCATAAAATTTTGTGATTTGTGGATGTTCTTTTTGATAGTGATTTGTGAATTGGGCTTGTGGTTTTGATGGTTTTGTTGTTGTGCTTTTGGGATAGCGATGTGGTTTTCATGGCCATACTCCAGTGGGTGAGGTGGTTATTTTCATGGTTTAATATAGGAGAGGTTAACATTTTCAATGATTTGGGGGACGTTATGTGGTTTTTTCGTATGTGATTAATGGAGTGGTGATGTGGTTTTTTTGGACATGGTTTTGGGGTTGTGAGGTGGCAGTTTCTTTTACATGATGACCTAGATGTTATGGAATAAATAAATGGCTAATAATAAATGATATAAAATGGGTTTGAATAATTAAATGGATGTTAATGGTAAATGAATAATTTAATGATTTGTTTTGTGATTAAATGTAGAAGAAGAAAAAAATAAGGAAAAAAATAGGATTATTAAATGAAATTGGTTAGAAATGTGAAATGGGGATTTTTATTTTTTGTGTAGTGTTTTTTATTTAGAGGTGGTAGTGAAGATGGTGATATTGTAAGTTGGATATTTTTCTATTAAGAAACGATAAAATGTGGTTGTCTTTGGATATATATATATATATAAATGGTATATTATTTTTATTTCCACAGACACCCTAAGTCATTCACTACATAATGACACCAACATTGACAGCTTGTCATGTTTTCCAAATATTCGGTAAGAAGGATAGATGAACTGGTTCCCACTCATTCCCACTATCTCATCTTACAGAGTTAGTAATTTTATAGATATTGTGTCTAGAGGATAGGTAGATTATTATATAATGGTTTTGAGAGCTTAGGTGTTTTTAGGTGAGATGTGAGGTGGTTGTTCGTGTGTGAGTGGTGAGGCTAGATGTCTTCGAGCGATGTGTTTTTTGACTGTGATGGTGTGGAAGTGTGGTATAAAAAAGATATGGGAGCTCTTGGACACACCAAATTGGGGTGTGAGAGTGGAATAATATAGTACAGTGGTTTAGTATACCATTTGTCGATATTCTTCTTGTTATACTATACTAGTACTCTACCCATGAAAATGCACAACACTATTCCATTTTCATTCCAATCATATAGTTCTTCATCATTCCAAATAAAATGTAATGTTTTTGTACTCAATATAATTTTTAGAATAAAATGATGATAATGATGTTAGTGGGATACCCATGAAAAATGGAAATGAAGTGAAGACTAATGGTGATGGATATAGAACATGTTGGAATGAGAGAGGTGAAGAAAGAAAAAACATGAATTAACATAGATTTCTGAAATGGAAAAAATATTACATTACAATTTTCATCAAAAAAATAGGGTAATGGAATCATAAAAAGATGGTGAGATCAAATTTTGAGTAAGTATTAACATAAATAATATCCATAAAAGATCATAAGTGGACATACAATGGGAAAATAGATCTATTTAAGATATAGAAGATTGTTATACTCAAAAAGAATAGAGCATAATAAATTTATTAATTCATGGAATAGCATAAAAGTGAAGAATATCATATAACAAAGTATTAATCATAGAATTTAACAAATAATAAAAAGATAGACAATCCAAAAAGAGTCATAACATGAAAATAAGTTGTGAGTTATTTCCAACAAAATATAAATGTGTATCCAAGATATCTAAAAACATTATAGTTATATACACTTCTATAAAGATAATATAGCACATATTATTTCACTCTAAATAATCAATAAGTAATTTGAGAATCACATTATTAGTGAGTTAATTCCAATACATGGGAATTACATCTCAAAAAATTAGACAGTTTTTTTAGTCTTTCCCTTTAGTTACTCCTTCACTGGGGGTGCGCTTCATTGGGTATGACGTGAGGTTTCCACAAAGTATTGATAGATTGTACCATGTCATTTGACACCATCATTGGCATCAAAGTCACTCAACATGATTTTCTACAAAAAATATTTACATTAATGATTGAGAATAAATTATTAGTTACAAATGAAATTATTGAACAAGGAATCTGATATATAACAGTTCCCAATTTAGAATATGTTTAACTACAGTGGATGTTATAAACCTAGAAAAAAATAAAAAATTCAGGAGAAGTTACAGTAATTTAATGTTCCAATAATGTCATTAAACAAGTAATCTGAGTTCTACATGGCTACTCTAGACCCACTCTGATTTTATTCTTGCTGGTAAACATCTTGCACATCATTGGATGAACCTATTCAACAAAGGTTGATGACACTCCAATTCATAACCACATAGAACCACCACCACCATGAGAAAAAAACACCAAATTGTAAGCCATCCAAACCGGTTCAAATAAGAACATCACCATGAAAAATTTAATGTGGGAAAACAAAACATCACACCACTACTAAATCTCACCCATACCACCAGAAGCACACAAATCGCTATCGGAAAACACCTTCACAGACTATCCCTGAATAAATTTTTTATAATCAAACTAATTGGAAGTATGTTAGAACAACGAATAATGCTCAAAACCCAATAGAGGAACGTCGTAATCTAATGTTTCCAAGAATATAACCTAATATTCATTTAATTAAAATTTATTTATCTATTAACAATTCATGGACATCCACGTTTTTTACTATTTTCATAATTCTATGTTACACCTCATCTAATATTTTGGCCTCTATAATTCTAAAAAATCGATACTTGATTCGACGGATTTTCCTCTTAGTTATTTAACTTTTTAGATCCTTGATGACGATCTACTATAATTTCTTAATATCATATATAGTAGTACAACCAAAAATATGGATAATGATATTTATTTTTTAATGATAAATTTATGGTACTTATCAAATAATTCAGCAATACAAATCTAAAAGTATTAGTATCTTCCAATATATCATGATCATAATAATTAGTTTAATAACGTTTAATGAAAATCATATCCTTTTATATTCCATTGTTATTTAAGTATTGTTACATTAAACTTATATAGTAGGAACACAAACCTTCAATGAATGAAGGTCAAAAGGGTAATTATTTATTGTTTTTCCAATATCTAGTCATCATATGTCATATTTACCTTAGATTATTCAAGGTCTATAGAAAGTTATTAAAAATAATATATGATACATGTTTTTTTTTCAGTGAATATAATGATAAATAATGATAATAATACACAAAGGATATGTAATATTAATTGTAAAATGTGGAACAAAAAATTAATTAGGGTTTCATAAAACATTAAAGATATAGTAAAAAACAAATCATCACATTTGTCCTCTAAAATACCATCATTGAAACATGACTATGCAACTAAAATGATGCTTCCTCTTCACCTAAAATCACAAATACTCTGTAGAATAAATGAACTACAATGATAGAAGAATGGATGGTAGTAATCATTTGATTGAAAAAATTAATGAAAGTGAAAATATATTGATCATACACCATATGAAATAAATTTTAATCCACCCTCATTCGTAGTAGGGGTGGTATGGGTGGGGAGGGGTTTGGGGAATGGTAGTGTGGTAAAGTTGTTGAGAGAACAGTTCATGTGTATTTTCATTATTGCGTCGTGTTCCGCATTCGTAGTTGTACCGATTTTTTTTATAATTTGTAATGGAGGTTAGAAATGACATTATTCATGTAATGCAACAAATTTATACAAACCAGTAATCAAGAGTACATACAATATATAGAAGAGAAATATAAATATATTTTCTAGTGATTAATGTAAGTTATGCATACCTAAACTGAAACTCACTTAGAAAAGGAGGAAGAAATTGTGAACCCTGCAAAAAAAATAAGTGAATAAATACCATCTTAATGAATGAAATTGTTGTTGAAAATTATAAATTGAAAGAAAATATTTATTTTACTAACATAATAAAAAAAATATCAAGTGTAAATTAATACAAAAAAATTATAGAAGAGATAAAATAACTATATCTCTGATACAAATGTTTTTCTCAGTGAATATATTGAACAATGATGATGATTATATAGAGCTCGTCTAATAGATTCAATCAAAACCACTTCATATAAAATTATAATTGGTTTTCATAAATAATTAAAGCTATAGTGGAAATTAAATGAACAATTTTATCCACTGAAATAATATCATTGAAACATAATACCATTACATTCAAAAATAGGAGATGGTGATAATGAAACCTATATCAATGAAGACACGTAAGTTCATTTAGCACCATTTTAATAATCTTGCAATGTAGAGTCAAATTAGGTATCTGGAAAAACATTTAATTTTGATGAACATGTATTAATTAATGAAAAAGTGAATAAATACCAGATAACATAATGAAATAGATTCCACAACTTTTGAATTTTAAAAACAATTTATTATAATAACATATGAAAAAATTTAAGTGAAGGGAAATACAAAATATTGAATAGGATATTATTTCCACGATATTAGGATAACATACATATTGCAAAGATTTCAATCTATAGATATATTGGTGAATAAATATTGTAAACAAATTTGAAATTGATATTGTAATTCCTTAATGAGGAAAACATATATATTATAATGATATAAGAAAAATTATTATGAAATGAGAATTTAAAAAAGAATGAAGAGTATCGATAAACTAAATATAGTTGGTTTGTAGTAATAATTTCAAATGCCGACGAATTTATAGTTTACTAGTTGTAAACTAAATTACAATGGTTCTATAATACATCAATAGGCTAAAGTGTATAGACAATTAATAAATTAAAACATAATAATCTGCCCTTGAAATTAATGTGGTGGTGTTAAAAAAATTATAATATCAATAGATTGTGTCAAAATAGTAAAATTACTATGAAACATATAATAGAAATACATAAAAAGTATTTCACTAACCGAAACATTATGTGAAGGAGTTCAACACAAGAAAAACAATGGTGACCATGGGAAATATCTTGGGTTGGAAGCCATGTATAGAAGGTGACCAGTTGAAAGAATGTGAAATTCTCTATTTCTAACCATAAATATTTATAGAAAACTAAGAGTGTCACAGTCAAAGATGGTTTTTTATAAAATCTTCAAAAAAGTAAAATTAATATTCCCATTAATAATATAAAATAATATTGGATGAAATCTTATAAAAGAATACATGTTCAATAAATTTCAACATTAACTTACATAAATAATCATATTAAAAAAGTTCGAACTCATTCATTATATGACTAATCTTGTCACAAGGAAGACTATCTTTCAGAAACATTGTTACAAAAATTGAAACATATTACACATATTTGAAGCTATTAAAGCATAGGAAAAAGTTTATTCAGACAGATTTAGTGTGAGAAAACTATAAAAAAAGTGAAGGTTTTGGTCATTCAAAATAACATTTATATGAAAAAAAATTATAAAATATAAATCAACTTGAATATGGGAGAAAGGTTGAATCATACCCATATGTATTAAAAAACACATCAAGATGGAAATTCTAGAAATGGTGATAATCATAAAGAAAACACATGGTAATACACATATATAAGATTCGTTCTTAGATGAAAAAATTATTATGATGAAAATTTTTGGGAATTAAACACTAGTGCATTATAATGATCAACACGATGGCCTATTTATTCTTGACTCCTCTTATAAAAAAACTCATAAGCTCACTTAATGTTATGTTAGTGAAACCATATCATCATTATAATTATAAGTGGAGGAAAACCGTATTTTGAATTGTTATATATTGAGATTACTAAGAATTCATAAACCATCAAAGAAAATTTATTAAATAGGGAAGGAGGAGTACCTAAATATTGAAATTGACATGGTATCGAAGTTATGATAGTTAGGATTGAGTAGAAATATTCACATTTTTTAGATTTGACTTCTTCTTTTCCCTAAAAATTTCATCCAATGATGCTGTTAGGTGAAAAATCCTTGAGGGGTTTTTCATTTAAGGTTTTTATATTAAAAATTTACAATTTTTATGGACGGATTTAAAGTAGGATTTGTTGGTATTGGATTGAGGCAGAGTGGTGGTAGATGTAGGAAGAGTTTCTGATTGATGATGAAGTAAAAATTAATGGTGGTGGAGGTAGATTCTGGAGGAGATGAATTTCTTCTGGAACTATAGGAGATGGTGGAGGAGCCTAAGGTGGAGGAGGTAGAGTTGGAGGAGCCATAGCTAGAGGAACTAAATGAGGTGGAACTAAGGATAGCGCATTCATAGTATGATATGTTGACCATAAGAAATTATGATTGGAGGAGTAGTGAATATTGAATATTATGGGGGGGGGGGAATCGCAAAGGGGAGCATGGTTGAGGGTTAAGATAATAAGAGGAAGGAAATAGGGTAGCGATGAGAGATAATGTGGACGTGATATGTGGAAATAATCATGCAAACCTTTCTATATATATAGATTACTTGTCTTGCATTAAATGGTGCACATACCTTGGTGAGGTTGTGATAGATAGTTGACATGTTTAGGAGATTTTGGTTTTTATGTTTTCACATGGGTGCATTAGTATTCTTCTTTAAAATTTTCACACGAGATTTTGGTTCCCTACTAATAATACATGTTTTCTCACCCTATGTGTATAAATTGTTTTTAAGATTATAAGAGGATTATGTGGACCATGTTTGACATTAATATCTCTGACCATTGGATCATTTATGTATCTATGCTTTATCTTTTCTTTTGGGTATAAAAATTATGAGGTGTATATATGAATTTTTACTATTTGGAAATCCATTGTGTGATTCTATTTTTTTCTCTTTATATAATGTCATGGAGTTTATTTTGGTTGATTTATCTTATCTCTCAATCATATTTATATTATAGAGGGTAATGCCTCTAACACATGATATTTTTATACCCTTGGTACTAGTCACCAACTTGATGCCTACGAAAGGGGGGACTCACGAGTCATTATATATATCTCCACATTGTAGTATCATTAGAGGTATGGGATCAACAAATTTGATGATAACATAATTTTTTTAGGAACAATGATACATTTTTATAAAAACATTTTTTTGTTAAAAACATTATTATAATTAACATTATATATCTATGGAAATTGAATCTGATAAAATAGATTTCATATTTTTGAATCATAATTTCCAAAATTATTTAAATGTTATATTTAATATTTTTTCAATAAAATATGTTACCATGGTTATAATTTATTTGAACCTGATAATTGTTAAAATGGATGAAAATGGTTAGACTAAGGGATAGGGCTTATATGATAAGGTATTATTGGGAGGGAATCTTTGCTTCAGCTGAGATCTCCTTACATATTTAGGGGTTTTCTTGGGATTCCATAGCATTTGGGATTTTGTGTGTGGGTTTTTCTAGGGTTGTAGATCTTAGATATGGAGTGGTGGAGGATGGAATGAGGTGTAGTGGTCCTCAGTATGTGATATAGGAATTAGTGATTGGGATGCGGTGGAACCTCGTCAGTGCTGTAGATCTGGTCCAGATCTTGATTCAAACCAGATCTAGTTGTTTTCTTCATCAACGAGATGGTGTGGGATATGTTTTTGGCATATGATTTGTGGATATGGTATGTTGTTGTTATCGGTGGTGAAGGACGAGCTTATTTCTGGGATCGGTCATGCCTTTCATTGGTAGAGGTGCATCGAGGCAGTGATGTGGTGTAGGTATAGAGGTGGATTTGGGAGTGTGTCCATGAGTTGGTAGCATTTGGAAGACCTAGCTACTATTGGTGCGTGGAAGTGATTGAAATAATATATGGGGTTCTATCATCATGTCTCAGGTTTATGCACAAGTTGAGATGTGGTGATGACAATAGATTAGTGTGAGTTGGCCCCTGATGGTCGACTACAATGTTGAGGTTCATCATCGGAAACGGTGTGGACTAACTAGTTGGTTCTCTTGTGCTGAAGGCAAAGATTCTATGGTTTTTCGGTGATCTTAGAGTGTTTTGGGCATGTCAGAATGGATTGGTCATTTTTATTTGTCTCGTTTTAATGGGATATGTTTCAATGGAATCATTTCATTTATACATATGTCTAACTGTCTTTGTCCATTTTGAAGGTAATTGGTTCTACTTCATTTGAGATCAAAAGTGGCTACTGATTTATTATTATTTTTTTAATAAATGGGATGCACCATAATTGGTTTCGTTAATACTTATAAAATAAAAAAACAACTAATTATCTTACTAAGAAATTTTAAATCTACATATGATCACATTAATTTATAATTTTGGATTATTAGGTGCCACTTTTTTCATGATATCATATTTATATTATATTAATGTTTAGGGTATTTACTTGGGTACCCCTCTCTTCACTTATAAAATGACACCAACCCTCCTAAATTGATTCATAGACATTGAGTATGGTAATGTAACTAGTATCTACTAGAATCACTTACATAAAATCTTCCTGATCTTCTAGAGGCTCAAATATCACAGTAATACAATTCTTATAAAGAAAAATGTTCATGTCAATGGAAGACGTTAAAGGAGGATGAATAATTATAAACCAAATTCATTCATGCTAATTTTGTAATATAAATCATTTAAAAAATTTATAACCTAATAATATAACTTCATTAGAATATATTTTATATTTTAATGTTATTATTTTTATGGAAAAATAATTTAATAACTCTATCCCAACCAATGAAAAATGAAAACGTCCAATGTGTTTATGTGTCTAATACTACCTCTATGAAGAAATGAATATCATTTTTCATCAATTAATCATATATATTGTTATATAGATTTATTTAAAGAATATATGTAATATTTTTGATATAATTAGTAATTTAAATAAACAAAATTTAATAACTATAGATTCCTTCCATCTATTAGAAAATGAAAACATCACTCGTGTGTATGTGGGGACTACCACCCTCATGAATTAATGAAATTATTTTTTATTACATTAGTACATGTATGGTTAAAAATTATAAATAATAAATAAATAATATTTATTTAAAATTAGTATTACTCTTCAAAAGATTAAACCATGAAATGTATAAAGTATCATAATTGAAAAACCAAAACATACGAGAAAAAAAAATAGTTACCACCCGAATATTGATTTTTATAAAAATTACTAAAGAAATGGCTAATTGTAAATATATATGAGTATGATCTACAGTATTATAAATATAATTCTGATTATGTTATAGTTATATAGTAATTTTAAATTTATTATAATGGTATTTATACTGCATATGAAGCAATTTGTGACTTGAGCTAATGATTTGTGTTACAATATCAACTTTTATCGATATCGTTTATGTTTAAATATCTATTAGGTGAAAGTTTTTGTTCATCCTATTATAAAGAAATTAATTTTAATCTTTTATTATTATTTTTATATATTTCAGGTATTCATTCCATTTTTACAATGTTTTTCATCTCAATATATACCATTAAATTCTATAAATAAATACTAAAATTGTTTCTTGTTTTTGGTTTGGAATCATTCTATTTTGTATCATTGTACATAAAATTGATTTATAGAAGTTTATATATACTATTAAATGATTGGTAAATTTATTTTTATACTGGTTTTTATTTTCTTTATAAATTATTACTAGTATTCTTTTCAAACTTGTTTCATAAAACGAGCTATTGAGATTTTACAAAAAATATGGAAATATTGGTTTCAAAAAGTTTATGACCTAACCACATCCACCCATCATGAACATTATTAATTATCAAATCCCTTCAATTGTTATCTTGTTTTATACATGTAAATCCTTTTTTCCATTCTTATGATAATTATTTTTTTAATGTTTAATACATTAAATGTATATTTCATCTAACTTTTCAATAATTATTTCTGATTATTTTATACAATTATTTTTAAACTATGTCCAAAAAACATTAATGATAGTTAATATTCACTTGGAATTTGATCATATGATATTATCCACCATTTTCATGGGATTTTTCATAATGATGATTTTTTAATGATATTTCATTAATCTATTATCTCTCTCATGGTTTAATTAATATTTAATAAAATTTGGAATTCTGTTTTCAACATGGGGAATATATATATATATATATATATATGAATTTGTTGTTATTATTTGACTAGTGGGTATTTTTCTCCATCTATTAAAGTATATTTTTTTATAATCTCATTTGTTACATGAGTGATTATTCCAAGCCCAATATTGTGAAAAGAGGATTTCAAAAGCCCTAAAGGTTACATGGGAGGTTTTCCCAAAACTATGAGGGTATAAATTTTGTTGATCCAATCCCATGATAGAAAAAATGTTGATTTCCCTATCCCAAGATGGCACACAAGTGGTTATCCCATTCATTCCTTAAAATGAATATCATTGTAGTATTCCTTGACATATGATTTATATTCATTTATTTATGACATACTGGTATGCCTCAAATGTTGTGTCTTATAATAATAATATACAATCATAAGTCATGAATGATTATCAAGGAATCTAGAATCTCTGAACATCTATCTATTATGTTGAAAAAACCTTATGCATTGAATAATGTTTTATGCTTGATGTCTTTTTGAGTATATTATCTTATGTTTTAATCATATTATTATATCTTTAATCATATATTATTGTCACTTATGATCATTGTATGATAACTCCCATAATTAACCTTACAGATATACCAATCTCACCTTTTATTATATTTTTATATCCACTGGATTTGAAGAAATGTTTTATGCTGTAAATGTCTATGAAGTGGAATATATGAGAGGATATTTTTGTGATATATTGGTGGTATTTCAAAAATAATTTTATTATATATCTAGTCTCCATATAAAAAAAATTATGGTAATAATGAATGTATTATTTTAAATAGTATTGATTATTCATCTACTAATTTTATAACTTCTTAAAGTCATTCATGGGTCACCTCAGAGAGTATAAAAACATTCTTTGGTTATTTAGAGAAAATATGATATAAAAAATTAGAGGATAAAAACTACAAAAACCTATGATAAAATAAGATAAATTAAGTTAATCCTATATAATATGGGATAATAAGAAGGTTTTATTAATTAGGCAGTCATAGAAATGAATATAAATATCAATTAGTTGATCAAAATGATTTCTAATAGTTTATACTCACATTATTATTTTTGGGATTAGTCATTCATTAGAACCTGGAGATGTCTTGTTAATGGATATCGTGATGACCATTGGAATTATTACCCACATTAGAACCAAATATAATTGGAGTTGCAATGAAAAATCTAGTTTCTATGATCACCCAAAGCTGTAATGTTCTGAACCACAACCTGAATCAAGGTGAACAAACCCACGTACAATGGAAGTAACAACTTAATCTAATTTATTTTATTAGAAAAATCTCACAGTAATTTTTTTCCTCTAATCCACTTATTTTCATGCAATGAATCATTGACATAGAAATGATATTTTACATTCAATAGTTCATAAAACATGATATTGTTTTTTTTTGTTTAGCATATTTTGTAATGTGAAGTTGATCAGTGGTGAGATATTACCCAGAATACTTGTAACAATTAAGAAAATGACTCCAAAACATGGTAAGAGTTTAATGTTAAAATTTTCAAAGACTATATTCCAAGAAATCCTTAACAAAATAGATGTTGAATTTTATTAATTAAATAAAATGTTTTATGAATAAATTTCTACATATGGGGAAAATTTTACCATACATACAAGGTACACTTCGTATTTTATCTTTGACCATGAAATAATGTTGTTTAAAACTATGTAGCCAAATGGAATTTGATACTAGATAATTTTATAACTCTGAATAATTTAATTCATGTTATTTCAATGTATAAATATAGAGTAGATACACTCATCATTCTCATGGTATTTGGGACAGGAGAAAAAATTGTATTTTAATGGAGATAAAAAAATAATGAAAAGGTGTGAAATAAAGTAATTTCCCTTTATACCAAAAATATAAAAAGAATAATTGATGAAAATATTTCATTGGAAATGGAAAATTATTCTTGTTTGGAAGAGTATATCATCGATATCATTAATTTTTATTTGATGTAAAGATACTGACCAATTAAATGAAAGGAGTTAAAGCACATTTTAAGGACCCACCCACAGTCTAGTGAAATAATTTAAAAGAAAATGAAAATTAGACAACTCGTTTCAAAATCCAAGGGTAAATTATGAAAATATATGCAGATACCCACCAAAGAAAAAAGTCAAAGGGAACTAATATTCAAACAAATCTATGAAATTGGATTATGAGAAATAAGTGTTCAAAGTTATTCTTATCATCAACTACAGAAATATGAATGCATTATTTGAATTAGTTTCTAAACTCTCTTTTATATCTAAAAATTTATCTAATATTTTCAAATTACCACATCATTAGTTAGATATTTATTTATCAGTGAAAAAACATAATGGTTTGATGACTCCTCCTCATGTCTATACCTCCTCTTAGATTGATATATTTTTTAGAGTAATCTTCATATAAATATTTTTATTATTCTTATAGTTGAATTTTATATATTTTTTGTTATGGATGGTCTTAATTTATATAGATAACACATAAATTATAGAGGTTTTAATGTCATATTTGATATACTAAGTCAACCAATGATCATATATCTATGTGAATAGGAATACGATCAGAGAATATAAATTAATTACACTATATAAGTCTTAATAAGGATTCATGAGGGGTATTTATCAGAAATGATAGGGGGAAAATTCAATGGTGAAAATATATCTATTGGTCAAGAATATATCAACGTATTATTAAAATAGATTCATTGACATACCCTAAATAATGAATCTGTATTTTTAAAAGAAATCATACCAAGTTCAATGCCTATGCCAATGAATCTTTATTATGTTGACCCAATTGGGTTATAACAATTGAAGAGAATTGTATATAATGATCATGAAATTGGAGTCTAATTCCCTAGTTGGTTACAATGGGGTTAAACTATTCATTTTTTCTATAAATAAATATGATTAAAATCCCATTTTCATGGATTATATATAACATAATAATATCATTATCAAGAGAATGTATCTTCTACTCCATATTGATTACTTTTTTATAATGTACATAGATTTTATGTATGATCTTAGGCTTTTGGAAAGGTATATTCTTGTTTAAATTATAGTTTAAATAATCTTAATGTGTTGAATGAAATGTTTACCAGGAGTATGAGGACGTTCATGGGTGTTATGTTGGTTCGATACATGAATGAAGGTGGGGATATGCGCCATAAAATATATTTTTCACAGTTAGTGCACTATTAGTTTTAACAGTGAACCCCAACCCTGAATGCCTAGAGGAGGGGAGCATGGTTTAAATAAAGTATTCAAGTGGGTAGCCAAACCATGTGGTCTTAGACAGATCCATCCTGCACATTCATCACACTCTCTTTTTAACCATGTGGGATCCCTTAGTAGCCATGTAACTTAACCCCTTATTTGAAGGAGGGTGCATCACTATGATCGCACGGTTTGTCTAATTGTGTGGCTAAACCATGAACCTCATTAAAAGTGGGTTTTAACCCTTTTCTCTCACAAGAAATAAGTATCCTAACTCAATATTCTCTTCCATCCTTCCACCAATATCCTTAGTGAATAACTAAATCACCTAAGACATCCCAATGATCGGTCTCAATTGTTTCTAAGCCCTTTGGAGCCCCACTAGATGTAAATATAATCTCCAGTGAGTCTAACACTCATCTTCCTTACTTTTTCAAGATTATGTTTTTTTTAATTGATTGCAGTCTTCCAATGTAACACCCCAAGCTTCCACAGTATGCTTCTCTTTGAATAATACAGTAGCGCGTGTTGTACGCAACTTTGAGTTCTATCATACCCCAACCAATCAGACTAGCTGTTACGAATAGTAATACACACCTTTTGAAATTTTATACATTTTATCTTTCAAAGTGGACTTAATTTTTGGATTTTTAATATCAAAATTAGCTTACGGTGATTTTTTGGTACTTTTCTGACAACTTTCATATTTTGATGAATAGTGAAAATTACTAAATTTTAATAAAAATCAACATTTTTAATAGAAATAATTAATAATGATAAATTATTAATTTGAGTGATTTTAATGTATAATTATATTATATTTTTACCATTTAATCCAATTTTGGTCATGGTAAATAATTTCACATTTAAACTGGACATAAGCAAGTGTCAATCTTTTGATAGTTATTATTTCTTAAAAACACGCTTTTTGATTTGACAATGAGAATTAATTTAAAATTAATTTCTGCCACTTATGTGTTTTGAATTTAGAAAAATGGATTCCATTTTTAGAATCAGGAGGTCCAAATTGTGTAAATAGGTAAATTTTAGTTTTATACATTTTGAATAATTACTTCGGTAAATATTTTATTTACCATGGATAAAGGGTAAATCCTGTAAATAAGGGTAAAAAATAATATTATAATAATATTAAATTACCCTAAAACGTGTCCTAAACCTATTGGTTGATACATTTCCGACCATGGGCATCTTTGGGTTGATTTTGAGACCCCATGGAGCCACTTGTAAGTGATAATGATAATTTATATTAATTATGTTAAAGTAAATACAAAAATGACATAAGCATATATCTTTTTGAATAATATTTTTTACATAGGGTTATATATGTTCTATTTTGAGCTATAAATATTCATTAGAAATATAAAACAAGTTCCTAAATAATCGTATTTTATTTAGAATTTTTACACATTGAATAAATAAATTTATATATGACAGAATAATGATACAGTATTTTCTTTATTAATGAATGAATAAAATAATTGGTATTATATATGTTAAAATAAATATAATTTGAAAGTTGTAATGACATACACAAAATTTATTGGTTAATATGACATATTTGGATTTCCTAAATGAATTTGGTTAAAATTAATAAAGTTGTTAAGACTAGAAAAAGTTATTAAATAGTGTCAAAATTGACATAAAGGAGTTTTTAAAACTAATATTATATAACAATTTTATATAATATTCCTAAAAATCAATGGATCGGCCAAAGGACTTATATAATTACAGGTGTATCATTAATGAACCACTTGGGGTCTCTTAGAAGTGTATATTATGTTAATTAACCATATAATATAAAAATACAAAGTGACATGGTAAATGTCAAACTAATTAACTAAGAGTTAAAAATAAAAGATAAGGTTAATAAAGTGACCCAAAACTGTCTAAAACCTATTGGATGAGTTTTTTTAGACCCATTCTCAACTTATCCTTTAAATAAATCAGTTTTTAGCTCATAGAAACTGAATATGAATTTATTATAAAATAATATTTCTATCTTTTCCTAAGGTACCCCTCACCCCTCTTATAAAAGGGCACTCCCCCTTCTCTCTAATTCACACCTTAAAAGCCATTTGACTCGGCCAAACCCAACTGAAATATCCTCTAAACTTCCCTCACTTCATCTTATCGGCCCTCATTTGGTCAGAAATCCATATTAAGGAGCTATTTTGATCAAATCAAAAGGAAGAACCCAAAGAAGAGGTAATGATTTCACCACCCTCTTTCAAGTTCATTTTTTCTTCCAATTATTCTATATTTGTTATTTCCATTATAAAATAATAAATCCAGTATTTTATATATACTGTGATGTTATTATAAATATTTTACAACCATATTCAATATTCTGTCCATCCTTTGAATGACATGCCACCATACGTGCGTACGTACGGATTACCGTCTCCACGTCGTGGTGTAATTGTAATTCAATACATTATTATTTGGATGGTTATAATAATGATGTGTAATTCATGTAAATAATAAATATAAGATGATAATGATTCTTTATATATGATATAACATCAAATTATATATTATTTTAATATCAAAAGAATAATATCATCGCTCATGCGTTCGTATGGATTACCGTCTCCATGAACACGATGAGATTCATTCCCCATCGTATCCATTCAAGACTAAATTTAATTTTATGATTAAAAATAATGTTTAGAGACATTATATAATTATGTATATTAATAATATACATCCCATCCATAACAAATATGGCTCACATAACAAATAATATAAAAAAAATGATTCCGTTAACACCTGAAACAACGATAATACTAAGAAATTATCAACAAATCAATATTACAAGATCATATATGATATCATATTAATGTATATGATTCTTGTATAATAAAAAAACAATTATTTAACCATTATAAATGAGTTTAACCTACCCTCAACCAAGGAAAAAGTTCAAAGTAATGGGTTTCTTATCTCACTTTTAATTCCGTGAGATTTCCATTGTTGGCCACTTATTTATTTAATGTGGTATGTGTACTGACTATGATTGTATTCATTGTGTAATATAATTTAATTTATGTATATTTAAAGAATAATTGTATGATCCTTATTTCTTCGGTTTATGTTTCAAAAGTTACCAAATCGATAAGGGAATTTGAAATTTCAATTTTCACCCATTCAGATTTATGCATACTTTATTGATTATTTTACTCTAAGATTATGTGTGGAATAAATATTAATTTGAATATGTAATAACTTCCACACCCCCTTCTATGGATATACTTTTGATACACATAATCACTCCATTGATAAATTCTGAATTCATCGATATGAACTTGATAAGAGTGATTTTAACTCAGTCTCTATTTGTTGAGTTAAGCATCCAATTCATTGGTGTTGTTTTTACAAGAATATGTGTGAATGTACTATGATTGAATTACATAGAATATCCAATAATATTGTGTTTATTTATATTTTTCACACATAACTATTTCGTTCATTTATCCTTAACCTAAGGATATGGTCTCTATAAGATATTTCATCTCAATTAACATTACATTGAGACTTCTTTGTTGTTATACACCAAATCAATTTTATATGGTGTTTATAATGTACAATGAAATATTATATCATGAATCCCTTTATTCTCATTATATTATAATGTTTTGATTACCTCAATTATTTATATGCAAGTGTCTCTCTTTTTCTTAGGATCTCTAACTAAAATATCATTTTAAATGTTTTAATGATTTATTATTCAAAATCTTTCTCATTAATTTCCATGTTTAAAAAAATGTTTTTAATGATTTATTTATATAGAAATTAATGTTTGAAAATTAAAATTTATTTTAAAAGTTTCCAAGTGGTACGGGACACTTTTATTCAAAAATCTATTTTTAAACGGCTTCAGGACAAATAGTGTGACTTTAAATGTTTTCAAGAAAAAGGGGGATATTTGTCCCAAATACATTTGATGATTATTTTCATCCATGTCAATATCCTTGGTTATTCTCGATTGAGGTTAATATGTTACAATAAAATATTCCATATTTTATTGAATGAGTTATGTTTAACTATGGATGTGCTATTTTAATACCATTCATGGTTTGTGGATAAAGTATTTACATTTCGTATGCTAGTTTTATTAAGAATGATAATGTTATGTTTCAAAATTTTCATATGAGTAATGCATTGGACATAGTATGTGATGGGTGGAGCCCTCTATAGCTCCTTGATGCATCGGTGGGTCTCATGAGACAAACTAGTGTCTTTCCACAAGGCCTTGACAAAATTTTATTTTTAGTCTTGGCACAAGGCCTTGACTTTGTGGTTATGATAGTCTGGCATTATGCATTCCATCATTATGAAAGTTGTTATTGATATTTCATGTGATTATTCGACTAGTATAATATCCATGCGAATAAGTAAATAACATTATTTCATTTTATTTCTGCCATATTATTCTGAATTTCATGTTTAAAAGGCTTCTATTTTAGTTATACATTGCCTTAAATGTTTAGGATTATTTATGATTGTTTCCCCTATATTGTTATCCTTACTGGGCATCTGAGATCACCCCTTTCTATGTTTTATTTTTCCAAGGATGTGAAGAAGTATTTTATGAATGACCTGTAGAGATAGTATGAGGGGATATGAGTGTGGTCAATGGAGACAAGAAGTTGTTGTAGTTTTTCACTTTATGATGTAATGTAAACATTATGATTATATCTAGTGATTCCAAGGCTACTAAACTAATCAGTCTTTCGAGACTTGATCTTTTGTGATCAAGCCAATGTTATGTAATAATGCACCGACTCTGGGAAACTGGGGTCGGGGCGTTACATCTAAAGTCATGAAACACAATTTTTCCAGTGGATCTTCGGTTGATGCTCAAATTGATATTTTAATTTCAATAAATGAATACTATTAATAGAGTGTTCATCTTTGGAATCAGGGTAGGTGGTCTATAAGTTATAACCCATTGTAATATTTTTTATGAATATGTATTTTTTATTTTTTATTGCTGTTTTCCTAGAATTTTGTAAGATATGATAAATATATTGGGAAATTATTTACTTAGACCACTAATGATCTCTATGGTATGTGTTGAGGTTGATGTGACCTCATCACAGGCAACCCATTTGTTTTTTCACTCCTTGAACATGAAAATTTAAATTCTATGTGTAAAATCGAATGTTATAAACCTATTTCCCATGATAAATGTGGTGACAAGATTGCATGTGTCATGAAATTAAGATAATGGTAATTGTGGATAGTGTTTAACATGTAATAAGGGGGATTTTTTGTATAATGTTAATGGGTTAAATGGTTTAGGGGTTTTAAAGGGTAATTTGGTAGATTAGATGAGGAATGTAAATGATATGTGGGTTAATTGGGTTAAGGCATGCGATTGAGACTCTGAGAATGGGCTAATCCATAATTATGTCTTATGTGTTAAATGAAATTTTTTTGTAATTGATTATTATATTAAATGGTTATGGTTTATGTTTAGTAAGTGTGCTATCAATAATGAAGCTTGTTAACATGGCCTTGTGTTATATGGGATATTGACATAAGGATCTTTTCCAACATTATGGGTTGGACTGAGGCTCTAAACCCCATCCTTATAGTGCAAAGGTTAGGTATTAGGACTAATGATCTATTACAATAAGGGTTTATATTGTTGAAACTACCCAGAATAAGTCTTTAAGTTATACATTATATAATTTTTTTAAAATTTCTTCCCTTGTGAGATAGGTAACATGAAGTGCCCCCTTATACATAGAAGTTGACCGACATATTCAATCGTGTAATTGATTAAAATTCCATAACCCATTATGAAAATGATTATAACAGTAATGTAAAAATTATTAACTAAAGGAACCTGGTATACGTTTTTATTATATTTTTCTTCATTAAGTACATGCATAAATTATCTATTTAGACCGTATATTTGTAAAAACTTTTGGTGGTGGCCTCTGGAGTTATACTGACACCCTTCTAAGGACACCATTGGGTTACCGATCTAGTTGATAAAAAACAATTTAATGTAATATTTTATTGATAATAAATGAAATAATTTTCCCACATTATGCTAAATATGATGAATTATGAAATATTTGGGATTAGATCATTCATTTGCAAATTTGATGAAAATTCTAGTTTTACCATTTTAAAATTAACTTTTGTATTTCTCTCATAAATATTTTTAATTAAAATATTTTGACTTAAAATTTCGTAACCGTGTTCCTAAATTAATGGGCTACAAATTCTATTTAGGACATAGGGGTCGGATCGTGCATTTGAGTGGAGTAAATTGGTCATGAAGACAAAGATGTACTTAACCATCTATTTTGGACACCACTTCACTATTTGGGCCATATCTTCTTCATCTAGACTTGGATGGAGCCCAACATTGGGTAGAATCTTAGGGACATAATTATAAACAAATAATCCTTATATAACACGGCCAATTAACTTGTTTTGGAGGTGAGATATGTGCAGAAACATGGAATAAAATATTTTTCAGAGTATTCATTTCATTTTTAAAAATGTTATATAACCCAAGCCCTCAAAAACATTATTTAAATGGGGTTTTAACTCTCTAAGAGGTCTGGAATTATCTCTTTGAAGATGTGTTCAAATGGGTTTTTCTTGGGAACACATCACAACCCTTAGATGATATAAGACTTTCTTCAAAGTTCTCTTCCAAGAAGGCTCTCCTCTCCCACCTCCTCTTTGTTTTTCCTTGTTTTTATGCTTGTAACGTGAATTTTATTCAATAAATATTATGTGTTATTCACTTTTCATCTTCTTATTTATCTTCTTGGGCTGGATTATAGGATATTAGATTAGATTAGTTATTTCCATTTCAATCCATTGCTAATGCAAAAGGTCTCCACGATGACAACTCTTCCAATAGAAGAGTGATTTCTTTCATAGTTGATTTGATCCCCACTCTCTTAATTTATTTATTTTTAATCCATAAACATATTTTAATTCATAAATTATGATCAATTAATTGAGTTTTAATTTCTATGTGACTCAATCTACTTGCACATGACCACGTGGTCGGGCATGTGAAAACTGTGTGGGTGAAACCTCAATCACAAAATCTAATCACTTTGGGATAGAATTATAAGGTTTAAGTCACATACCTAAACACAATTAATTATCAAATCTAGGGATGATATCCTTCCCTAATTGAACACACACCAAAAGTTGGCTTTTGGATCACAATCGAAACAGGTTGTTGTGATTGAATGACCCGATGTTAATCTAGCCCTCATTTTCACAAATATTTGTGGTTGTGTTAATTTCCATAGTGTTTGGATGTTTACAAGGGTATGGGATCATAATTTAATTAATTATAATTATATGTGATAATGATAAATTAATGGTTAAGGGGTTTTATTAGATCAACTATGTTTTCTCATATAAGTTTTTTTACTGTTTCGAAGAAATTTTCTCTTGATTGTTGCTTCTCAATTTCTTATTTAATTTATTGTTTGAAGAGTCACAAAGAAACTACCCATATTTCATTTCCTTTTTTTTTGAACTATTTATGTACTTACATAAATCCCATTAATAGTTGTTTAATTCTCTTCCTCCTTGAGAGAACAACCAAGGTCAACCATTTTTCTATACTTAGTAAAATCAAAAGTATATATTTTGGAGAGCGTGTGTGACAACGTCCTTTAAAATTGGTGTCATTTCTGGGGAGGCAAATAACTATTTCAACCAATTAGAGGTTTTTATTTTAATTTAAATTTTATTAACTTGTTCTCTTCTTTCTTTCTTTATTACCCAATATATTTTTTTCTTCTTCATTTATTTTCTTCTACATCTTTTTGGACCATCAACTCAAACTTCTCATTTTTATTTTACTATGGTTCACATTCCATCGTTGAATTTTTATTTTATTTATGTCAAGAACTAATCTTGAATACCTCTTGGATCTTGACCCTGATATTGAACACATCCTTATGGATTGAATCAAACATTCTCAGTCTATGTGATGTTTCAACAGTCTAACAGTTGGAGAATTTCACCACTCCAAGAACATTGAAATTGTAAACACTTCTAATTCCAACAGAAAACAAGAACCAATGACTGAAAATAATGGAAATTAACTTAATATAATTATTCGATAATTAGATGCACAAAATATGAACTATCAACAAAATTGTTTTGCATACCCAAATCTCTAATCAGGCATTGAACTGAAATGTGGATTAATTCACCTGCTTCCAAAATTTCATGGCCTCTCTTGTGAGGATCCCAAAAAACACTATAAAGAATTTAATGTGATTTACTCAACCATAAAAACATGAATTTTTTATGAAGATAAAATCAAACTAAGGGCATTCCCATTTTCACTTGATGGATCTGGAAAACACTGGATGTATTATTTACAACCTGAAGATGTAACTTGTTGGAAGGATTAGAAAAAAAATTATTGCAGATATTTTTTCCATCATAAAGGAACACATCCATTCATAAGGAGATATCGGGGATTAATCTATCCCAAGGGGAGTCAATGTATAAGTACTATAAGTGATTCAATAAGTTGTGTGCAACTGCCTAGATCCCCAAATCAATGAGCTACTCCTGATCTAATATTTCTCTGAAGGACTCACATCTATGGAGAGGAGCTTGGAGGATACTGTGACTGGAGGAGAATTGGTCGACAAGAAACTAGTAGTTTCATGGGAATTGATTGACAAAATGTCCCAAACACTCAACAATTTGGTGATCAAGGTAAACCACATATCAGGGGAGTACATCTGGTATGTCCTTCTCCTCTTGAGAGTCATTTTATTGATGCCAAGTTAGATGAATTGACCACTATGGTGAGTAAAATTTCTCTGGCTCAAAAGACATCTCAACCCCCTACTTTAAGGCCTTGTGGCATTTTCACTCAGACAATCCACCCAACTGTTTGTTTCCCACAATTACAAGAGAATTTGGATTGTGAAACTGTATTCCCAGGGAGACCATATCAGCAGAAACAATAGATATACCCCTAGAGGAAATTTGATTCATTTTCTCCAACATAAAATGAAGGGTGGAAGGATCAATCAAACATGTGGTATGGATCTGTACAACAACAAAGGCCCCCTTTTCAATAAAACATCATGAATAATCCCCCTTACCAATAGGGTTTCCAACAACCCCAAAGAAGATTTGATGTCCAAGCATTAACAAACTAACTACATGGGAATCCCCCAACCATGGTTGGTTCAAACACTGATTCCCTTTTTAATCAAATTGTTATCAATCAACATAATGAGTTTAAGAGTCATGGATGAGAGCTGAGGGAGTGGAATACTCAAATGTGCCACATTTCCACTACCCTCCATGAACTGGTTAGTAAGAAATCAGGAAACCAACCTTCCTAACTTACTCCAAATCCCATAGGAAATTTCAGTGCCATCACATTGATAAATGGGATGAAAATGAATACTACATCTGTACCAACCATTATTCCGGGATTCACCTCAACTCCAAAAAATCCTCATCCCACACTAACTGATGAGAAAACAAAGGATAAAGACAAAGGTAAGAAGAATATTGATGGTGTTACTCCTAAACCCCTTCTATTTCCAAAAAAGGTGTACAATCCAAAAATATTTTGGAATAATCAATGAAAAAGTAGGTTTTGGAAACATTCATGAGTGTGAAAATCAACATTCTTGTACTTGAAGCTATCAAGAAAATCCAAATGTATAAAAAATCTTAAAAGAAATTTGTATCGATTGAAGAGGGATCAAGGAAAATGAGAGGATAAATCTTGGAAGGAATGTGTCAGCACTCATTACACCAACTCTAGCAATGTCAACAAAGTGCAAGGATCCAGATTCATTCACCAAACCATGAACAATAGGGTATTTTCACTTTTCTAATGGTATTTTTGATTTGGGGGCTTCCATAAATGTGATGCCTCACTCTATATTCTGTTATTTACAGGTTGGGGAGATGAACTGATGATAGTATTGGTGCAGTTGGTGAATAGAGCTACAATATATCCTACGAGAATCCATGAGGATGTACTTTTCTAGATAGGAGACATGATTTTCTAGCAGATTTAGACGTTCTTAACATGTTGTGTGATTAGGTATGTTCTCATGATCCCATTATCTTAGGTTGAACCTTACTCAAAACTGCAAAAAACTATCATAAATGTTAATGAGAGTACACTTTCCCTAGATTTTGGGGATGAAGTTGTGATATTTAATGTTATGGACTTCATGAAGTACCCCCCATAGGACCATTCTGCATTTTTTATCTCCCATTTTGAACCACTAAATAAATACTTGATGGAATTTTATTGTCTTATTCTTAGGGATAATTTTGAGTATTGGTTCTAGTTTGAGGTCTAAGAGTAATTCCACACCAATTTCTATTGCACAAGACTCTCTCAAATTGGATTTTTAAATGGATTCATATTCTGATCATTTGAACACTAATTATGACATGGCTATTGAGTATGCTAATTAATGTGATTATTTTTTCTCTGATTGTGATGATTTCTATTTTGATACTGATGCTCATTGTTTATATATTTCAGTTCATTCATTTTCTACATCCAAACATCACACCCCTATATTGCAACTCAATCCATTACCACCAAAAATCAAATACTCATACTTGTTAAGTGGTGAAAAATCACAAGTTATCATTGCTAAAAATATTCCTTTTGAACATGAAGAAAACCTTTTGAATCTTTTGAGGGATAACATCAGGGAAATCAGGTTGACCTTGGCTGACATGTCAGGTATTAGCCCCTCCATTTTAATGCATAGTATTATTTTGAGGGATGGGTCTAAACCAGTGAGGAAACCACAAAGGAGGATCAATCTAACCCTTTTGAAAGTTGTTAAAAAAGAGGTTTAAAAATTCCTCACGGAAGGTATAATCTTTCCCATTTCATATTTCTAATGGTTGTGTCCTATACAGTTTGTTCCTAATTAAACTGGTGTTATAGTGTTTAATAATGAGAAACATGAGTTAATTCTAATGAGGGTACAAAACAGTTGGCATGTGTGTATTTATTATAGGAAACAAAATCATTCAACTCACAATAACCATTTCCCCCTCCCATTTATTGATTATATTCTTGAGAGAATAACTGGGAAAACACACTACTTTTTCATGGATGAATTTTCTAGATATTTTCAGGATTCTATTGCTCTGGAGGATCAAGAGAAGACAACATACACTTGTCTATTCGATATGTTTTCCTACCGAAGGGTGCCATTTGGACTTTGCAACACACTAGGTACCTTCTAGGGATTCATGGTGAGTATGTTTTCTGATTTTATTGAGACTTTAATGGAGGTATTTATAGATGATTTTATAGTGTATGGGTCTTCATTTTATTATCGTATCTTTAGTTTGGGAAAGGTGTTGAATCATCGTATTGAGAAGAATCTGGCATTCAAATTTGAAAAGTGTCATTCATGGTAGATTATGGAATTTTCTTAGGGAATGTTGTGTCAAAACATAGGATTGAGGTTGATAGATCTAAGATAGGCATTATTTTATCCTTACCTTATCCTTCATGTGTGAAAGACGTTAGATCATTCCTAGGGCATGTAGGATTTTATAGGTGCTTCACCAAATATTTTAGTAAGATTGCTATTGCTATGTCGCGATTACATCAAAAGTATTCTGATTTTGAGTTTGATGATTCTCGAAGGACTTAATTTGATGAGCTAAAGAAGTTTCTGACCACTCCACAGAGCATAAAATTCCCATGGTGGGAGATTCCTTTTAAACTTATGTGTGACGCCTCCGACTTCGCAGTTGGAGATGTTTTATCTCAGAGGGTGTAGGGATGCTCAAATGTGATTTCCTACACAATGAGGACACTAGATTTATCCCAATAAAACATCACCATCATAGAAAAGGAGTTTCTTGGGAACATATATGCTTTAGATAAATTCTGTTCATATTTACTGGGCTCTAAAGTAGTTGTTTTTTTAGACAATGCAAATATGAGGTACCTCATGATGAAACCAGACACAAATCCCAGGCTAATTCTATGGATTCTCCTTCTTCAATAATTTGATATTTAGATAAAGGAAAAGAAGGGGTTTCAAAACATGGTGGCATCCCACATGAGTAGGCTTACTCACACCCAAGAAGATGACACCATGGACTAGGTAACACTCCGGGACACTTTCCCCAATGAGCATCTTTATTCCCTCTCTAGTACGTATCCTTGGTATGCTTATTTGGTTAACTACCTTGTTGCCTCAAAAATACCAACAAAATTTAAAGAAATATCAAGTCCAAAAATTAAAGAGTGAGTCTAGTTTTTATGGGTGGGGTGAACCCTACCTCGAGCGCATGTGTAGTGACCATGTTATTAGGAGGTGTGCTCCCGATCATGAGTTAGAGTATGTTCTAAAATTTTGTCATAAACTTTCTTATAGTGAACACTTTGGACCCCAATGGAAATATAAGAATGTTTTAGACTCTAGATAATATTTTCCTAGCTTATTTCATGATGCCCAAGTGTTTTGTAAGTCATGATCTTGTTTCCAACACACTGGAAACATTTCTAGGATACATAAGATGCCCTAATAACCCATACTATTCTGTAGGATTTTTTATGTATGGGGTATCAATTTTATGGGCCTGTTTCATATTTTTTTAGTCTTTTGTATATTTTGGTTTTTTTGATTATTTGAGTAAATGGGTGGAGGCTAAGGCCACCATGACTGATGATTCTAAAGTTATTATTGACTTTGTCAAAAAGCATATTTTTTTTCATGTTTGGAGTACCAAAGGCCATGATCAGTGAACAAGGGACACACTTCTTCAATCAGAATCTGTCTTCCCTTCTTCAGATGTATGGGGTGTCACACAAAACATCAAAACTATACCACCCCCAAACAAAATTCCAGGCTGAAGTTTCAAATAGTCAGTTGAAACAAATTTTTGAGAAAAACTGTGCACCCAAATTTAAAAGATTAGAGCAAGCACTTGGATGATGCGCTTTGGGATTATAGGAAAAAATACAAGACTCATTGGTATGTTCCCATTTCAGATTGTTTTTGGGAAATCATGTAATCTCCCCATGGAAGTTCATCATTGGGATTATTAGGATATAAAGAAATGCAACATGGACTTAGCCCAAGATGGAATGCAAAGAAAGATAAAAATTCAAGGGCTTGTAAAGATTTTATTGTCTTCATATGAGAACTAAAGGCTCTATAAGAAAAGATCCAAAGAATCTCATGGTAAAATAATCCAACAAAGAGAGTTTCATGTTAGAGACAAAGTCCTTCTCAATAGCTCACGACTAAAGTTCACACCTTGTAAGTTGCATTTCAGATGGTTAGGTCCTTATGTTGTGACTACTATTTTTTCTTATGGTGCAGAAAAGATCACACAAGAGGGCATAAGAAGGAGTTTTACAGTCAATGGGATACATTTGAGTAAATAAATTTAGGGACTTCTTACTGATGCAATATATTTCATCACACTACATAATCCCATCATCACTTGAGCATTAAAGGTTGTTCCAAACATTTCACTTTTATATTATTTTTTCAATTTAAAATTCTACATTTCATGTGATTATATCATATCATGGTTTCACATCTAAGGGAATACAATATTTTAATTCTGGGGGAGGTAACTTTTTAGTTTGGTAATTTCAATTGTTTTCCTGTTTTTCAATGATTTAAAAAACAACACAAAACAAAAGGTTTGTGTGTTTTTAAATTTCGTGTGTTTATTTTTCAATTTTTCGTGCGGGAATTTTGAGATGAAATGATTATTATCACCATTTTTAAATCCATATCAATAAGTGAAACAATTTATCCTGTGAAACTGAGCATAAATGAGTGCTGAAAATGATATTGTTTCAAGTTCAAATATTTAGTAATTTCCTAAATAGTACACTATATTTTGAATCCCATGACACATCTCACTTTCTTTATATTTTAAATCACACTCCTTTAAAGATTCTAAAACATTTTTTTAATTCATTACATTTACCTCACTTCTTGAGAGAACCTAACCATGATTGATTTATCCAGAATTTGATTTATTCATGTCAAAATATGAGGGTTTGAGGTACTTATGTTTAAATTATTGAGACATTTATTTGTTTTTAAATCACCTATTTTAAGAATATTTCTTTCTAATGGCCTAAAATGAACATTTAATCCCTATATCCCTTATAATATATGAACAACCTATTTGGTAAGGCACATAACAATCCAATTTCTCTTATCCAACCAACTCTTGAAGTGAAATTGCATAATCTAGTTGAACTTAATTGTGGGGGAAGCTATCTTGTGTTGTGCTACCACATTCTGTGATAATTTGGGCGGAAAATAAAATTTTTATGAGATGTGTTTGATGTTGATGAAAATCATCATATTGAAATTGGTACGTTATCTAGAGCTTTCATGATAAGTGAAGTTGTTCTTTTCCAGAGCTTCTAATATAGAGAGAAAGTTATGCCTATCTATAGCTTTCAAGAAAACCATGTTTGAGAAGATTGACACTTTTTCTGCTGAAATTTTGAATGGTCTACACATTCATTTATTTTTCATGATAATGAACACGAATTGATTCTATGGGTATTGAGTAGGAGACCATATTATAGTGAAAATTATATTAAATAAATTTTTCTTCAAAAAGAGTCAATCTCTCATCATATAGACTCCGAATTTTCACATAATAATCGTACCAACTGAAAGCCACAGAACAACACTAAAAATTCTTCATGATAAACATATTTCTTTAACTCACATCGGGTGGCGATGTAGGAATTTAAAACTCCTATGGTGACCCTTGTATGATTTTGGATTAAAATACTTTGCTGAAAATTGACATTTGTGTGATAAGAGAAAATTCAATTGAGGTAAGTGTTTTGTGATTGGGAGGATAAATGAATTGGAAATATATTGAATTATATAAATGTAGTACTTGAAATAATGGTTTTTTTGGCATGATATCTTTTGTTTCTTGGGGTGGAATTTTTGGATCTCAATAATATGTGTTTTAAAATTTGTTTTGATTTGATATTGAAGTTTACTTGATATGAGGTTTTCCCTAGGAGTAAAAAATGGTGAGTGTGGGGGAGTTAATAAAACAAAATTTTGTTGAATATTTTATTGATAATAATTCATATAATTTCCTCCATTATAATAAATATGCTCAATTATGAAATATTTATGATTATATCATTCATTTTCCAATTTGAAGAAAATTATAGTTTTACCCTTTTAAAATTCACTATAGTATTTTGGGATTATATATTCTTATGATAAATATTTTGACGTAAAATTTTATAACTGTTTTCTTGAGTTAATGGGATTCAAACTATATTTGGGATATGGGAGCTTTATTATGCATTTGAGTGGAGTAAATGGGCTATGAAGAAATAGATGGATAGAACTGTACGGATTGGAAAACACTTCATTATTTTGGTTATATATTCTTTATCCGGATATGGATTGATCCCATATTTAGACTGAAACTCAGGGAAATAATTAAAAAATTCTTCCTTCTAGAGGTTTGGCCAATGTACGATTTTTGGAGGTTAATTATGCGGTGCAACATGGAATAAAATATTTGGTGGAGTTTTCGTTTCATACTTAAAAAATTAATATAACTGTATCCCTCAAATACTCTATTTAAATGGTGTTTTCACTCTTTTGGAGGGTTGGTAGAGGCTTTGGGAAGGTGTGTCTGAAACGGTGCCTCTTGGGAACAACTCAAAACCCTTGAAATAAGTAATACCTTGTGAAACATTCTCTTTCAAGAAGTCTCTCCTCTCCCACCTCCCCTTTGTTTTTCCTTTTTTTTTATTCTTGTAATGTGAATTTTCCTCAATAAATCTTATGTACTCTACTCTTTTCATCTTCTTATTTTTCTTCTTCATCTAGAATCTAAGAGTATAGATGAGATTGAGTATTCCCATTTCAATCCATTTCTTAGGAAAAACGTCTCAACAATAATAACTCCGCCCATGGAAGAGTGGTATCTTTCATAGTTGATCTAATCCTCACTCCCTTCATTTAATTATTTTGAATCCACAAAAATACTATAATTCAAAAAATCTGATCAATTAATTGAGTTTTATTTTCTATGTGACTCAATCGATTTTCACTTGACCACCTGGCCGGGATTGTGTAAACCGTGTGAGTGAAACCTCAATCGTAAAATCTAATCACTTTGGGACAGAATTGTAGGGTTAAAGTCTAATCCCAGAAAACAATTAATTCTCAAATACTAGGAGCATATTCTTCCGTAACTGACCATTGAACACAAGTTGGCTTTTGGATCACTATCAAAACAGGGTGCTGCGATTAATGGTCCCAAAGATAACATAGGGTTCATTTTCACAAATATTTGTGGTTGTCTTAATTTCTATAGAGTTGGGAGGTT
The DNA here is from genome assembly GCA_963277665.1 of Viscum album. Classification (NCBI taxonomy): domain Eukaryota; kingdom Viridiplantae; phylum Streptophyta; class Magnoliopsida; order Santalales; family Viscaceae; genus Viscum; species Viscum album. The sequence goes on along the minus strand of OY728155.1, from coordinate 1,628,283,905 downwards.
AACAATGTTTGGGGAACATTATTGAATGAATTATAATTATATGGGATATTGATAAATTAATGGTGAAGGGGCTTGATTAGATCAACTACGTATTCTCATATAAGTGTTTTTAGTATTTCTAAGAAATTTTCTCTGGATTGTTGCTTCTAATTTTCTTGTTTAATTTACTATTAGAAAAGTCCCAAAACAAACCCCCCATATTTATTGTCCTTTGTTTTGAACTATTTAAGAACTTACTTAACTCCCATTCATAGTTGTTAAATTCACTTCCACCAAGAAGGAATGACTTAGGTCCACCACTGTGTTGTACTTAGTAAAAACACAAATAAATATTTTTGAGAACGTGTGAGACAACATCCTTTAACTAATTTATTGGTTGTAGATCTGGGAATGTGAAAGGGCTATATACTAGATTGTTGATTAGGATTCGGGATTTCATGGATGTTGGATTCATACATGTATTTTGGACCCATTTTGTTGCCATCATTATTCAGCTTTATTTTAGGATTTGATACACTAGTTAAAGTCTGACATAACATAGAATATTTACTGTATTGATGTGATGTTGTACCTAGATTATTGAAAACTATTGGTAATGCATGTTTGTTGATTATTGTTTATTATATAATTTATTTTATAATTTAACTATTATGGATTACTCAGATAAGGAAGTTATATTCTCCAAATATTATCAATTAGAACTTTTTAAATACTTTCAATTCTTTGTTCCATGGAACTGTTCACCTCATGTCATATGGTGGCACGACATGGGGAACTAGTATAGTGGATTCCAGGTCGGGGTTGGTACCATGTGGTATCAAATAAATTTTTTTTTATATTGTACTATTATTTGGGGATCATAAACTTTAGACTATGATGTGTAAGGACCTGTAAATAATCTCGTTAATGGATATATCTAACCCATGTATAATATAAAACCCAAGAACCCAATGTGGGATTGTTATTCTTATTGTTTTTTGTTATAGTTGAATGATATTTCAGCATTGGGTGATGCACTTGTTTTCCCATGATACTATTTTAAGATATTTTTAACATGGAAAAAATGCAATGAGGTTGAACATTTACATATCATTTTAGGAACCATGGGATATAGGTGTCATGAATCAATTTATCCACCTAGGGATATAGGTGGAATTCATTATGGTAGGAACACTTGTGGAAGATATGTGGGACTTGAGGGATATGATGCATTTCAATTTCATTTAGAATCTGAAGGATGTGGTGTCTAATAAATATAATTTGAAAATGTAAATGGAAATAATACGAAAGAATCATTAAATAATAGATCTGAATGAAAATTAATAATTATTTTGTTTATATTTAGTGGAGATATATATTCTGTGGAAACTATGGATATTTTATGTTATGTGTTATAATGGGATTATTTAGAATTGTAGGAAAATCACAACACGGTGATGTGTTTATATTGGGAGAGAAGAGGATATCACTACGAATTATCATTTAAAAATGGAGAAATAGTCCCTTATGGTTCAGGGTTACATTGTATAAGAATAGTTTCATGAGAATATTTCCCACATTATTCAAAAAAGTAATGCGGCCCATGGAAGGTGGTGTTGAGTATGTCTATGATGAAAATAGAGTTTCAACTAAAACACCATAAATATCTTATTGTAGAGGGTGGGATTGAGGATGCCAGTTTATGGATAGAGTCCATCCGAGTGATTCTTGACAACGTAAAGACTCCACCTTATAAGAGGAGAAAGTTGGATATTTACATGTTTTGGGGAAACCAAAGCACTATTTTGATATATTGGTTTAGAGTGAGAACACATAGGGAATGTTGTGGACGATTTTCTAGATAAATTTAATAGAATATTTCTATCAAGAGCCATAATGCAATAGGAGGCTATATAGTTTATGCGTTCGTCTCAAGGGAATAAGATAGTGACGAATTATTCTTGTTACCTCATTGACTTGAAAGGATTTTTTCTAGCATTGGTATGAGATGATTAATATAAGAAAACATATTAATAGGATTCACATAGACATGATAACATGTACTATGTGAATATATTTTTGTTTAAATAGATTTTATGATGTGGTAGATCATACCCAGATTTCATAAATAATTTTCAAGGGGGCGTCTGGTGGTGGGCATGTGATTCTATATGGGAGATACAATGGTGTGACATCTGATAGTATAGAGAATTACATTGATGGTTTTCACTAGTCTAGTGGTGGATAGAGTAGTGAGAGAAAATAACCATCTTATCATGGTAGTGATCAATTTTTCTTCTATTTGTGTGGTAGTCCGGTAGACATGTGAGGTCAGTGTCCCCAAGTACAAACTGAGTACCGAGTGTGTTGAAATGTGGTGAATGTTCAAGGGTTCTGTAGGAAACATCGACAGTAGGGTCATTATGTATGACCAAGGCATCTATTGAGTGGAAGTAGGGGGTTGGTTACCCCATATCAGTTATGTCGTTGGAGCTCTACCGGCCGTACTGGTAGGGATACTGGATGGCGTGATCCAGGAAAATGTCAATAAAAATCCATGCTTTTTCAAACAAGAAAAATAAATCAATTTTTTTAATACCTAATAAATTACAGAAACACTTTACTAAATATTATATTATTTTAGTTCCTTTGGATTTATTGAACACATACTTCTAGTCTGGTGGAAGATATTTAATGTTTCTGAAAAAATATTATTCCTATTAGTACTCCTTCTTTAAACATCACCTTATATCATGGGAAATTTAATAGTAAGAAATGTGTTCACTGAGATTCTCGGTTAGGGTAAACAGGGAAGATATATAAGCATTATCATTACCATAATTGTATGAAAATAGGATCATGAAAATAGATTTTCATACCCTACATATCAATGATCATGAACAAGAATCATGGAATAAATATTGGTAGTTATAAAGTCCTTAGTAATAAGGAAATAAACAATATAATTCATGAATTAATAAGTTAGTAATAAGACATGGAATTTGTGGTAGACACATAATCATATAAAATGACTTCTATAGCAGTCAAGGCATCACTTTTAAGCCTATTATAGTTGTATATGTGAAATTGTCATAATATCATGGTAGTTTTCATTCACTCTCATAGACTTGTTAGATGTATAAATTTACTTCCCATACCATGATGGTGGTAATGGTTTACTCTCATGGCCATCTTAGTAGTAATGGTTCACTCCCATGATCATCTTAGTTTATCTCATGGGATATAAAAATTTCACAATGCATTGGAGGGACATATAGGTCCTATCAATCTCATAATGAAATTTTAGATGCAGATGTGATAAGATCATAAACAATAATATCATAACCAATGAAATGGAATGGTGGTCATAAACCTATAACAATATTATTTCATGTGGAAATGATACAGGTTTCATAATCATTTATTCAAAACCATAAACCCTAAAAAGCATCTGGTTTCATAAACAACGTTGAAAAAATAATAAAACATAAATAAAAATATTATTAATGGTATTATTGAAATATAAGAAAGTATTTCATATTAGATGAGGAAAGAATTTTGAAATATCTCATAGAACTTGACATTTTCTAAAAAATTCCTTTTTAAAACATAGAACATTTTCCAGACCCTTTTCTTGGAAAACGTTTTGAAATCATAAAATAGAATGATGATAAATCATTTAACAATTTTCTTCAGAAAAGTATCCTTTATTATATGAAATTTTATTTTGAAAAATAAAACCTTTTGAAAACCATTGTCTTTAAAAATAGACATGTAATCTTTTATTGAAATATTGAAATAATTTTGAAAAAAATACTTTTAAAACATTTGAACGAATATTGGAAACATTTTTAAATCTATTTTACATGAAAATATTATATAAAAAATAAAAATTAACCCTTAAAAAAACTTCATAGCATAAAACATTTCATTATAATTATATTCCATGAAAATGATCTTCTATGAACTTTAAAAAACATTTCTTGAGAAAAATAATCACTAATCAATTCAAAGTGTCATATGAAACTTTGAATCATTTGAATCATAATCCAAATTAAATAATTGCATAACCTGTAGCATAAACTAAAATGGGTATAATTATATTACTGATATAAAATATCCAATGGTAGTATATATTCCTTGTAAAATAGCAGCTGTTCATTACAAAACATGTTTCTCTAATAAGGAAAATTGAGACAAAACTATGTTACTCATGTTTTACCTTTTGATACATAAAACCCCCAGAATAAAATTTCATAAAATAGATATTTAAATACAAATAAATTAATAAAAAAAAATTATAATACATTCAGGTAATTTTCTATACCACACAAAATAAATGACTATTGTATAAGGCATGTATCTCACAAAACTAAAAAGTGGGATGAAATTCCATTACAACATTGTAAAAAGTAGAATCATATTACTTCTGAATGAAAAAATAATTATGGATTATAAATAACATAAAACATTGGTTATGACTCATAAAAGACATTCATTGTTATTATATATACCATTTATAAGAAGGAAGCAATTTGTGAGGCATTTTCCTAACAGAAGTAAAGTTGAGAAAAAAATCACTTACCTTATGTTAAATTCCCTTCATACGTGTCTAAAAAAATTATAGTAGTCTTAAAATAAATATCAACTTATATAATAATCATAATAATATTTATGATTTCATATATGATTCATTTATAACTTTATATTTCATTTTTATTAATAATTCCATGTTAATGAAATGTTTCGGGTAAAAAGAAATTTTTTAGTCATGTGTGTTTCGACTTGTTATTATTGATACTATTAATTATGTCATGATTTTATTATATAAAGAATTAAAAAAAATTATATCATGTATATTTTTATATAAATATATATATGTTCGATATGTGAAATGGGATATACCAGTCATCGAGTTAGTAATCCATACGTATGAATGAACATTGTGTATTTTTTCTTAAAATACTATATGGAAGAAAGTAAATGACATACATGTTAATATATGTATTATTAAATATAATTTATTATTTAATAAATTTAGTATTTATTCATTATATACATTTTTAAAATCATTCTTGGAATGTTTTTTATGGACAATGAATCTCATCACTTCATGTAGACGGTTGGTCATGTGTACACATGGGTGATGATATCATTACCTTAATTAATGATACTTAAGAAAATAAATTCTATATATCTTCTTATAGAATCAATATAATGTTATATTTATTACTTAAATCCATTATATAGATTATTATACCAACAAAAATTATAAAGTGATGAAAAATAGATTTTACCACAATGTAGAGATTGTAAGACATACATATATATGTGTGGTAATTTCAATGTTTTTAAAGAGTTGGTAAATATATTACCTCTTCCTTGATAATAAGAATATAAATATCTTTTTAGGATGACTTAAGTTGGAATTTTTAGAAATAAATCCCCACTATAATGTAACTAGGGATGTTAAAAATGGAAATGGTCTGGGTTTTATCAAGCTAAAAGGCTCAATGTGGTGTGAGGAATTGAGGGAGGAGGTTCCCTTTTATAATTGAGTTGAGGGGAAAATTATGAATATATTAAACTATTAAAATGATATAAAATTATTTTCATTTTCAAATAGATCAAAATATAGTTATTTAGAATGTAATATGAGGATGGGCCAAAATACTCTCAACCAATGATTTTAAACTTTTTTAGGTCACAATAGCCTTATTTCTTGGTTTTAACCCTTAGTTAAACCCTTTGGATTTTACCATGAAAACATTAATTTTTACACATTAGGGTTAATATATTTACTATAAAATTCAAAAAGAACCCCAAATGGTTCATTGATAAATTTTTTTAACTTATTGTAGTTAGTGGTTTAAATTCTAGATTTTTATGTATTTTATTTCGCATGATAAAATATTAATAATTTAAAAGTATCATTTCTATCAATTTTGATAAAATTATATATTTTCCTTTTTATAAATATCCAAAAAACATGATAAAATCAAAAAAACAATTCTAATTTTACAGAATGATATCGAATATATCTATAAATTCTTTATATATAATTAATTATGTTAAATTATATTAATAATAATAGTTTTTATATAATTTATTTTATATTTCCATTAATTTAACAATTACTACATCATCATTATACATGCCATTAATTAAATTATATATTATCTAAAAATTAAAAATAAATTATAATGATGAAGGTAAATTTATTATATTTCAAATGAGAATTTATAGTCTAATATATGTTCATATAACTCTATATTAAAAAATATTTACTTTTTAATAATATGAGTGTGACATTTTTACATTATCATCAAGTAAAATATAATAAAAGTCATATTATTGACCATGTAGATGAAAAAAGAATTTTATTTCAAACTAAGGTTAATTTTATTCGAAAAAATCATATCCAATTAAAATAGAACATTTTTTGTGAAATTTTATATTATTATAATATTATTTTTTACCATTCATTAACCGATTTAACCTAAACTATGGTAAAAAATAATTTCTAAAGTCATTATTCATAATTCACTAAAATTAAATAAAACAATATAAAAAATTTGGACTATTTTATTCCACATATAGAATCCATTTTTCAAAATTCAAAACATAGAATTTTGAGTAATTATGATAAAATTAATCCCATTGACAGGGTGAGACAACATGTTATTAAAGATAAATCATAGAAAATATTGAATCATTTTTATTTATAAATTTGATGTTTTATTGATTACCATGACATATATTATATTAAATAATACATATTTATTCTAATTACCATTTAAAACCAGTCACAAATATAATTTAACACTATAAATAATTTCTATGAAAAAATTTGATATCGATTAAAATTATGTATTTATTATTATTAATATAAACAATAAACATTTCCAAAAAACATTAACAATCCATGATAAATTATTTTTTATATCATCCTTTCATATAATAATTCTATGTTATAAAATATAATATATAAAAGTTTCAAAAAAATTATTTAAAATGGGTTCTCCATTAATAGGTGATAAAATGACCTCTTTGAAAAATATACGTTTTGGTACATAAAATTGGGAAGGATAATAATTTATGAAAACAACATCTATTTAATTAATATCAAATTGTTTTACTGAATATAAGAAATATTTATTTCATTAAATTCATTCACTCAATTAAAATAATTTAATTTATTAATGAAAATAAATTTGGGAGTATAAAAATAAAAAAATTTCATTTATATTGAATTAAATATATTTTCATTTCTAAATAATAAGTAATCAAAAATTCTACTTATAAATGTGATATTTTTATAAGTTAGTAATATTATTCATAATCACTAATTTAATGGCTTAGTTATTTTATTATTTACATTATAATAAAATAATGTTTCGTAAAAACTAGGTGTTTCATGTAATGGAATATAAATCGGAGTTGCGCATATTGCAAACATGCCATGGTGGTTCCTATAACACAAGACAAACTTAGTAATTTTTAATAATAAAATATATATTTAGTTTTGATAAAAATATCAAAAATATCACAATAATTCTAAAAATATATTTCACAAAATCTGAGGGTGTGATATTTAACCCCCCTTAAAATGAATTTTTTCATCAAAATTTATCAGAGTTATTAAAGGATTTTACTTGAAATGTTTTTTCATAGAAACCCAAAACATAAAAATAAATACTATAAAATTTAAAAAAAGAATTTTCAAAACCTAATGGTAAACCAGAGTAACTCATAATTTGGTTTCGAGATTATAGAAAAAACGATGAAAGTAAAAACATGGACCTAGAAGAGAAATCAAACTCTAATTTTATGATAAAGAGTGATATATAAAATTTTTAAAAAAATTCTAACAAACATAAATATTTAAACAAGGTAATATCAAATGGATAATCAAATTAAATATAAAATAAAGCACTAGGATAACATTTTTGTTTTCATGTTCATTTTTCTAGTGTTGATGAACAATCACAAGAATATATGATCACTTGAATTTAGAATAATGTCACCCTTTGTTTGTTCCTTGAACAATTTCAATTAAATCCCTTACTCAAAAAATAATGTAAACCATTTCATTCTTGATGAACTAAAAGATCATGAGATCTATAAATAGAGTGATAAATCATTCGATATTTCATTATTTTTCATCATATATACTTGGGGAGACCATATTATCCAATAGGAATAATCCTCCATATTGTTTGATAATACATTATCCAGTAAAACAACATCCATTGTTTAAATTTAACTATCACATAAATGGTTATCCTTATAATCCTTCCAGAATATGAAAGAAAAAATATATATAAACTAGGACACTTAATTTATTAAAGTCAACATAGCTTTGGTCCCCCATATTTCATAATGTATCTCATGTTTTTCACATACCAAACATGTTGATACCTTAATCCTATATCCTCTTCATGCATGGAAATATCTTAAATTACCATAATTTCTTTTTGAAAACAAGCATGCTTTATTATTCCAAATATTTCCAGATGTATTCTTTAAATCAAATAAATTTTAATCCTTATCCATGATAACATATATGACATTTTCGTCAAACAATTTATTAGATATGAGCTCGTAAATACTATAAAATTTACATTATCCATATCTTCATCTCTTTATCCACATAATATATCATTTTCTCATCCTTACGATTATGTTAAGGGTTAACATTAAATAACTCAACCTTTCCATTAAATAAATTTTCTATGTAATTAGTATTATTTTTGATATTCTTGAAAATTGATAAATAAAAACATCCATAAAAAATCCTTATATACATCATTATTCATATAACAAAATATTTTAATTTCAAAACATATATACTTCAAAAATCCTACATTACTCTTAAACGATTACTAAGGCATGATCAACTTATTCCTTAATAACCATTTCCTAGTATATGAAATATCCATCCTGTGTTATGGTTTCATAAATTCAATCTAGTTTTTTCTCTTACATATAATTTAAATAATGATACAAAAAACACATACCTTTATCATTTCATTTGCGATTTCCTTATCTTCAGCTGTAAATCCAACACTCATGCCACATTCCTGATTCTATTTATATGGTTTCCACATAGAACATTGATTTTTATAATACCCATACTATCCATGTATTAAATATTCAATTATAAATATATTCATTCTTATTCTCTCTATTGGATTATCCTTGAAAACATTCGGTAACAAACACTTATGATAATGGAAAATATATAATCATGAACATTTTTCTAATAAAATATATTAATCCTGATACATAGTCCATTAATATATGGAATCCTAAGTGTATCATTAGAAATTAATATACAACTTTTATTTAAATAAATCATTATTGTTTATAAATAGTTTTTAAATTTCCAATGAATATCCTATGTGAGAGTCAAACCATGGGTGAAACAAGGCATATTGTAATGTATGAGGTTATGCTTTAGTTGGGCCTGATGTACATTGTTAGAATTATTGAACCTAGTTTCATTTGTTCTAGATCCACATCCACTTGAAGTATCCACATATGTATGTTATTCATGGAAACCACCAACTCCATCACTAACCAAAATTTCAATACATTTTCCAAAACATTTTCACATCCTTATAAATATCCTTGGATACACCCCTAGACATATCTATTGAAATATCCCTTGGTATCTCACTTATTTTTTCTCATCCTAGATTATAATGTTTTGCTAAAACTTTTCTCTGATACCAAGCATAATAACCCATGCATTTCATACATGGAAATTACATCATTTTGGATGAATACATAATACATTACAAAAAAGACACACCCAATGACCGTATTACATTAGTGTCTTTTGAAATTTAGAACACAAAGGTCTATTATAGTGGAAGATCATCAATGTTTTGCAAAAATATCATTCCCTTTAGTACTTCTACTTAAAACATTTACTTATAAACATTGTAAAGGAAACATAAGAAAATGTTGATTTCAAATTCTTAGTATGGGTAAACATGGGAGATATATAAACATAATCATGATCATAATGGTATGTGAACATGTTCATGAAAATAGATGATCAAACACTGTATATAAAATATCTTAAACTAGAATCCTGTAATAATGATCGGAATTTCATAAGACATTAGTCATCAGAAAATAACGAACATAATCCTTTATATAACAAGATAGGAATAAGAAATGAAATTTTGGGCAGACACATAAGCATATAAAATTATTTTCAGAGTGGCTAAGGTATCAATGCTAAGGCCGTATTTGCAGAATAGGTTCCTTTCCCATACCATATTTTTAGTCATGGTTCCATCCCATGGCTATCTTAGTAGTGTGAATTTAATCCTCATACCATTTTGGTAGTCATGGTTAACTCTCATAACTATTTTATTAGTCAAGGTTCACTCCCAAGACCATCATAGTTAATCTCATAGGATATAAATCATTACATAACAAATTATAGAGAGGTAAAAGTCCCACCAATATCATAATGAACCCATACATACATCCTCCATAATATCATAAACAATCATATCAACCCCCGTTAAATGTAATGGGTGTCCTATACATGTAATCATATCATAAACAGTGGAAATGTTACTAGTTTCATAATAATTTTTCAAAAGCATAAACCATGAAAAGAAACAAGTTTCATAAACATCATTACATCAATAAATAATCTATTAAGAAAAATAATATTAATGGACGTACTAAAATATAAAAATTCTAGTCATCTTAGATAGGGAAGGATTTCGAAATATCAATTTAACATGAAATTATCTTAAATAAGTTTTTAAAAAATAAAACATTTGAAATACCCTTTTCCCAGAAATGAGTTTGAAAAAAATAAATAAATCAGGAGAAATTAGTTCATAAATTTCTAGAGGATAACATCCCTTCTTCTTTGAAAAATTATTTTTGATTAATAAAACCGTTTGAATAAACTTTTCATTTAAAATATTCAAGAAAACACTGAAATAAATATTGAAAACATTTTGAAAACCATTTTACTTAATAATATATGAGGGAATCCTAAAAACATAATTTTTCCTTAAAATTAAATTTTAAATATTATAATTGAATCCTTTAATAAAACTTTAAATCATAAAACATTTCACCAAAATCATTTTCTTTTAAATATATATGATAATATAGTAATTTCATTTTGATAGGAGATAGCGGGTGCTTGGGACACATCCTCTCAAGGCGATTTCGGTCTTCTTCATATCTAGGGTTTGCCAATGGCATTCCCTCATTATTTTGGTAAGACCCTTGTTGCGGGTGGGTCAATCCATGTTGTGGTTTCTTCGATCGAGAATAATGGTCGGTGGCGTGGACTTCAGGTGGATGTGGCTGCCAAGTGCATACCCTATATATCGAAACTGGATCTGAATATAGTGGTTGTGGGTGATGCAAGAAATGAAAATCAAGACTTAGAGGGTGCTGTGGTGGAGGATCTGTGATAGGTTGGGGTTTATGCGGCTAGGATGGCCGTTGTTTCTTTTCCCCGCAGATCTGAACCGGACATGGAATTTGCGGACGTAGTTAAAGTTTCTCTGGTCGATGTAGCGTTGAAGGGCTGGCGACATGATGTTGTCACTGATGTGGATGTCACTTCGATGATGTCTCCTGTGATGGTGGTGGTTTTGGGTCCCAAAACGGCGATGAATGATGAAAATTTGGGTTGCCCTGTTGACATACCTTGTCTCGTAACGACAAGGGTGATTAAAGATCATCCATCGGAATTGAACCAAAACTGCAAAGTTGTGTTGGGAAATGATAAATTGGAAGATGTGGGAAAACCCAGTAAAGCTCCTTCAGGAGTTGAAGGAGACTCTGAGAGAAGACACTTTACATCTATGTGTGATGTCATTTCCAAGCGAATTGTTAGAAAGGGTGACACTGCCCGTGTTGTTGCTAGTGGGGAGGCTATTCTTGAAAGATTCAAGATCTGCAGGAATTCAATTATTACTAGACTCGTTCTTCCTAGTGGAGGTAAAACATGTAAAATTGATGATTTGGTTTGGAAACTAACCCCTATATGGGGATTTTCTGATTGGAGATGCATTCTTATGGGACATGGATTCTTTCATATTATTTTTCCATCAAAAAATATTAAGCGGTGAGCTTGAGAGTTTGGATCAATTTCTCTAAATCCGGGTTTGGTTTTCATTCAAGAATGGGATTTTCGTTTAAATATTTCCTCCATTAAAAATACCAGAGTTCAGGTCTGGATCAAAATTTTTGGCCTTCACTAGATCTTTTGGAGTCCTAAAATTCTATTTGACATTGCCTTTATGGTTGGCATTCCGATTAAAATAGACAGGACCACCGAAGCTATGAAATTTGGTCACTATGCCAGAGTTCTTATAAAGGATGATTTAATCACATGTCTAATTCATGATATTGTCTTTTCTGCCTTAGATGATGATATCTCTCTCAAAGAGGAGAATGCGAGACTGCATGATTTCTCTTGTAATTTTCATGTTATTGGACATGCTAAAGAGAGGTGATGTAAAATTTTTGATTGCACTTTTTTCTCATTAAAAGGGAATCATGATGCTTCTTGTAGGAAGAACGTGAAGATACAATCAATGTAGGATAATTCATCACGAGCGGTGGATTATGCTTCTCAAGAGATTTCCCATGAGTCTCAAGTGGACAAGGATTCAAAACGGGTGCATCAAATAGAGGAGTGCGCTACTGGGGGTGAAGGTGACATGACGCCGAGAGTGGTTGTTGACAAGGTGCAGGAAAACATGGATTTCACGAACCAACCCGGGTCAACCCTGAACCGGTCACCCGAGCTGGTCCGCGACATGACCTGAGAGGCATTCCCGATCCTCCCGGGCTGGCAACAAGCGCCAGGGCATCAACAGAGGTCGTGGGAACGATTTCGCCCACTAAAAATAAATAATTAAAGCAGCAGAAAATAAACAGAGCAACACAAAATAAATAAACAAAGTAAAGTAACTAACAAGAACAAAATAAAATAAATATAACCGAAAGAGACAACCACTATCACCGTGTGACCTCACGGGTCACTCTCCAACTCACGACCAAACGTAACCCAAGGCGACGCACCCAATCTGTAACCTGCACAAACACTAAAAACAGAAAAGATCTATAGGCGTGAGTGTTAAAACTCAGTAAGTAGGCCCGACTAATTCAATTCCCAATGCACATACCAATGAATAATGGATTTATCAATTCCAGGTTTGAACTAAATTATATAAAATATGGTTTCCACACACATTAATTTCTAAAACAAGTAACAGTCCATTGCCCTTTTTTAATTTAGAACAAGTTTAATGTTGAAAGAAACAGGTGCATTTCATTTTTAAAACATTTTGCGAACAATTTAGAAATCCAAACTTTAGTTTTTAGTCAAAAGGAGAATCACACACAACACACACTAAGGGCAATGGTAAAAGTGGCACACATGGGTCAGCAACCGAACTCGACCTCTCAATCATTTGCCACACAAAAATAAACACTAAAAGAAACATAGGTCGAACCTAGGAGATCGTGAACACTCCAGAACGTACTATACATCTGACTCATCCTGAAGGCATGCCCTAACTCCATGACGTCATAACACCCTAACGCCCGGTATAGCCCTTCATGGCCTAACCGAGGGGCCCAATCCCCTTAGCAGCAACAACTCAGTATTCCCCTGCTATGGGGCCACAAGCCAGTGCGTAATCTAAACTAGTGCAACAATCGTTCTCAGAAAATTCACTCAATATGCCAGGTTCCCATGTCATCACAAGCAATAAAAAAGGGGTGCGTCCACAATGTAAATCAAGCAGTCAGAAAGCACTAACATCACATATAGCACACGCAATCCATGCACACCAAAGATCACCCCCGAGTGGTTTTTCCAAAATAATATATTTTATTACAGTGCCAAATGGGCCTTCACTAATTTTAAAGAAAAACATCATTTCTCGAGAAAACCCAAAACACTTGTTCAGAAGAAATCATTTATCTTTAAAACTAGAAGTACGTTTGAAATTCCGTGAATTTGGTTTAAAGACCAGATGGGCATTCTTTCAAAATTGGGTGTCCGCCCGTCAAGAAAATGTTTCAAGTGTTCAGTATAAAATAAATAGCTATTTTCACACCAAATAATCATTTAAAATTTTATTATCTTATATTATTTCTAATTCATTAAAAATTAATAAAACAACAAGCAATTAATAAATTCTAAATCTAAAGGTAAGTGCGGTGAGGGACCTACCTCGACTCGTAGCCCGGTTACGACGATGATGCATGTCACACACTCGCGCAAGAGTACGCGCAACCTTCTGACGATCGCAACATCACGGAAAGCCTCACCAATGCGCTGAAACAACGCAAAACCTCTGAAAATACACACAAAAGCGAACCTAAGATAATCCTAACACATAAACAATATAAAATAACTAGCTCGACATGTTTTTAAAATATAACATCAAAACACGTATCAAAACACAACCAAACTCTTTAGTAGAATTCAATTACGACCTTTAGACACACCAACCGCTTTACACACCACAAGATCAAAGTAATAAAGCATTTGAATAATTTATAAAACATCCGAAAAAGGTGAAACAAAGGTTCACATCAAAACATACTCAGTTTCACATAATAAAACACTTTAAAATAAAACACACAATATCATCACACCTAGAACATGTCTCGCACCTAGAAACCAACCCATAAAACATTTTATAAAATAACGCACCCGTTTTCACACACAAAACATTGTAGCTTTCAATTAAAAATTTTGTTCGCAACACTTAAACATGTTCACCACCTTTAAAAATATAATTCACACCCTAAAAAAATTGTTGATTAAACACTTCTATAAAATAACCCAAAGAAAGACCAAAATGAAAACACATCATTTCTAAAAGAAGATACAATTTCATCACACACGCATGCCAAAACAATTGTAAATCGCGTCTCAAACCTTCTAAACACTCTTAAACCCCATTTTGAAACCATGCATACACCGCTTAAAAAAAACTATAAACCCAAAAGTCTACCTTTGAAAACAAGAGAGCCTCAAAATACTCCCAAAACACAATCCGCACCACATAAATAAATTAAAGGACATGGAAGATTAATCAAACAAACAAGCAAAAGAACGTAGACACACGTAGATGCGAACCAGGAACCGACTCAGGACCAAATAAAGACCTCAAGGGTCCGCAACTCAATTCTAAAAAAAATTCAGAACTCTATAGCAAGATAATTAAGCGCATAACAAAACTGCGAAACAAATTTTCAAACAAAAAGGAAGAGTGCAAACGTTAGCGGAGTGACCCAGAGATAAAAATACGCGGATTCACCTTCCTCGGAGGGGCGTGAACCCAACAACGCCTTAACGGAAGGAAGAAAATCCCTCCGCAGACTAAACGCATAACCTGGATACCGTGCAAAACGCGCCAAAATGAAACGCGATATTAGGATGAAAAGGATTTTCAGAATAACACCAAAAATAATAAAAATAAAACAATAATAATAAATAAGAAAAAAAATGCAAGGGAGAGCGCCGGTGAGAGGGGAAGTCGAACCGGAGGGGGTCTGCTGCGCCAAACGGAGGGGCGGGGTCGGGAGAGAGGGGGTGACACGGGATGACCGTGCGGTATTCGCACACCGTACGGTATCCAAGCGGACTGCAAGCGGGCTGCACGTACCCAAGCAGATAGCACGTGCCCAAGCGAACTGTACGTCTGAAGCGTGCGGTGTTAGCGCACCATCCCAAACCATAAACTCATCCCAACATTAAAAAAAATTAAACTGGGTCTCACCCATACTTAAGCAAAACACCCGACGCCAAGTGAAATAAAATAATTAAAATGACTAAAAAAACGGGTGTGACAATTCTCACCACCACAAACACTTTCTGCCCCCAAAAAGTCACCAAGTCAATAGTTATCTTAACTCGAGTCTGTGCCCAGGGAAAAACTGGAAGAAACTGAGAGGCTCAGGGTGACCATTACCAACACAAGTCACACTCGACCAACTCAAGTACAAACATTGTCCGAGGTCGAGGGGAGAACACGGGAGGGTTCTCCCCACCACAGAAATCCACTATCACGGAGACCTTGAAACTCGAACACACCACCCCTGAGGGGGGGCGTGGGGCAACACGGGAACTCTGAAACTGAACCCAGTCACTTTCTCCACACAGACCAAACAACACTTGGAGACTTAAACAGGAAGCTTGCTACGAAACGACCCAACAGCTCGTGGATAAGGAATTATCTCAACCCCTCACACACCGACCGAAGAAAAACCTCACCGCAACCAGAGTCTAGGGAATTTCTAGCCCGAACTCACAAAGGACCTAGAAACAATGCCTGTTAATTTCATAAAACCACATATCCCCCAAACGCACATAAATGAGACCCAACTCAAGATTAGATTGACCTGTTCATTCGCGGGTCCATCACCCTTCAAGGAGAACGGAACGATTTGAAAACACACTGAGAACAGATAAGACCTCTTAGACTGCGGTAGAATAAATTCATCGCGCGACCGCAACAAAGGTGATCTTACAACGATGACTAGAACATAACAAGGAAACATTGGGTATCTCCTTTCAAAAAGCTGATAACATAATCCGAAGTGAGGTTCTACACACCCTCGACAACTCCTGACTGTGTGCGAGCTTCACCCCAAGACCTGTGGTTGGGGCCCTGATGGCTGAAGCATCCCTTGCCTCCCAGTCAGGCATTTGCATCCTCTAGTCCCTAGCTCCTTCCTCCCGGACGACACTTCTTCCAGAACTCTCACCGGTGGCCCGAACAGCCACACGGTAGCAAGACTTCGAAGGGATGCGACAAGGTGACTTAGAATGTCTGGATAGGCCATACTGGTGGCACACAAGAGAGCGGTCCGACGAACTATAAGCCGGTACCGACGAGGATGGTTTCTTGGAGACAAGTTCCACTGGCCCACACTCCTTGCCAGGTGGGGAACCTTCGTGGAAGCCGACCACCGTTAATCACACCCAAAACTCTAACGATGATGAGACATCTCATCTTTACTAGTCCAAAACTGGACCCTCAAATAAACCTGAGATGACACGCACCCCAACAACCCTGGGAGTTCCTAACAACCTGAAGACCCACTCAAATTCCACAAACAAAAAACTACCCCTCATGGACTTTGATTACTTTGATCGATAGGCAACATGCAGAAAGAACTGAAAACTGGGCATGACTCATTACCAAACTTAACGACCTTTCTGGGTGGCATACTCATGAAAACACAAGAAACATCGTCGAAACCGGCATCAAGCCAAAACTCAATCAAGGCAACAACACAAGTCAAGGTCAAAAGGCCCATAAGCCAAACATATACAAACAGAAGCATAAATCACTTTCCAAAACCATCATTTATTTAAAACTTTAAAACTCACCTATGGTACCTTATGAACCTTCACATGTGCGTTCATTCAATCTCGCTCACATCATCTGCAAACAAGTGCCCCTACGCACTCTCCGTACATAGCCACGAACATGTGACCCTCCATAAGGAGTTCCAAGGTTCAAAAACTTCTTTCCTTACCAAATCCAAACACATATCATATTGTCCAAATCAAAACACATTTTCCTTAAAAAGCCACTTTACTAATTTCAAGACAATTTGGAAGAAACCCCTTTTTTTCAAAAATCACTTTCATTTTCTACACACACACACACACACATAAACCGGGTTTAAAATGAATCACAAACAACTATAAACCATCGGAATGAGGGACTAGTGTCTGTACTTAACTCGGCGACATGGTGGTGAGCCATGTTCCAAGTAAGACTTAACACTAAGGGGACCTTAAACCCGGTACTTGGACTCCACATGGGTCACCACCCCACGTGAGGCCGCAATGTGAACTGATTCGCTCCCATTTTTCATCCCTCAATCCAAAATAACCAAAGACAAAAGACTCCAATCCCGAACTAACCCTGGTAACTCAGGTCTCGTCACGATCGGTGGTGATCAGGCACCGACCTGTAACCAACCTCCTGAGCCCTGGCAGTCCTAATCTCCTTCTACCAGACCTCCCAAATATCAAGAACCTGCTCTGATACCATTTTGTCATGAACCGACCCGGGTTAACCCTGAACCGGTCACCCGAGCCGGTCCGTGACATGACTCGAGAGGCGTTCCCGATCCTCCCGGGCTGGCGACAAGCGTCAGGGCATCAACAGAGGTCGTGGGAACAATTTCGCTCAGTAAAAATAAATAATTAAAGCAGCAGAAAATAAACAGAGCAACGCAAAATAAATAAAGTAAAGTAACTAACAAGAACAAAAGAAAATAAAACTAACCGAAAGAGACAACCAAAATCACCGTGTGACCTCGCGGGTCACTCTCCAACTCACGACCAAACGTCACCCAATGCGACGCACCCAAGATGTAACCTGCACAAACACTAAAAACAGAAAAGATCTATAGGTGTGAGTATTAAAACTCAGTAGGTAGGCCCGACTAATTATATTCTCAATGCACATACCAATAAATAAAGGATTTATCAATTCCAGGTTTGAACTAAATTATATAAAATATGGTTTCCACACACATTCATTTCTAAAACAAGTAATAGTCCATTTCCCTTTTTTAATTTAGAACAAGTTTAATATTGAAAGAAATAGGTGCATTGCATTTTTAAAACATTTTGCGAAAAATTTAGAAATCCAAACTTTAGTTTTTAGTCAAAAGGAGAATCACACACAACACACACTAAGGGAAATGCTAAAAGTGGCACACATGGGTCAGCAACCGAACTCGACCTCTCAATCATCCTCCACACACAAATAAACACTAAAAGAAACAAGGGTCGAACCTAGGAGATCATGAACACTCCAAAACGTACTATACATCTGACTCATCCTGAAGGCATGCCCTAACTCGATGACGTCATAACGCCCTAACGCCCGGCATAGCCCTACATGTCCTAACTGAGGGGCCCAATCCCCATAACAGAAATAAATCAGTATTCCCCTGCTATGGGGCGACTATCCAGTGTGTAATCTAAACTAGTGCATCAATCTTTCTCAGAAAATTCACTCAATATGCCAGGTTCCCATGTCATCACACGCAATAAAAATATGGGTGTGTCCACAATGTAAATCAAGCAGTCACAAAGCACTAACATCACATATAGCTCACGCAATCCATGCACACCAAAGATCACCCCCGAGTGGGTTTTCCAAAATAATCTATTTTATTAAAGTGCCAAATGGGCCTTCACTAATTTTAAAGCAAAACTTCATGTCTCGAGAAAAACCAAAACACTTGTTCAGGAGAAATCATTAATGTTTAAAACGAGAAGTATGTTTGAAATTCCGTGAATTATGTTTAAAGTCCAAACGGGCATTCTTTCAAAATTGGGTGTCCGCCCGTCAAGAAAATGTTTCAAGTGTTCGGTATAAAATAAACGTCTCTTTTCACACCAAATAATTATTTAAAAATTTATTATCTTATATTATTTCTAATTCATTAAAAATTAATAAAACAACAAGGAATTAATAAATTATAAATCTAAAGGTAAGTGCGGTGAGGGACCTACCTCGACTCGTAGCTCGGTTACGACGACGATGCATGTCACACACTCGCGCAAGAGTACGCGCAACCTTCTGATGATCGCAACATCACGGAAAGCCTCACCAATGCGCTGCAACAACGCAAAACCTCTCAAAATACACACAAAGCGAACCTAAAATAATCCTAACACATAAACAATATAAAATAACTAGCTCGACATGTTTTTAAAATATCACATCAAAACACGTATCAAAACACAACCAAACTCTTTAGTAGAATTCAATTACGACCTTTAGACACACCAACCGCTTTACGCACCACAAGATCAAAGTAATAAAGCATTTGAATAATTTATAAAACATCCGAAAAAGGTGAAACCAAGGTTCACATCAAAACATACTCAGTTTCACATAATAAAACACTTTAAAATAAAACACACAATATCATCACACCTAGAACATGTCTCGCACCTAGAAACCAACCCATAAAACATTTTATAAAATAACACACCCGTTTGCACACACAAAACATTACAGCTTTCAATTAAAAATTTTGTTCGCAACACTTAAACATGTTCACCACCTTTAAAAATATAATTCACACCCTAAAAAAATAGTTGATTAAACACTTCTATAAAATAACCCAAAGCAAGACCAAAATGAAAACACATAATTTCTAAAAGAAGATACAATTTCATCACACACGCATGCCAAAACAATTGTAAATCGCGTCTCACACCTTCTAAACACTCTTAAAACCCATTTTGAAACCATGCATACACCGCTTTAAAAAAACTATAAACCCAAAAGTCTACCTTTGAAAACAAGTGTTCCTCAAAATACTCCCAAAACACAATCTGCACCACATAAATAAATAAAATACATGGAAGATTAATAAAAAAACAAGAAAAAGAACGTAGACACATGTAGACGCGAACCAGGAACCGACTCAGGACCAGATAAAGACCTCAAGGGTCCGCAACTCAATTCTAAAAAAAATTCAGAACTCTATAGCAAGATAATTAAGCGCATAACAAAAATGAGAAACAAATTTTCAAACAAAAAGGAAGAGTGAAAACATTAGCGGAGCGACCTCGAGATAAAAATACGCGGATTCATCTTCCTCAGAGGGGAGCGAACCCAACAACGCCTTAACGAAAGGAAGAAAATCACTCCGTAGACTAAACGCATAACCTGGATACCGTGCAAAACGCGCCAAAATGAAACACGATATTAGGATGTAATGGATTTTCAGAATAACACCAAAAATAATAAAAATAAAACAATAATAATAAATAAGAAAAAAAAATACAAGGGAGAGCACCGGTGAGAGGGGAAGTCGAACCGGAGGGGGTCGGTTGCGCCAAACGGAGGGGCTGGGTCGGGAGAGAGGGGGCGACACGGGATGGGTAGATTAGGGTTCATTTTTTTCTTAATATTTATAACAGTAACAATAATAATAATAATAATAATAATAATAAAAATAGTAATAATAATAAAACATATACACATAAATAAATATATATATATACATATATATATATATATATAAACCTACTTATATAAACACAAATACATCTATACATATATATTTATAAACATATATATAACACATATAAACATATAAACATATATAAACCTATATATAACACATATAAACTTATATGAACCTGCACATAAACATATATACGCATAATAATATAACACTAAAACATATTTATTTGCGAACATATGTGTATATATATATATACACCTATAAATATAAATACACATACATTATATATATTACACACAATGTTAGAGAATAAACACATAAAACGTAGATACACATATAAATGTTCACATATATAAAAATATAAACATACATATACATATATCTACACACATAACATTAAAATGGGATGACCGTGCGGTATTCGCACGTCGTACGGTTTCCAAGCGGACTGCAAGCGGGCAGCACGTACCCAAGCGGATAGCACGTGCCCAAGCGAACTATACGTATGAAGCGTGCATTGTTAGCGCACCATCCCAAACCATAAACTCATCCCAACATTAAAAAAAATTAAACCGGGTCTCACCCGTACTTAAGCAAAACACCCGATGCCAAGTGAAATAAAATAATTAAAATGACTAAAAAACGAGTGTGACAATGGAACTTTTTCTTGTGGAGCAAGGTGAGAGGATTTCAAGGACACACATGGAGAAGGAAAAACAAGTCATCAAGGAATGGTGGGATGAGGTGGAGGATGCCTCCCCAATAAAACCAACTTACAGTCAGGTATTATCCCAAAGGAAAAAGTTTGTTGTCGATGGTGAAGGACTTCAGCATGTTCCTTCTAGGAAAGTGAGACCAAGAAAGGATTAGTCATATTTGAAGCCAACCAGGTTTACCAGGTCTCATGACCCTCTGGATTATGATTCTGACTGGGATAAGGACTATGACCCTTCCTATCAATGTGACTATGACTTTTGAGTTCTTTTTGGTTCTCCTTAGGTGCGAGGGCATGTAAGCTAGTATGACCCCGTCATCCCTACTGTTGTCTTTTATTTTCCTTCTCTTAATAATAAGTGCTATTCCCTAAACATTTGGTTATATGATAATATATTTTAAAAACATTTCATGAGGGAAATAATAATTAAAAAATTCAATGTGTCCCATAAAAATTTGAAACATTTAAATAATAATACCAGTGAAATAATAATATTTACAAAATAATAACATGTCATGAAGACACGAATAATCTTGAGATAAAAAATGAAATGTAAGTGTATACACATTGTAAAATAATATCGGTTCATAAGAAAACAAATGTCCCAATGATGTAAAATTGAGACAAAACTACATAACTCATTCGATATGATCTTAACCAAAAAACCCGATGAAAAATATATCATAAAATGGATATGTAAATAAACATAAAATAATAAATATAAATCATTGAATGATTTCATGGGAAGTATGTACACCACCCAAAATAAATGAGTATTGAACAAGTCATGTATCTCACAGAAATAAAAAGTAAGATGAAATTCTCCTACAACATTGTAATTAGTGTAATAGTATTCCATGTGATGGTATGAAAATTATATATATAAAATAATACCATAATATTATGGTAAACACTAAAAAAAGACATCATGGGTAGTATATACACCACATAGAAGAAACAAGTAGTGTGTGAGGCATATGTCACACAAATGTAAGGTTGAGATAAGAAACCCATCATTAGGTATGATTCCATCTAGTTGTGTTTGAAACTACTATATAGTGATTTTAAATACATTATTAACTTATAACAGAATCATAATAAAATTTATTATATGATATATGATTCATTTATGAATTTATATAAACAATTTGTTAACAATTCTATGTAAAAGATACATTTTAGGGAATAACTGTTTTATTTATCATACGTGTTTTGACTTTATTTTCATGATCATATTAAATATATGATGTTTTAATTACATTTATAATGTAACAAATATTTATATATCATATATATTTATAATATAAATATATATATAAGAGATATATATGAAATTGGATACACCGTTCATAGAGATGATAAATCATGCGTACATGTAAACACTATTTCCATTTTATTATCATACTATATAAAAGAAGGTAAATGACATATTTGTATATATATTATTAAATTTGAATTATTATTTCATATATTTATTATTTTTCACTGTATAAATTTTTTTAATCATTCTTCTAATAGTTATCATGAAAGATAAATCTCATCATGTTGTGGAGATGATAGACTGTATGTATGCATAGGAGATGATATAATTCCATTAATGACGAATTTGTAAGGAAGTGGATGTAATATATTTTGTTAATTAATCAATAAAATGTAATATTTTTTATTAATATCCATTATATCCATCATTATAGAGATCCAAATAATGTAGTGATAAAATTATTTTATACCACGATGTGGAGACAGTAAGCCGTACGTACACACACGTGGTACATTAATTTTTTTAGGAAGTATAAAAGGGGAGATATGGTTATTCAATAATCAAAATAAGATATAAAAATATTTTTTATACTAGGGTTATTACTTTATAATGAAATCAAAACAATAATAGGATGTAGAAGGAGGAATAATTTTGAAAGAGTCAGTAAGGATATTACCTCTTCTTCGATGACATCCTTGTAGATTTCCACTTAGGGACTCTAGAGTTTTTTAGAAGGAAATAACATATTTAATGTTACTGGGTAAACAGATAATGGAAATGGGTAGTGTTTTTTGGTGATATAAGGCACAATGTGGTGCTAAGTAGTGATTGAGGAGGATCTATATTATAATTGCGGTTTGGGCCACTTTAGGAAACTCCTTAAATATTAAATTAATATATTTTTATCAATACATAATTGATTAAAAATTCCTTATTAAAAGTATAATATGAAGAGGGGTCACAATAATATCTAATTTTTTTATTCTTTTTTTGGTCACAATTTTAACCTTATCTTTTTTACCCATAGAGAAACCCTTCACCTTTTACAATGACAATATGGCATTTTACACTTTAGGGATAATATACTTACTATAAAATGACAAAAGAATCCAAAATAGATCATTGATGAAATTTATAACTTTATTATAGTCAATAATAAAATTTAGAGGTTTTTATGAATTTTATATCATTTGATAAAATATTATTTATTATATAGTATCATTTATGTCTATTTTTAAGTTATTCCATATTTTTCTTTTAAAAAACATATCCTAAAAACCTGATATCATCAAACCAAAAATTATTATATAATATTAAATTGTCAAATATATCTATAAAAATCATTTATTTCATTAATTATTCTAAATATTATTTTTTTCTATATTTTTAATATAATTTTGTTGGAATATCTATTAAAGGAACTATTATTGAATCATCATTATACACGCCACTAATTGAATTAACTCATTTCTAAATATTAAAAATAAAATATAATGATGAATATAAAATTATTATATTTCACATTAATACTTATAGTCAAATTTTTCTTCTGTATAAACCTATATTAAAATTCATTTAATTATTAAAAATATTAGCATGATATTTTTTACTTATCATTAAATAAAATATTATAATTGACATATTCTTGAAAAATTAGATCAAAACGGAAATAGTTTCTTCCAAAGGATTATTTTGATTGAATAAAACATATGCAATTAAATTAAGACATATGTTATAGTAATTCAATAAAATGATAATATTATTCTTTCTTTTAATTACATGATTTACAATTAATCATGGTTAATAAAATTTACAAAAGATACTTTACAAAATGCCCACAAATTAAATAAATCTAAAGAAATAATTTTTAGCGCATAAATACTATTATTGAATACCATTTTCCATATTCTAAAAAAATTATTTTCAGTATTTTTTTTAAAAAAATTAATCTCATTGTAGGGATGATAAAATAGGTTATTAAAATTAAAATATGAAAATGATTGAAAAAATGTTATATGTAATTTCAATGTAAAATTAATTAAAGTGACCAAAATTTAATTAAATTATTATAATTTAATCTAATTACACATTGAAGACATTAAAAATATAATTTAACACTATAAATTATTTCAATGAAAAAGTGGTTTTCAAATATAATTTATTATTTTTTACTATTCATCATAACAAGAAACTAATCAGAAATATATAAAAAATAAAAGAAAAGTAAATTTTTTTATCCCACTTTCAAATAAAAAATTTATTTTTCCAATAAAAATATATAAAACTATTAGATGTTTTATTTAAAATTGGTTCTCTATTAAAAGATGATAAAAGTACCTTTTGAAAAAATATATTTTTTTGTGCATAAAATTTGATTGGATCTTATCTTATGCTTATAAAATCAATTTGATGAATATTGAAAATATGTTATTGAATATTTGGTATATACTTCAATTATTTCATTAAATAAATATATTTAATTTAATTTATTATGGAAAAATGAAATTGGGTGTATAAAAACATAAATATTTCCTTCATATTCAATTTTTATATATTTTTATGTCTAAGTTGTTGGTAATAAAGAAATTTATCTTAAAACCCCTATATTGACATAATTTAATTTATAATATTCATATTCTCTGATTGTATAGATAATTTATTATCTTATTTGAATAATCATGAAATAATTCATTGTAGAAACATAGTGTTGCATGTAATGATATCTAATCTGAAGATGCATATAGAGTAATATTATCATGGTGGTTTTCATAAAATAAAAAAAATTTGATTTTGTATTATAAAATATATAATTAGTGGTTTAAAAAATTACTAAAAGAACAATTTATTTCAAAAAAATATTTCAGAGAATTTTGGTGTTTTACAAGGGACTTTATATCCTTTGGGTAGTGAAGCACCTCGAACATAGACTTGAGCCAATTCAAGAGGGACATGTCAGCATCATGTGGTTTTGCTAGTATATGGGTGTCTTGAAGTTATAGAATCAATATTTTGAGGTACAATTCTTGTCAATTCACCCATTTTTAGTGCAATATTTGATACAGTTTCCTCAAACTCTTTATTATATTCCTAAATATTGAGTTTTTCGGACATATAGGTGAAGAATTTGTAGAGGGATATATTTATTGATACACCATTTGGTGTTCAGGTAGAAAATATCAGAAAATTTACTGAGTGTACACTTGAAGTTTGTGGGAACCATTTCCTATGGAAATTTATTATGTTGGAAATGTTGGATTTTGATCAAATCATGGGTAAGTATTTCCTAGTGTAGTAAAGGAACTATATTGACTATTACTGCAATAGGTCAATGTTCACCTCTCATGAGGGAGGATCTTATGTTTACCTTGTGTAATGGGATATTTGAGAAGACTATGAAGGTCCATCCTATCCATAGTTTCCCAAAATCATAGCCAAAATGCCTTGTCTTATCCTTGATGAGGTGGAGTAGACTAACATTTATTTCATTATTATAAGGCCCTAGCCTTAAACCTTACTTAATATTGAATTAAATGAATAATTCACATTGAGGATCTTTTCAGGTTTAGAGTTTTAGAGAATTAGAACATAACTATTACATCTTAAAAGATTACAAAGTAGACACTTCTACTAAGTTTCCATAAAATAAAAACTCTTAAAAAGAAAGATGTCTAGATTCCATGTTTTAGATAGCATGACATTCCCTTGATCCCATCCTTGACCTTATCCCACTTTAAGTCCTGTGAAAAACATTTCAAAAAACTTGGGGTGAGCATAAAAAGCTCAGTAAGGGATACACAAAGAATGAAAACTGTTAGTTTTTCAAAACAACAAATAAACCATGTATACATTATCAAAGTAATACTTTTCACCTTTATGAAGTAATAAAAACTCTTCACTGAATAAAGTATCATTACTTACCTTTTTGTAACCAAAGGATTACCATAAAACCCATATAAAGAACACATAACATATATAAAGGTAACTTGGGACATAAACATACTTAAGTGGAATAACCATACGGTCGACTTCCACACATATCACTTAATGGAATAGCCATACGGCCAATTTCCATACATACTTAATGGAATAGCCATACGGCCGACTTCCATACCCAATGCATTGGAGGTTATAACGTAACCACCCGTCCTGGTATTCATGGCACCACCCGTCATATGGTTTATAACGTAACCACCCGTTAAAATGTCCAAGTACCAATATAAAATCATAAAACATAAAACCAATATAAAGGAATGATACCATTTCCACATTTCAATCACAATATATCATAAATATGTTGACATAATAGAATCCTTTTTCAAAACCATTTTCAATAACAAAATACATAAAAGAGTATATGGTATTTATTTTATTCTAAAAGCATTACGGCTTATTGAGAAAGACAAAGACCAAATAATACTCGCGGTGGTGGAAAAGGTTGTTGTCACCGCGTACGTTAAAAAACATTCTTTTTTTGTTTAGTAAAACGCTTCGTAGAAAAAGATTCCTTTTGTATAAAAGTAAATGTCAAAGGGGTTTATACATTGTATAAATAATGTTGTGTATAAAACGAAATATGCCTCAATGAAAGGAGATTGAGACGAAGTCCCTTACAAAGATCATTTTTAAAATAAAATACATCTATTATGTGTATTCACTATAAGTACACATAAGGAAAGTACAAATACAAGATATGACATAATAATATCATGACATAATTTGAAAGTAGGATATTAACCCAAAGAATGGAAATTGGGTTAAGAAGTTCCCTTACCTCGGGTCCGACTTGACTCGATCGTTCTTTAACGTCCTGAATAATAAACTTGAGTTAATTTATACTTGATTAAAAACCTTTTCATGTTCATTATTCCTTTTATACCATGTTATGAACATCATGTAATCATTTAAGTTAATAATGTTCATTTTGTCGGTATTTGGTTCTTAAGTCAAAAATAGACCTCTTACACTTACATGTTGTTAATTTGGTCAAAGTTTCGTTATATCCAGAATGATATTAATGATTTGGATAACATATATATCATATATATCCAGAATATACATTTATTTATAATATTACATAATCATTTAGAGGAAAGAAATGAAATGCACCGTTCATGGAGACGGTAAGCCGTACGTACGCATGAACGCTACTTTCATTTCTTTGTTATATTAATGGAATTAAAACTAAATGAGAGGTATGTATATTTTAATTCCAGAATTATATTCATCATTTAGATATATCATTAATTATATATATCCATTATATACATGTACTTTTAATAGTACATTACATTTGGGGATAAGAAATGAAATGCACCGTTCATGGAGACGGTAAGCCGTACGGACGCATGAACGCTACTTTCATTTCTATCTCATACTTTAATGGAAAGAAATAATAATGATATAAAGGTATATTATAATTCCAGTATAACATCATATATAATAACTTTAAATCCATCCTTTACACGTCCCACATATGGCATTAACGAATCACATCACTTTGAGGGGGCGGTAGTCCGCACTTCCTTAAATGAAGATATCGTGTTTACCCATAATGGAAACCATAAAGGAATGCCCAAAATGAAAAATAAAGAATCTTAAAGAAAAATAAACATATTATTTATCATATATAAAAATAGTGACATCATAATGGCCACCTTTGATGGTGTTAAATGAGTATTGAACAATCATCGTTTCGGGAGGCAGAATTTCGCCATCCACGGAAACCGTATGTTCTTTAACCATTTGATGTAGTTGTGTGAGCGTATAGCTCAAATAAATATTATAACAACATCCTAGTATATTTAAGATACTGGTGTTGTTACAAAAGAAGTAAATAAAAAGAGTTTAGAGGGTTGGAGAACCAAAACAATACAAATGAACAAGAGAGAAAGAATTACCTTTAAAAGTGTAACTCCCTTTTGTTTTGAGCCTAAAGGCTTCCTTTGAAAGGATTCTGCCCAAAGGGAATCCTCTAGGATGAGTAGAGGGATGTGGAGAGAGTAATTGTGCAGGGGTTGGCCGAGACAAAGGCTTGAGAAGTGTGTGAAATGGGGTAGAGGTGGGGGCCTTTTATAAGAAGAGAGGAGGGGCACTTTTGGAAAGTA
The DNA here is from genome assembly GCA_963277665.1 of Viscum album. NCBI lineage: Eukaryota > Viridiplantae > Streptophyta > Magnoliopsida > Santalales > Viscaceae > Viscum > Viscum album. The sequence continues at coordinate 1,628,254,810 of OY728155.1, read as the reverse complement.
AATAAATATTACTTTATTTTAAAATGTGTTTCGGTTTTAAAAGGTCCCACATTGATATAATTCGTGGATAAGGTGATAAGACTTTGAAATCCACTCATCCAATAAGTTTTGGACATGTGTAGTTCATAGATTTTACATTATCTTTCCATTTTATTTAAATTGTCAAATAATGATGTCATCGCTGCATCATTATTATGTCATACATAATTTAATTTATTTAATGTCTAAAAATTATAAAAAAATACTATGATGTAGGAAATCTTTGTATCTTTCCAATGACTATTTATAATCAAAATTTTGACTTGTATAACCCCACTCAAAAATTATTTTAGAAAAATAATTTATGTTAGTGTCATTTTCACTTTAACATTAAATAAAAATATATTAATGTCATTTTCCAACTAAAGTGGCTCCATGGGGTCCCCAAGTTGGCCCATGGCTTTTCTTGGTCTTCCATGACTCACCCAATAGGTGTAGGACAAGTGTCATGGTGTTTTCACATTTTTATAATATCATTTTTACATTAAATTACACTAATTACCTCTAATCGCGATTAAGAACTTAATAAGTTACTATTCACCAATAAATTATTATAATCTCATTGAACCACATTTTACTTCTTAATGACAACCATGTATGTAGGATTTTTTAAATTCAAAACACAATGATGGAAAAATTTCATTTAAACGGAAAATCAGTCTTTATAAGTACCACTTAGTGGTTTCACTATTCATCAAAAATTGATGTTTTTCAGAAAATTACCAAAAATTCACCCTAAGATATATTTGATATTAAGAATTCAAAAATGAAGTCCATTTTACAAAATTCAAAACATATAAGTCAAATTAATTAATTTAATCATTAATTCCCGCTGTCATGACAAATAGCGTGTTATTGTGAAACAATAAGTATCAAAAGATTGACACCAGTTTAAGTCCAATTTCAAAGTGAAATTGATTCCAATGACCACCATTGAATTAACTGGTAAAAATATTTTCTAATTTCACTTTAAAACCAATTAAAATAATAATCTAATCATATAAATAATTTAGATTAAAAAGAGGTTTTGAATTAAAATACAACGTTTTACACTATTCATAAAAAAAATGAACTTTATCAAAAAGGTACCAAAAATTTACACAAAGTAAATTTTGATGTCCCGATTCTAAAGAAGAGTTATATTTGGTCCATAATAAAGTAAAAGAGTGATCAAAACTATATTTAATGATGGTTAACCATTAAAAGGTGATAAGTGAACCTTTAGTGAAAATTAGAGTATATATGCCCTAAAATTGAACTCTTTCCGTATTTTAAGCCTTTTTCTTTTATTGGGTAAATGTATAAACATTTAAAAACATATCTAATCATATTTTAGTTATTTCTATCCATTCCCGCCAGTACAACGGCTACTTGTTAACTAACATTTAAAATAATATTATTTTATTAATTGTGTGCAACGTAAGTTTTCAAAGAAACTCATCGTTGCATATCGAGTACACTATCGAACATAGCAACCCCATTAAAATAAAATTAATATTTAATTCGTAAATATTAATTAATATGAAAATTCTTTATTCTTTATTTACCTGGGATGTTACATCCTTCCCCCCTTTTGGGAATTGCGTCCTCGCAATTTTAAAATTGCGCTTGGAAACATCCTTGAAAGTCCCACATCGGAACAAGAGTCGGTAAAACAATCACTTTAAAAAAAAGAAAGATAAGCACAGAGGTCACCCGAGTTAACCCATACTAGGATTCCATGTAGAAAAACATGGACATGGAAGAAAAAGAAAAGGGTCATGTTCTTGAGGGAGAGTGATAGTAAACATGTCTAGGAGAAAGTTAACAATTAGAAAATCACAAACTTGTGATGGGTTAAACGGTATTCGATTCCCCAATAGGAAAACCTAATAGACAACATTTTTGTTTTAAGTTACTTTTTATTGAGGAAATTTATTTTTGATCTTAAGGAAACATATTTACTTATCATGTTTACTTTTAACTCTTTCTAGGTTTCTTACACAAACTCATAATAGCATACCTTGATCATGGCATCCACTCGGTTTCATCGTCATCTTGTTCACGTAGGTAGAAGTCCCATGCATTACAACAATGATTTAGAGATCCTTCAAAATCATTTGCTTCCTCCATCCAAATACACCTCGTACAACATGGGTCATATGGGTGTTCACAGAAAAACAGTGTTGGAAAATAATCATGTATGACGTATAATTTCAAAACATCTGATAAAACATGATTTCTAAAAAATTGTCGGACCGAAATAGAGTTGAAACTTTCTATTATTGGTCCTTTTAAAATACCATAAGTATATGATGTGAGACTATATTTTAAAAGCAAATATAAATAGGTTGCGCAAGGGTCCCCTTCCTCAGCACCATTTTGAAAATCATAATATGCTTCAAATTCTTGTGATAAGGTAAAATATTTGAAAATAACTTGATAATATTTACCTCTCTTGAAAACATGAGAATATTGTGAAAATAGTATTTTTCTAAAAACAACCCATGATCCACGATGATAACGAGGTATAGCGGAGGTGTTTGATATCTCAAACAAATGCTTGCAAGTGAGTTGTATGCTAGAAAAAGTTTCACAATCATCTGAAGATGACTTTGCAATAATTTTTGCAAGCATGTCATCAGGAAGAGATAGTAATGTCGTTTGAGATCCTCCTCCTTCCATTCGTAACCGACTTTACTTGACCTGAAAAAAAAAGTTTTAAAACAAGGATTTAACTGAAATAATAGTTATAGGGACTGATCATGTGCCTCACAAAAACTCCTAATCCCTAAATTTGTCTAAACCGACCTCTGATACCAACTATAAGGCCCCAGCCTTAAACCTTACTTAATATTGAATTAAATGAATAATTCACATTATGGATCTTTTCAGGTTTAGAGTTTTAGAGAATTAGAACATAACTATTACATCTTAAAAGATTACAAAGTAGACACTTCTACTAAGTTTCCATAAAATAAAAACTCTTAAAAAGAAAGATGTCTAGATTCCATGTTTTAGATAGCATGACATTCCCTTGATCCCATCCTTGACCTTATTCCACTTTAAGTCCTGTGAAAAACATTTCGAAAAACTTGGGGTGAGCATAAAAAGCTCAGTAAGGGATACACAAAGAATGAAAACTGTTAGTTTTTCAAAACAACAAATAAACCATGTATACATTATCAAAGTAATACTTTTCACCTTTATGAAGTAATAAAAACTCTTCACTGAATAAAGTATCATTACTTACCTTTTTGTAACCAAAGGATTACCATAAAACCCATATAAAGAACACATAACATATATAAAGGTAACTTGGGACATAAACATACTTAAGTGGAATAACCATACGGTCGACTTCCACACATATCACTTAATGGAATAGCCATACGGCCAATTTCCATACATACTTAATGGAATATCCATACGGCCGACTTCCATACCCAATGAATTAGAGGTTATAACGTAACCACCCATCCTGGTATTCACGGTACCACCCGTCATATGGTTTATAATGTAACCACCCTTTAAAATGTCCAAGTACCAATATAAAATCATAAAACATAAAACCAATATAAAGGAATGATACCATTTCCACATTTCAATCACAATATATCATAAATATGTTGACATAATAGAATCCTTTTTCAAAACCATTTTCAATAACAAAATACATAAAAGAGTATATGGTATTTATTTTATTCTAAAAACATTACGGCTTATTGAGAAAGCCAAAGACTAAATAATACTCGCGGCGGTGGAAAAGGTCGTTGTCACCGCGTACGTTAAAAAAACATTCTTTTTTGTCGTTTAGTAAAACGCTTCGTAGAAAAAGATTCCTTTTGTATAAAAGTAAATGTCAAAGGGGTTTATACACCGTATAAATAAAGTTGTGTATAAAACGAAATATGCCTCAATGAAAGGATATTGAGACGAAGTCCCTTACAAAGATCATTTTTAAAATAAAATAGTTCTATTATGTGTATTCACTATAAGTACACATAAAGAAATTACAAATACAAGATAGGACATAATAATATCATGACATAATTTGAATGTAGGAGATTAACCCAAAGAATGGAAATTGGGTTAAGAAGTTCCCTTACCTCGGGTCCGACTTGACTCGATCATTCATTAACATCCTGAATAATAAACTTGAGTTAATTTATACTTGATTAAAAACCTTTTCATGTTCATTATTCCTTTTATACCATGTTATGAACATCATGTAATCATTTAAGTTAATAATGTTCATTTTGTCGGTATTTGGTTCTTAAGTCAAAAATAGACCTCTTACACTTACATGTTGTTAATTTGGTCAAAGGTTCGTTATATCCAGAATGATATTAATGATTTGGATAACATATATATAATATATATCCAGCATATACATTTATTTATAATATTACATAATCATTTAGAGGTAAGAAAGGAAATGCACCGTTCATGGAGACGGTAAGCCGTACGTACGCATGAACGCTACTTTCATTTCTTTGTTATATTAATGGAATTAAAACTAAATGAGAGGTATGTATATTTTAATTCCAGAATTACATTCATCATTTAGATATATCATTAATTATATATATCCAACATATTCATGTACTTTTAATAGTACATTACATTTGGGGATAAGAAATGAAATGCACCGTTCATGGAGACGGTAAGCCGTACGGACGCATGAACGCTACTTTCATTTCTATCTCATAATTTAATGGAAAGAAATAATAATGATATAAAGGTATATTATAATTCCAGTATAACATCATATATAATAACTTTAAATCCATCCTTTACACGTCCCACATATGGCATTAACGAATCACATCACTTTGAGGGGGCGGTAGTCCGCACTTCCTTAAATGAAGATATCGTGTTTACCAATAATGGAAACCATAAAGGAATGCCCAAAATGAAAAATAAATAAGCTTAAAGAAACCTAAACATATTATTTATCATATATAAAAATAGTGACATCATAATGGCCACCTTTGAAGGTGTTAAATGAGTATTGAACAATCATCGTTTCGGGAGGCAGAATTTCGCCATCCACGGAAACCGTATGTTCTTTAACCATTTGATGTAGTTGTGTGAGAGTGTAGCTAAAATAAATCTTTTAACAACATCCTAGTATATTTAAGATACTTTTTTTGTTACAAAAGAAGTAAATAAAAAGAGTTTAGGGGGTTGGAGAAGCAAAACAAAACAAATGAACAAGAGAGAAAGAATTACCTTTAAAAGTGTAACTCCCTTTTGTTTTGAGCCTAAAAGATTCCTTTGTAAGGATTCTGCCCAAAGGGAATCTTCTAGGATGAGGAGAGGGATGTGGAGAGAGTAATTGGGCAGGGGTTGGCCGAGCCAAAGGCTTGAGAAGTGTGTGAAATGGGGTAGAGGTGGGGGCCTTTTATAAGAGGAGAGGAGGGGCACTTTTGGAAAGTAAATAAATATTACTTTATTTGAAAATGTGTTTCGGTTTTAAAAGGTCCCACATTGATATAATTCGTGTATAAGGTGGTAAGGCTTCGAAATCCACTCATCCAATAAGTTTTGGACATGTGTAGTTCATAGATTTTACATTATCTTTCCATTTTATTTAAATTGTCAAATAATGATGTCATCGCTGCATCATTATTATGTCATATATAATTTAATTTATTTAATGTCTAAAAATTATAAAAAAAATACTATGATGTATTAAATCTTTTTATCTTTCCAATGACTATTTATAATCAATATTTGGACTTGTATAACCCCACTCAAAAATTATTTTAGTAAAACAATTTATGTTAGTGTGATTTTCACTTTAACATTAAATAAAAATATATTAATGTCATTTTCCAACTAAAGTGGATCCATGGGGTCCCCAAGTTGGCCCATGTCTTGTCTTGGTCTGCCATGACTCACCCAATAGGTGTAGGACAAGTGTCATGGTGTTTTCACATTTTTATAATATCATTTTTACATTAAATTACACTAATTACCTCTAATCGCGATTAAGAACTTAATAAGTTACTATTCACCAAAAAATTATTATAATCTCATTGAACCAAATTTTACTTCTTAATGACAAACATGTATGTCATATTTTTGAAATTCAAAACACAATGATGGAAAAATTTCATTTAAACGGAAAATCAGTCTTTATAAGTACCACTTAGTGGTTTCACTATTCATCAAAAATTGAAGTTTTTTAGAAAATTACCAAAAATTCACCCTAAGCTATATTTGATATTAAGAATTAAAAAATGAAGTCCATTTTACAAAATTCATAATATATAAGTCAAATTAATTAATTTAACAATTAATTCCTGATGTCATGACAAATAGCGTGTTTTTGTGAAACAATAAGTATCAAAAGATTGACACCAGTTTAAGTCCAATTTCAAAGTGAAATTGATTCCAATGACCACCATTGAATTAACTGGTAAAAATATTTTCTAATTTCACTTTAAAACCAATTAAAATAATAATCTAATCATATAAATAATTTAGATTAAAAAGAGGTTTTGAATTAAAATACAACGTTTTACACTATTCATAAAAAAAATGAACTTTATCAGAAAGGTACCAAAAATTTACACAAAGTAAATATTGATGTCCTAATTCTAAAGAAGAGTTATATTTGGTCCATAATAAAGTAAAATAGTGATCAAAACTATATTTAATGACGGTTCACCATTAAAAGGTGATAAGTGAACCTTTAGTGAAAATTAGAGTATATATGCCCTAAAATTAAACTCTTTCCGTATTTTAAGCCTTTAACTTTTATTGGGTAAATTTATAAACATTTAAAAACATATATAATCATATTTTAGTTATTTCTATCCATTTCCGCTAGTACAATGGCTACTTGTTAACAGACATTTAAAATAATATTATTTTATTACTTGTGTGCAACGTAAGTTTTCAAAGAAACTCATCGTTGCGTATCGAGTACACTATCGAACATAGCAACCCCATTAAAATAAAATTAATATTTAATTCGTAAATATTAATTAATATAAAAATTCTTTATTCTTTATTTACCTGGGATGTTACAATTATATTGTTGATTAGTTGTAGGACCTGTTTCCTGATGACATCCTATAGATTCCACCCATGATAGATTTTGATTTCATGGAATATTTTCTACATAGGAAAGAACTATTTTCAATACCTCTATTTATAATGGAATCAAAATAACACCATGAACATAAAACATAGTTGGAGGAAATGGAGAAAAATGGGTTTCTTAGCCTATGTACGTTACCTTGGGGCACTCCAGTGTTTTTTTAATGAATTATGACATATCATTATGGTTGTGTTTTGATGATATGGAGATTAATTGGAAGAAGTTTAATAATTGATATGATTTTTCATGAACCTATTATCTTTTGGTCCAACTTAGGGGTGATTTTGTGTTCTCTATGAATTATTTGTGATCAAGGTATAACCCACTATGAGTGAGACCTTCTAATATACCATATACTACCTTTAGAAGTAAGTATGGTTTGTATGGTTTTCTTATGATTTTTTTCTAGTTGAAAAATATTTTAGTGTTGTTTATGGAGTTAATTAACCAAATCAGTCACCCATAGGTGGATAGTTTTTTAGTTTTATTGAGGGTAAAATAATGATGTACTTAAAGACTCATGATAATCCTGACAAACTTCTTGAAGTCATCTTGAATTCAAAATGGGAAGAGAGGATATATTATACTTTTTACAAGATTCATTTTTAATTGGAAATGTACATTTATTGGGCCACACAATCTCTATGGAAGTTGTGTGTGTGGACCCAGTGAATACGAATGCTACGGTATCTTCAGAGTAGCTAAAGATTGTTTTTTATGTTTAAATGTTTCTAGGATTTTGAGGCTATTTTTGAATGTTCAGTAAATTCATTTCCCATTTGGAATCCTCGTGATTTTTCTTTACTAATAAGGGAATCATGTATGAGTAGTTTGAGGAATTTTATAACATGTTCCAGGAGTTTAAGAAGTTGATAAAAATGCACTGATTTTGATCCTACCCAATTCAGGTAAGAAGTATACCACCATTTATGATGAGTTAGGTATTGGGTATGTGATATTCTTAATACAATATGTTCATATTGGGTAATATGGGTAATGACATTTTATGACACCGGAAAAACATTACTCAACACATGACTTTTATTTGGCCACAGTGATTCATCATTTAATGTATTTGTAGTGTACTTGTTGGGATAACAATTTACACCATATACTGATCCTAAGATCATTATGTACACCATCTCCTAGTGTGACATAAATAATCAAAAATAAAAACTGGTTGAATACATTAATTCCTTTGATTTTGAGTTAGAAAACAATCTATGATAGTTAAATAATGTTGTAGATAATTACATTTTGAAAACTCAAAATCTTTAGGTTTAGGAATCTAGTTTAGATTATTGGATTATGGAATTCTTTGATGACATAAATCTTGTGGTATAATAGGGGAAAGGATAAATGAACCTTGCATCCATTGCAGTTGATTCCATGCTTCTGATCCGGATCAAGGAGATAAAGAATGAGTATCCATAATGTTAGGCCTTTAGGTAATGTGATAATGGTAGGGATTCTATCATGACCTATCCCAGTGGGTCCCATGCCGCCACTCCCTAAACCTACCTCCAATAGGTAAGGGGCATATGACTAGCACTGATTATGAATATCAATAACATGGGAGGCATTGAATAAGTACTTATTTTCATAGACAAACCTTCATGCCCACAAATAATAAAATGTAATAACTACTAAGGAACAAAATGCAATCATAAAACTAAACCCAAAAATAAAGAAAAACATAATGCAATGTGCGGAATGAAAATTAGTCCAGAATACAAGGAAACCAAAAGAAAGAGTCTACAGACTAAAAAGTCGAAGCTATATGAAAAAATAGGTTATGGGACTGATTCTCTTAGCCATAGAAAGCCTCATCTTGAAGGTAATCTGACAAATCCTAGTCACGTCCTACTCGTTCTTGGCTCCATCAAAAAGTCAATCATCTGCAAAGGACACAACATGTGTGGGTGAAGCCCATGTAGGGGTGAGTATAATAATACTGAATAGAACACCACAAAACCATAATGTAATACACCAAGAAATGGTATAGTCATCTCTACACACAATACATCTACATAGCATATAGAAAGTTGAATATATCAAGATATACTCAAAAGCCAAACCCATAGTCAAGAGGTACGACACAACAGTCGCATACCCATGCTAGGGACTCAATTTGAAGATTTCCATGACACACTCATCCTAGATAACTCACTCCAAGGTTTAACTTTTCTGATAAGGTTTGTTCGAGAAGTATTGTTTGTCAATAAAATCTATGAGAGAGATAGACACACTGATAGATCAGAAGAAAGAACATCTTCACTCATTTTGGTAGAACTCACTCCTGAGTGGGGAAAGATCAAGATATGAGAATGAGGTTCACAACTAGAGAATTTTAATATACCACAACTCATCCAAATTCACATCGCAAGTATAGGATCATCATCCTTTAGGATTTTTCATGTTCATACCCGACTCTACCTAGGGTCAAGAATTGGAAGAGGATATCGTTTCAGGCCTCTCAGAGGTATTCTAACTCAATCAAGAATGACTTAGTGAATGGATCATACTCTTGTAGATGGAAATGATGCCTGATAATAAGTGGAAGAATAAGAGGGGGCACAAACTGAAACAAATCCTATCCAAGTAACGTTGTTCAAGAAGATCAATCCATACACAGAAAGGTACAAGGAATATTGATAGGTCACACACTGTGTCCTTTGACCACAGATACTGCCTACGTATAGTGGCTTGTGTCGAAGAGCATTTCATGTAGAAATAGATATACACAGCATGTAGTAATATGGCACATCATGTCCTACTATGTGGGGTTGATCCGTGAATGCTGGCCATGTTCCCATACAAGGCTTTAACTTGTGTCTTCCAACTCATGTACATGTACACTAGGTAACCCATATAACTGTCCTTTTCTCGTATTGTGGTCTAGTACAATCCATGTATTGCACCTCATCTTCGTGTATCGTATGGAATACATGTCATGTCATATATAAGGATCCACATGCCAAGTGATAGTTTTCACACATCGTTTCATCGCTTCTGGCATCGTGAAACCCTAGCCACCACTGAGCTAGAACCACGGGTCATGTTATTCAAAGAACACATTATCTTCTTCATGGTATTATTTAAATCATTGATCCTCCTCCCTAACTATGACTGAAATTTGATTCATCGATCCAGACATCTGATCCCCAAGAGACTCTAGGTTCAAGGATTTTCAGACACCTCAAGGCCAATTCTATTGGTTTTGGGCCTCTGATCGGACCTGAAAACATGTTTTGATCCAAACTCATGAAGAACACTCAAAGGAATATTTTTTCCGAACCATATCTATTCATTTGGATCCATCTTCATCTCACATCCACTAGGTCATCATGATGATGGATCTACTATTTTTGGTCATTTCATTGCAAAACGGGCATGCAACTATATATTGTTCATAACCCCACGAAGAATGCAAAGAACTCTAGGTAAAAATGGGAAGAATAAATATAAAAAAAATAGGAAATAACCATATATTTCATTTTTCATGGAGTTTTTCCACTCGCATTAAAAGGATCAAAGAGAGAAAATAAAATTAAATCAAACCAAATGTGGATTAATCTCCATAAATATACCCGATAAAGGACCCCCCCTACAAGAACAAATGATCATTGGGTCAACATGTTTGTGGATGATCTTTGTCCATGATTTTAATCCAAGAACATGGGAAAGAAGAATTGAAATAACAAACCCTTAATCCACCGTAAATGAAGAGGGATTGTGGTCGTCGGTGATGATTCGATCTTCTTGCACAATGGTCCACGTGTCGTCATTCTTCATCAGTTGTCGAGAATTATACAACGGTGGATCCTCTCCAAATCTCTAGAAGATTCCATGAATTTTTTGAGGGATATGATCCTATCCCTAGGATATTTCTTATTTTTAAAAATAATAATTCATCACTAAATTATAAAAACATTTAAAATAAAATGAATTATTACTTTATTAAATTTCCTTTAAAACATCCAAAACCTGACTTTTGTAGTCGAACTGTGTCAGTCTATTTTGGGCCTTTCTTATGGTAATTTCATTTCTCTAAATAGAACTGCGCCCATGGATTTATGATACAGGCACCCATTTAAATGTTATTAAACTTTTTTAGGAAAACCACTTATAGGTTCAATTTAAATTTTTTATTTATTTCAATCATTTATTTCAGGCACTCCGGGCCTCAGAATCGCACGCCATCACAATTCATGGTATTGAAATAATTCTATATAATATTTAAAAATAATAATTAGATAATTAATGACATTACATTATCCCAAACTTGGGTTTTTTTTCATCCCCAAAAATCCAAAACAAAATCCTACTCAAACAGATGTGTGTACTACCCACGAATCTATGCTTCCTGCTCATGAGTGATCTCCTAAGTGTTCTTCTTCTACCACCAGACATGCAATAAGGGAATTTATCTCACAATAAGGATATTCTCTTGTCAATTCACAATATCCAATGGGTAATTTGTGAAGGTCTCTCCATCATCGATGTCCTCCTCCCCCTAGTCGATGACGAATGATTGGTCATGCACATACATCCTCATATGTGACACATGGAAGACATTATTTACATGGTGAAACTACAGAGGTAGATCTAGATTGTAAAATACATCACCAACTATGTGAAGTATCTGAAAAAGGTCGATGAATCTTGTAGAAAACTTGGAGCCCCAGCCAAATCATCATATCTCTCAACGAGGTGAGGCCTGAACTATGACATGATCTTCCTCCTCAAACTCCAATGCTCGCCATTATCAACTAGCATAATAATTTTTCTAGATCAATGCAGTATTCATCCACTCTTGGATGATCTACACATTCTCAATGGTAGTTCGCACCAACAATTGTCCCTTGTGGGCTGACTCTTTGGGGTCGATCCATCAATGTGGTGAGTAGTAGGGTCACCCATATAAATACTCAAAAGGTTCCATATAGATGGTTGAGTGGTAGCTGTGGTTGCACACAAACTCCACTAGCGGTAGGTGGTCCTCCCAACTGTGAACAAAATCAAAGATTTCGGCCTGCAATATATAATCCTAAACCTTAATGGTTCCCTCTTTCTATCTATATTTCTTGGTATGGAATGTTGTGATCAAGAATATCTTGGTCCTAAATGACTCCTAGAATCCCTTACACAACCAGGATGTGAACTAATCATCGCAATCTACCACTATTGTCGAAGGGATTCCACAAAGAAAACTATTTCATGTATTTAAAGGCGTCTCAATCTTTCTACAAGACTTTTCTCCCTGATAGCTAGGAATTCGGCTGACTTAGTGAGTAGGTCAACGATCACAAAGATGGAATTATTTCCCCTATATTTTCATGGTAATACGATCATGAAGTCCATCTACATTCCATCCCACTTCCAGTATAGAATTTCCAGAGGTGAGATAACTTCGCTGGAACCTAGTAATTAGCCTTCACCAAATGGAATATAGGGAATCCATAAATAAACTCGAATACTGCCTTCTTCATACCTATCCATAAAAACAGAAATTGGAGGTCTCAGTACATTTTTTTCACAATAGGATATACCTCCAAAGAGGATATATGAAAATACCTTAGATCCTACTCTCGAAACTCCACTGGATCAACAATGCATCCTATGAAACAGAAGACATTATCAAAAACTTGAGAAACTAAATCAAGGTCTTCTCTAGTTGATACCTAAGCATGTAAGGTCTCGTAGTTGGAATCCCCTAGAGGTGCCTATCTAACTCATTATAAGATAAGATACATGACAACCATAAACTTTTGATAAGATTCATCATCTCCATACATGAATGATAAATATAGTGTGGCCAACTTCTTTGACACCTCACTCAGAAATTGTGAGCTCGATCTCCGACATTGAGAATCATCTAATACATTCCCCATACCATGTGTATAGATGATATCAAAGTTATAATTCTAGAGGAACTCCATCCATATACTCTACCTTGTATTTATATCCTTGTGCTAGAAGATATACTTGGGTATCATTTAGTAAGTGTAGATGATAAATCTTTTTCCCATCAGGTAGTGTTGCCACATCTTTAATCAAAATACTACCACTTCCAACTCAAGATCATGTATCATGTAGTTCTTCTCATGTGCTTTTAGATGGTTCAAACCATAATCAAACATCACCTATCTCGGCATCGTGACACAGCCAGGCTTGGTCCATGATGCATCGTAGAAAACTAAATAGTCAACAACCTCTTTTTGTAAAATCAAGATCGATGTTCTTGTCAAACACTACCTCAAATACTGGAAAGACAATAGGAAATTATCTATTAATATAAAAGGATTCCCCTTTAAGGTCATGGAATTCATCAGTATTGATATCTAGGACAAATCAAGGATAAATATATGGTATTATACTTCCATCCCAAGGAATCTCCTCACCTCTATCACACTACGGGGTGGATCCAATGCTAACATTGCCTCAACATTGTCTAGGTCCACTGCTACTCCATCTATCGAGATAACCATTATTATAATGTGGACAACATGTATCCAAAACTAACACTTCGATAGATTCCCATAATGTTGGGGCTAATAGATTATGTCTAGAACAATTTGTAGGTGTCTTTAATGCTCCACCTATGACTCTGAGTAAACTAAGATTTCATTGACGAAGATGACTACAAACACCTCTATGTACAAATGGATGATCTAGTTTATAAGTCCCATGAACAATTTTGGTGATTTTTCAATGCCAAAAGGAATAAAAAATTACTCATATGGACCATTGTAGTATATAAAATCCACCCTACGTGTATCCTCATTTAGTACTTGTAACTGGTGGTAACCTGGTCGAATGTCAACCTTAGAGAACCACTGTGACCCTCTTAGTGGATCTAAGAGGTCATCGATCCTTGGAATTTGATAATTGTTATTCAACATTACCAGGTTCAGGCATCAATAATCCCCTAAAAACCTCAAATTATAGTATGCCTTCATGGAAAACAAAACTATGGCTGACCATGGTGAAACATTCAGTCTTATGAATCCCTTATTTTGAAAATATTCCAACTTCACCCTCGGCATGCAAAGCTCTATTGGAAACGTATGATACATTGATGAGGACATCTGTGACATATTATGGTGTATGTAAATGCAGAAGTTGATTGCTTATCTGATGATGTAGTCCTAGAAAATTTTCTTGAAAGATATCTACATACCCTGCAACTACTACTGGGAACTAAAAGCTCGCAACATCTACGACTCTGATGGTAAAGCTAGAAAACTCATGATTGATTATCTGCATCCTCCAAAGCGTGACCCCATTCTATGATGCCTGGTTTTCCTTTTCACTGAAAAAAGAAAACCTTGTTCCATCACTGTAGACAAAATGAACTCTTCACTTAATGTATTCGATCTGGGAATGGAATGAAAATATCCAATCCGTACATATAATTATGTCGTCAGGACCTGACGCTTCAACCAAGAGGTTCTAACTAAAAATATCAACTCCAAGGATAGAAAGACACTATCGGAAATGATGTGTGATCATAGAGTCTCTTCTCGTAGGTGTCTCCAAGCATAAGGGTTGAGTCAATGACTAAGATAGAATCTACAGATTTAATAGAAGACATGTGGTGATGAAATAATGAGTAGTAGTGTCTATAGGTATGTTAGATTATGTATAAAAGAAGCCTATCATACCTTAGATCATCCATCGAGTGCCTAATTTGTATGCATTGACTGCATGTAGCTTCCCCACCCTTATTCCCCAACTCCCTAAGCATCATGCAGACCTCCCAGGTGTGGTAGTGGAAGTAGGTCAATGTATATTCAACATCATGGAGGCCTTCTTGATCCTCTTCCATGACTTCCACCTGGCATGTCTGCCTGATCCACTCTCTACCATTACCATGGTAGTGTATCCATCACCTCCATGTTAGTAGTTCGACGGGTTTGGAAATCACTCTTGAGATGTCCCCTAACATTTCATGAGTAACAGCTTCTCTCCATAGGATGGATGGATGCATATTGAGAGCTCTGGATCATAGATCCTCTATCATGGGTCCTCTAGTGATGTCTCCCACATCTTGATTCATGTGTCTGACGTCGACTCCCTGGTGATGATGTCTCTACACCCATTTTCATGTTTTTGATTGCCACTATCTATATTTTCACAGACAAGAATAACTTGACCAATGTATCATTCTCGATCACTCTGTCATAAGGCGAAATGCATAAAGGTAAATCACTAGATCAAATGTATGGTCATAGACATGGCTCGATGTTCTGATCTCTAATGTACTGATCCATGACAATATCCAATGAGTACATAGAAAGGTTGTTTTAACGTCGATGAATATTCAGCCACTACTAAAATCCCCTACTAGAGCTGAATAAGCTCCTAGATATGCACAACACTTAGGGTTACTAGAAAGAACTCCTACCTAATGAGTTTCTAGAACTCCATCCATGACAGAGTCTTCTTGTCGTGAGTCTGCATGGTCAAACTCTACCATCCCCCACCAAACCCTGATGAAAGATAACTTATAGGATTACCATATGCTCCGCTAGTGTCCTCACTAGATAGAAAATTTTGGTCACCACCTCGACCCAGTCTTCTGCTATTAGAGAGCCATTCTCGCCACAGAACCTCAGGGGTCTATGTCTCTGAAACTCATAGAGCAAGCTTAGCCTCCACTCCATATATGTAGGTACTATAGGTATCATGTGTAGCTCTATTGGTAGTGTTATAGCAGGTAAAACACTTGGAGGTAACTCTTTGGGAACTCATATCAGAAACGATGTCTCATCAGATAGGGGGGTCATCCTCATGATCGAATCATTGAATCCTAGTGGGTGTGTGTCGCGGAGGCATTCAGTAAGGAAACGAGATATACCATGGTTAAAGAGTATATCTAGATAGCTGAAAAATGACATGTATAAAAACACACCCCTATATGATTCATGTACCATTACTGTTTCCCTACAATTTTGTTTCATGTACCATGTTGAAAAACTGGTTATCAGAGTCACAGTGTATTGATATGTTGGTCGCATGCACCAAAACTAGTGTCTATGGAATAAAAGCTAATCCCAAAAAACATAAAATTGTTTCCCCAACACAATATCATAGTCTTTTGATCCTATGGTAGAATCCAGCACCTCTGATACCTCTTTGTATGGACTTGTCCTAGTGGTACATGTGTTGTGACTCCCCAAACCCACCTCCAATATGCCTGGGACTGGTGACTAGCACCGAGTAGGCATATCACAAACAAGGGAGGAATTTCCATCATAGATTTCCACACATTAACATCTACAAAGACAAATTATGAAATGAAAAAACCACTGTGGAAAAAATTCATGTATACAACTAAACCCAAACAACAAAGTACAACAGAATGAAAAGTGCAGAAAGTTCACTGGGCCAGAATACATTCCCACCAAAATAAAGTGTTTGCAAACCAAAACATCCAACCTATAAGAAAAAAAAGGTATTGGGAATTCTTATCATATCCAAATGCAGCCTCAGCCTATAGAGAAATTCAAAATTCATGGTCCTATCTGGGTCCTCCAAGGACTCCATCAAAAAATCTCTCATCTGCACAAGACACAACAGGTGTGGGAAAAGCCCGTGTAGGGGTTCGTATAAGAATTATTAGTAGGATTCATAAAAAACACAATGAAATAAAAAAAGAAATCGTATAATTATATCTACATAAAATATGCCTTTAAATCATATAGAAAATGGAAAATATCCATATATACTCAAAACCTGGACCCATAGACTAGTGGTAGGTCACAACGACTGCATACCCATGATAGGGATTCAATTCAAATATTTCCTTGAAGAACACGTCCAAGTGAACTCACTCCTCATTCTAATAACTCTAAAAAAGTCTTTTCAAGAAGTACTACTATTCATGTCAATCCATGATAAATATAGAAACACTAATAAATATGAAGATAGAACAAATTTAATCATTTTGGGAGAACACAATCCTATGTTGGGAAAGATCTCGATACACAGATGAGGATAACTACCAAGACCTCAAATTATACCAAGAGTCATCCAAATTCACCTACTATATAAAGGTTCTATGTCCTATATTAATTGTCACATCGATACTAGACTCTACATATGGTAAAGAATGGGTAGAAATCTCACTACAAGCCTCTCAGAGGGATTTTGACTATATCCAAAAAGTCCTGCTGAAGGGATCTTAATCCTATGGATGGAAATGATACCTGACGTTTAGGGGAAAAATAAAAGGGAGATCTAACCCATATGAAACATATCTAAGGAATGGTGGTCAATAGGACCAAGCCATGTATATAATGTTACATGGTGTGCATAAAAGTCACACACTGGGTCCTATGACAACGACTACTGCCCATGTACATCAGCCCATGTTGAATAGTATGTTGCATAGAAATAGATATAAATGGCATATAAAAATGTGACAAGTTGTGTCGTACTATCCAAGTGAAAATACATGTACACTATCCATGTTCACGTATAGGTCTTCAACCTGTGTCTTCCAACCCATGTACTGGTACATGGGGTATCCCACATAACCATCCTGGTATGGCCATGAGGTAGAGTACAAGTATTTTACACCAAATTTTTTTATTATATCATACCAGATACACTTCGAGTCCCATGTAAGGACATACACACCATGTGATATTTTCACCAGCAGTGTCCTCTCTTCCTGCATCAAGAAACCCTAGCCGCCCTTGAGCCGGACCCACATGCCATGTTCTTTGGAGAACCCAATGTGTTCTTCAAGATTTACAGAAATCATTGTTCTTCCTCTTGTGCCTCTGTTGAACATTGATCCATCAATCCGTCCATCTGATCACCATGAACATCGAGGTTTGAGGTCTCCCCGACACTGTAAAGCCGATTTTGTTTGTTTTAGGCATCTGATCGGCCCTAAAACAAGTTTCAACTCACTGTAAAAAATAACACTTGAAGGAATATTTATCTTGAACCATGATGAATCATTTGCCACCACCATCATCATACCTCCTCTAGGTCATAACAAATCAAAATAAATGATTTGGGATCATTGTGTTACGAAAAGGGATCCCAATGATCCTTTTTTCATAACCCAATGAAAATATGAAAAAACTGGGGCATAAGGGGGAATATGAAGTTCACACAATGAATTTATGAAGGAACCTCCATTATAATTTGTCACAGTAATTATCTACTCCCATTACAAGAATAAAATTCAATAGATAAAATTAAATCAAACCCAACAAGGATAAAACTCACCAAATAAATCCAATAATGTAACCTCCCATAAGAACAATCAATTTCTGTGTTAACATATTTATGGGATAATTTGTGTTCTTCATTTGAATACAAGAATGAAGGAAATAAGAATTGAAATTACAACACCTACCTCAATTGTTGATGAATATTGAGAGTGGTCATCCATTAGGATTCGATCTTGTCGCGCAATGATCTAGGAATCGTCGTTCGGCATAGTTCATCAAGATATCTCCTAGGGTGGCTCCTCTCCAATGATCTAGAGGAATCCAGGGTGTTTTCCGAGGTTATGATCATAACATTTGGCTCTTTCTCATTTAAAACAAAATAACACATCACTCTGTTTTGTAAATGATTAAAATAAAATATATTATTATTTTATTTTATTTCCTTTAAAAGTTTCAAAAAAACTTTTGCAGCTGACCCCCCTCAGTCGATGTTAGGCCCCACCTAAGGAAAAGTCACTTTTTTAATGATAAGATTCCATATGATTTCTGATCCGGGGACCCATTTAAATGTTATCAAATATTTTCAGTAAAAACCCCCACACACAATATGTAATTGATTAATTTATTTCAATCATTTATTCTGGAAACTACAGGCATAGGAATCTCATGATGTCACAAATACAGAACTCAAAATATTTCTATACAATATTTAAAAATAATACACTGATTATCTGAGACATTACAGAGACATGTCCTGGTTATACCATCATTGACTACTATATTTTTTATGTTCATGTCTGCATTGTTGTTCCAACATGTATGTTGGAGGAGTTAATGTGTGAGTTCCATGCTTTAAAATGGATGGTGCATCAATTATTAAATAAAATCTACTATGATCTCCACATATATTAGTTGTGTAAAATGATAAAGAATGATGTTTCTATTTTTTTGACTTTAGGCCACATTTTTCAGTAGGTGAAGGCCAAGAATTAGTGGCATAATGGGTTGTTACATACTTTTCCCATTTATAATTAGAAGATATATTATTTCAAAATAAAGTTTTTGGGTAATCTAATGATTCATCCGAATAATGATGTAATTTTGGTAGTTTTGGTGTATTGATCATAATGGAAAAATTTATACAGTTTCGAGAGACATTCATCATTGACTATTTGGGAAATTTATAAATTCAAGAGATAGTGAATTTTCACTGGGTTCCACAAAATATAGTTTATGATCATGATCTATGACTTACTTCACCCTTATATATATTTGATTATAGAAGGTTTTTTGAACCCATGTGTTTTTGAGTATATATTTCCACCCCAAGACAGATGGTCAATAAGAGAATACAATTCAGGTGATAGAGGAAATGTTGAGGGATGGTGTCCAATATTATGGTAGATATTGGGAGAAGAACATAGTGCTTGTTGAGTTCTCATATAAAAGAACTTATGATGTGATGATGAAGATGGAACCAAATGAGTCACTCTATAGGTGGTCTTGTATATCACTGTTATGTTGGATGGAGAAAGGGGGATTTGAGTTGTGGGGACTATGTCTCATGTAAGGGACTCAGAACATGTTCTGTTAATTTAGAAACATATGGGTATGGATTAAGGTATGAATAAGTAATATGTTGATCAACATCAATGAAATCATGAGTATATGGTGGGTGGTACTTTGTTCCATTAGTAATCATCTAGGTTAGTTCACCATTATTTTTAGAAATAATGTGTGTTGAAATCTAGGTACATCGGACCATTTGAGATTGTGGATCGAATTGGGCCATTGACATACATATTGGCTCTTACAGACTTGTATGGTGGAATACATAATTTTTTTCATATGTGAAAACATTAGAAGTATCACCCAAAACCATCTCATGTGATTGATGTTGATAATGTTGAGCTTGAAACTACTGCATCCTTTTATGAGTATTGTTTTGTATTGTGGATAGATGTGACAATGTCTTGAATGGAAAGAAGGTATCATCGGACTGATTGTTGTGGAAACATGGTAATAATCAGGAAGAGATATGGGAGATCGATAAAGATATATCTTTCCAGTTTCATTACCTCTTCACCTCAGAAGGTAATTTATTTTTGGGATACCTTCTCTCGAATGAACTGTTATATTGTGGGAATGTTGTATGATCTCGAACATCTTGTGAGATACGTTCTTGTTTAAATTAGGGTTTAAATACATTAAATGTGTTTAATAAAAGGATTACTAGGTGTCTGAGGAGGATTAAGGCTGTTCTCGGGGTTTAGGATGTGAATGAAGGGATATTAGGTCCATCCAATCCATACTTCATGGTTGGAACAAGATTAGTAGTATCAATGAAACCTAACCATGCTTGCTTGGATGATAGGTGTATTGTTTAAACAATCTATTCAAAGGGGGAGGAAAAAACCATGTGAGATTTTAAATATCAACCATGAATGGCCATATCAATTCTTTTTAACCTGTGTGGGCTCCCCAAGAAGTCATGAAACATGTCCCCCACTTAGACAAAGGGTTTCACACAATTCTAACACAGTTTGGCAAACAATGCGACTAAACTGTGTGCCGATTAAAAATTGTATATTTACCCTTTACTAACATGGGCCTTATGTATTATATCTTCTTATTCGATTGTGTTATTACTCTATTATCCCTATTGATTATCCAAATCAACCTAGACTTCCCAAGGATCAATCAACCTCATTTCGATGACATTTGGAGTGTCGCTGGTTACGAATCGAAGCTCTAGGTGAGTCTATCACTCCATGTCTTTCATTTTTCTAGATTTTGGATTTTGTAATTTTTTTTATTATTCTAAAACCTTGAATCACACCTTATCCATCAGATCATAGGATATGTATTTAAAGTTATTTTGGGTTCAAAACAAATGATAATATCAAGTGAGCATTTTTCATCGGAATCAATGTTGGTGGTCTCTAAGTAATGTTAAATTTTTTATGTGTATGTAATTTTTATTTGGTTTCATTGTGAATTCCATTTGTTTTACATGGTATATATGATAAAATTCTTGGGTAAATAATTTGTTGGTCCCCTCATGATCATCATTGGATGCGTTGTGGTTGATTTCACGAGGTGATATACAACCCATGTAGTGTTCTACTCCTTAAACATGGAAATTGAAATGATATGTATAAAATCAGGTGGTATTGATATAGATCCCAGGATGAATGTTTTTTATGTTAACTTCTGTCATGAAATAAAACTAATTATAGTTGTGGCATATTTTTTACATAGAATAATAGGTTTTTATGATATAATGTTAATGGTTAAAATGGATTGTGGCTTGTAAAAGGTAATTTTGTTGAATGTCTCAAGCATGTTAATGATAAATGGGTAAATTAGGCTGAGGAATATAAATGAGAATGAATAAATTGGATAAGGAATAATGATTGATTATTTTTTTAATTAACATTTGTTATACCTGATGAATGTGTTCAATGGTTATGGTATTTTTTGGTAAATTGGTAATGATTAACGAATAAAGTGTGCATGACTTGTTGGTATGTGGGTTATTTACAGCAGGTTCTACACCCATGGGTTAGATTTTACTGATGATCTAAACCCCACCCCTATAATGCACAAGTTAGAGAGTTGTACTGAGGCCATATACTATTAACAGTTTCATTTGTTAAAACTACATGGAATGAGGATCCGTGTTGTTTGTTAGATAATTATTTTTGAAATGTCATTCCTAGTGAGATACTGATCTTGATATATCGAAATATGAATATTAGTTGACTAATATAAGTTGTAGTGTAATTGGTTAAAATACCAATCCCATGTTGAAAATGAAAAACTGGTTAAGTGAACATTGTTAACTAATGGCACTTATTTTACTTTTTGGTTATCTTGTCATTAATTTAGTACATTAATACACTATCTATTTAGAATGGATATTTGTAGACACTGTGGGTGATGGCCTATAATGTTTTAGTCAAACCCTGCATGGTCTTCCAAGGGGTAACTGAGTAGATTTCATGGTTATAGGTCAGGACAAGTCCCATGTCCCTATGTTAGAAGTGTGATTGGGCATGGGTTGTTCAAGGTAGATGTATCTAGACTATGTTTAAGGACCCATTCTGGGGACTTCTTCAATAGACTTTATTTTTTATTTTAATAAACTTTTCATAGTCTAACATGACATAGCACATTTACTATTTTTTTGGGTATTATACCTAGTTTTTGGAAATGGTTGGTAAGGAATGTTTATTATTAAGTTTTTATTTCTACCAATATTTCATACCTTATCATATGTTTCATACTCTATTAAAGAGGGTACAATATTCCCACATGATCTATTAGACCCAATCTAGATGTCAGCAACCTCTAATGTATGGGTAGGCATACCTAAGGTCATATGGAGACCCAGATCAGGGAACTTGTTTAGTGGATTTTTGGTTGGGGATGTTACATGTGAAAACTTTTCCATGATTTATATTCGATATATATATCAATAGATGTGGGTAATAATGGAGGATATATGAAAATAATCCTTCTTCACATAGGTGTGGACATTATGAATTTATATATATGAAATTTAGACATTCCAAATCCCTTATTATCTTCATGGATAAAATGAATATAGCATTTACATATAAATTCATTATTTTATCTTACTATTTACTAATAATATTCTCATATGTTAAATGAGAATGGAAAAGTTTGAAAATCATTTAAGGATTGTGTTGAATACTTGGAGATAGAGGATGTTGTTATATATATATAGAATATTTGAATTCGGGAAAAACAATATTATTCTTAGGTCACATAATTGTTGGAAATTGTATATTAGTGGATCCTATAAATATTGAAGTTATTCTGTAACATCCTAGACAAATGACCTTTACCAAGATCTATAGTTCTCATAGATTGGAAAGATATAATTAGATATTTGTGGTAAATTAACCATGGGAATCTAATACAATGACCATGTTGAGATTAATTATACCCATGTTCCTTTAGATAGATTAATGTGAATAAAATTTGAAGGTGTCGATGTAATGGATGGTAAGTACACCTGTTCTAAAATTATCATATAGTAGTGATCAATTTGTAATATATAGCGACACACGAAATCATGGATGGGGATTTCATCACACATATAATGTCATGGTAATAGAATATTTCATATAATAAATAATGGTTCATGTTATAAATTACATGACTCATTATTTGGATTTGTAACTAATATATTTTTATTTAAAATATTATGGAATTTTCATTATTGTTAATGGTGTGATATATAAATACTTATCATAATAGAATGAAATATTAAATTACATGAATGGTGTTTAATATGATTGAATGGAGAAAAAATGGAGTTGATAATAGCCTATAATTTTACAGTACATTACAACGCTAAGAAGGAAAACAGGGTGGATGATGCTACATATAGAAAGGACTATGCTAGTTATTCCATGATTTTTATTAAAATATATCTGTTACGT
Source organism: Viscum album (assembly GCA_963277665.1). NCBI lineage: Eukaryota > Viridiplantae > Streptophyta > Magnoliopsida > Santalales > Viscaceae > Viscum > Viscum album. Next base: position 1,628,231,009 of record OY728155.1, on the reverse strand, counting down.
TTCAATTATCATATGATATAAATTTAAATCATGATATAATTCGATTAATACAATTTTTATCACATTACTATTCAACCATGCATCCATTTGAAGATTAAAGTTGTGTATAATGAGGATTTGGAAATTGAAAATATAGGTATGTATTATTTTGAAGTTTATCCTTGACTATGATTGAATGATAATTATGAGGAAATAAATTTAGTTCCCTTTAATGCCAAAATTTAAAAAATTTACATTGGATGAATTAAATAGCTCATCGTTATCTATTCGTCATGGAATTTCAATTATTCATAGGAATATATATGATCCTTTCACATGGGACAACAAGAAAATGGACATTATAGAGTTAGTATACTGATGCTAAGTATATTTGGAATTAAGGTTAAATGTTATAAGTCTAATGGGATGATTTAACCATTACTCATTCATATGTGGAAAAAGAAATACATCACCATAGTTTTCACTACATTACTCCAAAGGAGATCTAAAATCCATAACTTTATATGAGGTTTAATCAATTTCTGTATAAATTTAGTGCATTTCAATTCAATAAATAAGATATCAATTCTAAAAAAATCCCTTGATATAAATTAATGAAATGGAAATTTTTTATATATTACCACTCAAAATCATAGATAACAGATATTTGTGGTTTACCTATATGTTCAAGTAATTTATTTATAAAAAATTTACTAAAAACATGAATTTATTTATTATATATCCTCTCTAGATCTATGGTTAGTCTGTGAGGACCATTCAAACCAAAAATTGATTTTCTGAGAGTTTTATATATGAAATTTATGGTTTTTAGTGTTCATAAATAGGCTCTTATTGAATTTTTATATAAAAATAGCATTATCTTAATAATTCAACTGAATCTTATTGATTCCCTAAATTAGTGGAAGTGCATAACTATAATATATTATGATGTTTTGGGAATTATTATTTATATACATATTCTAGATAAATAAATTTTATAGAAAATTTATTTATTTATCTTCCCATTAGATGAGATTACAGTTGATAGAGAAGTTATTCCCACAATCAATTGAAAGTTATAGAGCATGATTTTCATGACATTTTATTCTTATGAATATTTCATTAGGCTAAATTTATTATATTTGGAATTAAGGGGAAGTGGATTCCTTGGTATATCAGTCCCTATGACATTATTTATCATATTAGGATGGAATATTATCACATGGCCCTTAAATAGAACCTCTTTGATGTTCGTGATATGTTTTCATATCTAATTTTAGGAATTAAATTACTCATCTTTCATAATGATTTGACTATGAAAATATAAATCATGATAACTATCTTTCATATTAATAAAAAATACTATATATTCTTAATTAAAGTGACAAAATTCAATAGAATATGACCACTCAACAAGTCAATGTTTTCTAGTGGAAACAAAACATTTAAAAGCTATATGGGAACCCAGGGACATAGTGAGTCATAATTATCTCTATTTTTAACCCTTATAATATAAGTATTTAGATTGTGTAATTATTATAATGGAGGTAGAATGTGACACCCTTATATTTTGGAACATTTCTTTTTAAAAAATATAATGTATTGGAAAAAATATATGATCCATGAAACACTAAACATAAGAGAATAGTGAATTATTAAAATATAAAATTAAAAAAATTAGTATATATCTTAATGAAACTAATAACATAAATTACTTTTAAAAATCATATTCACTAAATGAAAAATTAGAAAATTATTTTTGAACTATTTTTCTAAATTATGAATGTTTGTAAAATTAATTAATTTTGATGAATGATATCAATAACAATATATTACAAAATTAATTTATAATTTATGAAATCAACTAATAATATTTATTAAATGGTTATTTTATGATAAGAAATCCTAGTTAATAATACTTGGATAAATGGAAATGTATTTTTTAAAGATACTTATTTATTTATATATTAAAAATATAAAATCATATTTTTTATAAACGTATAAAAATGAATTATAAATCCCATAATTATTACATTTTCTGTGAACATGAATATGAAATCATTTGAAGGAGAAAGTTGATATTTGTTTTAGAAAATATAATTTTTATATATTCAATTTATTTTGGTTTAAAAAAATAAATTAATCAATATTAATTATTTATTTTAGTAAAATATTTTTATTATTTATCAAATAAAATTAATTGACATTCATTTAATTGTTTTATAAGGAAATTAATGAGAATAAAACCATTTTTATGTAGAACAATACATTTAAAAAAAACATATATATGTTCTGTGTGAAGGTATTAGAATTATAATATAACAACTTTTGATTGTGAATATAATAAAAAAATTCTATATTTGGAATCATATTTCCCAAATTATATTTGTATTTTAATTAATTTTTTTGTCAAAAACAAAATTTTCATTGTAAAAAAGTTATTTTAATATAGTAATGATTAAAATGGGTTAAAAGATGATAAACTAAGTGATAAGTGTTATAATATCACAGTAACCCAAATATTTATCAAATTGGATGATTTAATTTGTACATACACGCAATTTATAATTTATATAGGATATATTTGAGACCACATTCCCCTAATATTGACTAAATGTAATTTTAATGTTGTTAGTATTTACCTAGAGGTTACACCATCACTTATAACAGGGAACCTACACAACTCACTTTCTCAAAAAAATTTATCATTTTATATTGAATAGGATCTACCAAAATCAAATAAAAACTATCCAACACAATTCATATTGTTTTTTTCACCAATGGAAAAAACAAAAAAGTATTTATATGTACTTCAATGGATGATACCCCAAGAGGTGTTCTATGTTTTATATGAATTCTTTGGAATATATTTGAAATATTAAATCATTAAATATATTAAAACCTTATTAACATAATTAAATAATCCTATTTAATAAAAGATAATGTTATTATTATTATTTAAAAACTATTTTATATCTCCCTTCTATCCAATAGAAAATTATAACATTGATTATGTTACATGTAGGAAACCACATAAATGTAGCGATATATTTTGTTACTATTATTATATAGAATTATTTAGTTAATATATATTAAATTTTTCATAATATATATTTTGAAGAAAAAATTTTATTTACCCTATATTATTTCAATCTATTGAAAAATTAAAACATGACTAGTGAATTTGTTCGGACTTCTGCCTCTATGAAGTGATGTAATTTAATCATAACAATTACCTTAAATATATGGTTATAAATGTGTGTATATAGGATAAATAATATATATATGAAATTATTAATATTATTGGGGTGATAAAAACAAGAGCAGAACGTAAGGATTGTAATCTCCAAAATAAAGCATATTTGGAAAATATTGTAATTAAACAAAAAATATTGAAATTATTGAAGAATTTAAAAAAAATAAATACATTAAAATTTATATACATATTATATATATTAATAAAAGTAATATTATGGTCCTAGAATTGATTTATAACATGATTAATGTTATTATATATGGAGTTAGAGTGTGTTTGAAGCATGCTGACACTTGTGGTATCAGTTTATTTACAATCTCACTTTTAATCTTGATTGATAATGTATCAATTTACAGAATGGGAAATTATATTTTATTTATATTAAAAAACTAGTAATATTTCCTTGTAACATGGTTAATTTTGTAATTTTAAATTATTATTTCCATTTTAAACATTTAGTTACTCACAAATATAGAAATTTCATCTTGAGAAATGAAAAACATAGTTATCCTTTGTAGAGAGGAATCCTTCTCTTCCTTATCCACATTCAAAATAATTATTTTATAGAAGTTATAAAATAATATTATATTATTGGTAAAGGTACTCTTATACTATATTTTATATTATTTTCTAATTATTTTGATGTTGTTTTCAAAAAAAAATCTATATGACTCACTTTTTACTTTTTACAATTGTTAGAAAAGAATATATCCTTACATTTACTACTTTACCATTTTGTATGTCAATTATTAATGTTAATAATTATAAATAATTATTTACCTATTTATATTTTTTTTCAATAAATTATTACTCCAATAATTATATGAATTTTTTATTATTCTATATAATTAATAGCATATTTTTTTATTTTTCATATCATTTATTTAATATTTTTATAAAATTAGTTGTCATCTATTCCAGTATTCATTAAGGATTGATATTATATAATGCGGATAATATATTATTGTACATTCTATTTTTTTTATCTATATGTATTGTGATGATGATTTATTAATTTTGTTTCATGAATCAATTTTATTTCTCATGTGTTAATTAATCATTAGGGGAATGGTGCATAATGTTATGTTCGTGTGGAATATATATGAATGTTTTTTTATATTATGGTTTAGTTTTTTTATACCTCTAATTTAGCATCTATTGGTACATATCTCATTAACTAGAAGAGAAAATATGTTATTACTCCAATACCAAAAGGATACATAAGTTGTTTTACCAAGATGAAGAGTGTACATGGGATGATTTACCAAGACCAATAGGTTACACATGTGATTAAGTCAATACCAATAGGGTTAACTATGAATTATTATTTCCATGAAAAATATTATACCAAACTATTTTGACACATAATTATTCCTTATAATTACGATATGATATCAAGGCTCATGATTTATTATTGATAAAATCGAGTTTTCCTTACTGATGCATTTTTTAACAAACTTAATCATTATTCACTTTTTATGGATTATGAATTGTTGTTTATATTTTAATATATTTTGATAATTTTCTAATATACCTAATCTTATATTATAATCACATAAGATTATAAATTAATATATGTCATGTTTACCCTTACCAAGCATCTGAGATCACTCTTTCTTATGTTTTAATTTCTATAAATTATGATGAATTGTTTTATAATTTTAATTCCTAAGAAGGATACCATGTTAATTGAACTATGTAGTAGATATTTAATATCATTCATAAATTAATTGATTATGAATCCAGTATGTTGAGAAAATAAACCTATATAAATCTTTAGTATTTAATATTATGATATTTATTGAATATTCATATCACATTATGTAAAACTAATGAACGTGATTCTTGGGTCACCTCATAGAAGAGGATTCCTAGAAATATTTTTTTCCAATTTCATGTATGATTTTTACTATGTGTGTGAAGGGATTAACATTACATGATCTATTTTTTCCCAAAATGGAGTTTTTAGTGAATTCTTTCTTCTCTCTTTTATTTATTTCTGTCATTTTTTTAGACAGCATTGAATATGATAAAATGAATGTATGTTTTTTAAATCAACATTGAAACAAATGAATAAATTTATGACGGCTGGACAATGGTTTATGTCTTGTATGTGTGGTAGGTAACATGTTATATTGACCAAGATGAGCTTGGATCATGATTTTAGGTTAGACGAATTTAAATCCTCAATTATTGGGTTGAATGGTTGGGATAAATGTTGAGTGAAGTGATGTTCCATATCTAGTGTTTGGTTTATTGTGTGGAGTTTGTGTATCATGAAGTGTTCTATTTATGGATAGTATAACAATTTCAATGTTTGTAGTGTGGGGAATTAATAATAATATTTTAATATATTTCATAGTGTTCCTAGGTTTTTTTGTTTTATTTTGGTTGGAATAATTATCATATTCTAGTTGATACTTTGATATGATTGGGTGATTTTTGATTTTTAGTCTTGGAGTTATATTTTTCTAAGTAAATTATCTCATTCCATTCAAGATAAATTCAATATTTTATGTGATCATCAGAATATAATTTCGTAGTGTAATTTATTGTTCTATTTGAGTAATGTTTTCACAAAATGTATTTGATTAATATTGTTCATTTTTTAATTAAAATTTAAATATTTCCCAAGGGAGTCACGTATCATATTAAAGTGTTTGTTATGTGGTTTCATTATTTGAAAATATAAAACTTTTTTATATGATAATTAGTTCATTTTCTAAATCTATTTTATAATGTTATTTTAATGTATTAATTGATAAATGGGCTTCATGAAATTATATATTTGTTTTGGGAGTGATTGGTATTGTCCCATTTGATTCTTTTTAGATTATTCCATCATTAGATAAATAACTATGTTAGAGTTCACTTGATTTTTTATTAGGTTTTATGGAATTTAATTTTGTTGTTGGGATGCTACTGTAGTATGATTTTTGATTAATGGTTGGGATGTGTGTACCTAGTGGTTACCATTAAGTGTAATGATTCATGATGATTAAGAGGTCATTCTGGATTGGCCCATCCATGGATAATGTTCATGTTTATGTTATTGAAACCACATTAAAATTATTTTAATTTTTGTACCTTAGATTGTTATCATGTACCTATTGAGTTAATGCCTCTATTTGGGTAGATTCATTGAGTGGGTGGGTGGTAATTCATTGGTTAATTATAGGTTCAGTTATGATTCTAATAGTTAAGTATCATTTTAGGGTTTTTAAATTGTAATTTTCTAGACCTTAGTAGACTATTTCATTGATAAACATTGGAATAGAGACATGTAGATTCTGTTTAGATACATTTATAAGGTTATAATTGAGTTGTATCAATTTATATCTTCATAATTTTATAGTGTTATTTTTCGTTGTCGATGTGACATGGCCTGTTTTGGACCATTAGGCATAGTGAGATAACATTTTGAAGCTCCTGATTAGGAGATTGGTTTTTTTGGGATAGGGGTGACATAGAGTCTAAAACAATCATTGTGTAGGGAATTTAGAACAAACCAAACATTACATACATTGATATTAGTAAAACATTAGCAAATATTCATTATAAAATATAAAAAATCCAAGATAGGACCATATAGGTATAGTGTTTTTATAAACTTGTAAATATAAATAATTTTTACAAAATACATATTCATTGTCTCTAACTTATTTTATCATAACTATACCCCTTTTGGACATATCGTACTTAATTCCTTTATTCTTGACCTATGGAAAAGAAGAAAATGAAAGGGTGATCTCAGATGCTCAGAAATAAAAAATAAGGGATATACCAATCATATCATAACAATAATATATATAGACATAACATTTGAAAATGTTATCCTTTATATGAAAGATCCTGAAATAATTACATGGGATTAATAATAAAAGTTATAATAATGAATGATTCTAATTCCAAAAGACAATCATAAGGCTTGAAATTTTTTGGTATACACATAATCATATAAAATAATTTCATAATAGTCAAGGGTCATTGTCATGACCATCATAGCGGAAAATGTCCATTTTTGAAGTGAGTTCACTCCTTGTTCCAACCCCATACTATTGAACCGAGATCAATTCTCATTCTATCCATATCTATCTCATGAGATAAAAATCATTACCCAATGAATTGGAGGGAGTTATAGTTCCCACCCATCTCATAATGAAATCCTTATTATGTGTTCCACAACAACATAAATCTTTTATTATAACATAAGGAATAAAATGAGTTTTGTTACACACCATAACATAATCCAAGTAAAAGAAATGGATTTCATAAATAGTATTTGATCATAAACATAATCATACCATATGAACAACAAAAATATTATACTTGAAATTTATCCTTATTAATGAATTCCATCTTAAATGCAAAATAATTTTGATATAACACATGAAATTAATTATTGAGTAAAATATACTTTATTATTTGAAAATGGTTTCTTTTTTCATAATGAAATGTAATTTTAAAATAAAAATAATTATTTGAAAATAATACTCAAATCATGTAAATTGTGCTTCATGGAAATAAGAAGTTTTGAAAACATAAAAATCCATTCATGTTGTATAATATAAAACAATCTCCTTTTACATATACCAGAAATTTAAAAAGTCCCTCATATCAAAAACAAAAAAAATAATCCTTTCATACCATTCAATAAAAATTCACAAATTGGTAAAATTTAATCTAAACAATTTTATAAGAATATATTGATTACATTGTAATACATAATTTTGAAACATGGATATGGATTTTAAATATACGATAGTAAATACTTACGTACAAAGAATATTATATAATAATGAGATGGGGAAATTTTCTTTTTTCCTTAGGTCTAATTTAAATTTTATCTATATAATCCTCTTATTTAATGATTAAAATAATTTATTAAATGATTTCATAATAGTATTCATTTTTATCATATTATAAGTGATCATATTATCATTTTTCTGTTTGTAACATTATTACTCATCCATTAGGTGTAAACTTTATTATTTTCACATGAATGTTTCATCAGATTATTTATTATTCCTATTCACAAGTTATAGTAATATCATTTAAATAATTATATTAGTATTATTATATAATATTTATTATATCCATTCATTTATGTAGTTATTATTTAATGAAAATAATGTAGAATTAATCACATCCCATCATGGAGATGGTAGGCCATATGTACACATGACCAATGATATAATTCCTATACTTTTTGAATGGTATTGAAGTGGATCATGTAAAATATTTCATAATAAATTTCATGTTAGAATATTGAATTTTAGTTATTATTTCTATCATTATACCCTTCCAAATATGGTGTTGGTGATAAACAGATTACACCACATTATGGATAGGGTAGTCCGTAAGTACGCACAGAAGGTGGGTTTTTTTGTAGGATGGATAGAATATGTGATATGGTTGTTTAAAATTAATAATAACATATTATTATATAATTTATACTTTAGTTGTTACTTTATAATGAAACTAGTAATGTTGATGATGTAGATAAATAAATAAGATTGAAAGAATCTATAGAGGAGATTATCGCTTCTTCGATGTGCTCCCTCTAAATCTCCTTTTAAAGCAGTAGAGTTAATCTTCGAAGAAGACCATAACCTATTGAATGTTACTTGGGAAAATTATAATGGAAAATAGCAGGGTATATATAATTTTAAAGGCTCAATGAGTTGTAATGACATGAGTCAGGATGTTCCCTTTTGTAATTGAGGTGAAGGACATTTTTTGATATTAAAAAAATATTAATTTACAATAAACTCAAACCACATAAAAAACACAAAAACAAAAGACCAAATATAAATGATTAGATGATGTAACATTTTATTCTTATAAACCAATAAATTTTTCCCAGGTATTTTTGTCAATTTAAACCTGATCATTTTTATTCACACTTACTTATTCATTTTACATTTTATCTAGGGTAACACATATTTCAATTTTAAAAGGTTGGAATATTTAATTTTTTGTAGTCAATTAGATCATAAATAAATATTTTCAAACGATTTTTAAACTATCATAATTATTCTATATTTTTAGAAAATGTTTTATGATTTTTAAAAATTCTAATAATAGAGTATTTTGATAAACAATCAATAGTATCAATTTTCATACAAGTCAATTAATTGTTTTCTAAAAATATTAAGATACAATTTAACGACAAACCAAATATTTTAATATATTATTTCGAGGAGAAGTTAATTTAAAAAATTCATTAGGCAAATTAATTAACAAAAATTATATTTATTTTAAGATTTTTAATCTCATTTATTTTATATTTTCCTTAATAAAATTACTACAAAAAATAGTTTGGGGTTATTATTTAATACAGTTATTTGTTGAATAATAATTAAAAATAAAATACTAGGATGTATATAAATCTACTAGATTTCATAAGAATACTTTTAGTCTAAATTATATTTTGTAAAATCTATAATTATAAAATGTGATACTTTTTTAAACATGAATGGTACAATTTTATCATCAATATAAATAAAATATTATAAGTGTCATAATATATTATATAAATGTCCAAATGGGTAATAAATTTACAAGTGGAGGGTTATGGTTGAGATATACTGGATCAATAAGATTTGGTCAAGTGTTTGGGTATTTTATTGGTTATTTTCATTTTAATAATAATTATTTTATTCATTTATCATCAATTAAACAATTTTTTTTTCATTTTTTATGTACTAGTGTTTAATGTAATTATTTATTTTGTAAAAGTTATAAATAAATTACCATGATAAATAAAAAAATTATATTTCAAATGAGAATTTATAATATAATTTCTTTTATGTATACACTTATATTAAAAAATAATTACATATTAAAATTTGAGTGAAGCATATTTAACATTTCTTTAGATAAAACAATTTAAATGCTTTAATCTCATCCCAATGGCTTCTATATGACACTATTTCGACCCAAGGATAATTTATGTAAAAACAATATCAACCAATAATATTAGGAAAAATGTTAGGGTAATTTCATAATATTTTTTACCCTTAATTAGCTAATTTACATTGTCACTATATTATAAAAAATTATTGATCTTGCTATTCATATTTCCCAAAAATAAAAGTAATATATTTACATAATTTGGACTTAAAATTATAAAATATGGAATCCATTTTTCAAAATTCATTTTATATAAGATTCATTATTTAATTTTAAATTTATCATGTTTTCAGAAATAGAGAACAAATTTTAAAAGATAAAACATTAGAAAAGATTGAAATGTTTTTCAAATCTGAATTCAATGTAAAAATAATTCCAATATCCCACATTATAATAGATGGTAAAACTATAGTATATTTATTAATTAAAAATATTCAATAATGTAATTTAACCATACAAATTATTTTGATAAAAAAATTTGTTTTCAATTAACTTTTTTTATATTATTTACATTCATAAAAACATGACAATTATCATGAAAATATAAAAAATACATAAAAAGTAACTTTTTATTTATCGCATCCAAAGAATACTTCTGTGTTTTCTTATAAAAATTATTATAGTATTTGAATTTTACATTAAAAGGGGTTCTCTGTAACACCCCGAGCTTCCACAATACGCTTCTCATTCAATAATGCAATAGCTTGCATTGTACGCAACTTCGAGTTCTAAAACACCGCGACTAATCAAAGTAGCCGTTATGAATAGTAATAACCACTTTTTAAAATTATAGAAATTTTATATTTCAAAATGGAATTCATTTTTGTATTCCTAATATTGAAATTACCCTATGTTGAATTTTTTGTAATTTTCTGAGAACTTCCAAATTTTTATGAATAGAGAAAAATACTTAAAACAACTTTTTTAATCAAAATAATTTATAGTGATAAGTTATACTATTGAGTGATTTTAAAGTATAATTAGAATATATTTTTACCATTTTATCCAATGGTGTTCATTAGAATTAATTTCACTTTGAAATTGGACATAAACAATTGCCAACCTTTTGATATAAATTGTTTCTTAAAAACACGCTATTTGTTGTGATAGCGGGAATTAATTATAAAATTAATTAATGAAACTTATATGTTTGGAAATTTTTAAAATAGACATCATTTTTTGAAATCGGAATATCAAATATAGCTTAGGGTGAATTTTTGGGATTTTTCTGAAAAACTTCAATTTTTGATGAATAGTGAAACCACTAAGTGGTACTTATAAAAACTGATTTTTCGTTTAAATGAAATTTTACCACTTCTGTGTTCTGAATTTCAAAAATCCGACATACATGGTTGTCATTAAGAAGTAAAATGTTCTTCAATGAGATTAAAATAATTTTTTGGTGAATAGTAACTTTTAAGTTCTTAATCGCGATTAGAGGTAATTAGTGTAGTTTAAGGTAAAAATAATGTTTTAATAATATGAGATGAGCTTGACACATGTTCTACCCTCATGTTATGTGCCATGGCCGACCAAGACAATCCATGGGTCAACTTTGGGACCCCATGGAGCCACTTTAGTTAGAAAATGACATAAATACCTTTTATTTGATGTTAAAGTAAAAAATGACACAAACATGAAATGTTTTACTAAAACAATTTTTACATGGGGTTATACAAGTCATATTTTTGACTATAAATAGTCATTGTAAAGATAAAATTATTTACTACATCATAGTATTTGTTTTATAATTTTTAGACATTAAATAAATTAAATTATTTATGACATCATTATGATGCAGCGATGACCTCATTATTTAACGATTTAAATAAAATGAAACGATAATGTACAATCCAAGGCTTACACTTGTCCAAAGAATATTGGATGGGTATATTTCGAACCCTTATCACCTTATACACGAATTATATAAGTGTGAGACCTTTAGAATCCGAAAATCATTGTATAATAATGTAACATTCCCTTACTTTCCAAGAGTTCCCCTCCTCTCCTCTTATAAAAGGCCCCCACCTCTACCACCTCATTCACACTTTCAAGCCATTTGGATCGGACAACCTCTGCCCAAATACCCTCCCCACTTCCCTCCCTTACTCTTAGAAGCATCACTTTGGGCAGAATTCTTCCCAAGGAAGACTTTGGCTCAAATCAAAAAGAGTTACCCGATTTTTAGGTAATGTCTTCTCTAATGTTGATTTGTTTTATTTAGCTTCTCCAACCCATTAAACTATTTTTATTCATTTCTTTTTTAACAACAACAGTATCCTAAATATACTAGGACGTTTTTATAAGAAGGATTCAGGCTACAATTACACACACCTACATCTAATGGTTAAAGAACATACGGTTTCTGTGGATGGCGAATTTCCGCCTCACGAAACGATGATTGTTCAACACTCATATAACACCTTCAAAGGTGGCCATTAAGATGTAACTATATTTATATAGGATATATAATATGTTTATGTTATACTTATGCTTCTGTATTTCTCATTTATGGCATACCTTATGATTTCCATTATGGGTAAACGCGATAATTTCATTTTAGGAAGTGCGGACTACCGCCCCCTCAAAGTGATGTGAATCGTTAATGCCATATGTGGGATGTATAAAGGATGGAGTAAATGATATTATATACGATATTATACTGGAACTATATTATACCTTTATATAATTATGATTTCATTCCATTAAATATGAAATGGAAATGAAAGTAGTGTTCATGCGTACGTACGGCTTACCATCTCCATGAACGGTGCATTTCATTTTTACCTCTAAATGTTATGTAATAATATAAATGCATGTATATACAGGATATATATGAGATATATGATATTTATATCATGAATATAATTCTGGATATAATGGATATATCACCACATGAACAACTTTTAATTATAAGAATGTTATTTTTGACTCAAGTACCTAAGATCGACAAAATGACCGTTATAAACTTAAATAATTACATAATGTTCATAACATGGTAATAAGGGATATATAAGGAATAATGAACATAAAAAATGTTCTTAAGTAAATAGGAATTAACTCTAGTTTATTATTCAGGAGGTTAAAAAACAGTCGAGTTAGGACAGGACGCAAGGTAAGGGAACTTCTTAACCCAACTTCCATTCTTTGGGTTAATCTCTTACTTTCAAATTATGTCATGATGTTATTATGTCCTATTTTGTATTTTTACTTTCTTTATGTGTACCTATAGTGAATACACATAATTGATCTATTTTATTTTAAAAATGTTCTTTTTAAGGACTTCGTCTCAATCTCCTTTCATTGAGGCATATTTGGTTTTATACACAACTTTCTTTTATACTGTGTATGAACCCCTTTGACTTTTAAGTTTATTCAAAAGGAATCTTTTTATATGATGCGTTTTACTAAACGACAAAAAGGGAATGTTTTTCTTTTCGTACATATGCGGCGACAACGACTTCTCCGCCGCCGTGACCATTATTTGAGTTTCGGCTTCCTCTACAAGCCATCTTTTTTTTAATGAAAAATAAATACAAAGTTTTAACTTTCTTTTATTTTGGTATTGAAAATGGTTTTTTAAGAGTTTTTATTATATCAACGTGTTGTATTGATATCTTGTGATTGAAATGTGGAAATGTTATGTTTCCTTTATGAATGTTTTATGTGATACGATTATGTTATGGTTTATGATATGTTTAAAAATATTCATATGAGGAATGCATTGGACTTAATAAGTGACGGGTGGAGCCCGCTATAGCTCCTCGATGCATCGGCAGGTCTCATAAGGCAAACTAGTGTCTTGGCATGAGGCCTTGTCAAAATCTTATTTGTGGTCTTGGCACGAGGCCTTGACTACGTGGTTATGATAGTCTGGCATTATGCATTCCATCATTATGAAAGTGGTTATTGATATTGCATGGGATTATTCGATTAGTAGAATATCCATGTGAGTAAGTAAATGGCATTATTTAATTTTATTTTTGCCATATTATGCTAAAGTTCAAGTTTAAAAAGGCTTTTGTTTTAGTTATACATTACCTTAAATGTTAATGATTATTTATGAAAGCTTCCGCAATATTGTTATCCTTACTGAGCATCTGAGCTCACCCCTTTCAATGTTTTAATATTTTCCAGGATGTGAAGAAGTATTTTATGAATGTCCTGCAGGGATTGTCAGAAGAGGATATGAGTGTGGTCTATGGAGACTTTGTTATTGTAGTTTTTCACTTTATGATGTAATGTAAGACTTATGAATGTATCTAGTGTTTCCAAGGCTACTAAACTAATCGGTCCTTCGAGACTTGATCTTTTGTGATCATGCCAATGTTACGAAGTAATGCACCGACTCCGGGTAGCTGGGGTCGGGGTGTTACAGTTGGTATCAGAGGCAATTTAGTACTATCCTTGGAAGCTAGATTTAGATAAACTCTGATTAGAGCACATAGCCCGAAGATAGACTTTAAGGATTAGTATAGAAGAACTTCCTAGAATTTTGGTATTATAGAGATTTTGTGAGTTTTCCGAGGAATACATCCCTGTCTGGATACGAGCAGGTAGAGGCGGCTCTAGTACAAATGTACCTAGGGGTAAAACCCGAAAACACCTCTTTGAGCTAGACTCGAACGGGAACCGGTGCACGACAATGGGCTTTGCTGCACTCTTGGTTACGACACTCCCGGGGGATATGCTTAAGATAATTCTAATTTTCTTTACAAAACACTATGAAGGGTTATGATTATATACTTCCTCAAAGAAAACATTCCTTTTTATGATTATGCATTATATCCATAAATAGTTCAATTTATGTAAAGTGTTTTACAAATATGGAATTATGTATTTTAATTCATAAACTAATCTAGTTTATGCCATTGTTTAGAAATGGCACCTAGTGGAAGGAATGGAAACTGTATCAATGCACGCACTCCATGTAGGGATTGCCCTCCTGCTCAAGATAATTATTGTGGATCTGGAGATACAACTGGTGCTGATCAACTTATTACCATATTGGGACAACTCACTTAGGTTATGAATAATAACCTTACTCATATGGAGCACCCTGATCCGCAACGTGGAGGATCAATGTTAGACCGCTTCATGAGGCAACAACCACCAACATTTAATGGGGGTACAAATCCGTTAGTAGCTGAGCAATGGATAAACTCCTTAGAGAAAATATTCCACACCTTGGGGAGTAGCGAAAAGGAGAAGGTTATCATGGCAGTTTACCGCCTCACTGGAGATGCCGATCAATGGTGGTCATTGATTCAAAATACAAAGGAAGATGATGACGTATCGAATATGGAATGGAGGGAGTTCAAAGAGCTTTTCTTAGAAAAATACTATCCTCATGACCATCGAGCAGATATGGAAAGACAATTTCTAAGTCTGAGACAAAAGGAGGATGAGAATGTCGCAAAGTATGAGGCCAACTTTACAAGGTTGGCGAGGTATGCTGCAAATTATATAAGTAACCCAAGAGGTAAGATTGATCGTTTCTTTGATGGGTTAAAACCATTTCTCTGTAGAGCTTTAGTATCACAATCTTTCTCAACATACGAAGATATTGTCTCATGTGCTATCAAGACAGAAAAGGAATTCTCTAAATCTTATGACAACAAAGTAAAGCAAGAGAAGAAGAGAACGGTGGAACCAGAGACAGATAAAGGGAAAAAGGGAAAGAAGTATTTTCCATTATGTGATAATTGTGGGAAGAATCACCCTGGTACTAGCCTAAAAAGAATGGGAGTTTGTTATAAATGTGGATAAAAAGGTCACCAGGTGTGTGATTGCAAGGGAAAGAAAGAGGCTATCAATGTTGAATGCTACAATTGTAGGGAAATGGGGCATTATGCAAATGAATGTCCTAAGCGTCAGGGAGACTTACCTCAGAAAAGGACAAGGGATCAAGGACAATCTTATGTTGTTACTACATTTGAAGCGGAATAATTAATGTATTGGTGCTTTTGGACTCATGGATTATATTTGGTTATTAGAATAATGTGATATATATATAAAGATTGTACTGTAGTACTTGTTGTTTCAGTAAGGTTTTAATATGATGAAGGTAATCATATTTTTATTATGTGACAATAAGAGAAACTTTACTTTGTTTGGGAATCTGATAAATTGATTTTGGAATTAAGAGACCTTTTAGAGAAAGTCTGGACAGAGGTATTTTGGATAACTATAATGTTTGGAGTGGATTAAGTTGATCTTTGGATAGTATTGTTTAAGGTTAAAAAATTTATGAAGATTATTTTTGGAATATTATACTACTATAGTTTTAGGAAAAGGGCAACCTGCAGGGTGGGGCATAACCCGTCACGTCGGACAAAGCTGCAGGAATGGAACCCACAACCATAGGGTGACAGGCCTTTATTTCCTACCATTAGCCTATAGGAAGTCCCTGGTTATTACAAAATAATTTTACTAATCTAAATGATATGTGTTAACATATGGAACCTTATACAATTTGGATAAGTATAATATTTTTGAGTTCTATTATCTTTTTGAGTGAAAGATGAGTAGAAGGTTGAAACTCTAATTGTCAAGCATAAATATATATATACCTATCTCTTATTCAATGAATAAATTAATTCTTAAACATTAGTAAAGGGCTATTAAAACAAAAAAAATGTGTTATCCTAATACCTTATGTCTTGTTGAACTGATGATATTTTAAATCAACATAGATTGAAGGCTTTGAGGCCCTCAATTTGATAGTTGATTGTGATTGATGACCTCAATCACTCTCTACAAATATTTACATTTTTCCTCCAATTATATGTCTCTAATTGCCACCAATGTTCTCCTAATCGAGATCATAATTGGGTGGTGACTTTTTCATTTCCCTTTCCCTCTTATTAAGGCTAAATTTTATTAATCTTATTTCCGATGTGGGTTTTCCACAAAGGTATTTTCTATTTTCAACCTTTTATTTTCCAAGAAAAATTTCAAATTGCGAGGATGAAATTTATTGAAGGAGGGGAGAATGTAACACCCCGAGCTTCCACAATACGCTTCTCATTCAATAATGCAATAGCTTGCATTGTACGCAAATTTGAGTTCTAAAACACCGCAACTAATCAAAGTAGCCGTTATGAATAGTAATAACCACTTTTTAAAATTATATAAATTTTATATTTCAAAATGGAATTAATTTTTGTATTCCTAATATTGAAATTAGCCTATGTTGAATTTTTTTAATAATCTTAGAACTTCCAAATTTTTATGAATAGAGAAAAATAATTAAAACAACTTTTTTAATCAAAATAATTTATAGTGATAAGTTATACTATTGAGTGGTTTTAAAGTATACTTAGAATATATTTTTACCATTTTATCCAATGGTGTTCATTAGAATTAATTTCACTTTGAAATTGGACATAAACAATTGCCAACCTTTTGATATAAATTGTTTCTTAAAAACACGCTATTTGTTGTGATATCGGGAATTAATTATAAAATTAATTAATTCAACTTATAAGTTTTGAATTTTGTAAAATAGACATCATTTTTGAAATCAGAATATCAAATATAGCTTAGGGTAAATTTTTGGGATTTTTCTGAAAAACTTCAATTTTTGATGAATAGTGAAACCACTAAGTGGTACTTATAAAAACTGATTTTTCATTTAAATGAACTTTTACCACTTCTGTGTTCTGAATTTAAAAAATCCTATATACATGGTTGTAATTAAGAAGTAAAATGTGGTTCAATGAGATTAAAATAATTTTTTGGTGAATAGTAACTTTTAAGTTCTTAATCGCGATTAGAGGTAATTAGAGTAGTTTAAGGTAAAAATAATGTTTTAATAATATGAGATGAGCTTGACACATGTCCTACCCTCATTGGATATTCCATGGCCGACCAAGACAATCCATGGGTCAACTTGGGGACCCCATGGAGCTACTTTAGTTAGAAAATGACATAAATACCTTTTATTTGATTTTAAAGTAAAAAATTACACAAACATGAAATGTTTTACTAAAACAATTTTTACATGGGGTTATACAAGTCATATTTTTTACTATAAATAGTCATTGGGAAGATAAAAATATTTCATACATCATAGTATTTTTTTTATAATTTTTAGACATTAAATAAATTAAATTATTTATGACATCATTATGATGCAGCGATGACCTCATTATTTAACGATTTTAATAAAATGAAAAGATAATGTACAATACAAGGCTTACACTTGTCCAAAGACTATAGTATGGGTTGCTTTCGAACCCTTATCACCTTAGCCACGAATTATATAAGTGTGGGACCATTAGAATCCGAAAATCATTGTATAATAATGTAAATTTTCCTTACTTTCCAAAAGTGCCCCTCCTCTCCTCTTATAAAATGCCCCCACCTCTACCACCTCATTCAAACTTTCAATCCATTTGGCTCGGCCAACCTTTTCCCAAATACCCTCCCAACTTCCCTCCCTTACTCCTAGAAGCCTCACTTTGGGCAGAATTCTTCCCAAGGAAGCCTTTGGCCCAAATCAAAAAGAGTTACCCGATTTTTAGGTAATGTCTTCTCTAATGTTGATTTGTTTTATTTAGCTTCTCCAACCCCGTAACTATTTTTACTCATTTCTTTTGTAACAACAACAGTATCCTCAATATACTAGGATGTTGTTATAAGAAGGATTCAAGCTACAATTACACACACCTACATCTAATGGTTAAAGAACATACTGTTTCTGTGGATGGCGAATTTCCGCCTCACGAAACGACGATTGTTCAACACTCATATAACACCTTCAAAGGTGGCCATTAAGATTTCACTATATTTATATAGGATATATAATATTTTTATGTTTTACTTATGCTTCTGTATTTCTCATTTATGGCATACCTTATAATTTCCATTATGGGTAAACGCGATAATTTCGTTTTAGGAAGTGCGGACTACCGCCCCTCAAAGTGATGTGAATCGTTAATGCCATATGTGGGATGTATAAAGGATGGAGTAAATGATATTATATTGGAACTCTATTATAACTTTATATAATTATGATTTCATTCCATTAAATATGAAATAGAAATGAAAGTAGCGTTCATGCGTACGTACGGCTTACCGTCTCCATGAACGGTGGATTTCATTTTTACCTATAAATGTTATGTAATAATATAAATTCATGTATATACTGGATATATATGAGATATATGATATCTATATCATGAATATAATTCTGGATATAATGGATATATCACCACATGAACAACTTGTAATTATAAGAATGTTATTTTTGACTCAAGTACCTAAGATCGACAAAATGACCGTTATAAACTTAAATAATTACATAATGTTCATAACATGGTAATAAGGGATATAAAAGGAATAATGAACATGAAATAGGTTCTTAAGTAAATAGGAATTAACTCTAGTTTATTATTCAGGAGGTTAAATAACGGTCGAGTCAGGACAGGACGCAAGGTAAGTAAACTTCTTAACCCAACTTCCATTCTTTGGGTTAATCTCCTACTTTCAAATTATGCCATGATGTTATTATGTCCTATTTTGTATTTTTACTTTCATTATGTGTACCTATAGTGAATACACATAATAGATCTATTTTATTTTAAAAATGATCTTTTTAAGGACTTTGTCTCAATCTCCTTTCATTGAGGCATATTTGGTTTTATACACAACTTTATTTTATACGGTGTATAAACCCCTTTGACTTTTATGTTTATTCAAAAGGAATCTTTTTATATGAAGATTTTTACTAAATGACAAAAAGGGAATGTTTTTATTTCCATTCATATGCAGCGACAACGACTTCTCCGCCGCCGTGACCATTATTTGAGTTTCGACTTCCTCTACAAGCCATCTTTTTTTAATGAAAAATAAATACAATGTTTTAACTTTCTTTTATTTTGGTATTGAAAATGGGTTTTAAAGAGTTTTTATTATATCAACGTGTTGTATTGATATCTTGTTATTGAAATGTGGAAATGTTATGTTTCCTTTATGCATGTATTATGTGATACGATTATGTTATGGTTTATGATATGTTTAAAACTATTCATATGAGGAATGCATTGGACTTATTAAGTGACGGGTGGAGCCCGCTATAGCTCCTCGATGCATCGGCAGGTCTCATGAGACAAACTAGTGTCTTGGCACGAGGCCTTGACAAAATCTTATTTGTGGTCTTGGCACGAGGCCTTGACTACGTGGTTATGATAGTCTGGATTATGCATTCCATCATTATGAAAGTGGTTATTGATATTGCATGGGATTATTCGATTAGTATAATATCCATGTGAGTAAGTAAATGGCATTATTTAATTTTACTTTTTCCATATTATGCTAAAGTTCAAGTTTAAAAAGGATTTTGTTTTAGTTATACATTGCCTTAAATGTTAATGATTATTTATGAAAGCTTCCGCAATATTGTTATCCTTACTGAGCATCTGAGCTCACCCCTTTCAATGTTTTAATATTTTCCAGGATGTGATGAAGTATTTTATGAATGACCTGCAGGGATTGTCAGAAGATGATATGAGTGTGGTCTATGGAGACTTTGTTATTGTAGTTTTTCACTTTATGATGTAATGTAAGACTTATGAATGTATCTAGTGTTTCCAAGGCTACTAAACTAACCAGTCTTTCGATACTTGATCTTTTTCGATCATGCCAATGTTACGAAGTAATGCACCGACTCTGGGTAGCTGGGGTCGGGGCGTTACATTCTCCATTAAGAGGTGGTAAAATTACCCATTTGAAAAAATATATTTTAATATATAAAATAGGGTTTATTCAAATCTAAGGACAAATATATTTATTCCATAAATTTAAAAAATATCTTTAATTTGTATAACATATATATATCATTAATTTCATTTACTAATATTAATTCACCCAATTTATTAACAAAGAAAATACTTACAAAAAATTGATTTATATTTTATATAAATATTTCATAGCCAAAGAATTCACTATACATTTTGATAAGTTAGATATACTTATTCCACCTAATATAACAACTAGGATAAAATACTCATTTTATAGTAAGTGCATGTCTTGGATCATTTAAACCCACATATGCATGCAATGAAAGATTTTTAATTAAAAATAATTTAATTAAAATATTTTATAAAAACATTAAAGAGTTTCATTCTACCCCTATTAAACTGAAATTTCCCCACAAAATTCATCACTTGGATACACACAAGTGAGGGTACCTTATCTTCATCATATCCTTAAGTTCCCATATAGCTTTCTCAAATTGGGGGGTTACACTATAAATCATTAACCAAGTGAGTTGTCCTATTTCGTAGAACCTTTTCACTACGATCCAAAATATCTATCATTTGTTCATCACAAGAATGATTTTCCACAATCAGTACAAATTCTGAGTTTAGTACATGTGAAATACCATATATGTTCTTTCTCAAGAGGGATACATTGAACACATCATGAACTTGAGAGATATTTGGAGGATGTTTCAATCAGGAAGCTACCTTCCCAACATGATCCATAATTTTCAAATGACCAATATACTTAGATCTCATCTATCTGTTCTCTTTAAAACACATTACTACCTTGTAGAAATATACTCATAGAAATAACTTGTCACCCACTTCAAACAATTTTTATTTTCATCAGTTGTCATTGTGAATTTTAATCGACTTTGAAATTCTCTTATGTGTTGTTGAATAAATCTAACCCTTTTTATCTTTCATTAACAAGATCAGTTCTGAGTAGCTATATTTTCCATGCATTATCCCACAAGTTGGAGTTCTGCATTTATTTTCATACAGGGATTTATAAGGAACCATTTTAATAGTGGAGTGAAAGGTATTATTGCAAGAAAATTCCACCAAATATAGGTATTGATCCCTAAAAACATTTAAATACATATAGTATTTTATGAAAATATCTTCTAGAGTTAGAATTTTCCCCTCAGATAGACCGTCTATCTGAGGATGATAAGAAGTTGTAAAACTTCACTCTTTATCCAGAGACTGTTAATGAAATCCCTATAACTTTTTGGTAATCCTTCAATCCTAATCATATATAATGGAAAGTGGTAATCCATGAAATCTTGTCACTTACTTTAAATATATCCCAACAAGATGATCAAGATAGAAATCCTCTGTAATAGCAATGAAGTGTTATAACAACGTAAGGCAATAAACTATAACCCACATAGCGTTATTTCCATTAGATGTTTTGGGAAGGATGATGGAAAATTCCATTGTGATGTTTTCCCATTTCCATTTTGGTATGTCTAATGATTTATACATACCCTTAAACTTCTATCTGTCAATCGTAATATGATGACAAACCATGTACATAGAGGTGTATTCGGCATCATCTCTTTTTATACCAACCCACCAGAAATACTCTTTCAGGTCCATGTGAATCTTTATGATTCAATGATTAATAAAGAATTAAGAACTATCAGCCTAATCCAATAGATCCTTAATTAATTCTATTATAGGAGAAACACAAACCTGGTTCTAGAACCATTTTATTCCCTCACAATAAATGTTGAATTCAGGAACAGTTCTCACCTTTATTTGTAGCTCTAAATATTCCTTTTGTGCCTCCTAAATATTATCTTGTATATATGGTTAAAAATTCATTTCAGAATGATAAAATTTCTCCCATTCATATAAAATTCAATATCCATCCTTTGTAAGTCCCTAAATATTGCATATTTTTTTTTTATCCTCATCATCGATAGGCTAGCATGGTCCCTTCGACTCAAAGAATCTACGTCTTAATTTTCATTACTACATTGGTAATATATTAATCAGCCATTATATTTAATCAATTCCAATCATCTTCTTTAGAAGATATTCATCTCGTTTTTTGTGAAAATATATATTAAATATTTATAATCGGTATAAATATCACACATTTCACCATAAAGATAATTCATCTATATCATTAGTTAAAAGATTACTAGAGATCACTCTAAATCATGATTTTGGTAATTTTCTCTTGGATTTTCAATTGTCATGATGAATAAGAAATTACCATATCATTTTTCATGAGAACTCAAGACAACCCCTTCTTGTACGCATCACTATAGATTTTAAACCTTTATCCACTACAAGGTAGTGTGACAATAGGTGAACTAACAATGCTTATTTTTAGATCTTTGAAATTATCTTCATATTCATCTATCCACATGAACATAACTCATTTTAGAGTCTTCTTGGTGAGTGGTATATATAATAATGAAATATATTTCACTAAACATTGATAATATTCATCCAAACAAAAAAAATCAGATATGCATTACCATTTTTGGTCTAAGACAACATGTAATAAATTATGTTTTTTTAGATCCACATATATCCCCTATCGTGAGACTATGTGATAGATAAAAATAACATTATGAACCCAAAATCCACACCTGGTAAAGTTTTCATAAAACTTCTCCATTATCAGGGTATTCAGTATAATTCTCAAGTGATACTTATGCTATGCCTTTCTCTTTAAATAGATAAAATATCATCTATGAAGGCTAACAAAAATTGATCAATATAGTCTCTAATGCTCTATTATTTTTATACATGATCATAGTGGGATAATTAGTAAGACAAAAAGGAATGAAAATTAAGTCATAGTGTCTATAACATGTATGAAATGTCATAATTGTTATATCCTCATTATTGAACCTTAAACAATTATTTCATGAATGAAGATCAATATTAGAAAAGAATTGAGCTCCACCAAGTTGGTAGAATATGTCTCAATGTAGGGAAGCACATATTTTTTCTTGATAGTGATATTGTTAAGATCACTATAATCAATACATATTCTCATTGATCCATCTATCTTCATAAAAATAATAATAGGTTCTCCCTATAATGACGTTCTAGGGTATATGAATCATTTGTCATGATTCTCTTGGAGTTGCTTCTTCAATTTCGGAAACATAATTGGGTTAATTTTATATGGTGTATTTAAAATAAGGATATCACCCATTATGAGTTATATGGAAAAAACAACTTTGCGATTTGGTAGAAGTCCTTATAATTCTTTCAAAAATACATCAACTGATTCCCGTACAATAGTATTATTCTTCGTTGTGAGTTTGTCAGCAACCATTTGAGATAGATGAAATTAATTTATAAGAATCAAGACCAATAAGATGGAATTGATTTATAATGTATGTTTATATTCAACCTTTCATCGATTGATAATCATAGATTGATCCTGAATATGACATGTGACTTCCCTTCCTTGAAAATTGATATGGGATCAATGTAGAAAAATTAAATTCATGCAAGTAATAAAATAATATTCCATTATAGGAAGGATCACAATATTTTAAAAAGCACCTTACCATAAACTTCCACATGAGAAGAATTAAAAAAATAATGTGACTTTTGTTCCATTAGGAGTTGAAACCACTAACTCAATGTCTAATTGTTGCAATAATACATTGAAAAACTTAAAAACATTTTGAAAAAATGAGTGGGTTGATCCATAACCAAATAAAATGTTTTATTTTATATTTGATGGTAAGCTTACCTTTAACCATTTCATTATTGTACTCCACATTGCTGATGGTGATCACATGTGACATGACTTTTTCTTTGGCCTTATGATTTTTTTGACTTCAATCAGAATCAATAAATCTTGGATCAAGGATTTAATTGGCATACCTCCCCATTTTCCATGAAATGATAACACTAAATTTTAGGAGGTTCATTCTGTGTAGCCTTATCTCTATTCACGTCATTAGACAAATTTTTACCATCACTTCAGTATTCAACTACCTGGTGGCCGTATTTTACACACATAAAACATTTTCTAGTCTCTTATGATAATTTCTTCTATGTTTCAATCCACGCGTTGAGCATAAGGTGAAAATCATTTTCTTTTCAATGTGGTCTTTAGATTTTACCTTGAATACCATTTTTATCATCTTATCAAACCCATAGGACTATTAAGTTACTCCAATATCCATATCAAACTTGAGAACACATTGAATTATTTCCTCATAGCTACTGAAGTCCCTTGTGGATAATGCCCTTCAAAGACATAGTTTTAAGACACTAAAGAATCAATAAATTTTACTCTAATATTTGATAATATTTCTAGAAGTGTATCATGAAAGTCTTGTAAAATTATCTCTATATGTACCAACATTTTTATCATAATTTTCATTTTCTTCAATGAACTACATCTCCAACATTGTTCAAAGAATAAGAGGAATGTACTTATTGAGAAAATAAGTACTTGAACTCATCCCATTACAGGGATCATATTTTATCTCTTTTCCTCATATTCTATATAAGGTTCCTCAATTGATCAGCTTCACCATCCAAATAATAGAATGATAAGATGACTTTATCATGTTCTTAACATTGATGAACTAAAAATATCTCCTCAGTGGTATTGTTCATTTGTTTATCCAATAATATATCAGATGACCCACTGGAATACTGTGAGAGTTTCCTCATGAAGAACACAATAAAATGTTATTCCCTCTATTTCTCGTCTGGAAGTCATACATGATTGATAAAATTAGAATGTTGTGTGAGAATAAGTACACGATTTTTTATCCCACATCCCATAACATTTGGTTTCTTAAGAGGACATTCATTTCCTTTCCCATCATAATCGGCATTAACACAATTCTTCCTGGTTCGTACCATTGACTAAAACCAAGAAGCATAGTATGAGAAAAACAAATCATAATTGGGAAACCACATAACAAAGAAAGATATTTCAATTTATGACATATTAGGTTTTATCCTAGGTTATTAAATATCATTTATAATTCACTAGGATTGGAATATATTCTTTGGAATATCCTTAGGGTTCATTCGATGGATTTTTCTTCCTAGTTTCCAAAGGTTAACTATACATTTCCTCTAATACCATCTATAATAACCTATAATTTACATACATTAATATTTCGTCAAAATTAATGAATACTCATTAAATATATGGAAAATCCATGATAGGAAAATATTGGTATAGTGTATTTAGAAACAGAGAAACATAAACAATTGATTGTCTACCAATTATTTTGTCATAACTAAAGCCCTTTTTGAAATATATTACTTAATAACATTCTTCATGACTTGGGGGAAAGAAATAGATGAAAGGGTAAGTTAAGATGATCAGTATGGTTGTACAAGGGAGATATCAATAATATCATAATCATAAGACATTAGAACATTGCCTTTGAAAATCATATCATTCATATGAAAGATCATGATATCCTGCCATGGGATAAATTTTAAACTTTCAAAAGAATAAATGAAGATAAAAAATCATAAAATAAGAAATAAAATTTTGTATCATACACATATGTATAGATAAAAATTTCATATTTTTCAAGGCTCATTTCCAAGACCATCATAGTGGACAAAGACCACTACTAAACTACGTTTACTCTTCATTCCATCCCTTTACGACTGATCTAAGATCATTTCACATTCCTAAATTCTATATCTCATTATATATAAATCTAAATCCATTGAATTGGAGGGAGATATAGGTATCACCAATCTCAAAATGTAATCATCATTTCATGCTCCACAACAACATAAAGAATTCTTCATAACCTGAGGAAAAAAATGGGTTGGTTTAAACACTGTTACATTATCCATATAAAACAAATGGATATAATAAACTGAATTCCATCATAAAAAACCAAACCATATAAAAAATATGGATATTATACAAAAAAAATAACATTACTATAGAGTTCTGTCATAGATTGAAAATCATTTTGATATAACACTTGAAATTAATTCTTGAGGAAAAGATCCTTTCTTCATGAATTTATTTTTTATTTTCTCAAATAGATGTGAAATTTTAAAATAAATGAATTTATATCAATATTAAAATTAAATCGTGTAATAGAATATTCATAGAAATAGTCTGTTATGAAAACATAAAAAAACATTCATCTTGTATAAGTTAAGAAAATCTCTGCAATATTTTACAGGATAATTCAAAAAGTACCTTGAATTGAAAACAAAAAAAAAATCTTTTTATACCATTTAATAAAAAATCACAAATTTTTTTAGATGTCTATAAAATATTGTAGAATAATACATAGAATAATTTGAAATGCATAATTATGAAACATGGAAAAGGGTGATTAACATACCCATGTAAATACTTACATATAAACAATCTAAGATAATAATGAGATTGATAAATTATCCCTTACCTTAGGTCTAATTTACGTTGTTTATTTCCAAAACTCCTTTGTAATTATATAAATAATTTCATTTAATTATTTCAGAACCATAAACATTTTTAATATATATTATATGATTATATTATCATCCGTTTGTTAGTAATATTATTACTCATCCATCAGGTGTTAATTTCATTATTTTCTTACATAGGTTTGGAAGGATAATATCTTGTTCCTATTATTTGGTTATAGGTATATAATTTATAGGATAATATTATTATAATATATTTCTTATTTATCCGTTCCATTAATTTTTATAATAATTATTTAATGGATATAATGTAGAATAAATCCCATCACATCATGGAGACAATAAGTCATAAGTACACACGAGCGACGATACAATTCCCTTAATTGTCAAACAGTACAGAAGTGGATGGTGTATAATATTTCATAATAAATATCATGTTATAATTTTCATATATAGTTATTATTTCTATAATTATACCAATCTAATTAAGGTAGTGGTGAAAAATATATTACACCATGCTGTGGAGATTTTAAGTCGTATGTACGTAGGTGTGGTGATTTTTTCTCATATGATAGATAGACGATGGGATACGTTTTTTAATAATAATAATAATATCTTAGTATATAATTGATACTAGTATTATTAATTTATAATGAAACAACTCATGAATATAAAGTATAAGAAGAATGATGTCTGTAAGAATCAGTAGAGTATATTATCTCTTATTTGACGTGCAGCCTATAAAACTCTTCTTAAAACACTTGAGTTGGTATTTAAAAAAATACCATAACCACTATTATTTTACTAGGAGACTAAAATAGAAATGGTTCAGGGATTTCTGATATTGAAGGGTTAGTGAGTTTTAAAGAAATGAGGGAAGATGTCCCCTTTAAAAATTGAGGCGAGTGGCACTTTTGGAAACTAAAAAATTGTTAATTAACAATAAAATCAACCCATATCCCAAAACCACCAAAATGGACCCATTTATAAGATGATATGAGATTATTTTTCAATATCATCAAATAATATATTTTATACTTGTATATATATCAATTGAAATCTTATCATGTTAGTTGACACTTAGTTATTCTTTTTACTTTTTGACTTGGGTAACAAATATTTCAATATCAAAAAGGTGCAATATTAACTTATCAAATGTCAATTATACCATAAATAAATATTTTAGACCATTATGGACACTCTTACAATTATTATATATTTTTTAAAATATATTTTATGATTTTTAAATAATTTAATAAAAATTTATTTTGATAAATAATCAATACGATCAATTATGACACTAATCAATACATTGATTTTTAAAATACTATTGTGAAGACCCGTAAAATTAAAGGGAAATTTTTTCTTAATTTTCTTTGGAATTTTACAGGAGCGCGGTTTCAGACGGCACCTGATTCCGAGGCTTGGAGTGCCCGGAATCAATTTCCGAAGTTTGGCTCGGGTACGTTCAGTGAACGAACGAGCGGGAATTTCTAACTTTTGATCCAGTGCTCGGAATTGAAATCCGAGGACACCGATGAACTCGCAACGCCGGTATTCGCTTAAGGAGACCTTTTTCGAAGTTGCGTTTATTGCGGGACGAAAGTTAATTTTTGGGAGAATTATAAAAAATTGAATAAAAATGTGGAACGCTTTTTATTTTATTTTTATGTTAGTTAACTTCTCCCAAAGGGAGTTAAAGGTGGGACCCACATCCACTTTACCTCCCTTGGGAGGATTAAGTTTGGTGGGGCCCACACGAAACCCAACTTTTCAACTTCTCTCAAAACTCCCTTTAACCCCTCTTTAAATGTTTTGACAACTTAGCTTATTAATTAGGTTGAGTTGTTTAACTTTTTCAAAACTTTGAAATTCAAAAAGGTTTGGTTGAGTTAATAAAATAAGCTCTTAGCTTATTTTATTTGGTTAGATTCATTTAGCCATCTTGAGAGGATTTGAGAGCTTTTCTTTCTTCTTCAAACTTTGACGAAGAACGCTCAAGCTTTGACGAAGAACGCTCAAGCTTGATGAAGAACGCTCAAGATCCGACGAAGAACGTCGCTCCTCTCTTCTTCGTCTTCCGTGTCAACGAAAGGGAACGCCGCTTCCTACTCGGACTTTCTTCGTCGGCATACGAAGATTCGCCAATGACGTACCTCTTCGGACGTACCACTTCGTCAACGGATTTGACGAACGATTACCGCGACGCCCGACCTCCGCGACGTTGAAAAATCTTCGAACTTGAACCCAAGGTAGGGGTTGTTATTATTTGTTTATTTATTTATCCCTGTTCATGGTTCTGGCATGACTAACGTGAGGATTTTAATTATGTGTTATCATTTAACATGAGGGGGGCGGACCGCATGAACACGGCCGAACCCCCCTCCTTTGTTCTTGATGATTTATCTTGCGGTTGAAACAAGATGGCGTGGCGCCGTCGCACCACGCGGATATTCACACGATTATATTGCGCGGCGCCGTCGCGCCGCGCCATGGAAGGATCATCAAGAACGCAACGCCGTCGCGCCGCGTCGAAGGGAATCAAAGGCGCGGCGGAGGGGCGCGGTGCCGTCGCACCGTGCCGGACGACGAACACCGCGGCCGGTTCTGGGCCGCGGCGGGACTAGAAGACCGGCGGTCGGGCCGTTGGCGTCGGAAGCCGGAAAGGGGACCGGTTTGCCGGTCCCGTTGGAGAAAAACCGGCCGGCCAGGTGGCCGTCCGGATGGTTAAAATCTGGGGGAATTTAATTCCCCCGGCCAGCGTTCAAAAGCCCCCCCCCCATTTAATTGGGGGGCGGTTTCCTTGAGGGGGGCAGGCGGCCCCCCCGGTCCTCTTCAAAGCAGGCCCCCCACGAGGGGGGGGGGGGGAGGGGCGGTTTCCAAAGGCGCGGCTAAAAGCCGCGCCGCCATCTGCTGGAAGCGGAGGCTTAGCCCCCCGCGCATGACCCCAGCGGCGCCAGGCCGCGCCGCCGCCGGCCGGGCCGCGCCGCCGTGCCGGTCCGCCGCCGGCTGGGCCGGGTCGGACCCAGTTCGGGCCGACCCAGGGGGGGTCGGGCCAGGTCGGCCCGGACCCGGACCCCCCATTTTCGAGACGGTTTCGGTCTTTTGGCCATAACTTGAGCCACGGACCTCCTAATGACTAACCACCTACGGAAAAGCAATTCTTGGATCGAGACGGTCGTTTCGGTATATTGCACTCAATGTTTCGGAACACTTTGAGTTCAGCCGGGTTGGTTCGTTCACGAAACCAACCGGGCCTTCGGAGCGGAAACGCTCATATCTTGAGCTACGGACGTCCGATTGACGTGCCGTCAGCTTTGTTGTGTTCCTCTTAGTGAGACGGATCTTTTGGCATACTCCGCCCGAGGTTTGGACGCAGGTGGAGTATGGTCGGGTTGGTTTTGCCTTAAAAACCAACCGGGCCCCGGAGACGAAAATGCCAATAACTCTCAGACCGGGCGTCCGATCGACGCGCCGTCTGTTGCGTTGAGTTCCTGTTGACGATATGGAACTTTTGGATACATCAACTCTGGACTTTGTGACAGTTGATGTATCAGCCTCTCGGCTCGTGGAGCGGACCCTCCGAACGAGCTTGCTGTGTGCGGGAACCCTAGTACTGGTTGTGACTGTGACTGCTACTACTACTTCTACTACTGCTACTGTGACTGCGACGACGACAGTACAGAGATCCTGTGTGGATTCGACGACGACGACTACAGCACTCAGCGATCCTACGTGGATCAGTGCTACAGGTCCTGTGTGGGCCCGATCCTGTGTGGGTCCGATCCTGGGTGGGTCCTTGTGCTCAGCGGTCCTGTGTGAACCAGCGCCTACAGGTCCTATGTGGGCCCGATCCTGTGTGGGTCTTTTGCGGGGGTTAGTTACCTATCGATCCTTCGTGGGTCCAACGACTTAGATGGATTAGAGATCATCTTTATCGTCTTTCGAAGAAGTATACCTGTGTGAGCTGAATCCTGTTGCTTTCCTGTGTGGATTGTGTTGTGCTATCCTGTGTGGATTACGTTTTTCTTTCCTGTGTGGAATACGTTTACTTTCCTGTGTGGACTGAGTTGTACTTGGGCTCGGAGGTTGGAGCGTATTTGAAATTTATGACTTAGATATATGTATGGGCATATACCTAAGCTGTGTCGGTTGTTACTTCGTGATTGATCCTTTCTTCGTGGTTTATCCCTTGTGGATTTGAGAGACCTTCAGGGGTCTCAGGTTCCCTACTGAGTAGCTTATACTCACCCCTGCATGGGCTTTGCCCGCACTACGTTGTGTTGGTTGCAGACGACGGACAGCGTTGACCTTAGCTGAGGCTTGCAGAGCAGGACGGTACCTGGAGGAGGATCACTGGGCGGGACGTTCTCGGAGCGAACGGCGGGACCCGTAGAGCAGTGGAGCTATCTGTACCCACCCTTCTGGTGGGATTTCCAGTGGACAGCTCGGTGTAGCGACTTTTACTTTTCAGTTGGTATTTTCCCTTTTGAGTTGTACTTTACTTTTAGTTTGGGTCTGTATACTGGCCCATTTACTTTTCCGCACTTTCAGTTGTACTCTGCTTTTGCTTAGTGTTTACTTTCCGCTTGCTTACTCTTTGGTGTTTATTTACTTTACAAAGGCAATGCCTTCCCTTTTTACCGGGATTTACGCCTTGGTGCTAGTTGCCAGCCCCTGGCCTATGAAAGGCGGGCTTGGGGTAGTCACGGCACGGACCCCGAGGGCGGGTCGTGACAAATTAGTATCAGAGGAGTTCGGTTCTACCGCGAACTCTGATCTTTTCTATGTGAAGCAATAATATTTAGCGTATTGAGTGTGGTTCTCAGTCCATGGAGTCCAGTGTTGGTGCGGCGGCCGACGTATCCATACACCAGGACCACGACTTCTGATTTCCGACTTAATGCACCAAAACATTTATTGCGTGTGTGTTTCAAAGTTTTCTTTATGATTACTTATATCAGCTCACCAGGTATATTTTTCTGACCATGGCGCACCTGTTTCCTTTTCAGGATGGCCCCACGACGACAGCCAGCTAGGGTTCCAAGAGTCGAGTGTGACGACAGCCCACCGAGCGACGAGGCTTCAGTGCAGGGCCCTTTTTCAGCAGTGGCACCGGAGGTAGCTCTACCCGCCGAGCCCCCGATGCTTCCAGCACCAGCCGCTGACGATGCACGTCGCCTCAGCGCACAACATGAGTTTCAGCGCCAGCGACCACCCAGGTTTCGTGGGGAGACGGATCCCCAGGCAGCAGAGGACTGGCTGGAGGCAGTGGTACGTGTGTTTAGGCTAGTGAGGACACCAGCAGACCTCATGGTGATCCTCGCTACGAGCCTACTACACGCAGCAGCAGGACGATGGTGGAGCTTGATTCTCCAGGTGCACGATGAGGCATCTCTACTTTGGACGGACTTTGAGAGCCTCTTCCGCTCGGAGTTCGTCCCAACCACCATTCGTGCGGTGCGTATCCAAGGGCTTCTTCAGCTACGGCAGGGCAGCATGACGGTCGCACAGTACTCGGCGAGATTTACTGATCTCTCGCGCTACTCGACCGACATGGTACGGGACCCATTCTTCCAGGCCCGTACCTTCGAGCAGGGTTTGAGACACGAGATCAGAGCATCGCTGATCTCCCTCAGCATATCGACTCAGACATGAGTACTGGAGTGAGCCCTTTTGATCGAGAGCTTCCTTGCTGAGTCTACACCAGCACCGAGACCCACCGCAGGGCGGCACGTGGCAGAGTCATCTGCAGCAGGCAGCCGACGGATGACTCAGGGGTCCAGGCAGACCAGACCCTCAGGCAGAGGACCTCAGGACCCTGGCTCAGCAGTGCGGGGCACACAACGAGGAGCCAGTCTTTCGAGAGGCAGATAGTGCTACTCGTGCGGCGGGCAGGGCCACATGGCTCGTGACTGCCCGACCCGCCATGCAGAAGAGCAGCAGATGGTTGAGGAACCACCTATACAGAGGCAGAGGTTCGACCGTGGCGGTCCGCAGGGAGGAGGCGGACGAGGCAGAAGAGCTGGCCGAGCAGCAGGTGGTGGGCGACGCTTTGAGGCTCTACCACCACCACCATCAGGAGGTCCACCCCGACCTTAGGGGAGAGCACAGCTTCAGGCAGCTGAAGCTTACGATCATGGAGCTCCGGAAGCGGGTGGACTAGTGCGGGACTAGCTCCAGGCATAGAGGCCTTTTCCCATAATGCCTCTAGCTTCATAGTTTGTGTTGTCTTGTGTCCTTGTACTTTAAGTTGAAGTAATAAAAGATACTTGCCTTGGTGACTTTTGTTTTCTTGTCTTTTGTTTGTTTTTACTAAGAGGTGCCGGTTAAAAACTGTTGACTTGACCCTCACTTGCGATATTCTTACTGGAGGAAACCCAGTGACCACACACTGATGCCAACAGTGTGACTTAGCCCTTGGAGGTGAGAGTAACAGTTGGATCTCTTGGTAGCAGCGTCGAGGCCTTACGACGTCATCCATGCCATGAATTAACTAATCATGACGGGATTGACTGTATTAGGCAAGGAACGTGGTTCATCCAGGGGATGATACCAGATTTCTCTTTTCGGAAAAGGAGAAATCTTTGCATCTTTGCCGTACGTTAAGGAGAAAGGGGAACGTAGTAGCCAATTCCCTCAGCAGGAGGACGGGCATTCAACTACTTGAGGAGGAGATGGAGCATCTAGCCTCTTTACAGATATCCTTTGTGGATTGAGATGGAGAAGCCTTCCTCCAGTCTCTCACAGTCACCCCTCCACTACTGCAGCGGGTCAGAGAGGCATAGCGTGAGGACGCTGACTGTGAGACACGGCATGCACAGATATCCTCGGGATAGGCACCTGATGGTTTCTCCCTTGGAACAGAGCACGACATCCTTTTCAGAGGACGTACCATGGTACCAGTCGCTTTGCGAGAGGAAGTGCTGAGAGAGTTTCACACTTCTCCTTTGGCGGTACATCCTAGAGTGGAAAAGATGTATCAAGACCTCAGACGACAGCACTGGTGGCCAGGAATGAAGAAGGCAGTAGTAGAGTTCGTTTCTCGATGCCTCACCTGCCAGTAGGTGAAGGAAGAGAATCAGGTACCAGCAGGCTTGGTACAGCCCTTGGAGGTCCCGGAGTGGAAGTGGGACGGAATATCTATGGACTTCGTGACTGGACTTCCACACACTTCCAGAGGTCACGACTCCATTTGGGTGATTGCTGACCGACTCACCAAGTCGGCACACTTCTTAACAATCAGAGAGCAGGGCTCAGTGGAGAGCTTGGGACATCTCTACGTTCAGGAGATTGTGCGGCTCCACGACGTGCCATCATCTATCGTCTCCGATCGAGATGCTCGCTTTACTTCTCGGCTTTGGAAGGGGTTACAGGAGGCGTTCGGGACGCAACTACGTCTGAGCATAGCCTTTCACCCTCAAACAGATGGTCAGACGGAGAGGACCATTCAGACTCTCGAGGACATGCTCCGCGCATGTGTCCTTGACTTTGGTCGTAGCTGGGAGGACCACCTACCCTTGGTGGAGTTTGCGTACAACAACAGCTACCACTCCACCATCGGGATGGCACCGTATGAGGCGTTGTACGACCGACCTTGTAGATCTCCTTTGTGCTGGACAGACCCTGGGGAGTCAGCACTGGTGGGACCAGAGATGGTCCAGGCCACGACAGAGAAGGTCTAGGTCATCCAGGAGCGGTTGAGGACAGCTCAGATCCGGCAGAAGTCATATGCTGACAGGAGGCGGAGGCCACTGGAGTTCGAGGATGGCGACCACGTCTTCTTGCGGGTCTCACCTCGACGTGGTATACGAAGATTTGGCCGAGGCGGCAAGTTATCTCCACGCTTCATCGGACCCTTCCAGGTCCTCAGCAGGATTGGTGAGGTGGCTTATCGCCTGGCTCTACCACCTCAGTTGCACCGGGTGCACGACGTCTTCCACGTGTCTTAGCTGAGGAGATACGTGCACGACCCGACACACATCATTGACCATGGGGAGCTTGACGTTGACGATGGGGCGACTGTTACGGAGGTCCCAGTGGAGATAGAGGATCGACAGGAGCAGGTCCTACGTGGGCGATTGATTCCTCTTGTGCGCATCAGATGGCAGCACGGGAATCTCTAGGAGAGCACATGGGAGCGGGAGGCTCAGATGCGTGCTCAGTACCCTCATTTGTTTCCCTAGTTTTTGATGTATCTTTACGGGGACGTAAAGCCCTGAGGTGGGAGTAATGTAAAGACCCGTAAAATTCAAGGGAAATTTTTTCTTAATTTTCTTTGGAATTTTACAAGAGCGCGGTTTCAGACGGCACCTGATTCTGAGGCCCGGATTGCCCGGAATCAATTTCCGAAGTTTGGCTCGGGTACGTTCAGTGAACGAACTAGCGGGAATTTCTATCTTTTGATCCGGTGCTCGGAATTGAAATCCAAGGACACTGATGAACTCGCAACGCCGATATTCTCTTAAGGAGACCTTTTCCGAAGTTGCGTTTATTGCGGGACGAAAGTTAATTTTTGGGAGAATTATAAAAAATTGAATAAAAATGTGGAACACTTTTTATTTTATTTTTATGTTAGTTAACTTCTCCCAAAGGGAGTTAAATGTGGGACCCACATCCACTTAACCTCCCTTGGGAGGATTAAGTGTGGTGGGGCCCACACGAAACCCAACTTTTCAACTTCTCTCAAAACTCCCTTTAACGCCTCTTTAAATGTTTTGACAACTTAGCTTATTAATTAGGTTGAGTTGTTTAACTTTTTCAAACCTTTGAAATTCAAAAAGGTTTGGTTGAGTTAATAAAATAAGCTCTTAGCTTATTTTATTTGGTTAGATTCATTTAGCCATCTTGAGAGGATTTGAGAGCTTTTCTTTCTTCTTCAAACTTTGACGAAGAACGCTCAAGCTTTGACGAAGAACGCTCAAGCTTGACGAAGAACGCTCAAGCTCCGACGAAGTACGTCGCTCCTCTCTTCTTCGTCTTCCGTGTCAACGAAAGGGAATGCTGCTTCCTCCTCGGACTTCCTTCGACGGCATATGAAGATTCGCCAACGAAGTACCTCTTCGGACGTACCTCTTCGTCAACGGATTTGACGAACGATTATCGCGACGCCCGACCTCCGCGACGTTGTCTTCCGCGGGACGTTGACAAATCTTCGAACTTGAACCCAAGGTAGGGGTTGTTATTATTTGTTTATTTATTTATCCTTGTTCGTGGTTCTGGCATGACTAACGTGAGGATTTTAATTATGTGTTATCATTTAACATGAGGGGGCCAGACCGCATGAACACGGCCGAACCCCCCTCCTTTGTTCTTGATGATTTATCTTGCGGTTGAAACAAGATGGCGTGGCGCCGTCGCACCACGCGGATATTCACACGATTATATTGCGCGGAGCCGTCGCGCCGCGCCATGGAAGGATCATCAGGAACGCGATGCCGTCGCGCCGCGTCGAAGGGAATCAAAGGCACGGCGGAGGGGCGCGGTGCCGTCGCACCGCGCCGGACGACGAACACCGCGGCCGGTTCCGGGCCGCGGCGGGACGAGAAGACCGGCGGCCGGGCCGCCGGCGTCGGAAGCCGGAAAGGGGACCAGTTTGCCGGTCCCGTTGGAGAAAAACCGGCCGGCCAGGTGGCCGGCCGGATGGTTAAAATCCGGGGGAATTTAATTCCCCCGGCCAGCGTTCAAAAGCCCCCCCATTTAATTGGGGGGCGGTTTCCTTGAGGGGGGCAGGTGGCCCCCCTAGTCCTCTTCAAAGCAGGCCCCCCACAAGGGGGGGGGGGGGGGGTTTCCAAAGGCGCGGCTAAAAGCCGCGCCACCATCTGCTGGAAGCGGGGGCTTAGCCCCCCGCGCGTGACCCCAGGAGCGCCAGGCCGCGCCGCCGCCAGCCGGGCCGCGCCGGGACCGCGCCGCCGTGCTGGTCCGCGCCGCCGCACCGGTCCGCCGCTAGCCGGGCCGGGTCGGACCCGGGTCGACCCGTTTCGGGCCGACCCAGGGGGGGTCGGGCCGGGTCGGCCCGGACCCGGACCCCCCGTTTTCGAGACTGTTTCGATCTTTTGGCCATAACTTGAGCCACGGACCTCCGAATGACGAACTGTCTGCGGCAACGCGATCCTTGGATCGAGACGGTCGTTTCGGTATATTGCACTCAAAGTTTCGGAACACTTTGAGTTCGGCCGGGTTGGTTCGTTCACGAAACCAACCGGGCCTTCGGAGCGGAAACGCGCATATCTTGAGCTACGGACGTCCGATTGACGTGCCGTCAGCTTTGTTGTGTTCCTCTTAGTGAGACGGATATTTTGGGATACTCCGCCCGAGGTTTGGACGCAGGTGGAGTACGGTCGGGTTGGTTTTGCCTTAAAAACCAACCGGGCCCCGGAGACGAAAATGCCAATAACTCTCAGACCGGGCGTCCGATCGACGCGCCGTCTGTTGCGTTGAGTTCCTGTTGACGATACGGAACTTTTGGATACATCAACTCTGGACTTTGTGACAGTTGATGTATCAGCCTCTCGGCTCGTGGAGTGGACCCTCCGAACGAGCTTGCTGTGTGCGGGAACCCTAGTGCTGGCTGCGACTGTGACTGCTACTACTACTGCTACTACTGCTACTGTGACTGCGACGACGACAGTACAGAGATCCTGTGTGGATTCGACGACGACGACTACAGCACTCAGCGATCTTACGTGGATCAGTGCTACAGGTCCTGTGTGGGCCCGATCCTGTGTGCGTCCGATCCTGTGTGGGTCCTTGCGCTCAGCGGTCCTATGTGAACCAGCGCCTACAGGTCCTATGTGGGCCCGATCCTGTGTGGGTCTTTTGCGGGGGTTAGTTACCTATCGATCCTTCATGGGTCCGACGACTTAGATGAATCAGAAATCATCTTTATCGTCTTTCGAAGAAGTATACCTGTGTGAGCTGAATCCTGTTGCTTTCCTGTGTGGATTGTGTTGTGCTATCCTGTGTGGACTATGTTTTTCTTTCCTGTGTGGAATACGTTTACTTTCCTGTGTGGACTGAGTTGTACTTGGGCTCGGAGGTTGGAGCGTATTTGAAATTGATGACTTAGATATATGTATGGGCATATACCTAAGCAGTGTCGGTTGTTACTTCGTGATTGCTCCTTTCTTCGTGGTTTATCCCTTGTGGATTTGAGAGACCTTTAGGGGTCTTGGGGTCCCTACTGAGTATCTTATACTCACCCCTGCACGGGCTTTGCCCGCACTACGTTGTGTTGGTTACAGACGACGGACAGCGTTGACCTTAGCTGAGGCTTGCAGAGCAGGACGGTACCTGGAGGAGGATCACTGGGTGGGACGTGCTCGGAGCGGACGGCGGGACCCGTGGAGCAGTGGAGCTATCTGTACCCACCCTTCAGGTGGGATTTCCAGTGGACAGCTCGGTGTAGCGGCGTTTACTTTTTAGTTGCTGTTTTCCCTTTCGAGTTGTACTTTACTTTCAGTTTGGGTCTGTATACTGGCCCATTTACTTTTCCGCACTTTCAGTTGTACTCTGCTTTTTCTTAGTGTTTACTTTCCACTTGCTTTCTCTGTGGTGTTTGTTTACTTTACAAAGGCAATGCCTTCCCTTTTTACCGGGATTTACGCCTTGGTGCTAGTCGCCAGCCCCTGGCCTATGGAAGGCGGGCTTGGGGTAGTCACGACACGGACCCCGAGGGCGGGTCGTGACAACTATGATATTAAGTTAACTTAAAATATATATATTATTATATTAATAATAGTTCAAGATAATCTATAAAAATTATTGGACATAATAAGTATTCTAAATAATACATTTTTAATATTTTAAATAATATATATTTGATATTTCATTCAATAAAATAACTACTACATCAATTTTCTATAATTATTTAATATAACTATCTCGGAATAAAAATTAAAAACTAAATACCATGATGAAGATAAATATACTTTAGTTTAGAAAAATAATTTTATTCTAATATATCTCATGGAAAATCTCTCATTAAAAATGATTTACTTTTTAAAATATGGATGTGACATGATTATCATCTCTTTAAAAAAATAATATAAGTGTCATAATATCTTTTATAAGGCTCGAAATGGTCAATAATCGGAAGCATGGATGGGTATCGTAGATAGATACATGACCAGAAATATTTTGGGTTGTTTTGGGTCTTTTCATGGTTATTATCATTTTAGTAATAATTATTTTATTTATTTCTCATCAATAAAATAATTTATGCATCCTTAATGTATAAGTTTGTAAGGTAAAAATTTATTTCCTAAATAATATAAATAAATTTTCATGATAATAAAACTAATTTTAGATTTCAAATGATTATTTATAATAGAATGTATCTTTTGTATTACCTTATATTAAAAATTATTTAGTTATTAAAATTTTAGTGAGACATATTTAACTTTTCATTAAGTAAAATAAATTAGATGTCTTAATCTCTTCTTAATGGCTCCCAAAGAATATAATTTTCACCCAAGGAGGATTTAGGACGAAATAAACTCATAAAAGTTTATTAGTATAAGTTTTAGTTTCATTTCATAATATTATTTTTACCCTTAAATGCCTTATTTACTATTTTATCATATTAAAAAATAAAATAAATTTATATTTAGAATGAAAAAAAATAAAATTATGAAATTTAAATAATTTGAAAATAATGATTCTATATATGGATTGAATTTTTAAAATTGAAAGAAATTAATTTGGAGTAATTAATTTAAAATTAATCCCATTTTTGGAATGAGAGAATGAGTTTTAAAAGTTTAAACATTACAAATGAGTTAAATATTTTTAAATCTGAAATCAATGTAAAATTAAGGATAATGAACTAAATTACAATAACATATAAAAATATATACTATTTATACATTATGTAAATTTAATAATATAATTTAACCAAATAAATTATTTATCTAAAAATTTTTTTGTACAATTAAAATTTAGTGTATATTTACTATTCATCAAAATTTGAATGTTATCAAAAAAATTAAAAAATTCATCAAAAGTAAATTTTTATATCCCAATTATAAATAAATGTTTTATTTTTTATTATAAATATTATTAATGT
This sequence comes from Viscum album, assembly GCA_963277665.1. Classification (NCBI taxonomy): domain Eukaryota; kingdom Viridiplantae; phylum Streptophyta; class Magnoliopsida; order Santalales; family Viscaceae; genus Viscum; species Viscum album. The sequence continues at coordinate 1,628,190,625 of OY728155.1, read as the reverse complement.
GTCATAATTTTATTTCAAAGGGGTCACAATTAATAGGTGGTAAAATTACACTTTGAAAAATATAAGTTTTTATACATAAAATGAGGTTTATTCATACCCAATACCCTAAATATATATTTGTTGAATATAAAAAATATTTTAATAAGTATATAACAAACATATTTCATTTATTTCAATTAGTGATAGTAATTATCTCAATTTATTAACAAAAAAAAGTAAAAAAATTGATTTATATTTTTCATAAATAATTGATAACCAATAAATTTACCAAACATTATCATAATTAAGTTATATTTCATCTTAATATCATAATGGATTGGATAAAATGACCATTTTATACTAAGGTTTCATTTTTATTTGTTTAAACTAACTATTATGTGCAATGCATGATATTGAAGAATAATTATTTAAATCAGATATTTTATAAAAATGTCTCTTTATTATAGAATTATTTATTGTAAATTCTCCCATGTAAAAAGTGAAAGGGTTACATGCCTATGGTGGGGTTGTGGAATCACTATAGGACAAAAGTTATTTCTTTTTTGACATGGGGATTGAAATTGAAAAGGGTACCAATTTCAGTGGGTGTTTGATTTAGAACATTTCACTATTGAAAACAATGAATAGTGAAACATTCATGTTTATAGGAATGGTAGTGAGTCAATGAAAGGCCTAGTTTAGAATATAGGTGATAAAAATTGAGTATGGTCACATCACATTGTATTCATGGTCATGGTGTATGAAATCACATATTTTAATACACCTTAATTGATGATCTGTTACATAATGATTCAAATAATACAATAACATAAAATCGTGGTCCATATTGACCTTTTGAATTTATTTTTATATACAAATAACATGAACCATTGGTATAACAACATTATTTAGAAAATCCAAAACATTCCAATTTATTCCATTATATCATTTAATATTGCACTGGATGATGAGTGAATGTTCCTATTTATAGGGTGATCTATAAATCCCAATATGGGAATAATAAAAGTATAAAGTGATTAAAGTAATACAAGAAATTCATGATTCATATCAATGTGACATTAATGGGTTGTGAATCATAAACATGAACATCAAATCATGGTACAAGATGGTAACATAAGAGATGTATAAGTAATGTTGAAACAACATATAACATTCCATTTTAAACATAAGTGATGACTAACCATTGATACATAATAAACTTTTTCTCTTAGTATAACCTCAAATAAAAAATATAAGGTATATCATATAATTAAAACATTATTCAATAATTTTTAGGTTTATACAACAATAGTCCCACAAATCAATTCATATCATGTATATTTTTTCGATTCTACATATATCATACAGAATAAGAAAATATTTTATCACTTTATTCCCCATACATAACATGTGGTGGTTAAATAAATGTGACTCCCCAATCAGTGAAGTTTAGATACTTATAGGGGAATACAATTTTCTGGAAATGAGGATTGGTATTCTCTATAGAAATTATTTCTATAGAAAATTACAGGATAATCTCAGAAGTATAACATGTGTAAATAAAGATTCATGGAAGGGGTTGATAAAGTGAAATAGGGGTATATAATAAATTGGTAGGAATATGGATAAAAATAGGGATGAGTAAAAACATACCCATATATGAATAATTTTAAATCAAATTCAAAAATATAAATTATTTTTTGAATAAAAGATGAGATGACCCTTTACCTGGATAAGATGCTTCTAAATAATTTTGAGGTGCATTATAAGATATTGGTAACACATTAAAATTTATATAAAGTGGTATAAGTTGAGTAAAATTATGATCAAGTGTATTTGAGTCAATAGGATTTGTAGTTTGGTGGGTTTTTATTGCGTATAGAGTGGAATTCAAAATTTATTTCTAAACTTGGTTTTTGGAATATATATGGTTATATTTTCAATTCCACAACAGATCCCATCATTTTTTACCATGGTTTCTACAAATGAATATTTTCTTTTGATATTTTATAAGGATATCAATTGAACTACTAAAAATAATATCCTTCATAATGTGGAAGAGAGTCATTTTTGTAATTTAATTAAATAAACTAATGAAAATATATTATAGGATTAGCGCTTTCATTGGTGGTTTATAATAATGATCAAATAAATTTAAAAACATTATTTTATATAAAAAATAAAATTTTTATTTTGGATACAATGTATATAATTTATTACATATATTTTGAGTTTTTATGATGACATAGTACATATCATATATTTATAATATATTTATTTTTCACACAAAAATATACAACCTCAAAAAATTATGAGAAATTCATTGTTGGAAAATTTTGCAGTTCTTATTTCAAAAATATTATTTATTTGCCTATAATAACTATCTAAATATGATAATTTTCACTTTTAAATCAAATAATATCTATTTATTTAAAAATACATGTTTTTTGACAATATTATTTTTTTACCCCTTATAATGATTACAATAGAGAACAAATATAATATTTTTTATTTATATTATAATTATTTTTATTTAGTTTTTTCATTTAATTAAAATATCATTCATTTAAAATTTAATGATTTTATCCAGAAATAGTTTCTTAATTGAAATTATATATACCCACAAAAAAGGCATATTGGGTTTCATTATTAAAAAATATATAATTTTAATAAGAATCATAAATAATAGGGATGAATATAATCATTATATCATTAAAATGAAAAGATGAATATTCATACAACTAGGTTCTGGTTTAATAAACCCTTATTAAACCATCATATGCTCTATGAATAATGGTTGTGATACAGACACATTCATGGGGTCGTTAAATGAAAATGGTTTCATCCATGATCATGGAACACATGAAGTTATCTAATAAATATTCATTTTCATGATATTGTTTTTATATCTGTGCTTGGGATTAGTCATGGGTAAATATTAGTGATTCAATCTCCCATATAAGCTAAGATAAATGGTATTCATATAGTGTGATCATAATGGTTGATTCCATCACTTCTTTAGTCAATGTTAATTGGGATTCTTCTTAATGCCTATTATAAAATGATATAAATAGTCACTATAGATCCTCTATATTTTTAATGGTTAATATTATTAACATTATTTTCAATCTAATAGGATATATCTTTCCAAAATTACTATTGCAATGCATTCTGTTTTATAATTATAAGGTATCTACTCAATAAAAAAGTAATTTCATTTATAAAATTATGTTCAATACCTTTTTTTCTATTATAGAAATTCTCAGTAGAAATTTCATTTCATAGAATAAAATATATGAAGGTTCTTTTTTTATATTTTCTTCCATTTATCATGGTTCATCCCCAAAATTATACTACTTTTATTGTACATTGACTAAGTGATTTTACTTATTTCACATATCTTTGTATCTATGATCTAATATATTCACAAGTTAATCCCTATATGAAGGATAATTCTCCAATGGAAACACAACTAGATTCAGAACATGTCTGGGGTCTAGTATGTACTACCTAAAAAGGGATACATGGAACACATCATGTATATTAGAAATTTAGGGTTGGATTTTTAGTTGATATTTTATGAATCTGATGAAAACCAGGTTCTCAAAGGGGATAATATATCTTGTACTATTCTTTCACTTCATACAAATTCTAGTATCATTATTCCATGGAGATATATAAAAGAAAAAATTATATATTACCCTAAACTCTAAGTCATATAGAGGATTTTTTGACAATTTTTATTGACTTTGTGGAGATTTCATTTGATGTTTAGTGGTTAGAACATTATCTAGTTTCTCCTAGAAATGATCTGGTTCCTTTAGGTTCTTCTCTCCAAAATTATACTAGTACACTGTAGTCTATAACCTATTCCTATACAAATCCCCTAATGTTTCATTTGAGTGCTATAATAGAAAATATTTTTATATGAGAACTCAACTAGGGGATTGTGTTGATCTCAACATCCTTGGTAATCCATTGAACATGATCTTATCATTTTTTTAATGACCCAATATTTTATCAAAGGAATTTATCCATTCATATAGTAACATCATCAAATCACATAGAGAATATAATTAAATCATTAGAAATAAAATATTATTGAAAAAATAATTTTTTCTATAATCTAAGGAACCAATACTGGTGAAATTATCACTTGACTTTAGGAATATAAATATTACTCTTATGAATAGTTAACCATCCAATGTAATATTATCCACACCCATGAATGTGTAAATAAAATTTATGCATCTTATTAATGAATGAAGGGTTTTATTATATCATAGTCTAAGTAAATAATTGTTTAAAAAAGTATTAATCAAGTGTTGGCATTTCTGTAAGTCATAAATACTTAGTTATAGTTTTATGATTAATTTAATTATTTAAAATAAATTTTGACATATTAATTTGTATTCATAAAGTAATATTTCTCTTTATTTTAATTTTAATAACATTTTATGAGACCTTAATTATTTTTTTCGATGTGTCATAAAATCATATATAATTTTAAAATCTAAATTTTCCATGTAAATTATTATTTTAACTAAAAAATAATTTCCTCATATTTAGAAAATTATTTTGATAAAATGGTGCTAATTTTTAAAATATATATGTCTAAAATTTTTTAGGTTGATTATTTTTGTGATTTTATGAAATACTATAATTTTTCATGAATCGTAAAATATAATAATTTTCTAGAAATGAAATATACATAAATATTTATGTCATTATTGATGTAAGGATGATGTTGAAACCTAATTAAGAAAAATACTTACTTATATTGACATATTTAAATAAAATTATCATATTAATCCTAGTATGGAGCCAAAATAATTAACTGATGAATTTAATAATTTGAAAATATCCCACTCATCCAATATAAATACCACCACTAACACCCTCTTCTCCTTACACCTCTCAAGCATTGAGCCTTGTACAAATTATTCATAAACAAATCTATTATCCACTCTCCCAAAAATTTTATCTCTTGGTCTCATAAGGAGGCCAAAAACATTTCCCTAAGGAGGTTCTCAATGAGGATATATTTAAGAGGAAAAATCCTCTTCCTCTTCCTTTTAATTTCTGTTCAATTTCATTTCATTTATTATTTTATACCCACCTTTAATTATCAAAAAATCCATAAACCTCTAGTATGATTTATATAATTTAATTATATCATGTTAATGGAAGATACATAATCAATCTTCTTTATCCATCTCATTTATTCTTAAAATGAAATCATCACTACTGTTGTGGCAATTTACAGACCTCATGGGTGATGAAAATTCATTTTCAATTAAATCCTTCAAGTATATTAAAAAATTGATTAAATGTCTGAAAAAAGATTCTAAATTTCGTTTTTAATATTTTTTACGTTCTAGAAGTAACATTTATACATAATTCTAAATGATAAAACAAAAATAATTCATTCTGATCCAAAACCCTCCAAAATTAAACTGAAAAGATCATCATTAAAAATTATATAATGATTAATCCTCATACCAAATTACTATTTATATATAAGATAATTTAAAAATATATAATATATTCCCAAAATATAATAAAAATTTGGGATAATTATCAGCATTTTACACAAACATAAATTCAACTATACTAGTTAAACGATCATGAAAACTATGAAAACGAATGCTCTCAAATGATGAAATCAAACCCTTTGACTCATAGAAAATCCCATATATGAAGTTAATAAAATAATAATGAATAAATATAATTTATACAAGGTTATTTATTTGTTAATTAATTGAATAAATGTTATTAGAAAGGATATTTAAGTGTTGAAAACAAGCAGACGTAAGGTAAGGGGAATTCTCAAACCCAACTCTCTTTATTTTATGTTTCCATTTTTCAACACATTTTAAGTATGTATAATCCATAAAAATTATTTATTAATCATTATATTACCATTTATGGGATATAGATTTTTCTAATTTATTATATGATTTTTTTTTCCAAAGACTCTTCTATCAAAAAATCACACCTTTTACTTATCGATATTTATTCTTCTCCACTCAAAGTTGATAACTCTTACACTGAGTAGGTTATTTCCCTCTATCTTTAGGGAATTTTTTTTTATTATTTTATAATTTATTAAACTAAACTCATTATTTACATGGTGTTTTATTTCCAACATTGATATACTTTTTTTGTGGCATACATGATAATGTAAATGCAATGATATGAAGAGTGAGCCCAGAATTATATGGTGCAATGTAAATTGTATAATGTGATAGATGAATTCTGAATTATATTGTACTCCAATGAAATTGGTAATATTATATATCTAATTAGGAAAGTTAGATATTCTTGAACATGATGTTATATTTTCTTACAACTATGTGTGGTAGTCTATCACTAAGACATGATTTTTTATTCAATATGCATTACCACATTCTTTGCCTTTACTCAATGCTTCCAATCATGACAGTGATGATGTTGTTAGGATTATGATCACCCAATTTTACAATTTTGAATGGTATTGAATATCCTATTTCTAGGCTATTTTCTCATCCCTTTATTTTATGTATATCTTCAGTTGATTAATTTTACTATGGATAACACAAGGGCCATTAAGAAGATAGATAATATAGAAATAAATAATTTTTTTTGTTATATTTTCAAAATTATATGCATTGTCCTAATTTTCCAAATACACTAAACCTATGGATACTGGATTTATAAAGCAATAATATTGTTATCTTTAAAATGATTTAATATTAATTTAATTAAAATATTGTTCTTTATAGTATCTTCTTGATGTTGAATGGTTCCTTTATACTTATCATACATTAGAGGTTGAAAAGCATTAAGAAAACTCAACTTTTTAACTACTTCATTCTGATCAACTCTCTATTGAATTGATGTAAACCACATAACGTGATTTGTAAAAATAGTGTGAGGACTCCATGAAGTGTTACCACTTCCCTTATGTATATCTTTGTGAGTTGGTCAAGAGTAAAATTTTCATTGATAGAAATGAAGTTTGTAAAATTTTTAATGGGGATTACTATAGCCATGATGGTTTTATTGCCTTTATTTCTCCTAGGAATTCCTCGAATAAAAATCTATGGTTATTTTTTCCTATTATTACGTGGGTATTGAAAATTCATGAATCATACCCTTATAATTATTTCATATTGCTTTGAATTTTCATCATAAAAAATAATTGAGATAAAAATCTTACAATCTCCCACTTAATGTTATCCCAAAATATGTTTGTCATCAGATACTTATGAATAATATTACATCCCAGAATAATATAGAAGGAAGATCTGTGAATTTTTTTTTGAACATCCTTCCTTATATATAGTTGTATGGGTCTCATATCTAGGTTCTAAACCTAATAACTCCATAATAAACCAAGTTGAACTCAATAATATTATCCACCTATTTTTTATCTCTACATCACCTTTTCAAGCCTCCTTGATCCTTTTATGAATGAATTGTTTAGAATTTATTTTCGAATTTAATGATAAAGATCCTATATTTATTACTAGTTCTATATTTTTCATTACCATGATTATTGGATCTCTTTGAATCCCTATCTTGGATATGTTAGCAGTATTCATTCTACATAGATAATATTACACCTTTTTCACCTTACAATTATGGTAATTGATTGATTGATCATAATATTTTATCATTTATAACCATCATATTAGTGGTATATTATGATATTTTTTTGTGACTACATAGTTTTGGATTTTATTATCTGTATATATGTCAAAAATATCCATGTATAGATGATATCAAAAAAATTATTAGTACCAATATCAATAAAACAAATTTTATATCATGTATTGGATAGTTCTAATCATGTAATTTTAATGACCTAAAGTCAATGGTAATCACATTGTAATATTTGATGAGTACACAACATAATACCTCTTTTGGAACATTTCTAAAAAAAATCCTTTCTTCCTATTGGTTAATGTTAGTGAAGGTATACTTATTTGAATCTTCTATAACACTTTAATGATTTATTGACATTCATGAGTAATGAAAAATAGGTTTCTCATCTAAGTTATCATTGTATGTGGTCTTGAAAATCAGGAGATATTTTTGAATAATCAGTCATAATACCCATCTAATCCTTATTTACTGTGTAATTTTTTCATAGATATTTTTCAAGGATATCATTCATTTCCATCTATATTTTATGAGTCTATTAATATCAATTTATTGGTGATGACATTCCCCATTAATGGTACTTTCTGTATCCATAACTGATATTTTATATAATATTAGTATAAATTTTTGATTCTTCCAATCTTTAGTAAAACATTAATATTCTCCTCGTGTTCCTCATTACATTTGTAGTAGATAAGAATGTCATCTACAAATACTACCAAATATTTGTCAAGGTAAATTCCAAAAAAACTATTAATAAACAAAATGATGATATTATGATAAATAATGAGTCCAAATGGAAGCCAGTATAAAGTCTTAGGACCCTTAACTTGTATAAAAACTAGTGTCGTGGATATCCCCCATCTTCAACGATAAATTATAATATGAGAACCAATGATCAGACTTGGAGAAGCATTTGTTTCAACATAACTGATTTAATAGGTTATCAATATAGGATAATAGGATAATAATTCTTTATAATTCTCTTTTTAGATTATTATAATCAATTTATAGGTTCAATGATCAATATAAATTCATAAAAAAAGATTGGTAAACCCCATGATATAGAACCTGGGTCTATAATCCATTTATCATAATTATCATATAGTTACATATTCAGATTTTTTTTTCCATTAGTGGAAATTTTGTATAGATTCATGGATATTAGATAAGATACTGGAATATGTTCAATTGATATGTAATCAAATTGCCTTGGAGGAAAACTATAAAATCATTTCAGATACACATGAGTGAATTAACTTCCAATGGGAATGCCATCAAGGATGGATATTTCCTCAACCTAATTGGTTTTAGTAATATGTGATTTTTCATTATGGAATAATATCAATTATACAAATGATGAAACTAATAGAGATTTATCCTCCTCCCAAAAAATATATAGATTTTATAGGTTATTGTTTGTTATGGAGTTTGATCTCTATAGATTGGAAAATTTTGAGGTCCTTGTATATGAAATTTCAATCCGTGCCCAAAAAATTACCAACTTATGATAATTGGAGTCTCAAAAGGCTCAATGAAAAAATCATTCCAAATGTTTTGATAATAGATAATTAATGTGGCTGGGATAAAATAATTTACCAATTTCACATCTTCAATAATAACTCAACATCGATGTCTTGAGGTTATTTTGAATAGTTTTTTTAATCTTTTTTTTATAAAAGAATATTGAATAAAAAACCAAAAAGTAAATTTCTTATACATGAATGAATTACTAGCATACTTATCACCAAATCATTTACAAGATACCCATCAACATTTATGACTGTATAATCACCTCATTTACCACTATTCCATAAAGGTTTTTGTTGTTAATTATAATTTACAACCAATCTCTTCATGGATTTATTTTCATAGTGTCTTTATTCAGTGTAGTTGAAGCATTTGATAATAAGAAGAATCGTGATTAGATTATTCCTTCCTTTTATCACATTGGGGTTTTTCTCATATTGTAATAATTTATGAAGGTTCCCTTCCTCCCCATAAAGAAATTATTTTCTTGACCGATTTATGGATTTTTTTTATATTCATCTTTTGAAACATCAGATAGTTGGGGAGTTAGAGTATATTTACCCCTTGACATTTATCCCCCACAACACCAAAAATATAATCCATTTTTGGCATCCAAGATCCCAAAAAATGATACCATTGATATTCACTAATCCAAATTTTTAATTTTAGGGAACAATAGAAAATTTCGTCATAGATGAAAAAGTATCTAGTAAACAATGGTTTGTAGTAGATTCGGTTATAGACCACCAAATAATTGCTAAACATTAATTGTGGGGGAAATGAAATAGCCAATGGCATAACATGCATGTCTTGGGATGTACATATCATATTCCCTGATATTATCATCATCAATTTGATGGAGGAAAAGGAAATCCCTCTCAATGTTAATATGTATAGTGTGGTGAAAATATTTATAAAAAACAATTCTCCAAAATTATTTTAACTTGATCACTTCGATAACCACATCGATAATCACATTTTTTATTAACATCCACCATTAATAATTTTATCCATCCATAGGATAAACAGCTAACATTGATTTATCATTCTTGAAGAACTCAATGACATTGAGTATATTATCAATGTATTGGATAAATTTCAATATGATTAAGGGATCATAAGATCAATTTAAAGTTAGTGTCCTTTGTCGCATAACAGTCACATTGTAAAAATTCTTTTTTAGCCTGATGTGGGGGTTCTTCCTTATTTGTGTATCTTTTGAAAACACGAGTTCATTGAAAATATATCATCACGATCATTCATATTCCTTCCCCCATCTAGTAGGGTATCTCATTTGGTAATCCATCATATTTCCCCTCATATTGTTAGTTTACTTGGTTTCACCAATTTCATTCCACTGAATAGAACAATGGAAAAATAAAGGATGACTATTTTAAAATAAGTAAATAAATAAATATAGAATCATGATCATTTATTATATAAATCATAAATGAAATATTTTCCTTGTCATATGAATTTTTAGGTTTTAATATATGTTATCCATGATATATTTCTTAGCTTGCAATTTTATGGAAGTCATTTTTCATTTAAAATTGTTGATAAAAGAATTTAAAATTTTCCACATAATGTCTAATGGGAGTTGAAAACTTGGTTTTCATAAAGGTTTCATTATCCTTCACCATGTGAGGATCGAGTGAAGACTCGTACAACCTTTTCAGTTTTATTAATCCTGGGTACAATTGTAGAAGATCCATATCTATATTTATTATCTATATAGGGATTTCATTTCATCGTAACCACATAGACAATACATTAACAAAATTTAGGCATATTTTTATGTTTATAGATATTAGTACAGATTTAACTAATTATTTTGAATCCTAATCTCCAAAATATAAAAAACATTTCCTCTAAACCACCTATAACACAACATTTTCAATACACCATAATTCATGATTTATTATATAAAGATACAAATAATACAATCCTAGAAGATCAAGTGTCTAGTTTTCATTGGGAAGATTCTTATATATAATAATCAAATTAAAAAAAGGTATAAAAACATTATTTAAAAATTACAAAACATGAAACTATATTCAATCGATCTTTTAAAACAATATAATATAGCTTTGTGATGTAAGTAAGAAATTTTAAATTAATAAATACTGGTAATGGAATAATAAAATAATAACTTCATGAAGGTAATAAATGTGAGTTAATTGGAATATCTAGTTGATAGAAATGGTGTTAGAATCATAATCAATAAAATCTAAGCATGATATATGTTTACAAAACTAAGTAAACATAAGGAATGTGAAAAAATGTAAAAACCTTCATCATAAAAATATGTCAATGATGAAAACCTAGAAATCATAAAAAAAATGTGTGTAGGATAACCTCACTTAAACCAAATAATGTATCTCAAGATATAAAAATGTCACTCAATCCATTGGAGGGATATATATTTCTCAGCCCACCTGTCACATTCATTTCATACACATGCATTTGGGTGCCACATAATCATACATATTAAAACCAATATTTATCTAGTATGACACCATAATTAAGGATTTTTATTTACATAAATATATTTTATCAACCAGTGAAATATAGGAATGTCTTAGTGAAAATATTTGAGTGGAAATGGGGATGGTAATTTATTAAAAAAATGTTAGGAGTTGAACATCACTGGTTAATTTCTTCTGCATAACAGTTGCCTATAATTATTCATAGAGGTGTTAAATGACATTTAAAGGGGGTCTTGAAATACATTGAAATTGTAAGGATATTATTATTGATAGGTAAAAACTTATTCCAACAAGAATAATTTGAAATAAAAATGAACAATATAACAAATGTTATTGAATAAAGTGAATTAATTAACCCCTTACATTATAGGGGTTCTTCTAAAATAATGGGAGGAGCTTCATATGTTTATAAAAACACATTAGGAGAGATATAAAGAGATAAATTTAAGGTAAGATCCTGAAAAAATGGTTTTTAGTGAAAATGAATGAGGGGATGGGTGGATTCCTATAAAAATGGATAATGCATTATTAATTTTTAAACTTATGTTTTAGAATATATATGATAAAAAAATCAAAATAAAAAACCATCCTATAATTGTTTATCATTGTTTCTACCAAAAGTAATAGTTTTAATATATATATATATATATATTTGAACCTAAATCATTATGTTAATATCATTTGCGATGTTGAAGTGAGTCATGTTCGTGGGAAATTAAATTTTGAAACGATATTATACAATATTGGTTTTTGAGGATACATTAATGGTTTATAAATGTAATCTAATAACATAAAAAATAAAATTTTTTAAATGGGAAACTATATTTTGGTTGTAGATACTAATTATAGTATTTATTACATAACATTTAGAATTTTAGGATGACATAATGTGCAATTTATATTCATATTTTATATGATTTTAACAAAAAAATTCCCTAGTCTTCTTAAATTATGAATAGTTAAACATTAACTTATGTAAATGTGATTATTACAAAAAAGTATTAATTTTAACAAACTAATTTTCTAAATAAGATAAATTATTATTTTTTACTAAACAATACAATTTATTTAAAAATAACAGTTTCTATGATTGTAAATGTTCTATGACCAATATAATTTTTATACTAGAATTTCTAATATTATATTAAAATTTATATTAAAACAAATAAAATTTAATAATATTATTTAAATAAAATATCATATCTTTCAAAATATAGATAATTTATCCAAAATAAGAGTCTTAATTTGAAAAATATTTATTTGAAAAATATAAATTATTTATTTCATCAAGTAGAAATTTATTTTTCAAACACATTTAAAAAAGGGATATATATAATCATTATTTATTAAATTATGAATATTAAAATTCATATTCATTGGGTCTAGAGAAAAAAATCCTTATTAAAAAATCGTATTTCTTATGTGTATGTTGGGTTATGGTGACACTTTTGTAGGGTGTTTCAGTGGATATGTTTTGGGTTCTGATATCAATAAGCTTCATCTTACCCATTAAACTTGTTATATCAATCATTGATTACTGAATATTTCTATTTTCTAGGTGAAGGGTAAATCCTAATGACCATATATCCCTTATAATCTCCTCTAAATGATTTTTATAGGTTTTAATCACATTAGTCGAGGCTATCATGTCTTCATTTTATGTATATTAGACTTTATTATAACCTCAAAAATATATTAATCATAATGATAACTATATAATGATTATATTATGAATGAATAAGGTAATTAATTTATTTTAAATATAATAGGAAATATAATTCTAATTTTACTAATTTAGTGCATATTTTTATTATAACTATATGGAATTTACTCAATCAAACAGTGGAATTCATTTATAAAACTGTGGGTCATTATATGGTGGGATAAAAATGTTGATTGGATTTACCTAGTGCTCTAGTGGGAACTTTCCATTGATTCATTATAATAGTATCTATATCCTTCCAATAATGGTTCGTTCAATGGATCTAGTCAAAGACATATAATTATAGTAATAAAAATATCTCAATATTTGGAGAAAAATAAATGTAAAAAACATGAAAAATCATATATTTCTTTGTTATAGGAATCAAGACCTTGAATGTGAACATGTTATGTTGGAGGAATCTAAGAAATATCTTTAAATTTGTTTTCTGAGCATTATTAATTTAACATTCATCTTTACTCATCATTCTATATCTAGTTGTAGGTCCTCCATGATCTCTATAACCATTTCACTTGAGAGTTTTAAACACCATATATCCTCAGGATTGGAATCTCTTTAACTAATATAACATATCTTCTCCTATTATAATTTTATTCCTTTTATTTTCATTCTAGTGATTTTCTATGGAGTATTACTCATTTTTTTGGATAACAATAATGATTATACTGAGGACAGTTTTTTAGGTCCAAGGAAATTTCATTTATTTTTAGTGGTGATTGATCACTAATTTCTTAATTATTGTTCAGAGGTATTCTGATGTAATGAATTGAAATGTGATATTCAATAGATATCTTGTAATTTTATATAGTGACAATGTAACATTATATTGTTTTTTAGTGCATAGTTTTCATAGGACAATATATTTTAATAAACTATTTGTAACTAAATTCATTAGGAAGGGGTGTTTCACATGTATTTTTATGCATCCATATTATAGCTCATGAGATTGATTTAAGATCACTCCTAATTTAGAAAATTATTATTTATATTATTGTTTTTTTCTATTATTATAATTATTTTTTGGGGATCACCACTAATAAAGTGTAGACACATAAATTTGGAAAAAATTAGTAGTTTTTTAATTTTTTTAATTTGGGTTAATGATAATTTATTAAGAGATGTTTAACTAACATGCAATCTTGTAAACTAAAACCTGTGAATATTTTTTTCGATATGAGTTTGGAGTGGTATATAGTATTTTACCCTATATCTATTTTTTTGTTTTGAGGAATGGTATGGAGTAGTTTTATAAATGAAAAGGTATTTTTATCTTTTTGGGAATGGGGTTGTTCTTGATATGATCAGTTTTGATAGAATGTATATGATTGGTCAGCTAGGGATATGTTTTGGAATGGGTTTGTGGGGGACGGTTTATGGGGGTTGGGGTGTTTTTGTTCCTATTGAATTTATTTTGTAGGGTTGATAGCATGGATTGTTTTTGTGTGGGTGGAATTTAAATTTGCTATTAATTCATGTAATATTATAAAAATGATTATATAGAAACTGGTTTGGATATAATTAATTGAATGAGAAGATGTGAAGGAAATTTTAACACATTTATTCAGTGGGGATATTTTATTATTGATATAAAAACATAATGAATTAATTTTCATTAAATATGTTATTGAATGACTTAACTAATGTAAATGTGATGGTAAATTATAAATTTTACAATTTATTACTACTTTTAGTAATAAGAAATTATGGATTAAATTATCGATTGTTTTATATGGGAAAGTGTCCTAGTTTGTGGTTTGATAGATTGTTGTTGTGATCGGGTGAATTGATTATTGTGTAGGTATTACAATGATTGGTGATGATTCTAGTTTTTATTATTCCTAAAAATTTGTTCTAATTTTCAACAATATATATATAGATGTATTTAATAGGTGATTAATTTACACTACCCTCAAAATTCAGATAACAATACACACACAAATGAAATGTGTAATGGTTGCTTTTTGATAATTGTTGGATGGTGAGGAATGATGGATAACTATCCACTCTTCTTACCCCCCTGTAAAATATATTATGTATTAGTACATGGAGGGGGTTATTCACTATAGGAGGGGTCATGTTGTTAATTCCATAGTTATTCATGGTATCATATTATGATATATGTGTATGTGAGGAAAATATTGTGGTGACGTGGTATGTATAACGGGGGCATGCGTGGAAAGATTATGGAATGAGGTTCATATATTTATATTAATGATACCAAAATATTTTGGACATATATTTTAAGATATATTATGTACATATCTGTGTTTATGTGTAAAAATATGATTGGTATGGTAGGATTCTAGTAATATGAGATTAGATTTTGGGGAAAATGAGTGGGAAACCAGTGGGTAAGTGGTCACGATGTACCTTTGTTCTATATCCCATTGACATTATTTTATTACATATTGATGGTATTTTGTTAGTGTTCTTTGGTGAGGTGCACTGATATTTGACACAATAATTTATTATTAGTTCTTCTATATTTCCATGGAATCATTGTTATGATTATGTATAATATGCACAAGAGTACCTAGGTATGATACTATAATGTATACAGGCAATGATCAAACCTATATACATAGAATTATTTTATGGTTTCCATGATGTGTTTAGTAAACGACATTAATAATACAATATTGGATCAAGTAATTTTTATTGGAGCTCCTTCTAGAGAGTATTTTTAGTATTTCATTTTGAGATAATTATTTGATTCTACCATATATAGTCATTCAGATAATTATTCCCTAGTTTATTTTATATATATATTGGTGTTGATTATTGGTTCCTTATCATGTTCCTATGACTCATAATGTAAATTCCTCCCATTTATAGTTTTTATCCCCTTGATGTTAGTTCCCATCAAATGTCTTATTCTCAATGGGGATCAAGTTTCACTCTTATCATCACTGCATTCTTAAGAGATTCTATAAATGGGGGTAAGGTCATTACACATTCCCTATATGGATGTAACACCCCAATATTTGTATGATATATTGTTTTTTAACATTTCACTAATATCTTGTGTTTTTTTTCTACACCAAGATAATCTAGAACAATACACAATATCTGCAAGCTTTTGGTGTACGTAATGCTTAGCTAGGCTTTTTGTTACACACATGTTCATGTTTTTTGATATAATTAATTTCACCCAAGATCGAGTATAAGTGAAAAAATAAATATTATTATGATACCTTATAACCTAGATATTGAAATGGTGGGAATGAACATTGTTAAATTATTTATGAAAATATATTCTACACAATTATATAATTAATTCTTTTATGAACAATTATTTGTTAATTAAAATAATTATTGTTCAAATTAAATGGATCTGTTTTTATGAAAATTATTTAAATGAAAATAACTGAATTTATAAAATAATAAAATCTCTCTTTACATATTTTATTAATGAAATATACCTGAAATATATTCAATGTAATAATTAAAATTCATAATATATTTTTTCTATGAATGATATAAGAACAAATTCAATTTATCCAATAAAAAATATTTTTCATAAAAATATAATTATACGGCCTTTTGATGGAGAGCCCATTTTAAATTTTTTTATTACTCTTTTATAACATCATTTTAACTAGATAAATTTATTCTTTGGAATTGGGAAATCTAAATTTAATTTGGTTGGAATTTTTTTATTTTTCTATGAAAATTCATATTTTAATGAATATTGAAAAATACTTCCTTTTAATTCAAAACTACCTTTTCGTCTAATAATTTTGTATTAATATATTATTTTTTTAATTGGTTTTAATGCATATTTATATTATTTTATATCATTTAATTAAATGTGGGTCATTATATGTAATTTTACATTGAAATTTAATATAAACACATTTTAATATTCTGATAGTTTTCACTTTAAATACCCCCCTCATTTCATAGCATTGTTAATGGTAATTCATTTTTATTAATTAAAAAAATTTCTATGATTTGAATTTGGAAAAATGAACATCATATTTGTAATCAATATTTCTAAATTATATAAATAGGTCCCTTTTATATAATTGTACATTATGAATAGTAACTTTGGAAATCTTTATTTGCCACTATTAACAGTAAATCAGGTAAATTAGGGTAACAAATAATATGACAAGGATAATAAAATTACCATAAAACCTTCAAAGATCATATTGGATGAATAAAATTATACCCGTAACACCTAATTATCAGAATTTATTCATTTAATGGACCTTTTTCCATGAAAGTGATGTAATAATTATTTAAACAAATGAAAGTGACACCATGTTATATTGTTTAAGTATAAAAATATTAATGTAGAGATAAACTTGATTAAACTCATTAAATATGTAGTATATATTATTAAAATGAAGTTATATAAATTATGTGAATCTATTTAGAATATTTGGAGATAAAATGATTACCATAAATATTGACAAAACAATTATGTAGTAATTTTTTATTAGGTGAAATATCAAATTAATGATATTATAAATATTAAAATAAATTTTATATTTCATAATTTATATCATACAAGATAGTTCTAGGTGAATATTAAAATTTTATAAGAATATTAACTTGTTTTTTCTAAGTTATCCCTTTATAAAAACTTAATTTAAATTCGATGACATGAATAGTGTTAAAATTGACACCATTGATATTTTATAAAAAGTAATATTTTATTAAATTATTTAAAAATTAAAAAAATTTAAATCCCAATGTTACTAGGATAATATCTAAATGTTTATTAAGTATTCAATTATAGAAAATTGACCCCATTTAAGAAAAATGTATAACCTCATAATCCATGAAATGTTGTTACTAAAATTAAAATTAATAGAGTACCACTAAGGGTATGTTTCTGACGCTTTCGCCGGGGCGTGCGTATCCGTCTGCGAAGGACGCGCTGCTTGTTGCCCCGCATTCCCGCTTTCCAAAGGTGGGCGACATTCATTCCTTATTCAGGGACATCTGCTCCTTGATCGAAACATGATGATGGGATGTCGGTTCTTCCTTCTTTAGATTCCTCCTCAGAACTCGTCACCTAGTCCGGGTCTCCCTCATAGATTTAATACGTTGTTCATGAAACTCTTCCCAGTGCCATGTTTCCATGGACGCCGGTTAATTACACTACTTCTGTCGGGACATTCCAAAGGGTCCGGTCAGGGCAGCAACCTTCAGTCGGGGGAGTAGTCACGTTGAGGCATCAGTAGCGTGTCTGAATGCTGGGGAACCTGGAATGTCTGTCTATTATCCCTGGTCACATGGCTTCTCGAGGGTGTGGAAGTAGGAGGAATCCCACATCGAGCGCGGGGAATTACATGTCATAGACGCATATCTGAGGTTTTCCTCAGCTTCCCATGTTTAACACAGGGTACGTTGCGAGTTTAACGTCCAGCAGAGATGGATCAGACCGATCGAAGCTATGGCTAGAATAGATCAGATTGAGGGATTTCCCTTGAAGGGGTGCCGATACCGGGACCAGCCCATGGGAGGCTGTGAAGAGGAGCGTACCAAAATGATCTCATCGGGATATGACGGCCCGGGTGAGAATCAGGGTGGATAATGGATAGACGAATGAAGTGGAAGGGGGAATGGCAAGGAACCATCACAAGGGCAACGGTGAAGTTGGGATTGAGCCTTGAAGGGGGATTCCTACGTATCCCCGTTCCAGGGAATCAAAGTCCGCGTAGTTCGGGATGGTGCTGGTGGACCGGCACGAGGGTGGACCTTGGTCCGATGGGCATCATCAGTGAACTGACGTGGATGGGGAGGACTAGGAGGGTCCTAGTGGTGGTGGGCTTGGACCTCGTGGAGGCTTCCTACATACCATGTCGTGACTTGGATCAAAGACCACGTAGTTCAGAGGGGCTTCGTCGGCGAACCGACATGAAGGTGGACCTTGGACCGATGGATGTCATCAGCGAACCAACGTGAAGGTGGACCTTGGTCTGATGGATGTCGTCAGCAAACCGATGTGAAGGTGGACCTTGGTCCGATGCGTCGGCGAACCGACGTGAAGTTCGACCTTGGTCCGATGAGGGATGGGCTTGAACCTCTGGGAGGCTTCCTACGTACCATGCCTTGACATGGATCAAAGACCTAGTAGTTCAAAGGGTTTCATCGGTGAACCGACGTGAAAGTGGACCCGTGGGTCCACTAGCGGTGGGCTTGAACCTTGGGAAGGTTTCCTACATACCATGCCTTGACACGGATCAAAGTCCTCGTAGTTCGGATGATGGAATACAGTTTAACATCATGCGGGACGATAGTGAACCCTGACGTGAAGGAACGATGGGCGGTGGGTGTCGGCGAACCGACATAAATGGGGAACCTTGGTCCGATGGAGATGGGCTTGAACCTCTGGGAGGCTTCCTACATACCATGCCTTGACATGGATCAAAGTCCTCTTAGTTTGGGTGAAAATAGGGGGCGAGTCTTGGCACACCGACAAGGAGACGATCTGGGCCAATGATTGTAGGGCTTGAACCTCGAGGAGGCTTCCTACATACCATGCCTTGACATGGTTCAAAGACCTCGTAGTTCAAAGGGTGGTCTCAACGGCTTGTCGTCGGACTGGAATGCAGTTTAACGTCATGTTGGATGCAGGAAGAACTCGACGTGAATTAGATGACTGGTGGACTTGAACCTCGTGGAGGCTTCCTATGTACCATGCCTTGACATGGATGAAAGACCTCGTATTTCAAATGGGTGTGCGGTTTAACGTCATGCGGGACAAGGGCATACAGTTTAACATCATGCTGGACGAGGGAATGCAGTTTAACGTCATGCTGGATGAGGATGGAACTCGACGTGAATAAATGACCGAGTGTTGGGATTGAACCTCATGGAGGCTTCCTACGTACCATGCCTTGACATGGATCAATGACCTCTTAGTTCAAAAGGTGGGGGTCGGGGTCGATGCGCACTCTAAGCCCGTGTGAGTCATGCTTGGTGTGAGAAACAAGAATTTGCAGGGACCGGACGATCACGTCGCGAAGGATGCGTCCGTGAGAAGCGAAGAGGGGCCTACGCATTAGGCGGACCACGGTGTTGGGACTTATTCCAGGATGGAGGCCCGAGGTGCAGCAAAGCGCAGCGACAGAGGGATTTGGGACCAATGATGGGGGGTGCCTCGTTCCCTATCACGCCCTCCACTGACCTTGGTAGTGGGGAAGTACGGAGATGTAGGGGTGCAGCCATCTGTTGGGGAACTAGGGTCGCCCTTCTCCTATGAACATATTCCACTCCAATAAAAAGGATATCATCCCTTGTGGATGGGTGATTCCACTCCTGTGGAGACGAGTGGTGTAAAGAATGTTTGAGCTGGGGGGACCCTTCGTGCGAGGGATGAGGTCGGGTCACAGTTTAACGTCATCTGTTGAGGACGTGATGCTTGGCAGTTTAACATCCTGCAGCTCGAACGAGGTGGGTTCACTCCACACCCCTAGGACTTACATAACTGGTACCCTCTGTTCCTTGGGGGAGGGAAGGTACTAGCAAGGCCATGGTGAAGGGGGGTTGTGGAGCGAACCATCGAGGGGTCCACGTTAGCATGGCTATGCGGAGAAGCAATAGCCGTTAGCGTGCCTATGCGAAGAAGCATTAGGCGAAGCAACACTACGAGTGGTATTTTCTGTGGGACTTTGAAATCACATCGTGCATACCTGGAGGGTTGCACGAGAAGCGGAATTTCCAAGAAAATGAGTTTTCTTCGCGAAGCGGAGTGCCTTGGCCTTAGCATGGGGCATAGGTGTGAGTGGAGGGTGCTTCGCGAAGTGGACTAGTATTCGCGGAGCACTGCCTCGTGAAGAAGAGGTGCCTCGCAAAGCAGGGTGCTGCGAAGCAGTGTGATTCGCGATGTGTAGCGATCCTGCCTTAGCATAGGGATCACTAGTACAGGTTGGGTGTTTCACGAAGCATAAACGCTTCGCGGCTTCCCAGGTTCTCTTGGGAATCCCCTTCCTTCGCGAAGGCCCTTGAGCTTCGTGAAGGGCATCCCTCTCGGAAGAGGGGCTCAAAACGAGATAAAGCAAAGGCTTCACGCAATGTAGAAGTACCTCCCGGAGCTCATGATTCTCGGGGCAAGGAGTTCTTCGCGATTCGGGAGAGGAGAAGACGAAAGGTCGAATTGTCCGTCCTTTTTGGGACTCAGTGGGAGTCCAGTATTTATAGGAAAGGGGCGCCGCGAAGCAGAACTCGCGCGCCGACTCAGGTGCTTCACTGCGTGCTTGCGAATGTCAAACACGGTCGTGGAGAGTTACCGCCTCCAGAGCTTCGTGGCGGGATCGCGAATGTCAAATGCATTCTCGGAGAGTTACCGCCTCTGGAGCTTCGCGGTGGGCTCGAGAACATCAAATGTGTTCGCGGAGAGTTACCGACTTTGGAGCTTCGCAGTGGGTTCATGAATGTCAAATGCATTCGTGGAGAGTTACCGCCTCTGGAGCTTCGCGAGAGCATGGTGCTCGGGGTGCTTCGCATCGGTGCTTCGCGTCGGTGCTTCGCGAGGCAGCGTGTCAGCCTTCTTTTTCATCCCTTCCTTTCATGCAATATTTTGGAACCAACAAATGCCCTCCCCCCTTATACATGGAGCCGCGGAGGGTGAAGGGTCGAAGTCTGAGGGATAATCGCCAAAATTGTCAGTGGTTCGTGATGCGGCTTCACAGAGGGGGCCCGCGGTGCTGACTGGGGCCACGGATCCGGACGCGCCGCGATGCTCCGCGCGGGTGAGGCTTGCCGCGATGCACTGGGGTCACCACCTATAAATAGGGGGTCAACCTCTTTGGTCTTCACGTGACTTCCTTGTATTTTTTTGCTCTCGATTTCGTGATGATCTGTGTGCTCCGCGACAGCCTTCCGCGAATCGAGCTTCGCGGCGAACCGCAGGACTTCGACTCCACGTCCGCGCCAAGCTAGCTTCTGTTTTTTAGCCTAGGCCAGACATCGTGGCTTGGTCTCATGACCGACCTTCGCGATCCAGCTTCGCGATCCAGCTTCGTGATCCGTTCTGAAAAAATTCTTTTCTGAGGGCCGGAATTGAAATGGCCCATCAAGAAGCTGTATTGGGGGTGCTTGCAGATGCCGACTGTTGGGATGAGATGGCCAACTGTCCAGGACTTGGGGAGATGGTCTGAAGCCATTTGGACCATGCTTCTTTGATAGATCTGCTATCGGAGGTTCAGAAATATTATCCGCAGTGTAAGAAGCTTCCATTGTACAGCTTCAAGTTGAGGGATGATGTATTCATCCCTGAGGAAAGTAGGGACGAACCAGCTTGCTGGTTTAGGAGCATACCATGTCAGCACC
Organism: Viscum album; assembly: GCA_963277665.1. Taxonomy (NCBI): domain Eukaryota; kingdom Viridiplantae; phylum Streptophyta; class Magnoliopsida; order Santalales; family Viscaceae; genus Viscum; species Viscum album. The sequence goes on along the minus strand of OY728155.1, from coordinate 1,628,167,969 downwards.
AATTGTCCAGGGCGGGTGATGGTCATGCGCAGGAGGACTTCACACCCGTCACCGCTGACTGTCTCTACAGCCATTTAAATGATATTAACGGGAAGCCACTTCAACCGGAGACGTCCCCTCCCCTCTATTGTACCATGTTGAAGGCAGCATTGCAGGATTCAAATAAGGGATGGTCCGACGAGTGGGACCTGCGCCAGGGCGGCAACTTCACTGATGACTGGGCCTGGGCCTTCTAGGTAGGCACCTCATGCGAGGAGTTTAGGGCCGAGCTGAGGCGAGTGGGGTTATATGAGGCTTCATGGGCCTCCCAATTCCACATTTACCAACCGAAACAACTGATGCCGGAATTGCTGATCAAATGGTCGTCTAGGACCAATACCTTTCACCTGTATCACGGGGAGGTCGGCATCAGCCTGTGGGATGTCCACCAGATTTCTGGGGTTCTGATCTTGGGGGCCATGTATGATGAGTTCCTCCCCATCATGAGCGCATGGGAGGACACATAGCAAATTCCGCGACTGGCGTCGGTGCTGATGGCACTCGTCCCTGGAGAGGACAAGGAGGCAGGGAGGGATGTCCACTTTAGGAGATGGTTCAAGTGCTTCATAAATTTCCCAGAGAATTGAGAGTTCCCTCCGAGGCCTCGAACTTGTCCAAGGGCAGCCCAATGGGGTAAGGGGCACTCGTATTGGCGGGTCTTGGAGGACATCCAATGGAAAACGTGGGGTTTTAGTGTCAGCACTGAACAACAGCCGATAGTCAGGCTGGCAGCGTTCATCGTGGCTCTCATCTACGGTTGGATTCTACCGGTGGGGGATACAAGCATGGGGGTGCGGCCCAGCTCATTTATTATGGCGTCCATGTTGGCCAGGGGGCAGCAGATCAATCTGGGGATTCCAATGCTCGCCAAACAGTACAGAATGCTGCGGCGCATTAGCGAGGGCAAGAAGCCGCCAAGGATATGTGGGCCCTTCCACCTCCTGTATGGGTTGATCGCAGCGCACATCAGGGGGATTTATGTGTATCCAAACCCTATTTCTCCGTCGGGATAAAATTTCTGCCCCTCCATCCGGAATGCGGTCGGGAGCTTCCCGTTCAAAATAGTCGTGCCGATGGTGCTGAATCAGGTGTGGAGGGCGGATGAGTTTAATTTCCACCCCTTCCCATTACTGACGGGGATAGTTAATGATGATGGGAGGGGAGGGGAAGAACATCGGGCTTACCTCCTGGCCTTTCGAGGTGGAGTTTTGGTGGAACTAGTAGAACGTGAGCCACTCTGTGAACCGTACACCCCGCATCGGTTTGTGAGGCAGTTCCGGTGCCTCCAGCGGCTGACCCCGCAGGTCTACTGGGAGGTGCACCACGAAGAGCACCCGTGTGTGATGAGGCAGTTGTGGCTCATGTTCACATGGGAAGATGGGAAGATGCGAATTGCATTGCCTCCATCCACCACTGCCTTCCGATTGGTGAGGGATTATGCCATTAGTTGGGAGGCTCCTTACCCAGGGGAGATGCTGAAGCAGCCGACTATTCGGGTCGGTGACGGTGGGCCTCTTATATCTCGAGGTCGAGGTCGGAGGGTAGCTAGGGCCTCTCGCGGTAGCGGGGCTGCCATGGAGGTGAGACCCGCACCGGACGAGGGTGCGGTAGCAGCGGCAGATCCGGTGATTTTGGAAGAGCAGGGTCATCCAGAGGGGTAGCCACCGAGGGAATTTCGTATGATATCCACTAAGGCTTCGGGGAAGCGCCTGCATCTTATCCACGTGGTAGAGGATGTTGTCTTCCCTAAAGTCTGGGACATTTGGGATGTCAACCGGCAGTTCCTCAGCCCACCCGAGATATGGGCCCACCTGAATCGCCTCGGGATGGAATTACCGGGCATAGTCCCAGTCCGAGATGGATTCATGGCGTCTCCGGCAGATGCAGAGAAATACCTGGATGAGCTGGAGGATTATGTCCACTCCAGTGGTGTCCCTCGCCCAATGACAGACCGGGTGAGGGTACTGTTGAATCAAATGGTCCCCCCGCAGTTATCGGCTACCGATCTGAGGGAGCGCTTCCCACTGCCAGAAGAATCAGAGGACTCCTCTCGGGAGGATGAGGCTGGAGGAGGGAGCCCGTTGGAGGAGGGCGAGGTCGGAGATCAGGGCTCAGATTCCGACGATTTCGCAGAGGCTCTCGAGGTAGAATTCTGAACTTCTTTCCTTATGGACCATTCTCGGGCCACTATGGACTTCTCACTGATGTTTGAGCCATGCAGGAGTAACTTGTTTGCAGTCCTCGTTCTCGCCCCTCGGCGGGTGATGATGCGGGACCTTCATAACCCGCGCCTATGGCTGCGTCTAGTTCCGCGTCTGGTGGGACCAGAGCACCCGAGGTGGCTCCTCTGGAATCTCCAGACCTTCCAACAGTATACGGAGGGCCTCCCCTCGGGGTCCCGTTAGTACCGGCTCAAGAGCAGTGCCAAGAGGTCGATCTTCATAAGTTTCCTCTACCGGTTTCCTTGTCGTCACATGTAGACTATGCCAACTAACGTTTATAATCCTCTCTGTCGTATAGTTCTCCGACTGGTGTGGGCTGCTGCGGAAAGACTAGTCGGGATGTCTGGTGGCGTCCCTCCTAGGGGCATGCTGGTGATAGTGGTGATAGTCCCCACATCTCCTCAAGCTGCAACACACATCATCACCAGTGGGACTACCAGCAGGGTCGTGCCTGAGGTCATCGAGGTGGACACTGATGAAGAGGATCAACCGGTCGGTCCCAGTCCTATCACACCTGCTTCGGCGCCAGGTGTCGTACTGGATTCAACACCAGATTCAGATCCTGCCGAGGATTTCTTGTGGGCGTATCCCGTGTATGATCCTGCCAATCACGCAGACTGGGAAGAAATGGCCTCCGACGAGGAAGACAGTAGCATAGTACGCTGTCGGTCATGGAAGCTAATCACACGCTTCATCAAGGACACCCCCAAGCGCAATGGCTGGTGGAAATGGACAGACTCTGCTTGCGGTTGCGCGAACTATGCGCTGGGGGAGTGGATTCCCAACGTACTCACGCACTCATCCGAGATCTTATGGCTGAGAAGATCTGGGAGCATGATTGTGGGCTCAACGTGGGCTGGCAGTGGAGGAAGGAGACCAACATCAAGAAGCTCCAAGAGGATAAAAGAGAGGTCCAACAGATGCAGACCCAGGCAGATGAGCTTTCAGCCTCTCTTAATGCACAATCTGAGCTGATCTCACGGGTGAAGGCCCAGCTGGAAGAGGCAGAAGAGAATATGAGGCAGGCCTCTGTAAAGATGGTTGTCGTTCAAGCTGGCGTAGAGAGGGACAAATCCAAGGCTGACGAACTACGCCCCGCCGCTGCTGAGGAGGAGCGGGAGCTGAGTCTGTGGTAGCAAGCCTTGGATGCCACAAGCCAACGGGTGGTAGAGCTGCAATGCTCTTTTGACGGGGTCAACCCATCCATGGGGGGAGTTGACCCCCGGGTATTGTAACAAACCAATAACCTTTTATTGGTACTTTCATGCTTCAATTTTTCCTTTCTTTGTTTTGAATGTCGTAGCACGCACAATTTCCACTATTTGAATCGCCTCGTTACATCCCTTCGATGTTTGCGGGATGTTCGGCGATAGTTCCCCAAGCCCACGTGGGTCGAGCCTGATGTGAGAAACAAGAGATAGTTTCCTTCTCGTTCCACCTAACATAGGAGTAGAGACCATTCTCCAGGCATCTGGGATTCATATTACCAGTTCGGATTTCCAAAATATGGGAGAGGCTTGACCGGAGAAGGAACTTTTCTGAAAAGCCGAATTACCGTTTCTTCAGCATGCTCTTATGCACGAACGGTGCAACCCCAGGGGTGCTGAAATCGGTCCAAATAGATGGAAATGGGAAGTGTGAATCACGACACCCAAGATTCGGAACACTTTGGGGATGGCGTGACAATAAGGGACAACTGTTAACCGTGGAGGAGAAGCGGTATCCTTACTGCATTAGCCTGAAATGGGGACAAAAAATGAGGGTCGACCGTTGACCATGATCGAAACACGGGACCATGTCACAAATGTTGTTGGTCAATCTTTCGGGACGTTGGCCCAGGACAGTAGGCAGAACCTAGGTCAAGCATCCATATTGTTAGGGGGTCCTTCCAAACATGACCAGTCTTCCGGGATGTTGGCCTAGGATGGTAGGTGAGCTGATGCGGCATGAGAGCATGCCGTTAGGGGGTTCCTTTAGACATGAAAGGGGATGAGGGTCCTAATAAGGGTCACGCAAAGCATGGAATATGGAGTGATGGTTTATCCACACAGGATCCAACACTCATGTAATTACATCACCGTGGTGGGAGTACGCCATATGGGCACATTGGTCTGATCATGGATCATTCCTTCTTTGGGACAGGGCCTCCCTGGAGAGGGGGCAGGCAGCTTCCCAATGGGATCTTGGGGCATCCTGAAGTTGTTCAGGGAAAAATTGCAGCTACATAGTTCCCCCCGAGGGGTCAGGCCAGAGGGCTGGAAATGGGGAGGAACAAGATTTTGAGATTCCTGGGGTTGTACCCTAGGTGAAATGCCTGGGTGTCCCTACGTATCCCATAAAGACGGGAATCAAGCCATATGTAGTTCTGGGGATGCAGTTTAACGTTATGTGGGATGAGGATACATGAACTCCTATAGTTTAACGTCATACGATAGGATGTGGAATAAAAGGGAAGATCCCAGGGAACGTGCGGTGCGGTAGATTTGAAACCGATGTGAATGAGGACTTGGAGTCCAAATCACACCACATACCCCTAGAGAAAACTCTTCAGGTCGAGGGACCCAGAGTGAGGATTTGGCTAGGCCCGAAGCAAAGTGGTCGGGTGTTCCTATGTACCCCATGAGGATGGGAATCAAGCCATACGTAGTTCTAGGAGCGCAGTTTGATGCCATGCGGGTCGAGGATACATGGAATCCTGTAGTTTAACATCATACGATAGGACGTGGAATAAAAGGGAAGATATCAGCAAACCTGTGGTGCGGTAGATATGAAACCGACGTTAATGAAGACTTGGAGTCCAAATCACACCACGTACCCCCAGAGGAAACTCTTCAGGTCGAGGGACCAAGAGTTAGGATTAGGCTGGGCCTGAAGTAGAGTGGTCGGGCGTTCCTACATACCCCATGAGGATGGGAATCAAGCCATACGTAGTTCTGGGAGCGCAGTTTAATGTCATGCGGGACGATGAGAAGCCTGACTGTGTTGGTACACATACTGCCAAAACTACTAATCCCACGTGAGTCATGCTCGGTGTAGGAAACAAGAAGTAGTGGTGGGGATTTCCCGACACAAAAAAGGGGCAGGTTAGGGTAAAGGGATGCTTGGTGAATACCGAACCAATGACACTTACACGGTCATTTAGCTCACCTAGATGTGCGAAGAGAAAGAGCCGAGTATGATGGAATTCTACTTGAACATGAGGAAGTGGAAATGTGTGAATCATGGCGCTCGAGATTCAGATCACGATGATGGCCGCGTGAAGATGGAGGATAACTGTTGACCGTGGCGGAAACCCAGCATCCATATCACGTTAGCCTAGCATGGGTACAAACAAATGAGGGTTGATCATTGACCATGTTCGAAACACGGGACCATGTCACAAATGTTGTCAGATATCCGCAGGGACGTTGGCCTGAAATGATTAGAGGGCCCTTAGGTCCATCATTCATGGAGAGCCCTTAAGCCTAGTATCCAAGTCATCCGAGGGTCCTTTTGGATGTGGAAGAGGATGAGGATCCAAATAGCGAGCTCACGAAGCTTGGTCATGGGACAAGGAGAATGTCCTTATGAAAATCCCACACTTTGGGCTCTTTGTCGAAACACATCTGAATACAACAACAAGACGTATTAGATAGGGGGAGAAGAGTCTTTTCCCATAGGGGGATCTTAGTTTAGGGTCGTAGAATTCAAACCATGGATGGGAGGAATCATAAGAGGCACACGGTGGAGTAACTCAAACACCTGGCGTGAATGGGAATAGGGGGTGTGTACGGTGCGGTGAACAACCTGACGTGAATGAGGACGTAATCCCATATCACACCACACTACCCCCTTGGGAGAGGCTTTAGGTCAAGGGACCAAAAGAAAAAGTTAGGCTGGGACCGTGGGGAAGTGCCCGGGTGCTCCTACGTACCTCATAAGGATGAGAATCAAGCCTCACATAGTTCTTGATGGACCTTAGACCATAAATGGGTAAAGGGATCAGGGGACACATGGAAACAAAACCCGACATGAACGAGGACCTAAGCCCTACATACCATGTGTTCTCTAGGGAAATGCTCGAATCGAGGGACCGAACACAAAGGTTAGGCTGGGCCTGTGGGGAAGTGCTCGAGCGCTCCTACGTATCTCATGAGGATGAGAATCAAGCCATATGTAGTTCTTAATGCTGACATGGTAAGATCCCAGTGCCAGGGGAAAAGGGGAGCACGGGCATGGCCCTTGCACTAAAAGAAGCGGAATTTGATAAATCTTGTTTGTTTCTTAAGGTGAGTGGTTTTTTTGTGAAGCGATAGGCCTATAGTAGTAGGCCGTGGTGTTGCCACAAGGATCAAGATGTGATAGGAGTTGACAAATGGCATGGCACATGACCAATACCCAACGTGATGTCCTCTAAAATGAGGTCACCACAATGCAGTTCCATTTTTCGTCATGCGGCTAGGACGATAATGTAACAGTTTAGGGTTATATGATAGGACCAAGCATGCATTTTATCATCATGTAGCGCAGATGTAGTAGAGATGATGCTAGGCGGGGAATGTGCGTAGTGTTATAAAACACAATTGATGGAGACATGATCCCACATCGCATTGTACGCCAATCGGATAGGAAGACCTTAGGCCGAGGGGCCTATATAGAGGTAAGAGGTGAAACAGGGGGAGAGACTGGCTCCCTAAATGGGCTGCACCCAAAGACAGGGCATCTGAGCGGTCCTACGTATCCCATGAGGATGGGAATCAAGCTGAATGTAATTCCGGATGGATCTTAGTTTATGGTCTTAGAGCTCAGACCATGGGAACCCCAAAGGACTTCATATTATAGCTTTGTCCCTCTGACATGCAAAGGTGCACTGAGGGATAGCGCCAAAAGTGTCGAGATTCCACCATGTTCGCAACACAGCATCCTGTCGCGTTAGCCTGAAATGGGGAAAAACAAATTAGCATCGACCGCTGACCGTATTCACAACGTGGGATTTTATCGATTTTTTGTCCAAACCCCTCAGGGGCATTGGCCCGTAATGGTAGGATAGCCCTTGGGCATTGTATCCAGGCCGTTATTGGGGGTCCCTCCAGGTGTGAAAGGTAATGGAAGCCCGAATGGAGGGGAACATAAAGTATGACAAGTGGAAGGAACTTGATCAAGTTGAATCTGACACTCTTGGTCCTAGACCAGAGTACACTTAACACATGGGTGAACCACTTCAAGGGGTCAAGATACTCTACTTGAGGGTAACGAAGAGATGGCGGGTTTCCGGGAGAAGGGGCATGGTGCCCAAAACCTTGTATCATACCTACATATCCCCCTCTTGGAGAGGGATAGACCAAGTGGCCTAGGTGACCTGGAGATCAGGATATCTCTAAGAGGTGGGGCTGGGCCCAAAGTCTAGACATTCAATTGGTCCTACGTATCCCATGAGGATGAGAATCAAGCCACACGTAGTTCTGAAGGGTGCCTTTTAATGTCATGCGGGACAAGGAATACGAGGGCTAACTCTTAGAACGGGGGTGCGCGTGGTGAAGCTATTGCAAACCCGACATGAATGAGGACATAATCTCGCACTACGCCATGCAGTCCGGTAGTCGGGGTCCCAATTGTAGGACCAGAGAGGCGAATCAGCTGAACTCAAGCTGGACCCAAAGACAGGGGGTCTGGGCAGTCCTATGTATCCCACGAGGATGGGAATCAAGCTGAACGTAGTTCCGGATGGATCTTAGTTTATGGTCTTAGAGCTCAGACCATGAATGGTAATGACCTCCCAAGTTAGCGCAGACGGAAACCTGATCCCTAAGACCACATGAGTTAAACTCGGTGTGGGAAACAAGGGGGAAATCCTCATCGCAATACTTGGGCGTCCATCAGAGGGGAGACGGCAGAGAGCCCCGAAGGACACCTTTGACGTGGCTTGTTTCCCCAACGCACAGACGTGAATGGAGGAAAAGTACCAAGAGTTCCAAGACTCTACTTGGAAACGATGAAGTGATGAAGGGTGTGAATTGTGTACGCTACATTTTGGGCTTAATGGATTGGTGTGGCGATAGAGGAAAACTGTTAACCATAGTGGAAACGCAGCGTCCATATCGCATTAGCCTGAGGTGGGAACAACAAAAAAGCATCGACCACTGACCATATTCACAATGCGGGATTTTATCGATTTGTTGTCTGAAACCCTCGGGGGCGTTGGCCTGTAACGGTAGGAGACCCCTTGGGCGTAGTATCCAGGCCGTTCTTGGGGGTCCCTCCGGGTGTGAAAGATGATGGAAGCCCTGATTCAGGGATACACAAAGCCTGGAAAGCGGGTGCAGACGTGTCCGAGTAGAGCTTGACATTCCAGGTAATAAACCAGAGTGCTCTTAGGCACATTGCTGAACTGCTGAAAAGGGATCGACGAAACAACTCAGGATGGAGAGGTACATGGAGTGGTCATTACGAGACCGACGTGAATGAGAAAATGACCTCACGCCACACCATAGACTCCTATAAGAGAGGACCTGGGCCGGGGCTCGGAAAGGCCAAGGGGCCTGATGGTTAGGCATTGGTCATGAAGGCCTGACCTGCTTGCAGTTTAACGTCTTGCATTAAAGACGAGGGTCGGTGACCCGAGGAGGCCAAGGGGCCAGAGGCTGGGGCTCGTAATAGAAGGCGTATGGCATGGTACCTGATCCCTATGTAAATGAGGACATAGTCTCACACCACACTGTACTCCCTGGGTAAGAGGTTGGCCAGAGGGGTCTGAGAAGGCCAAGGGGACTAAGGTCAGGCATCAGTCAGGAAGGCCTGACAGGTCTGCAGTTTAACGCCTTACATGAGGACGGGGCCAGGGACCCGAAAAGGCCAAGGGGCCTGAGGGTGGGCCTCATAAGGGAAGGCGTATAGCATAGTACCTGATCTCGACGTGAATGAGGATGTAGTCCCACACCACACCATACACCCCTATGGGGAATCGGGTCCGTGGGCCCGACCGCTAGCATCACCTGGGGGGGAGTTTGTCACTTCGGGATGGGGTAGAATGAATCACTGCACTCGATGTCTGGGACATCTCGGGGTGGACCCGAAGATCCAGGACACTGTTGACCATGTTCGAAACACAGCGTTCTTATGGTGACCTGATATGGGAGAAACAAATGAGTGTCGACCGCTGACCAAATTCGCAACGCAGGACTTGTATCGGCTTGTTGCTTGAAAACCCTCGGGGGCATTGGCCTGTATCGGTAGGAGAGCCCTTGGGCGTAGTATCCCGGCCATTCTTGGGGGTCCCTCTGGGTGTAAAAAATGTTGGAATCCTAGTCAAGGAGTGGGTGAAGCATAGCTGTATCCATCCACGAAAGAGGCAAACATCTCCTGGGGGATGTGCACCCGGGTCGAGGCTTGCTCGATGTGAGTTGGGGTAAAAGTGTGCACCCTTCCATATGTCATGACCCGGGGGGATGATTTTGGCTTTTGGGCTGGGCCAACGGAGGAAATGCCCGGGCGTTCCTATGTATCCCATTAGGATGGGAATCAAACCATATGTAGTTCTTGAAGGCCATGCAGTTTAGCGTCATATGGTGAGGACGTGGGATGATAGAAGAACGGGAGTGGGCATATGGTGCGACCCTTACAATCCTTGTGTGAGCGGTGTTGTATGAGTGGGGCTAAGAAAGCCTACTCCCTGCTAAACAAAGATCCTCTTAGGAAACTATTCCCAGGGGGAATAGTGGAAGAGAAAAGCATGGGGCTGGGCTCAAGACGAGGCGTCCGAGTGTTCCTACGTATCCCATTGATATGAGAATCAAGCCATACGTAGTTCTTGAGATGCATTTTAACGTCATGTGGGACGAGGATGCATCTCATTTGGGGATATGTAAGGTATGGAAAGTAATCTGACATGAATGAGGACGTAGTCCCACGCCATACCGTACAATCCCGCAAGAGGGTAAGTCGGGGAAAACCACGGGGCCTGAGACCGGACCGCGGTCAGGGAGACCTGACCAGCTTGCGGTTTAACGTCTCGCGGTGAAGACGGGGGCTGTGGGCCTGAGGAGGCCGAGGGGCCTGAGGCTGAGCCTCGGTCAGGAAGGCCTGACTGGATTGCAGTTTAACGTCTTTCAGTAAGGACGGGGGTCATGGGCCCGAGGAGTCCGAGGGGCCTGAGGATGAGCGTCGGTCAGGAAGGCCTGACTGGCTTGCAGTTTAACTTCTTGAAGTAAGGACAGGGGCCGTAGGCCTGAGGAGGCCGAGGGGCCTGAGGCTGAGCCTCGGTCAGGAAGGCCTGACTGGCTTTCATTTTAACGTCTTTCAGTAAGGACAGGGGGAGATCTTAGTTTAAGGTCATAGAGCTCGGACCATTTTGTAGTTTATCATCTTGTAGGACGAAAATGCAGTTTAAGGTCGTGCAGGACCTTGCAGTTTAAGGTCGTGTTGGACCTTATAGTTTAAGGTCGTGTTGGACCATAACGTGCAGTTTAAGGTCATGCGGGACCATTTTTCAGTTTATCATCTTGTAGGACGAAGATGCAGTTTAAGGTCGTGTGGGACCCTTTTGCAGTTTATCGTCTTGCAGGACCCTTTCTCCCTAGGCAAAGTATTGCTTGAGGAACTTGGAATTGGTGGGAGGGGTTATGCGCTCTCCATTCGTGGTCACCAAGTAGTATGCTCCATTGGGGTAAACCTTATGGATGATATAAGGCCCTTCCCATTTGGTTTCTAACTTGGGCGATTTCCTACCGGGAATCATTGGTGCTCAAAGGGCCAGTACTAGGTCGCCCTATAGAAAAGAACAGAGGCAAACATTCTTGTTGAAGGCCCTCGCTATCTTATCCTGATGCCTTTCCAGATTGTGCAGGATACGAAGCCGGTTAACGTCCAGCGCTTCTAATTTAGCTAGACGGATCTCGGCTACCTCATCTGATGTCTGGTGATCATAGACTGCAGTGCGTAATGATGGAAGCTGGATCTCAATGGGTAGGACGACCTCATCTCCATACACCATGGAATATGGGGTCACCTAGCTAGAGTTGCGAATCATCGTCCAGTAAGCCCAGAGGGCGTTGGGGAGCTTTTCGGGACAACTTTTCTTGTTCTGACCAACCATCTTCTGCAGAATGTTAGAGAGGGTTTTTTTTGAACGCCTCGATCTGTCAGTTGGCCTGCACGTGGTAGCGGGAGGTATTGTTCGAACGGATGTCGTACTTGGCGTAAAATTTCTTTAGTTCAGCTGCTCGGAAGTTGGTGTCGTTATCGGTGAGGATGGCGTGAGGGACCCCAAACCGGGGGATAATATTGGATCTCACAAAGTCGATGATGGAACGGGCCTTGACCTCTTTGAGTGGATGTAACAGCCCAAGATTTTATAAAAAAAAATATTCTTTTTAATTTTATTAATGTCTTGTGTTGTACGCTACACCAAAACGAGCTTGCACAACACACATCCTTGACTTGACTTGCATTACACGCAATCGCGACCTTCCTCGATAGCGTGTGTAGTACGTAATACCGAGTTTCACTAAACAACGATATGCTATAAAAATATTATTAAAACTAGCCATTATGAATAGTAATAACCACTTTTTTGAAATCCAGTAAATCTTATTTTTCAAAATGAACTTTATTTTTGGATTCGGAGTATCGAATTTAGCCTAAGGTGAAATTTTGGTACTTTTCAGATAACTTTCATATTCTGATGAATAGTGAAAATTACTAAATTATAATTAAAAACAACTTTTTTAATCGAAATAATTAATAGTGATAAATCATTAATTTGAGTGGTTTTAAAGTATATTTAGAATATATTTTTACAATTTAATACAATGTTGGTCATTGGATGTAGTTTCACATTTAAACTAGACATAAACAAGTGTCAATCTTTTGATAGATATTGTTTCTTAAAAACACGCTATTTGTTTTAACAGCGGGATTTAATTATAAAATTAATTAATGAAACTTTTATGTTATGAATTTGGTAAAATAGACTTCATTTTTGAATTCGGAATATGAAATATAGCTTGGGATGAAATTTTGGCATTGTTCTGAAAAACATCAATTTTTGAAACTACTAAGTGGTAGGTTAAAAACTGAATTTTGCATAAAACATAATTTTACCGCTTCTGTGAATGGAATTTCGAAAATCCGAGAGACACGGTTAATATCAAGGACTAAAATGTGGTTCAATGAGATAAAAATAATTTTTTTGTGAATAGTAACTTTTTACTATTTTTACCGCGGTTAATAGTAAATAGGGTAACTAAGGGTAAATATGATATTACTATTACCCTAACACATGTCCTAATTCTATTGGACAAGTGTAATTCGACCAAAAACAAACTTAGGAATAAAATATGACCATTTAGGCCCACTTGGATTAGATTAGGACATTTATTATTAATTTATTTAAAAAAGGGTTAAAATAGTTAAAATCAAAGTTTAATAAGTAAATCATTTTTAATATGGGGTTATACATAAGATAAATTCGACTATAAATATTCATTAGAAAGCTAAAAATCTTTTCTACATAATGGTATTTTATTTATAATTTTTAGACATTAAATAATTTAATTTATTTATGACACAACGATGATGCAGTAATTATCTTATTAATGAAATATTGACATAATTGATGTTATAAACACCAAAATAAATGTAATTTGAGATTTTTTATGAATTCCACTAATTTTCTAGGTTACTATGATATATTAATGTTGATTTAATAAACTTGGTTCGAACATTTAATTCTGTTATGACTTTCACAAAAATCATATATCAAATAGTGTCAAAATTGACACAAAATAGTTTTTAAATCAAATATTATATTATTAATTTTTATTTTATTCCTAAAAATCTAAGGTTCGGCCAAATGACTTAGATATGGATATATATATTAATAATAAACAATTTGGGGTTCTTTTGGCATGTTATAGTAAGTGTATTAACCATATAGTGAAAGAAAACAAAAAGACACGGTAAAAGTTAAATTATTTAACTTAGAGTTAAATCTAATTGATAAGGTTTAAAATAAGATCTAAACATGTCTAAATTTGATTGGTTGATGAGATTACAACCCTATCTCATCTAAGCTTCGAATATGAGTCATTTTTGGAGGTTTTTAAGTGGGGTTAGATTTATTATAAATTAATATTTTTAAGAATTCCTAAGGTGCCCCTCTCCTCCCTTATAAAAGGGCACCTCCTCCCCCTTCCTCCTCACACCAATTTGAGCATTCAAGCTCGGCCAACCCCTGCCAATTTCTCCTCTACACTTCCCTAGAAACATCCTAGAGGTTCTGGTCTTCCTCAAAGACCAATTCTAGTGCCCTAAGAGGAGGTCTCAAAGAGGCACTTCAAAGAAGAGGTAATTACCGTTACCAATTCTTTCATCTTTATTTCTTCTTCCACTTCTTCTTCTTAGGTTGTTTCATTATGAAGTAATAACATAAGTATCACTCATATACTGATATGTTATTATAAGTATGAAACAACCCTATTTCACCATCTATCCATCCTACGGAAAAAGAAATCACCGCGCGTGCGTACGTACGGAATACCGTCTCCACGCCGTGGTGTAATCTATTTTCCACCACCACCTTACATGGATGGGTATAATGGTGTAAAGAATAACTATACATAGTTATTAAAACATCATATTGATTCTGATATATTGTATAATCCACTCCAATTCAATTTAATATTTATAGAAATGATATCATCGCTCGTGCGTACGTACGGACTACCGTCTCCACGACGCGATGAGATTCATTCTCCATGTTAACCATTTAAGAATGATTATAATGTATATATAAGAAATAATAATGAAATATATGAAATTATAAAGCTACTGGATTTATGTATATATATACATATGTATGTCATCTACTTACATCCATTTCAGGACAATAAGGAAAGGAAAACAGCGTTCATGCGTACGTACGGACTACCGTCTCCATGAACGGTGTTTTTCATTTTATTTATCTATCTATTATATATATATATATACTGAATATATATGATATATAAATCATATTTTATATTCTGGAAGTAAGTAAATCATGATATAAGTAATAATGATGTCAAGAACAACAAGTCAAAACACCTACGATAAATGAAACGATTTTACCCAAAACGCTTCTTTAACATGGAATTTACAAAAGAACGGGTAATATAATGTCATAAGTGAACCATATATGATATCATAACAATGAATATGATTCTGTAATAAGTCAATAACATGATTTAAATCATTATACAGGAGGTTCGGACACTTACAAAGCAAGTCGGACCTAAGGTAAGGGAAATATCACAATCTCATTTTTATCCGAGATTGTTTATTCGTAAGTATTTACTGGGGTGTATTTTATCATCCACATCCATGTTCCCTCAATATGAAATATTGTTTCCATCCACTTGCAATAGTTTAAATCCAATTTTACCCTTAGGTGAGTTTTTAGTAAAGAATATGAAAGGAATCTTTTGTCGTTTTTCCGTACGAGGTACTTTTTGACTTTTCCGACAAAAGTACGAAGAATGTTTTTTTTAACTTATACGGCATGAATGGATTTTTAAAACATTATTTCAAAGAAGCTTCCTTTACAAGTTTTCAAGTTTCTTTTTAATCAACTTCTTTTAGTTTATAATTGTATGACATGTTAAGAAAAGAAAAGTGTTTTTGAAAAAGAAAGGATATTTTCCTCAAGAATGGAGTTCAAGTGTTTTATCAAAATTATTTTCCATCTAAGATAATAAAGGGTTCTGTTTTTATCCCTTTAATTACATTGATTTGATTATGTTGTGAGGGAATTATTTTTATGAAGTCATTTGCCTTATATGATTTTATGATGTCATGATGTTTCAAGAATCCCATTTTTGTTACATGTGTTATGCGATGATGTATGTTTTATGATTATGTGGCACACATAAGAAAGGATTCATTATAAGATGGGTGGGACCTATATCTCCCTCCAATGCATTGGGTAAAGATTTCATATCTCATGAGATAGACATGGCTGGAATGGTAGGTTATACCGGTTCAGTGAAACAGGACTGAAACGAGGATTACTCGATTCAGAAAGGGACTTTGTCCACTAAGATAGTCTTGGCAATGAGTCATGACTAACAAGAAATGATTTCCATGATTATGTGTGCATGCCACAATGTTTCAAGTTTCATGTTATGATTATGGTGATCTCATTTTCACTTCTATGATTTGTTCCATGTTAAGATATTATGATCTCTTTTGCAGGTTATGATTTTCAAAAAGATATGATATGATTTTTATTTCTTTTGTATACCCTTACTGAGCATTTGAGCTCACCCTTTTATGTTTTCTTTTCCCCAGGATATAAATAAAGGTTTTAGGTAAAAAAAAGGGAAGATCTTTATGGGAGATATTGAAGATCTTTCACCACGATTAGAAGATTACGTTCCGAGTTTCCAAAGACACTAAACTATTACGATCCTTGTGTGTGTGTTTTTGTTATGTACTAAGTATTCCGCAAAAGTAATGTAATGTCCATGTATGTCAGGCTTCGGGTCTCTACATTTGGTATCAGAGGAAAGGTTTAGTCAACCTTTGGAAACTAGGATGCGAAAACGTTAGTGAGATCCCTAGAGATATTTCTAAGGTATGTCTAGAGATGTCTCTAAGGTTAAGTATACGTATTGGATACAGTCCTAGAACTACGGTAACGATCATAGAATTTAACCTAAGATGTTAGATATTGAGGGTGCTCCCCCTTTACTATGTTGTCTTCCCTAGCATGATTTCGCCTCTCACAAAATTATTTTTGTGTTTTAGTTAATGGAGGAAACCAGAAGGAATTTGGTTAACATTGAATCCAATGGACAAATTGGTGACTATGAGCAACAAAATTGTGTGATGCCTAGAGATAAAGATATTCTGATTATGCCGAATCAGTCATCGCGATATATGATTAACAAGGTGAAATTTAGTGGTATGACTAATTCATCAAAGAAGAGGAAGATAAACTATTATGCATGTTCGCATGTTGAGGAGCATAAATAAAGGAAGATTGAGATTTCTAAAGAAGGGAAGAAGAACCTTGAGGAATACCTCAAATGGAGGGACCGATGTTATCTGTGTGGAGAAAAGGGTCATAGAGTGACAGATTGTTATGGAGTTCAATGTCTTATTTGTGGAGAACATGGGCATTACCCAACTCAATGCCCGGATCTGAAAGATACTTCTAAATCAAGGAAGGAATTATTCCGGGACAGTCATTGAAGTGGATGGACTGAAGTGTTGGTATTCAAGAATAATGTTGTTGAGGTACTTTTATGGTGTATTGGAATATTTATGTATTGGTCTAATGTGGTATTCAAAGTGATTGAGGTATTTTTGGAAAGTATATGATATGCGCATAATGAAGGGATAATACGATAATGAGATGTTTGATTGTATGCATGAGCTCATGATTGATATAAGGACTAAGTGATCTCATGGTTTGAGTATATAGAATTTTGAGGATTTTGGTATGTGGAAGGTGTTAACTTTTAACTGCATTCATGTTTTCACTAAGTTATTCAAGAGAATACATGATTAAGGACTTTGAATGTTTGGAATGTGACCAACAAAACATATCTTATGATATATGGGGATCAATGATGGTATTAAATCTCTGGTAATTGTTTTCACTTTGTTATGAGAGTGGACTGTAGTATTATGGATAAGCCTAAGGATTGGAATGAATTATGTTGGACATAAGTTAGTATTGTTTGTTTTTCGATATTATTTATGTGATGTTATAGTAATGTAGTTTTAGAAAAAGGGACAACCTGCAGGACGGGCGACATCCCATCGCTTCGGACAAGGCTGTAGGAATCGAACCCACAACCGAAGTGCGACTAGCCTTTATCGCCTACCACTGACCTACAGGAAGTCCCTGTTTAGTAGAAACTAGTTTTATTATATTAAGAAGTATTATATATGAAGTATAAGTCCATTTTAGGAACTATATATGATTAATCTCACTATAGAATGACTTATGTATATTTAATAACTTTTGCTTACCTTTTGTTTGAGACAGATGGAATGACCCGTCATTCTATCACATGATCTGCTAACACTTCACGAATAACAAATTCAACTTCATTTATTTAAGAGATGAAGTGGAAATTGTTCAAGGCACGAATAATAGTGATATTGTATCAAAATAAAGTAAGTATTTATTCTAATTCAAATTTTCAACTTTAGGGAAATGATCTTGAAAACAAAAAATGTTGTCCTAGTGATCTTATACCTGATGAATCAGATGGTACCTTAGATCGTCACAAATTTATGGATTTGTGATTACTGGCTTTTCCATAGCCATGTTCTCTACCACTCTCCATCAGAACATGGTGGTTAGATTTCTCTTCCATATCCATATTTTCACCTATGTGGAAACCCAGTGATTAGTTTATTTGGGTAATCGTTACATTTCATACTTTAGTTTTGGTATTCCCTTTTACGATGTGGGTTTCTATTAAAGAAACTTTCAAATAGTAAACCATTTATAACCCCGACGAATTTCGAGGGCGAAATTCATTTTAAGGGGGGTAGAATGTAACAGCCCAAGATTTTATAAAAAAAAATATTCTTTTTAATTTTATTAATGTCTTGTGTTGTACGCTACACCAAAACGAGCTTGCACAACACACATCCTTGACTTGACTTGCATTACACGCAATCACGACCTTCCTCGATAGCGTGTGTAGTACGTAATACCGAGTTTCACTAAACAACGATATGCTATAAAAATATTATTAAAACTAGCCATTATGAATAGTAATAACCACTTTTTTGAAATCCAGTAAATCTTATTTTTCAAAATGAGCTTTATTTTTGGATTCGGAGTATCGAATTTAGCCTAAGGTGAAATTTTGGTACTTTTCAGATAACTTTCATATTCTGATGAATAGTGAAAATTACTAAATTATAATTAAAAACAACTTTTTTAATCGAAATAATTAATAGTGATAAATCATTAATTTGAGTGGTTTTAAAGTATATTTAGAATATATTTTTACAATTTAATACAATGTTGGTCATTGGATGTAGTTTCACATTTAAACTAGACATAAACAAGTGTCAATCTTTTGATAGATATTGTTTCTTAAAAACACGCTATTTGTTTTAACAGCGGGATTTAATTATAAAATTAATTAATGAAACTTTTATGTTATGAATTTGGTAAAATAGACTTCATTTTTGAATTCGGAATATGAAATATAGCTTGGGATGAAATTTTGGCATTGTTCTGAAAAACATCAATTTTTGAAACTACTAAGTGGTAGGTTAAAAACTGAATTTTGCATAAAACATAATTTTACCGCTTCTGTGAATGGAATTTCGAAAATCCGAGAGACACGGTTAATATCAAGGACTAAAATGTGGTTCAATGAGATAAAAATAATTTTTTTGTGAATAGTAACTTTTTACTATTTTTACCGCGGTTAATAGTAAATAGGGTAACTAAGGGTAAATATGATATTACTATTACCCTAACACATGTCCTAATTCTATTGGACAAGTGTAATTCGACCAAAAACAAACTTAGGAATAAAATATGACCATTTAGGCCCACTTGGATTAGATTAGGACATTTATTATTAATTTATTTAAAAAAGGGTTAAAATAGTTAAAATCAAAGTTTAATAAGTAAATCATTTTTAATATGGGGTTATACATAAGATAAATTCGACTATAAATATTCATTAGAAAGCTAAAAATCTTTTCTACATAATGGTATTTTATTTATAATTTTTAGACATTAAATAATTTAATTTATTTATGACACAACGATGATGCAGTAATTATCTTATTAATGAAATATTGACATAATTGATGTTATAAACACCAAAATAAATGTAATTTGAGATTTTTTATGAATTCCACTAATTTTCTAGGTTACTATGATATATTAATGTTGATTTAATCAACTTTTTTCGAACATTTAATTCTGTTATGACTTTCACAAAAATCATATATCAAATAGTGTCAAAATTGACACAAAATAGTTTTTAAATCAAATATTATATTATTAATTGTTATTTTATTCCTAAAAATCTAAGGTTCGGCCAAATGACTTAGATAAGGATATATATATTAATAATAAACAATTTGGGGTTCTTTTGGCATGTTATAGTAAGTGTATTAACCATATAGTGAAAGAAAACAAAAAGACACGGTAAAAGTTAAATTATTTAACTTAGAGTTAAATCTAATTGATAAGGTTTAAAATAAGATCTAAACATGTCTAAATTTGATTGGTTGATGCGATTACAACCCTATCTCATCTAAGCTTCGAATATGAGTCATTTTTGGAGGTTTTTAAGTGGGGTTAGATTTATTATAAATTAATATTTTTAAGAATTCCTAAGGTGCCCCTCTCCTCCCTTATAAAAGGGCACCTCCTCCCCCTTCCTCCTCACACCAATTTGAGCATTCAAGCTCGGCCAACCCCTGCCAATTTCTCCTCTCCACTTCCCTAGAAACATACTAGAGGTTCTGGTCTTCCTCAAAGACCAATTCTAGTGCCCTAAGAGGAGGTCTCAAAGAGGCACTTCAAAGAAGAGGTAATTACCGTTACCAATTCTTTCATCTTTATTTCTTCTTCCACTTCTTCTTATTAGGTTGTTTCATTATGAAGTAATAACATCAGTATCACTCATATACTGATATGTTATTATAAGTATGAAACAACCCTATTTCACCATCTATCCATCCTACGGAAAAAGAAATCACCACGCGTGCGTACGTACGGAATACCGTCTCCACGCCGTGGTGTAATCTATTTTCCACCACCACCTTACATGGATGGGTATAATGGTGTAAAGAATAACTATACATAGTTATTACAACATCATATTGATTCTGATATATTGTATAATCCACTCCAATTCAATTTAATATTTATAGAAATGATATCATCGCTCGTGCGTACGTACGGACTACCGTCTCCACGACGCGATGAGATTCATTCTCCATGTTAACCATTTAAGAATGATTATAATGTATATATAAGAAATAATAATGAAATATATGAAATTATAAAGCTACTGGATTTATGTATATATATACATATGTATGTCATCTACTTACATCCATTTCAGGACAATAAGGAAAGGAAAACAGCGTTCATGCGTACGTACGGACTACCGTCTCCATGAACGGTGTTTTTTATTTTATTTATCTATCTATTATATATATACATATACTGAATATATATGATATATAAATCATATTTTATATTCTGGAAGTAAGTAAATCATGATATAATTAATAATGATGTCAAGAACAACAAGTCAAAACACCTACGATAAATGAAACGATTTTACCCAAAACGCTTCTTTAACATGGAATTTACAAAAGAACGGGTAATATAATGTCATAAGTGAACCATATATGATATCATAACAATGAATATGATTCTGTAATAAGTCAATAACATGATTTAAATCATTATACAGGAGGTTCGGACACTTACAAAGCAAGTCGGACCTAAGGTAAGGGAAATATCACAATCTCATTTTTATCCGAGATTGTTTATTCGTAAGTATTTACTGGGGTGTATTTTATCATCCACATCCATGTTCCCTCAATATGAAATATTGTTTCCATCCACTTGCAATAGTTTAAATCCAATTTTACCCTTAGGTGAGTTTTTAGTAAAGAATATGAAAGGAATCTTTTGTCGTTTTTCCGTACGAGGTACTTTTTGACTTTTCCGACAAAAGTACGAAGAATGTTTTTTTTAACTTATACGGCATGAATGGATTTTTAAAACATTATTTCAAAGAAGCTTCCTTTACAAGTTTTCAAGTTTATTTTTAATCAACTTCTTTTAGTTTATAATTGTATGACATGTTAAGAAAAGAAAAGTGTTTTTGAAAAAGAAAGGATATTTTCCTCAAGAATGGAGTTCAAGTGTTTTATCAAAATTATTTTCCATCTAAGATAATAAAGGGTTCTGTTTTTATCCCTTTAATTACATTGATTTGATTATGTTGTGAGGGAATTATTTTTATGAAGTCATTTGCCTTATATGATTTTATGATGTCATGATGTTTCAAGAATCCCATTTTTGTTACATGTGTTATGCGATGATGTATGTTTTATGATTATGTGGCACACATAAGAAAGGATTCATTATAAGATGGGTGGGACCTATATCTCCCTCCAATGCATTGGGTAAAGATTTCATATCTCATGAGATAGACATGGCTGGAATGGTAGGTTATACCGGTTCAGTGAAACAGGACTGAAACGAGGATTACTCGATTCAGAAAGGGACTTTGTCCACTAAGATAGTCTTGGCAATGAGTCATGACTAACAAGAAATGATTTCCATGATTATGTGTGCATGCCACAATGTTTCAAGTTTCATGTTATGATTATGGTGATCTCATTTTCACTTCTATGATTTGTTCCATGTTAAGATATTATGATCTCTTTTGCAGGTTATGATTTTCAAAAAGATATGATATGATTTTTATTTCTTTTGTATACCCTTACTGAGCATTTGAGCTCACCCTTTTATGTTTTCTTTTCCCTAGGATATAAATAAAGGTTTTAGGTAAAAAAAAGGGAAGATCTTTATGGGAGATATTGAAGATCTTTCACCACGATTAGAAGATTACGTTCCGAGTTTCCAAAGACACTAAACTATTACGATCCTTGTGTGTGTGTTTTTGTTATGTACTAAGTATTCCGCAAAAGTAATGTAATGTCCATGTATGTCAGGCTTCGGGTCTCTACAGTGGAACTGCCTCTGCCCACTTAGAGAAGAAATCTGTAGCAGCCAGGATGAACCTACCCTGGTGGGCTGTTGCCGGTGGATACGGTCCCACTACATCAAGTCCCCACACCGTAATGGCCAAGAGTACTTGGTGGGGTGGAGGGGATCTGGCGGCCGATGCAGGAAGTTGGAGTGAACATGGAATGCGTGGCATCTCTTGGCATACCCAATACAATCGTGGATCATAGATGGCCAGAAGTACCCCAACCTCCGGATTTGATGGGACAGCTTCGGCCCTGCTTGATGGGCGCCACAGGAACCTGCGTGAACCTCTTGCATAACATGAGGAATCTCTAAACCTCGAATGAAACGGAGGAGGACACCATTGAAGCTCTGCTTATAAAGGATCTGTTCAAGACTGGGGCCGCTCTAGAGGGTAAATTGCAGCGCGCGACATCAGATTCGCTCGCGCTCGGACCGGTCCTCCGGGAGGCGGCCATTTTGGAGATACTCGACAAAAGGTGCCCTCCAGTCGGGAGTGGCTTCATCCACTGTGTTGAATGAACCCGGGGCCCATGACGTAGAGGTTACGACAGTGAGATGACTTATCCGCAGGCCATCATTGTCCTCTTGGTTGAAGGGGGTGATGACTCTCCGGTGTGCCACATGTATTATCAAATCATCTTGCTCGGGTTCTACAAGCGACACGGCTAATCCATCCAAGGCATCTGCTTTACTATTCTGTGACCGTGGGACATGGGTAACCTCTGGTCGAGAAGAGAACTGGGCCATTAGGAAGAGGGTGTACTCGAGCAACAGTACAAGCTCCGGCTTCCTGACGACATAGTCACCATTAACCTGTTTGATTACCAGCTCGAAATCTCCGTTCACATGTAGATGGGCACATGGATATCAAGGGCCAACTCGAGAACGGTGATGAGAGCTTGGTACTCTTCCTCGTTGTTCGTACATCCTTCTGACAATAGGAACGAGTATGGCAGGACGGCTTGCGCTGGGGTAATGAAGACAATACCCAGGCCCACTCTGTTGAGCTTAGGATCGTTGAGCCGCCTACATGTGGGGATCTGGGAGGCGCCGTCGAAATGAATTTTCCAATACGGGACGTCATGATCGACTGAGAGGATCATATCATCAGGAAAATCCAGGTCCAGGGATTGATCTGCGGAGGTTGGATGGGCAGCTAAAAAGTATGCCAATGCATGTCCCTTAATGGCTTTCTGAGGTACGAACCTGATATCAAACTGCTGGAGAATCACTGCCCAACGTGCTAGTCAGCCAGTCAGCATGGGGCGGTATAGGATGTACTTCAGTGGGTCTACCCGGGAGACCAATTGCACCTCATGGTGCTGTATGTAATGTCGCAACTTCTGCACAGAGAATATGAGCGCAAGGCAGCTCTTTTCGATAGGGGAGTATCTGACCTCCATATCGTGAAGCATGTGGTTGAGATAGTAGAGACTATTCTCAGTACCCTCGTTATTATTCTGGGCAAGCAGTACACCGAGGGATCTTTGCAGGGCTGTCACGTAAAGGACCAGGGGCTTTTCGGAGTTGGGTGGCATCAGAACTGGAGGTTGGAGCAGATACTTCTTGATTTCCTCGAAGGCGGTCCAACACTCCTCATCCCATTCGTAGGCAGCGCCCTTCATCATGAGCTGGGAAAAGGGCTTACACTTTCCGGCCAGATTCGCGATGAATCGACGTATATAGGCTAAGTGGCCTTGGAGGCCTCGAAGTTCCTGAATGTTGCTCGGGGGAGGCATTTGGCTGATAAACATGATCTTCTCTAGGTCGATCTCAATACCTCGGTATCAGACAACAAATCCCTGAAACTTCCCAGAGGTGACCCCAAAGGCACACATCAACAGGTTCATCTTCAGGTGATGGGAACGGAGGAAACCTAACAACTTCTCGAGGTCTTTGAGATGGTCATGGCACTGACGTGATTTGACCACTAGGTCATCTACATAGCATTCCACCAACGTTCCGAGAATAGTCTTGAATATGCGGTGCATGGACCTCTGATAAGTGGCACTTGCATTTTTCAAACTGAATGGAATAACCTGGTAGCAAAAGGTACCTTGGGGAGCCCTGAAGGCAGTGGACTCCTCGTCTTCGTGGGAAATGCGGATCTGGTTGTACCCGGAATACTTGTCCATGAAAGAGAGAGCTTGGAACCCGGCCGTGGAATCAATCAATAACTCCATCACTGGGAGTGGGAATTCATCCTTTGGGCAGTGGCGATTAAGATCACGGAAGTCAATGCAGACTCTGATCTGCCCATTCTTCTTCCTGACTGGCACAATGTTGGCAAGGCACTTGGGGTACTGGAATCCCTTAACGAAGTTGGCTTTGATAAGCTTGTCAACTTCAGCCTCATCCATAGCACCATGAGAATGGTGCATCTTCCTGGGAGGCTTCTTAAATCCACGATGGTTTTCCGGGAGGCCCAGATGGTGAACGACTACCTGGGGATCTAGTTGTGGCATCTCGTTGTAACTCTAGGCAAACACGTCACGATGTTATTTGAGGAATTCTACGTACTACTGCCACTCCTCAGGGGATATGGATGCACTTATCAATGTGGGTTTCAGGTCTGCCTCGCTACCAAGGTTCACCTGTACCAGTTCATCAACCGTGGTAGAGACGCCTTCCTCAAAGGTGGGGGGATCATCCTCGAGGTCTTCCTCCCCACTCGAGGGGGGATTTCCCGCGACGGGAGATACTTCAGGGCTATCAAAGCCTGAGGGGAAGCTTGTGCCGGCTCAGGCAGTAGTGGTCATCATATCAGGAGACTCACTCGCCATTGAGACCATAGCAATGAAGGCAGTCGATCCTATCCCATCTGGCCATCGGCCTAAGGGGCCACGTTTGATGATATCAAAGCAGTGGTGACGTGTCGGCCTGAGTCGGTGGATTCCAGCCCGACGGAAGAGACACGTATGGCATACCACCATTTTCATAAGCTTGACATTCCGGTACCGTATAGGGGTAGGAGGTTCCGGGATCACCTGAGCCTGGTTGATGTAGGAGTACGAGGTGATTTTCCACCGTCTCTTGGACACGGGAACATGCCTTCCTTGTGTACCCAAAACAACAAAACATTGCCCCATGTTGGGGGTCGTGGCCTCCAATCGGTGGATCGGGAGGATGTAGGCGTCATCCATGCTTGTCCAGGGATCACTTGTGACCGGGGTGGGTTCATCGTCACTTACTAGGATTTGCTTATCCTTACTTTTGTAATAACCAGCATCCAGATAGCAGGCCACACAGGAAGAGAAAGAAGACGCATCTCCTTGGAGCACGCCTACTCGACCGTTGAGTGAGTATTTGAGGAACTGGTGATACGATGAAGGGCCGCTGCGTGTAGATGGAGCCATGGCATACCCATCAACGCGTTGTAGGCGGTGTCCTGAGAGACTACCATGAAATCGGTGCTGGCAATTAAGCCACCGAACTGAGTCTTCAGGCGGATCTTGGTGACTGGGGTTTGCTCGGTCCTGTCGTACCCCTGGATTTGGAGTTCAGCGGGAGTTAAATCACCTTCAGACAGACCCAGCTTTCGCAATGTCTAAGTCAGAATTAGATTGATTCTGAAACCCGTGTCAACGAGGTAGCGGCGGACATCCACACCATTGTAGTGGCCAGTGATGTACAGTAGGCGAATATGCCCCTGTATAGAAGGGTCCTCATCTTCATCAGAGAACGAGATAATATCCTGACATTCAGCATTCTCAATTGTCTTGGTATGCAAGGCTTCTGCAGCTGCTACCTACGTCTCAAACTGGAGGGGTCTCCTTTGGGCCTCGGCAAGTGCCTCGCGCATTTCAGATGACAGGAGAAGGGCCTCGAGGATAGAAAGCCTTGCCGGAATGCCGGCCAGGTGCTTCAGGACATCATACTTTCGTGCCAAACGTGATCCTCTGCCTACAGGAGGTCGTTCGGCATTTGGAGGCATAGCGGGTCCTGTCGGTTGAACCGGCGATCGCCTAGTACTGGGTACATCCTGTTGCATACTAGTTGAAGCCTGGAGAGTAGTCTACGGACTAGGATCGGACAGTGGAGGCTGACCTGTAGCCGGGAAAGTCTGACTGTGATACGAACGGGGCAGCTCTCCCTGATCTGGTAACACAAACGGCGGTGGAGGTAGAGCCGAGGGTGTTAGATGGGGTTGCGCGTGGTGAGCTCTGCGCTGAGCCTGCTTCCTGGTCTCAGTAGCATGTACGGCTTGGCTGAAAGTACCTGCTGACGTACCTCGATGACCGGTGTGGATGCAATTCCGCTGAAGTTGACGTCGTTTGGAAACGTTGGGGAGGTTCGTCTGGCGTTTCCCCTGGTTAGGAGTCATATAGGGATTTACCAGCTCCACGGTGTTAACCGAATCGTACCCCTGGCTGCCGCTCGAGGGGTCATCCACCACCTTCTGGATTCTGGGAGTAATCCCCATTTCAGGGGGCATTATGTCGCCGAGAGTACGGGATGAAGATGGCACTGGCGGTGCGCGTTGCTTCATCTTGCATCGCCGCTGCTTGCCCTTTTGGGAAGAGGTTGACTGTGAAGACGATGCGGCGGGTACCGACTACTTCTTCTAAAGGTTACGGCTGCTTCAGGAATGCCTAGATGATACCATGGGCACAAAATATGGTTTTTCAAGTCATCTAGTCATCGTATTTCTGGGATCCGCGGCTGGGAACCTGCTGCCACTCACCTTCGCTGTCGATACCGATCTTTGACCTTGCAAAGACACCCGCCACTTGTGTTGGTGCCCGGACCAACATAACTATGTTTTTATTGACCTGGTCTTGAATCCAGTCTTTAAACACATAGCATTGCTTGAGGGTGTGCCCCAGAATCCAATGATAAGGACATTAGTTGGGGTGATTGGTGAGATTCGCCTCTGCCGGCCTTCTGCACTCGGGCAGGCACACAATCCCTTTCTCTAGAGCACTTCGGAAGTAGCCAGGGACCTGATTTTCGTTGAACGAATAAGTCTGGTGCCTTCTTTCTGGATAGGGGGACCTGGGGGCAAGGCCCTGACGAGGGGCCGGAGGGGCCTGCAGAGGAGGCGTCGCCTGATTGTCTTGCCTGGGTGGAAGTGGCGCATTGCGCGGGGGAACCTGTCGGTTCTGAGGCGGTCACTGCTGGGGAGGAGCCTGTGCTTGAGGTGGAGGACCACTGTGGGGTTGCGGGGATGGTGCCACTGGGAGTAATTTGCGCTGCCTAGGGGCTTCTATTTGGGCCACCACGGCGGGTTCAGCCCTGGCGGTCCTCCTGGCTGGGATCATAGGGGGCAACGAACGTGCCTGACTAGCCTATTGCAGAGCTTCCTCAAGGCGCTGAGCCTTATCTGAGAAATCTATGAACACTCCGGGGTAGTTCTGGGTAATTAGGGTGGTTACCAGCTCCATCTTGACGTTCCCCACACACATCGTCAGTAGTTTTTCCTGAGTCAGTGGCATATCGAGGGAATACGTACGTCCCTTCCACCGGGCGATGAAATATGCGACTCGCTCATCAGGCCTTTGCTTGCACTTGAAGAGGTCTGCAATGCTAGTCTTCCACGTGGTGGAGCTGAACTGGTATAGGAACTGCCGGAGGAGATCCTCCCAACCGGTCACCGATCCGATAGGGAGCTGGATGTACCAGACGAATGCTGGACCTTCCAATGTCTGTACGAAACATCGGATCTTGGCGGCTTCTTGCTGAGCCGGGGTCCCCAGCATGGGGCCACACCTGGAAGAAAAATGAGCCAAGTGCTGTGGCGGGCCCCCTGTCCCGTTGAAGGGTGAGGAAGTGGGGTTCCCAAAACCCGAGGGTGTGGGCATATCATCCACCCACGCGGGATACGGCTTGCCATCCAGTGGGACCGATACCTGTCGTGTTTCCAACGCTTCGAGGCGGGCTGTGAGTGCCACTATAAGATCATCTGGTTGGGTGTCCCTGTCTTGACGTGGATCCCTAACCACAAGTATGTTCCCAGGTTCTTCAACACGGTAGATGGCTTCGACAGCTCGTGGATCAACAGGCGGAATGACCTGCGGGGAGATTGGGGGAACCCTGACTTGATTATTCTGATTGCCCCATCACTCGGGGGGTTTGGCGAGACCTATCGCTCCCTCTTTCCGTATGTTCCGGCTTCTGCCCTGTCTGTGGAAGTAGCGTGATCAGGGTTTCCCAGAGGCATCTCATCGGGGGGAAATTGTTCCTGCCCCTGCTGCCCCGGCCTGGGATTACCATAGTCAGGTCGCCGCTCTGTAGTGCGCTCAGCCAAGAGTTCGTCAACCAGCCTCTTCTGCTCAGCAAGCTACTGGCATAACGTGGCCTTCTTGGGATCTTCGT
This sequence comes from Viscum album, assembly GCA_963277665.1. Classification (NCBI taxonomy): domain Eukaryota; kingdom Viridiplantae; phylum Streptophyta; class Magnoliopsida; order Santalales; family Viscaceae; genus Viscum; species Viscum album. The sequence goes on along the minus strand of OY728155.1, from coordinate 1,628,139,646 downwards.
CCATTTTATACACAGAGGCAGATGGGTCGAAGTGCATGACAATTCCGACGTGCTCCTTACCCTTGCCAGTATTTTGACCGAGTACCAGTGACTCGGTGGGTACAGGGAGGCCTAGCAGGTTCCTCTGCTGACGAGTAACCCTCCCTGATGGGTCCAGCAGTGGAGGTACGCCCTTGGGGGGTAGGTCTCCATCAACGAATTCATGATCATCTTCCTTGTCCACTACGTCAGCCATGTGGACCCGACTCCTCTCGAGGGCATGTCATCAATGTCGCATAACGAATCGGGCTGCCGTCAGATAGGGTCGAAGAGGAGAGAGGCATAGTGTCCCCAACCACAAACTTTCACATGGGGGTAGCTTCCCTGACGATTCAGTGGAGTACTTTGAATCTCTGAACACATTTCTGTTGAACGGAGCTCTGGCGGCCTGGCGACTCAGGGTGCTGGGCCACAAGGAGTGTGGCCAAATCGATTAGGCGGCATTGGTCACCGATTTCTTCGAAGTGCTCTCGACTTCTGGGGTATTCCACCCACTCGTAATGAAGGTGGATGTGTGTCTCCCATAGGGTTCGACAAAAGCACCCCACTTCTTCAGGGGTAAGGGACTCTGGTGCGCGAAATTTCAGCGTTTCCGTCGGCCAGAACTTGTCCGGGAAGTGATCCGCTGTGAGAATACTCCAGAAGCTCCTGGGTTCGGACTCAGGGTTTGGCCCTGTATTGCCCCACTCGTCAACCGGGGGCGGCTGAGGGACCGGTAGCTGTACCGAGGCGGACCTCTGGGATAGTAAACTTGGTGGCGAAGAATACGACGAACGAGCTGACTGGATGCTGAATTCCGAGCCATCTTCTGAAGAGTGAGGTGACTTGGCCACGATGTCACAATACGATGGGATGATAGCCACAGCTTCCGGCACAAGATTCACGTCTACCGGTGACAGGTCATGTCATCGCTCAACCGCCGTTGGCCCCCAAAATAGCTCTAAGTGATCTCTGGTAGAGGTAGAGGGCACTTCTGGTGACAATGGCGGTGATTGCGCGATCGAGACCTGCGTAATTCCCAAGACTTCTTCCTCTTGGATGTACCTTCGGAGAGAGATGGGAATCTGGTGAACCTCATATTTCGGGAGAATGAGGCAAAGCACCTGGTTCCTGCCCCAGTCCTTGATACGAAGGAGTGGGGAGAAGGTTTCATCGCTGAGTCGCTTTCCGATTCAGAGTCGGAGAAGCGGGCAGGTTTGATCTCCACTTGGGCCTTCACAGGACTCTTCTTGTGGCGGCGATGACCCGCTCTCCTGCCCGGGGGTGGCTCTTCGGAACACGGTTGATTCTCATCATGTAGCCTCGGGGAGTCGCTGACGCCGTGGAGGAGGGGGCCCCCACTCGAGATAGCTGATGTACGAGGGGAACCAGGGAAAATGTTGAAGGGTACATGTGGAGGACCTCCATGGACAACACTCATGTAGGCGGAGCTTCTGTTGGAACCGGCAGGAGCATGGGGAGGACCTCCATGGTCGAGGGAGGCGGAGCGAGGCTGACCTTCACTCCTCAAGTTGCCGGGGAGAGGAGGACCTTCGCCAGTTGCAGAGAGGACGTAGGGAGTTCCCCCACATTGGAGAAGGACCATATGGACGGTGCCTTCAGATCGGTGGTTGGGGGCAGGAGGATGGACTCCATACATTGTATAGTGGGCGCGGGAAAGGTTTTCGCACCGTGCGTCACTGCCACGGGGTAGGTCTTCCTTCGGGATGGGGGTAGCATGAGGCATACCTCCATAACGAGCTTCAGAGCGGGGAAGGCCCTCGCTCTGTGGAGTAGTGGTACGTGTAGGGCCTCCGTGCGGGGTGACATCACCGCGGGTCAGTTCGCGGCGATCACCTCTCAGGCCTGCAACCCGGAGAGTCAACCCAGCCTGCCCATGGGGAGGTTGGGGTCTCGATCCTGGTTGTGAGAAGGAGTGCCCCTGCTCATTGTATGTAGGGGCCCCATCATGCACGTCGGCGGTGGCTCGGGCCACTGTAGCTGTTGACGTTGACGCACCTGGGCAAGCGTCCTCAGCTCGGGCCCGGCGCTGACGTCGGGTCAGGCGAGCTAGTGCAGGTGGTGTAGGGGCATGGCCTGCCAGCTCTTCCTGTGGAGTCGGATGGCGGCGCTGACGTGGCCTGACAGGAGCTCTTGCCTGGAGCCCTTGGGTCGGGACCCTGAGCGGGCTGAGCCGGATGGCGCCCTCCTCATCAGCGTAAGGCGAGGAGTTGTCAAGGCGTTCCGAGGACAGGCTCCTAAAATGGTTGAACGTTGGGGTGGGGAGCAGGGGCTCCCTGTGTGGCCAGTTAGGGTGGCGTTGACGGCGGGGCATGGAGGCCTCCAGGTCCAAGTGGGCCATATCCCGAGTTGGGATGACCCCTTCCTCCTCGTACCTGCATACGAGGTTATTGATCACCCATCGCTGGATGACCTCTGATGTGGAAAGGGGACGTGGGAACCCCATATTCCACGATGTGGAGGCCGTCGTGGTGGTAGCGGCGCCATGCGGGGTGGCTATGGCGATGTTGACCCTGTCCCTATGTAGGCGAGCGGGCAGTGATCGCGTCTCTGTAACAGCATCCTGGTTCCTAAGAAACGAAAGGATCAACTCATCAGCACTGCGAGGAAAAGGATTGACAATCAGTGCCCCAGTGTCCTTCCATTCGCTACATCTGTAAGAAGGATCCACGCCAGCACACTGCATAATGGAGTGCCCCCCGTTCTATTGCCCCGAATTCTGGTGAGTTTCACGACATGCCCTCTATTTTCTTGGAGGGACCAGGTGCCGGATATCTGGATTCGGTGACACGTCAATCTACTGGTGTCTTGAACGCTACTAATCTCTACATTGAGGAGAAGAGTTTCACGTTGGGTTTACCATTTCTGTTTCAGAAGCTTTCGCCAGGGCGTGCGCATCCGTCCGCGGAGGATGCGCTGCTCGTTGCCCCGCATTCACGATTTCCAAAGGTGGGCGGCATTCGTTCCTTATTCTGGGATGTCTGCTCCTTGATCGTAACGGGATTATGGGATTTTGGTTCTTCCTTCTGTTGATTCCTCCTCAGAACTCGTCACCTAGTCTGGGTCTACCTCATAGATTTAATACGTTGTTCGTGAAACTCTTCCCAGTTCCATGTTTCCATGGACGCCGATTAATTACACTGCTTCTGTCGGGACATTCCAAAGGGTCCGGTCAGGGCAGCAACCTTCAGTCGGGGGAGAAGTCACGTTGAGGCATCAATAGCGTGTCTGGATGCTGGGGAACCTGGCATGTCTGTCCATTATCCCTGGTCACATGGCTTCTCGAGGGCGTAGAAGCCCGAGGAATCCCACATCAAGCGTGGGGAATTATATGCCATAGACGCATATCTTAGGTTTTCCTCAGCTTCCCGTGTTTAACACATGGTATGTCACGAGTTTAATGTCTAGCGGTGACGGATCATCCTGATCGGAGCATTGGCTAGAATAGATCGGATTGAGGGATTTCCATTGAAGGGGTGCCGATACCGAGACCAGCCCATGGGCGTCTGTGAAGAGGAGTGTACCGACATGATCTCACCGGGATATGATGGACTGGGCGAGAATCAGGGTGGATGATGGATAGATGAATGAAGTGGAAGGGGGAATGGCAAGGAACCATCACAAGGGAAACGGTAAAGTTGGGCTTGAGCCTTGAAGGGGGATTCCTACATATCCCCGTGGTAGGGAATCAAAGTCCGCGTAGTTTGGGATGGTGTTGGTGGACCGGCACAAGGGTGGACCTTGGTCCGATGGGCATCATCAGCGAACTGATGTGGATGGGGAGGACTAGGAGGGTCCTAGTGGTGGTGGGGTTAGACCTCGTGGAGGCTTCCTATGTACCATGTCATGACATAGATCAAGGACCATGTATTTCAGAGGGGCTTCGTTGGCGTACCGACGTGAAGGTGGACCTTGGCCCGATGGATGTCGTCAGCGAACCAACTGAATGTGGACCTTGGTCCGATGGATGTCGTCAGCGAACCGATGTGAAGGTGGACCTTGGTCCGATGCGTCGGCGAACCGATGTGAAGGTGGACCTTGGTCCGATGAGGGATGGGCTTGAACCTCTGGAGGGATTCCTATGTACCATGCCTTGAAATGGATCAAAGACCTTGTAGTTCAAAGGGTTTCATCAGTGAACCGACGTGAAAGTGGACCCGTGGGTCCGCTAGCGGTGGGCTTGAACCATGGGAAGGTTTCCTACGTACCATGCCTTGACACGGATCAAATTCCTCATAGTTCGGATGATGGAATACATTTTAACATCATGTGGGAGGATAGTGAACCCTGACGTGAAGGAACGACGAGCGGTGGGTGTCGGCAAACCAACATAAATGGGGAACCTTGGTCCGATGGAGATGGTCTTGAACCTCTGGGAGGCTTCCTACATACCATGCCTTGACATGGATCAAAGTCCTCATAGTTCGGGTGAAAATAGGGGGGGGGAGGCTTGGCACACCGATAAGGAGACGGTCTGGGCCAATGATTGTTAGGCTTTAACCATAGGGAGGCTTCCTACATACCATGACTTAACATGGATCAAAGACCTCGTAGTTCAAAGGGTGGTCTCAATGGCTTGTTGTCTGACTAGAATTCAGTTTAACGTCATGTTGGACGCAGGTAGAACTTGACGTGAATTGGATGACTGGTGGACTTGAACCTCGTGGAGTCTTCCTACGTACCATGCCTTGACATGGATCAAAGACCTTGTAGTTCAAATGGGTGTGTGGTTTAATGTCATGCGGGACTAGGGCATACAGTTTAACGTCATGCTGGACGAGGGCATGCAGTTTAACGTCATGATGGATGAGAGTGGAACTCGACGTGAATAAACGACTGAGTGGTGGGATTGAACCTCATGGAGGCTTACTACGTACCATGCCTTGACATGGATCAAATACCTTATAGTTCAAACGGTGGGGGTCGGGGTCGGTGCTCACTCTAAGCCCATGTGAGTCATGCTCAGTGTGAGAAACAAGAGGTTGCAGGGACCTGACGATCACGTCATGAAGGATGCGTCCGTGAGAAGCGAAGAGGGGCTTATGCATTAGGCGGCCAACGATGTTGGGACTTCCTCCAGGATGGAGGCCCGAGGTGTGGCAAAGCGCAACAAAAGAGGGATTTCGGACCAATGATAGGGGGTGACTCATTCCCTATCACGCCCTCCACTGACCTTGGTAGTGGGGAAGTACAAAGATGCATGGGTGCAGCCATCCGTTGGGGAACTAGGGTCGCCCTTATCCTATGAACATATGCCACTCCAATAAGGAGGATATCATCCCTTGTGGATGGGTGATTCCACTCCTATGGAGACGAGTGGTGTAAATAATGTTTGAGCTGGGGGGACCCTTCGTGCGAGGAATGAGGTCGGGTCACAGTTTAATGTCATGTGTTGAGGACGTGTTGTTTGGCAGTTTAACATCATGCAGCTCGGATGAGGTGGGTTCACTCCACACCCCTAGGACTTACATAATTGGTACCCTCTGGTCCTTGGGAGAGGGAAGGTACTGGCAAGGCCATGGTCAGGGGGGTTGTGGAGCGAACCATCGAGGGGTCCACATTAGCGTGGCTATGCGAAGAAGCAATAGCCGTTAGCGTGCCTATGTGAAGAAGCATTAGGCAAAGCAACGCTACGAGTGGTATTGTCCGTGGGACTTTGAAATCACATCGTGCATACCTGGAGGGTTGCACGGGAAGATGAATTTCCAAGTAAAGGATTGTGCTTCACGAAGTGGAGTTACTTGGACTTAGAATGAGGCATAGGTGTGATTGGAGGGTGCTTCGAGAAGTGGAACAGTATTCATGGAGCACTGCCTCGCAAAGAAGAGGTGCCTCACGAAGCAGGGTGCTGCAAAGCAGTGTGCTTCGCGATGTGTAGCGATCCTGCCTTAGCATAGGGATCACTAGAATAGGTTGGGTGTTTTGCGAAGCATAAACGCTCTGCGGCTGCTCGGGTTCCCTTCGGAATCCCCTTCCTTCGCGAAGGCCCTTAACCTTCACGAAGGGAATCCCTCTCGGAAGAGGGGCTCAAAACGAGACAAAGAAAAGGAGTCACGCGAAGTAGAAGTACCTCATAGAGCTCATGATTCCCGGGGTAAAGAGTGCTTCGTGATTCGGGAGAGGATAAGCCGAAAGGTCGGATTGTCCGTCCTTTTTGGGATTCAGGGGGAGTCCAGTATTTATAGGAAAGGGGCGCCGCGAAGAAGAACATACACACTGACTCAGGTGATTCGCGGAACGCTCGTGAACATCAAACGTTGTCGTGGAGAGTTACCGCCTCCGGAGCTTCGCGGCGGGCTCGCGAACGTCAAATGCATTCGCGGAGAGTTACCGCCTCTAGAGCTTCGCGGCGGGCTCACGAACGTCAAATGCGTTCGCGGAGAGTTACCGCCTCTGGAGCTTCGCGGCGGGCTCATGAATGTCAAATGCGTTCGCGGAGAGTTACCGCCTATGGAGCTTTGTGAGACCGCGATTCTCGGGGTGCTTCACGTCGTTGCTTCACGTCAGTGCTTTGCGAGGCAGCGTACCAGCCTTCTTTTTCGTCCCTTCCTTTCGTGCAATATTTTGGCGCCAATAGGGTAAACAAAGAAGATATGGTTTAAAATAAAACCTATACATTTAAAAAAATATTGGATTAGAGTATTCATAATTATTCTCATGTAATCAGTGACGTATTTAAATTGTTATGTTTTTAGATAAAAAAATTTATAGTAGTTTTATATTTTGTGAATTTATAATGGTGACCCTCAACTCAAGTATAAAAGGGAAGGTCCTCCATCACTTATTACCTCTAATTTGAGACATAAATCTAGGCCATACCATATGATTTTCCATTAAAAATTTAGTTATTCAATTAATAGAGGTTCTAGTATTCTCAAAATTCTAACTATAGTTATAATAAGAGGAGATTTTGAAGAAGCACATCGAGGAAGAGAAAATCTCTTCTACCGATTCTTTCAAACATATTTATTCCTCTTTATTATATTAATTATTTGTTTAATTATAAAGTAATATCATTTTTATCAATAATATACTTATATGTTATATAATTGTGAAACAACCATATTCCCCATTCTGCCCATCTTACAAAAAATGAAATCACCACATGTGCGTACATGTATCTTACCATCTCCAAGATGTGGTGTAATATTTTTTTCAGTAAGACATTACATGGATGGATATAATGATGAAAATAATCAGTATATATGTTTATTATAAAATGATATTGATTATTTAACAACACATATACCATCAAATTCAATACCATTTCACAATTATCAGAATGATATCGTCGCTCGTGCATATGTACGGCCTACCGTATCCACGATACGATGTGATTCATTCTAAAATATATCCATTAAAAATGATTATGTCAATATAAATAATGAATAAATATGATATTTATTATGTTAATATAATTTTTTATGGATATAAATATGACCTAATAAGAAGAAACATAACTTATTCAGAAAAACATGCATATGAAAATGAAGTTGTTTATACACGAATAACAAGTTATAATTAAATATTATTACCAAAAAAAGATAATATAATCATATACGATTTCATAAAAATTAATATGATTCTATAATAAATCAACTAAATAATTTATATCAATATATATGCATTTTGGATACACACAAAGGAGAGAATACCTTAGGTAACATATTATTTTGTCTCACTTTTATTTCTGTGGGACAGATGCCTTATACACCACCTATTTATTTTGTGTGGTGTTTGTGTTTCCTTTGAATGTTTTATGATTCACATTAAGAAGGTTATTATATTTACATATGAATTTAATTTTCATTATTTTATAAGGCATGTTATTCGACTGATTATAATTGTTAAGGGATAATTTTTCATTCTCATTATTATCCGAGATTATTTATAACTATGAATTTACTAGGGGTTATTTATCATAATTTTCCATGTTTACAAAATATGTAATATTATTTTTATTAATTTAAAATTTTTTAACGGTAATTTTACCCAATGGTGATTTTTTTAAACGGTATGAAATGCATCTTTTTTCTTTTTTGGTACGAGTTACATTTTTGACTTTTCTAGCTAATGTATGAGAATAATGTTTCTTACTATATACAACATCCAAATATACTTACACTTTCATAATTACATATTTACATAAAAATTCATTTAATATATTTCATGTTTATTTTCAGTGAAAATATTATATTTTAAAATTTCACAACATTTTGAGAAAATAAATCATTTTTGAAGAAGAAATGATATTTTATTCAAGAATTAAATTAATGTTTTTTATCAAATTTATTTTCCACATAAGATGACATTATTTAAATAAAGTACTTTTTCTATCCCTATTATTACTATGATTTCATTGTGTTTATTATGGAATTATTTTTATGAAAACAATTTATTTTATATGTATTAGGATAGAATAGGCTTTAAGAAACCCTGTTTAGTTCCTCAGGTTATGCTATGATGAGTGATTTATGTTTTTGTGGCACACATAAGGATGATTTTATTATTAGATGGGTGGGAACAATATCTCTATCTATTTAATTGGGAAATTATTTATATCTCATGATATAGACATGAGTGGAATGGAAACTAAATCTAATTTAGTAATACAGGGCTGAAACGACAAATAAATATAGAAATTATTTTCTATGATTAGGTGTTTCCACAATTTGATGTGTTATTACAATGTTATGGTATCGTAGTTAATGTTCCTTAATGATTTAGGCCTTATATAATTCTATGATTTTTTTAACAAACAATATTTTTATATTCAAAACATATGTTCATGTTTTAAGTTTCTTATGTTTAGGTTTTCCATGTTTTCCCTTTATGATCATTTGAGCTCTCCAAAATTATGTTTTAGATTCCCCTAGGATATAAATAAAGGTTTTAGGTATGAAAAATAATGGTGACGATATTTATGGGAGATGTTTAATATCATTAACCAATCTAGAAGAATGTTTTCTATGTTTAACAAGACACTAAACTACTATGGTATTTGTGAATCTACTTTTCTAATGTATTAAGTATTATACAAAAGAAATTTAATTATAAGGTAAATAAATCATAGGTTTTCCAAATAGAATCATGATATATTTGAGATTATAATCTGTAATTATCTCTTTGTGTATTGGGTAGTGAATATGACCAATGAAATCATTGTTCAAGGATTTTTACATACTTTTCTTGAAATTTTTTGGGTTATACATAATAAAATATAATGAAATTCTATTTTTTTAATTTAATACATATAAATATCAACTATCAATTTCTAAAAAAACAACAAATAAATATATTCTCTTATAATTAACATTTTAATCTTATGTACATAAAAATAGTAAATAATTATTTTACTCCTAATAATGTAAGAAATATATATCTTAAACCATTAACATAGTTTGAATTCACCTATAAAATGTTACTAAACATTGAATTAGAATATAATATATTTTATTATATAAAATAAATATTTGCATGGTATTATTTATATCTAATACACAAAAAATTGTATCTAAAACACATCATGGCCTTCATTATGAAAAATAAACAGTCATTAAAATAATTAAAATAAGATTCTTATTAATGATACTATATAATATACCCTTTCTTTAGAAGATGGATAATTATATAGGATGAATACATGTGTTATAATACTCTATAATTTATATATAATTATTTGATTTCCATATATATAGATGTATCTCAACTCCACTGGACATGTTTTTCAATCAAAATATTAAATCATAATTTTTGGTTTGTAGATTTCTTCATTCATAACTCAAAATGTATAGCATCAATAATGGATATTAAATCATTAAAGTAACAGTTATGATGTAGCTAAAAGAAACTATACTGACAAACATATATATATTATGGGTTTCATTATGAATATCAGTGTGTTAAATATGATAAATTTTGATAATTATTTCAAATATTAGGATCGGTAGTCTTTTTTATTTATTAGGACATATAATTAATCATAAATTATATAGTGTTCCTATTAGTGGGTTGGTCATCAAGACCTATATTATTAGAAATTAAAGAGTAAAAATTTCATGAGAGTTTTTTTAATGATTATGAGAAACCAATACATGATTATGAAACATCATACATATGCCACAAGATAGATATATTTAATCCAAATTTTAATGTTTTTAGAATATAATATTGGTTTATTTATGTTCTCATTATAGCGAGTAGCTGGTATTAACCATTGATATGATATATAATATTGGGAAAATACCAAATGATTCATTTAGATGTATATTAAATATGTGATAACTATATTATATGTATAAATATAATAAATTATATATTTATCAAAATAAATTGATATGTTTTGTTTTAGGGTAACAAATCTTACATTCCTAAACAAACCACATAAAATTATTAGGCATGTTATTTGGGTATGTTTTGAACCATATAAAATGTATTCCACATGATGTCACATAAAAAACTCTAGGAAATAATTATTTAATATAAAATTATTTGGATACATTAACCAAAATAACCAGTCAATGATTTTCTTTATTTATATCCAACTCACATTTAATAATATTTGTGAATCCAACTATATAAATTAACGAAATATTTTAGTTGTATTAATTGGTCTTTACCTAGTATATTCCATTACAATATATCCTTAATATTTGGTCAAGGAAATTCTTAGAAAGGAAATAATATCCTTGAATACTTCCATATTTCCAATGATAATGTCACATGTTGACAAATTACATTCATCTCCACAATACATACTTAGCATTGTATTAATTAATGTAATGTAAATCTCTAAATGTATGTGGAATATCAATTAGACATTCTTAAATGAATATATAAAGAATTTTGATTCCCTAATATATTTTAATGAAGACATCATAGATTAATAAATTAATATGGTAACATGAATTCTGAATGGAAAAAAGTAATATTCAACATGAGAATTGATAATAAATAAAATGAAACCCCCTCCCTCTATACCTGGTATCTTAAATCCTTTTATGTTCTTGTAAATGTACACATTATACAACCTTTTATTCACAACATCACATCCATCCCTAAATTAATTATATGATATACCTATCTCATTCTAGTTATTCCTAATCATGTATTCTACATCAACACACATATAATTCCATCACTAGGTAATATTAATAAAATTTCCACTATACCTTTTAACATTCCTAAAATATATCCTATAAACATTTAATTTCATAAAAATGATTTCACATGATTTATAGATACCCAATTATATAACCCCCTGTGATTTTCAACTTGAAGAACTAATAAAATTTCCTAAACATATCAGGCCTATAAATAAAAGTAGTTTCAACTGAAAATTAATTATTTCCAAACATTAGTACACATGATGAATAAAATAAATTTCATTTTATTCTTAATTCAAATAAATATAGAAATTACCTAGAATAGAGAGTTATTGTTAAAAAATTTCTCAAGGGTATAATTTTAACTCTTTGACCCTAATTACATAGAGTCGGTGCATTATTACATAACATTTTCATGATCATAAGAGATCAAGTATCCAAATACAGATTTGTTTAGTTTCCATAGAAGTACTAGATACATAGATAAGTTTAACATTACATTATGAAATGGAAACACAATAGCATTGTTCCCCCTTTTAACACACTAATATCCCATATCATATCCCTATAGGTAAATCATAATATACTTCTTCACATCTTGGGAAAAATAAAACATAAGAAATGGGTGAGCTCAAATGCTCATTAAGGATAACAATATAGTGGAAACATTTATAAATAAGAATAACAATTTAAGAAAATTAATAAGACTAAAACACAATAATTTTAAACATAAACTTTTGTATAATATGGAAAATATAAATCAAATAATTCCATTTACTTATTCACATAGATATTCTACTAGTCGAATAATCACATGTAATATCAATAGGCAATCTCATAACGATGGAATGAAATATTTCAAACATCACAACCAAATTGTCGAGGCCTTATGCCAAGACTACAAATAATATTTTTTCAATCCCTTGTTCCAAGACATTAGTTTGTCTAATGAGTCCTACTAATGCATCAAAGAGCTATAGAGGGCTCCACAAGTCACTTACTAAGTCCAATTCCTTCCGCATATGATAAGGTTGAAACATAACATAAAAATTTGTATTAAAACTAGCATACGAAATGTTAATACTTTAACCACGAACCATGAAGGGTATAAAAATAAAACATCAGCCATCAATCATATCAAATTACCTACAATACAATATGGAAGATTTTATCACAATAAATCAACTTCAAAGAAGTGTAAGATTCATCAAAAGATGTTGACATATATGAAATAAAAACTATTTGAGAGAAATAACTCTTTCAATTTTGAAATCATTTAAAAGTAACATAATTGTAAAATAAAACATTTATTTATAAAATATTTTTATAATATTGTAAGGGAAGATTCGACATTGTTATAACAGTGTAAAATAGAAGCACATGACGTATAAGTTAATAAAACATTCTTACATTATTTTGTCGAAATGGTAATAAAGTAGGTTATTTGGAAAGAGACAGAAAGATTCCTTTCAAACCACTTTAAAAAATTTCAAACAATGGAATAAATGAATTTAACCCATAGTCAAGTAAATAGTAAAAATGTTTTGAAATAATTTTTTACAAAACACAGATATGGATGGTAAAGAGGTCCATGTAGATACTCATGTATTAACAACCTCGGATAATAAAGAGATTGTTAAATTAACCACTACCATATAATTTTCCTTGGTTGAGGTTATATTAACCTCTGGTATAATAGATAAATAATTGTTATTAAAATATAAAAGAACCACATACATAAATATGATATCATATATTATCTTAATATTGCTTTGTTAATAATAGTTATGTAGTATCATTGTTTTGGGGGTTAACTGATTGATTTTCAGTTATATGTTTTGTTATATAAGTCATGTTTGTTATCTATAAGTTGTCTTAAATTCATATACATAATAATATTATGTTCATAAACATTATTTATAATCATCAAATGAAAATATTTCTTGAATGGGTATGATGGGGAATGAATCAAATCGCATTCATGGAGATGGTAATCTGTACGTACGTATGAGAGACATTATCATTATATTGATGGTGAAATCATATGTAATTGGAATTTAAATCATATATAAATAATCATTAACAAGATATATTTATTATTTATATTTATTATATATCATTATTACACCCATCCAAATAATTAAGTGTAGAATAACAAACTACACCATGACATGGAGACAGTAAGCCGTACAAAGACACATATGATAACTTTGTCTTTCATAGGATGTATAGAATAATGAATATAGTTTTGAAATATTTATAACAACTTAATAGTATGTATAAGGTACTTTAGTTATTATTTTTTAATAGAAAAAACAATGAAAGGGGTAGTGGAAGAAGAAAATAACATTGAAAGATGTGATGAAATTATTCTCTCTACTTTGGGTGCTTCTTATTGATTTGATCAAAAGGGGTCATTAGGATGGATTCTGATCAATGTAACGCCTATAGGTTTAAGTGAGGGCAGTTGGGGGTGATATTTGAGCTGGTTTTTACCGAGACAAGTCGCTTTGGAGATGTGATTTTGAGAGAAGGGGAAGTACGCTTTTATAAGAGAGGCGAGAGTCATTTTAGGAAAAGATTGAAATATTGTTTTATTATACCATCATATTCGATTTATAATGGATCTAAAAAGATTTATTTCGAGGATAAGGTGGGTATGGGTTGAAAACACTCAACAAATAGGTTTTATACTAGTTTTGGTCACTAGATAAACCTTATATTTTACTTTAAATCCAAGTTAAATAGAGTAATATTTACTATGTATTCTTATATTATTATAATAAATGGTTAATAAAATTACCATAAAAATCCAAGAGAACACCAAGTGGTTGTTTAATGATATATATAAATTTATATAATTCCTTTGGCTATGACTAAGATTTTTAGTGATATTATATCAACTAATGATATTGTACTTGTTTTAAATACTCATTTATGTCAATTTTGACATTATTTAGTATTTGATTTTTGGGAAAGTCAAAACAACTTTATCACTATGAAGTAAATTTATTTAATCATCCCAACATGTCATATTAACCTGTAAACTTCTTAGAATACATCAAAAGTCTCAATTTACAATTGTATTAATATTTATTTTATTAATTATTTAAATCATTCAATAATATGGTCATTAGAGCATAGTCATTGTGTCCTAAAAAAATTAATTATTGAATGTCTAAAAATTATAAATAAAAAAATATTTGGTAGGAAATACTTTTATATTTATAATGAATATTTATAGTCGAATTTATATGGCATATAACCCTATATTAAAAATTATTTATTTATTATACAATGAATTTAACACTTTTAACTCTTCTATAAATAAAATATCAATAAATGTCCTAATCTAATCCAAGAGGACCAAAAGAATCTTATTTTACTCATAAGTTTGATTTTGGTGAAAATAAACTTATCCAATAGAATCAGTACATGTTTTTGGGTAATTAAAATATCATTTTTAACTTTAATTACCATATTTACTATTAATCATGGTAATGAAAAATCATAAGATAATATTCACAAAAAACATATTTTCATCCTATTGAACCACATTTTACTAACTGATTTCAAATATCTCTCTCAGATTTTTGAAATTAAATTTACAGAAGTGGTAAAATTATGTTTTAGGAAAATTTGAAAATGTGCTTAGAAGGTGAGTAAAAGACTCTGAAAGTTCAACAAATTTTTTTGAATCTAATCTTATTATAAAATGACTTTTTAGAATTACATTGAACATGTACATGTATTAGGTATATATTTTGACAAAAAATAAATTTAAATAAAATAAACGATTATTTAAATAAAAATTTGGTTTTAAACAATAACAAGTGTTTTTTCACTATTCATAAAAAATTTAATGTTTTCCAAAAAATACAGAAAATTCACCCTAATATAATTTTGATACTCTATATCCAAAAATGAATCACATTTTTGAAAATAAAATTTATATAAATTG
This sequence comes from Viscum album, assembly GCA_963277665.1. Lineage (NCBI taxonomy): Eukaryota > Viridiplantae > Streptophyta > Magnoliopsida > Santalales > Viscaceae > Viscum > Viscum album. The sequence continues at coordinate 1,628,124,541 of OY728155.1, read as the reverse complement.
AGAAGGTGGGTATTGATATTTATAATGGATAGTATGATTGGTCGTGGTAGGTTGGAACTCGAAGTTGCGTACAGTGTGAGCTATTACATTAATCAAAGAGAAACATACCTTTGAGGCTTGGGGTGGTACATTCTTCCCTCCTTCAAATAATTTCATCCTTGAAATTTCTAGAATACTTTTGCATAAAATTATTCGAGTGGTTGTTCATCATTAGTTCCTCAGGATCCCACATTGCATCTTACTTCTTATGGTTTATCCATTATACTTTTTCCAGATGAGTCATCCGGTTTCTCAACATTTGTTCTCTAGAATCATGAATCTTGATGGGAACTTCACAATAAGTTTGATTGGGTTCGAGTTCTATTTCATAATAGGTGAGTACATTCGTTGGGTTAAACATGTATTTTCTCTATAGTGATATGTAGAACACATCAAGAACATTGCAGAGACTTGGAGGCATTGTCAAATGGTATACTATAACTCTATTTCGTTCTAGAATTTCGAAAGGTGTGGTGTACTTGGGACATAATTTACCATTCTTACTAATTTTAAAACACCTTTCCATGGATATACCTTCAATAAAACATGATCTCCAACTTGATATTCTAAATCCTTCCTTCGGTTACCATCATAGCACTTTTTCAAATATTGATATTCTTTGACATGGGTTTGGATAATCTTCACCATTTCCATTGTCTCCTCAACATGTTCTTGTCCTATGAGTTTTCTTTAACCAACATCATCCCAACAAGTTGTTGTGAGGCATATCATTCCCTACAACGCTTTGTGTGGTGCCATATGAATAGTTGAATGGAAGCAATTGTAATAATCAAATTCTACCATATGTAAATATTTATCCCATATACCTTGAAAGTCAAGTGAGAAAGATCTCAACATGTATTCTAAGGATTGAGTAGTCTGTTCTTATTTTCTGTCAGTTTGAGGGTGGTAGGTAGTGCTCAAATGAAGTTCAGTATCTATATATTTTTGAATAATTTTCCAGAATCTTGATGTAAAACAACGATCACGATCCGAAACAATCGATAGGGGTACACCATGAAGTCTTACAACATCATTAATATATAGTCTTGTTGAACTTTCAAGAGTTTAATCTTCTCTTATAGCCTGAAAATGTGATAACATCATAAGATGATCAATAATAACCAATATGTCATCATTCCATATAGGAATATTTGGTAGCCCCATGACAAAGTCCATCGTAATATCATCCCACTTTCACTACGGTATGGGAAAAGGTTGCATGATTCATCCAGGATATTGTCTTCTAGCCTTAACATGTTGACAAACCATACATCTTGACACATAATTAGAAATATCCATTTTCATGTTTTCCCACAAAAAATGTGTCTACAAATCTATATACGTCTTAGTGCTACCATGGTGTATAGAGAAATTGGAGCTATGAGCATTATCCAATAATTCCCCTTTTGAATCATGTATGTCAGGAACAAAATGTCTCTTAAAAATTTTCAAATTCCCATATTCATATAAGAAGTTGATCAATCTCCCATTGTTCACATATTTAATTTTCTTCTAAAACTCTCCACCATAAGTCTGAGATTTTTTTAACCTTTCTAGTAAAGATGGTATGGAAACCATTTGTAAAAGTAATGACGTTTCACCTTCCATGACTATTCCCATATCAATCTTTACTAGGTCCATCATCATATGACCCCTTTAAAATCTTATCTTGTTAAAAACACCCTGATCCTTTCTAATCAAAGCATCTACCACCTAATTTTCCATCCTATAGTGGTATATATAGTGAAATCATAATCCATGAGTAGTTCAAGACATCGTATTTTCCCCATGTTGAGTTCTTTCTTTGTTAAAATATACTTCAAACTCTGGCTATCATTATATATCTCACATTTTTCAACATAGAGATAATGTCTCCATATCTTCAAAGAAATTATTATATCTTCTAACTCAAGATCATGAGTGGTATAGTTTTGTTCTTGAATTTTTATTTGTCTTGACGCATAGGCAATAACTATATAATTATGAATAAGGGAATTACAAATTCCTTTCTTTGAAGCATCACTATAAATTAAAAAACCATCATTCCCCGATGGTAGAGTCGTGATAAGAGCATTGGATAATCTTCTTTTCATTTCTTTAAAACATTTTTCACACTCTTTTGTCCAAAAAAATTTAACTCCATTACTTGTGAGCTTCGTTAATGGGTTAGCCAATCAGGAAAAATCTTTGATGAAACACCAATAATAACCTCTTAAACTAATAAAACTGTGTACCACAATTATACTCATCAGTGAAAGCCATTATTTTATTTCTCTTGTATTAGAATGATCAGTAGAGATTCCATCCTTAGAGACAATGTGGACCAGAAAAGAAATCTCTTGATGCCATAATTCACACTTTCAAAACATACCATATGATTCATTTCTTATAAGATTCTTTAGAATAGTGCGGAAGTGATTTTGATTATCTTCATAGATTTTATAGTAAACCATGTTATCATCAATAAATACCACTACAAATTCATCATGATATTCCATGAAAACTAAATTTGTTATCTCTATGAAGAAAGTGGGTGGATTAGTCAATCGAAAAGGCATTACTATAAACTCGTAATGCCAATTCCTGGTATGAAACGCTATCATAAGAATGTCTTCCTTCTTCACACAAACCTGATGATATCTAGATTGATGGTCAATCTTTGAAAAATATTGAGCTCTATGTTGTTGATTGAATAAATCATAAATATGAGGTAGATGATACTTTTTTTATTGTTATAGCATAGATCTCCCTGTAGTCAATGCACAACCTCATATGTCAATCTTTCATCTTAAAAAAAGAATAGGGGCTCCCCATAGAGAAACACTATGAAGAATAAATCCTTTATTACTCAATTACTATAGTCATTTATTTAGATCCTCTAATTCCACAGTGGATATTCTCTTACGGGTCTTCGATATGGGCCTTGATCCCAGAATTAATTAAATGGAAAAATCTATTTCTCAACTTAGAGGATGTCCAGGTAAATCCTATGGAAACACATGAACATATTCTTTTAAAATAGGAATGTACTCTATTTGAACATTACATTCCTCACACATAGTTATTTCACTCACTCCCTCGACAAAAATATAATTTAGTAGAGCTACTAGGGGTTGATCTAGATAATAATCAGATGGTGATGTTTCTGCTCTAAAGATAAGGGACTTCTTAACATCATAAAAAATTGTAACCTCCTTCTTCTTATAATAAATTTTCTCATCATGGTCTAAAATCAAATCCATATTAAGGATTATATAAAATTCAATCATGGGTATGTTGATGAGATCAGCAGATAAAGCATTTTTATATTCTCTAATTGCAACTGATTCACAAAACACTGTTTTATTGATACTTCCATTAATAGTTTTGATTCAAAACTAACTTACTAAATCAAATTGGAAATATCTAATTTTCTTAGAAAACATATAAGATATGAAACAATGTGATGATCTGGAATCGAATAAATCATTTGATAACATTGAGGAAACCATTTAATTACCTGCCACTGTATCATTTGGAGCTTCAACCTAAGTAGGTGTGATCGCATAAGTTTGGCCTTTCTCTATTTCCCTTTTCTGAGGAATGTTTCTTTGGTGATTTGGACATTCAGTTGCATAATTCCCCATTTCTCTACAATTGTAGCATTCAACATTGAAAACCTCTTTATTTCCCTTGTAATCACGAGCATTGTGTCCCTTTTCCCCACACTAGTAACAGAACCCCATTCCATTCAAGTAAGTACTGAGGTGTTTCTTCCCACATTTACTATGGGATGGAAATTAAAATATTCCCTTCTTTCCCTTATTTATATTTCCATACTGTTCAGAAGATCTCTTCTTTTCATTCTTTGGTTTATAGTCATAATACTTAGATAATTATTTTTCTATTTTTATATCTCATGAGACAATATCTTTTTAAGATGAGAAATATTTTGAGAGTAATTCTCGATGGAGAAATGGATTAAACCTATAAAATAATCGATCAATATTACTCCTTGGGTTACGTATATAATATGCTACATTCCATGCTAACCTTGAAAAGTTACCATCATACTTTCTGAAATTCTCATCCTCCTTTTGCATCATAACCAGAAATTGTCTTCCCATATCTACTTGATGGTCACATGGGAATTATTTATTTATAAATGTTATTTAAACACCCTTAATTCCATATTTGATACTTCTTAAACCTCCTTTGTGTGTTTAGTCAATGACCACCATTGATTTTCATCTACTGTGATGTGATAAACTGCCATTCCAACTTTTTCCCTTTCACTACTCTCCAAAGCATGAAATATTTTCTCTCGAGGACTTATCCATTGCTCAGCTAAAAATGGATTTTTAGTCCCATTGAATTTTGGTGGTGGTTGCCTCATGAAGTGGTCTAACAGTGATCCTCTGTATTGTGGATCAGGGTGCTCTATATGGGTAAGGTTATTATTCATAACCTGAGTTAGTTGTCCTAGTATGGAAATAAGTTATTCAACACTGGTTACATCTCCATATCCACTATAATTATCTTGAGTAGGAGGGAAATCCATACATGGATTACCTGTGTTGATACGGTTTCCATTCCTTCCACTATGATCCATTTCTATACAATGGAATACAATAGATTAGTTTAGGAATCACAATACATAATTCTGAACATATAAAATTTCTAACATAAATTTAAAAGTTTATGCATATAATCCATAATCGAAAAAAAAATTCTTTGAGGAAATATTTACTTATAAATCCTCCATAATGGTTTGTAAAGAAAATTTTAATTGTCCTAATTATATACCCTAGGAGATTCATAACCAAAAGTGCAGCAAGGACCGTTGTCGTGTACCAGGATACCCTTGGTCAAGCCTGAAACTCTTTGTTAGAGTTTTCACTTTGGGTGTATCTATTACAGATCTGCCTCTACCAGCACTTATCCATATAGGGATTTTTTGCATGGAAAATACAAAAAATATCTACTTTACCAAAATTATAGGAGGTTCTTCTATACTAATCCTAAAAGTCTATATTAAGGTAATGTTCTTTAATCTGAGTTTTTCTAAATTTAGCTTCCAAGGATTGTACTGAACATCCTCTGATACCAACGGAAATTCCTAGACCCTAGTTACCCAGAGTCTAGTAATTATTAAGTAACATTGGCATGATCAAAATAGATAAACTATATAATGATCAATTAGTTTTGTAGCCTTGTAATTACTAGATATATACATAAGTTTTACATTACATTATGAAATTGAAAAACAAAAACATTGTGTCATATTTTAACCCACTCATATCCCATATCTTATCCATATAGGCCAATCATAAAACACATTTTTACATACAGGGAAAAATAAAACATTAGAAAGCGGTGATCTTAGATGATTTGTAAGGATATCAATATAGTGAAAACTTTAATAAATAAGCACAAACTTTTAAGGCAATGTATAAGACTAATACACAATACATTTAAAATTAAATATCATCATAACATAGAAAAGATAAATCAAATAATTCTATTTACTTATTCACATGGATATTCTACTAGTCGAATAATCACATGAAATCTCAATATCCAATTTCATAATGATAGAATTCATATTGTCAAACATCATAACCACATAGTCATGGCCTCATTACAAGACTAAAAATAAGATTTCATAAAGTCCTTATGCCAAGACACTAGTTTGTCTCATGATACCTACTAATGCATCAAAGAGCTATAGTGGGTTCCACCCATCACTTACTAAGACCATTGAATTCCTCATATGAAATGGTTGAAACATAATGTAAACATTCATATTAGAATTAGCATACAAAATGTTAATACATTAACTATAAAAAAGTAATGGTATAAAAATAACACATCCACAGTCAAACATATCAACAAACCTTCAATAAAATCTTGAAGATTGTATCATAATAAATCGAATTCAAACAAGTTTAAAATCCATCAAAAGATGTTGATATATATGGAATGAAAACTAATTGAGAGAAATATCTCTTAATATTTTGAAATCGTTTAAAAGTCACATAAATATAAAATAACTTTTATATTGAAAAAATTATAATAATATTGTACTGTAATCTTATATGGTGTTATAATGGTTGAAAATATTTGCACATGCCGTATAAGTTAAAAAAATGTTCTTACCTTAATTGTTCAAAAAGGTCATAAAATACCTTTTTTGGAAAGCGACGAAAAGATTCATTAGAAAACATTTAATAAAAAGTAAAAAAGGGTATAAATGATATTAAAATATAGTCTAGTAAATAGTAAAAATGTTTTGAAATACATTTCTAAGAAACATAGATGTTTATGATAATGAGGTCCCAGTAGATACTCACGTATAAACAACCTCAGATAATAAAGAGATTGTAAAATTAACCTTTAACTTGTAATTTTCCTTGGCTGAGGGTATGTTAACATCCAATATAATATATTAAAAATTATTATTAAATTATAAAAGAAAAATATTCATTAATATGATATCATATATGATAATAATATTGCATTGTTAATAATATTTTAGTAGCATCATTTTTTTGGGTGTTAACTGATTCATTATCCATTATATGTTTTGTTATATAAGTCATGTTTGTTATAGATAGGATTAATTTCATTCATATATAGAATGATATTATTTTCATAATCATTATTTTTATTCATCAAATGAAAATTATTCTTTAATGGTTAGGATGGGGAATGAATCTCACCACGTTTTTGGTGACAGTAATTCGTATGTACACATGAGCGACAATATTATTCTATTAAAGGTGAAATCATATGTAATTGGATGTCATATCATATATAAATAATCATTAAAATTTCATATTTATTATTTAAATCAATTATGAATCATTATTTTACCCATCCAAATAATGGAGTGTTGAGTAACAAACTACACCACAACGTGGAGATGGTAAGTAATATGTACGCACGTATGGTGACTTTTCATTCATAAGACGGATAGAACAATGAATATGGTCATACCATATTTATAATAACTTCACAATAATTATAAGGAACTACATTTATTTTTTGGGGTAAGGAAACAACAATGAAAAATGAAGTGGAAGAAGAAATGAATACTGAAAGAGGTGATTAAATTATTACTTCTTTTTTCGGGTGCTTCCTTTTGATTTGATCAAAAGGGATCCTTTGGTTTGATTCTGATCAAATTAAGTCCTATAAATTGAAGTGAGGGTATTTTTGATGATATTTGAGTAGGGTTTGGCTGATCCATATGGATTTGGAGGTGTAATTTTGGGAGAAGGGGATGTACCCTTTTATAAGTGAGGGGAATGTCACTTTAAGAAAAGGTTGAAATTTTATTTTATTATAAAATAATATTATGTTTATAATGGAACTAAAATGTTTTATTTTGAGGCTCATGTTTTAATGGGTATAAAACATCTCAACCAATAGGTTTTATATTGGTTTAGTTCACCATATTAGCCTTATATTTTAGATTTAACTCTTAGTTAAATAGTATTACTTTTACCTTGTATTCTTGTATTATTATAATAAATGGTTAATAAACTTACAATAAAAGCCAACAAAACCCCAACTGGTTAATTATAGATATATCTAACCTTATCTAAGTCTTTTGGCCAATCCTTATATTTTTAGGAGCATCATATCAATTAATTATATAGTATTTGTATTAAAAACTCTTTTATGTCAATATTGACATTAGTTAGTATTTGTTTTTTTTTGTGAAAGTCATAAAAACATTATCACTTAGAAAATAAATTATTTAATCCACACTAACATGTCATATTAATTTTGAAAATTCGTGTAATACATCAAATGTCTCAAATTACAATTATATAAATATGTATAATATCTATTATATTAATCTTTCAATGAAAAGGTAATTACTAAAACATCATTATGTCATTAATAAATTTAATAATTTAATGTATTAAAATTATAAATAAAATACCAATATGTATGAATTTTTTTAAATTTTTAATTAATATTTAAAGTCTAATTTATCTTATATATAAATATATATTAAAAATAGTTTAGTATTTAAACATTGAATTTAACATTTTTAACACTTCTATAAATAAAATAATAATAAATGTACTGATATAATATAAGTGGACTAAAAGGATCATATTTTATTATTGAGGTTGGATTTGGTTGAAATACACTTATCCAATAGAATTAGTACATGTTTTAGGGTAATTATAATATCATTTTTACCTTTAATTTCTTTATTTACATTTAACCGTTGTAATGAAAATTCAAAAGTTACTATTCACTAAAAAAAATTATTTTCATCATATTGTACCACATTTTATTAACTGTTGTCAACCGTGTCTCTCATATTTTTGAAATTCAATTCACAAAATCGGTAAAATTATATTTTCTTGCAAATTTGAAAATGTTCCAAGTAGGAGGGTAAAAGTCGTTAAAAGTCCAACAAAATTCTATATATCTAATATTTTTATAAAATGACTGAAATGAATTACATTGAATATATACAGTTATTATTTATCTATTTTGACCTAAAAAATTTAAATAAAAGAGATAATTATTTAAATAAACAGTTTGTTTTAAATAATAACAAAATAAATCACAATTCATTAAAAAATTAACGTTTTTAGAAAAATCCCAAAAACATTACAGTAAGCTAATTTTGATATTATTAATCAAAAAAAGAATTCCATTAGGAAAATAAAATTAATAAAAATTCAAAAAGTTTGTACTAATATTCATAACGGATGGTTTGATTGGTCATGGTGTGCGGGAACTCGATGTTGTGTACAATGATAGCTACTGCCTTATTCAAAGAGAAATGTAACGTGGATTATTGGGGTGTTATAATAATGTACAAGGTATATAAAATTAGTTTTGTAATCAATAGCCATTTCTTTCAAGGATTAAATTCATTAAAATCAATTTACCTATTCATCAAAAATGTTTGATGATAATGATTTCAGTTAAAAAATAACTAATACATCCTTTTACAATGATCCCTATTAAAATTAACTTATAATTATTCATTCCACCACCCTAAATTTGTTCCTTCTAGTACATTGATATTGACATCTGGTTTTTATAACTCTCATGTACTAGAAAACAATAGTTATTTTTTTAATTATCTAAATTAAATCATCTGTATCAATAGGATCAAAATAATTTTCAAAATATTGAGTGTTTTATCATATATAAATTGAAGACCATATCAATATTCAATGGGACTCATGAATTTCTTATAACACCCAGTTATTTATTAAAATAATTTCATTTTTATTAAATTTAATCATTTTGAAATTGTTCATTACATGCAACACCAATTTTATCTTTCATTACATAGAACACCATGCTTTCCTTGTATTACACAAAATCCCACGTTTATGTTGTGTTACATGCAATATAAAGTTTATAAAAAATGAGACATACAATAAAAATATTATTATTTAATATGATATTTTTATTCATTTAGCTAATAGAATGATGATTATAAATAGGGTTACATAAATTATGAAAATATGGTTTAAATGACTATATGAAATAAATTATTCGTCAGAAAATTAAATTAAATTAATATAAAACCCTTTTATAAAAAAATAAATTCATTCTTTAAAAAATATATTTTATGTGCCCAAATTTTTTTATATTAACAAATTAACCAAATCCCTTTGGATAATAAATGTATTAAAATTTATATATAATAAATATTAAAAAAATAATTCATCTTATTTGTTTTCTCGATAATAAATAATAATAACCCCAATTTTATGCTTGTAAATTATTTTTCTTATAAAATGTAGTTGTGTTGCACTTTTATTGTGCACCATTTTAGAAAAATCTAGTTTAATAATATCAATTTAATAAAATAAATATCATTTCAGAATTCCTAATATAAAAATTATTTTAGGTTATGTTTTTTTAGGTTTTTATAAAAATATTCATTTTTTGATAAACAGTGAAAAAATACATAATTTTACTTGAAACATTATTTTTTATTTAATTTATTTGTATTGATATGTTATAATATAAATTGATTTTATATAATAATTACCTCCATTATACAAATAATAATCAAATTTGGGTAATTATAATTAATTTCAAAATTAAATTGGAAATGAAAACGTTTTAAACTTTCGAATACAATTTTCCTTAAAAACCATCATTCCCATCAAATCTACAAGAATAATTTTAAATTAATTTTTTCCATCAAAATTAATGGAATTTGGAAAAATTTATTACATATTTGGAATAAGAATAATTTTTTATTTCAAATTTTTTATTTTTTTGACAAAATTAAATAGTAAATATCAAAATATTATTTACCACAGTTATGGTAAAAATGGGTTTACTAGGTGTTCAGTTAATAATATAAGGGTAAAAATAACTTTTTTTTAAAATGTATTGGAAGGTCATATATCAGCCCTTATGGCCACTGGATGTATTTTTATGAGTTTTTAGGACACTTTTCCCGTAAAAATAACCTTTATAATAAGTTATGAAAAAAGACAAAAACGAACCTTTCTTTAATTTATTATCTATAATGCCATGGGATTTGGGAAGAAATAACAAATTATAGTTAATATGTATCCTTTTGAAATATAATTTTTTTATTTATTATAATTTTTTTATTTTTTTGGGATGAAATATTTACATTAAATTCTAATATAACCCCAACATAATAGTTTTTTCGTTAACAATTAAATGAATACATTATACTAAAAATATGAAAAGTGAAGTAAGTTGAATAAATTGTTAATCTAAATTATTTTTGAAGATCAATATATCATGTTAATATCGTTTCAACATAATGGATTCCAATTACATAATTTTATTTATATTTTTTACATTTAATTTAAATGAATAATTTCAAAACTAACAATATAGTTTTTTTGATACAGTATACTTTATTAATTTTATAAACTATTAAAAATATTATTTTCATCCAAATTATTTATAAATATTAATAAATATAAAACATGTTCAATTAATAGACCAATTTTTCTATTATAGTGACCATATTGACCATTAAATAGTAAAAAATCATTTAGCGCACTTTTGGTTATAGGGGTGTTTATGCATATTACATGCATTTATGATAAAATTAACATCCCTTAAAAATAGGATTTATATTTAATAAATTATATATCAAATTAATAATACAAAATTACATATAATCTGAAAAGAAAAATTCAAATTTAGTATAAAAGGATAAATTAAAATGGTTTGAAAAATAGCTACCATAGTGAAAACCCCAGAATGGTAAAAATTGGAATACTTAGATGTTAAGGGATGAAATGTTTAAAAAAAGTCATTAATTATGTGTTGGAGTTTTTAATAAAACATATAATTCCTAAAAACATTTTATTACTATATTTTGAGCCAGTTGAAATAATATTTACCTCTCAATAATGAATATTTTTCTGCATTTAAAAGAATTCCTCTCCTCCTCATCTATAAAATGGAACTCACTCTCCCCAATATATCCAACCTCTCAAGAAATTTAAATCAAAAAATATATATAAAAATAACTTCCAAACATTTCTAAAATCATCCTAGAATATTTATTTTGGATATAAATTCATCTAATAAAAGAATTTGGTCAATCCTAAAGAGTATACATGAAAAATGGGTAACAATAATTAATGGGGTTTTTTGTTTTATTTCTTCCTCAACCACTATCATTTATTATTATACATTAAATATATAATTTTCTATTTATCATTTTTATATTGAGATTTTTATATGTTCTGTTTATTACAAATATCTGAAAACACACCCATCAAATTGGTTATGAAATCTTCATTCATGTGTAGGTCATAATATAAACTCACTATCCGATGTCATTCATTTATCCTTTACCAACATTGATTGTTGGGAATAATGATGAATTTATATTATATATATATATATATATGTGTGTGTGTGTGTGTGTGTGTGTGTTATTTATGATTTTTTTATTCTTATTTAATTATTATATCACACATACCTTTATGTTTCCAATTTTGTGGGAATATGATAACATTGTTCGTGTGTATGGTAGGGTACCGCCATGTGAAGCTATGTGATTCGTTCGCAATTTTACATGGATTGTATTAATTATTGGTCTAATAATTATATTTTTTATATGATAAAAAAATTAAACAAATTTTATAATATATATATATATCAATTAATTTTATTTCATTCAATAGGATAATAAAATTTAAATATCTTTCATCCATAAGTATGGTCTACCTTCTCCATGAAAGGGATATTTGATTTCCTATCACTAGATAGTATGGAATATTATATATACATATATAATTAATAAAAATTATATTTATATCATTTATTAAATTATTTATATGATTAATCCCTAATAAAAGTAAAACGACTGAAAATAAAAGACAAAACATATCTGAAAGACCAAGTAGTTATTACCCAAAACATAACATTAACATGGAATTCATAATAAATAGTAAGTAATAAGAAAAGATAAAATAATATATGGAACAATATATATAATTATGATTTTTCAATATATTTATAATGATCTTATATTTATATAAATTCAGTTTGAACTAGTATGAAGGAAGTCATGACATAAAGTAATGATATTTCTAGTCTCACTTTTATATCTGAGAAGATAATAGCATATTAATCACTTGTTTTTTTTTGTTTTATATATAAATATATATGGAATGAAATATAATTAATAAACCTAATTTAATTACAATTAATTTTTATATTGATGTAATTCATTCATTGATATTATCATTCAAAATATTATCAAGTAGTAACAGAGTTTTTTTCTCAATTTTCTTTTTTCAAAACATATTTTATGTTGTGTGCACATATTATTTCACCAGGATAATATAAATTATATTTGACATTAAATATGATGAATTAGTCATAATAATGAAATATTATGTATCATTCTATGTAATTACTCTATGGGTTTTGTTATTCAATGTTAAGAAAGTGGTAAATATTTTTTTGTTACAATCTGTTTATTAAAATTCAAAACTTACTACTCACAAAAAAACATATTTTCATCCTATTGAACCACATTTTACTAACTGATTTCAACTGTGTCACTCGGATTTTTTAAATTCAATTTACAGAAGTGGTAAAATTATGTTTTAGGCAAATTTGAAAATGTGCCTAGAAGGTGAGTAAAAGACTCAAAAAGGTCAATAAATTTTTTGGAATCTAATCTTTTTATAAAATTATTTTTTTGAATAACATTGAACTTGTATAGGTATTATGAATCTATTTTGACCAAAAATAAATTTAAATAAAATAAATAATTATTTAAAGAAAAATTTGGTTTTAAACAATAACATGTTTGTTTCACTATTCATAAAAAATTTATTGTTTTCAGCAAAATACAAAAAATTCACCATAACATAATTTTGATATTCCGTATCCAATAATGAATCACATTTTGAAAAATAAAATTTATATAATTTGAAAAGGTGGGTATTAATATTCATATTGGCTAGTTTTATTGGTCTTGGTATATTGGAACTCGAAGTTACATACAGTGCAAGATATTGCATTAATCAAAGAGAAACATACCATGGAGTCTTGGGGTGGTACATTCTTCCCTCTTTCAAATAATTTCATCCTCAAAATTTCTAGAATACTATTGCATAAAATGATTTTAGTGGTTCTTCATCATAATTTACTCAGGTTCCCACATTGCATCTTCATTCTTATGGTTTCTCCATTAAACTTTTTCTAGACGAGTCATCCAGTTTCTCAACACTTGTTCTCTAGTATCAAGAATCTTGACGGGCACTTCACAATAAGATAGATCAGGTTCGAGTTCTATTTCATCATAGGTGAGTACATTCATTGGGTCAAGAATGTATTTTCTCTATAGTGATATGTAAAACACAACAAGAACATTGGGGAGACTTGGAAGTATTGTCAAATGGTATTATATAACTCCAATTTTTTCTAGAATTTCAAAAGGTCTGATGTACCTGGGATATAATTTACCCTTCTTACTAAATTTTAAAACACCGTTCCCTAGAGATAACATTAATAAAACATGATCTTCAACTTGAAATTCCAAATCCTTCCTTCTTTTATCAGCCTAAATCTTTTTCCCTTATTGATCTGCTTTGATGTGGGTTTGGATAATCTTCACCATTTCCACTGTTTCCTCAACATCTTCTCAGACTAGGAGTTTTATTTAACCCACATCATCCCAACAAGTTAGTGTGAGACATATCTTTCTCTACCATGCATCATATGGTGCCATATGAATACATGATTGGAATCAATTGTAATAATAAAATTATACCATTGGTGAATATTGATCCCATATACCATTAAAGTCAAGTGAACAAGATCTCAGCATGTATTCTAATGATTGAGTAGTTTGTTCTGATTTTCTGTCAGTTTGAGGGTGGTAGGTAGTTCTCAAACGAAGTTCAATATCTATAGATTTTTAAGTACTATTCCATAATCTTGATTTAAAACAAGGATCACGATCCGAAATAATTGATAGGGGTACACAATGATGTCTTACAACATATTTAATATATTGTCTTATTGAATTTTCAAGAGGTAAATCTTCTCTTATAGCCTGAAAATCTAATGACACGGTAAAATGATAAAAAATAACCAATATGTCATCATTCCATATAGGAATCTTTGGTAGCCCCATGACAATTTCCATCATAATATCATCCATGTTCCACTCAGGTATGGGAAAAGCTTGCATGATTCATCCAGGATATTGTCTTCCAGCCTTATCCTGTTAACAATTCATACATCTTGACACATAATTATAAATCTCCCTCTTCATGTTTTCCCAGAAAAAATGTTCCTACAAATTTATATACATCTTAGTGCTACCAGGTTGTATAGAGAAATTTGAGCTATGAGAATTATCCAAAAATTCCCCTTTTAGATCCTGTATGTCAGGAACAAAATGTCTCTTAAAATTTTTCAAATTCCCGTCTTCATATAAGAAGTTGACCAATCTCCCATTATTCACATATTTAAATTTTTTATGAAACTCCCCATCGTCAGTCTAATATATTTTTTACCCTTTATAGTAAATATGGTATGGAAATCATTTGTAAAAGTAATGATGTTTCCCCTTCCATGACTATTCCCATACCCACATTTACTAGGTCCATGAACATATGACCCCTTTCAACTCTTATCTTGTTAAAAGCTCCATGATCCTTTCTAATCAAAGCATCAACCACCTAATTTTCCATCCAATGGTGGTAGTGTATAGTGAAATCATATTCCATTAGTAGTTCAACACATTGTATTTTCCTTAGGTTGAATTCTTTCTTTGATAAAATATACTTCAAACTCCTGTGATCATTATATATCTCACATTTTTCAACATAGAGATAATGTATCCATATCTTCAAAGAAATTAAATCTTCTAACTCAAGATCATGAGTGGTATATTTTTGTTCATGAATTTTTATTTGTCTTGATGCATAGGTAATAACTCTATCATTATGAATAAGGTAATTTTCAATTACTTTCATTGAAGCATCACTATAAATAAAAAACCCATCCTTCTCCGATGGTAGAGTCAAGATAAGAGCATTGACTAATATTCATTTGAGTTCTTCAAAACATTTTTCAGACTCTTTTTTCCAAAAAAATTTAACCCTATTACGTGTAAGCTTGGTTAATGGGTTAGCCAATCAGGAAAAATCTTGGACGAAACCCCGATAATAACCTGCATAACTAATAAAACTGTGTACCACAGTTATACTCATCAGTGTAATCCATTCTTGTATTTCTCTTGTATTATAAAGATCAATAGAGATTCCATCCTTAGAGATAATGTGTACATGAAAAGAAATATCTTGATTCCATAATTCACACTTTCCAAACATACAATATAATTCATTTCTTATAATATTCTTTAGAATAGTGCGCAAGTGATTTTGATGATCTTCATAGCTTTTGGAGTAAACCCAATTATCATCAATAAATACCACTACAAAGTCAGGAAGATATTCCATGAAAACTAAATTTATTATATATATGATAATAGAGGGTCTATTAGTCAGTCAAAAAGGCATTACTATAAACTCGTAATGCCTATACCTGGTATGAAACGCTATCATCTACATGTCTTCCTTATTTACACAAAACTGATGATATCTAGATTGATGGTCAATATTTGAAAAATATTGAGCTCTATATTGTTGATTTAATAAATCATAAATACGAGGTAGATGATAATATTTTTTATTTTTATATCATTGATATCCCTGTAGTCAATGCACAACCTCATAGATTAATCTTTAATCTTAATAAAAGAACAGGGGTTCCCCATAGAGAAACACTAGGAAGAACAAATCCTTTATTACTCAATTCCTCTAGTCATTTCATTAGATCCCTTAATTCCAATGTGGCCATTCTATAATGGGTCTTTGATATGGGCCTTGAACCCAGAATTAAATAAATGGAAAAATCCATTTCTCGAATTAGAGGATGTCCTGGTAAATCCTATGGAAACACATAAGCATATTCTTTTACTATAGCAATGTCCTCTATTTGAACATTCCTTTCCCCACACATAGTTATTTCACTTACTCCCTAGACTAGAATATAATATAGTTGAGCTACTAGGGGTGGATCTAGATAATAATCATAGGGTTATGTTTCTGATCTAAAGAAAAGGGACTCCTTAACATCATCAAAAATTGTAACCTCCTTCTTCATACAATAAATTTTCACATCATGGTCTGAAATCAAATCCATACTAAGGATTATATCAAATTCAATCATGGGTATGTTGATTAGATTAGTAAATAAAGCACGTTTATATTACCTAATGGGAACTGATTCACAAACCATTGTTTTAAAGAAACTTCCCTTAAAAGTTTTGATTGAAAACTACCTTATTAAATAAAATTGGTAATATCTAATTTTATTAGAAAAAATGGAAGATGTGAAACAATATGATGATCCAGAATCGAATAAATCATTTGGTAACTTTGAGGAAACCATTTAATTACCTACCACCATATCATTTGGAGCTTCAACCTAAGTAGGAGTGATCGCATAAGCTTGGCCTTGAACTATTTCCATTTTCTGAGGAATGTTTCTTTGGAGATTTGGAAATTCATTTGCATAATTCCCCATTTCTCTACAATTGTTTCATTCAACATTGAAAACCACTTTATTTCCCTTGTAATCATGATCATGGTGTACCTTTTCACCACACTAGTAACAGAATCCCATTCCATTCAGGCTAGTACTAGGGTGTTTCTTCCAGCATTTACTATGGGATGGAAATTATAATATTCCCATCTTCCCCTTATTTCCATTTCCATAATGTTCACCATATATCTTCTTTTCTTGCTTTGTTTTCAAGTCATAAGACATAGATAATTATTTTTGTATCTTGATAACTCATGGGACAATATCTTTTTACGATGAGAATTATTGTGAGAGTAATTCTTGATGGAGAAATGGATTAAACCCATCAAATAATCCATCAATCTTACTCCTTGGGTTACGAATATAATCTGATACATTCCATGCTATCCTTGAATCTTTAGCGTCATACTTTGCAAAATTCTCATCCTACTTTTGTATCATACTCAGTAATTGACTTTCCATATCAACTTGATGGTCACATGGGAATTATTTCTTTTAAAAATGTTCTTTAAACACCCTCCATTCAATATTTGATACTTATTCAACCTCTTTTGTGTTTTTAATCAATGACCACCATTGATCTACATATTCTGTGATGTGATGAACTGCTATGAAATTTTTTTACCTTTCACTACTCTCCAATGCATGAAATATTTTCTCTCGGGCACTTATCCATTGCTCAGCTAAAAATGGATTTGTAGTCTAATTGAATTTTGGTGGTGGTTGACTCTTGAAGTGGTCTAACAGTTATCCTTCATATTGTGGATCGGGGTGCTCTATATAGGTAAGGTTATTATTCATAACCTGAGTGAGTTGTCCCAATATGGTAATAAGTTATTCAGCACTGGTTGCATCTCCAGATCCACTATAATTATCTTGAGTAGGAGGGAAATCCATACATGGATTACCTGCGTTGATACGGTTTCCATTCCTTCCAGTATTAGCCATTTATATACAATGACATACAATAGATTAGTTTAGGAATCACAATACATAATTTTGAACTTGTAAAATATCTAACATAAATTAAACAGTTTATGCATATAATCCATAATCGTAAAAAAATTCTTTGAGGAAGTATTTACTTTTAAATCCTCCATAATGGTTTGTAAAGAAAATTTGAATTATCCTAAGTATATCCCCCAGATGCTTCATAACCAAAAGTGCATTAAGGCCTGTTGTCGTATACCAGGATACCCTAGGTCAAGCCTGAAACTCTTTGTTGGAGGTTTCAATCCTTGGTAAATCTATTCCAGATCTGCCTCTACCAACACTTATCCATATATGGATTTTTTTCTTGGAAAATACCCAAAATCTCTACACTACCAAAATTATAGGAGGTTCTTTTATACTAATCCTAAAAGACTATCTTAAGATAATGTTATTTAATCCGAGTTTTTCTAAATTTAGCTTCCAAGGTTTGTACTGAATATCTTCAAATACCAACTGAAATGCCCCGACCCTAGTTACCCAGAGTCTAGCCATTATGACGTAACATTTCCATGATCACAAGAGATAAACTATATAATGACCGATTAGTTTTGTAGCCTTGTAATTACTAGATATATACATAAGTTTTACATTATATTATGAAATTGAAAAACAAAAACATTGTCTCCTATTTTAACCCACTCATATCCCATATCCAATCGCTGTAGGTCAATCATAATACACTTCTTCACATCCAGGGAAAAATAAAACATTAGAAAGGGGTGAGATCAGATGCTCTGTAATGATAACAATATAGGGGAAACTTTAAAAAATAAAACAAACATTTAAAGAAATGTATAGGGCTAATACACAATACTTTTAAACATAAACATCAGCATAACATAGAAAAGATAAATCAAATAATTCCATTTAATTATTCACATGGATATTATACTAGTCAAATAATCACATGAAATATCAATATCCAATTTCATAATGATGGAGTTCATATTGTCGAACATCATAACAACATAGTAAAGGCCTCGTGACAATACTAAAAATAAGATTTCATAAAGCCCTTGCGCCAAGACACTAGTTTGTCTCATGATACCTATTAATGAATCATCGAGCTGTAGTGGGTTCCACCCCTCACATACTAAGTCCGTTTCATTCCTCATATGAAATGGTTGAAACATAATGTAAACAATCGTATTAAAATTACCATAAGAAATGTTAATACATTAACCATAAAAAAGGAATGGTGTAAAAATAACACATCCACAGTCAAACATATGACAAAACCTTCAATAAAACCTTAAAGATTTTATCATAATAAATCAAATTCAAACAAGTGTAAAATCCATCAAAGGATGTTTACATAGATAAAATGAAAACTATTTTAGAGAAATATCTCTTACTATTTTGAAATATTTTTTAAGTCACATAATTATAAAATAACTTATATTTGGAAAATAGACTCATAATATTTTATGGTAATCTTAGATGGTGTTATAATGGTGAAAAATATTTTTACACGCCCTATAAGTTAAAAAAATATTATTACCTTAATTGTTCAAAAAGTTCATAAAATACCTTTTTTAGAATGCGACTGAAAGAGTAATTAAATTTTTTTTATAAAAATTAAAACAAGGGTATAAATTATATTACAACATAGTCTAGTAAATAGTAAAAATGTTTGAAATACATTTCTAAGAAACACGAATGTTGATGATAATGAGGTCCCAGTAGACACTCACGTATAAACAACGTCAGATATAAAAGAGATTGTAAGATTGACACTTAACTTGTAATTTTACTTGTTTGAAGGCATGTTAAACTACTTTAAGATTTGTAAATCATAATTATTAAATTATAAAAGAACAATATACATTAATATGATATCATATATGATCATAATATTACATTGTTAATAATATTTTAGTAGCATCATTTTTTCCGGTGTTAACTGGTTTGTTATCCATTATATGTTTTGTTATGTAAGTCATGTTTGTTATGGATAAGATTTATTTGATTCATATATATAATGATATGATTTTCTTAATCATTATTTTTAATCATCAAATGAAAATTATTCATCAATGGTTAGGATGGGGAATGAATCTCACCACGTTTCTCGTGACGGTAATTCGTATGTACCCCTGAGTGACAATATCATTCTATTAAAGGTGAAATCATATGTAATTTGATGTAATATAATATATAAATATTAATTAAAATTATATATTTATTATTTACATCAATTATGAATCATTATTATACCCATCGAAATAATGGAGTTTTGAATAACAAACTACACCACGACGTGGAGACGGTAAGTTATACGTACGCACGTATGGTGACTTTTCATTAATAAGAAGGATATAATAATGAATATGTTTAAACCATATTTATAATAACGTCATAATAAGTACAAGGAACTAGAGTAATTTTTTGGGTATGGAGACAAAAAAGGAAAAGGAAGTGGAAGATGAAATGAACACTGAAAGAGGTGATGAAATTATTACTTCTTCTTCGGGTGTTTCCTTTTGATTTGATCAAATGGGATCCTTAGGTTTGATTATGATCAAATTAAGGCCTATAAATTGAAGTGAGTGTAGTTTTGAGGATATTATAGTAGGTTTTGGCTGATCCATATAGCTGTGGAGGTGTGATTTTGGGAGAAGAGTAAGTGCCCTTTTATAAGAGAGGTGAATGTCACTTTAAGAAATGATTTAAATTTTATTTTATTGTAAAATAATATTAAGTTTATAATGGAACCAAAATGATTTATTTTGAGGATATGGTTTTAATGGGTCTAAAACCTCTCAACCAATAGGTTTTTGATTGGTTTAGGACACCATATTGGCCATATCTTTTAGATTTAACTCTTAGATAAATAGTTTAACGTTTACCTTGTATTCTTGTGTTAATATAATAAATAGTTAATAAACTTACTATAAAAGCACATAGAACCCCAAATGGTTAATTATTGATATATCAATCCTTATATAAGTCTTTCGGCCAATCCATATATTTTTTGGAATATCATATCAATTAATAATATAGTATTTTTTTAAAAACTCTTTTATGTCAATTTTGACATTAGATAGTATTATTTTTTTTCATGGAAAAATTATCACTTCAAAAATAAATTTAATCCACATTAACATGTCAGTTTAAGCTTGAATTTTTTTTAATACATCAAAAGTCTCAAATTACAATTATATAAATATTAATAATATCTATTGTTTTAATCTTTCAATGATAAGGTAATTACTACAACATCATTGTGTCATAAATAAATTTAATAATTTAATTTCTTAAAATTATAAAAAAAATAACAATATGTTGGAATTTTTTTTTAAATTTAAATTAATATTTATAGTCTAATTTATCTTATGTATAAATATATATTAAAAATGATTTAGTAATTAAACTTTGAATTTATCATGTTTAACTCTTCTACAAAAAAAAAATTATATTAAATGTCCTGATCTAATCCAAGTGGACCAAAAGGATCATATTTTATTCTTGAGGTTGGTTTTGATCGAAATACACTTATCCAACAGATTTAGTACATGTTTTAGGGTAATTATAAAATCATTTTTACCTTTAATTACCTTATTTACTTTTAACCGTCGTAAAAAAATTCAAAAGCTACTATTCATCAAAAAATTATTTTCATCATATTGAACCGCATTTTATTTACTAATATCAACCGTGTCTCTCATATTTTTGAAATAAAATTCACAGAAGCGGTAAAATTACTTTTTATGCAAATTTAAAATTGTGCCTACAAAGAGGGTAAAAGTCGTTAAAAGTTCAACAAAATTTTATATATCTAATATTTTTATAAAATGACTGCAATGAATTACATTGAATATACACAATTATTATTTATCTATTTTGACCTAAAAATTTTAAATAAAAGAGCTAATTATTTAAATAAATAGCTTATTTTAAATAATAACCAAATAAATCGCTATTCATTAAAAATTGAATGTTTTTAGAAAAATCCCAAAACATCACAGTAAGCTAATTTTGATATACTTAATCAAAAAATTAATTTCATTTTGAAAAATAAAATTAATAAAAATTCAAAAAGTTGTTATTACTATTCATTACAGCTAGTTTGATTGGTTGTGGTGTGCGGAAACTTGGAGTTGCATACAATTGTAGCTACTACATTATTCAAAGAGAAATGTAACGTGGATTATTTGGGTGTAATAATAATGTACAAGGTATATAAATTGAGTTTTGTATTCAATAGCCATTTATTCCTAGGATTCAATTCATTAAAATCAATTTACCTTTTCATCAATAATGTTTGATGATAATTATTTCAGTTAAAAAATAACTAATACATCCTTTTACAATGATCCCTATTCACATTAACTTATAATTCTTCATTCCAACACCCTCAAGGTGTTCCCTATTATACATTGCTGTTGAAATTTGGTTTATACAACTCTCATGTACTAAAAAACAATAGTTATTATTTGAATTATCTATATTAAATCATCTGTTTCAATAGGATCAAAATAATTTTCAAAATATTGAGTGTTTTATCATATATACATTGAAGAACATATCCATATTCAATAAGACTCATGAATTTCTTATAACACCCCATTATTTTTTAAAATAATTTCATTTTAATTAATTTTAATCATTTTGAAATTGGTTATTACATGCAACACCAATTTTATCTTTCATTACATAGAACACCATGCTTTCCTTGTGTTACACAAAATCCCAAGTTTATGTTGTGTTACATGCAATATAATGTTTATAAAAATTGAGACAAACAATTAAAATATTATTATTTAATATGATAGTTTTTTACTTAGCTAATAGAATGATGATTATGAATCGGTTTACATAAATTATGAAAATATTGTTTAAATGAGTATATGAAATTAATTATTCTTCAGAGAATTAATTTAAATTAATATAAAACCCTTTTATAATAAAAGATATTCATTCTCTAAAAAATATATTTTATGTGCCCAAATTTGTTTTATATCAACAAATTAACCAAATCCCTGTTGGATAATAATTGTATTAAAATTTTTATATAATAAATATTAAAAAATAATTTATCTTATTTTTTTCTATATAATAAATAATAAGAAACCTAATTTTATGCTTGAAAATTATTTTTCTTACAAAATGTAGTTGTGTTTCCCATTTATTGTGCACCTTTTTAGAAAAATCCAGTATAATAATATTAATTTCATAAAATAAATATCATTTTGGAATTCCTAATATCAAATTTATTTTAGGTTGAGTTTTTTTGGTTTTTTCTAAAATTTTTCATTTTTTGATAAATAGTGAAAAAATACATAATTTTATTTGAAAATTTATTTTTTATTTAATTTATTTTTATTGATATATTATAATATAAATCGATTTTAATTAATAATTAACTCCATTATACAAATAATAATCCAATTTGGGTCATTATAATTAATTTCAAAATTAAATTGGAAATGAAAACTTTTTAAACTATCGAATATAGTTTTCCTTAAAAAACAAGATTTCCCATCAAATCTACAAGAATAATTTTAAATGAATTTTTTCGATAAAAATGAATGGAATTTTAAAAAATGTATTACATATTTGGAACAAGAATAATTTTTAATTTCAAAATTTTATTTTTTTTGAAAAAATTGAATAGTAAATATAAGAATATTATTTTCTACATTTATGGTAAAAATGGTTTTACTAGGTGTTTAGTTAAGAATATAAGGGTAAAAGTAACCTAATTTTTTTTAAATGTATCGGAAGGTCATATATCAGTCCTTATGGCCTCTGGATTTATTTTTATGTGTTTTTAGGACACTTTTCCCTAAAAATAACCTTTATAATATGTTTTGGAAAATACAAAAAACAACCATTCTTTCATTTATTATCTATAAAGCCATGGGATTTAGGAATAAATAACATAAAATAGTTTATATATATCCTGTAGAAATATAAATTATTTTTTATTATATTTTCTATTTTTTTGAGATGAAATATTTACATTAAATTCTTATGTAACGCCAATATAGTAGTTTTTTCATTAACAATTAAATGAATACATTATACTAATAATATAAAAAGTGAAGTAAGTTGAATAAATTTTTAATCCATATTATTTTTGAAGATCAATATATAATGTTAAATATTTTTCAACATAATGGATTCCAATTAAATAATTTTATTTATATATTTTACATTCAATATAAATTAATAATGTCAAACTTGACAATATAGTTTTTTTACACAATATACTTTATTAATGATATAGATTATTAAAAATATTATTTTCATCCAAATTATTTATAAATATTAATATATATACAACATTTTCCATTAATAGACCAATTTTTCAATTATAGTGACCATATTGACCATTAAATAGTAAAAACGCAATTAGCGCAATTTTGTTTATAGCGGTGTTTATGCATTTTACCTGCATTTATGATAAAATTAACATCCCTCCCAAATAGGATTTATATTTTATAAATTATATATAATTTTTATAATAAATAATTACATATAATCTGACAAGGAAAAATCTAATTTAGTATAAAAGGATAAATTACAATGGTTAGAAAAATAGCTACCATAGTGAAAACCCCGGAATGGTAAAAATAGGAATAATTAGATGTTATGGGATGCAATGTTCAAAAAAAGTCATTAATTATGTGTTGGAGGTTTTAATCAAACATATAATTCCTAAAAACGTTTTATTACTATATTTTGACCCACTTGAGATAATATTTACCTCTCAATAAGGAATATTTTTGTGCATTTAAAAGAATTCCTCTCCTCATCATATATAAAAGGGAACTCACTCTCCCCAATATATCACACCTCTCATGAAATGAAAATAAAAAAACATCAATTAAAATAACTCCCAAATTTTTTTGAAATAATATTATAATATTTATTTTGGATATAAATTCATCTAATAAAAGGATTGGGTCAATCCTAAAGAGTATACATGAAAAATGGGTAACAACAATAAATGGGATTTTTTGTTTTATTTCTTCCTCAACCACTATCATTTATTATTATACTTTAAATATATAATTTCCTATTTATCATTTGTATATTGAGATTTTTTTATGTTATGTTTATGACCAATATCTGAAAACACACCCAACAAATTCATAATGAAATCAACATTCGTGTGTAGGTCAGAATATAAACTCACTATCCCATGTCATTCATTTTTCTTTTACCAACATTGATGGTTGGGAATAATGACACATTTATATTATATATATATATATGTGTATGTTTTATTTATTATTTTGTTATGCTTATTTAATTATTATATCACACATACCTTTATGTTTCCAATTTTGTGGGAATATGATAACGTTGTTCGTGTGTATGGTAGAGTACCGTCATGCGAAGCTATGTGCTTCATTCACAATTTTACATGGATTGTATTAATGATTGGTCTAATAATTATATTTGTTTTATATGAGAAAAAAATTAAACTACATTTATAATATATATATATATATATCAATTACTTTTATTTCATTCAATAGTATAATAAAATTTAAATATATTTCATGCATAAGTACGGTCTACCTTCTCTATGAAAGGTGTATTTCATTTCCTATCACTATATAGTATGGAATATTATTTATACTTATATAATTCATAAAAATTATATTTATATCATTTATTAAATTATTTATATGATTAATCCATGATAAAAGTAAGAAGACTGAAAATAAAAGGCAAAACATATTCGAAAGACCAAGTAGTTTTTACCCAAAACATAACATTAACTTGGAATTCTTAATAAATATTAAGTAATAGAAAAATATAAAATAATATATGGTACAATATATATAATTATGATTTTTTAATAGATTTATAATGAACATATATTTATATAGATGCGGTTTGAAGAAGTATGAAAGATGTCATGACATAAAGTAATGATATTTCTAGTCTCACTTTTATATCTGAGATGATAATAACATATTAACCACTTGTTTGTTTGTTTTTTATAAATAAATCTATATGGAATGAAAAATCATTAATAAAACTAATTTAATTAGAATTAATTTTTATACTGATGTAATTCATTCATCTGGATTATAATTCAAAATTTTATCATGTAGTAATGGAATTTTGTCTCAATTTTATTTCTTCGAAACATATTTTATTTTGTGTGCACATATTATTTCAAAAGGATAATATACATTCCATTTTAAATGAAATATCATGAATTATTCATAATCAAGAAATATTATTTTTCATTTTATGTAATTACTCTATGGGTTTTGTTATTCAATGTTATCAAAGTAGTAAATATTTTTTTGTTACAATCTGTTTATTAAAATTCAAAAGTTACTATTTACAGAAAAACATATTTTCATCCTATTGAACCACATCTTACTAAATGATTTCAACTATTTATCTCGTGTTTTTGAAATTCAATTTAAAGACGTGGTAAAATTATGTTTTAGGAAAATTTTAAAATGTGCCTAGAAGGTGAGTAAAAGACTCTAAAAGTTTAATAAATTCTTTTGAATCTAATCTTATTATAAAATGACTTTATTGAATTACATTGAACATGTATAGGTATTACCTATCTATTTTTACCAAAAATAAATTTAAATAAAAAAAATAATTATTTAAATAAAAATTCGGTTTTAAACAATAACAAGTGATTTTCACTATTTGTCAAAATTTTAAAGTTTTCATAAAAATACCAAAAATTCCCCAAAATATAATTTTGATATTCTGTATCTAATAATGAATCACATTTTTAAAAATAAAATTTATATAATTTGAAAAGGTGGGTATTAATATTCATAATGGCTAGTTTGATTGGTCTTGATATGTTGGAACTCGAAGTTGCATACAGTGCGAGCTATTTCATTAATCAAAGAGAAACATACCATAAAGGATTGGGGTGGTATATTCTTCCCTCCTTCAAATAATTTCATCCTCGAAATTTCTAGAATACTACAGCATAAAATGATTTGAGTGGTTCTTCATCAAAAGTTCTTTAGGTTCCCACATTGCATCTTCCTTCTTATGGTTTCTCCATTAAACGTTTTCCAGACGAGTCATCTGGTTTATCAACACTTGTTCTCTAGTATCAAGAATCTTGATGGGCACTTCACAATAAGATAGATCGGGTTCATGTTCTATTTAATCATAGGTGAGTACATTCGGTGGGTCAAGCATGTATTTTCTCTACAGTGATATGTGGAACACATCAAGAACATTAGAGAGACATGCAGGCATTGTCAAATGGTATGCTATAACTCCAATTTGTTCTCAAATTTCGAAAGGTCTAATGTTCCTGGGACATAATTTACCCTTCTTACTAAATTTTAAAACACATTTCCATAGAGATACCTTCAATAAAACATGATCTCCAACTTGAAATTCCAAATACTTTATTCGGTTATTAGCCTAGCTATTTTTCCAATATTGAGCTACTTTGATTTGGGTTTCGATAATCTTCACCATTTCTATTTTTTCCTTAACAGGTTCTTGTCCTATGAGTTTTCCTTAACCAAAATCATCCCAACAAGTTGGTGTGATACATATCTTTCCCTACAATGCTTCATATAGTTCCATCTGAATACTTGAATGGAAGCAATTATAATAATAAAATTCTACCATAGGTAAATATTGATCTCATATACCTTGAAAGTCAAGTGACCAAGATATCAGCATGTATTCTAAGTATTGAGTAGTCTGTTCTTATTTTTTGTCAGTTTGACAATGGTAGGTAGTGCACAAATGAAGTTCAATATCTATAGATTTTTGAAGACTTTTCTAGAATCTTGATGTAAAACAAGGATCATGATCACTACTACAAATTTAGGATATAGCCACGGAACTATATCCACAATTTTATAGGTCCGTGGCTATAGGTTTCATACTGCAACAGATTTTTTTCCAATCCATGGCTAAATCCATGATTCCGTTTTTTTCCCCAATCCATCGGGCTTCCTCCATGCCTCGTGTTTCCTCCTCCCCGAGCCCTCCTCCTCACCGCGCCCTCCTCCTCCACGATGCCTCCACGCCGTTCCCTCCTCCTCCCTGACGCCTCCTCGCCGCGCCCTCCTCCCCGACACCTACTCATCGTGACCCTCCTTCCCGACGATACCCCCACCAGCAGCGCCTCTCCAGCGATTCCCCATGGTGGACGGCCTCCCATCCCTTGTGCTACCTCGCCAGCCGCGACCTCCCCTCCCTGCGCGCACGCCTCCGGCGCCCCACCTCCCTGCGCACACGCCTCCAGCGAACCTCCTTGTTGGCCGGTCCACCTCCGGTGACCGGACCCCTCCTGGTCGAGCCCTCTTAGCACCTCCACACCAACTCCACCTTGGGTAGACCCTCCATCTTTACTAGGTTTTTGATCATTATTATTTTGGGAGATCCAAACGATGGCACCCAGTCCCATCCTCCATCTCCCCCACTTCCTCCTTCTGCTCTCCCCGCTGTTCTTCACACGCCTCGCTGCGCCGTACTCACATTCTATCGTCGTCCACATTCCCGGATTCGAAGGCCCCCTTCCCTTTTATCTCGAAACCGGGTCAGTCACCAACACACCCACTCTTCGCTTCCATTCCTCTCTATCTACTATGAAATACATGTGGAGTGGGTGAGGGAGATTGCAGGTACATTGGTTTGGGTGAATCCAAAGACGTACATCTCATCTACTACTTCGTCAGATCTCAGAATGAACCAAAGAATGACCTGCTCATGATTTGGATCACGGGGGGCCCTGACTGCTCATCCTTCACTGCCCTAACATACCAAATTGGTAGGCTTCGACTCCCCTTCCCTTCACAGCTCTGTGCTTGTTTCGTCTGAAACCAGAGAAGGTGAAGCAATTACTCTGTATGCGTGGAAAATGCAGGTCCAATATCTTTTAAGACGGAGTGCAGTGGAGTTCTTCCCACTTTGTTTTTCAATCCAAATACATGGAAAATGGTATTATTAATTTGTTATCCTCTTCTGATCAAAGAAATAAGTTACCTATATTTTTATTTTTCTTCAAATTCAGGTATCGAGTATCATATTTATAGATTCTCCAGTTGGTACTGGATTTTCATATCCAACAACTCTCGCAGCTGCGTATTCCAGTGACTCTTTTGCAGCAAGACAACTCAACAAATTCTCAAGGAAGGTGCAATGGACATTTCCCTGTTCAATTCAGTCTTATTTTCTGCCGTATAATTACACAACCATTGAGATGGGTGGCCTTTTTATAAATTTTGCAGTGGTTGAAAGATCACCCAAAGTTCATCTCAAATACTTTCTATGGTGGTTGAGACTCTTATTCTGGCATCATTGTTCCGCCAACCTTCTTGAAGATATTAGAAGGTAAAACAACCTCAATTAATTGTGCTATCTTTTTCTCGCTGGTTTCTTTAAGAGCCAAACTTGAATGAATCCTGTTCCTATTTTTTTTCCTTCCATTTTCCTAGATAATTATTTTTCATCTCTTTTAAGATGAAAAATACTTTTCCTTCACATGGGTGAATCAGGAAATGATGAGGGTATGCAACCCACTGTCAATCTCGAGGTTTGTCACAAAAAAAAAATTCATGAAATCATTCTATAAAATCTTTTCATAATTTTAATTTTTGGATTTGGGTTAATGTAAATATTATATAAGAGAAATTTTTGATTTCATGGATATTTACTCGGCAACCCTATAATGGATCGGTTCATTGAAGGCAATTATGCAATTGCATTTGCTCATGGAGTGGCCCTTATTTCTGATGAGCTATATGAGGTAACCATTTCTAGAGTTCGATCAATACTCAATTGATATTATTGAATTTTAATGTTAAATCAAATTTTCAATTTCAGTCAATGAGGATAAATTTCAAGGAAAACTATGTCAACATAGATCCCAACAATAAACTTTGTTTGGAAGATATGAAGAGGTTCAACACGATTTGTGATTTACAATTAATTTCTATATATACCATAACAATTTTCATCGTTAAAATAAATCCCTTTCTTGGTATTTGCAGTGTATTGAAGGGATTGCTACGTATCAAATTTTGGAATCAACTTTCCTGACGCGACCCTCATTCCCGACGCAACCCTCACTAGCAGCACATTTCCGGCGATTCCCCATGGCGGACGGCCTCCCCTCCCTTGTGCTCCCTCACTAGCCGTGGCCTCCCCTCCCTGCGTGCACGCCTCCAACGCCCCACCTCCCTGCGCGCACGCCTCCGATGCCCCACATCCCTGCGCGCATGCCTCCGGCGCACCTCCTTGTTGGTCGGTCCCCCTCCGGTGACCAGACCCCTCCTGGTCGAGGCCTCTTAGCACCACCACACCCTCTCCACCTTGGGTAGACCCTCTATCTTTGCTAGGTTTTTGATCATTTTCTCATATAAACATACATTTCTAGAATATTCCACCTATTTCACTAAGTAGGTACGCCTAGAACACAAATTCATTATTAATTATTACCTTAAATAACGAAGGTTCGAGATGAGTCTGAGGTATTATATTTAGTTGATTTTTATTATCTTATGCCTTCTAGCATTCTTGGACGAGGTCATAAATGGATATTGGTGATATTTTCTTATCTTGTAAAATTTTGTTAAGTGGAGCTTCGATTTCTGTAGTTATTACCTAGGGTGTCTTCTTAATAAGAAATGAAATTCTAGGATGTTCATTTATTATGAGGACCAGTTTTAGGGGCCTCATTATGAACATAATAGGTTATTTTCAATCCTTGTATAAGGCCTGGTCATTCGAATCCTAGATAAATGGAAACCCAGAACATGTTACCATTGTGAAAAAATTGGTCATCTCAAGAATTTTTGCAAAACAAATGTCCTTATGCAGTAAGGTAGGATCCACACCCACCATGTTTTTTATCATTCATTTTGATTCTTCTAATGGTGTTAGATCTTAACATAAGTCCAAATGGTATGTTTATGTGTCCATGAGTGATGAGGGGGAGACAATACTGAATTTCTTTATATTGTAGAGTATGCACTAAAAGAATCTATACCATGTCCAGCTACTATAAAGGTATGGTGTTTATTTTTTATCTCTATGTTGTTAGAGTTAATTGGTATTGAAGTTACTCATTCTTTTATATAATCAATTTTAGTTGAAATGTAGTTCTTAAATCCAAATACTATATAATTCTTTTTGGATCCATACATGCCTTTAGTAAAGAGGTCCATGTAATGTTTTAAATTTCATGTGTGTTATGTGATGGTTTCCAACTTTGAAGTTGTGTGGGATCTCTTAGTGCATGATCTAGAGGTATTTAACATTATTATTTGAATAGATAGAATGATCGGTGTTATGTAATAGATTGAATTTTCTCATTTTGAGTTCAATTTAAATCTCTTTTTGGGGTATCTCTTGTCTTTTAGGGTAAGTGGGATTCTAGATTTGGGATAGTAGGGGGGTATCCAGATGGGGGAGGGGTGTCCAGATAGGGGGGAGGTGTGTCCAGACAGGGGGGAGGTGTCCAGACAGGGCGGGTGTCCAGATAGGGGGGGTGTCCATACAGGGGGGTGTCCAGCAAGGGGGGTGTCTAGACAGGGGGGGTGTCCAGATAGGGAGGGTGTCCAGACAGGGGGGAGGTGTGTCCAGACAGGGGGGGGGGTGTCCAGACAGGGTGGTGTCCAGAAAAGGGGGTATCCAGACAGGGCGGAGGTGTGTCCAGACAGGGGGGGGGTGTCCAGACAGGGGGGGGAGTCTAGACAGGGGGTGTCCAGACATGGGGGAGGGGACAGGTAGTCTACACATACCCATTAATGATGATTTTATTTTCATGTGTGGTAGTGAAGGATAATGAAACACGTTGTGTTATAGAGGCGGTAATCCACACAACACAAGAATTACTATTTCTGTTTACTCACAAGAAGCCTAAGGGAACATAATGTTCTAGGGTTGGCTAGCCCCTGGCAATTCTAGAAGAGGATACAAATCATTGTTTCTGAATGGGGGAAAGTCCCCCTTTCTGTTATTTCTCAGTTTCACTTTTTTAATTGGAGCTTCTCAACTCTCTCTTGTTGGAATGGTTGGTAGAATAAACTTGCTTTATAGTGAGATGGATTCCCAACCTAAAATAATCTTACCTGGTTTGTAATCCTTTCATTATAGGGTATGAATCTTTTATACTGATCTTTATATGTTGAGAAGGTGTGTGATCTGACAATTTCATAGAGAGAGCAGCCTGAGAAAATCCGGATGCAAGTCTGTCATCCATATCAACTGTTCTTAATAATTCCGAGGTAATGAACTCCAAAAGAGGGATTCAGACTGCAGATTTAAAGAAAAAGAGAGAATATAATCCGATGCCTCTTGTAAAATTAACGATTCTTTAGAAAAATCACTTAGTATTTCCACACCATTAGAGTTACCAGTTTCAGCATGAACACATCCTTGGGATTCTTATTCCTCTACTAAGTCTTCCTAGGATTTACTAGTAGCAGAATTGTTATCCCAGGTGACCTCTTTTTAACCTTCTTTGTATTTTTTTTTCTAACATAGTGTTTGGTATTAATATTTTTCCCTTTCAGAGCATCTTTCAACGATGTATTAATAGAGGATGGCTTGCAGAATTTCTGTACAATTCTGCACATATCAGGGGGTCTAGCGGGGGAGGGAGGGGTGTCTGGGGGGGGGGGGGGTCCATGGGGGGTGTCTAGGGGGGGAGGGGTGTCCAGGGGGTTTTCTAGGGGGATGGAGGGGTGTCTAGGGGGGTTTTCTAGGGGGGAGGGGGGATGTGTAGGGGTGCAAGGGGGGATGTGCAGGGGGGTGCAATGGGGGGATGTGTAGGGGGTGCAAGGGAAGCTATACCGGGGGGTGGGAGGGGGGCTGGGGGTGATCCTCGCATTTGGCATCTCTCAAATAAAGATTCGTTGAACTCTTTTATTTTCTTAAGCTTCACTTCCAACTGAGCATCACTGACAATCATGTATACTTTATGCAATTTCTCCAAAGCATGGATCACTTTTTTAACAAAATTTTCAAACACTTTTCACATAAACTCTTTGAAATTCTTCATCATATTGAAAAAATATTTCATTACAGGGGTGGGGGGTCCAAATATGCATTCTGCTTTAATTATTTTGTTTGTTCTATTGCAATCTGTTTTTGCATTCTGTTTTTGATTAGTTATTATTTTTGTTTGTTCTATTGCATTCTTTTTTTTATTTTGTTGTTTTTAAATTTCTGTTGTTCTGGAAACATGCATTCTATTTTTTTCCATGTGCATCAACAATCCCCATGACGAGATGTCAACACAATTCATCCAGCTTTAGGATGACACCCTGCGGCGGTTACTCCTCCAGGACGATACCCTGCGGCGGTCACGCTGCAGTCATGC
This sequence comes from Viscum album, assembly GCA_963277665.1. NCBI lineage: Eukaryota > Viridiplantae > Streptophyta > Magnoliopsida > Santalales > Viscaceae > Viscum > Viscum album. Next base: position 1,628,091,093 of record OY728155.1, on the reverse strand, counting down.
CGCGGTCACGCCGCGGTTACGCCGCGGTGACGTTGCGGTCACACCGCGGTCACGCCGCAGTCACGCAATGCTTTGGCCCTGCTCCAGGACGACACCCTACGGCGGTTACTCCTCCAGGACAACACCCTTGTGGCGGTCATGCCGCGGTCACGCCGTGATTTGGCCCTGCTCCAGGATGACACCCTGCGACAGTTACTCCTCTAGGACGACACCCTGCGGCGGTCACGCCGCGGTCACGTCGCCGTCACGCCGTGATTTGGCCCTGCTCCAGGACGACACCCTGCGGTGGTTACTCCTCCAAGACGACATCCTGCAGCAGTCACGCCGCGGTCACGCCACGGTCACACACCGCGGTCACGCCGCGGTCACGCCGCGGTCATGCCGCGGTCACGCCGCGGTCACGCCGTGATTTGGCCCTGCTCTAATACAACACCCTGCGGTAGTTACTCCTCCAGGATGACACCCTGCGGCGGTCACACCGCGGTCACGCTGTGATTTGGCCCTGCTCCATGACGACACCCTGTGGCGGTTACTCCTCCAGGACGACACCCTCCGGCGGTCATGCCACGGTCACACCACGGTCACGCGGCGGTCATGCCGCAGTCACGCCATGATTTGGCCCTGCTCTAGGACGACACCCTACGGCGGTTACTCCTCCTTAGAGAAACATTGAATGGTTAGCTCTATAATTTTTCATATTTCCTCATTCCTAAACTATATCTCCTCTCAGCGCTGCCTCTCATCCATCTATCCACAAAACGTGCATATCAGGTGGTACAAAGGCTCAATTCAACTGAAAACATTGGTTTGGAATTGTATGGAGTATTTTATTGTACATGTATCACAAAATATTTGTTCGGTAATTCTTCTTTTTCCTCATCCTCTTCACATGTTGTCCGAACCAGATCATCCTCATCCTCTGTACATGTCGTCTGAACTGGATCAGCCTGTTGTGATGGAAATTATATGTCTTCTTTTGGATGTTTTAGATGAAATTCCTTCCATAATCCCCTCATCTCATGTGGCACTCATTGGAGGAGGATGATCACTGCCAAGTTGAGTTTTAAAGGCTGCACACAATCTGTTTGATGCAATTCCAAAGAGGCTGTTCTATTCTGAGGGCCTATTTCATGCAGGAGTTCCCACATTTCCCCCACAAGCTGGCAAAGGGAGGTCTGTTTGGGCCTATGCAAACAGGTCTTGTTTGTTACGGAAAAAGGTGCAACTGGAGACCTGGTTTGCTTGAGGAGTTCCCATGGCCAACCCACCAAAATCAAACCAGCTATTACAGGGCCATTTCCACTCTCACTAAAAAATCCAAACTCAAGCCCTACTACAATTCCAATCTCCCACTTACATTTAGCCACTATGAACTCCTTCCCAGTCCCCCACCATTTTTCAATCCACTTAGGAAACCCATCCACAACTTGACCACCAATCAGCCCTACCCACCTCTCAACTTCTAAGCCACCAACCCCACATTTTCCACCAGCCATCCCACTTTAAAACCATTCCAAACCTCACCCAATTCTAACCAATTAAACCAGAACCCTTAACATTTGAAGCCCTCATCTAAATTTCTGTTCCAACTCACTTATTTTAGACCCAATCAGCACTGCCACTTCAGAAAAACAAGAGCAGCCTACTTAAAATCCAGGGGAGGGGTGTCCAGCAGGGGGAGGGGCTGTCCAGGAAGGGGGGAGGGGTTTCCAGCATGGGGAGGGGTGTCCAGGGGGGTGTTCCAGGGTGTCCAGGGGTGGTAGTCCAGGGGGAGGGGTGTCCAGCAGTGGTGTCTATTGCTGGTATTCTTTTTTGGACTTCAACAGATTATGCAAGGACTCCGCGAATGGTCCTTCAACAGATTATGCAAGGACTCGGTGAATGGTTCTTCCACTTCTTCCTCTTCTCCCCCAAAATGTAACTCTCTCTCTCTGTACTGATTGCTCTCAATACAGAAATTTACCATTGTACCTTCTTGTTTTTCTCCTCTCTCAATTTTATTCTTAACAAAATGTGTGTCCTCTGTTTCTATCAACATTCAGCACACCTTCTATACATATTCAACTTGTATTCCTTCCACCTATTTCGCAAATAATATGTGCCAAGAAATTTATGTTCTGTGTTATTCTCAGTGGATATAGCATGGTTATACCAACGGATGAAAATTCATCCGTGGTTATATGCGCGATTTGGCCAATATTCTCTCGGGCTCCTCCTACGGAACCCTCCCCGACTCACTCCCCTCCCCGGACGACCGTGCCTCCCCCCATCCCCGGACAACAATGCCTCCCCTGACGCCAACTGACTCCCCTCCTCCTCCGACACACTCCCCTCTTCCCGACGACCTCTCCTCCCCGGATGACCGCGCCTCCCCGACGGACTCCCCTCCTTCGGTCACCATTAATATATTTGACGG